>CM023539.1:6670939-8110939 GCA_013350335.1 Chimonanthus salicifolius
GCCGATATATCAGTCCAATATCGGCCAAGATAATTTATATCAGTATTTTTTTAAAAAAAATAATCAAAACGGTAGTGGGCCCGGTTCGAAATATCAGCTGATATCGGCCGATATCAGTTGATATTTACGTTTTCAATTTTTTTTTTTAAACAGTTTCTTACGATTTTTTTTTTAATTCAGAAAAATAAATAATAAAAAATACCGATATTTACAAAAAAAAAAAAAGAGGAGAGAGAAATTTATCAGCCGAAATATCGGCCAGGCCAAAATTTTCACCCTGCTTGTTCGATTCATTTTTTTCACATTCAATCAAAGCTTTAACCTTTTCGATGAGCTTCAAATCTCATTCTAACACGATTGGAAGATGATCTTCTTCTATAAGTTTTGACTTGCTCAAATGCAGCATTCTTTAATTATTTTCACTTTCAACTCTCGTTGTCTCAATCATGCATTCCTGCATAGTTAAGAAACATTATTGAACTTTATGGATGAATCGGTCGACAATATCTACACAACGAGACATCACTCAGATGTAATTTTTTTTTTTTCATCAAGTTTGTATTGGCTCGTATAATCTATTAATAGCCTTTGGCGCGCTTCCTGCGAAAAAGATCTTTAAGAAATAATTTTTTTGAAATGAGACAATTATTTGGAACAGAAGGAGGTATATTTTAGTTTTTCTAATTAAATTTGAATGAAGGTAGATCTAATACTGCTTAATGTATATGATCATTTCACTAAATTAATTATTCCTCTACAAGAAATCATGCAACTCAATTGTGACAGAAGGGGGCTATATGATCATTCTTCAATTTGGCCGGTTTGTAAATTTCACCAGGTTGTAGGTGACAATGGTTCTCTCACTTTCTAAAGTTTCTATGAAAGAGTTCCACCCATATAACAATTGCCCACCTGTGAAAATCCCTACATTTTTATAATTTTTTCTTCTACTTATCCAATTCTACCTTAAAAATAAAATCCAGACAATGTATGATGTGCTAAGATGCTGAAAGTTCGAACTTAGAATCAAGATTACGGCAAAAATTACAATATAATCTTAATCTGTTTCATCTTAGCTGCCTGATCGACAGATACAGAAGAAGAAGAAGAAGATAACAATATTCCACAAAGATAATGAATGGAACAATGGGAGGGAAATGTACAGTATTGCCTGCAACAAGGATAAAGTTGAAATGAACGAATCAAGCAGAGACGAGTTTAGGAAGAAGAAATATAGTATCTCTTCGAAGAATTGGAATAAATTACACAATTAATTCTACGATTTATGCTGGGTATAACCAAGAACGGCATAGATAGCTTGGATGATTGTGAGAATGAGGAGAATCAAAGCAGCCGAGGCTGAGAGAAATGACCAAGGGGAGCTGAAATAGGTGTCCATGAAGCTCGTTCGGAATTCATTCCAGCTGCTCCTATAATAGAGATTCACTTCCACCATTGGTTTTGAGAGATGACACTTTCTAATATCGGCGGCGGCAACTTTCCCCAGTGCATTGAAGAAATGAGCCACTTCCTCATCGGTGCCAAAATAGTTGTCAATGATTTTGTTGTCACTTAGAAGTGCAACATCCTTTGCAGTATTGATCAGGGAATCCATGAAGATGACATACGCCGAGAAGTGCTTGGAGCAATACGGGTAATGTCGTTCGAAGGCCACACAGTTGAAAATGATTGAGGCGGTCGAATCATCGAAGGCTATTGGAGGTATTTTTAGCACCCCATTTCTGAATTTGATCTCCAGAAAGTTGTCCACCTCCTTAGCTGGCTTGAACTTGATTCCAACTGTTCGGAGCTTAGTTGCGCATCCGATCAACTCTGCCGAAGGCCAATGCTGCGGAGGTGACGTTGCTAGATCAGATGGAATGAGGGTAGAGTGGAAAAAGTGAAGTAAATGCTTTGCATTGTCAGAAGTTCTTGGATCCAGCTTTAGACCCTTGCCCAAGAAAACATGGACAAGTGCTGCTAAGGAGACACCTTGCTCAGCTCGGGTGTTACCCTGGGTAAGATGAAACAAATGCTTGAGAATGAAGAAAGGAAGCTGGTTAGAGAGCTTGAGCAAGTCTGTCCTAAGCGCAGGCACCACCCATGGCATCGCGAAGACGGGGTCATCTTCACTATCCACTGGTATGATCCCGTAGAGCTTGCGGAGGAGCTCCAATATGAAGCATCCATCAAGCAGCAACACCATTACAACCAATTTGATCATTCTAATGTTATAGTGTTCCGTCGGGTTGTCTAAATTGTTGTAATAAGAAGTCACCTTTGGCACCATAGGAATGATTCCTCTAATGCAGTCTTTGATGTCCAAACCAGTCCGATCGAGGAGACACTGTAGAAATCTCCACTTATGCTGCTCCATGCTTTCATGTTTTAAACAGTAGGCATCAAATGCCAAGCCCCGGCGGTGATTGTAGCCTATAGGTACTATCCGGGGAAGAGTGGCTAAGCGGTGAGTCTCATCTATGTGGACATTATCGCCGAAAAAGAAGATGGAACAATCTGAGTTGCTAACATTCAGCTGCCTCTCTGCTTCAGCTCTGTTTGCTCTCAGACAGTCGATTATCTCACGTGATGCTTCCACTGTTACTTCAGCTACCTGAATTGCTACTTCATCTACCTGAGTTGCTACTGCAACATTTTCCTGGGCTTCTCTTGACATTTCTTTCGCTGGGTTCTGATCTTCGTTCCTCTTCTTTGAAATGTTAACCTGTTTATTCCATCTCCAAGCTATATACAACTCCAGTAACTCTACGTTTCCTTCCTAGGAAATCTTGGAATAAAGTCACTTGCTTAAAAGGGTTGTCATCTGTGATTGTAAGGAAAGTATAAATGTAGTTCTTTGAAAATTTGAATCTATTACCAATAAACGGGTCTGAACAAGGATGACACAGCGAACTGGACTTTGGAAGAGATTATATTTTGTCAATCACTTTATAAAAATTGGTGTAAACTTTCAATCACAGTTCTTCTTAACAATATTTTAAAAATTGCCCAATTAATTAAATTATTTTATATAATAGTTTGATTTGATTAGGTTCAGCTGCTAGGTGAAACTGCTCATGATTATAGTGTAATACAGTAACAATATAATATAATTTTGTATTTAAAAATAACTTATTAAAAAAAGAAAAATTGAAAATATAATTATAGTCATGATACTATAGTAGAATAAGTAGGAGGTGCCAGGTTTGAACCCCATGGCCTCACCTAGTGTGTCTTAAAAGTAGTGGTTATCATCCATTGGAATTTCCTGCAGTTCCCAGAGAAAATAAATAAATAATAAAAGTAATAATAGTTTTTGAATAAATTGAACCACTTTTAACGACTAGACCACCTTAGATACTAGTTAAGTCCAACATGATTCGGTTTTAAGACACTGCTTATTAATATAAGAAATTCTAAATTATTACAACCTTTTATATTTATAAGTACCATAGATAAGAGAGTCAAACATCCATAAAGTGTTTAAATAAAATGAGAGCAGTACAAGTCAAATAGTCAAGAGAGAGGAACGAAAATGCGTTCCTTCTTTTACTTAAAGAAACAAATCGATTTTAATGAGATCCACATTATAAATTGAATCTTGTATTAAGGGACTTAAACCCAATCCACAATTCCCTAATTCACAATTTCTCTCTTTAATAAATAACGACCAAACAAAATTAATTGCTACAGTTGCCAAACTGATTTAAATAGACAATTAGCAATTTATAACGTGGAGTGTATATTTAAAAGAGCAATTCTAACAAGAATTGATTCTAAATATTTACTATTAAAATATATACTTAGATAATATATGTAGAAGAAAATGTAAATATAATATAATTACAATTTAATACTTCTTAAATCATTCCACATAACTAAATAAGGGCCAGCTATCTTAAACGGGCAAAATTTGTTAAGAGACACGGGATTGAATGAAATTCCCATTTTACCCATACCAGTGTACCGCTCATTAGGTAACGGTGTACCAATAACATGTTGCTCTGTATGTATATATTCTGCATATCGGTGTGCCGGTACTTGATGAGCAGTACACCGGTAGAGGTAAAATGTGAATTTCACTCTATCCCGTGTCTCCTAACAAATTTTGACCGTGTTAGGATGGACGTCTCTAAATAAGGGGTGCACATTCTCACACGGAAGAATTTTGAAATTCGTGTTTTATCCTTCCAACCAACACAGGAAGTGGAAGGGCAAAACAAGAATTTCAAAAAAAAAAATTAAATTCCCGTGTGAGATAAAAAAGATTTTCTCGTGTGAGAATGTTTACCCCTAAATAAATTAATATAAAATTAATGATTTACAATAATACAATTTTTTAAAAACCAAAATCACAATATCAACATAATGAAGAGAGGTCAGCGATCCTCACACGGGCATTTTATGTATAAAGACAAGGGTTTTACTGTGATACCCAAATTGCCCTCCACCTGCCGTACTGAAGAAAAAAGAATGTCAAAATTCAAGAACAGTACAAATCGGCTAGCCAAAATTGTAAATCGGTTACCAAAATTCATGAAGAGTGTAAATCGACTCACCGAAATTGCAAGTCGACTTTCCAAAATTCATAAACAGTGCAAATTGACTAGTCGAAATTTCAAGTCGACTCCAAAATTCATGAACAATCCAAATCGGCCAGCCAAAATTTATCAACAGTGCAATTCGATTTTTCGAAATTTCAAATCGACTCGCCGAAATTCAAATGAATAGTAAAAATTAGCTCATCGAAATTTTACTGTTCATGCGAATGGTAAAATTAAGAATAAACTAAAACCCGTGTCTCTAAATACAAAATGCTCGTGGAAGGATTGCTGACCAATGTAATGGAGGTTTAATTTTGTAAATATTCTATTTATTTAAATCTCAGTACATTTCATCCGTGGATCCCTATTCAAAATTTTAAATTATTGTCCACCTCTTCTTCTTTATCCATTGTCAATAAATTTTTAAATTTTTTATTTCTATAAGAAGAAATCTCATAGAAGATCGGTGTCCATTCATTATTTTCATTAACAGGCTGGCAGGCTGATGTGACCGCTCAACAGCTTCTTATGCACAAAATAATATAGTCATGGCTGGTTTGACATCCAATTGTTTGTTTCTTTATTTCTTTCTTGTTTACTTATAAAAAAAGTAGGCTCCAAATGCAAAGTTAACACAGACTTGATTGAATTTATTTCATCATTCATTTGGATTGGTTTGATCAAGTTGTTTATAAATGGGATGAATGAAATTGGGTTAACTTCCTATTTATTTAGGTAAATTAGAAGTTCATGAATTCTTGACTTGTCCCCATTATCTTGAAAAGACCCTAATGGAACACTCATCTCTTTTTAGGTTTAGAGACCTATCTTATCATCCTAACCCTTTGTTTAAAATCCAAAATATCACCCATCTAGAAATGAAGCTCATTTAGATTGATATTTCAAAGGGTTTTTGTAATAAAGCTAACCAGTGTAAATAGAAGATTGAGATGGGTAGATAAGTACGATTAACCTAATATATGTAATTTTTTTTTTACAGAAGAAACCTATTTTATTTTATTTATTCTCCGAACTCTATCTAAATCATTTGAACATGCTACATAATCATATTGATGAAGAGAAGGAATCATCAAACTATGAGCTTTGGATTCAATGAGTGGAAAGCATATTTGTGGATTACGACAGAGAATAAACATTTAAAGAACGGAATTTGTGTAAAATAAGCTACGTATAGAATAAACATTTTTTTTTTTTTTTATAGATTTGTGTTTATACTTTTCACTTTAATACACTAATTATCATCTTTTAATTAATCTTATGTAAATTTAAGTCTAAAGTTAAAAGCATAGATCTATTCAATAGAAAACTAAGACATACCATACATTCAATATCTCAAATCAGTCTAAAGTTCCTTTTTCCTTTCTTTTTTTTAATCTCTCTCAATTTAAATGTCATGCAAGTGCTAATCGATATTCATCCCAGTGGTCTTATTTCCTCAGCTCTGCAACAAAAGCATCTTCAACGATCAGGAGGAGGAAGAAATTCGTTGAAATTGAGAGAGAGAGAGAGGATCAAAGAGGAGAAATGTCAGGAGCAGCAGCTCATGAATTTCTAACTATTTCAATTGAGAAGTCGGAGGAAGTAGTGACATTACTATCAGAGAAGATAAACGATCGAAAGAGCGCAAGTAACAGGGCTGAAGTAGAAAGAAGTGAGATTGTTGGCAACTCATATTGTCCCATCTTTCGTTTCATCACCACTGCTATGGATGAAGATCAAATCCTACGCTGCAAATCACAATATCAACATAATGAATTGGAGGTATAATTTTACAAATATTCTATTTGTTTAACTCCCAGTACATTTCATCCGTGGATCCCTATTCAAAATTTTAAACTTAAAAAAATAATTAAATTATTGTCCACCTCTTCTTCTTTATCCATTGTCGATAAATTTTTTAAAATTTTATTTCTATAAGAAACGTGCATACATTATTGCCATCAATAGGCAGGTAGGCTGATGTGACGGCCAGCTCTTATACACAATATAATATGGTTGAGAGTCAATAGAAAACAGTAAGATACATCATCTAATAAAGATCCCAAATCAGTAAAGATTTTTTTTTCTTCCAAGTGCTAATCCATAGTCATCCCAGAGGTCTTATTTCCACAGCTCTGCAACAAAAGCATCTTCAACGATCAGGAGGAGGAGGAAGAAATTCGTTGAAATTGCAAGAGAGAGAGAGGATCAAAGAGGAAGAAATGTCAGGAGCAGCAGCTCATGAATTTCTAACTATTTCAATTGAGAAGTCGGAGGAAGCAGTAACATTACTATCAGAGAAGATAAACGATCGAAAGAGAGCAAGTAACAGGGCTGAAGTAGAAAGAAGTGAGATTGTTGGCAACTCATATTGTCCCATCTTTCGATTCATCACCGATGATATGGATGAAGCTCAACGCCGGCGCTGCTATACAAGGTTAGCCTTCATAGGCTATTATCAGCATGAACACTATTCATATCGTCACGACGAGAGCCTTGACAATAACAACATTAAAGGTCACAAATGGCAATTTCTACTCTCCTTTCTGGAACGGGCTGAGTTGGGCATCAATGAATGCATTAGAGACATGGTACCTGTGGTTGTAAAGGGAATAGGATACTATCCCGACTTGTTCAGCTCGGAGAAGGACACCATCAAATCCAAATTTGAAGACTTCGTCTTGATGGCGTTGCTTGATGGTTGCTTTATAATTGAACTCCTCCGCAAGTACTATGGCATCCTGCCGATTACGCCCGACGACGATCGGATCTTTTCGAGGCCATGGATGGTGCCCACACTCAAGACGGACTTGCTCACAGTTGGTAACCAACTTCCTTTCTTCATTCTTCAGCACCTCCGGGATGTATCCAAGGATAAGACCCCGGGTGAGGAAGGTGTGTCGTTAGCCGACCTTGTTCATCGTTTCTTCACGAGTCTAATGCAGGGCTCAAAGAGACGAGTGAATTTAGAAACTGCTAACAATGCAAAGCATTTGCTCCACTTCTTTCACTCCCACTTCCTTCCATCCTCTTCGGATTATCTCCGAGCCTCGTCTCAGCAGCATCCTTGGCCAACTGCAGAACTGATTCCGTGTGCGACTAAGCTGCGAACGGTAGGAATCAAATTCAAGCCGGCCAAGGAGGTGGCGAACTTTCTGGAAATAGAGTTCAGAAATGGGGTGCTTAAGATTCCCCCCATAGCATTCGATGATTCCACCGCCACAATTCTTACAAACTGTGTTGTGCATGAGCGGCGTCACCCATACTGCTCTAAGCATTTCTCTGCGTATGTCATCTTCATGGATTCTCTCATTAACACGGCAAGAGATGTTGTTCTCCTCAGCGACAAGAAAATTGTTGACAACTATTTTGGCACTGATGAACAAGTGGCCGAATTCTTCAATTCATTAGGGAAAATAGCCACAGTTGACATTAAGAATTGCCATCTCTCTAAACAAATGGTGGAAGTGAATCTATATTACAGGAGCAGCTGGCATGAGTTTCGAACAAGCTTCATGGACACATATTTTAGCTCTCCTTGGTCGTTTCTATCAGCGTCAGCTGTTTTAATTGCCCTCATCCTCACATTAATTCAAGCCATCTATGCCATTCTTAGCTACACAAGGTACGTATCTTACACTAAAGCAAAGAATCCATGATTTATTAGCACTATAGACTTCTAAATGTGATTATAGAATTTTCAGGTATAACCTAAAGTGTTAGTTTGATGGTCAATTCCCACTCTTATTTGTGGGAGGTCATAGGATCAAGTCCCTCTCAACACAAAAAGAGCCACTCCCCTTAGTTTCTGTATCCGGCGTGTGCAGAGAGGTTTACACATGACCAAGGATTAGTCACGTGGAACACTATCCCCACTTGGATACCTTGGTCTTAAAAAAAAAAAAAAATTCAAAGTATTTGTATAAATTTTTAGTATTATGATATTTTCACAAAATTTTAGATTTTTTATAATAAAAAAAATTATGAATTGTAATAGAAGATATATATCATAAGAGAATACTTGAGACATGAAGTTGTGTTTCCTCGTGTTGTTTTTTTTTTATAAAAATTTTAGTTATTTTTCAAAGTTCTAAAATATTTTTCTCACTCTAGATTGTGACTATATATATATATATATATATATTCACTCTAGATTTTCTACTTTTTTATTTTTCTGTAATTTTTCTAAATAAAAAATATAGGATATAAGACGTATCATCTCGGAAGTTCTATAATTTAACCCCTGCATGAAACATTTTGGTGTTAGAAATGCATCACCAGCATCTCCTCAACTTGTCAACATTGTGGATTTCACACAATAATCTGTTCAAACTCGAACATATGACATTTTATATATTTCTAAAACAAAGTTAGGTAAACAGCAACAAGGCACAAGGCATGTACCAACTTCAAAAATTTATATCTTTTCATATGTACTTCTCTTTGATGTAATTCAAAAACCAAGTGGAAAATCAAGAAGTCTACTTTCAATAAAATACATGAAACAACCATGGGTTAATATGGCGGAAAATTTAAGGCAAGATTAAGATGTTTAACTGTTGTCCAGTACTCAGACAACAAACACTCAAATAATTATATTAATTTATCCATACATCAACATGACTTGAAATTTTGCAGATTTTTAGTGGACATACTAGGGTGACTACAGATTTTCAATCTCTATATTCCTGTGACCGATTAAAAATCTAAAATCAAACTTGAGTATGTACTGATGCTAAATGAAGTATGTGCAATGAGTGCTACTGTCGTACTATTCGATATGTGTTTAGCATGTAAGTGGAGGAGGTGGGTAACTTCGTTTGCACTGTATGTACAGCATCTAAGTGGAACAGGTGCATAACTCCCATTGCCTAGTATGATTGCACGTAAGTGGAGGTGTGTAACTCCCAATGCATATGTGAAGTGTATGTGAGAAGTAATGAGGATGTTAATGCCCTCATTGATGATTTGTGATTATGCCTATATGTTGAATATAGGAAATATGTGCATGATTTAAAATAGAAGAATGAGGATGATGATGCCCTCACAGATGATTTGTGATTCCTTACCTATATTTCAAATATGTGCATATGTGTAAAATCACTAGTTGGCAATGAACACACTATCATCGTAGAGAACTTCATGTATTTTGTGATAAACAGTTGGTTAGAATATATTCGCATTGAGTATGAATGAAGAAGGTGCATGGAATGCATGTTGATGCAGGATAACTCCTTAGGCAACATTTGAGAACGTGGAAGAAGTTGAGGTTTTATGTAGGATGTTTGATATTGCTTCACCTTATAATTTGACCATGCATATATGAATGATGTCCTGCTATCTACATTGCTCTATTGAATAAATAAATCCATGTATTGAACATGCTGAACTAACTATTTATAATATGCTCCCCAAGTATTGTTTTGTTGTTTCCCTTCTGGGCTGGTTTAGCTCACTCCTTTACGACTTTCAGGTCTTAGCAGAGGTGGGGCAATGTGCATTTCCAGAGCTGCAGTGAAGAGTTATACCAGGGCAGATAATTCTCATATTATTAAAAACTCACAAGGGTGGTGTTAGTTTGCGTAGCAGTTTTTATATTTTTTTGGAGTTGAAATGTCTAGACCTAATGATACTTGTTTCAATTTGAAGATTTGAGATTTAGGCCGGAGGCCTGATTATATTTACATATGAGATTATGACTTTTGGATGAATGTCATGAGTATGGATGAATGTTATTACAAGTCTTACAAGTGATCTAGAAATTTTGGAAATGTTTGAAAAACAGATGGGACATTGCCAAATTTTAGGTAGGATTTTGCGTCATTGATAGAATTGATGGGTTGTGGTATTGTCAAGTCATTGGAAACTGAACCATCAAAAGATATTTCATTGTAATAAGGAAATTAGAAGTATAATTTTTTTCTATCAAGTAGCCGAGGATCAGGGAATGACAACTTTCCCAGCCCATACTAATGCACAATTTTACTTTTCCCAAGCTTTTCTTGGGAAAAAGGCTCCATAAAATGAAGGGTAATTGTGTAAACATCCTACTTATGAACCTCAAATTGGACGAATCCGTCTCTGATGTGTTAGGATAATATGCCGAAATAAAATAAAGAACCAATCCACAACACCATAAAATAAATAAAACACACCAAACCAATCCGGACACTAGATTTAAGTGTTTAGCAAAACCCGCCTACGTTTATGGAGCGTGTATTTTATTCAAAGAGAAAATAAAGTACTTCATATAAGAGAGATTCATTGAGTTTGAAACACAAACCCAAACACAGAGAGCATGCACAGTTCTTAGCTTCTGGCTTCTCATGAACTGTCTCCCACCATGAGAAAGTCCCAACTCAAATCGTGTATTGTCCTCTCTACTTCTTGTATTCTCACACCTCTCTCAATCTTCTCACCTTTGACATCTCTCTCTACTTGCTGCCCTCTCAAAAACCTCAGCAATAACACCGTATGTTACCTCTCACAACCCAGTTATTACCCAACAGTCAGGTGCAAGTTACCCTTGGCTGAGAATACCATCCATGCACGTGCTTTGCCTGCTGGTTTTGTCCAAGAAAATGCAATCTCTTCCTTTCTCTCTACCATATATACATGATTAAGAGACACCAATAAAAAACCCATGCATGCATGTCTGTAAGTTTCCTAAAGCATCCAGTCTTCATGCTACATCTAATGTGTTATTATCCATATTGTCAACTGGATATCCAAGCCTGTCATTATCACTCTAGGACTCCCACCATCAGTCAAATTCTTGATTTGGTAGTTGCCTAATGGAGGAGGTGTCAGGATCAAGGGTCCATCTCACGCCTCTCCTCATGCCATTCAAATCAAGGTGCCTTGCTTGCGTTGGATTTGAGCCACGTCCAACAATCTCTATCTTGGTAAAAGTTTCACCAACCCCGCATCCTGTATGATGCCCATCCGCATGTCCTCTTGTTTGAGGGAGGAATGAACTGTTTCAGCTGATAAATCTGTGAAGCACTGAACTGAGAAAATCGTTCAAAAGATATAAGTAAATCCCCTTGGCAGTAGCGGCATACAAAATACTGCTACGAATTTCAGTAGAAACTGAGTTAAAAAGCCAAGAGCCAACAAAATCATTGCAGCGCTCCCATTGCGAGAGCTCATGCGATGTAGTTGATTGTTCCAAAGTAGCATCCACAATACCAAGTTGTTTTTGGCACGTAAAGTCATCATAATAGCGCGAAGCCAAGTGCCGTAATTATCACCAGATAGAGGGGGTGAAACAAGCACCATAGTTGGACTGTCCGAGTGATGGGTAGAAAGAGGATCATTAGTAGATTCTTGCAAGTCATGAGGTGGAGACAAATCTGTGAAATCAACATTTTTGTTGGCCATCAGGGCAAGTGATGAGGTCGACTAATGAAGACAAGGCAAGAAACCCAAGTCAGGAGGGTTCCACACATTCAAGTTGGCAACACCCTTGTCATTACCGAAGAAGGAAACATTGTGCATTATAGTTGGCAGTCAACGTTGACAGCGATCGAAACACCACAGAAGAAAATCGATATCAGCACCCTCATCAGGAGAGAAAGGGCCAACAACAACTAGATAGTCAACGGAGCCAATAGCAGAAGATCGTTGTAGAGGCACAAGAATCGAGATCTGAATTTAACCCAGGTCAGTTTCTGTCATTTACAGAACTTGAGTTGTTTCTAGGTTGGACTTTTGTTTCAGGTTAGAGGTTGGCTAAAGGAGGGATTTACTTGGAGCAATCTAAACTACCAGGCAATGTGGAGGAAGGGGCTGAGTCAAATAGAAATTTCAAGAATAGCAATTTTAATAGTGACATAGTATTCGAGTCCATCCCTTGCCAAAACCAGATTCATGGGATCTATTTTTCAAGAATGCTAGCAATGTTATTAGTGATCTCAGTTTGCATGAAGTAGCAAAGGAGGTTGACGTGGAATGTGGGGGTGGTTGCTGGAAGGAGACAGAGAAGGGACTGTAAAGATGCATGATATGATCCATGACATGGCCATATTAACTGCCTTTAGTGATGAGCACAGTTGAATGAATCAGAATCATCTCCAGTATAGAATGAAAGCTTTCACCAAAACCCCATTTCAGTAATTTCTGAGCTTCCATTTGACCAATCTCATTACGATTTGAAAAGAAACACAGAAAGTGCTTGGTAAAATAAACCCGAGCCAAGTTCCCCCCTAATCAAAGCTAAAGAAACATGCAATGAATGCTAAACATTTTATAAACATAGAATGTTCTAAAATAAGAATTACACAAAGGTATGAACATGCTGAAATTCAAATATTAATTACGTGAAGTTCTCCTCACCTAATATGCTTTTCAAAATTTAATTCGATAAAAATAGGTCCTCTTGGATTGGAAGAAACTCCCAGTAAATCAACTGAGTCCCAACTTAGTGACCAACTAAGCTGAGTCAAACAAAGAACCGAAAGGAAAAGAAGAGTATTAAGATTAAATAACCACAAGAATAAATGGTTCCAAAAATAATTAATGGAAATAAAGAAAAACATACTATACGAAAGACAACAGTAGAAAACTTGGAATCATGTCAAACCAGACCAACAAAGCCATATAACTAAGGGGGTTCTTATGTTGGGTTTGGCCGTAGGAATTGTACCTCAAGAAGGTTCCACACAGTTCATCTGCCACAGAAGCTTCACCAACAACACATGCCCTTAGGCCTCAATTTTCTTAACAAAGGAATTAGGTATGGAATGATAGAACCTTCATAACATTGTGGCTCTATGCAACTGTTCATCAAGTGGACCCTAACTCTGTTATCCTACAAATTACATATTGATTAAAGGCCAGGCCGTAAAAGGTCCAATTAACAGTCCAAAAGCAATGGCATAAATCCCTTGATTAGGTGGGTTAGGGTGCACCAAGCAGGGAATTTATTTTATGGTAAAGCCCACCAGTAATAGGAATCAGTAGATGAACAAACGCCATCTTTTCAAACGTATTTAAATGCTAGATGGGCTTCAACATCTGAGGAGCTCTGTTAGAACCAGTGCCATCGTATAAGTTCTAGTTAAGCTAGCACTCATATGGGGCTACATCAAAAGACTGTTAATGCAACACTTAAGCTGGAAAAGTAAAATACGGTGGCCCAAAGTGAGATTAGAGTGCCATCAGATTGGAAGCCTGTTCAGGTAGGACACATGGCTTTGATGAACAAAAATGTAGATTAGAGGGAACACACCACAGAGATAGTCCATGGCTCCAAAAGTAATCCAAATTTGAACTTCAAGGTGGAGAAGGGACTGAAATATAGCTTATTTAAGAGTGTTAACTTTCAGGATTCAATATGGTAAATTTTAGGTGTATTCCTCATCCATTTTGGGGACGGTCAGATCAGTGGCCTAGATCACTGAAACCAATACCCCACTTAGACAAACTGTAAGCCTGAGAATACCTTGGCATTCAGTCAAAGATCAATAATTCCACTTCATACGAACAATCCAATCCAGATGCGGAAAGATTTACAGTATTCTGGTGTTCAGAAACAAACAAACCAGTGCTCTACAATATAATCGTAGAATTTCATCGAAAAGAGTTGGTATGACTGAATATGAAGGGAAATCAAAACCAAAATGTTATTCGACGTTTTGATTCCATGAAACTTGCTCTAGACATCAACTTTTAGAAAAGAATGCATAAGTTCACAAAGAAAAAGGCTGACAAAAGCGGTTTTCAATTTGAAGAAACTGTTGCAGTTATGGATTTGAATTCATAAAATATAATTCTAAAATTTATTAAGAATAATGAAAAAGATAAAATTTTTTTTTATCAGTAATGAGAGAATTACAGAAACGGAGAAATTGAAGTAGAAATCGATCGGATTTCTTTTATTTATTTATTTAGATTTTCAAAGTGTTGAAAGGGACGGAAATGGCTGGGGCTGGAATTCTTGCAGAAGAAGAAGGAATAGAAACAAAGAAAAGAGGAGAAGAAAACTGGAACCTGGTTGAAGACAGAGAAAGAGAGAGGATCGGCAGCAATAGAGGATCAAACTTGCTGGATCTGCCCTGATTCAGCCTCAGGCGACGGGTACAGCAGACGGGGTTTACAGGAGAGGCAAAACAGAGAGATATCGATGAGGATGGGATTTTAAACCGTGAGGAAACAGAAGAGCCCTCGCGAAGATTTTTCTATTGGAACGGTTCTCAAGAAACGGGTCTAGATCGGGTAAGAAAATATCTAATGGATATGGGTCCGGGTTTACGATCGAGTCGGGCGGGCATGGTTGGGTTTGTGGGGAACTCGCATCAAAACTATATGCTTTAATAAAAAATATTTTATAAATCAAGATCTAAAATTTGGGATTAAAATTAAAATTACCAAAAAAAAAATGAGCGTGAAATCTGGTCGGGTTAAATTTTAAATAACCAAAATTGTTTATAAAACAAGGTTTGTAGTTGTAATTGCAAGTTACTTTATACTCGACGTGGTAAGTTTATTAATTTAAATGGAAACAAATATTAAACTAGTGCAATTGATTGATATTTGTATTAAAATAACTAAGAGAGAAATGTAAATGTTTAATAGATAGATGGAGCTTAAGGTTGTATTTGGTTGAAGAGAATTTAAAGTTAAAGATTATCTAAAGATTGGAGAATTTTTATTTTTATTGTCATTGTGGTCGTCATCTTTCATCCGTGAGTAATCTCATATATTTGGAGTTGATTTAATGAGTTATTCTTCTCCAATTAACCATATCATAATCACAGTTACTTCATAATCTATCATGTCTTTTTCTTTCAATTACTTCCATGTTTAGACTCTTCATTCTCCACACCACATTGAGACTTTATCTGGTATTCTACTAACGTTAGTAAATCATCTTAAAAGAATTTCTTTTAATTTGTCATCTATCAAAATCATCTTTAAATTATCTCTAATACACTTTCTTCCGGAAAAGAAAAATCTACTATTCTTGAGTTCCACTCTCCTAAAAATATATTTAAACAAAAAAAATAGACTTTGACTTTAGTATCCTAAATAGATAGATGCCCAACTCACATTGACTTGAATATAATAATCATACTAACTAAAGCATATATAGTTTGTTTTATCTATTTTACCGATGGGAGTTTTAGGCTAGATATCCCGTGATTTCTCAAACGATTTCTCAAACGTAAATTAAAAAAAAAAAAAAAAAGGAATTTGAAATTTGTGAGATCTGTATTTTGTGGACTGTATGAGAATACATAATTACGATTTTGCAACTTAATTATGTAATTAGAAGATAACTTAGCTTGTTAGTTTACAATAACCCTAAGATAGTGACAAGGACCGCAAGTTGGCAGCCACTGTAAATTAAAATAACGGTGTCCATGGCAGCCATTCACACTCTGGCAAACATTGTTATGGCAGCTTTTCGTTTTCCCCTTCTCTCAAAGGAAACCCCGTATTCCGAATAAGCGTGCAGAGGGTTGTCTGCCAAGTCGGAATATCAGAAATAAGCAAAAATGAAGAAAAAATAAAACTAGAGAGAAAATATGAGATTTAAAGGAGAAGATTTTGCTTCAACTATTCTGTGCAAACATAAAAGGATTTGAGTAATGATCAGAAATCTATCTAAAAAAATGAAAGTTCTAATTCCACATCTATTCCTATAGTATGTGTAAACTTAAAAGGATTTGTGATGCATCACACACATGAGCATGTGAATCCACAAGAGCCATTAACAAATTTGTCGGGAAATCCAATCCCGACTTCGAAGCTACTGAATGATAAAAGTGGAAGTACTTAAATTTTAGGAACCAATTGAATTCCTCTTTTTTCATGTCATTGTTCAATAATAATATTACAATTTATAGAACAAGATTATCTACAAATAAGGAAACTAAATCAATCCTAAATCTGTGCAATCAATTATACATGCTGTCAAATCTTCAACACTCCCCCTCAAGTTGGTGCATAGATATCACACATGCCCAACTTGTCTAAAAATTTTGTGAACACTCGTTTGGAGACTGCTTTGGTGAGAATGTCAGCCAACTGATCATCTGATCGAATCTTAGGTAACTCCAATATGTTCCCATCTAGCTTCTCCTTGATGAAGAATCTGTCCACCTCTACATGCTTTGTACGATCATGTTGAACTGGATTATGGGCTATGTCACATGCAGCTTTATTGTCACAATACAGTTGAATTGGTTGCCTAGATGGGTAACCCAAATCTTGCAAGAGAAGTCTTAGCCACAATGTTTCACAAAGGCCAAGGGCCATACCTCTGAATTCAGCTTCTGCACTTGAACGAGCAACAACATGTTGTTTTTTGCTTCTCCATGTAACAAGATTACCACCGACAAAGGTAAAGTAACCAGAAGTTGATCGCCTATCATCTATTGCTCCAGCCCAGTCAGCATCAGTATATGCATCTATGCGTTGATAATCTGTATTTTTAGTGAACAGAATTCCCTTTCCAGGTGCAGACTTTAAATACCTTAAAATGTGCATCACTGCGTTCATATGCTGCTCTCTAGGATTATGCATAAATTGGCTGACCATACTCAATGCATACGCAAGATCCGGTCTTGTGTGTGCTAAGTACATCAGTCTCCCTACAAGTCTTTGGTATCTTTCTTTATCAGTTGGAATTCCCTCTAACTCAACCCATAACTTCAAGCCTTCTTCCACCGGTGTATCTGCAGGTTGACATGCTGACATGCCAGTTTCCTGCAATAGATCTAAAGCATACTTTCTTTGAGACAGAAAGATTCCTTCACTGGATCTAGACACCTCGATCCCAAGAAAATATTTCAAGGAACCAAGGTCCTTCATTTCAAATTCTCTGGATAAGTACTCTTGTAGTGCCTTCCTTTCTGCTGGATCATTTCCTATAACTACCATGTCATCTACATATATAATGAGTGCAGTGATCTTACCCTGTTGTTTCTTCAGAAATAAAGTGTGGTCTGAATTGCTCTGATGATAGCCAAATGCTATCATGGACTTTGTGAACCTTCCAAACCATGCTCTCGGAGACTGTTTCAAGCCGTATAATGATTTCTTCAATCTGCACACCTTCTGACTGCCCCTTTCTGGTGTCATTCCCCCTGGTGGGAGATCCATATAAACTTCTTCAGATAATTCTCCATGCAAAAAGGCATTCTTCACATCAAATTGTTGTAATGGCCAATCCAAGTTTGCAGCTAAAGATAACAATACTCGAACAGTGTTGATTTTAGCTACAGGTGCAAATGTCTCTGTGTAGTCGATCCCATATGTTTGGGTGTACCCTTTTGCCACCAATCTTGCTTTAAATCGTTCAACCGTGCCATCTGCCTTGTACTTCACAGTGTAAATCCATCGACATCCCACTGGTTTCTTTCCTGGTGGGCAATCAGCTAGATCCCATGTTTTATTTTTCTGCAAGGCATTCATTTCCTCGTTCATAGCAGCTTTCCACCTTGGGTCAGCTAAGGCTTCCTGCACACTGTTAGGAATAGCTACAGTAGATAATTGATTTACAAATGTTTGATTTGATTCTGACAAACGGTGGTTAGACACATAATGACTCATGGGATATTTAACTTTACTAGTAAGTTCATGTTCATATGTGGGTTTCGGAATACCTCGGGTGTGACGTTGTGGTAACTGTTTCTTTGATGGCTCAGACACTATATCAAGAACATCCTCAGTAAACGATTGGTGTGGTATATCAATGAGAGGCTCGTACTCGACTGGTAGTGTCACTCCTTCAGTTTCTGGGCGTTCATCACCACTTTGATCCAAAGTTATACCACTCGGATCCAGTTCGCCCACATCCTGGTTACCAGAATCAAGGGATTCACTGGAGTCTTTATCCACAGAAGTTTGATATTCGTAGTGTAGAACATCATAATCTAGAGTCTGAATTTCCCTCTGGTATTCCCCCTGAAGTTCAGGCTCAGACAAAAAATACATGAAATTTTCATGGAAAACCACATCCATTGTGATAAACATACGTCGAGTTGGAGGATGATAACATCGATACCCCTTTTGGTGTGTAGCATATCCAAGAAAAACACATCTCAAAGCTCGAGGAGTTAACTTGTTGCGTTGATGTTTATGAAGATGCACAAATGCTACACAACCAAAGACATGAGGAGGTAAATTTGGGACGACTGGCGCAACAACAGCATCAGTGAGCGCCTGGAATGGTGTCCGAAAATCAATAGAGCTAGAGGGTACCCGATTGATTAAATATGCTGCAGAAGTAAGTGCTTCACCCCAGTAGGATAATGGCATATGGGCGTCGATCAATGAGGCACGAACAACTTCTAACAAATGACGATTTTTCCTCTCGGCAACGCCATTCTGCTGGGGTGTATTGGAACAAGTAGTTTGATGAATGATTCCATGTGCTTCCAAATACTGCTGAAGGTCAGAACTCAAATATTCTCCACCATTATCACTGCGAAGAACCTGAACTTGTGCATTGTACTGAGTTCCAACCAATTTATGAAATTTTTGAAATAAGAGGTTCACTTCACTTTTAGATTGCATTAAGCACAACCAAGTCATCCTTGTACAATCATCAATAAAAGTAACAAACCAACGGGATCCTCCCAAAGTTGAGATTTTGGACGGACCCCAGACATCAGAATGTATAACCATAAAAGGAAGTGGACTTTTATTCAAAATTAAAGGAAATGAAGTTCGATGACTTTTCGCCAGTTCACAAACATCACAATGGAAACTAGAAACGTCCAATTTTGCAAATAAACTAGGAAATAATTTGCGTAGATAGCCAAATGAAGCATGCCCCATACGTCGATGCCATAGCCAGATCTCAGATTTCTTCTTGTCCGTCTCATATCCATTCACTGTGAAGACTTGTCGTAACTTGTCGGAACTTCCTGACACCAAGTCTAAGTAATATAGCTTCCCTCGTCTAATACCACAACCAATCGTCTGTTTTGTTCGGATGTCCTTAAAAACACAAAAATCAGGCCAAAAAATCACAACACAAGATAAGACTGTGGTTATTTGGGAAACTGACAAAAGGTTATATTCTAAAGATGGAACAACTAAAACAGAATCTAAATTCAAAGTATCAGTGAGGGTCAAAGATCCTTCCCCAATAACTGGGGTCGTGTTACCATTGGCAGTGGATACAATTGTTTGGGAGGACGATTTAAGGGGTGTGACCTGTCTAGAATCAAATGTCATATGATCTGTAGCACCAGAATCAATTATCCATGTACTATTAGAAACAGGTGTAGAAATATTAAAAAACTTACCACCATTATCTGTAACTGCGACAAATGCTGATGACTTGTCAGCAACAATCTGTCTTTGGTTCAACGATAGCGGCAGTTACAGTCTTCTTTTTTCCTGAAGCACGACTATGATCCCACCATTCCGGATATCCCACAAGTTCAAAGCAACGATCTGTGGTATGCCCCGTCTTATTGCAATGGTTGCATTTATAAGCAAACTTTTCGACACTAGGGGTGCTTTTTGGACGGGTGCCTCTTGAACGATCCTGCCAGTTTTGGGTTGGTCGGTTTCGAGTCACCATGGCTGAAGCTTCAGAACTGGCAGACTCCCCTTTCAGAGTTGTACGACGTACCACCTCTCGTCGAATGAACGCATAACAGTCTTCTAAATCTGGAATTGGTTCTTTGCGTAAAATCTCCCCACGAACTTGTTCAAACGTTGCATCCAATCCCGCAAGAAAGATGTGCACCCTTAGCCGTTCAATGGACTTTTGGTAAGTGACAATATCATCAGGATCCTTCATGATAAATTTATCTCGATGGTCCAATTCTCGAAAAATCCCGGTCAACTTCCCATAATATTCTGAAAGAGGCTTTCCACTTTGTGTAGCGGTGAAGGCCTGTTGGTTCAGGGCAAAAACTTGCAATTCATCACTTCCATCATAGAAGGCTTTTGACAGAGCATTCCAAATTTCGTAAGCAGTGGGTAAGCGTAAATAACGCTTCATAATTTCTGGAGTCATGGACATTAATAGCCATCGTTTCACTTTTTGATTCTCGGCATACCATTTTTCATATCCATCATCAGATTCTGCAGGTGGCCGCGTCTTACCACGAATATAGGAGAGTTTTTCCCGCTCGGCAATATGCATCTCCATTAGCTGTGACCAAACATCATAATTGGATTCAGTAAGAATGATGCCGGCATTAAAAATACTGTCCGATTGAACAATAACAGGAATTGATTTTGTTCCAGATGATTCCGGCTTGGACAAAGACATCAGGACTGTGTGATTGATTCAAAGACGTAGATGCCCTTTTTTTTTTCAGCCGGCAAGGGATCAGAACAGCAGACCACTGTTTTTTTTTTTTTTTTTAAAAAAAACACAGTCGTCTGTTTTATTTTTTCAGAATACAGCCGTCTGATTTTTTTCAGAACACAGTCGCCGCGCCGCGTCCGTTGGAGGCACCGCGATTTCACCGGCGAGATTTCCACGGCGAAATCCACTGCACACGATCGGCTGTCTCCTTCCTTCAGAATACAGCCGTCTGATTTCAGAACACAGTCGCCGCAGGCCGCGTCCGTTGGAGGCACCGCGATTTCGCCGGCGATTTCCACGGCGAAATCCACTGCACACGATCGGCTGTCTCCTTCCTTCAGATCGGCAAATATCTGGTCGCCTGCTTGGCCTTGCTGCCTTAGCGATCAGTTCTCAGATCTGATGGCTGCCGAGGAAAAAACGAAACCTTTTCTGGGTTTCGTGCGTCCGGCTGCTGAGAAAAAACCTTGGGTCTCTGTTTCAACCACGTCCGGCTGCCGAGAAGAAAAAACTCTTTTTCTTCTCAGCTGTGATCTGCTGCCGTTGCCGCTTCGCCGATCGCCTCTGTTTCGCTGCAGTTTTCTGCTCAGCGTTGTCTCGGTTTAGACCGCCCTCGGTGCAATAGGGGTAAAGTTTTCCTCCGCCGGCAGTGCGCAGAGATCTTCTCTCTTAGATCTGCGGTGGTGCCCAAGATTGGAGGCTCCGGCAGTCCGGCCGAAGAGGCTTCTCTGTCTCAGATCTGGTTGCAGCGATGAAACCCCAAAATCTGGGTTGCTGCTGCGCTGCTTACGGCCGCCGGCGGCCCTGCTGCTGCGCCGGTAGCACTCGCGCCTATGGAACCAATCGTTTCTTCTCAGATCGGAATAATCTGGATACCTGAGCGTTTCTACTCAACTGGTTGCTGCCGATCTAACCTGATTTTGCCTCTGCTGTTGAAAAAAAACAAGATCGCCGACCTTTTTTTTTTTTTTTTTTTGCCGTCGGTTCCTTTTTTTCCGACGGGATCGGTGATTTCCAACCAGATCCAAACCCCTTTTCGAATTCTACAGCGGAAGTTAGAACCCTGGCTGTGATGCCAACTTAAATTTTAGGAACCAATTGAATTCCTCTTTTTTCATGTCATTGTTCAATAATAATATTACAATTTATAGAACAAGATTATCTACAAATAAGGAAACTAAATCAATCCTAAATCTGTGCAATCAATTATACATGCTGTCAAATCTTCAACAGAAGTTGCCGTTTCTTTTAGGATATTAGTTCTTCTAGGATACTATTTCTTTTAGAAATACTATTTCTATTTTTTTTAGAATACTATTTTTTTTATTTTTGTTTTTATTTTCATTGCTATTTTTAGTTTTGGGTTTTTTATAAAAACTCATTTCTAGCATTGTAATAAATAGATTGATTAATAAAATAGAGAATTTATCTCTCTGCTTTGCTCATCTTCTCTTCCTTCTCTGCAAATCTCCTCTCTTCTACATGTTTTCTTTTTCTTTCTGATCTTCTCTTCTGCTCCTTCTCTCTCTGCAACGTCTGTAGCTGCTTGAAGCCATCTCAGCCATCGTCCCTTCTCCAGATCCGTCACCCTGCATCCACAACAGCCTCTGTACCCTCCCTGTTGCTTGGCCCTCACCTAACAACCGCCTTCCCTGCCTTCCGTTCCAGATCTACATGCTGTGTGAAACCCAACTTCTCACACCCTTTGCACCCCTTTCACTTTCCATGTTCAGATCTGTCCGTCTCCATCTAGGCCACACTCACAACTCATTTCTATACCTATTTCCAGCCTAAGCCACTACAGCTCCTTCACAACCTTTATTCCCTGCCAATGCCACCTTCCCATTTACTTTTCTTTCCAAACTTAGCCATTACATCCCATCACTCAGCTAGCCCATTGAAATCCAGATCCCTTTTGATTTCCATTGGACAATACCCAAACCCACTTTGACCATAAACCATCCATTTACCAAGTTAATTCCATTTAATTAATTTTATCAAATCCCATTTAATTCCTATTTGTTTATCCTTTAAGGCCTTTCAACCCATTAAATCCATTTAACCCGATCCCCGCTGCGTCAAGTGGTATCAGAGCCTTGATTCAAAAAAAAAAAAAAACAAACCCAAAAGATCCATGGCTGCCAATACCAATCCTGAAGAAAATCAGCCTGTCACTAGGGCTGAGATGAATACAATTCAATACTCCATCGAAGATTTGCGAGTGATGATGCAACAACTCCTCAACCGCGACAATCGACGTGATTGTGACAATCGTGGTAGGAGACCTCCAATTCGACCCGAGTATGAATCTAGCGATGAGGAGTTAGTAGACAACCATGAGCCTCCGAACAACAACACTAATCGAAAATACCGTTCAAAGATGGACTTACCATCTTTCAACGGTCAACTACATGTCGAAGGCTTCCTCAACTGACTCTCAGAGGTCGAACTCTTCTTCGATTGCATGGAAATCGATGAGGGGCAGAAAGTAAAGCTGGTAGCCTACCAACTTAAGGGCGGAGCATCCTCATGGTGGCAACAGCTGCAAGCCGTCCGAAAGCGACAGGAGAAGCGTCCTATCAATTCATGGACGCGAA
The DNA here is from genome assembly GCA_013350335.1 of Chimonanthus salicifolius. Taxonomy (NCBI): domain Eukaryota; kingdom Viridiplantae; phylum Streptophyta; class Magnoliopsida; order Laurales; family Calycanthaceae; genus Chimonanthus; species Chimonanthus salicifolius. Next base: position 6,694,363 of record CM023539.1, read on the forward strand.
TGAGAGAGCTACTGCAGATTCGCTTCCTTCCTGTTAATTATGAACAAGTTCTTTTCGAGCAGTATCAGAATTGCGATCAGGGTAATCGTGCAGTTTGTGACTACGCAGAAGAGTTCTATCGCCTTTCTTCTAGAGCCGACTTGCCTGAGACTGAGACCCAGCAAGTCTCACGATTCTTGGGTGGTCTTCGCGTTTCACTCCGCGACTACTTCAGGTATCAACTTGTTCACACCTTAAGTGAGGCAGTTCAGTTGGCCACGACAGCTAAAAGTCAGAATGATCGTTCTGGAGGAAGGAATGCATCAGTGGCTAAGCACACCCTACCATCGACTTCTTCGACTCCCATACCAGCCCCAGAGTAGGATTCTCAACAGGGTATACTTCCTCTACCGGGCATACTCCCAACGCCAACAACTGTGCCACTAAGGGTTTTTGACAACAAAGACACATGGAAAAACAACCCGTACGCTCCTCCAATGCCTAGAAAGTGCTTTCGTTGCGGAGTAACAGGCATCGCTCTAATCAATGCCCTCGGCGTCAAACAATTGCCCTCACGACCAAAGATTCAACAGTGGAAGGTCAAGTGGAAGACGTTGATGATGGTGATGAAGATATTATTGAATATGGAGACAAAGGACATGCCTTAGTGGTTCAAGAGATGTCTACAAATCAAAAGCAGTCAATCGACATCTTTAGAACCCAATCCACGGTCAACCATATGGTTTGTGATCTCATCATCGACAGTGGAAGCATTAAGAACCTTGTGTCCCAAGTAGTGGTAAATAAGTTAAATTTGCCAACTCAAGAACATCCATCTCCCTACCCCATTGGATGGATCAGAAGTGTGGAAGAACCAAAAGTTATGAAGCAGTGCCTCGTCTCCTTCTCTATTGGTCAGGACTACACAGATCAAGTCCTTTTTGACGTTGTAGACATGGATGTAAATCACATGATTTTTGGACGACCATGGCAACACCATGTTGATTATATTCACAAAGGTCGTGCAAATACCATTAGTTTTTACAAAGATGAAGTGCAAATCATCCTCACTCCAATGTAAGGGAAGGAACGTCGTCTGCCGACACTCGAGAAGAAAGTACGACTCCTTGTCGTCGAACCAAGTTCGATATCCTATTGACTCGAGGACGAGTCCTTTTTAACCGTGGGAGACTGATGCAACACACACATGAGCATGTGTATCCACAAGAGCCACCACAAATTTGTTGGGAATCCAATCCCGGCTTCGAAGCTACGGAGTGATAAAAGTGGAAGTTGTCGTTTCTTTTAGGATACTAGTTCTTTTAGGATACTATTTCTTTTAGAATACTATTTCTATTTCTTTTAGGATACTATTTCTTTTATTTTCGTTTTTATTTTTATTGCTATTTTTAGTTTTGGATTTTTTTTATAAAAAACCCTTTTTAGCATTGTAATAGATAGATTGATTAATAAAATTGAGAATTTATCTTTGCTCTGCTCCTCTTCTCTTCCTTCTCTGCAGATCTCCTCTCTTCTACATCTTTTCTTCTTCTTTCTGATCTTCTCTTCTGCTCCTTCTCTCTCTCTGCAACGTCTGTAGCTGCCTGAAGCCATCTCAGCCATCGCCCCGTCTCCAGATTCGTCACCTTGCATCCACGACCGCCCTTGTACCCTCCCTGTTGTTTGGCCCTCACCTAATAACCGCCTTCCCTGCCTTCCGTTCCAGATCTACATGCTGCCTCTACATGCTGCCTGAAACCCAACTTCTCACACCCTTTGCACCCCTTTCACTTTCCACGTTCAGATCTGCCCGTCTCCATCTAAGCCACGCTCACAACCCATTTCTATCCTTGTTTCCAGCCTAAGAGCATCCGGTATGGGGAGTGTTTGGCCAGCTAGTAACACATATGGCCACAATGTATTTACGGTGTGGTGTTGGCCATTAGTGGAGCCCACATCAAAGTTTGTTAAATGGTTGGCCACAGGTAACACAAGGGCAGCCAGCCAAAAGTAATTATCTCTCCTACTTTCCTTTCTCTCTCCTTATATATATATATATACACACACGACTGTATATATAACTTGTATATAGTTTTTGATTTTTTTTTGTTTTCTCTTTTTATTTATTTATTTGATTATTTTGGATTTTTTTGTTTTTGTTTTTGTTTTTGGGTATAATTTGTATATTAGGGCAAATAATTATTTTTTTCTTTACTTTATTATTTTATTTTTTATACAAAAAATAAAAAATAACTCTTTACCTTTTGATTTTTTTTCCTTCACATTTGTAAACAAAATATATGAGAAATAAAAAATTAAAATTATTCTGTACAAAAAATTAAAATTATAGCTATTGAGAAACAAAAATATTAAAAATAATATTTTATTCATCGCAAACAATATGAAAACTTAAGACTTAAAGTTAGCATGGAGAAAGAACGAACTAAACAGTTGGAGATACAATCAACTTTGGAGCAAAATTTGGAAAAAGAACGGACTAAACAGCTGGAGATAAAAAACAAAAGAAAGGATGGCTCATATAGAATTTGAAAGATATATAATGAGTCGAGATCCATCAAAGGCGGCAACAGAAATGGAAAAGCGTGGATCATTGCACAACAAAATGCAATCATAAATAAATTAAGTCAAGGTGGCGATCATATGTAATGTATTTTTATTTGTGCTAGAGTATGTAATGTCTTTTTAATTTATTTATTTCTAGCATCATAAATATGTATGTCTTTTTAATTTATTTAATTTCTTGTGAGAAAATATGTATGTTTTTTAATTTATTTAATTACTTGTGAGAAAATATGTATGTTTTGTTAATTTATTTAATTACTTGTGAAAAAATATGTAATGTCTTTATATTTATTTTCTTTTAAATTTTTTAAAAAAATGTACATAAAAAAATAATAATAAAATATTAAAAAGTAGTCATTCTAATTAACACTATACCGTGTGGCGAGGCTGGCTAAAAATTATAGCCAGCCACGTCATAAAAAAAAATGTTATTTAATTGCATGGCTAGCTAAATTATGCGGTATAGCCAGCCATAATTGGACAGACCATACCGGCTGCCCTCAGCCACCACAGCTCCTTCACAACCTTTATTCCCTGCCATAGCCACCTACCCATTTACTTTTCTTTCCGGACTTAGCCTTTACATCCCATCACCCAGCTAGCCCATTGATATCCAGATCCTTTTTTATTTCCATTGGACAATTCCCAAACCCACTTTGACCATAAACCATCCATTTACCAAGTTAATTCCATTTAATTAATTTTATCAAATCCCATTTAATTCCTATTTGTTTATCCTTTAAGCCCTTTCAACCCATTAAATCCATTTAACCTGATCCCCGCTGCGTCAATATGAGTGATGATAAAAAATCTATCTCAAAACATGAAAGTTCTAATTCCACGGCAATTCCTATAGTATGTGTAAATAGAGAGGCTTGTACATATCCTAAAATTAAGTTGAACGCTCTAAAAGACCTCTAACGCTTTCATTTTTTTTTTTTTTTAAACTATTTAGTAAGAATTCATTCAAAAGCGGAGGGAAAATCCCTAAAAGTATACAAAAATAAGCTCAAAGCATGAGCATCAAAGAAAATAAAAGGATGAGCCCACATCCCAAGTTAGGCCAAAAGAACAAAAGGAGTTCCAAAGGAACCTAAAACAAAGCGTAAGGATCAGTAAGGGCTCTTTTAAAAAAAAAAAAATAGACAGAATGCGAGTACTTAAATTGTTAGTCCAAACTTTAAGACTAAAAAAACATGAGTCATTTTTCTTAGCAATATGCATGTGTTTAATATTCAAACAGTTGGGAAGATTAGCAATAGTTCGAACATGGGAATTAAGCCGATATAGACCTGTAACGCTTTAATCATTATAAAAATACGATTTACATCATTTACATGTTGCTTATCATACTTATACCATGGTTGTTTCCTATTGGCTTTTAGATTTTTTGTGTGTGACAGCTTCACAGCCAATTTTTATCCCTTGAATGAAATGACCATTTCATCCAACACTAATTGAAAATAATCAAATATATGGTTTAAGGCCAGATTTTCTCAACCTAACTCTTATACCTAATATACAAATTCAAAAATAATAACCTAAGATTACAACAATAAACCATAACAATAATAGTTTTACAAAATTTTAAGTGATATATACTACTAGCATTTCAAGATTAATGAGTAAATTAGAGACTACGTTTTGTAAGTAACATCATTTATTGTCATCTATATTTTAGAATAAAACAATAGTAGAGCGAGTTTTTCGCATAAAATGATATAAATATTAAGAGTACAATTTAAGCTAGATTTAACTGGTGTTTACATAAAAATTCAAGAATCAATTCGACCCTTTTCCACCAATACTCAAAAGCGAAAATAGCATAATGAATGATTTGGTGAACTTGAGTGAAACACTCAATTTAGTGACCATTGTTTCCACATTAATAAATCTGACACTTGCATCATTCTTGCTATGTCAACAGCTAATTGATTCAGTTCAGCCACATTTTCTTTGTAAGTTGATTCAATAATGAATGCTAACATAATATTCTAAAAAGTAGTGTTATTTTTTTCCTCTTCTTTAATAGTTAATTTTACGAATTTTACTTACCCATTTGACCCTCTTATAAACAATATTATTAGTCACTCTACAATCTAATATTTTTCTTTTATCATTTTCTTCCAAATTCATATTAGCCGACCTCTCCTCCTTATGGCTGTGATCTAGAGCCGCTCTAGCCCTACACAGGGTAGAATCAGGTCTTCAACTTATATTAACAAACCACCCAATTTAAATGTGTTTCTCTCCATTTGTCGTCTATTTAAGTTATTTTTAAATTATTTATACTGCTCTTATTTCTACCTTCATTTATTATGATTAATCCACTCATTCATTATGAGTTTTTTCCCTCCAATTAAACCTATCATAAATCATACCATCAATCATTCTACAGTCTATCATGTTTTTTTTCATCAATTTCCTAAATGTTTTCAAAGGTCGCATTCTCCTCCTAGTGCATTCGTAACCTCTCTACTCTCCGCATTGAGGTTGTGTTTGATCTTCCACTAACATGACTAAACAATCTTAAATGATTTTTTTTTTTAATTTGTCATCTATCGATCCTATCTTTAAACTATGCTCTAAAGTTAAACAACTCATCCAACATAACATATGTATCTCCAATGTCCTAACTTTATTTATTTGTCGTTTTTTCATTGCCCAACACTCTCTTCCGTAAAACATTGCTGATCAAATAACTATTTTTTAAAATGGCACTTTTAGGTGAAGGGGTACTCTTTTATCGCAAAAGACTATGTTAGCTTGTTTACATTTTAACCACCATGCTCCTATCATATTTATTATATCTATGATGAAACCTCTTTGAGCATTATCACAGATCCAAAGTATCTGAAGTTATCACAATGTACAAATATGTTCTAACACACTAAAGTTACATTCTATGTATTCTGTTTTAGTTCTATTAATTTTCAAACCATATGATTCCAACATTCTTCTCCACAAATCTAGCTTAGCATTGAGTTATTGTTTTATTTCAGTAACTAATCCTATATCATCCACAAAAAGTATATATCATAGCACTTCATCCTTAAATTTTTGATGTGAGGAAAAATTTTACTTTCGAGATAAAATATACCATCTTAAGAAGAAAAAGATGTACTATTCTTGAGTTCCACTTTTTCTTAAAAATATACTCCCTCTATCCCAATTTAGTTGTCTTATATGGATTTTGAAATTGTCTCAAAATAGTTGTCTTATTCATATTAGAGTAACATAAAGTTTGTTGAAAATGGATGAGATCACATTGAGTGATAGCCTTATATAGAGAGTTCCTTAAAAAATACAAATGTTTCAAATGACACAACTAAAATAGAATGGAGGGAGTATTTAAATAAGAGAAATTGCATTTTTTTTAAAAGAAGTCTCTCCACTTCTCTCCATTCAAACCACTCGAGAGAAAAATAAACAAGTTCAGTGAAACCAACTAGATACCCAACTCACATTGACATAGATTATAATCATTCTGCTAATTAAAATATAAATAGTTTGTTTTATCTATTAAACCTAGGAATGGACTTGAACAACAAAAAAAAGACTTTTGAGTTGGTGAGATTTGTATTTTGTGGACTGCATGAGAATAGATAATTACAACTTGCAATTATATTATTTCTTACAAGGTCATCTATGGCAGCTATTCACACTCTGGCATGAAAAAAGAGAAGAGAAGAAATAAAAACAAAAAAATATAAAAAATGTTAGGACTAATTTTTGTTTTTTCAATTCAGTCTTCTTTTTATACAGATTCAAGAGCAAAAAGCAGTCATCACAGAAGTGTCGGAGTTGAGAAGCAGGAGAAGAATGGTGAGTACAGAATTAGTGAACCTGGCATCAATGAATCTCCATGATTCTCTGCTTGTGCCTCGTTGAAGGTAAGTACAGCTCTCATTCTCAATTTTTTATTTTTCTTACTTTTACTTTTCCCTTCTCTCAAAGGAACCTGGCATCAATGAATCTTTAACAAGCCGAAGATTTTTTCTCTGTATAGAAAGAGCTTAGAGAAATTTTGATAGCAGAAGGAAAGCAAGAATTTAAATGATCAAAAAATCCGTCTCAAAAAGTAGAAGTCTTAAATTCGATCTCTATTTTACATGAAACGCATGGAAGTCCTAACTTTGAATTTGATGAGAATTCCGAAAGGGATTATTGTATATCAGGACATTAAATCAGGTCTCCTAGTAGAGCTATTCAAGGGTTGGTTTGGGCAGGCTTTCCATTGTTCAAACTTACACCTGTTTATATTATCTTGTTGGAATTTACCCGATTAATCAAAAGAAATATAAAACAAATCAAGTAATCATTCACGAAAGTAAATAAAACTTTATGTGATTTGGCTGAAGTTTATGTTTAAGGATAATAATCGGAGAAATTCCACTAAATCAAACAGGAAGTACAAAAGATAAACTCTCTCACCTTCTCTCAATCTCAAATTTGTCTCCCTCTCTCTCTCTCTTTCTCTCAAAAACCGGCTCTCTCTAACAATTGCAAATAAACCTGCCCGTTTGGGAAATGAAAAGCCTGACAAACGGATTATAAAAAGTGGATGAGCTATCATGGGATTTACTTAGAAGCCCATCCCATCCCTTTATTAGATGGGCTCAAAATATGAGCCCAAGACCAGTCCATCTGTCAAATACACATCTTCAAGCCCTTTTGTTTAGAATGGGCTTGGGTCAGACTAGAACATGGGTTGTGTACATGAACAGTCCTAGCCCTTAGCCTACAGCCCATGGTTACAAATCTCGGCCGATACTGTGTATATCAGTTGTACTGGCGAGATATCGACTGATAGACATTTATACAGCTGAGATTTGTTGGGAAAAAATTAGGAGAGAGAGAGATATGGGTTGATATCTCAGTATCAACAATTTTTTGACTCCTGCTACAGCCTTAACCCTCGCGGTCCAAAGCACGCTATGCTTAGCCTGACAGGTTTATTTGCAATTCCGACCAATATGATTGTCAACTAAGATAAATAACTTTGATAGTCTAAAATAATAATAAAAAAATTTCAATAACATTCGAAAGCGGTCACAAATTGGACCCTACATTCAAATTGGGTGGAAGTCCTAACTTTGATAGTATAAATTATAAATTGGATCCTATATTCAAATTGACCCAAAATCTAACCCAACGAGTCATTGGAAATCACAATTCCCCCATTTCACAATTTCTCTCTTTGAAAAATACAGACCAATATGAAAACTAACTAGAATGCTACAGTTGGCAAACTAATGTAACCAGACAATTAACAACAATAATAACATGGAGCAAGTCTAAGGAGAATGGCATTGAGAAATAATCGTTGAAATAATAAGTACTAGTGCACCGGTATTTGTTGAGCGGTGCACCAGTAAGAATAAAATGGGCATTTCACTCCATCCCGTATCTCTTAAAAGATTTTGCCAGTGTTAAAATGGGATCCTACCCATTCCTATCGATGATCATCTCGTCTTCTCCAAGGCCATGGATGGTGCCCACAGTCAAGACCGACCTGCTCGTATTTGGTAACCAACTTCCTTTCTTCATCCTTCAGGACCTCTTCGATATATCCACGGATAAGACCCAGGGTGAGAAAGAGAAAAGTGTGTCGTTAGCCAACCTCTTTCATCATTTCTTCAGCAGTCTAATGCAGGGCTCAAAGCGACCATGAATTCAGAAACTGCTAACAATGCAAGCCATTTGTTCCACTTCTTTCACTCCCACTTCCTTCCATCCCCTTCGTGTAATCTGCCAGCTTTGTCCAATCAGCAGCATTCGCCAACTCCAGAGCTAGTTCCGTGTGCGACTAAGCTGCGAACAGTCGGGATCAAATTCAAGCCGGCCAAAGAGGTGGAAAACTTTCTAGAAATAGAGTTCAGAAATGGAGTGCTTAAGATTCCCTCCATAACATTCGATGATTCCACCGCCTCAATTCTCATAAATTGTATTATGCTTGAGCACAGTCATCTTTACTGCTCTAGGCATTTCTCCGCGTATGTCATCTTCATGGATTCCCTCATCAACACGGCAAGGGATGTTGTTCTCCTTAGCGAATACAAAATCATGGACAACTATTTTAGCACCGACGAAGAAGTCGCCGAGTTCTTCAATTCATTAGGGAAAATAGCCACCGCCGACATTAAAAATTGCCATCTCTCAGAACAACTGGTGGAAGTGAATAAACATTACAAGAGCAAGTGGTATGAATTTCGATCAAATTTCATGGACACGTATTTCAGCTCTCCTTGGTCGTTTCTATCAGCCTCAGTTGTTCTCATTGCCCTCATCCTCGCATTAATTCTAACCATCTATGCCATTCTTAGCTACAATCGGTAGGAATTCCCTCTCTTCTTTAATTTCACTTCTTGTAGGTTGTAGGTAGGGGTGAAACTCGGGTCGGGTTTTGGCCTGAACCCGCATGATCCGACCCGAACATCATGCGGGTCGGGTTAGGTTGAGAAGTCAGAAACCCGTATTGAATTCGGGTCGGATACGATTGAGAGATTTTTAAGTTAACCAGACTCGACCCAATCAAACCCAACCAAACTATGTAAAAAAGTAGGCTAAAGTAGGTTCAAAATGTGGGTCGGGTCGAGTTTCGGGTTGAGTCGAGTTATAATTTGGGTCGGGACAGTTCCATATATCAATAACTCAGGCCGGATCGGGTTTTCTGGCCCGATTTCAACCCTAGTTGTAGGCCCTAATAAATCATGAATTCTTTGCTTTACTATAAGAGATCTTAGTCTTTACTTCCTCTCTCGTGCCAAAGTAGAGACTAATGAATCACTTCTAAATGTGTTTGATAGAATTTTCTGGATATTTGTATAAATTTTTTAATATTATCATATTTTTATAAAATTTTAAAAAAATTATAATAAAATAATTATGAATTTTAATAAAAGATACATATCAATTCTAGGGGATATTCGAAAATATAAAGTTCATATTAGGTGTTTTTTTATGTTAATTTTCTTTTTTATAATAGTTTTAGCTATTTTTTAAATTTTTTGTATATATTAAAATTATAACGGCCTAAAAACTCAAAACTAAAAAAAAAAAAAATGACTGCTACTTTTAAAATATATATATACTCATTCTAGATTTTCTATTTTTATTTTTATTTTTCTAAATAAAAAAATAGGATGGGGTGTTCGACCACTTTTTGGGGTTGCAATCAAATGTTTAGGTTTTCTTGCATTAATCTTTTTTTTTATATGCCCTGTTGTGGGCCTAGTGCATTTCTGAGGCAAAAAATAGATAAACGCGAAACTTAGAACGTGGAGAATCGGTAGATGAACTGCAAAAGTGGCACACAGCTGACCAGGAAGATTTGATAAAGCAGCACACTGATTGGCTGCAAAATTTGTTGAAGAGGCAGCGTTGATTGGCTGCAAAATGACAGGCGACGAACACTAATGGTTGCCTGAAATAGAAAAAGAAGCTCGGACGACGGTAGTGGCCGTAAGACAATTATCCGGCAAACAATGATCGCAATATGCGATAAATACAGGCGGCGAATGACCTGAAAAACAAGGGGCTGAAGCCATCACATCGATCAATCAGATCGTAAAGGCCAACGAACAATAGCTGTAGCCATAAAGGCTGAAGTCATAAAGACCAGCAAATGAGGCTGTAGCCATAAAAACCCAGCAAATAAAGGCTGAAGTCATAAAGACCAGCAAATAGGGTTGTAGCCATAAAAGGCCAGCAAATGACGCTGTAACCATGAAAGGCTAGTAAATGGGGCTGTAACCATGAAAGGCCAACAAAAACTAGGGATGAATAAGTCCTTCACATAAAAGGAGTGGATGAATTCCACAACAAATTGATATATGTCCAAAACATGCCGTTTCATTTTCGAGAAACGACAAAACAAGGCTGCTCAAAAGGCAGCTGAGTAAGAGGAGAAGGGAAATTTGTGCCCCTTTCTTTAGAGCGTCGACGAAATTGACGAAAGTAGAGGGAGAAGGGAAATTAGGGAGAATGGAAAATTTGTGCCCCTTTCTTCAGCTCTCCCCTTTTCTTCTTGGCACAGATCTCACAAATCGTGGCGAGAAGAAACAGCAAAACAGAAATAGTGCAGAATAAGTGGACAGAGAAAGCACTGCTTCGTTGAAGCAGCAGAGACGTCGGTGATGAGACGTAAGGCCAATGGCAACACCATGAATAGAATGTTCACATGAAAAACTTAACTGATTGCGAAAGCTCGAATACTTGATCAGGACTGATTGAGGACCCAACCTATATTGGTCTTGAATCTGAATAGAATCGGGTCAAGTCTGAAATAAATAGATCTGAAGTAAGAACAATTGAGTTTGTAATAGCCAACTAGGCCAATATCACCGCACAATCCACCCAATTGGGGTCTTAAACTATCCCAAACAGGATCTGAAACTGGATTAAATTCTTCGGTTCCAATGAATTTCAAACAACATCTATCAAATGATTAATGCCTTATTCCAACATCAAAGTACCATCTAAAGCCACATTCACTGTTTAGATTGCAGACCCAAGCAACCAACCGTCAAACTGGTCTCCAAACCGAGGCCTAAAATCCAAGAGCTTGGGCATATGGGCGTACCTAGTGGTACAGGAGTAATTCCCAAACACCTCCACACGTCTCTGAATTGTTGTTGAAATCAGAAAGCACGTCGATCGATTGCTGGATGGGCTGCAATCAGAGCTCTGTAACTCCTTGTGGACTGCAACTGGGTTGCTTGGTCATGGACTCTCATCGTCCAACTTCATAGCATTCTCAATGGAGAAGAACAGATTTGCAATCAGATCTGAGATGCACGCAGCGAACAAGAGGGTTTCTTGCTGATGCACGACAAAGATTAGTAGAGTGTGCGACGATGGCCTTAATGGCAGCAAGAGGTGACATCGGCAGAGGGAGGGAGGAAAACATATTCTTCCGCTCAATCTCTTGCTGTGTCTCTAGCGTGCAAACCACGCAGAGTCTGTCCAGATCTTCACCTTCAAAGGGACGGAATTCCTCCTGTTCGCTACCCTCCTGATCGGGTTCAGATCTGCACTGACCCTACTGCTTCTTTGCCGCGAGCAGAGATTTGCGCCACTGCTGCTTACAGCCCTTGTTGCCGCTGCTGCACATCAATTTCTGCAGCAGCTTCGAGCGATCTGAAACCCATCGTTTTTTGCTCCCCCTCTTTATTCTCAAGATCGTTTCATCACCGTTGTTCGCTGCCTATCCATCGTTGCTCTGTTATTGCAGTCCCGCCTTCGCATATCATCGTCGGGCCCAGATTTGCCCACTGCTTGCAGATCTACCAAATAGTTTTTCATATCTCCAGAAAGGGGGAGAGAGCAGAAAGGATCTGCGAGAACTAAGATCTCTTGCCGTCAAGGCACTCGTCGCAGATCTCTGCCATGAATCAGCAAGAATATTCTTAGATCTGAGATCTGCAAGCCCTTTTTTTAATTTGTTTGACTGCTACCTACCCCTGTTGGTCTTCTCTTCCTGTAGCTGATCGTATGCGGTCAAGCGTTTCCTGCAGCGCCAACGTTTACAGATCTATCTCGCCGAATCTGTCATTGCTGCCTTGTTGTTTTATCGTGTGCTATGTATGCCGCTGCCACAGATTGGGCTACAAGCTTATCCGCCCAGATCAGATTTGCAGGCGAGTTTCCACAAATTGTTGCTGGTTTTTGCTGAGAGATGTGGCAGCTTCTATGTACAAATCAGCCAGCCAAAAATCAAATTCAGATTTCTTATCCCATTCTTAACTTCGTGGGTTATCCAAGAAAGAAAGAAACGTGCCGCCCTCTTCTGACTCCACCAATATTCCTAAGGAGATCACTGATCCTGATGCCAAGAAAGCAGAGGCTGTGAATTCCTTCTCCATGGGCATTTTGACGATGATGACGAAATGGACTGCTGCGACAACCTTACAAAACCAGGCTTTGAAAGTGAGCCCCATATAAAGTATACAACAGTGCAGCACATCCCTCTAATACATGTACGCGCTTATGAAGCACGTCCTGATTCCTGACCTGGTCATCTGTGGACGAGGGATTTCACTTGAGAAAGTCATCAAAATGTTCAATCTACAAAAGACTTCTCTTGTTGGGAGAGAATTTTCTACAGGATGCAATTCTTATTTAAACTCGGATTTAGATCTGATTTCAGCCGTGCTCTCTTTCATCCATCCAACTGTTGGAGCAACAACTTGCTCAAGTGTTTTCAGATCTGGTGATTTCAGATCTGCACTTGTCTGCCCACCATATTAGATTTGCTATTCTCCGATCTGCAATATAGATCTTTGTATTTACAGTTCTGATACTATATTAGAAAAGAGAAAATTGTATTTATTAAAGACTATTATATAACTATATATAACCTTAGCCGACTCTAAGACTATCATATTTCTAATCTAAATAGACCTCTTAATAGAGATAAATCTAAATTAGAATTCTAATTACATTATAATTAGGATAATCTAAATATATTCCAACAATTTCATTATTCATTTGGATGGGTTTGATCAAGTTGTTTATAAATGTGATGAATGAAATTGGGTTAACTTCCTATTTATTTAGGCAAAATAGAAGTCCATGAATCCGTGACTTGTCCCCATTATCTTGAAAAGACGCTAATGGAACACTCATCTCACTTTAGGTTTAGAGACCTATCTTATCATCCTAACCCTTTGTTTAAGATCCAAAATATCACCCATCTAGAAATGAAGCTCATTTAGATTGATATTTCAAAGGGTTTTTGTGATGAAGCTAGCTAGTGTAAATAGAAGATTGAGATGGGTAGATAAGTAAGATGTAACTTTTTTTTTAGAAGAAACCTATTTTATTTTATTTATTCTCCGAACTCAATCTAAATCATTTGAACATGCTACATAATCATGTTGATGAAGAAAAGGAATCATCAAAATGAGCTTTGGATGCAATAAGTGGAAAGCATATTTGTGGATTACGACAGAGAGAATAAACATTTAACTTTCATATACTTCCATGCTCCTTAGGATGCATTTAAAGAAAGGAATTTGTGTAAAATAAGCTACGTATAGAATAAACAATTTTTTTTTTTTTTTTATAGATTTGTGTTTATACTTTTCACTTTAATACACTAATTATCATTTTTAATTAATCTTATGTAAATTTAAGTTTCTTTTGAACTGCACTCGCTGTTGAATTATGTGCAACGATAGTTAAACCTTGTTGATATTAAAACCAAAATTAAAAGCATATATCTATTCAATAGAAAACTAAGACATACCATACATTCAATATCTCAAATCAGTCTAAAGTTTTTTTGTTTTCTTTCTTTTTTTTAACCTCTCAAACTGATGTAAATAGAAAATAACTTCATAACATGAAGTGTATATTTAAAAAAGTGTATATTTAGAAGCATGATTACAAATATCGTTTTCAGAATATTATCAACGATGGTTAATATCAAGATATTTTTAAAATTAATAATTTACAATATTATAAATTTTTAAAAACCAAAATCACAATATCAACATAATGAATTGGATGTATAATTTTATAAATATTCTATTTATTTAACTCTCAGTACATTTCATCTGTGGATCCCTATTCAAAATTTTAAACTTAAAAAAATAATTAAATTATTATCAACCTGTTCTTCTTTATCCATTGTCGATAAATTTTTTAAAATTTTATTTCTATAAGAAACGGTGTGCATGCATTATTGCCATTAAAAGGCAGGTAGGCTGATGTGACGGCTCAGCAGCCATCTCTTATACATCAGCTAAAAAAAACCCCAAATCAGTAAAGTTTTTTTTTCTTCCAAGTGCTAATCCATGTTCATCCCAGTGGTAAATTTTTTCAAATTTTATTTCTATAAGAAACAGTGTGCATACATTATTGCCATTAAAAGGCAGGTAGGCTGATGTGACGGCTCAATAGCCAGCTCTTATACATCAGCTAATAAAGATCTCAAATCAGTAAAGGTTTTTTTTTCTTCCAAGTGCTAATCCATATTCATCCCAGTCGTCTTATTTCTACAGCTCTGCAACAAAAGCATCTTCAACGATCAGGAGGAGGAAGATATTCGTTGAAATTGCAAGAGAGAGGATCAAAGAGGAAGAAATGTCAGGAGCAGCAGCTCATGAATTTGTAACTATTTCAATTGAGAAGTCTGAGGAAGTAGTAACATTACTATCAGAGAAGATAAACGATCGAAAGAGAGTAAGTAACAGGGCTAAAGTACAGAGAAGTGAGATTGTTGGCAACTCATATTGTCCCATCAATCGATTCAACCTTGACACCGATAAAGCTCTAATTATGCGCTGCTGTGCAAAGCAAACCTTCATAGGCTATTATCAGCACACGTGTTATTCCAATCCAGACGACGGGACTAACGACCATAACAATATAAGAGATCACAAATGGCGATTTCTACTCTCCTTCCTGGAACGGGCTAAGTTGGACATCAATGAATGCATTAGAGACATGGTACCTAAGGTTGTAAAGGGAATAGGATACTATCCTGACTTGTTCAGCGAGGAGGAGGACATCATCAAATCCAAATTTGAAGACTTCGTCTTGATGGCGTTGCTAGATGGTTGCTTCATAATTGAACTCCTCCGCAAGTACTATGGCGTCGTGCCAATTACAACCGACGACGATGGGATCTTTAAGAGGCCATGGATGGTGTCCACACTTAAGACGGACTTGCTCGAATGTGGTAACCAACTTCCTTTCTTCATTCTTCAGCACCTCCTGGATGTATCCAAGGATAAGACCCCGGGTGAGGAAAGTGTGTCGTTAGCTGACCTTGTGCATCGTTTCTTCACGAGTCTAATGCAGGGCTCAAAGAGACGAGTGAATTTAGAAACTGCTAACAATGCAAAGCATTTGTTCCACTTCTTTCACTCCCACTTCCTTCCATCCCCTTCGTATAATCTGTCTAAGCAGCAGCATTCACCAACTCCAGAGTTGGTTCCGTGTGCGACTAAGCTGCGAACAGTCGGGATCAAGTTCAAGCCGGCCAAGGAGGTGGAAAACTTTCTGGAAATAGAGTTCAAAAATGGAGTGCTTAAGATTCCCTCCATAGCATTCGATGATTCCACCGCCACAATTCTCACAAACTGTGTTATGCATGAGCGGCGTCATCCATACTGCTCTAAGCATTTCTCTGCGTATGTCATCTTCATGGATTCCCTCATCAACACGGCAAGGGATGTTGTTCTCCTCAGCAACAACAAAATCATTGACAACTATTTTGGCACCGACGAAGAAGTCGCCGAATTCTTCAATTCATTAGGGAAAATAGCCACCGCTGACATTAAAAATTGCCATCTCTCAGAACAGATGGTGGAAGTGAATAAATATTACAAGAGCAACTGGAATGAATTTCGATCAAGCTTCATGGACATGTATTTCAGCTCTCCTTGGTCGTTTCTATCAGCCTCAGCTGTTCTGATTGCCCTCATCCTCACATTAATTCAAACCATCTATGCCATTCTTAGCTACAATCGGTAGGTATTACCTCTCTCTTCTTTAATTTCACTTCTTGTAGGTTGTAGACCCAACAAAGGCCTTTGAATGGATAAATTCATGTATTGAATATGTTGAACTAAGTGTTTAGAATATATTCTCCACGTTTTGTTTTGTTGTTTCCCTACTTGGGCTGATTTTGCTCACTCCCTTACGACTTTCAGGTCTTAGCAGAGGTGGGGCAGTAAGTATTTCCAGAGTTGTCTTGAGGAGCTATGCCACAATGGATAATCCTCAGATTATTTAGAACTTATAAGGGTGGAATTAGTTTGCTTAGCATTTTGTATATTTCTTTGGAGTTGAAATGTTTAGATCTCATGACACTTGGTTTTTCCATTTGAAGATTTGAGATTTAGGCCAGAGGCCTGATTATATTTACATATGAGATTGACTTTGGATGAATGTTATGAGTATGAAGAATGTTAGTGCAGGTCTTACACGTGATGCAGAAATTTTGAAAATGTTTGACAACAAATGGGATTCTGCCAAAATTTTGATAGGATTTTCTGTCATTGATAGAAATGATGAGTTGATTATCCAAGTCATTGGATACTGAACCATTTCATTGTGATAAGGAAATTAGAATTAGAAAAAAAATTATCACATGCCTGAGGGTTGGGGCATGACAACATTGCGAGTTTAAACTAGGGGACCGTTTTGTTTTTCGCAAACTTCCTTTGGAAAAGGACCTCCATATAATGAGGTTTAATTGTGTAAACATGTTACTTATGAACCGCATGTTGAACAGGTCTGTTTCTAATGTGAGACTAATGATCACCTACCATGGTAGCATGCTAGTACTGTAGTTTGTCTGTGGTTTGTTTGATTTATTTATTTTATCATATTGTGAATATTCCATTATTATTTTTCGTATATATTTACCAACAGACACCAACATCCTCAAGATTAAATTCTAACCCTTACCCACATGCTCATTCACAATTTATAGATGAAAGATCTCAAATCATCATTTGAGGGCATCAACATCCTAAGATTAAATTCTAAGACATGCACATTCTCAAAATATAGGTAAGGAATCACCAATCATATTTGAGGGAGTCGATTTCCTCAACATTATTTTCTAAGTCCTACATTTCCATGAGTTTTAAAACATCACTGAGGTTTCTTTTCTTTTCTTTTTTTAAAATTGTTCAAATATGATAAATGTTGTGCAAATTTTAAATTTTAAATTACTCGTAAGCGCACGAATCGAATTGGAGTATAGAGATATGCAAGTGCGAGGTCGAACCTATAGGGACTTGATTTAGAATGAACAGAAAAACAAATTAAAAAATCTAATATTTTAACCTTAACCTAGTTAACAATTTTTCAAGAGAATGATTGAATTAAAATTGCAAAATTAATTAAAACAACTAAAAATGGAGATTAAATCAAATGAGATAAATTACTAAGGTATCGGATTCCACCACCATTAAATCCATAATATTTCAATTATTTATTTATTAATTCCCAGTTTTAAAGATTTAAACATTTAAGTTCATTAATATGGTGTTCAAAATTCAGATTTTCTTTCGCTTTTAATGATATAATTTCTAAGCATTCAATGTATCCTATTTTAATTTAAAAGACAATGGGTCAAAGGCATTAATCTAAGCATTCAATGTATTTAAATTAAAATAAAAGAAAATAATGAATCAAAGGGTTTTACTTTTAAATTAATTTAAACGCCAAGCAATGATGAATCAAATATTAATATTAACTACCACAAATACATGATATTTTTGGTAAAAATAATTAACATCTAATTAATCTAATGAAGCACAAATCATAAATAATTGAACACACATATTTAGAAATTAAATAAACAAATAAATGAATATTATTTTATTAATGGGGTTTCATCCTTAACCTTAATACAAAAAATTAGCCTGACATCATCATAAAATTAAAATAAAAAAGAGGGAAAAATAAAATCCGAACTATGTCGGCCATCCGGAGTGAATGCCAAAATTTCCCCAGCTCTGTCTCGGTCTCTTCAAGTCTCTGTCCATCCGATTCTGCCCTCTAATTTATAGATGAATTACTTTCCAATACGAGTTAACCGTGTGGTCCCTTTCCTTTCTCATCTTTCTCCTTCAAAATTCCACCGTCCCAACCTATCTACCTATTCTCCTCCTATTTTATTTTTTGTTTTCTTTCTTTTCTCTGCATGGGACGGTGCATGTGAACGGGCAGCAGCTCCTTCCTTTCTTATTTCTCTGATTTCTATTTTCCATTTTGTTCTTCAAATAGATTGCCTTGCGGTCCCTCTTGATTCTCGCCTATTTCTTTTCTTTTCTACTCTTGTTCTAAATTCGGTCACACCAACCCAACGTCCTCTTCTGAGCTTCTATTTACATTCCTTCTAATTCTATTTTCTCTCTGCTATGCTTCTCATTCTTTTTTTAAACTCTTTCTTTCCTTTGTATTTGTTGGTTTTAAATTGTAGATCATTTGGAAAATGTTTCCATACAATACACCTACTGACAAGACATAAAAATGCACTTAATTAGATATAATTAATTAATATAATTTTAGAATATATAATATATTACAATAATAATATAAAATAAACAAAATTTAAGAACTAACTAATCAAATATTCAAGGGTAAAATTATCATATTTCTGTGCTCATCAATAAATAAAAGGTACAAGAGTTGCAGATACAATAAAAAAAAAACCAAAAAGGAGAAAAGGGAAAAAAAAAAATCATAGAAAAGGTTATCAACATCTCCATTCTTCTCTTCTAAACCAGGCACACATTCACATATCCAATATAATCTATGATAAAAGACAATATTAAATGGTTATTCACACATGCAAATTATCATGTAAGGAATTCACCCTACCATAGCCAAGAGCAGGGCTGGCCCTGAGATCCCCTAAAATCGCAGGGGCTCTAGGCAGAGTGAGATTTCAGGAGCCCTTTTGTGACTGGTATATTAAGGAGTTTAAGTATATGGAGACCCTTTCTATCTGGAGGCCCTAGGCGGCCGTCTATGCCCAGAGCTGACCCTGGCC
This sequence comes from Chimonanthus salicifolius, assembly GCA_013350335.1. Classification (NCBI taxonomy): domain Eukaryota; kingdom Viridiplantae; phylum Streptophyta; class Magnoliopsida; order Laurales; family Calycanthaceae; genus Chimonanthus; species Chimonanthus salicifolius. The sequence goes on from CM023539.1 coordinate 6,713,447, forward strand.
AAGAGGGCATACTATCATCAATAAGGTTCTCCCGCACTTGTGTACCAAGTAGTACTCAACCTTTCATAGGCATAACATAATGTGTAATAAAATATTAAGTAGTCAACCTTTCATAGGCATAACATAATGTGTAATAAAACATTAGAAGTACTCAACCTTTCATAGGTATAACATAATGGGTACTCAATTAAAACGTAATAATCTCTCAAGCAGAGCCGGCCCTGAGATTTGTCGGACCCTAAGCGAATTTTTAATATGGGTCTTTTATATACTCATAAAAAATAAAATCATACATTTTTTTTTTACGAAGTGTGAAACATCTAAATAAAATATCATAATCAAATTTATAATAAAGTATTATTTAAAATTTATTCTTCTATGAAATTGAGATACAAAATTACTAATTAAATTACTATATTCAAATTTTTTTAACATTTATTTTTCAATAGGTAATATAGGTAATCCATTCAATCTTTCTTATGACATTGTAGACCGAAGATAAGAGTTTATCAGTTTTAACTTTGAAAAACTTCTTCTTACAAAGGTAATTGTAACTAGTATAATCAATATTATTCTATAAACAATCCATGCATTTGGAAAACAATAATTTATTTTTTTATATAATTTAGCAATTCAATTGTTTCTTTTAATTTTTTTGGTACTGCATCTTTTATCATATTCGAGTGCGACACTAATACAAATTCTTATTTGAAACGAAGATATTATTATTTTAATTTTCCATTTTTTCTAGATTTTTTTAAAAAATAAAAATTATAATTATCTTAACTATAATGATTTATACTTGTATATTACATCTAATAAAATCTACATTGATCAAATGAATAAAGTTATGTTTTTTCATCTCTTCAAATTTTAAAAGCTTTAAATTATTTTTAATTCAAAATTATCAATTCAATATAGGTTTCTCTTTCGCTCTATTTAGATGATACATATGTTTTAAAAGATTCTTTATAAATTAAAATTATTGTCATTTTTATTATTATTATTGAACTCAATAAAATGAGGATTATAATAATTATTATTATAATTGTTACTATCATTATTTTAATTTTTTAAGAAACCCATGTTTTAAATTGAGTAGAAAAATTATCAATATATAAATTTCCAATTTTGAGTGTTTTAAATTCAAAATAGTTAAAAATAGTCAAATGATTTCAATTGATAGTAACTTAAAATTTATAAATGAGATTAGCTGGGATTTGAATGCTGCTCTATTTAGATGATACATATATTTTAAAACTCAATAAAAATGAGGATTATAATAATTATTATTATGTTTTTTGCTATTATTATTTTAATTTTTTAAGAGATCCAATTATTGTTATTTTCATCATTATTATTAAACTCGATAAAAATAATTATAATTATTATACACACAAGCTGGGATTTGAACTCGAACTCGGGTCTCCAATTTGGAAGGGAAGCATCATAACCAAACTAAACAACAACGTATTTAATTTTTATATGCATTATAAACTATTTAAGATATAATAAAGGAGCTTATGAACTTGGGGGCTTATTTATTTAGGGGCCCTAGGCGGCGGCCTACTTGGCCAATATCCAGAGCCGACCCTGCTAACAGTGCAAGCCACTTGCTCCACTTCTTTCATTCCCACTTCCTTTCAGCCCCTTCGGATTATTTGTCAGCCTCGTCTCAGGAGCAACGTTGGCCAACTGTAGAGCTGATTCCATGTGCGACGTGCGACAAAGTTGCAAACAGTCGATCAAATTCAAGCAGCTAAGGAGGTGGAAAACTTTCTGGAAATAGAGTTCAGAAATGGAGTGCTTAAGAATCCCCTATAGCATTCAATGATTCCACCGCCTCAATTCTCATAAACTGCTCTAGGCATTTGTCTGCATATGTCATCTCATAGATTCCCTCATCAGCATCGCAAGGGATGTTGTTCTCCTCAGCAACAACAAAATCAATGACAACTATTTTGGCACCGATGAAGAAGTCGCCGAATTCTTCAATTCATTAGGGAAAATAGCCACCGCCGACATTAAAAATTGCCATATCTCAGAACAAATGGTGGAAGTGAATAAACATTACAAGAACAAAATGGTATGAATTTCGATCAAGTTTCATGGACACGTATTTTAGCTCTCCTTGGTCGTTTCTATCAGCCTCAGCTGTTCTCATTGCCCTCATCCTCACATTAATGCAAACCATCTATGCCATTCTTAGCTACACTCGGTAAGTCGGTAGGAATTCCCTCTCTCTTCTTCAATTTCACTTCTTGTAGGTTGTAGGCCCTAATAAATCATGGATTCTTTGCTTTACTATTTAAGAGATCATAGTCTTTACTTCCTCTCTCGTGCCAAAGTAGAGACTAATAAATCACTTCTAAATGTGATTGATAGAATTGTCTAATTTTTTTTAATATTATGAAGGTTTTGTAAAGTGGATCTTTTAAAGCGTTAAAATATCTGAAAATCGATAAGCGTTAAAACGAACGGTGAAGTCCATTGAATTCGTCATTTGAAAACACTAAGTGTGTGTATAGTTGATAAGGCAATAATCCGAAAAGAGTGGTTTTTCATAGTGAAATAGTTTCATGATCATTTTTCAAAAGTAATAAATGAGATATAGATATTTACTAATCCGCCCTTTCAACTATAATGAGTCGGATCGATGAGCTATCGGGTTCGGATTGGGCCAAACTTAGACTTTTCGGAAAGGCCATTCAATAATTTTTACAATTAATTGCTCACAAAGTATATTTAACGGCACAAAAATACACAATTAAGTCAAATTAGGGGTCTGTATATTACATTTATTTAAAAGTAGGGACATCTGAGTTAATTTAAAATTGATTTATTAGTTTAATATATTTAAGTCAATTATTTATTTAATATATTTAATTTATTTATGAAGTGGAAGATCTGAGAAATTAATTATTCAAATTATATTGTCGAATAAATTATAAAATCCTTAAATTGATTTCAGATCTAATTGGAACCTCAAATAAATCAATTTGGATTCTAATAAAAATTCGATCATTACATGGTTGGGTTTATGTTGATTCTATATGTGAAAAACTATAAAAAATTGATCTTAGAGTTAACTAAGCGAGGCTCATTTTTTTTTTTTTTAATTTACGTGTGGGAAACTGCGTGATATCCAGTGTAAAACTCCCACGAGTGAGCCCACTATCTCCAAGGCACACTAAAATTAGGTCACAGGGACTCAAACCCGCAACCTCCCGCTTCTTGAAGCACATTTCTTTAGTCAAAAGTTTTTCAAATTTAAAATTAGGTTAGCCAATCCAGTGCAAAAGATCAACTTTCGCCTACAAGTTTAAATTTGAGTCAAAGTTATAGAAACTTAATTTAATTTAATTATTACTACTTATAAATATTTCAGCATTGTTATTTGTCAAAAACTTATTTATTTTAAGATGATTTTTTTTAAAAAAAATTTAGTTCTTTAATTGACTCTATCATAGAACAGAAAATAAGTTAAAACTATCTATTACTACATGTCAGAGCCATATGTAGTATTCTATAAGTATAAAATCTATCTAATATACTTCTTCTGTCCCAATTTAGTTGTCTCATATTTATTTTAGAACTGTCCCAAAATATTTATCTCATATGCATTTTGGAAGAGTTAAAAGGATGTTTGAGAGAAGTTCATAAGCTTTTTGAAAGCCTTTCCTTAAAAATTCAAAATTTTAAAATGAGACAACTAAAGTGGGACAGAGAGAGTATAATTTATACTTTTATAAAATAATACAAACAAACTCATTTTTATTTAAAAAAAAAAAACCTAAGTTTGAATAAGCATACATGTGTATTTTGAATTTAAAATTAGACTAAGTCTTACGAATATATCTTTGTGGATTAGCTCGGATGGTTATCTCCCGTCTCAGGAAGTGGAAACTGTCAAGTTCGAACCCCACAAAGGTATCACTTGTGAAGTTTTAATAGGACTTTGTCTAGATTTCCCACACGTAAATTTAAAAATATAATAAAAAATTAAACAAATATAAATCGGTCTATATTTTAATCTAAGTATCACTAGTCAATTTGGGCCAATCTCAGCCTTTAATTTATAAAATGAATCTCTTACCCTGCCCCTCGTACCTGTGCGCATTCATTATTGTCCTTAATATGCTAGCTGGCTAATAGCCATCGCTAAATAGCCACGTCTTATATACAATAATTTGAGCAAGTCTATTTATCATTCAAATATATAATTTAAATAGGACGTATTAAATTATATAATTTCGTCAAATAAGTTACACAAAATTGATGATTTTATAATATTTGTAGTTGAACTCTAAGGTACAAATATCGGCCGATACATATCGTATCGGCCGATATATATCGGTTTTTTAAGACCGAGTAATATCGGCCGATACGATAAGTATTGGCCGTACATACCGAATATCGGCCGATATGGCCGATATTCGGTCCGAAATATCGGCCGATATTCATAAATATCGGTATTTAATTTTTTTTTTTAATTTTTTTTTAAAAAACACCGATACTGTTTTTCACGGTTTTCAACGGTTCAGGGTTCACGGGTTCTCACGGTTTTTTGCGGTTTTTCATGGTTTTTTACTGTTTTTCACGGTTTCGATATCGGAGGAAAGAGAAAATGCCGATATCGGGATGAGAGATAAAAATATCGGCCGATATTACGGCCGATATGCATATCGGCCGATATATCGGTTAAACCGATATTTTGACCCCTGGTTGAACTAGTTGCTTTTGGAAGTGGGATGTTGTGGGTTTGAGCCCCCATAGTCTAATCTTGGTGTGCCCTAAAGATAGTGGGCTCACCTGGGGGAGTTTTATTAGGATTGTGTCTGAGTTTTCCACATGTAAATCCAAAAAAATCATAAAATTAAAATAATTAAATAAAAATAAATTTCATATATGTATATTTGAATTTACATGTGAAAAATCACAGAAAACCCAGTGTAAAACCCTCATGAGTGATACTTATTACCTTTAGGATACACCATGTGAGGCTATGGGGCTCGAACTCTAACACCTCCCACTTCCTAAGACGGGAGATTACCAGTTGATTTATACTGATAATTTGAGCAAATCTATAATAAAAAAAGATATTTTTAGGACGTAACAATTATCTAATTTCGTGTCAAATAAGTTACATAAAATTGATGATTTATAATATTGTAAATTGGAAAAGATCAAAATCATAAAATAAAAATAAATTTATTATTTATTTATTTATTTTATCATTCTCCACAGACAAAGCTGATGAAACGAATAAGAATTGTGGTACCCCTGATGTGACGATCAACAATGGGCATAATACTCCCTTTACAAATAAATGCTTGCAAGTGCTAATAATCCACATTCCAGAGTGTTGTGTGGGCCAGCCCACTTGGGCCTGAATTGTCAGTTGGGCTCGACCCAGGTCCAATAACTGAAGCCCTAGTTTAATTTCTCTCTTTCCGGGGTCCAAAAAATGGTGGATCTCGGCTCCACCATTTTTCGGCCGATATCTCGTCAATATCGAGCGATTTTTTTTCTCTCTCTATTTTTTTTTTTTACAAATCTTGGCCGTATCGGCCGAGATCTCACCCGTACGGCCGATACATCTCATATCAGCCGAGATATCTCGAGTGTAAAAAACCCGAGATATCTGGAGCATTTTTTTGACCCCTGCTCTCTTTCTATGTTTTATTGTAAGCCCGTGAGATTGTAGAGAGACTGAGAGCTGAGAGTGAGAGGAAGAGAAGGAAAATTAGAGAGAAAGAAAGAGGTGTGGCTAGCCTTTGTATTTTCCTCTTTATAGTGAATTAATTTGATCTCGTTCCATAGATGTAAGCAATCTAACCGAACCACTATGTATCTTGAATATATGTGATTGCTTGATTTTGTGTTTTGAATTTCTAATTTCTCCAACACAGAGCTTTGCAAGAAAAAACATCTTCAGCATTCGTTGAAATGTCAAGAGCAACGGCTATTTTGGACAACGTAGTCGAGTCAATAATAAAGAAGATAAGAAAAGCAGCACATAGGGCTGAAGGAGGAACAAGTCAGATTGTTGGCAACTCATATTGTCCCATCTTTCAATACATCGCCACTGATTTGGATGAATCTCACTGCAAACGCTGCCATCCCAGGTTAGCCTTCATAGGCTATTATCATAATAATAAGAATGATCCTTCTGACGACAAGAGACTCCTCCACAAAGACAGTATGAATGCTCACAAGTGGCAATTCTTGCTCTCCTTTCTCAAACGGACTGAGTTGGACATTAGCCCACCTTGTTCATCATTTCGTCATGAGTCTAATGCAGGGCTCAAAGCGACAATTAGAAACTGCTAACAATGCAGAGCATTTGCTCCACTTCCTTCACTCCCACTTGGTTCCATCCTCTCCGGATTATCTGCGAAACTTGTCTCAAAAGCAGCTTTGGCCAACTGCACAGCTTATTCCGTGTGCGACTAAGCTGAGACCAGTCGGAATCAAATCCAAACCGGCGCAAGAGGTGAAGAACTTTCTGGAAATTAAGTTCAGAAATGGAGTGCTTATGATTCCCCCCATAGCATTCAATGATTCTACTGCCTCAATTCTCACAAGCTGTGTTATGCATGAGCGGCGTTGGCCGTATTGCTCTAAGCATTTCTCTGCGTATGTCATCTTCATGGATTCCCTCATCAACACCGCAAGGGATGTCATTCTCCTCAGCGACAACAAAATCATTGACAAATATTTTGGCAACGATGAAGAAGTTGCCGAATTCTTCAATTCATTAGGGAAAATTGCCATCTCGCAGAACAGATGGTGGAAGTGAATAAATATTGCAAGAGCAACTGGAATGAATTTCGATCAAGCTTCATGGACAAGTATTTCAGCTCTCCTTGATCGTTTCTATCAGCCTCAGCTATTCTAATTGCCCTCATCCTCACATTAATTCAAGCCATCTATGCCATTCTTAGCTACAATTGGTAGGAATTCCCTCTCTCTTATTTAATTTCACTTCTTGTAGGTTGTAGACCGAACAAAGGCCTTTGAATAGATAAATCCATGTATTGAATATGTTGAACTAAATGTTTAGAATATATTCTCCAAGTTTTGTTTTGTTGTTTCCCTACTTGGGCTGATTTTGCTCACTTCCTTACGACTAGGTCTTAGAAGAGGGGGGGCAGTATGTATTTCCAGAGTTGTCTTGAAGAGCTATGCCACAACGGATAATCCTTAGATTATTTAGAACTTATAAGGGTGGAATTAGTTTGCTTAGCACTTTTTATATTTCTTTGGAGTTGAAATGTTTAGACCTCATGACACTTGATGTTTCCATTTGAAGATTTGAGATTTAGGTCGGAGGCCTGATTATATTTACAGATGAGATTATGAGTTTGGATGAATGTTATAAGTATGGATGAATGTTATTGCAAGTCTTGCTGGTGATGTAGAAATTTTGAAAATGTTCAAAAAATGGATAGGATTCTGCCAAAATTTTGATAGGATAGAATTGATGAGTTGTAGTATTATCCAAGTCATTGGACACTAAACCGTCATAACATATTTCATTGTGATGAGGAAATTAGAAGTAGAAAAACAATTATCATGTGCCCGAGTGTTGGGGTGTGACAACTTTGCCAGGCTAAACTAGTGCACAATTTTGTTTTCTCCAAGCTTCCCTTGGGAAAGGACATCCATACAATGAAGTTTCATTTTGTAAACATCCTACTTACGAATCTCATGTCGGACAAGTCCATTACCAATGTGAGACTAATGATCACCCACCATGGTAGCCTGCTAGTACTGTACTCTCTCTATGGTGACTTTGATTTACTTATTTTATCATGTTGTGAATATTCCATGATTATTTTTCGTTTATATTTCCAAACAGGCACAAACATCCTCAAAATTAAATTCTAACCCTTACCCATGTGCGCATTCACAATTTATAGGTGAAAAATCTCAAATTTATACAGAATTTCTTATCTGTATCGTCATTGAATCTCTATCTTGTGCCATTGATCGGGTTGTTGCTGATGGGAGTAACATTTGTCCTTTTAATGCTGGGGACTGTACCATATCCCACTTGATGTTTGCTGATGATCTACTTCTTTTCAGCTCGGCCGATACTCGTTCTGCTTCCGCTCTTATGAAAATTTTGCAGAACTTTGCTATTTTCTCTGGGTTGGCTCTCAATCCCACAAAGAGTCAGATCATTTTCTCTGGATCAGTTTGTAACAGGGATGAAATTCAATCCATCTTGGGGATGCAGGAAGCTAAGCTGTCTCTCTCTTACCTTGGCCTTCCCTTATTCTCTGGTAGGCTGAAATTATCTGATTGTGATGGGCTCATTATCAAGGTCAGAAACATAGTTAATGGCTGGGCTGGTTCTATGCTATCATTTGCCGGAAGACTTGAACTTCTTAAGTCGACTATCAACAACCTGCATGTTTATTGGGCCAATTCCTTTCTCTTGCCCAAAACTTGCTTGGAGAAGATTGAAAGAATTATGCGTGACTTCCTTTGGGGTTCCTTAACATCAAGGAAACTCCATACCATTGGGTGGCATAAGACTTGTATTCCTAAAGCCAAGAGTGGTCTTGGCCTTAGAAGTGTGATTGCCGTCAACAAGGCCTGTATTATGAAACAGTTTTGGAATCTCGCTACTTGCAAGGATTGTATCTAGTACAAGTGGTCGCCAACAAGTATTTGAGGAATCGCTCCATCTGGCATGTTAAATTGAAATATAACTCTTCATGGGCTTGGCGATCGATCCTTTCTGTTCGTGACTTGGTGAAGAAGCATTCTTTGTTTATCGTTGGTAACGGAGAAATGGTGAAATTCTGGCTGGACCCATGGATTAAGCCGGGTTTCATCCTTTTGGATTACTTTGGTGGGAGGCCTATGTATGGCCTTGGATTATCTTTGGATTTCACGGTTACCTCTCTTATTTGTCATTCTATTTGGTCTCTTCCTCAGACGACTTCCCCTATTATCTCTGCCATTTGGAGTATGATCAACAAGGTCTCTATTCCTGTCCACCACTTCGGCGATATGCTTTGCTGGACTGCTAGTGCTTTTGGGATCTTCTCCATCTCCTCTGCCATCGGGGCTTCTTCCAATGCCTTGGAGGAACCTAATTGGGTGATTCGGATTTGGTTTCAGCGCTGCCTGAATAGACACTCCACTATGGCGTGGTTCTTTCTTAACCATGCTCTTTTCAAAAACTTTTTCAGTAATCCTGGTCAAGTCTGCATAAACTTCTCTTATGACATTAGAAATCACATTTTCTTCCTTTGCTCAAATGAGGACCTTTTGAACCTTGGAAGTGCTTTCTCGGCTTCTTGGGATTACCTCCTCCTGCTCCTATTCCAACCAAGCCCTCGGACCCACCATGAACCCAGGATCCTCTTCAAAAACTGTCTTCTTATCACCTAGATTGAGACCTCTGCTAGCCCTTTGCTGGGTGCCCTTTATATTGGCAGTGTTCCTAATATACTAGGGGCCTATTTTCTTTCGGCTACGAGCTTGGACTCCAATCGGCATACTATGATCTTCATTCAAAAGATCTTGCTTCTTCTCCTTCAATTTGCCCATCCTCTTCATTATCTGTTGTTGTGTGAGGAATTGACTTCTCTGATTAACAAGTCCACTATTAAATTTTGGTCCCTCCATGGCCATGTTTGCGTCATCAGGACCTTCATCAAGCTTTTTGGCCCTGATTGCCCAAAGATTGCTTGTATTGGGGATACTCAGGCGTAGTCTATAACTGAACCTCATGCTCTTGGGGGTTCAGGTATTTTCTCACATGTTTCTGTTGACCTCTTTCACTAATTTGGCCTGTGTTTTTTATTATTTGATTGCCTGTATGTGGGCTTGTTTGGGCCTTTGTCTTTTAGGCTCTCTTTTTCTGTCATTTTGTGTCACGCCCCGACCCGAAAGGTGGGCCCGGAACGCGACTGATTTTTTTTTTTTTGAAAGATAACTAAACCAACTCACAAGCATTCTAACTGGGCCGGATCAACAGTTAGGCCCAGAGGTCACACATGATCCCAACATGTGGACTCAAACACATACCATAAGTCTACCCCACTAAAATAATAACAACATCACCATATATCATGAACATAAGAATTCCAACCATTGATTCATCATTCAAAATCACATCATAATGACTATAACAATGTAGTAGTCTCAATACATAATGTTTACAAAGACCAAGTACCACATCCGGTACTTAACAAAAGCAATCGGTTCCAAGAACCAACAATAAAAGATAAGGGCATTCTCCTCAAGGGGAATCCCGAAACACCGCTTCAGCTTATCCATCCTAAGCCTGATAAAGAGGGTCCTCCTCCTCGGGTTCATCGCTTGAAAGGTGAGTGGGGTGAGCTAACTAGCCCAGTGAAGGAAATATAACAATGCAGATAAGGAAAATATATAACAGGTTAGCAACAGTTCAATATCACATGCTTGATGACAATAAGCATAATCTCATGTAAAGCATTAACATCATCAATTACTGCTATCTACCAACGTAACGCTTGCCGACTACGCTGAGACCAATATTAAGCCCCGAAACGGTCAAAATACATCCTTGCAAGTACATCTCCGACTCTGACTTAGCCGATACTGACACCCTCAAGTCAGCAACTGACGACATCATGGTCCGCCCATGGTCCAGTAGACATAAACCATCTCCCATATGGCCGATATTGGTTTAATAGCCCAGGTACGTGGAAGTAGTCTTACAAACTCATACGATCAACATCGTAATATCACAATCATCATCGGCACTCTTACCATAGTGCATCATGTCTAGGCACATGAGTGGGTTTATCAAATCTGAAACCACCCATTGCCCAAGACTCATCTCATACAAAACCTGTTTACATATCCTGCAGAGTTAAGTTCCCTCACCGTGATGTGTGGTTTACGCGGTCTCTGTTCAAACAACACACAAGTGTACAATCAATATACATAACAAATATGTACACATACGTAGTATTTGGAAATCATACGTTTTCCCACAAAATATCTAGGGTTCATGGAATTGAGTCTCCTACTTGGTTTCTATCCTTTTTAAATTATCATAATCCACAATATAATAATAAAAAGGGGTTCAGTCCAAAACTCATATTGTCTTCTGGGCATTGACCAGATTTACTTATTGAGTTAGGTCTAGATCATCGGGTCACTTCTCGGTTGTCTTCTGGATAGGACCAGGCCTGACATTTTGAGTTATACCTCGAGGTCACCCAGTGCCCGACTATAGTGTCGGCCTGAAAGTGAATCACTCAGTGCCCGACCAATAGGGTCGGCCTGGAAGCTGATACAATAGTATTTACACTATAGTAATAAGAGAAAAGAGGTTAGTACATTTTTAATTAATCGAGAAGGGGGGGGGGGGTGGGTAATCAACATAACATATTATCAATAATCAAACCAGATTAGACATCATCAAGAATCACACAATATTTTAACATTAAAAACTGGGTACCTTGGAACGTTGCCTTGGAACCGGGTACAGTGGCTTCGGATCATCCGAACCACACCTAACCTAATCACTGGCCTCGGAACATGGGCCTGACTTCAGATCGTCCGAAGATTGGGTCTTGGACCTTCCGAAGTCCATCCGAACAGAAAAGAAATCCGAAATAAGTCTTGGTGGGTCTGTAAGCCTCGGAACGTAAGAAGGTAGGTCTCGGAACGTCCGAGTGGGTTCGGTCCTTCCGAGCTCGGCTCGGTACGTCCGAAGGGTCAGGCTTGCCTCGGGCGTAACTGGGCTTCGGGTGAAGCTCGGAACGTCCGAGGGTTAGCTCTCGGATCGTCCGAAGGTTCGGACCTTCCGAGAGTCATCTTCCTCCACTGTCTGCACCAGCAGACAGTGACGGCAGTCGGACAGTGAAATGCGATCCCTGAAAGGGAGGGCTTCCCGGACTCGGTTTTCACATCCAGTCTGTCTGATGGACTCCTCTGGGAGTCCTCTTTCCATAGGGAATGGTTTGGAGCTTAGAAGCTCACTGGCCAGCCGATTTTAAGGTCAAGTCCTCACGGGTACATGAAACTCATGGTTTTCCTTAGATTTTAAAACTGATTTTTCTCAATCAAAACAGGGCCAAAATCCGATTTTCTTGATTCTAAACCGGTTGAAATTTAAAAAGGAAAGCAAATGATACCTTTGCTGAGGTTCCTGGGCTGAAATCCGGATTTGAAATGCTTTCTTCTAAGTTTACTGTTACTGAAAAACAGAAGCTTAAAGCAGGGGTCTCGGCTGGGTTTTCTGGTTTCAATCTGAGAGCAAGACAGAGAAGAGAGAAGAGAAAATAGTTTGTGGGAGACAATCCGGTTGAAAGAGGCTGAATTTATAGGTTTTTAGCCGGGAAATCGGGCCGGCGAACCACTGCATGCATCCGCATGCAGTCGCGGGTGACGTTCGTAACAATAGACTGCAGGTTTCCTGCTGGTTACAGATCAACCCCTTAACAGTTTTGGTTTTGCAAAAAGGTCCTTGGGTTAAATAAAAGTTGATTTTACACTAAGGGCATGATTTTAAAAGCTCAAAACCTGATCTAGCCTTATAGATAGGTTGGGTTTTGGAAACCTTGGTCACCATAAAAATTTTGGAATTTAAATCTCAATAAAAACCATTGATTTAAATAAAATCCATGATTTATCAATATTTACTTAGATAAACAATTGTAAAAATAAACAATTTATAAATCTCATTTTGAAGTGAAATGAAATAACTAGACCATACTTAAAATGGTCTAACACCAAATACCATTTTCAAAATTTATCACTTTTCCGAAATTATTTAAAATAATTAAAACTCCCTTTCGGGGTTTTGACGGGCGGATTTAAAATACCATTTTCTGAAAATAAATTCATTTTAAAATCCGAAATGCAAATCCTTTATTAAGGAGAATATTATCCACCAATAATATTCACATAACAGCAATAAATTATAAAAATAATAACACAAAGCGGTAAATTACCAAAATGCCCTTCCAGCTTGACGAGCCGGATCACTGAGCTCACGAGCTCGGATTGGGCCACACTTGGGCTTTCCTCAAAGCCCTAACCGAAATCTTCGAGAATAACCGGTTAAACAAAATTATTAAGCTAAAACACGCCTAATCTGAGGAAGGGTATTACATTTTGACTGTTTTTGACCTGGCCCAGGCTGTGGGCATCCTGTAATTCTTTTGGGATTTCTCCCTCTTTTTGAATGAATTCTTACCCACCATTCAAAAAAAGAAAAATCTCAAATCAACATTGAGAGCATCAACATCCTCAAGATGGGTTCAGAAGCCATATCTTCATCTAATCGAATCTTGCAATGCCAAAAACAGTTTGCAATTGTTGTTGTCTTTACATCAAAGTTCCAAGCCGCGTTAACGAAGTTAATAACATTCAATATGTTGATTTTTTTCAGGATTTGTTGCTCCTACCTCGTAGCCCTCCAAGATGCTAGAATATAAACGATATCGATAATGAATTTTTAGTGCACGAATAATCCCAACATCACATGGTTCAATCTTTGATGTTGTATTAGGAGGCAAGAAAAATAGTTTAACATTTCTCAAGCCTTCAATAACCTTTGGATGGGCTGGGCAATTGTCCATTATAAAGAGTACCTTTCTACCATTCATTCTCTTGTCAAACCAACAAACAAATTCTTGAAAATGTAAACCAGTCATCCATGCTCTCTTGTTTGCTCGATAATGGCAACTAAGATTGCTCATGTTCACATTTTCAAAGCATCTAGGATTAACATACTTACCAATAACCCAAAAAGGTACTTTGTCGGAACCATCGCCAATGCAACAAACAACAATAGTAATTCTCTCATTATCCTTCTTGCGTCCTTCTAATTGCTTCGTAGCAAGCGAATGATCTGCTTCCAACCGATAAAATAACCATGTTTCATCCATATTGTAGATATCCTTCCAATGAAATTGGTATAGTTTAGTTCGTATTCCCGGTAAAGCATTATCAATGTTCTCCATGACAACTAAACCACTTTCACCAAACCGTCGGTAAGACTTGATTCCATGTCTTGCCTTGAAACCATCTAGCCAGCCACTGGAGAAGTTAAATTCGGGATTAGTTTGACATTTTATGCAAAAACGCTTTTGCTCTGGTCTGGATCATTTTTCTAGTCATATTCACTCTCTCTTGATATTGGAGAAACCACTCATATAATGTTTTTTCTAATTCTGGGTATTTTGCTGATTTGTGCCTCTTAACATTGCTATTTTTAATCTCATGTGACAAATATTTTGTTGATTTTTTAAGACTATTTGATATTGTTGATTGGCTGATGGACACATGAAACTTTTGTTGAACCCATTGTCGCAAATATTTTTTACTTGAAGAGGTATGTTCCTTTTTATACTCGTACAACGCTCTGCTTATCTAGTCTGTCAATGTAGACTTTTTTACTCCTTTCAAATGATTTAGAGTCTAAGAGTCTAAAACTAATAACTATTTATAGAGTTTATCTTCTAGATACTTGAAACATATTTATCTTCTCTTTGAAACCTCTTTATCTTCTTTTAAAGAGTCTTTCTATCTTCTACACTTAATAACCATCTCTTCTTTTTGAGTCTCTTTGGCTTCTATGTATTAACTTTTGGCCACATCCATTGTTTTTCGATTTATAAGTCATACATGTACAAGTAGTAGAAATATAATACTCTTTCTAAAATAATAAACATTAATTTATCGATAAATTAATAAATTATTCATTTGTTGATAAATCAATAACCCTGCTAATGTAATAATTTTTCTTGATCATAATTTTCTTGGTCTCAAAAGTATTATTTTATAAGAGTTTTAGTGTAGATACCCAACTCAAGTTCACTTGAGTATAATAATTCTGCTAACTAAAATATAATTAGTTTGTTTTATCTATTAGAAATCTCGACTTGACTTGGAAAACAAAAAAGACTTTGAAGTTTGTGAGATCCGTATTTGGTGGACTGTATGAGAATAGATAATTACAACTTTGCAACTAAATTTTTCCTTAGTCGATAACTTTGAAGCTTGTTAATTTAAAATAATCATAAGATCATGGCAAGGACGGCACGTTGGCAGCCACTGTAAATTAAAATAAGGCGTCCAGGGCAGCTATTCACACTCTTAACAAGAAAAAAGAAAAAGAAAAGAAAACAACTAAGTACAAATTATAGAAATGCAAGTGGAGGCAGGTTTAACTGGAGCTACGTGAAAAAATATAAATAAATAAATATATATTAAGACTAAAATTTGTATTGAACTCAGTATTTTTTTTTATACAGATTCAAGAGCAAAAATCAATGAGCACAGAACTGTCAGAGTTGAGAAGCAGGAGAAGAATCGTGAGCACAGAATTAATGAACCTGGCATCAATGAACCTCCATGACTCAGCTTGTTGAAGGTAAATACAACTCTCATTCTCATCTTCTTTCTCATTTTTTTCTTCATTTTTCTTACTTTCAGCTTTCCCTTCTCACATTTTTTTAGTACGTGAAATCCGCCGACCCCACTTTGTGGTGATTGTAGATAAAACTTCGGATCTATGACACTACCAACAAACACCATAAATAAGGCTAGGAGTTCAAGAGTTTGAGAGCTAGATCTCCCACATAAGTTGAGAATATCCAACCACCCGGACAAATAAAGTGATGTCAAATAGTCCCTTCTCACATTTCATCCAACCTCAATTGAAAATAATTAAGGCCAGATTTTCTCAACCACCTATGGCTAACTCTTATCCCTAATATACAAATTCAAAAGTAAGACAATAACAAAAGATTACAACAATAAACCATAACACTAATAGTTTTACAAAAATTAAAATGATACTTCCTCTGTCCCAAATTAGTTGTCCTATATGGATTTTAGAATTGTTCCAAAATAGTTATCTCATTGTATTTGAGTAGTATAAAATATGTTGAAAATGGATCAGATCACATGAGTGCTAACCTTATATAGAAAGTTCCTTAAAAAATATAAATGTTTCAAATGAGATGACTAAAATGGAACGGAGGGAATATATGTTAGTAACATTTCAATATTAACGAGCAAAGTAGACTCTACGTGTTTCAAATAACATCATTTATTATCATCTTTATTTTAAAAAGACAGTAGAGGATTATTTCTCATATTTAAGGTAGATTTAACTGGTATTTACATAAAAAATGAAAAATTCAAGAATCAATTCGACCCTTTACATTTCTTAGTCTAAAGTTTTTTTTTTCTTTTTAAATTAACTTAAATGTCTTGCTAAGTGCTAACCCACATTCATACCAGCAGTCTTATTTCCACAGCTCTACAAGAAAAGCGTCTACAGAGATTAGGAGGAAGAAATTGGTTGAAATTACAAGAGAGAGGATCAAAGAGGAAGAAATGTCAGGAGGAGCAGCTCATGAATTTGTAACTATTTCAATTGAGAAGTCAGAGGAAGTAGTGGCATCAGTAACAAAGAAGATAGATGATCGAAAGGGCGCGAATAAAATATAGACTTAGATTTAGTGAAACCAAGTAGATACCCAACTCACATGGACTTAGATTATAATAATTCTGCTAACTAAAATATAAATAGTTTGTTTTATCTATTAGACCTAGGAATGGACTTGAACCAAAAAAGACTTTGGAGTTGGTGAGATTTGTATTTTGTGGACTGCATGAGAATAGATAATTACAACTTACAATTATATTATTTCTTCCAAGGTTAAATCCGTTGTTAATTTACAATAACCCTAAGATAGTGACAAGGACTGCAAGTTGGCGGCCACTGTAAATTAAAATAAGGGCATCTATGGCAGCTACTCACACTGTGGCAAGAAAAAAGAAAAGAGAAGAAATAAAAACAAAAAAATATACAAAATATTAGGACTAATTTTTGTTTTGTTTTTTCAATTCAGTCTTCTTTTTATACAGATTCAAGAGCAAAAAGCAGTCATCACAGAAGTGTCGGACTCGAGAAGCAGGAGAAGAATTGTGAGTACAGAATTAGTGAACCTGGCATCAATGAATCACCATGACTCTCTGCTTGTGCCTTGTTGATGGTAAGTACAGCTCTCATTCTCATTTTTTTTATTTTTCTTACTTTTCCTTTTTCCTTTCTCTCAAAGGAACCTGGCATCAATGAATCTTTAACAAGCCGTAAGATTTTTTCTCTGTATAGAAAGAGCTTAGAAAAATTTTGATAGCAGAAGGAAAACTAGAAAATCAGTCTAAAAAAGTAGAAGTTCTAAATTCGATCTCTATTTCAACTGAAACACGTAGAAGTCCTAACTTTGAATTTGATGAGAATTCTGAAAGGGATTATTGTAGGCCAAAAAATTCACTGTCATTACTATTGCTACCAGTATATCAGGATATTAAATCAGGTCTCTTAGTAGGGCTATTCAAGGGTTGGTTTGGGGCAGGCTTTCCATTGTTCAGACTTAAACCTGTTTATATTGTCATGTTGGAATTTACCCGTTTAATCAAACAGAAATATAAAACAAATCAAGTAATTATTCACGAAAGTAAATAAAACTTTATGTGGTTTGGCCGAAGTTTATGTTTAAGGATAATAATCAGAGAAGTTCCACTAAATCAAACAGGAAGTACAAAAGATAAACTCTCTCACCTTCTCTCAATCTCAAATTTGTCTCCCTCTCTCTCTCTTTTTTCTCTCAAAAACCGGCTCTCTCTAACAATTGCAAATAAACCTGCCCGTTTGGAAAATGAAAAGCCCGACTAGCGGATTAAAAAAAGCAGATGAGCTATCATGGGATTTACTTAGAAGCCCATCCCATCCCTTTACTAAATGGACTCAAAATATGAGCCCAAGACCAGTCCATCTGTCAAATACACATCTTCAAGCCCCTTTGTTTAGAATGGGCTTGGGTAACATGGTTTGTGTCCATGAACAGTCCTAGCCCTTAGCTTACAGCCCATGGTTACAAATCTCAGCCAATAATGTGTGTATCAGCTGTACTGGCGAGATATTGACCAATACACATTTATACAGTTGAGATTTGTTGGGAAAAAATTAGGAGAGAGAGATATCGGCTGATATCTCGGTACCAACAATTTTTTGACCCCTACTACAGCCTTAACCGTCGCGGCCCAATTCAAACTATGGTTAGCCTGACAGATTTATTTGCAATTCCGACCAATATGATTGTCAACTAAGATAAATAACTTTGATAGTCTAAAATAATAATAAAAAAACTTCAATAACAATAGAAAGCGGTCATAAATTAGGCCCTATATTCAAATTGGGTGGAAGTCCTAACTTTGATAGTATAAATTATAAATTGGATCCTATATTCAAATTGACCCAAAATCTAACCCAACGAGTCATGGGAAATCACAATTCCCCCATTTCACAATTTTTCTCTCTAAAAAATACAGACCAATATGAAAACTAACTAAAATGCTACAGTTGGAAACTAATGTAACCAGACAATTAACAACAATAATAACATCGAGCAAGTCTAGAATGGTATTGAGAAATAATAATTGGGTGAGATATAAATGAACATATAAATAGAATGTGGATGTAATTTCATGCTTCTTGATTAATCTCACTCTAGCAAATAAGTCATAAAAAAATATCAATGACTTATGTCATTGCAATTTTAAAAAAATTAATATCACAAGACTAAAATAGCAAATAGAGGAATAATTTTATAAATATTCTATTCATACGACTCCATGTGCATTTCATCTAATCAGAGAAGATTAATAATGAATAGTAATCAAATTATCTGACCACCAGTTAGATAGATGAATGTATACAACAAAATATATAGTCTAGTGTCAATAGAAAACTAAGATACACCATCTATTCAAGATGGATAGTAATCATTCAAGGTGTTTATCCTAACATGGACAAAATCTTTTAAGCGACATAGGATGGAGTGAAATGCCCATTTTACTCTTACCGGTGCACCGCTCAACAAGTAACGGTGCACCGATAACATGTCGCTCTGCATGTATATATTCTGTATACTGGTGCACCGGTACTTGTTGAGCGGTGCACCGGTAAGAGTAAAATGGACATTTCACTCCATCTCGTATCTCTTAAAAGATTTTGCCCGTATTAAAATGGGATCCTACCCATTCCTATCGATGACCATCTCATCTTCTCCAAGGTCATGGATGGTGCCCACACTCAAGACCGACCTGCTCATATTTGGTAACCTACTTCCTTTGTTCATTCTTTAGCACCTCTTTGATATATCCACGGCTAAGACCCAGGGTGACAAGGAAAAAGGTGTGTCGTTAGCCAACCTTTTTCATCATTTCTTCAGTAGTCTAATGCAGGGCTCAAAGCGACCCATGAATTCAGAAACTGCTAACAATGCAAGCCATTTGCTCCATTTCTTTCACTCCCACTTCCTTCCATCCCCTTCGTGTAATCTGCCAGCTTCGTCCAATCAGCAGCATTCGCCAACTCCAGAGCTGGTTCCGTGTGCGACTAAACTGAGAACAGTCGGGATCAAATTCAAGCCGGCCAAGGAGGTGGAAAACTTTCTGGAAATAGAGTTCAGAAATGGAGTGCTTAAGATTCCCTCCATAACATTCGATGATTCCACCGCCTCAATTCTCATAAATTGTATTATGCTTGAGCGCAGTCATCTTTACTGCTCTAGGCATTTCTCCGCGTATGTCATCTTCATGAATTCCCTTATCAACACGGCAAGGGACGTTGTTCTCCTCAGCGACAACAAAATCATTGACAACTATTTTGGCACTGACGAAGAAGTCGCCGAATTCTTCAATTCATTAGGGAAAATAGCCACCGCGAACATTAAAAATTGTCATCTCTCAGAACAAATGGTGGAAGCATTACAAGAGCAAGTGGTATGAATTTCGATCAAGTTTCATGTACACGTATTTCAGCTCTCCTCGGTAGCTTCTATCAGCCTCAGCTGTTCTCATTGCCCTCATCCTCACATTAATTTAAACCATCTATGTCATTCTTAGCTACAATGGGTAGGAATTCCCTCTCTCTTCTTTAATTTCACTTCTTGTAGGTTGTAGGTAGGGTTGAAACACGGGTCGGGTTTTGGCCCAAACCCGCATGATCTGACCCGAACATCATGCGGGTTGGGTCGGGTTTAGAAGTTAGAAACCCATATTGAATTCGGGTCGGGTATGGTTGAGAGATTTTTAAGTTAACCTGACCCGACCCGATCAAACCCGACCCAACCCGGTAAAAAGTAGGCTAAAATAGGTTCAAAATGAGAGTCGGGTCGGATTTCGGTCGAGTCGGGTTATAATTCAGGTCGGATTTTAAAAAACCCGACCGACCGAGGCTGATTTCAGCCCTAGTTGTAGGCCCTCATAAATCATGGATTCTTTGCTTTACTATAAGAGATCTTAGTCTTTACTTCCTCTCGTGCCAAAGTAGAGACTAATGAATCACTTCTAAATGTGTTTGATAGAATTTTCATGGTATTTGTATAATTTTTTTAATATTATTATATTTTTATAAAATTTTAAAAAATTATAATAAAATAATTATGAATTGTAATAAAAGATAGGTATCAATTCTAGGGGATATTCGAGAATATAAAATTCATATTAGGTGTTTTCTTATGTTGATTTTCTTTTTTATAATAGTTTTAGCTATTTTTCAAATTTTTTGTATATATTAAAATTATAATGGCCTAAAAACTCAAAACTAAAAAAAAAATGACTGCTACTTTTAAAATATATATATATATATATACTCATTCTAGATTTTCTATTTTTATTTTTATTTTTCTAAATAAAAAAATAGGATGGGGTGTTCCACCACTTTTTGGGGTTGCAATCAAATGTTTAGGTTTTCTTGCATTAATCTTTTTTTTTTTTATATGCCCTGTTATGGGCCTCCTTTTTGTAATCTCTTTTTGGGAGACTTCTCCCCTTTGAATGAATACTTACCAACATTAAAAATAATAATAGTAATATTTATCATCTAATAATTTTTGGACCATAAAATACTATCTAATATCAAATAAGTTCATTGCTAAATATTATAATCGAAGTCATCAAATATCGAAATAAAGAAGTAATTGAAGTAAGAAAGATAGAACGAAAAAATTAGTCATTTAGAATTTAGAAGGCAATTGAAAGCATATATACAACCCTAATAGTGGATTGACTGCATGAGAATAGATAATTACACCTTTGCAACTTAATTATGTTAGGATCATGGGCCCCTTCTCATGCCCCACATGTGTGATATTGTCCGTTATGTCAACTAACCTAGGTCCCCTCACTCCCACAAGGTCTTTTAGGTACACCGCAGTGTGAGTTCAAGATTTTCAAAACGTGTCACGTAAAGTTAGAGTTGCATAGCAGAATGCGGCTCTACCTCCCACAAAAATTGTCCTCTATGGTCCCACAACTCCCAGGAGTCCACCTGATAACCCATGGTAACACTCAAGGTTTTGTTCCCAGTAGTCCAACATTTGTGTCAATGGGAGTCCCCCCTCCACGTCTAGAACACATCGCACTAGGTGAGTGAGGCAACGCTCATATAAACAGCCAAGTCTTCCACCTCCTAGGAAATGTGAGACTTTTTCACCCACTTCCTATTGCGGCATTAGTAGCCCTTTTTGTGAAGTTATGGGGGCCATTCCATTGAAGCGCTTGGTCCCTACAGATCTAAGGGTAATACTGGCGGGATAAGCCACACCTGCACTGGATTGCTGGGACCATGACCCAACAAGTTATAGATAACTTGTGTTGTTAATTTACAATAACCTTTAGATAGTGGCAAGGACCGCAAGTTGGCAGCCATTGTAAATTAAAATAAGGAACAGGCAAACTAATAAACATAGAGGGCCCTTGATGAAGGATGACGAAAGGGGCTCTAAGCCCGGAGTAGCACCCTGTCGATCATCTACTAGTATTTGTAAGACTTCAGGAACAGCTATTCACATTTTGTCAAGCACAAATTATAAATTGAATCTTGTATTAAGTTCACTTAAACCCAACCCACAATTTCCTAATCCACAATTTCTCTCTTTAATAATTAAGACCAATATCAAAATTAAATTAATTGCTACAGTTGTCAAAACTGATGTAAATAGAAAATAACTTCATAACAAAAGTGTATATTTAAAAGTATGATCACAAATATCATTTTCAAAATATTATCAGCGATTATTAATATTGAGATATTTTTAAAATTAATAATTTACAATATTATAAATTTTTAAAAACGAAAATCACAATATCAACATAATGAATTGGAGGTATAATTTTATAAATATTCTATTTATTTAACTCTCAGTACATTTCATCTGTGGATCCCTATTCAAAATTTTAAACTTAAAAAAAATAATTAAATTATTATCCACCTCTTCTTCTTTATCCGTTGTCGATAAATTTTTTAAAATTTTATTTCTATAAGAAACGGTGTGCATACATTATTGCATTAATAGGCAGGTAGGCTGACACAATATAATATAGTTGAGAGTCAATAGAAAACTATTAGATACATCATCTAATAAAGATCCCAAATCAGTAAAGTTTTTTTTTCTTCAAGTGCTAATCCATATTCATCCCATTGGTCTTATTTCCACAGCATCTTCAACGATCAGGAGGAGGAAGAAATTCGTTGAAATTGCGTGAGAGAGAGGATCAAAGAGGAAGAAATGTCAGGAGCAGCAGCTCATGAATTTCTAACTATTTCAATTGAGAAGTCGGAGGAAGTAGTGACATTACTATCAGAGAAGATAAACGATCGAAAGAGCGCAAGTAACAGGGCTGAAGTAGAAAGAAGTGAGATTGTTGGCAACTCATATTGTCCCATCTTTCGATTCATCACCACTGACATGGATGAAGCTCAACTTCGGCGCTGCTATGCAACGTTAGCCATCATAGGCTATTATCAGCATGAACACTATTCATATCCTCACGACGAGAGCAGAGACAATCACAATATGAAAGGTCACAAATGGCGATTTCTACTCTCCTTCCTGGAACGGGCTGAGTTGGGCATCAATGAATGCATTAGAGACATGGTACCTGTGGTTGTAAAGGGAATAGGATACTATCCTGACTTGTTCAGCTCGGAGAAGGACACCATCAAATCCAAATTTGAAGACTTCGTCTTGATGGCGTTGCTAGATGGTTGCTTCATAATTGAACTCCTCCGCAAGTACTATGGCATCCTGCCGATTACGACCAACGACGATCGGATCTTTGCGAGGCCATGGATGGTGCCCACACTCAAGATGGACTTGCTCATAGTTGGTAACCAACTTCCTTTCTTCATTCTTCAGCACCTCCTGGATGTATCCAAGGATAAGACCCCGGGTGAGGAAGGTGTGTCGTTAGCCGACCTTGTTCATTGTTTCTTCACGAGTCTAATGCAGGGCTCAAAGAGACGAGTGAATTTAGAAACTGCTAACAATGCAAAGCATTTGCTCCACTTCTTTCACTCCCACTTCCTTCCATCCCCTTCCAATTATCTCCGAGCCTCGTCTCAGCAGCAACCTCGGCCAACTGCAGAGCTGATTCCGTGTGCGACTAAGCTGCGAACGGTCGGAATCAAATTCAAGCCAGCGAAGGAGGTGGAGAACTTTTTGGAAATAAAGTTCAGAAATGGGGTGCTTAAGATTCCCCCCATAGCATTCGATGATTCCACCGCCACAATTCTTACAAACTGTGTTGCGCATGAGCGGCGTCACCCATACTGCTCTAAGCATTTCTCTGCGTATGTCATCTTCATGGATTCTCTCATTAACACGGCAAGAGATGTTGTTCTCCTCAGCGACAACAAAATTGTTGACAACTATTTTGGCACCGATGAACAAGTGGCCGAATTCTTCAATTCATTAGGGAAAATAGCCACAGTTGACATTAAGAATTGCCATCTCTCTAAACAAATGGTGGAAGTGAATCTATATTACAGGAGTAGCTGGCATGAGTTTCGAACAAGCTTCATGGACACATATTTTAGCTCTCCTTGGTCGTTTATATCAGCCTCAGCGGTTTTGATTGCCCTCATCCTCACATTAATTCAAACCATCTATGCCATTCTTAGCTACACTCGGTACGTATCTTACCTTAAAGCAAAGAATCCATGATTTATTAGCACTATAGACTTCTAAATGTGATTATAGAATTTTCAGGTATAACCTGAGGTGTTAGTTTGATGGTCAATTCCAACTCTTATTTGTGGGTCATGGGATCAAGTCCCTCTCAACACAAAAAGGGTCACTCCCCTTAGTTTCTGTACCCGACGTGTGCAGGGAAGTTTACACATGACTCAAGGATTAGTCACATGGGACGCTTGGATACCTTGGTCTTAAAAAAAAAAAAAAATTCAGAGTATTTGTTTAAATTTTTAGTATAATGATATTTTCACAAAATTTAAGATTTTTTATAATAAAAAAATTATGAATTGTAATAGAAGATACATATCCTTAGAGAATACTCGAGACATGAAATTGTGTTTCGTCGTGTTGTTTTTTTTATAAAAATTTTAGTTATTTTTCAAAGTTTTAAAATATTTTTCTCACTCTAGATTTTCTACTTTTTTTATTTTTCTGTAATTTTTTCTAAGTAAAAAATATAGGATATAAGACGTATCTTCTGAGAAATTCTATAATTTAACCCCTGCATGAAACATGTTGGTGTTAGAAATGCATCACCAGTATCTCCTCAACTTGTCAACATTGTCGATTATTTTACCCTTGCCGGAGGTATCTAACACTTCTAAATCCTGAAAATTGCATAGATAAGAGTTATTGGAAAAACAAAAAAAAAAAAATACAGTATTGGATTTCACACAATAATCTGTTCAAACTCGAACATATGACATTTTATATATTTCTAAAACAAAGTTAGGTAAGCAGCAACAAGGCAGAAGGTATGTACCAACTTCAAAAATTTATATCTTTTCATATGTACTTCTCTTTGATGTGATTCAAAAACCAAGTGGAATATCAAGAAGTCTACTTTCAAGAAAATACATGAAACAACCATGGGTTAATGGCGAAAATTTAAGGAAATATTAAGATGTTTAACTGTTGTCCAGTACTCAAACAACAAACACTCAAATAATTATATTAATTTATCCATACATCAATATGACATGAAATTTTGCAGATTTTTAGTGGACTACTAGGTGACTACAGACTTTCAATCTCTATATTCCTGTGACCGATTAAAAATCTAAAATCAAACTTGAGTATGTACTGATGCTAAATGAAGTATGTGCAATGAGTGCTACTGTCGTACAATTTGATATGTGTTTAGCATGTAAGTGGAGTAAGTGGGTAACTCCCGTTGTCTTGTATGTATTGCATGTAAGTGGAGGAGGTGGGTAACTCCATTTGCACTGTATGTACAGTATCTAAGTGGAACAGGTTCATAACTCCCATTGCCTAGTATGATTGCACGTAAGTGGAGGTGTGCAACTCCCAATGCATATGTGAAGTGTATGTGACAAGTAATGAGGATGTTAATGCCCTCATTGATGATTTGTGATTATGCCTATATGTTGTTGAATATAGGAAATATGTGCATGATTTAGAATAGAAGAATGAGGATGATGATGCCCTCACAGATGATTTGTGAAGCCTTACCTATGTGTTGAGGATGTTGATGCCCTCAATTTGAGATTCTTTATCTATAACATGCATATGTGTAAGAGTTACAAGAAAACATTGAGGACGTTGATGGCATCAATGGGGGTTCATGATTCCTTACCTATATGTCAAATATGTGCATATGTGTAAAATCACTAGTTGGCAATGAACACACTATCACTGTAGAGAACTTCATGTATTTTGTGATAAACGGTTGGTTAGAATATATTTGCATTGAGTATGAATGAAGAAGGTGACATGGAATGCACGTCGATGCAGGATAACTCCTTAGGCAACATTTGAGAACGTGGAAGACGTTGAGGTTTTATGTAGGATGTTTGACGTTGCTTCACCTTATAATTTGACCATGCATATATGAATGATGTCCTGCTATCTACATTGCTTTATTGAATAAATAAATCCATGTATTGAACATGCTGAACTAACTGTTTATAATATGCTCCCCAAGTATTGTTTTGTTGTTTCCCTTCTGGGCTGGTTTAGCTCATTCCTTTACGACTTTCAGGTCTTAGCAGAGGTGGGGCAATGTGTATTTCCAGAGCTTTCAGGTCTTAGCAGAGGGGGGGCAATGTGTATTTCCAGAGCTGTAGTGAAGAGTTATACCAGGGTGTATAATCCTCATATTATTTAAAACTTATAAGGGTGGCATTAGTTTGCGTAGCATTTTTTATGTTTTTTTGGAGTTGAAATGTCTAGACCTAATGGCACTTGTTGTTTCCATTTGAAGATTTGAGATTTAGACCGAAGGCCTGATTATATTTACATATGAGATTATGACTTCGGATGAATGTTATTACAGGTCTCACAAGTGATGTAAAAATTTTGGAAATGTTTGAAAACAGATGGGACACTGTTGAAATTTCGGTAGGATTTTCCGTCATTGAAAGAATTGATGGGTTATAGAATTATCAAGTCATTGGAAATTGAACCGTCAAAAAATATTTCATTATAATAAGGACATTAGAAGTATAATTTTTTTATCACATAGCCGAGGGTCGGGGAGTGATAGCTTTCCCAGTCCATACTAACGCACAATTTTGTTTTTACCAAGCTTCCCTTGGGAAAAAAGGCTCTATAAAATGAAGGGTAATTGTATAAACATCCTACTTATGAACCTCACATTGGATGAATCCGTTTCTGATGTGTTAGGAGTAATATGCCGAAATAAAATAAAGAACCAATCCACAACATGATAAATAAATAAAACACACCAAACCAATCCGGACACTAGATTTAAGTGTTTAGCAAAACCTGCCTACAAACATCGAGCGTGTAATTTATTCAGAGAGAAAATAAAGTACTTCATATAAGAGAGATTCATTGAGTTTGAAACACAAACCCAAACACACAGAGCATGCACAGTTCTTAGCTTCTGGCTTATCAAGAACTGTCTCCCACTATGAGAATGTCCCAACTCAGATCGTGTATTGTCCTCTCTACTTCTTGTATTTCTCACACCTCTCCCTCAATCTTCTCTCACCTTTGACCTCTCTCTCTACTTGCTGCCCTCTCAAAAAACTCAGCAATAACACCGTATGTTACCTCTCACAACCCAGTTATTACCCAGCATTCAGGTGCAAGTTACCCTTGGCTGAGAATACCATCCATGCACGTGCTTTGCCTGCTGGTTTTGTCCAAGAAATTGCAACCTATCTCTTCCTTTCTCTCAACCATATATACATGATTAAGAGACACTTGCCAATAAAAAGGTCATGCATGCATGTCTGTAAGTTTCCTAAAGCATCCAGTCTTCACGCTGCATACAACTAATGTGTTATTATCCATATTGTCAACTGGATATCCAAGCCTCTCATTATCACTCTAGGACTCCCACCATCAGTCAAATTCTTGATTTGGTAGTTGCCTTGTTGACATGAGTTGTAAATTTATAATTAATTATCTTAATTATAGGGACAGTTACCTATTGTATAGGAAACTGATTGTAGTGGGGATGTGTATTCCTTTAATAGGTCCCTTTTATAAGTTATAACTTATAAGGGGGCCTTTGTACAAAATTATGATGTGAATGATATTACAAAAATATTATTTTGACATGATATCAGAGTTAAGGTTCGATCTCCTTTCATAGGGATCGAAGTTTTTTTTTTTTTCCGTCTAGTCCGACGGAATTTATCTTCAAATTATTTTTCCTCTTCCCGTGTGAGGGAGGGCTTACCAATCAGCTTTGCTGCTGTTCATCTTTCCGTAGGTGTTTCTTGTCTTCCGATCTGATCACCGTCTGCCGCGTCGCCGGTCTCTCAGACTCCCCCACCTTCTCCACTACGGGCTCAGCTTTGCTCAGCCAGGTTACCATCGCCGCGACGAGGGGTGCTTTTCCGGCGCTACATCTGCCCCTTTGTCTTATTTTCTGCCGCCGCTCAGATCCGCGGATTTGCCGGGTTTGTGCAGATTCGTTACCGGTGGTGCCTCCTTCCGCTCCGATTTGCTGCCTTACTTCCACCGCCGGCGTCACAGCTCTCGGGCCTCAGCCTGGGCTCAGCTCTGCAGTTGCCACAGACAGCCATCTCCGTCTATCTTCCTGCTTTGTCGATCTCCGCCTGATTTATGGCCTGCACTAATCTACTTCAGATCTGGCCGCACCGCTCTTCACTGGTCATCCCTGCTTCCAGATCTGCAGTGCCGACTATTCCAGATCTGCCGGCCGTCCTTGCTTCTTCTGCCGGACGGCTGCTCGGTTCTGCTTCCTGCCTCTCTCGCCCACTCGCCTGCCCCCTCGGTCTGTCTCCCAGTTCAGATCCGATGCCCGATCGGGTTTCACCGTCTCTCTGCCGATCTGCTTTCCGATCCACTGGTCCATCCCGGCGGGTCTGATTTCCGACCACGGCGTGCAGCTCCGACATTGCTGCTGCCATCTGCATTGCCGCGCCGACCGCTCTCCTTTGCTGATTTGGCCGCGCCGACTGCATGTGCCCTGCCCCTTGAGCCGAATCATTTTTTGATTCTGCTGCTGCCACGCTACTCCAGCTCCTCCTGTGACATAAAACGCGAGTTTCCACCTTTTTCAGCCCTATATCATGCCTGAGTCATCCTCCCCTCCGAAAGGGAAAGAGCAGGATACTCCTACTGTTTTGCCTCCGTTCCACCTCCAAGATATGTCTTCATTGATTACTCCCGAACGCCTCAACGGTACTAACTACGTTGAGTGGTCTTTGAATGCTCAAAACAAGATCAGGAGCCGGAAACGTTGGGGCTTTATCTCTGGTAGTAAGTCGGCTCCCGACGTCACCAATTCTGAGGAATATGGAACTTGAGGCTCTGAAGAACAGAGGAGTCGAGACAAAGTAGAGTAGGTTGTGGCTGTTGTGCTCGGGAGCTGCGACGACCAATTGAGTTCTATTTTTCATATCCTTTTTGTTTTAATTTTTTCATAATGTCGTTCTAATTTCTTGTACTGAGGTTGAAGATGAAATCCCATTAATGAAATAATTTTTTTTTAAATAAAAGAAAATTATTTCATTAATGGGATTTCATCTTCAACCTCAGTACAAGAAATTAGAACGACATTATGAAATAATTTTCTTTTATTTAAAAAAAAAATTATTTCATTAATGGGATTTCATCTTCAACCTCAGTACAAGAAATTAGAACGACATTATGAAAAAATTATTTTGACATGCCTAAGGTCCATCTCACGCCTCTCCTCATGCCATTCAAATCACGGTGCCTTGCTTGCGTTGGATTTGAGCCATGTCCAACAATCTCCATCTTGGTAAAAGTTTCACCAACCCCGCATTCTGTATGAATTTTGATCAAGTTTCATGGACACGTATTTCAGCTCTCCTTGGTCGTTTCTATCAGCCTCAGCTGTTCTCATTGCCCTCATCCTCACATTAATTCAAACCATCTATGCTTTCCTCTTCCTCCATCTTTGGCCAGTAGTAACCTCGTCTCGTGCTATAAGGGCCAGTGTCCTCCGTGGGTGACCAGCCGCATGGCACTCCCTTCAGCCATTCTTAGCTACAATCGGTAGGTATAACCTCTCTCTTCTTTAATTTCACTTATTGCAGGTTGTAGACCTAACAAACGCCTTTGAATAGATAAATCCATGTCTTGAATATGTTGAACTAAATGTTTAGAATATATTCTCCAAGTTTTGTTTTGTTGTTTCCCTACTTGGGCTGATTTTGCTCACTCCCTTTTTACTTTCAGGTCTTAGCAGAGGTGGGGCAGTATGTATTTCTAGAGTTGTCTTGAAGAGCTATGCCACAACGGATAATCCTCAGATTATTTAGAACTTATAAGGGTGGAATTAGTTTGCTTAGCATTTTATATATTTCTTTGGAGTGAAACGTTTAGATCTAATGACACTTGGTTTTTCCATTTGAAGATTTTAGATTTAGGCCAGAGGCCTGATTATATTTACATATGAGATTGACTTTGGATGAATGTTATGAGTATGATGAATGTTATTGCAGGTCTTACAGGTGATGTAGAAGTTTTGAAAATGTTCGAAAAACAGATGGGATTCTGCCAAAATGTCGGTAGGATTTTCTGTCATCGATAGAATTTATGAGTTGTAATATTATCCAAGTCATTGGAAACTGAACCATCACAACATATTTCATTGTGATAAGGAAATTAGAATTAGAAAAAAAATTATCACATGCCTAAGGATTGGGGCGTGACAACTTTACCAGCTTAAACTAGCAGACAGCTTTGTTGTTCCCAAGCTTCTTTTGAGAAAGGACCTCCATATAATGAAGTTTAATTGTGTGAACATCTTACTTATGAATCTTAATGTGTAATAAAATATTAAGTACTCAACCTTTTCATAGGCATAACATAATGTGTAATAAAACATTAGAGGTACTCAACCTTTCATAGGTATAACATAATGGGTACTCAATTAAAACATAATAATCTCTCAAGCATATCAACATAGTAAAACTCTAGACATTCACATGCACAAGGCACACGATACGTTCTCCCGTTTTTGGGGAGATAAGCCCGGGGAAGCACGGTACCCTTTGCCGTTTTCGGGGAATTTTTGAGCGATACAATTTGGTCAGATACGCATTTTATGATTTTTATGGGTCAAGAAAACAAAGAAGAATTTGATGGCTGTGAATCTTTTCAAAGAGGTTTTGTGGAAACTTTATGACATATGATAGTTGATCTATTGATTAAGGCTTGGATCTAGTTAATGAGCAAGGAAGTACTAGAAGAATCAATAAAATGAGGGAACAAAAGGTTTAGAGGAAATGGATGGTCAAACAGGCATTCAATCAACCACTCTAGGTTGCATCAAGTTACATCAAAATCATTCATAAACACTAAAAGACCACAAAATAGTGACACCACATAACTTGCAATAACTAACCTTCTAGGCCTACTAACAAGGGCCTGATACACATGATCATAGCAATGGCTTACTTAGCAGCTGCCTGCAAGGGGAAAAAAACTTCATTATGAGGAGTTGAAATATATGACTGTAAATTGTTATCATCGTCAAAGACATTTATCCCATCAATTCACATTAGCATTCATACAAGTTATTTTCTATAGGTCAACTACCTAACACCCATTGAGTCAAAATCCTTGACCTTTATGGTTGAAACAATGAGCATTTATAACCTGTTCTAAGTCTCTTGAAACGATTGTAAACATGAGATTCAAATATTTGTCAGTGTTCTAGAATAACTATGACATAAACAGTTAGCTATCAATGCACGGAGTGACTAAAATCTGCATTCACACAATAAATTTCCTACAAC
Organism: Chimonanthus salicifolius; assembly: GCA_013350335.1. Taxonomy (NCBI): domain Eukaryota; kingdom Viridiplantae; phylum Streptophyta; class Magnoliopsida; order Laurales; family Calycanthaceae; genus Chimonanthus; species Chimonanthus salicifolius. The sequence goes on from CM023539.1 coordinate 6,744,759, forward strand.
ACTTCAGCGTCGGAGTTGAATATGACACCATGGTCAACGTTGAGTGTGAACTATGATGGTTTCAACAATTTTTAGCTTAGTTGGGCTTTGCCTCCTCTAAGCCTCTATTGATGTTTTCTGATAATCAAACAATTAACGTTACCGCCAACTATATTTTTGATGAACAAGCAATGCATATAGAGGGTAATTTCCATTTCCTTTATCACCACATTTCTGTTGGACATATTACATCTCTTATCTTTAATCCAATGATCAACTTGTTGATATGCTTAAAAAGGTAATCTCTTGCTCATAACTAGATGAAGTTTTCAGCAAATTGGGCTTGATAGGTATATAAAGGACTCCACGTCTTTGTATAGTTACTCATACTAGTATATTTTGTACAATTGACTTGCCTTTTATTCTTGTAATTTCTCTCTATAATTGAGGTCCTTGTACAGTACCTTTGACATCAATATTCACACAAATTATTTCCTTCTTTCTTTTCATTTTTTTCTTATCATATAGGATCAAACTGTAAGCAAGCTAGTGGGTCCTACATGATAGGAGAGTGCTAGATTAAAAGCACAATCTTATAAAACGATGTTAGACCAATGATGTTTCATGGAGAAGAATGTTGATCAATGAAAAAAAAAAAGAAGTAGATAAAATGCAAGTAATAGAGATGGGTATGTTGAGATGGATGAGTAGGGTAACACTAAAAGACAACATGAAGAATGATTGCATTAGAAGAACTTTACAGTTAAACCAGTAGATGAGAAGATGAGGGTAGATATCTCGGGATTTCCACGACCGAGATATCTCGGCCGATACGTATAGTATCACCTAGAGATAAAAAATTCGGCAGTATCGGCCGTTTTTTTTTTTTTTTTTAAATACAAATATCGGTGTGGGTCCGGTCGATATCTCAGCTGATATTCGTCCGATACGGGCAAATATCGGCCTAAATATCGGCCGATATTATATTTTTTTTAAAAAAAAACAGCCTTTTTTTATTTTTTTAAATGAATTTTTCAAAAAAAAAAGCCACCGAGATTTTTAAAAAAAAAGTTGAGGAGAGAGAAAAATCTCGGCCGAGATGTCCGCCGAAAATTCGGATGCCTCGAATTTTCGACCCTTGGTCCTGGTTTACGATCGAATTGGGCGGTGATGGTTGGGTTTGTGGGAACTCACATCAAAACTATATGCTTTAATAAAAAAAATATTTTATAAATCAAGATCTACAATTTGGGATTAAAATTAAAAGTACCAAAAAAAATGAGCATGCAATCTGGTCGGGTTAAATTTTAAATAACCAAAATTGTTTATAAAACAGGGTTTATAGTTGTAATTGCAAGTTACTTTATACTCCACGTGGTAAGTTTATTAATTTAAATGGAAACAATTATTAAACTAGTGCAATTGATTGATATTTGTATTAAAATAACTAAGAGTGAAATGTAAATGTTTAATAGATAGATGGAGCTTGAGGTTGTATTTGGTTGAAGAGAATTTAAAGTTAAAGATTATGGAAAGATTGGAAAATTTTTATTTTTATATTCGTTGTCGTCGTCATCATCTTCCGTGAGTAATCTCATGTATTTGGAGTCGATTTAATAAGTTATTCTTCTCCAATTAACCATATCATAATCACAGTCACTTCATAGTCTATCATGTCTTTTTCTTTCAATTCCTTCCATATTTAGACTCTTCATGCTCCACACCATACTGACACTTTATTTAGTCTTCTACTAACATGACTAAATCATCTTAAAAGAATTTCTTTCAATTTATCATTTATGAAAATCATCTTTAAATTATCCCTAATACGTTTTCTTCTGAAAAAGAAAAATCTACTATTCTTGAGTTCCACTCTCTTAAAAATATATTTAAACAAAAAAAATAGACTTTGACTTTAGTATCCTAAATAGATAGATGCCCAACTCACGTTGACTTGAATATAAGAACTGTACTAACTAAAACATATATAGTTTGTTTTATCTATTTCACCCGTGGAGGTTTTAGGCTGGGTATCCCATGTTTCCTCAAACGTAAATTAAAAAAAAAAAGAAAAGACTTTGAAGTTTGTGAGAACCGTATTTTGTGGACTTTATGAGAATAGATAATTACGATTTTGCAACTTAATTATGTAATTACAAGATAACTTAGCTTGTTAGTTTACAATAACCCTAAGATAGTGACAAGGACCGCAAGTTGGCAGCCACTGTAAATTAAAATAACGGTGTCCATGGCAGCTATTCACACTCTGGCAAACATTGTTATGGCAGCTTTTCGTTTTCCCCTTCTCTCAAAGGAAACCCCCGGATTCCGAATAAGCGTGCAGAGGGTTGTCTGCCCAAGTCGGAAAATCAGAAATAAGCAAAAATGAGAAAAAAAAATGAAGAAAAAAAAAAAACTAGAGAGAAAATATGACATTTAAAGGAGAAGATTTTGCTTCAACTATTCTGTGCAAACTTAAAAGGATCTGAGTGATGAGAAGAAATCTATCTCAAAAAATGAAAGTTCTAATTCCACGGCTATTCTTATAGTACGTGTAAATTTAAAAAGATTTGAGTGATAATAAAAAATCTATCTCAAAAAATAAAAGTTTAATTCCACGGCTATTCCTATAACATGTGTAAATTTGAAAGGATTTGAGTGATAATAAAAAATTTATCTCAAAAATGAAAGTTCTAATTCCATGGCTATTCTAATAGTATGTGTAAATAGGAAGGCTTGTAAATATCTTAAAATTAAGTTGAATGCTCTAAAAAACCTCTAATGCTTTCATTTTTTTTTTTTCGAACTATTTAGTTAGAATTCATTCAAAAGCAGGGGGGAAATCTCCAAAAGTATACAAAAATAAGTTCAAAGCATGAACATCAAAGAAAATAAAAGGATGAGCCCAAATCCCAAGTCAAGCCAAAAGATCAAAAGGAGTTCCAAGGGAACCTAGAACAAAGCCTAACGATTAGTAAAGACTCTCTTACAAAAAATATACAGAACGAGAGTACTTAAATTGTTGGTTCAAATTTTAGAACTAAAAAAATATGAGTCATTTTTCTTAGCAACATACATGTGTTTAATATTCAAACAGTTGAGAAAATGAGCAACAACACGAACATCAGCTAACATAGACTTAGACCTGTAACACTTTAATCATTATAAAAATATGACTTACATCACTTACATGTTGCGTGTCATACTTACACCATGGTTGTTTCCTATTGGCTTTTAGATTTTTTCTCTGTGATAGCTTCACAGCGGACTTTTATCCCTGAATGAAATGATCATTTCATCCAACGCCAATTGAAAATAATCAAATATATGGTTTAAGGCCAGATTTTCTTATCCCTAATATACAAATTCAAAAATAATATTACAACAATAAACCATAACAATAATAGATTTACAAAATTTAAAGTGATATATACTAGTAGCATTTCAAGATTAATGAGCAAAGTAGACTTCTCATCAATTAATATAAATATTAAGTTTTAACTGGTGTTTACATAAAAAATCAAGAATCAATTCGACCCTTTACGTTTCTTAGTAGATTGACACTTCCACCAATACTCAAAAGCGAAAATAGCATAATTAAATGATTTGGTGAACTTGAGTGAAACACTCAATTTAGTGACCATTGTTTCCACATTAATTAAACTGAAACTTGCATCACTCTTGCTATGTCGACAGCTAATTGATTCAGTTCAGCCACATTTTCTTTGTAAGTTGATTCAATAATGAATACTAACAAAATATTATAAAAAGTAGTGTTATTTTTTTCTCTTCGTTAATAGTTAATTTTATGAATTTTACTTATCCATCTGACCCTCTTATAAACAATATTATTAGTCACTCTACAATCTAATATTTTTTCTTTTATCCTTTTCCTCCAAATTCATATTAGCTGGCCTCTCCTCCTTATGGCTGTGATCTAGAGCCGCTCTAGCTCTACACACTGGGTAGGATCAGGTCTTCAACTTATATTAACAAAACACCCAATTTAAATGTGTTTCTCTCCATTTGTCATCTTTTTAAGTTATTTTTAAATTATTTCTAATGCTCTTATTTCTACCTTCATTTATTATGATTAATCCACTCATTCAATATATCATACATAACATTATGATTAATCCACTCATTCATTATGAGTTTTTTTTCCTCCAATTAAGCCTATCATAAATCATACCATCAGTTACTCTACAGTCTATCATGTCTTTTTTTATCCTTTTCCTCAATGTTTTCAAATGTTGCATTCTCTTCCTAGTGCATTCGATTCGTAGCATCTCTACTCTCCACATCGAGGTTGTGGTTGATCTTTCACTAACATGACTAAACAATCTCAAATGATTTTTTCTTTTCAATTTGTCATCTATTGATTCTATCTTTAAACTATCCTCTAAGGTTAAACAACTCATCCAACATAACATACGTATCACTGATGTCCTAACTTTATTTATTTGTCATTTTCTCATTGCCCAACACTCTCTTCCATAAAGCATCGCTAATCGAATAACTATTTTTTAAAATCGTACTTTTAGGTGAAGGGTACTCTTTTATCTCAAAAGACTATGCTACCTTGTTTACATTTTGACGACCATGCTCCTATCATATTTATTATATCTATGATGAAACCTCTTTGAGCTTCTAACATAGATCCAAAGTATCTGAAGCTATCACAATGTACAGATATGTCGTTTTCTATTTTAACTATATTACCTTCACTGTAGTCTAACACACTAAAATTACATTATGTATTTTGTTTTAGTTCCATTAATTTTCAAACCATTTGATTCCAACATTCTTATCCACAAATCTAGGTTAGCGTTGAGTTATTGTTTTGTTTTACTAATTAATCCTATATCCTCCACAAAAAATATATATCATAGCACTTCATCCTTAAATTTTTTTATGTTAGGAATTTTTTTACTTTAGAGATAAAAGATACCATCTTAAGAAGAAAAAGATGTACTATTCTTGAGTTCTATGTCTCAATTTAGTTATCTTATATGAATTTTGGAATTGTCCCAAAATAGTTGTTTCATTCATATTGGAGTAGCATAAAACGTGTTGAAAATGGATGAGATCACATTCAGTGCTAGCCTTATATAGAGAATTCCTTAAAAAATACAAATGTTTCAAATGAGACAAATAAAATAAAATAGAGGGAGTATTTAAACAAGAGAAATTACACTTCTTAAAAAAAGTCTCTCCACTTCTCTCCATTCAAACCACTCAAAGAGAAAAACAAACAAGTTCAGTGAAACCAACTCGATACCCAACTCACATTGACTTAGATTATAATAATTCTGCTAATTAAAATATAAATAGTTTGTTTTATCTATTAGACCTAGGAATGGACTTGAACAAAAAAAAAAAGAGACTTTGGATAAGGTAACACACGTTAACTTACAATTATATTATTTCTTACAAGGTGACACACGTTAACTTACAATAACCCTAAGATAGTGGCAAGGACTGCAAGTTGGCAGCCACTGTATACGGCAGTTATTCACACTCTGGCAAGAAAAAAGAAAAGAGAAGAAATAAAAACAAAAAAATATAAAAAATATTAGGACTAATTTTTGTTTTTTCAATTCAGTCTTCTTTTTATACAGATTGAAGAGCAAAAAGCAGTCATCACAGAAGTGTCGGAGTTGAGAAGCAGGAGAAGAATGGTGAGTACAGAATGAGTGAACCTGGCATCAATGAATCTCCATGACTCTCTGCTTGTGCCTTGTTGATGGTAAGTACAGCTCCCATTCTCATTTTTTTTATTTTTCTTACTTTTCCTTTTTCCTTTCTCTCAAAGGAACCTGGCATCAATGAATCTTTAACAAGCCGTAAGATTTTTTCTCCGTATAGAAAGAGCTTAGAAAAATTTTGATAGCAGAAGGAAAACTAGAATTTAAGTGATGGTCAGAAAATCTGTCTCAAAAAGTAGAAGTTCTAAATTCGATCTCTATTTCAACTGAAACACGTAGAAGTCCTAACTTTGAATTTGATGAGAATTCTGAAAGGGATTATTGTAGGCCAAAAAATTCACTGTCATTACTGTTGCTACCAGTATATCAGGATATTAAATCAGATCTCTTAGTAGGGCTATTCAAGGGTTGGTTTGGGGCAGGCTTTCCATTGTTCAGACTTAAACCTGTTTATAATGTCTTGTTGGAATTTACCCGTTGAATCAAATGGAAATATAAAACAAATCAAGTAATCATTCACGAAAGTAAATAAAACTTTATGTGATTTGGCCGAAGTTTATGTTTAAGGATAATAATCAGAGAAGTTCCACTAAATCAAACAGGAAGTACAAAGATAAAGATAAACTCTCTCACCGCCTCTCAATCTCAAATTTGTCTCCCTTTCTCTCTGTTTTTCTCTAAAAAATCCGGCTCTCTCTAACAATCGCAAATAAACCTGCTCGTTTGGAAGATGAAAAGCCCAACTAGCGGATTAAAAAAACCGGATGAGCTATCATGGGATTTACTTAAAAGCGCATTCCATCTCTTAATTAAATGGGCTCAAAATATGAGCCCAAGACCGGTCCATCTGTCAAATACACATCTTCAAGCCCTTTTGTTTAGAATGGGCTTGGGTCAGGCTTGAACATGGTTTGTGTCCATGAACAGTCCTAGCCCTTAGCCTACAGTCCATGGTTACAAATCTCGGCAGATACTATGTGTATGAGCTGTACTGGAGAGATATCGGCCGATACATATTTATACAGTCGAGATTTCTTGGAAAAAAAATTAAGAGGGAGAGAGATATGGGCTGAAATTGGACCCTATATTCAAATTGGGTGGAAGTCCCAACTTCGATAGAATAAATTATAAATTGGATCCTACATTCAAATTGACCCAAAATCTAACCCAACGAGTCATGGGAAATCACAATTTCCCCATTTCACAATTTCTCTCTCTAAAAAATACAGACCAATATGAAAACTAACTAAAATGCTACAGTTGGCAAACTAATGTAACCAGACAATTAACAACAATAATAACATGGAGCAAGTCTAAGGAGAATGGTATTGAGAAATAATCATTGAAATAATAATTGGGTGAGATATATAAATGAACATATAAATAGAATGTGGATGTAATTTCATGCCTCTTGATTAATCTCACTCTAGCAAATGAGTCATAAAAAAAATATCAATGACTGATGTCATTGCAATTTTAAAAAAATTAATATCACAAGACTAAAATATCAAATAGAGGAATAATTTTATAAATATTCTATTCATATGACTCCATGTGCATTTCATCTAATCAGAGAAGATTAATAATGAATAGAAATCAAATTATCTTACCACCAGTTAGATAGATGAATATATCCAACAAAATATATAGTCTAGGGTCAATAGAAAACTAAGATACACCATCTATTCAACATGGATAGTAATCATTCAGGGTGGCTATCCAAACACGGACAAATTTTTTTAGGAGATATGAGATGGAGTGAAATACCCATTTTACCTTTTTATCGGTGCATCGATAACACGCCGCTCTACATGTATATGTTCTGTATACCAGTGCATCGTTACTTGTTGAATGGTGCACCGGTAAAGGTAAAATGAACATTTCACTCCTTCACGTGTCTCGTAAAAGATTTTACCCGTATTAAGATGTGCGCACATTCAACATCCCAAATCAGTCTAGTCTAATTAAAAAAAAAAAAAATCTCTCTTGAGTTAAATGTCTTGCAACTTCACAAATACTAATCCACACATGCCAACAGTCTTTTTTCCACAGCTCTAGAAGAACAGCAACAGAGAGAAGAAGAATGTCAGGAGAAACAAGTCATGAATCTGTAACTATTTCGATTGAGCAGTTAGAGGTAATGGTGGCATGGCTATCAGATGACTTAAAGGAAATGGTTAATAGTCATGAGCGCCCAAATAATGGTGCAGAAGCAAGTCAGACTGTTGGCAACTCATATTGTCCCATCTTTAAATTCAAGAGAGATCATTTGAATCAAGCTCAAAGCCATCGCTGCCATGCAAGGTTAGCTTTGATAGGCTACTATCGTCGTCGGGATGATTTGTTTCCTCACAACAATAGCCTCCACAGTGACGATATGAATGATCACAAGTGGCGATTTCTGCTCTCTTTTCTGAAACGGACTGAGTTGGACATGGATGAATTCATTAGAGACATGGTACCTATGGTGGTAAAGGGACTGGAATACTATCCTGACCTCTCCAGCTTGGATAAGGATACCATCAAACAAAGTTTTGAAGGGTACTACAGTTATTGGAGTTTAACAGGGTTAGTGTTGAGGACGTTGCTCGATGGTTGCTTCGTAATCGAACTCCTCCGCAAGTACTATGGAATCCTACCCATTCCTATCGATGACCATCTCATCTTCTCAAGGCCATGGATACTGCCCACACTCAAGACCGACCTGCTCGTATTTTATAACCAACTTCCTTTCTTCATTCTTCAACACCTCTTTGATATATCCACAGAAAAGACCCCGGGTGAGAAAGAGAAAGGTGTGTCCTTAGCCAACCTTTTTCATCATTTCTTCAGTAGTCTAATGCAGGGCTCAAAGCGACCCATGAATGCAGAAACTGCTAACAATGCAAGCCATTTGCTCCAGTTCTTTCATTCCCACTTCCTTCCATCCCCTCCGGATTATTTGCGAGCCTCATCTCAGGAGCAGCGTTGGCCAACTGCAGAGCTGATTCCATGTGCAACAAAGCTACAAACAGTCGGGATCAAATTCAAGCCGGTTAAGGAGGTGGAAAACTTTCTGAAAATAGAGTTCAGAAATGGAGTGCTTAAGATTCCCCCCATAGCATTCGATGATTCCACCGCCTCAATTCTCATAAACTGTATTATGCTTGAGCGCAGTCACCTTTACTGCTCTAGGCATTTCTCTACGTATGTCATCTTCATGGATTCCCTCATCAACACGGCAAGGGATGTTGTTCTCCTCAGCGACAACAAAATCATTGACAACTATTTTGGCACCGACGAAGAAGTCGCCGAATTCTTCAATTCATTAGGGAAAATAGCCACTGCCGATATTAAAAATTGCCATCTCTCAGAACAAATGGTGGAAGTGAATAAACATTACCAGAGCAAATGGTATGAATTTCAATCAAGTTTCATGGACACGTATTTCAGCTCTCCTTGGTCGTTTCTATCAGCCTCAGCTGTTTTGATTGCCCTCATCCTCACATTAATTCAAACCATCTATACCATTCTTAGCTACAATCGGTAGGTATTACCTCTCTCTTCTTTAATTTCACTTCTTGTAGGTTGTAGACCCAACAAAGGCCTTTGAATGGATAAATCCATGTATTGAATATGTTGAACTAAGTGTTTAGAATATATTCTCCAAGTTTTGTTTTGTTGTTTCCCTACTTGGGCTGATTTTGCTCACTCCCTTATGACTTTCAGGTCTTAGCAGAGGTGGGGAGCTATGCCACAACGGATAATCCTCAGATTATTTAGAACTTATAAGGGTGGAATTAGTTTGCTTAGCATTTTGTATATTTCTTTGGAGTTGAAATGTTTAGATCTCATGAAATTTGGTTTTTCCATTTGAAGATTTGAGATTTAGGCCAGAGGCCTGATTATATTTACATATGAGATTGGCTTTGGATGAATGTTATGAGTATGATGAATGTTATTGCAGGTCTTACACGTGATGTAGAGATTTTGAAAATGTTTGAAAACATATGGGATTCTGCCAAAATTTCAATAGGATTTTCTGTCATTGATAGAATTGATGAGTTAATTATCCAAGTCATTGGATACTGAACCATCAGAACACATTTCATTGTGATAAGGAAATTAGAATTAGAAAAAAAGTTATCACGTGCCTAAGGGTTGGGGCGTGACAACTTTGCCGGTTTAAACTAGCGGACAGTTTTGTTTTGTCCAAGCTTCCTTTGGAAAAGGACCTCCATATAATGAGGTTTAATTGTGTAAACATCTTACTTATGAACCTCATGTTGAACAGGTCTATTTCTAATGTGAGACAAATGACACCTACCATAGTAGCCTGCTAGTACTGTAGTTTGTCTGTGGTTTGTTTGATTTATTTATTTTATCATATTGTGAATATTCCATTATTATTTTTCGTATATATTTCCTAACAGACACCAACATCCTCAAGATTAAATTCTAACCCTTACCCACATGCTCATTCACAATTTATAGATGAAAAATCTCAAATCATCATTTGAGGGCATCAACATCCTCAAGATTAAATTCTAAGACATGCACATTCTCAAAATATAGGTAAGGAATCACCATGGAGTCGATTTCCTCAACATTATTTTCTAAGTCTTACATTTCCATGAGTTTTAAAACATCACTGAGGTTTTTTTCTTTTTTCATTTTTATAAATGTTGTGCAAATTTTAAATTTATAATTACTCGTAAGCACACGAATCGAATTGGAGTATAGAGATATGCAAGTGCGAGGTCGAACTCACAGGAACTTGATTTAGAATGAACGGGAAAACAAATTAAAAGGCCTAATATTTTAACCTTAACCTAATTAACAATTTTTCAGGAGAATGATTGAATTAAAATTGAAAAATTAGTTAAAACAACTAAAAATGGAGATTAAATCAAGTGAGAGAAATTACTAAGGTATCATATTCCACCACCATTAAATCCATAATATTCCAATTATTTATTTATTAATTCCCAGTTTTAAAGATTTAAACATTTAAGTTTATTAATATGGTATTCAAAATTCAGATTTTATTTCGCTTTTAATGATGTAATTCTAAGCATTCAATGTATCCTATTTAATTTAAAAGAAAATAGATCAAAGGGATTAATCTAAGCATTCAATGTATTTAAATTAAAATAAAAGAAAACAATGAATCAAAGGGTTTTACTTTTAAATTAATTTAAACGCCAAGCAATGATGAATCAAATATTAATATTAACTATCACAAATACATGATATTAGTGGTGAAAATAATTAACATCTAATTAATCTAATGAAGCACAAATCATAAATAATTGAACACACATATTCAGAAATTAAATAAACAAATAAAAGAATATTATTTTATTAATGGGATTTCATCTTTAACCTTAGACAAGAAATTAGTCAGACATCATCATAAAATTAAAATAAAAAAGAAAGAAAAATAAAATCCTAGCCATATTGGAGATCCCCGTGAATGCGAAGATTTCCCCTGCTGCTCTCTCTCGGTCTCTTCAAGTCTCTGTCCATCCGATCCCTCTAATTTATAGATGAATTACTTTCCAATATGAGTTAACCGTGTGGGCCCCTTTCCTTTCTCATCTTTCTCCTTCAAAATTCCACCGTCCCAACCTTTCTACCTTTCCTCCTCCTATTTTATTTTTGTTTTCTTTCTTTTCTCTGCATGGGACGGTGCATGTGAATGGGCAGCACCTCCTTCCTTTCTTATTTCTCTGATTTCTATTTTCCATTTTCCATTTTGTTCCTCAAATAGATTGCCAACGACACTTGTTGTCCCTGTTGATTCTCGCCTATTTCTTTTCTTTTCTACTCTTGTTCTAAATTCGGTCACCGCAAGCCAACGTCCTCTTCTGATCTTCTATTTACATTCTTTCTAATTCTATTTTCTCTCGGCTGTGCTTCTCAGTCTTTTTCTAAACTCTTTCTGTTTGTACGAACAGAAGCCATCTTCCTCTTTCAATTTCAGTTGATGTTCACAAGACAATCGTCTTCTTTCTTTATTTTTTCTTTTCTTTTTTCTGCTTTACACGATACAGCACATCTTGGCCTTTCCAATGCTTATCTCTCCTTCTTTCCTTTGTATTTGTTGGTTTTAAATTGTAGATCATTTAGAAAATATTTCCATACAATACACCCACCTGACAAGACATAAAAATGCAATTAATTAGATATAGTTAATTAATATAATTTTAGAATATATAATATATTACAATAATAATATAAAATAAACAAAATTTAAGAACTAACTAATCAAATATTCAAAGGTAAAATTATCATATTTTTTTGTTCATCAATAAACAAAAGGCACGAGAGGTGCATATACAATAAAAAAACAAAAAACAAGAGAAAAAGGAAAAAAAATCATAGAAAAGGTTATCAACATCTCCATTCTTCTCTTCTAAACCAGGCACACATTCATATATCCAACATAATCTATGATAAAAGACAATATTAAATGGTTATTCACACATGCAAATTATCATGCAAGAAATTCACCCTACCATAGCCAAGAGCAGGGCCAGCCCTAAGATCCCCTAAAATCTCAGAGGCCCTAGGCGGAGTGAGATTTCAGGAGCTCTTTTGTAAATTGTATATTAAGGAGTTTAAGTGTATGGATACCCTTTCTGTCTGGAAGCCCTAGCGGCCGCCTATGCCTAGAACCGACCCTCACCAAGAGGGCATACTATCATCAATAAGGTTCTCCCGCACTAAGTAGTACTCAACCTTTCATAGGCATAATATAATGTGTAATAAAATATCAAGTACTCAACCTTTCATAGACATAACATAATGTGTAATAAAACATTAGAAGTACTCAACCTTTCATAGGTATAACATAATGGGTACTTAATTAAAACATAATAATCTCTCAAGCAGATCCGGCCCTGAGATTTCTGGAGCCCTAGGCTAATTTTTAATATGAGTCTTTTATATACTCATAAAAAATAAAATCATACATTTTTTTTTTTTACAAAGTGTGAAACATCTAAATAAAATATCATAATCAAATTTATAATAAAGCATTATTTAAAATTCTACTATGAAATTGAGATGCAAAATTACTAATTAAATTACTATATTCAAGTTTTTTAACATTTATTTTTCAATAGGTAATATAGTTAATCCATTCAATCTTTCATGTGATATTGTAGACCGAAGATAAGATTTTATCAGTTTTAACTTTGAAAAATTTCTTTTTGTAGAGGTAATTGTAACTAGTATAATCAATATTATTCTATAAGCAATTCATGCATTTGGAAAACAATAATTTATTTTTTTATATAATTTAGCAAATTAAATTGTTTCTTTTATTTTTTTTGGTATTGCATCTTTTATCATATTCGAGTGCGACACTAATACAAATTCTTATTTGAAATGAAGATATTATTATTTTAATTTTTAACTTTTCTAGATTTTTTTAAAAAATAAAAATTATAATTATCTTAATTATAATGATTTATACTTGTATATTACATCTAATAAAATCTACATTGATCAAATGAATAAAGCTATGTTTTTTCATCTCTTCAAATTTTAAAAGCTTTAAATTATTTTTAATTCAAAATTATCAATTCAATATAGGATTCTCTTTCGCTCTATTTAGATGATACATATGTTTTAAGAGATTCTTTATTAATTAAAATTATTGTTATTTTTATTATTATTATTGAACTCAATAAAATGAGGATTATAATAACTATTATTATGATTATTACTATCATTATTTTAATTTTGAGAAACCCACGTTTTAAATTGAGTAGAAAAATTATTAGTATATAAATTTCCAATTTTCAGTGTTTTAAATTCGAAATAGTTAAAAATAGTCAAATGATTTCAAGTGATAGTAACTTAAAATTTATAAATGAGATTAGCTGAGATTTGAATGCCGCTCTATTTAGATGATACATATATTTTAAAACTCAATAAAAATGAGGATTATAATAATTATTATTATGTTTTTTACTATTATTATTTTAATTTTTTAAGAAATCCAATTATTGTTATTTTCATCATTATTATTAAACTCGATAAAAATAATTATAATTATTATGCACACAAGCTGGGATTTGAACTTGGACTTGGGTCTCGAATTTGGAAGGGAAGCATCATAATCAAACTAGACGACAACGTATTTATTTTTTTATACGCATTATAAACTATTTAAATAATAAAGGAACTTATGGATTTAGAAACCTATTTATTTAGAGCCCCTAAGCGATGGCGTACTTCGCCAATAGCAAGGGCCGGCCCGGCTAACAATGCAAGCCATTTGCTCCACTTCTATCATTCCCACTTCCTTCCATCCCCTTCGGATTATTTGCGAGCCTCGTCTCAGGAGCAGCGTTGGCCAACTGTAGAGCTGATTCCATGTGCGACAAAGTTGCAAACAGTGGATCAAATTCAAGCCGGCTAAGGAGGTGGAAAACTTTCTGGAAATAGAGTTCAGAAATGGAGTGCTTAAGATTCCCTTTGTAGCATTCAATGATTCCACCGCCTCAATTCTCATAAACTGTATTGTGCTTGAGCGCAGTCACCTTTACTGCTCTAGGCATTTTTCTGCATATGTCATCTTCATAGATTCCCTCATCAACACCGCAAGGGATGTTGTTCTCCTCAGCGACAACAAAATCAATGACAACTATTTTGGCACCGACGAAGAAGTCGCCGAATTCTTCAATTCATTAGGGAAAATACCCACCACCGACATTAAAAATTGCCATCTCTCAGAACAAATGGTGGAAGTGAGTAAACATTACAAGAGCAAAATGGTATGAATTTCGATCAAGTTTCATGGACACATATTTCATCTCTCCTTGGTCATTTCTATCAGCCTCAGCTGTTCTCATTGCCCTCATCCTCACTTTAATTCAAACCATCTATGTTATTCTTAGCTACACTCGGTAGGTATTAACTCTCTCTTCTTTAATTTCACTTCTTGTAGGTTGTAGGCCCTAATAAATCATGGATTCTTTGCTTTACTATTTAAGAGATCTTAGTCTTTAATTCCTCTCTCGTGCCAAAGTAGAGACTAATAAATCACTTATAAATGTGATTGATAGAATTGTCTAATTTTTTTTTAATATTATGAAGGTTTTGTAAAGTGGATCTTTTAAAGCGTTAAAATATTTGAAAATCGTTAATCGTTAAAATGAACGGTGAAGTCCATTGAATTCGTCATTTGAAAATACTGAGTGTGTGTATGTTTGATAAGGCAATAATCCGAAAAGAGTGGTTTTTCGTAGTGAAATAGTTTCATGATCATTTTTCAAAAGTAATAAATGAGATATAGATATTTACTAATCCACCCTTTTAACTATAATGAGTTGGATCGATGAGCTATCGGATTCGGATTGGGCCAAACTTAGACTTTTCGAAAAGGCCATTCAACAATTTTTACAATTAATTGCTCACAAAGTATATTTAACGGCACAAAAATACACAATTAAGTCAAATTAAGGGTCTGTGTATTACATTTATTTAAAAGTAGGGACATCTGAGTTAATTTAAAATTTATTTATTAGTTTAATATATTTAAGTCAATTATTTATTTAATATATTTAATTTATTTATGAAGTGGAAGATCTGAGAAATTAATTATTCAAATTATATTGTCTAATAAATTATAAAATCCTTAAATTGATTTCAGATCTAATTGGAACCTCAAATAAATCAATTTGAATTCTAATAAAAATTCGATCATTACATGGTTGGGTTTATGTTGATTCTATATGTGAAAAACTATAACAATTTGATCTTAGAGTTAATTAAGCGAGGCTCATTTTTTTTTTTTTATTTACGTGTGGGACACTGCGGGATATCCAGCGTAAAACTCCCATGAGTGAGTCCACTATCCCAAAGGCACACTAAAATTAAGCCATGGGGACTCAAACCCGCAACCTCCCGCTTCTTGAAGCACATTTCTTTAGTCAAAATTTTTTCAAATTTAAAATTAGGTGAGCCAAATCCAGTGCAAAAGATCAACTTTTGCCTACAAGTTTAAATTTGAGTCAAAGTTATAGAAACTTAATTTAATTTAATTTAATTATTATTACTTATAAATATTTCAGCATTGTTATTTGTCAAAAACTTATTTATTTTAAGATGATTTTTTTTTTAAATTTTAGTTCTTTAATTGACTCTATCATAGAACAAAAAATAAGTTAAAACTATCTATTACTGCATGTCAGAGCCATATGTAGTCTTCTGTAGGTATAAAATCTATCTAATACACTTCCTCTCTCCCAATTTAGTTGTCTCATATGCATTTTAGAACTGTTCCAAAATAGTTATCTCATATGCATTTTGGAAGAGTTAAAAGGATGTTTGAGAGAAGTTCATAAGTCTTTTGAGGGCCTTCTCTTAAAAATTCAAAATTTTAAAATGAGACAACTAAAGTGGGACAGAGAGAGTATAATTTATACTTTTATAAAATAATACAAACAAACTCATTTTTTTAAAAAAAAAAACCTAAGTTTGAATAAGCATACATGTGTAATTTGAATTTAAAATTAGACTAAGTCTTACGAATATATCTCTGTGGATTAGCTCGGATGGTTATCTCCCGTCTCAGGAAGTGGTAAATGTCAAGTTCAAACCCCACAAAGGTACCACTCGTGAAGTTTTAATAGGACTTTGTCTAGATTTCCCACAAATAAATTTAAAAATAAAATAAAAAATTAAACGAATATAAATCGGTCTATATTTTAATCTGAGTATCACTAGTCAATTAGGGCCAATCTCAGCCTTTAAATTATAAAATGAATCTCTTACCCTGCCCCTCGTACCTGTGCGCATTCATTATTGTCCTTAATATGTTAGCTGGCTAATAGCGATCGCTAAACAGCCACGTCTTATATACAATAATTCGAGCAAGCCTATTTATCATTCAAATATATAATTTAAATAGGACGTATTAAATTATATAATTTCGTCAAATAAGTTACACAAAATTGATGATTTATAATATTTGTAGTTGAAGTAGTTGCTTTTGGAAGTGGGAGATTGTGGGTTTGAGCCCCATAGTCTAATCTTGATGTGCCCTAAAGATAATGGGTTCATCTGTGGGAGTTTTATTAGGATTGTGTCAGAGTTTGCCACACGTAAATCCAAAAAAAAATAAAATTAAAATAATTAAATAAAAATAAATTTCATATATGTATATTTGAATTTACATGTGGAAAATCATAGAAAATCCAGTGTAAAACCCTAATGAGTGATACTCATTACCTTTAGGATACACTATGTGAGGTTATGGGGTTCCAACAGAAACACCTCCCACTTCCTGAGGCGGGAGATTACAAGTTGAGTTATACCCATAATTTGAGCAAGTTTATAATAAAAAAAGATATTTTTAGGACGTAATAAATTATCTAATTTCGTGTCAAATAAGTTACATAAAATTGATGATTTATAATATTGTAAATTGGAAAAGATCAAAATCATAAAATAAAAATAAACTTATTATTTATTTATTTATTTTATCATTCGTCCACCGACAAAGCTGATGAAACGAATAAGAATTGTGGTACCCCTGATGTGAGCGATCAACAATGGGCATAATACTCCCTTTACGAATAAATGCTTGCAAGTGCTAATAATCCACATTCCAGAGTGTTGTGTGGGCCAGCCCACTTGGGCCTGGATTGTCAGTTGGGCTGGACCCAAGTCCAATAACTTAAGCCCTAATTCTCTCTTTTAGGGGTCCAAAAAACAATGGATCTCAGCTCCACCATTTTTCAGCCAATATCTCGTCAATATCGGGAGTTTTTTTTTCTCTCTCTAACTTTTTTTTATAAATGGAGGCCATATCGGCCGAGATTTCATCCGTACGACCTATAGATCTCATATTAGCCGAGATATCTCGGGTGTAAAAAATCTGAGATATCTCGAACTTTTTTTTGATCTCTGCTCTCTTTCTATGTTTTATTGTAAGCCTGTGAGATTGTAGAGAGACTGAGAGCTGCTAGCTGAGAGTGAGAGGAAGAGAAGGAAAATCAGAGAAAAAGAAAGAGGTGTGGCCAGCCTTTGTATTTTCCTCTTTATAGTGAATTAATTTGATTTCATTCCGTAGATGTAAGCAATCTAACCAAAACCACGTAAATCCTATGTATCTTGAATATATGTGATTGCTTGATTTTGTGTTTTGAATTTCTAATTTCTCCAACACAGAGCTCTGCAAGAAAAAACATCTTCAGCATTTGTTGAAATGTCAAGAGCAACGGCTATTTTGGACAACGTAGTGGAATCAATAATAAAGAAGATAAGAAAAGCAGCACATAGGGCTGAAGGAGGAACAAGTCAGATTGTTGGCAACTCATATTGTCCCATCTTTCAATTCATCGCCACTGATTTGGATGAATCTCACTGCAAACGTTGCCATCCCAGGTTAGCCTTCATAGGCTATTATCATAATAATAAGAATGATCCTTCTGACGACAAGAGACTCCTCCACAAAGACAGTATGAATGCTCACAAGTGGCAATTCTTGCTCTCCTTTCTCAAACGGACTGAGTTGGACATTAGCCCACCTTGTTCATCATTTCTTCATGAGTCTAATGCAGGGCTCAAAGTGACAATTAGAAACTGCTAACAATGCAGAGCATTTGCTCCACTTCTTTCACTCCCACTTGGTTCCATCCTCTCCGGATTATCTGCGAAACTTGTCTCAAAAGCAGCTTTGGCCAACTGCACAGCTGATTCCGTGTGCGACTAAGCTGAGACCAGTCGGGATCAAATTCAAACCGACGCAGGAGGTGGAGAACTTTCTGGAAATTAAGTTCAGAAATGGAGTGCTTATGATTCCCCCCATAGCATTCAATGATTCTACTGCCTCAATTCTCACAAACTGTGTTATGCATGAGTGACGTCGGCCGTATTGCCCTAAGCATTTCTCTGAGTATGTCATCTTCATGGATTCCCACATCAACACCGCAAGGGATGTCGTTCTCCTCAGCGACAACAAAATCATTGACAATTATTTTGGCAACGACGAAGAAATCGCTGAATTCTTCAATTCATTAGGGAAAATAGCCACCGCCGACATTAAAAACTGCCATCTCTCAGAACAGATGGTGGAAGTGAATAAATATTACAAGAGCAACTGGAATGAATTTCGATCAAGCTTCATGGACATGTATTTCAGCTCTCCTTGGTCGTTTCTATCAGCCTCAGCTGTTCTGATTGCCCTCATCCTCACATTAATTCAAACCATCTATGCCATTCTTAGCTACAATCGGTAGGAATTCCCTCTCTCTTCTTTAATTTCACTTCTTGTAGGTTGTAGACCCAACAAGGGCTTTGAATAGATAAATCCATGTATTGAATATGTTGAACTAAATGTTTAGAATATAGTTTTGTTTTGTTGTTTCCCTACTTGGGCTGATTTTGTACACTCCCTTATGACTAGGTCTTAGCAGATGGGGGGCAGTATGTATTTCCAGAGTTGTCTTGAAGAGCTATGCCACAACGGATAATCCTTAGATTATTTAGAACTTGTAAGGGTGGAATTAGTTTGCTTAGCACTTTTTATATTTCTTTGGAGTTGAAATGTTTAGACCTCATGACATTTGATGTTTCCATTTGAAGATTTGAGATTTAGGCCGAAGGCCTGATTATATTTACAGATGAGATTATGACTTTGGATGAATATTATAAGTATGGATGAATGTGATTGCAGGTCTTACTGGTGATGTAGAAATTTTGAAAATGTTCGAAAAATAGATAGGATTCTGCCAAAATTTCGATAGGATAGAATTGATGAGTTGTAGTATTATCCAAGCCATTAGACACTGAACTGTCATAACATATTTCATTGTGATGAGAAAATTAGAAGTAGAAAAAAAAATTATCATGTGCTCGAGTGTTGGGGCGTGACAACTTTGCCAGGTTAAACTAGTGCACAATTTTGTTTTCTCCAAGCTTCCCTTGGGAAAGGACCTCCATACAATGAAGTTTCATTGTGTAAACATCCTACTTACAAACCTCATGTCGGACAAGTCCATTTCCAATGTGAGACTAATGATCACCTACCATGGTAGCCTGCTAGTACTGTACTCTCTCTATGGTGAGTTTGATTTATTTATTTTATCATGTTGTGAATATTCCATGATTATTTTTCATTTATATTTCCATACAGGCACAAACGTCCTCAAGATTAAATTCTAACCCTTACCCATTGCGCATTCACAATTTATACGTGAAAATCTCCAATTTATACAGAATTTCTTATTTTGTATCGTCATTGAATCTCTATCTTGTGCCATTGATCGGGTTGTTGCTGATGGGAGTAACATTTGTCCCTTTAATGCTGGGGACTATACCATATCCCACTTGATGTTTGTTGATGATCTACTTCTTTTCAGCTCGGCTGATACTCATTCTGCTTTCTCTCTTATGAAAATTTTGCAGAACTTTGCTGTTGTCCCTGAGCTGGCTCTCAATCCTACGAAGAGTTAGATTATTTTCTCTGGATCGGTTTGTAACAGGGATGAAATTCAATCCATCTTGGGGATGCAAGAAGCTAAGCTGCCATGGATTATAAGATGAATAGGTTAGCTGAATCTTTGGTGTGACACATAGCTGACCCTTTTAATGGGTCTGGTCTAATTTCTAGACATTCTAATGCCTCCTTTGTTATCTTCTGATCCATAGATACATGTCCATGCGCAAATACAAGATGTACTGATATTGAAATCCATGCATTGTTTAGATACTCGTCGAGAGTAGGCACATATCCACTGTTGTGCCACTTGATATCTGTCAAGTAAGCTTTACATGAATCTGTCCACTGTTATAAATTAAAAACTCAACATATGAGCAAAATTAAATTGAGTCAATTCAATTAAATTAAGTTGAATTTGTAATACCCTGACCTGAAATAGGCTTAAATAATATGATTTAACCTGTTAATCACATAGATTATAGTGAGGGATTTGTGAAAAGTCCAGTTTTGATCCAATCAGAGCTCGACAGCTCATTGATCCAAC
The DNA here is from genome assembly GCA_013350335.1 of Chimonanthus salicifolius. Taxonomy (NCBI): domain Eukaryota; kingdom Viridiplantae; phylum Streptophyta; class Magnoliopsida; order Laurales; family Calycanthaceae; genus Chimonanthus; species Chimonanthus salicifolius. Next base: position 6,765,430 of record CM023539.1, read on the forward strand.
CCTTATAATTTAGAAGGGCAAAATGGTAGTTGACCATTAACAGTATAATTATTGTTTGAATAATTGTTTGTTAATTATTATTTGAGTGATATTGATTTCTTTATTAAGAATATAGATTCTAAAATTTATAAGTATCTTTATTTCATTAAACTGTTATTAAAAAATTATCCGAAAACTAGAAAATGATTATTTTAAATAATTCTAGAAGTTAGATAATTCAAAAAAAAAAAATATACCTAGTGTTTAATCTATGTTTAAATCTATCATTTTATTTTTCTAGATCTAAAAATGAAGGTTTTAAACCCTTTAAATAAATACGACTTAGTTTAAGGGAATAGTGTTAAAAAGTGATTTTTATTTAAATCAATTAAGTTTAATGGGTTATAACTTTCCAAAATTATATGATATTTAAACATTTGAAAAACTCAACATTTTGGATCAGATAGATCAAATTAAAGAAATCTTTTTTTTAGTTAAATATTAATGAGAAAATGAAATAAGAATATAACTCTAATAAAATAATATTATGAATAGTAAAATCTATGTAGCTACAGTCACATGATAAAACTTGCATGTTGTAACCGACTGAAGTTAAAAAATAAATAAATAAATAAATTATCTTTTCTTACAACCACATGTAAGTGAATCATCAACCTGTGAAGGATGATTCATACAACCTATGAAATGATTCATGCAGCCTATGAGCAGTAGACTAGCCAATGTGGAGGATTCTTATCCACTGCATGGCTTTGGAAAATTACTATTTATAGCACCTATGGTAAGTGAGAGAATTCACTAGCCCATAGCCCATTGCAAAGAACCGATCCTTCATTGATTTCTTCCTTTTTCTTTTCCTGGCTTCACCTCTTTAGCACTTCTTTTCTCTACAACAAGTCTTTGAAAAGTCTAAGTTCTGTCCAAGTTTTCAAGTAAGGTATACTTTCATTTCTGTACTGTATCTAGTACAAGTGGTCGCCAACATGTATTTGAGGATTCACTCCATTTGGCATGTTAAATTGAAATATAACTCTTCATGGGCCTGGCGATCGATCCTTTCTGTTCGTGACTTGGTGAAGAAGCATTCTTTGTTTATCATTGGTAATGGAGAAATGGTGAGATTCTGGCTGGACCCATGGATTAAGCGGGGTTTCATCCTTTTGGATTACTTTGGTGGGAGGCCTATGTATGGCCTTGGATTATCTTTGGATTGCAGGTTACCTCTCTTATTTGTCATTCTATTTGATCTCTTCCTCAGACGACTTCCCCTATTATCTCTACCAGGGATTCAAAAAACGGTGTCACCGATATATCGGCCGATATACGATACGGGCGATATATCGGCCGATAATTTTATCTCTCATACCGATATCGGCATTTTCTCTCTCCTCCGATATCGGAACCGTGAAAAAACTGCAAAAAATCGTGATGAATAGTGATGAACCGTGACAAAACCGCAAAAAACGGCAAAAACCCGTAAAAAACCGTGAACCCCCTGAGAACCGTAAACCCTGAACCGCGGAAAACCGTGGAAAACCGCGGAAAACCGCGAAAAACCGTGAAAACCCCTGAGAACCGTAAACCGTGGAAAACCGCGAAAAACCTCGAAAAACCGTGTAAAAACCGCGAAAAACCGTATCGGTGTTTTAAAAATTTTTTTTTTTAAATACCAATATTTATGAATATCGGCCGATATTGTGACCGATATTTCGGACCGAATATCGGCCATATCGGCCGATATTCGGTATGTACGGCCGATACTTATCGTATCGACCGATATTACTCGGTTTAAAAAAACCGATATATATCGGCCAATACGATATGTATCGGCCGATATTTAAACCTTAGATCTCTACCATTTGGAGTATGATCAACGAGGTCTATATTCCTATCCACCACTTCGGCGATATGCTTTGCTGGACTGCTAGTGCTTTTGGGATCTTCTCCATCTCCTCTGCCATCGTGGCTTCTTCCAGTGCCTTGGAGGAACCTAATTGGGTGAATCGGGTTTGGTTTCAGCGCTACCTGAATAGACACTCCACTATAGCGTGGTTCTTTCTCGACCATGCTCTTTTTCAAAAACTTTTTCAATAATCCTGGTCAAGTCTGCATAAACATCTCTCATGACATTAGAAATCGCATTTTCTTCCTTTGCTCAAATGAGGACCTTTTAAACCTTGGAAGTACTTTTTCAGCTTCTTGGGATCTACCTCCTCCTGCTACTATTCCAACCAAGCCCCCGGACCCACCATGAACCCAGGATCCTCTTCAAAACTGCCTTCTTATCACCTGGATTGAGACCTCTGCTAGCCCTTTGTTGGGTGCTCTTTATATTGGCAGTGTTCCTGATATACTAGGGGACCTATTTTCTTCCGGCTACGAGCTTGGACTCCAATCGGCATAGTGATCTTCATTCAAAAGTTCTTGCTTCTTCTCCTTCAGTTTGCCCATCCTCTTCATTATCTGTTGTTGTGTGAGGAATTGACTTCTCTGATTAACAAGTCCACTATTAAATTTTAGTCCCTCCATGGCCATTTTGCGTCATCAGGACCCTCATCAAGCTTTTCGGCCCTGATTGCCCAAAAATTGCTTGTATTGGGGATACTCAGGCGTAGTTTATAGCTGAACCTCATGCTTTTGGGGGTTCAAGTATTTTCTCACAGGTTTCTGTTGACCTCTTTCACTAATTTGGCCCGTGTTTTTTATTATTTGATTGCCTGTATGTGGGCTTGTTTGGGCCTTTGTCTTTTAGGCTCTCTTTGTTTTGTCATTTTGATTGTTCTTTACTTGGCCCAGGCTGTGGGCATCCTGTAACTCTTTTGGGATTTCTCCCTCTTTTTGAATGAATTCTTACCCACCATTCAAAAAAAAAATCTCAAATCAACATTGAGAGCATCAACATCCTCAAGATTAAATTCTAAGACATGCACATTCTCAACATATAGGTAAAGAATCACCAATCATATTTGAGGGCGTCGATTTCCTCAACATTATAATCTAAGTCATTCATTTCCACTCATGCAGAGTTTTAAAACATCACTGAAGTTTTCTTTTTAAATTGTTCATATTTTAATAGATAAAAGGCACCAGATGTGCAGATAAAATATAAAAAAAAACAAGAGAAATAGGAAAAAAAATCACAGGAAAGGTTATCAACATCTCCATTCTTCTCTTCTAAATCATGCACACATTCATATATCCAACATGATCTATGATAAAGAACAATATTAAATGATTATTCACACATGTAAATTATCATGCAAGGAATTCACCCTAACCATAGCCAAAATGGCATACTATCATCAATAAGGTTCTCCGGCACTTGTGTACTCAAATAAACATAAGTAGTACTCCACCTTTCATAGGCATAACATAATATGTAATAAAGCATTAGAAGTTCTCAACCCTCCATAGGTATAACATAATCTGTAATAAAACATTAAGTACTCAACCTTTCATAGGTATAACATAATAGGTACTAAATTAAAACATAATAAGCTCTAAAGCAACAACCATCCAATAAGGGACAAGAATTTCATTGAGCAGATCAACGTCGGTGAAACTCTTCAGATATTCACATGCACAAGGCACACGATACCTTCTGCCATTTTAGGTGACACAAGCCCGGAGAAGAACGGTACCCTCTGTTGTTTTCCGGTTCACCAGCCCAAAGGAACACAGTAACCTTTGTCGTTTTCTGGTTCACAAGCTTGGAGGAAACATGATACCCTCTGCTGCTTTTTGGATTGCAAGCCCGGGGAACACTGTACCCTTTGCCGCTTTCTGGGTCACAAGCCCCGGGGAACATAGTACCCTCTGCCGCTTTCCAAGTCACAAGCCAGGAGGAAAGACGGTACGCTCTACCGTTTTTCCAGTTCACAAACCACGGGGAACATGGTACCCTCATACTCTTCCTTCTATCATTCTTTACAATCTTCTTCATTACAAGGCAACTCGTGTAATAACTTATTCCATTCCACCCTTGATAATACCATACTAAAGGGAAACATAATTTATTGACAGTTGTAGGTCCCAAAATAATAATAATACTAATAATAAACAAAAGAAATGCAATTGGATTGGCTGTGTGCACTGCACATACTCAGGTGCGGGAATCATATTGCCCTCGCGATCATGGGATGTTGCGCCGCCACATGTAAGGACCATCTTTTTAAGTATCGTTGCGACTGATAAGATGCGGGAAATTTTTGAGCGATACGATTTGGCAGAATACGCAACGTATCAGTCGAATTCATCATCAAAGCTCGAGAGTCAAAGAAAAATATAAAAATGAAAACAAGTTCAGTGAGACCAGAGTATATAGTAAAACCTCGATAAATAAATGTTCGATAAACTAATAACCTTGCTTAAATAATAAAATCTTCTGGTCCTAACTCGGGCCAGTGTACTAAATTAATAACCTCACTAAATGCATAAGAAAGTATTTTTTTTAGAAATCCTTAAGGGCCCAACGAAATATAAATTATAATTGATGGAGTATATAAAAAATAGCAAACAAAAATTCATAATACAGTATTGAGTATTTTTTTACTGGACAACTTTTCTTTTCTCAATTCAACTCTTTTTCAAAATATGTATCTAAAGTTGTCTGCCTTTTCTTTGTATCTAAACTAAACTCAACCTCATCCTTAATTTTTTGCAATGCATACACCACCTCTGGTATATTTTTTCATGTTGTAACAAGTAGTTATTTAAGGTTATTACTGTTTGAAAGGCCTCTTTTGGAGAAACAGTTGGTAAAACACAACTATCATCTAGATCATGTTCATCATCTGTAGGCATATTCATTACCCCTTGAATAATCTCTTCATCAGTAGGCGATTCCATTACTGCACCATTCTCACTAGGATAATTCAAAAGATACTCAACATCCATCACATTTCTATAGCATAGACCGAAAATGGCTTCACGTAATCCATGGATGCCTTCTTCTTCACCAACTTGTGGTTCAGAAGCCATATCTTCATCTGATCGAATCTTGCAATGCCAAAAATAGTTTGCAATTGTTGTTGTCTTCACATCAAAGTTCCAAGCTGCATTAACGAAATTAATAACATTCAATATGCTGATTTTTTTTTCAGGATTTGTTACTCCTACCTCGTAGCCCTCCAAGATGCTAGAATATAAACGACATCGATAATGAATTTTTAGTACTCGAATAATCCCAGCATCACATGGTTCAATCTTTGATGTTGTATTAGGAGGCAAAAAAATAGTTCTACATTTCTCAAGCCTTCAATAACCTTTGGATGGGCTGGGCAATTGTTCATTATGAGGAGAACCTTTCTACCATTCATTCTCTTGTCAAACCAACAAACAAATTCTTCAAAATGTAAACCAGTCATCCATGCTCTCTTGTTTGCTCGATAATGGCAACTAAGATTGCTCATGTTCGCATTTTTAAAGCATCTAGGATTAGCATACTTACCAATAACCCAAAGAGGTACTTTGTCGGAACCATCGCCATTTCAACAAACAACAATAATAATTCTCTCATCATCCTTCTTGCGTCCTTCTAATTGCTTCGTAGCAAGCGAAGGATCTGCTTCCAACTGATAAAATAACCATGTTTCATCCATATTGTAGATATCCTTCCAATGAAATTGGTCTAGTTTAGTTCGTATTCCCGGTAAAGCATTATCAATGTTCTCCATCACTACTAAACCACTTTCACCAAACCGTCGGTAAGACTTAATTACATGTCTTGCCTTGAAACTGTCTAGCCAGCCACTGGAGAAGTTAAATTCGGGATTAGTTTGACATTTTATGCAAAAACATTTTTGCTTTGGTCTGGATCATTTTTCCAGTCATATTCACTCTCTCTTGATATTGGAGAAACCACTCATACAATGTTTTTTTTTAACTCTGGGCATTTTGCTGATTTGTGCCTCTTAACATTGCTATTTTTTATCTCATCTGACAAATATTTTGTTGACTTTTTAAGAGTATTTGATATTGTTGATTGGCTGATGGACACATGAAACTTTTGTTGAACTCATTGTCACAAATATTTTTTACTTGAAGAGGTATGTTCCTTTTGTACTCATTCAACGCTCTCCTCATCTCGTCTGTCAATGTAGATTTTTTTACTCCTTTCCAATGATACGCCATGGAGGAACAAGATCTCGAATTGTAAAGATTTAGAGTCTAAGAGTCTAAAACTCATAACTATTTATAGAGTTTATCTCCCAGATACTTGAAACATATTTATCTTCTGTTTGAAACCTCTTTATCTTCTAGGCATTAAGTTTTGACACCACATCTCTTCCTTTTAGGAGTCTTTCTATCTTCTACACTTAATAACCATCTCTTCTTTTTTTAGAGTCTCTTGGGCTTCTATGTATTAACTTTTGACCACATCCATTGTTTTTTGATGTATAAGTGATACATGTACAAGTAGTAGAAATATAATACTCTTTCTAAATTAATAAATATTCATTTATCGATAAATTAATAAATTATTCATTTACCTGTAAATCAATAACCCTGCTAATATAATAATGTTTCTTGGTCTCAAAAGTATTATTTTATAAGAGTTTTAATGTAGATACCAACTCACGTTCACTTGAGTATAATAATTCTGCTAACTAAAATATAAATAGTTTGTTTTATCTATTAGAAATCTCGACTTGACTTGGAAAAAAAAAAGACTTTGAAGTTTGTGAGATCCGTATTTGGTGGACTGTATGAGAATAGATAATTACAACTTTGCAACTTAATTTTTGCTTAGTTGATAACTTTGAAGCTTGTTAATTTAAAATAATCATAAGATCATGGCAAGGAGGGCAAGTTGGCAGCCACTGTAAATTAAAATAAGGGCGTCCAGGGCAGCTATTCACACTCTGACAAGAAAAAAAAGAAATACAAATTATATAAATCCAAGTGGAGGCAGGTTTAACTGGAGCTACGTGAAAAAATATATATTAAGACTAAAATTTGTATTGAATTCAGTCTTCTTTTTATACAGATTCAAGAGCAAAACTCAATAAGCGCAGAACTGTCCGAGTTGAGAAGGAGGAGAAGAATGTTGAGCACAGAATTGATGAACCTGGCATCAATGACCCTCGATGACTCTGCTTGTTGAAGGTAAATACAACTCTCATTGTCATCTTCTTTCTCATTTTTTTTTTTTTTACTTTCAATTTTCTCCTCACATTTTTTTAATACGTGGAAACCCACCGACTCCACCTTGTGGTGATCGTAGGTAAAACCTCAGATCCATAACACCACCCACAAGCACCACAGATAAGGTTAGGCGTTCAAGGGTTTGAAGCCTAGACCTCCCACATAAGATGAGAATATCCAACCACTCAAACAAATAAAGCGATGTCAAAATAGTCCCAACCTCAATTGAAAATAATCAAGGCCAGACTTTCTCAACCACCTATGGTTAACTCTTATCCCTAATATACAAATTCAAAAGTAAGACAATAATAAAAGATTACAACAATAAACCATAACACTAATAGTTTTACAAAAATTAAAATGATATATGTTAGTAACATTTCAAGATTAATGAGCAAAGTAGACTCTACGTGTTTCAAATAACATCATTTATAATCATCTTTATTTTAAAAAGACAGTAGAGGATTATTTCTCATATTTAAGGTAGATTTAACTGGTATTTACATAAAAAATGAAATATTCAAGAATCAATTCGACCCTTTACGTTTCTTAGTCTAAAGTTTTTTTTTTCTTTTTAAATTAACTTAGAAGTCTTGCTAAGTGCTAACCCAATTCATACCAAGAGTCTTATTTCCACAGCTCTACAAGAAAAGCGTCTACATAGATTAGGAGGAAGAAATTGGTTGAAATTGCAAGAGAGAGGATCAAAGAGGAAGAAATGTCAGGAGCAGCAGCTCATGAATTTGTAACTATTTCAATTGAGAAGTCGGAGGAAGTAGTGGCATCAGTAACAAAGAAGATAGATGATCGAAAGGGCACAAATAATAGAGCTGAAGTAGAAAGAAATCAGATATTTGGCAACTCGTATTGTCCCATCTTTCGATTCATCACCACTGATATGGATGAAGATCAAATCCAACGCTGCAATGTAAAGTTAGTCTTCATAGGCTACTATCAGCACAATCATTATTCCCATCCACACGACGAGAGCATCGACAATAACAATATGAAAGCTCACAAATGGAGATTTCTACTCTCCTTCCTGGAACGGGCTGAGTTGGGCATCAATGAATTCATTAGAGACATGGTACCTATGGTGGTAAAGGAAGGAATGGCATATTATCCCGATCTCTTCAGCTCAGAGAAGGACACCATTAAAGCCAATTTAGAAGACTTCATCTTGATGACGATGCTCGATGGTTGCTTCATAATGGAACTCCTCCGCAAGTACTATGGGATCCTAGCCACTACGACCGACGACGATCGTATCTTTGCTAGGCCATGGGTTGTGCCCTCACTCAAGACGGACTTGCTCAAAGTTGGTAACCAGCTTCTTTTCTTCATTCTTCAGCACCTCTTTGATGTTTCCAAGGATAAGACCCCAGATGAGAAAGGTGTGTCCTTAGCCGAACTTGTTCATCATTTCCTCAGGAGTCTAATGCAAGGCTCAAAGCGACGCCTAGATTTAGAAACTGCTAACAATGCAAAGCATTTGCTCCACTTCTTTCACTCCCACTTCCTTCCATCCCCTTCGTATAATCTGTCTAAGCAGCAGCATTCACCAACTCCAGAGCTGGTTCCGTGTGCGACTAAGCTGTGAACAGTAGGGATCAAATTCAAGCCGGCCAAGGAGGTGGAAAACTTTCTGGAAATAGAATTCAGAAATGGAGTGCTTAAGATTCCCCCCGTAGCATTCGATGATTCCACTGCCACAATTCTCACAAACTGTGTTATGCATGAACGGCGTCATCCATACTGCTCTAAGCATTTCTCTGCGTATGTTATCTTCATGGATTCCCTCATCAACACGGCAAAGGATGTTGTTCTCCTCAGTGACAACAAAATCATTGACAACTATTTTGGCACCGATGAAGAAGTGGCCGAATTCTTCAATTCATTGGGGAAAATAGCCACTGTCGACATTACAAATTGCCATCTCTCTAAACAAATGGTGGAAGTGAATCTATATTGCAGGAGCAACTGGCATGAGTTTCAAACGAGTTTCATGGACACATATTTCAGCTCTTCTTGGTCGTTTCTATCAGCCTCAGCTGCTTTGATTCTCCTCATCCTCACAATTATCCAAGTCATCTATGCCATTCTTAGCTACACTGGGTAGGTATTAGATCTCTTCTTTATTTTCACCTCTTCTAGGTGCTAATAAATTATGTAATCGTGGAATTAATCTCAACTTCAATGTGGACTGGAGATAAACATATTATAAAAATAATTATGAATTATTTGTTTTCCTATAATTCATCTCTTGTGACAAAGTAGAGAGAGAGATTGTCATGTTTTGAATGCAACTTTTTTTTTTTTGAATGAAGAGTAAGAATATTAATCACTCAAAAGGGAAGAAAAGAAAATATACGGGCCCAATCAAATACACATGAAGAGCAAGCTAGGGCTGGACAAGAAACCAAAAGGAAAGGAACTCTTATTCCATGTTCAAATCACCGGCTGTTGACCCTCTTGCCAATGTTTTCAAAACGCAATGTGCATCGCCCTCTCAAAAGGTTCTCTCAATGTGACTCTTCACCCTTGTCAAAGAATTACTAAACCTGGTGCAAGTGAATTTTTTGTTTGACAGAAGAAAAAAAACTACACCTTCAGCATACGGAATATAAATAATAAGTAAAAATAATACGGCATGTCAGATTTGGTACGAGCAAACTATATTGTTTCTTCATAAATGAGGTTACATGTTGAGAAAGTAGTATGGAAAAAATGTTTATTTACTATGTGGACCAATATTATCAAAATCGGACCCTGCAACAAACCATCTAAATAAAAGGTTGGATAAATTAAGGTTCATAAGATAATTAATATAAACTATTAAAATATCTTTTTCTATTTGAAATTTAAATAGGTGTAGATCTACTGGTTGCCTCCCACCTCAAAAAGTGAGAGGTAACGGGTTCGAGCTTCCATGACCTAACATTAATGTGTCAAAGATAGTGGGCTTACCCATAAGAGTTTTATGCTAAGTATCCCGCGGTTTCCCACACGTAAATTCAAAAAAAATTAAAATTCAACTGCAGTCAAATGAGGTCAAACCCATGCCATTAATATAAATATTATAAATAATATTAAATTATTATTTAAAGTTTAATTGGTGAGTTGAAATAAAATTTTAAACAAAAATAGAGTTCTCTAAGAAATATCAACTTCCGTTGTTTAAACAAATAAAATAAATAATATTTAAATAAAACTTATTTATTATATTTTGTACATTGATAAATTATGATTTAATTTAAAAAATTTAATGAGATGATAAATACAGCTTTGAGTCCATAAGATTATTAATCTAAATTATTAAAATTTCTTTTTCTATTTGAAATTTAAATACATATTGAATTGATGTCATTTTTTGTATTTTCACTTTGATTGAACACTATAATGAAAATATTTATTTATTCAAGAATCAAATGTTAGAATGACTTGATAAACATTATTTTAGATAATTTATTAATATTTGCAAAAAATATTAAAGTATTAAATTTTCTTAATCATAAAACTATTAAGTTATTAAATTATTATCTAACAACTTATACTTAGCAAATGAAAGTTTAAAGGTCCCCTCATAAATGTAAAATACATACTCCCTCCGTCCTATTTTAGTTGTCTCATTTGAAATATTTGTAATTTTTAAGGAACTCTCTATATAAGACTAACACTCATATAATCTCATCCATTTTCAACACATTTTATACTATTCAAATAAAAATAAGACAATTATTTTAGAATAATTCCAAAATCCATAACTAATTTAAGACAGACAGAGTATTAATTGAGTTTATTAAATTGAAGTCATGAAGTATTAATCCTCAAACCCAGATGAGTATTTGAGTCATGAAGTATTAAACATTTAGTCAAAATAAAAAACGTTTCTGCAGTTTGCTTTTCCAATTGTAAAAGTCCCACATAGTGAAGTGGGATGACACGAGCGACAGATATACAAGGGAAAATGAGCGAGCGTCCTCATGCCCTTCCTATGGCTCGCGTATGCGGGTAACGGTTTTATTATCAAAATCGGGTTGAAACGTGGGTTGTGATGGTTTTTTAAAGTTTTCAAATCAAAACGAGTTTTCTGATGAACCGAACAGTATTGTTGCCTGTTTCAGTCGACCGAACCCGGTCCAAGTTTAATAACATTGATGTGGACTAATTCATTGGGGTTCATTCTAGTGTTACAAACTTTTTGTCAAAAAATTCGTTCATAGAAAAAATTAATGAATCCAAATAAATAAATGACTAGATGATGACGATAAAGTCGTGACTCTATCGCCATAATAGCCTATTAGACACCAATATCTCCTCTTTCAATTTTTCTTTCGCTTCTTTTCTTTTTGGGTTGATTGAATGTGTATAAAATCTGTTTGGGATGTAAAATTCGGCACCGATAATTCAATACAAATTCTGAGTTCATTCGTCTCTTTCACATCTTTTGTTTTTACCCTCTGTTTGTTTCCACCGTGGGTACACAACTGTCATCGGCGTTTGATAGCACTCTGATCCTCTCTACCTGTTGGGAGAGGATCGGTCCTCGTTCGTTTGCTCAGGCACTACAAAACAAGCAGGCCCTACCTTCAGCCACCTGCTGCCTGCGTTCACCCACTCTTGCTGCCTGGGACTGCACTCAGGCTGGACTTCGCACATATCTCCATTGTTGTTGCGCCTTCTTGAAGCCCATCCACTGTCCCACACCGTTCCACAACCCAGGTTCCTTTCCTTCTCTCCTCTCCTCCATCCTGATCTTCCAAGCCTTCTAAGCCCAAACATCTCCACCTTACCTCCATTCAGACCCAACCCAGATTGCAAATCCTCTTTTTCAACTCTACCGTCCAACCAATCCTAGATCCACCCATCTCCCTCTATTCAGACCCATTCCACTTTCTCCATCTCCTTCCCAATCACCCAACATCAACAGCCATCCGTTCCTTTCATTCAGACCCAACCAATCCTCATCTCCCTGAAAGCCAAGACCTCCCAACCTTTCTCCCTTCGCTCCTCTATTGCAGGCAAATACAGTAAATCCAAGCAACCTAATCGAGAACTCCATCCGTTAAAACCATGGGCCCCTCTTAGGTGTTGACCTATGTTGACTGCTGTCGATCCAGTTCAACCCAGCCATAATCCTCTCAAACCCGATCTCCGCTGCGTCAGAAGAAAAGAGGCAGCAAAAGGAGAATAGAGGTGTGGAGCAGAAGAGTAGGAAGAGAAGAAATAAGAGTAGGAAGAGGAGATTAGATTTTTCGGATTTGAAATTCAAGATAAAAGGATCACTCCTACAAATCGAGTAATCTAATTTGCTGATAAATTTCCTGATGAAATAAATGATAAAAATATGCTACAAATATTTCTTGGATACTTAAATTATGTTGCTTTTTTCTATCAAGATTTAGCAAAAATTAGAAAATTGCTCCAAGAAATATTGAAGAAAAAGCCCATAGAATGGTCTGAGGATCATACTAGAACTATCCAAAAAATTAAAGAAAGAGTTAAAAGAGTTAAAAATCTTCCATGATGGAATAGTAATCATGATCCAGATGAAAATTTAGACAAAAATGCATCACATGATTCTAATCATCTTGATGAATTAAATCCCAAATGGGATCCAGATTCAAAAGTTAATCTTGATGGTTCTGTTACTGATTATCTTAGAGGATGAACAAAATATTTTTATTCCTCTCCTAAGTTTGATTCATCCCAGTCTGCTGAGCCATCTCCAAATGTACCTTCCGCATCGCTGTCATGCAGTCTCTGTTCAAAGCAAAATAAAAGAAGAAAGCTTGAAAAAAAGTTGAAGCAATTATTTATCCTGCCACTATTGGTATCAAAGCCAGAGAAGTACCTCAACTTTTGGTGGAGGAAGAATCCAAATGTCATTACAAGAATTAAAGATGATGACACAAGAATCAAAGTCTTGATGTGGTGTCACTATTCTTAATAAAAAAGTTGATGCCTTAACTTTTCATCTGTCAAAAGTTGTCACTATTACACCTAATGGTGAGATTTTTTGTCAAAAGTTGTCACTATTACACTTAATGGTAACTTTTCTTTAGGTAAAGTCGTTTATTTGTTTTGCTTTCACTATTGCAAAGAAGACTTAGAAAGATTCTCTCTTATCACTTCTTTTCCATCTTTCCTGCTTTGTGTGACATGTGTCAAGGAGTCCCATCGTTTGATCGGAAATGATGATGTCCATGTTCTCTCTCTCCATCTATATAAGGAGAAGAGTTTTCTTTGTTTGTTTATCGAGTTTTTGAAAACAAGTTCAAGTTATTAGAGTTGTAAGTCCAAGTGTGAAGCTCAAGTGTGCCGGAGCTCAAGTGTCTTGTAACAATTTGTAAGTTTTTATGTTTCAATATTATCCTTTATATCTAAAAGATTTTCTTTGTTAAAGCGTTATACTACTTGTGTGAATCACTTAAAAAGATTAGCTAGTATTATTGATAGAATTGATCGTGATCTACAAAGATGTACTTCTGTTGAAGCTCATAATCAAATCCCTGAAACAATTCGATTTCTTGAATTACGTCGTAATACTCTTGTTCAAGCTTATAGATTTGTACTGTTGTGTTATGATAGGTTGAAAGATCAATTGGAAATGTTAGGAAGAATTTGAGCTATTTAGCTGTATTGGATTATCAGATTTTCTTTAGAGTTTTGTATTTCCTTGTGTAAGTTTTACTTTGTGTTCTGCTTGGAAAAGGTAGAGTTCCGTGATCACGTAGCAAGTCCCGTTGTTGCCACAGGTAGGCGTTTAGGGCAGTAAATCGTTGACAGTGCCACTCTAGTTTTCTTGTAGCTTATAAAATGCTTGTAACTCTAATAACTTGAACTTGTCCTCAAAAACAGTAAATCGTTGACAGTGCCACTCTAAACTCGATGAACAAACAAAGAAAACTCTTCTCCTTATATAGATGGAGAGAGGAAACATGGACATCATCCTTTCCGACCAAAGGATGGGACTCCTTCACACATATCACACAAAGCAGGAAAAATGGAAGAGAAAAGATAAGAGAGAATCTCTTTAAGTCTTATTTTCAATAGTGAAAGCAAAACAAACAAACTTCTTTACATAAAGAAAAATCACCATTATATGTAATAGTGACAACTTTTGACAAAAAGTCTCACCATTAGGTGTAATCGTGACAACTTTTGACAGATGAAAAGTTAAGGCATCAACTTTTTGACTAAGAATAGTGACACCACATCAAGACTTTGATTCTTGTGTCATCATCTTTAATTCTTGTAATGACACCTGGATTCTTTCCCCTACCAAAAGTTGAGGCACTTCTCTAGTCTCTGATACCAATAGTGGCAGGATCAATAATTGCTTCAACTTTCTTCAAGCTTTCTTCTTTTCTTTTGCTTTGAACAGAGACTAGCAGGATAAGCTTTTTCCTTTTGAGCAGATGACAGCGATGCGGAAGGTACATTTAGAGATGGCTCAATAGACTGCGATGAATCAAACTTAGGAGAGGAATAAAAATATTTTGTTCCTCCTCTAAAGTAATCAGTAACAGAATCATCAAGGATTAACTTTTGAATCTGGATCGCATTAGGGATTTAATTCATCAAGATGATTAGAATCATGTGATGCACTTTCGTCTAAATTTTCATCTGGATCATGATTACTATTCCAATCATGAGAATGTTAGTCTTTCTTCTTGAGAAGATACTCAGCAAGAATCTGTTTAATCCTTACTTCAAAATTCAAAGATTCAACAAAAACATCCATAGATCAGGAGACTGAGATGATTATTCTTTTGTCATTTCTTTTGCAATCTTCTTAGCTAAAAGATCAGCCATTAAAACACTATCTTCATATGTCCTTTCTTCTAAAACACTATCTTCATATGTCCTTTCTTCTAAATTGGACTTTTCAATCTTAATAGGCGGTGAGATTTAATTTAAAATCTTCTCATACGTTTCGTCATCAATCTTTTGCCACCATTTTTGAAATGTACTTCAATAAAGAGATGGAAGACCATAAAAGTCTTTTCTTATTTCAAACTTCCATTGGAAAATATATGGAATATGGAACTTTGCATAGAACTTTTTAAGACATTAATGTCTTCACAAGCACCTTTTCTTCTAATTCACAAAACTTTCTAAAAAGATAATGAAAATTAACTGGAAAGATCTTTTGATGAGCACCAAAATGAGACCACCAACCTCTCCAAAACCAAGAGGGATATTTTGGCAAATTGGTATAACATCAGGACTTTCTTCTTTAAACCTGATGAACCAAGAATGATTATATTGCCTATTTTGCCACATAAGAGCAAATTTCTAGACATCCATATAATCCCAATAATTAAAATAATCAATGGAATTATAAAGTTGGATGGACTTTGTCTTATGAAGAGTACTATTCCATTCTTCTTCAGATAAGATCCTCATAATGGTGAACTTTGAATAAGTAACAACACCATTATGGTTTTTGTTGTGAAAGATAAGAACATTTTTCATCTGATGAAGGATATTGAGATACCACTCTCGATTCTTTTTTTTATCAGGAGAGTACTAGTTTAATCCTTTTCCAAATAGGAATTGGACATTTTCTTCTAAAGACTTTTCTTCCATAAGAGAGTCAGAAGTCGCAAATATAGTAAATCCAGTAAAGAGATATAATTCAGATTGATGGATATCTTTAACTGGAGTATAATCTTGTTGGCTTTTGTCTGGACTGCCAAGAACTTTCTCCTTTCCTTTCGTCAATTTAAATGGATATGAATTACAAGCCATTTCTTCTTCCCTTTAAGAATTCTCTAGAAAGAAAGTCAATGAGCGAGTTAGATTTTCCTTCAACAAATTCTATTTTAAATTCAAATATTGAAAGAATAACTTGACACCCAGCAAAAATCTGTTTGGAAGCAAGATTCTTGACATCTTTCTCCAGAATTTCTTTAGCAGACTTAGCATCAACTCTAATTAAGAATTCTTTATTTAAAAGTTCATGTTGAAAGTTTGTAACACAAGTTACAATCGCAAGAACTTCCTTTTTAATTGTGGAGTATTTCCTTTGAGCATCATTCCACAAACCAGAGTTGAATCTGACTAATTCTTCATTTCCTTTTTCATCTAATTGTAATAAAATTCCTCCATATCGTAACTCTGAGGCATCAGTCTGAACAACTTTAAAAACATCAAGGTTAGATAAACATGTACATGGAAGATTTTTCACTCTTTCTTTAATTTTTTGGATAGCTCTAATATGATCCTCAGACCATTCTATGGGCTTCTTCTTCAATCTTTCTTGGAGCAGTTTTCTATCTTTTACTAAATCATGATAGAAAAAAGCAACATAATTTAAGCATCCAAGAAATCTTTGTAACATATTTTTATCCTTTATTTCATCAAGAAATTTATCAGCAAATTGAATTACTCGATTTGTAGGAGTGATCCTTTTATCTTGAATTTCAAATCCTAAAAATCTAATCTTTTGTTGAAATAGGCTCATTTTCTTCTTAGATAAAACTAAACCATTTTGTTTAATTATTTTCTTGAAAATGCCTAAATACTTCCAATGTTGACTTACTGATTCAGAAAATATCATCAATATAAACAATAGAAAATTGAATGTATGATGAGAATATTTCATTCATGATATTCTGAAATTCAGAAGGAGCATTCTTTAATCCAAAAAGCATGATGTTCCATTCATAATGACCCATTGGGGACAGTAAATGTAGTTTTGTATCGATCCTTTTCTTCAACTTAGATTTGCCAAAAACCAGACTTAAGATCAAATTTTGAGAATATTTTTGCATTGTAAAGTTTGTTCAACAGATCTGGAGTATTTAGCAAAGGATACCTAATTGATTGAAAAAGAAATTCAGAGTGTTCTATTTAGTAAAACTTACAGTGTCCAAATCATCACCCATATCTTATGCATACAATATTTATTACAGAAAACATTCAGGAATAAAGAGTAAGGCCTGCCAGAAGTTGGTAAAAAGAGTCACAGCTTCGGCAATTATTTTTAAGAAGTTTCAAGACTTCTCCAAGTCAAATGTATTTAGAGCCTGGAAGGAGAAATTATCAATTGCGAACTGGTTCACAACAAATTGGTCTGAACTTTCAATCTTGGCTCCCAGATTGAAAAATTGACAGACTCAAACTGAAATCTGTATGCTTGTTTGAAAGCATAAAGATTCAAAGTTCACGCCAATTTTTGTGAAAGGCTTCACAATGGATAATTTCTTTTAAAGTGATTTGGTTTTTGTTTTTGTTCTTTTTTCTTTTTTATGATGGTGTCATCTTGGGCTTGTATGAGCCCTTTCTTGGAGAGTTGGGTATTTTCTTGTTCCTCCTTTCTGCGCAATGCTAGGTGTCCCTTCAATGATAGTAACAGGAACACAATCATACACCAGGGAAAACCACCTTGAGATGAATTCAACCTTTTAACAAGCTGTTCTTAACAGTCCTGCTATGTTGTCTGTGTCTAACACTTCTAGCAGTAGAATCTGCAAACCTGCAGTATTAATGGCATGCTCGAGCTAAGCAAGGCCTAGCTTGAACCTGATTGGATTATTTGTCAAAGCTGAACTCAAGCTTCATACCCAATCAAGCCAAGTTGAGGTACGGCATGAGCTGCCAAAGCTTGTTAATGGCCAATTACACAGTAATAATGCCCAATATATAGTAATAATGCAATATCATTATATTAATCATCTGCAATAATGCCTGAAAATGAATTATATTTATTTTTTTGAAAGATAAAATGAATTATAATTATTGTCAACCAGGTTTGAAAGACCAAAACCATCATCACAAATGCCTGGTCTAGCTATTGATGTCCAATTCCAAAATGACTAAATTAAGTTCAGACAACATACCAAGGTATGATTAATGACGATAATAGAACTGATGGCAATCAAGGTAACCGCTAAAGAATAGTTTTAAGCAGTTGCCTCCAAAAATGCATTTCCAGGCTGACGGGCTGCAAGAGGTCCATGGCACCCGAGAAGCTGCACCCAAAAGTGAGTAGATCAGTATAAAAATCTCCTAAATATCTGGATGAAAGAATTTCACAAGCTTGCATTATCCAATAATTTCTTGAAAACAATATGTCAATCTGTCAATCTTCCACACAACACTAAGTTTAAACATTTACCGCAGCATAGCAAAAAATGAATGTGGGACAGATTGCCAGAAGCCCCTAAATATCACAAGTACTCTTTTTTTTTTTTTGAAATATCCTTATATTATCTTAATGATTGGCTGGTTTAACCCATGATCAATTCACCAGACAAGGTATCAAGCAAATTTATCAGTTGAAATGATTTTCGATATCACCTCCAAATGCCCCACCTCAAGCAAAAGACAACTACTATGTTTACCAGCAGAATTAAAAACGCATTAATTTGGCCGAGGATACAATATCTCAAATTGCAGTTCACAGCAGGCAATTAAAAAACATGAATGAGAACAATACCAACCTTGGCATTTACACCATCTGGTACAATTCTGTTCTCTTCCTTCCATTTCAGGTAATCAGTTCGGCTGAATTTAGTGAAACCCCTGCGTGAAAAGAAAGCATATATTCAGAGAGTGTTAGCAGCAGATTTCAGAAAAAAGATGTAATAGTACAGTTCTAACCATTCTTTTATTGGATTCCATGCAAACAAATGAGAAGAAGCAATTGTCTTCTTCCTTCAATTCCACTGAAAATTTGTCTTTTTTCTAATTCCATAACAAATTGGCCAGCAAAATGCTAGTGCATTAAAATTACAAGGATAGTTAGGCTGGGTTTCAAAATTGAGTCCAATGCAGATATTCAAGCAATGCCATGACCATTGTCGGAAATGACTCAGCAAGAATGCCTATGATCAAATATCAGAGTTGAGAAAATGTATACAAATGTCAAAGTTCACTTGGCCAAGAATCCCAGTGACCAAATATACAAATGAGAAGCCCTAGAACTAATTCATGTTCTATACAAAGGCAATCCAAATTAAATTGTAAGCAAGCTCATTTGATCTATCAAATGAAGGAATAAATAGCTATCCAAGTAATGCAGCATAGAGGCCACATTATATTGGATCATCCAATCCTTTTTAGGTACCAACGTTAGGACATTCGTAGCAGCCTACAGATGAGGATTTGAAGCTTTGAAAGGAGGAGAGATGCATATACCACTTCCTGCTAACAATGATCTTTTGACGGCCAGGGAACTTGAACTTTGCACGACGGAGGGCCTCCTTGGCATGATTTCTGTTGCTATCCTTGCAGCGAACAGAAAGGAGAACCTAACCATTCGACACCCTTGCGCATGTTCCTTGAGGCTTTCCAAATGCACCCCTCATTCCAGTCTGGAGCCTATCAGCTCCAGCACATGAAAGCATCTTGTTGATTCGCAGGACATGAAATGGATGAACTCTAACCCTTAGATGGAATGCATCCTTTCCGGCAAACTTGGTCATGTATTTGTTACATGCAATACGGGCAGCCTCCAGAGCCTTCACTTGACACACTCTCTTTCTCCCAGCTCACCAGGTGAACACAGAATGGAAACTCATCAACTCCTTTCTTCTTCATTCCAACATCGTATATCCTGATCTTTGGATCAGGAAAACCACGGCAATACCTTGACTTCGGATACAGCTTGTTCTTGATCTGCCGATAGCATCTTGCAGGTCCTTTAAAAGAAAGGGAAAAAGGGTTTCATGGGTCACAACTATATTATGTAAACATAAATGGATTATCGTGCAACTTACTTGCCCAATGATTTTAGCGTACGCTTAATTCTGGAAGTTTGGATCAAATGGGAAAGCTCAAATTCTGGAAACTATTTTAGATTAAAAGACCGTCAGAATAATGTCTGATGAAATGAATCATAAATGGAAGACCCTTTACAATTTCCTCATAGATACGAACTACGTTACATAGGTGGGGGTACATGTAGCAAATATGACACCAATACAGGAGGTATTGGATTTAACCAATCCCATGACATAGGATTGGTGGTTCAGCATAATATTTTAATAAACTTAATTATTATTAAAAGAAATAAGATGTAAAATTAACACCAATAAAAAGTAACCTGCAAATTTTACTCTAAATAACTAGCTAATAAATATTTCAACATGTTTTAACACCATGAAAAATTGATGTTACAGAGTACTAGAAGAATCCTTGAAGAAAAGTTAATATTACAACATCATCACTTATTTTCAAATTTCATTACCAATCCTTAAATTGATCATAACAAGAGAATGAAAAAATAGAGGCTTTAGAGATCAAGCACACAATCATTTTCCACAAAAACCATTTTCCAATGGGTTATTATGTTTTATGCAGGAATCATTTTCCAAGGTGGTGCACTTTTTGATATTTTTCACAAAAATTAAATTTGGCATAAAGGGCATGATTTATGTTTTCATAATAGTAGTTTTCATGCATTTACAAACATTTATTTAGAGCTATTTCAAAAATGTTTATAAACATTAAAAAAGTATATAAAAGAAAATATCAATTGTTTTAATTTTCCCAGCAATTTTAAAAATATGAAATTTAAGACTACGAAATCAAGGCAACTACATTAATTTTAAAAATAAATACTAAGATACACTCATCTTAAAGGGACAAAGGTAAACCTAAACATTGAGGGCCTGTTCAACAAAAAAAAATCCCCTAAAATAAACTCATCTTAAAGTGACAAACGTAGACCTAAAAATTGAGGCCTGTTCAACAAAAAAGAGCCTATATTTTATAGAAGATTCTTTCAATCAATCTACATTAAGGGCCTGCACCATAACTGATTCATTCAATGGACGAGAATTATTTCAATTACTATTTATGGACAATATCTGCTTTACCACTTAAAAGAATGATAAAAACAGCAAAGAAATAGAATTTAAGTCAAATGGAAATGACTACAAGCTATTCTGCCTAACATGCAGACATTTTGGAAATGGTTATAGGTTCAAAGACATAAATTACAGGTACAAAAATACATCCTCTATACACTGATAGGCATACATGAAACATTACCCTAATATCAACTCACTAAGGCAAACAGTCATACATTCCTCCACGTTTCTCCATTGTATGTACTACATAAAAAATAATGCAACAAATGACCAATACTAGTTGATACTCAGATGATTCCGAAATCCAAATGACAGTTAAATTTGGAAGTTAGAATACTAAATGATAACAATGAACATAGACAGCAGAACCCGCAGACGAACTATTTTCTGGAATCTCCCGTATTTCCAAGTTAAAACTCAAAAACACTAAAATGGAAATGCTGCATGTTAAGCATGAGAGAAAGTGAAAGGATACATTGCAGCACTGCAATATGCATAATCAGTTGGATTCTCCATCATTCCAAATAAAAGAATATAGACAAGAACTAATTTGTGATGAGAAGAACGAATATAGAAGAAACATTTGCCCCATGAGAACCAAATCACAATGAACCTAAACAAAAACATTAATATCAAACTTTGTCAAAGTAATATATGGAAATACAACTCCACATTATCCTTAGGACCAGGGAGATTATAATTCAATACATTCACATGAGACTAACATGACAAAAAAAAGACTATTTGTCACGGGGTTAGGGAACCCTTTAGTGATTCAGTCAGTGCGGCACTCACTCAATCACTCCGCCATCGAGCGAGTCAGCCTATCAACTGATTTGGTCACTCTTTGGACCAAGATGCGGAAGCACTCACACAAAAACAAGAATGAGATGGAGATGAAACACCAAGGTGATCAACACAAACACTATCTTGTATTAAACAACTAAAGAGATTATAAAGAAACACTCAAAGGCTACAAGCTCTCAACTCACAATGCTATACTAGAATCCTTGGCTAGCTTGTGTGGATTGGGTGCAAATGGGCTCCCCATCTCTATTTATAGTTGAGGCCATGCCCAATTGTGGCTAGGATTGTGCCATGTGGCATTAATTCAATGGTTGCCTCCATAAATATCTTCACACTCTCCTAGACACTCTACAATATTCTAAGCATCTCTACAACTACCACACATTTCTACATTCTTCCACACACTTCTATAAGACTCTACACATTTCTATAAAGTTCTACAATATTCTAAATACTTTTAAACTCTTCTACAAGACTCTAGAACACTCCACATAACTTTCTACATTCTTCCATACACTTCTATAAGACTCTACACACATCTATAGAGTTCTACAATATTCTAAATACTTCTAAACTCTTCTAAAAGACTCTAGAGCACTCCACATAACTCTAGCACCTTGGAGAGTCTTCTTGAACCATCCGGAACCTTCAGCATTGTTCCAGAACCTTCTCGCACATTCCAAGCCGTTCTTGAGTATTCCAGGAAGTCCTACGCGTCCGAAATCTCCATCGCCCGGGTTTAGCCGCATGATTTTGACACCGAAGATGGCCTTCGCATGTCTCCGTCTGGTCACGGAGTCTCGACCCTTGACATTCTCCCCCACTGAAATTCGTCGACGCCCTCGTCGCAACCTTTTCTTCGTTCCAGCGTGGCTTCTTTGCTGCTTCTTCAGCTTGGGTGCTCTTTGGCCCTGGTGCTTCACCTTTGGCAACACTTCGGCCTTAGGTGCGACTTCAAATGGTTGTGGAGCTTCCTTTTCAGCTCCGAAGATGTGTTTGGCATCCATGCCTTTCCACACATCCACAAGTCCTCCCATAGGACATACCTCTTCGTCTTGAGTCTTGGTGGTGTCAAGCACTTCATCTTGCTCTTCACCACTGTCTTCATTGTCTGAGGTGGTGTCAAGCACTTCATCTAGCTCTTGACCACCGTCTTCATCGTCTTTAATGGCGTTTTCCAAGCTAAGACAATCCCTTATTGTATGCCCTTCTTAACGACACCATGGACACTTTAGAATGGGACAATCCCATTCATCGTGTCCCCACTCGCACAAGCCCAACAATGATCAAGATCTCCCTTTGGACAATCACGCCATGTGTGCCCCGTCTCGCGGCACCATCCACACTTCAGAGTCATTGCATCACGCTTTTGCGAACTCACTTGGTGAGAGGGTTCCTGCCTTCCTTCCCTTACTCCTCGATCATTGTGCTATCTTTTCCAACGCCATCTCCTTGCTCAAGCGGTGCGGATGAACCTGATCTGATACCACTTGTCACTGGGTTAGAAAATCCTTTAGCGATTCAGCCCGTGCGGCACTAACTCAATCACTCCGTCGTCAAGCGAGTCAGCCTAACAACTGATTTGGTCACTCTCTGGACCAAAATGCAGAAGCAATCACACAAACACAATAATGAGATGGAGATGAAACACCAAGGTGATCAACACAAACACTATCTTGTATTAAACAACTAAGGAGATTATAAAGAAACACTCAAAGGCTACAAGCTCTCAACTCACAATGCTATACTAGAATCCTTGGCTAGCTTGTGTGGATTGGGTGCAAATGGGCTCCCCATCTCTATTTATAGTTGAGGACATGCCCAATTGTGGCTAGGATTGTGCCATGTGGCATTAATCCAATGGTTGCCTCCATAAATATCTTCACACTCTCCTATACACTCTACAATATTCTAAGCATCTCTACAACTACCACACATTTCTACATTCTTCCACACACTTCTATAAGACTCTACACATTTCTATAAAGTTCTACAATATTCTAAATACTTTTAAACTCTTCACATAACTCTCGCACCTTGGAGAGTCTTTTTGAACCATCCGGAACCTTCCGCATTGTTCCAAAACCTTCTTGCACATTCCAAGCTGTTCTTGAGTATTCTAGGAAGTCCTATGCGTCCGAAATCTCCATCACCCGGGTTTAGCCGAATGATTTTGACACCGAAGATGGCCTTCGCGTGTCTCCGTTTGGTCACGGAGTCTCGACCCTTGACACTATGCTGTAGGCGAATCCACTTGCATGCTAGAGCCGATTCAATTTCACGTAGATCATAGAAAACAAACATGAGTTTCAATGTTTAGCATTCAAGGCACAAGAAAATCAACCAGCAGAGTAACATGACTCAAAGGAAACTACACAATATGTGCATCCACCCCATCCTAGAGCACATTGAATTCCACTTCGTCATACTAAGGAAAACAAGGCATCAGAGCACCGTTATTTTAACATCATAATAAGGCAAGAGTAAATCAACCAGTAATTGCTCCAAATTTGATATTGCATGGACATGGTGTGCCTGACCCCTCACCAGATGTGATATTGACGCATGAAAGTCGGTTTTGGTGAGAAATGAAAAACGACAGTCTCGTTCTCTATGGTGATTTAGTGGAACAGACATGTCATGTTTTCATAGAACTTCATCAGATGGCTTCCAGGCAAACATATGGGAACACATATGGCGGGTGTACATAGCACATCTAAAACGTCTATTATTTGTTTTCCTTTTCTCATTTTTGCAATTAATTTTTCCTTTTTAATATCTACAAATCATCGCATCATTCAGAGATTGTAAAGTAACAAAAGCCTAAAAAACACAGACTTCATCACGACCATCTCTCATTCCAAATAATAACAGACCCCCAGTAAACAATCGAATCACAGCATTGGGGCTCCACAAAGAAAATGCATTTCAAATGTCTAAATCTACAAATCAGAACATAAAAGTCCGAAAACCATAACATGTAAATCAAAATTAAGAGGCATAATCTCATAATCATGGCAGATCTCAAAGTGTTTCCTTCAAACTCACCTCCAACAAAAAATAGAGAACCTAAAACGGACAGTCAAAATCATCATACTAGCACCAAATCCAACAAAATCCTTAGTTGATTTGCATAAAAGGGTTGAGAATCAAGGAAGTGAGAGAGACATTGGAGACTTACTTCTTCCCATGCCGAGCTGCTTGACGAGAGACTGCAAGGGGTCTTTGATACAAGAAAGAACGAGGAGCCCCAGCCCTGGAAAGGAGATCTGAGAAGTGGCATAGGAGAAACAAGGAAATAGAGTGACTTAACTTTTTTTAAGAGGAGTAAAGAAATTAATTAGCAGCAACTTTTTTGGCACTTTTAATCTTCACTCTGTACATATTTTATTAAATAGATATTTTAATATTATTATTAATTCATGCTATTTTTTATATTTTAATTGAATCAACAAAATAAAGCACTTTTAATTAAATAATCACACTTATGTAATTACTTAATTAATCTATTATATTCTTTGATTTATTAGTTTAATTACACCATTAAACATTAGTTTAATCAGTCCAATTAAAATTTTCTAATTAAAATTAGTAAGATCAACTCTAATGATCTATTCATAATTAAATATTTATAATTGCCCAATTATGATATTTTTATAAGTTAACTACTTTAATTACATAATTAATTTTTATAATATCTATACTAATTTTTAAGTATTTTTATACTAATTTTGGAAAAAAAATATTTATAAAAGTGTCATCTATACTTACAAGATATTATATATCAACTATTTGATTGGATTACAAAAACATGATAAATCTAGCTTTCGCTTTATTTAAGTCTTCTTTCCTCTCTTTAATGCTTAACTTGTGGAAATTTGAGACCATTCATCCTTTGTGAGCAACAAAATTCGTGTATAATCTCTCTTTTGGATTTTGATCTCTAAATGGGTCAATTGAACATGAAAATACTTGAATTCAACAATTTGACCAATATACTATGTGCAGGGTCTTGAGTTCTAAGTCTTCATTCTATCATTTGTCACTTTACAAATCATTATGTTTTTTCTTATTTATTTCCTCTAAATTTTTTTTAGAGAGAAGAAGAAAAAAGAAAAATGTTATATTAATGAGATATTCTTTTTTTGATATGTCCCTTTAAAGGGAATTCATCCATGGAGAACTAGTTTACCATGAACTTGGTGAGCATTTTTCTCCATTGTACATTAGATGATTTGAGACTAATTTTATTTAAAAATATCTATGTATAAAACTTTAAATAGAGGCTTATAAAGGTTCATTTTGAATAGACAAAATTACTCTAAATATTTAATAAGGATCTCTTTGGGACAATTTTCATGAGACTTTCATGAGAATCATTAAAGAGTGCCACTTGGGTCCATATAGATGGGTGGGTTTGAAAGGACTTGATTTGTATATGAATGTATAAAATTTTATCTTAATTAGATAAGATAAAATATGTTTTTTAAAACCCTCAAAATTTCACATTTATCTAACAATGAAAATTCATAAAGTTAAATTAATGGACTTTAGAAGTCAAATTGGCTATGCGCGCAATTCATGGAGCCGATGGGTGTGAGGGAGAAATTAGATCTATTAACTCTAAGCCTCATAAACTATAGATTTTATGAAAGTCTCATGAGAACAGTTCTTAGGAAATCATTGTTACTAAATACTATCCTAGATCTTATGAGGTTTAAGAGTTTATATGAGTTAAGGCTTAGTTTAACAACGACTTTTAACATAAAATGAGTTTGAATAAAAAAGGCATCCAAATCATTAGTCATAATTAGGGTTACCATTTTACATGGCTTGAACCTAAGTCTAACCAAGCCCAGCCCGACAATTTTGTAAATGGATAGGTCAAGTAGCTCATGGGACTAGGAATGGCCCTAATTAAGCTCAACAATCTTAATGAATTGGACCCCTTGACCTGCTCAACCTACCACTCCAATTTAAAAAAAAATCATGAGTTAATAACAAGAAATATGGATAGCAACAAGTTGGTTAAGATTTGTATTTTTTTTTTTAAATTATATTTTTAATTTTACTTGATAATTTCTCCAAAATGGTATATTGCCTCCATTTATTTAAGAATAGATTTCATGTTGTGCTTCATTCTTAGTTTTAGCATTTAAAAATTTGTTAGCTACATCTTAAAAAAAGTTAGCTAGAGCAAAAAATGTATAATTGAAAGTCAATAAATCCAATCCACCTGTTGGTCATTAATGGGATATTAGACAAGTAAGCATGACTCTAATGTTTTTTTTTTCAAACAGGTCAAACTATCATTTTGAAGCCCATTTTATTATTGGGCTGACCCAATTCAACCCATTTTCTTAGTCGACCCTATGGTTCTCATGCATGCGTGCATGTTTTATAGAAAATCAATTTCACATGTAAAAAAATAAAGACCCTTTTCTTATTTTATTTTCTTTCCTCATACATTGTGAAAAAAGTTCTGAAATTGGAAGGTACAACATAACTTGGCCTCACTCTTCAACCCACTCCCAACTTACCCAATCTCAACTCATCAGCCAAATTCAACCTGCCCAAACCTAGCCGATGATCAAACTCAACCCAAATTCAACTCAGAAGCCAACCATACCCAACGTCAACATTCGACTCCACTCAAGCTTGACCTACAACTTGACTCAATCGAAACAAAAATAAAATTTCTTAAGTCATTCAATAAATATGCTATCTTGATCCAACCTTTTTTTAAGATCAAGATAAGCGTCACACTGGACTAATCTTTGGAGCATATGTAAATCTCTCAATTCACACAAGTCAAATACAGAATTAAAAGAGTGACCCCTTTTTCTTTATCTTACTTTTCTTAACCAAAAAAGTTTAAAAAAATCAAATTAGTGGACCCAACTTAAATTTGATGAGACACAACAATTACATGAATGTTTGGTGGAACCCTCCACTCCAAATTTGATAATAAAGTGGATTGGATCTTAGTCCACTTTGGTTTTCTAGCGACTTGAGGATACATTCCAAGTTCAATTTGATCATATACCTACTCTATATTATTACATTATCAACTAAATAATTTGTCCTATCAATATGAGGACAAGTCTTTACCAAGTTATCAGTTATGCTAGAGGTTATTGACGAACAAATTGACAGAATACATGTTATTGATTTCTTAGTGATTTCTCATCACTCCAGTGTATAAACAATTATAAAAAAATAAGATTTCATAGAAAAACTCTGACTTGGGGTCATCTCTTGAGTGTGTTTCAAAGACTCAATAAAAAACTATCACTTGCTATTGTTGTTAATGCTAAAACATATTTGCTAACATAAGGAAAAAGGGAAATTCAAGTGGAGAAAACTTTTGCTTATTTGATTTCTTCAATCTTTCCCTCTGTTTGCTGCAACGATTGCATTTCGTTCTGCTTCAGATGATCTACTCTAAAACAGAAGGCAGCAATTAATAATAAAACAATGAAAGCCAAAGGAACTACTTACAAATCCTCCAATATAAGGCTCATATATTGATGCATATAGCCCAATCTGATTATTGGGTATCAATGATGAAGAAGAAGCATTCACCGATCTCCAGTTCGCGTTTGGCTAGTTACCATCTAATTCAATGGCAATTCATCTGGTTGGAAAAATTGCACTCAATCCCATTGTCTAATATAAATGACTATATACATACATACTAGTTTCTAACTTGTCCCCTGTAAAAGAAGTCATGTGTTGATCAAATTTGGTGGATTAAGATGATACCTGTACATGACGAAAGGAGAAGGTTGGTGCAAGAAAAAACGGAAAGAAAAATGGATGGTTATATGTACATCTTAAAAATGGATGCTGTGCTTCAGAGTTCAGACATTTCTATACACAGTTAAAGAAATTGAATTGTTAAAAATTTATAGCAAATTGCTAAATGGTTGCTAATTGAAAACAATATAGTAAATCAATCACGAACCTCAAAACGGATGGTTATACATTCATCTTTTACAACAACAGCTCCTCAGAATCTAAAAGGTCATAATATTTTGATCAATCAACACTGAGGAAGAAGGAGCCCTCTTTCAACAAATTGTATCATAAGCCTATCTCCCTCATCGGAATTTCCTACTAATTTCAGTCTCTGACTTACTTTCCTACACAACTTAACATCAGGAATCAAATTCCTCTGAAACATTCGGCAAGCCACTTTATATGATGACAAAGGAAGCCCTTTATTTAAATAACTCTCCATAAGCAAGTGGCATGTGTTGGCATCAATTTTTGATGCTGTCCTCAAAACCTTGCCCAAGAGCTTGTAGGCCTCCTCAAGATTTCCAAAACTACAAAGCTTCTCAATTACTTGATTATATGCAGTTCTGAGCTCCTGCCTCTTCAGCATCTTCTCTAATAGCTTCATCAATTCCTCCACTCTACCATTCTCACAATACCTATGAATAACAGTTCTATAAGTAACAGGTGTTGGAAGCAAGCCCTTCTTAAGCATCTTGTTAACAAGTTCAGTTGCTTCTTCCAATCTACCTTTCTTGCCCATTGCATCAATCAGAGTAGTGTACGTTACAGCATCAGGATGCCTGTTACTCAGATACATGTCATCCAGTAAAGAGAGAGCAGCTTGCAAATCATCTTCCTGACAAAACCCATGAATTAAAGTGGTGAAATTTACTACATTAATCGCGCATCCCTTGCTCAAGCACTTCTCCATTAACTTCTTGGCATCAACTGCTTTTCCTTCTCGGCAAAGTGCCTGAATCAGCTGATTGATTTCAACTGGCGTTGGGAAAAATCCATTTTTTATCATCTCCATGACCAAATCACAGGCCTCAGCCAATTTCCCTTCTCTGCGGAGTCCATGCATAACGACGCTATACGTAATGGCATTTGGGGTCCACCACTCCTCCTCACTTGCATTCAGCATCTCCCTTGCCTCTAATGACCTTCCAACTCGACATAAACCATTTAAAACTGCAGTGTACGATACTGTGTTTGGCTTGCAACCATGCTTATACATCTGCTGAAGCATCTTCCTTGCCTGGTCTATCTTCCCTACTCGGCAAAACCCATTCACAACTGCACTATATGTCACCACATCTGGAGCGCAACCTTTGGAAAACATCTCACTTACAATTTCTTTTGCCTTGTCCATCCTCCCACTACGACAAAAAGAATGCACCACTGCACTATACCCCACCTTATCAACCCGAAACCCCTTCTCCTCTGATTCCTGTAAGAACATCAGAGCTTCATCTCCATGACCATGCTTTGAAAGGACATGTATCAAAGTGGTATATGTAACCTGGTCTATTATCAATTTGCTGTCGTTCACCATCCTCTCCAACAGGTCTCTTACTTCTGCAATCCTTTTCTCTTTGCATAAAAACCCCATAACAGTATAGTAACTAATCTTGTCAGGAGAGGATCCCTTGAAGGGCATTTCTTTGATCAAATCCAAAGCCTCTTCAAATCGATGCACATTACAACAACCCTTGATCAGGCAGTTAAATGTCACAACATCGGGATTGATCCCAGCCCGCTGCATGCGATCCAAGAACCTCAATGCCTTCTCCAACCTATTCGACATCACCATCACATGAATTGCGGTATTACAAATTGATAAATCAGGTTCACAACCAGCTTTCTGCATATAATTCAAGACCCGCAATGCGCTCCTCAGCTTACCTGCACGACTATATGAGACCATCAGATACCTAAAGGCCTCAGGCCGGCATTCGATCCCCCGACGGATCATCAACCGGAGGACTCTTTTTGAGCCTTGACACAGCTTGGTCTTGCTGAGCACTCGAAGCATTGCATAGTATACCTCAACTACATGACGGTACCGCCATTGCCTATCACCCCAATAGAAGAAATTCAGTGCAACACGCTCATCGCTCTGTGAGCGAAGAACGGCACAGACTTGATGCGGCTTGAGGCTTCTTAGCAAGTGCCGCAATTCTCCCTCCAACTTTGGATTCCACAAGTGCCGAAGATTGATCAACCTACAAATTTCCCTAACTAATGGATGCTGAGATTCATCAATTTCTTCTTCAGAAGCTGTAACAGCATCCTTTTGTGGTTTGTTTTGATTGAATAAATCCAAAACCTCAAAATTGTCATCGTCATCTCCTTCCTCGTCAATTTCTTCATCTGATTCTTCATCGATAAATGAATCATCCGTTTCCACATATTGGGCACCAAAATTAGAGTCAGGATTTACAAAGAAGCCCATGCCCTTGGAACTGCGATCATTTCCTTTATCTGTCTCAAACTCCCCACTCAACCTTCTGACATTACCAGAACCATAACTTTCCTTATACTGACTACCAAAATTAGGGTCTGGTTTAGGGTTTCTACAGAAACCTAAAACCCTGGAACTGTGATCACTTCCTTTCTCTCTTTCAATTTCTCCATCCAAATTTCCGCTAATATCACTTTCCTCATAACAATGGGCACTCAAATTGGGGTCAAGGCTAGGGCTAAGATTAGGCTTTTTAAAGAAACCCAAAACCCTAGACCCCTTACAGTCACTATATTCTCCTTGTACTTCAGCTCTTCCTTCATCCCACTTCTCAACAGTGTCGGAATAACACCTTTCTACTAAATGGGTGCCCAAAAGAGGATCTGGGTTTTGGTTTTTAGATGAAAAAGATGAGAAAAATATGACATTTTTGCGGAATCTTTTTGGGGTCATTGATACATTTCAGGTTTCTGCAACGTATGTATGTCAGGAAGTGGGGAAACGAAGTGGATTTGTAGGGGCTTTGTAGAGCGATTCGCATTACCTTGTAGAGAACAAAAGAAAGGAAAAGACTAAAAAGTAAAACAAGAGTAGACTGCCCTGAATTGATGAAGGCCGCTCGGTGGAGACTTGCAGCAGCCTGAATTCTCCCCAACGGAGGAAATTACAAACTAGCGGGCTGTAAAATTCGGATTAAAAACCCTCAGGGACCCGCGGATAAATCTGATTTTTTAATACAACTCTTGATTTCGTTACATGGGAGCACTTAGACACTTGATTTTTCTGGCTCTACCCTGTTTTTTAAATTTCATGGTAAATTACTATTTTACCCTTATATTTCTAATTATTTGAGATTCATTCAAATGAATGCTCAGTTATTTGGCATTCATTCGAATGAATGGACTGAACAGTGACACAGAATACTTTTCAGCTCCATTCATTCGAATGAATGAAGTCCATTCATTTGATAAACATATTCATTCAGCACTTCAGCACTTCATTCATTCGTTCATTTCCCAGCTCTTCAGTGCTTCATTCATTCGAATGTTCAGGAAGCGCTTCATTCATTCGAATGTTCAGGCTTCATTCATTAGCAGAAACAGTAATATTATTTTAAATATTTATTTTTAAAACTTTAAACTTATTTTTTGAGTACTGTGTATTTCTAAAATTTCTCAAATTAAATATCTAAACTAATTATAATAACCTGATAAAAATACTTTAAGACTTTAAGGTCTTTTGACACTCCTAAATATTTAAAACACAGTATTTTACAAATAAGGGTATCTTTAGGCTGTGTCGAAAATAAATTTAGGAGTGTCAAAAGACCTTTAAGTTTTAAAGTATTTTTATCAGATTATTGTAATTAGTCCGGATATTCAATTTGAGAAATTTTAGAAATACATAGTGCTTAAAAAATAAGGGTCTATGTTTTAAAATATAGACAGTTATTTTTAAGCACTGTGTATTTCCAAAAATTTTTAAATTGAATATCTAAACTAATTAAAATAACCTGATAAAAATACTTTAAGACTTCAAGGTCTTTTGACACTGCTAAATATTTAAAACACAGTATTTTACAAATAAGGGTATCCCTAGGCTGTGTCGAAAACACATTTAAGAGTGTCAAAAGACCTTGAAGTGTTAAAGTATTTTTATCAGATTATCGTAATTAGTCAGGATATTCAATTTGAGAAACTTTGAAAATACACAGTGCTTAAAAATAACTATCTATATTTTAAAACATAGACCCTTATTTTTTAAGCACTGTGTATTTCTAAAATTTCTCAAATTGAATATCCGGACTAATTACGATAATCTGATAAAAATACTTTAAGACTTTAAAGTCTTTTGACACTCCTAAATTTGTTTTCGACACAGCCTAGGGATACCCTTATTTGTAAAATACTGTATTTTAAATATTTAGGAATGTCAAAAGACCTTGAAGTCTTAAAGTATTTTTATCAGGTTATTTTAATTAGTTTAGATATTAAATTTGAAAATTTTTAAAAATATACAGTGATTAAAAAATAACTTTAAAATTTTAAAAGAATTTAAATAAAACTGTATACTGTAAGTCTGTAAGTCATGAATCATTCGAATGATTCATGATGAATCATTCGAATGATTCATGATGAATCATTGAATCAGCACGTTGATTCATGTTCATTCGAATGAACGGATCGTTCATCCATTCATTCGAATGAATGGATGAAATGAAGGTCATTTTACTACTATTCATTCGAATGAATGGGGCTGAGCAGTATTTCGTGTTACTGTTCAGCCCATTCATTTGAATGAATTGAAATTACACATGGGAATTCATTCGAATGAATGCCAAAATGAACTGGGCATTCATTCAAATGAATGGAAACGCGGGGGTAAAATCGTAATTTCACCTAAAAATTCGATTTCGGGTGTGTAGAGGCAGAAAAACTGAGTGTGTGTAAGTGCTCCCCAAAAAAAATAAGACAAAAGTGTTGGTTATAAGTTGTTCATCGTTTCAGTAAATAGAAAATTGTGGGTTCGAATCTCAAGGTTAAGTGGAAATGGAAGATCGTGGGTTCGAGTCTCAAAGTTAAGTGGAAATGGAAGGTTGAGCGTTCGATCCTCCATAACCTAACTTTGGTGTGACCTAGAAATAGTAAGCTCACTTATGGAGATTTTGCGTTACAGTTTTCCACATGTAAATTCAAAAAAAAAAATATGATTTTTAAATTATTAATTTTTAATATTTATAATTGGGTTTGTGAGAAAAAAATTATTTTTATGAAATATAACTTTAGTTAATAATTTAATATTAATTATAATATTATATTAATAGCACAGATTTTACTAAGTTTAACTATGGATCAACTCAGTTGAAACTTATTTAACCCACCGTTCATCGAAATGGGCTCTAAATACATTAGAATTGGATGGCCGGAGGAGCTGGTGATTGATGTTGGGCTCCACCTCACCTGAATGTTGGAGTTATGTGAGTCGAATTTAAACTCCAGGGTTTGTATGTGATAACGTTAAAAAAAATCATTAATTGATATATAGGTAGACTAAGTATATATTTATATATTTGTTAATTTGTTAATTACTTCCAATGTCGAACAAAATTAACAGATGATTATATATGATATGTCTGGAGCTATATTATAATTATTTAATATTAAAAAGACTTTATTCGAGAATATACTCAAGAGTCTTATCAAGAAGGTATGACTTGTCAAGTTAGTGATAAGTTTTAGGTTTTCACTTCAAATCCCCTTTTTTTACTAAGGTGTTAGGCTTTTTAAAGTATCCCATTAGTTTTCGGGGCATATGAAAAACCTTTATATACACATTTTACTGTGAGTGAAATGAAAATTAAGATTCACATTAAGCTCATTAGATATTTTTTTATAAATTTTATAGCACGTCTTAGAACAACGGTCAACAAATCTGTGATATCAAACTTTTTCTCTTATCGACATGAATGTTCTTTCGGTTTGCGTCATGTATCAAGGGTTTAAAACTATGGAAATTTGAAGATCATCATATTCTCTAATTATTTAAAATGAATTCTGATGAAGACTTGGCTTTCTAGATATACTATAAAGTTCGATAGTTGACCTCATCCGTCTAGGTCCAGATGGTCATGATTTGACGAGAGTCATCTCATTTAATATGTGGGAGTGAAACTCGGGTCGGATTTTGGCCCGAGCCCGCATGATCCGACCCGAAAATTATGAGGGTCGGGTTATGAAAGTCTGGTCAGCAAGTCGAGTCGGGTTGAGAAGTCAGAAACCCGCATTGAATTCGGATAGGGTTGGGTTGAGAGATTTTTAAGTTAATCCGACCCGACTTGACCCAATCAAACCCGACCCGACCCGATAAAAAGTGGGCTAAAGTAGGTTCAAAATGCGAGTCGGGTCGGGTTTCTGGTTGAGTCGGGTTATACTCCGTCGAGTCGGGTCAGGTCAAGACGTTAGGGTCAAAAGTTCAAGTCGGATCAGGTCGGGTTCCATATATTAGTAACTCGGGTCGGGTTGGATTTTAAAAAATCCAACCCGATCTCGCCCGATTTCAGTCCTATTAATATATTAATATGCGACAAATACAAGCTGAAGTTTGGATTAAAGGTCAATCCAAATTCAACAAACTTGATTTGAAATATAGGCAGACTGTTATAAACTCATAACCCGTTTAAAATATGGGTTTATTTCAGGATAAAAAAATTAATCTACTTTTAATTTGGGCTGAGTTAAAGTATGTTTCGTATAATCTGATCCATTTGAATTACTCAAATTATATGTAAATAAACATGCAATCCACATTTTTATATTATTATTAGATATATTTCATTTCAATGTAGTGTGCAACTATCCAAGTCGCTGATGTGAAAATCATTATCCTTTTTTAGAATCTAACTCTTTACAATGTATGATTATGTTTTAGTGGTGGATGTTAAGATTTGTAGAGTCTGATCATCAGAGATGTACTGACGATTTAAAAGGAAACCACATAAATATCTGTATTGTGGTTTATTTCTCTTTATTGATTTATTTTTTCTGTTTTCTGATAATGTTGTTTGTGGTCGAGAAGGTGATTTTCTTTCAATAGTGGAGACTTGTTTTTGTAGACTCCTCTTTACTTGAAAGATACCAGTATAATGTATATAGACTCAATTATCAATATTATTACATAGGATGACTCATGGCCCGATTTAGCCCAAATCCAAATTAGTTGGCCCAAATAGACAGATCGAAAGAGCCCGATGTGTTGGATTAACCTAAACTAAATATGTGTAGGACTCTTAGCCCGAGTTATCAGTTGGCAAGATGCATCTTAGATGAGCCCAACAATTAATAATCAGCAACTCCATTATTGTACATGGAAGAAGTCTAAAGGGCCGACAGCCATGGCTCATCGAAATCTTAATATGCTTCAAATAGACATGTTTTGAAATTAAAATTGTGCCTTAAATCATAAGTTTTTTTATGATTTTCTAAAGAAGTAAAATCTTCTAAAAAGATTTAAGAAGTAAAGAATGATCTTTTTTAATATTCTATGCATTTGATAATTAAAACATTTCCGGTAAAATGAAAAAAATGCTAAATATTACAAAAAGAAAGTCATATATCTGATCTGCTACTTTTTTTAATGATCAATGTGTTCCACCCTCTTAGAGCATTCGAGCATCCGACTAATCCTCAGAATATGTACAAACCTCTCTAACTACACACACCGCTTAACTCTATGGGAAATAACTTTTTGAGGTAGAGTGAAAATCAAATTCAAGACTCCCACTTCTTGAGACGGATCTTTGGACCATCACTCCAACCTCTTTAAGATAATAGATGATCTGCTAATTACATGTGATTATAGGTAACTTATAAGATTAGTGTTTTGAAAATTGACATAGATAATAAAAGAGAATCATATTTTGATAAAACTAACATTTAAAGAACATAAAATAGTAAGTTTGTTCAGAAAATTGTATTCTAAAATTCAAATTGTTTATTCAAAAACCGTATCGTATCATAAGACTTGAATAGTAAATAGTACGATTTTAAAAACTATGCAGATACGATCTAACACAATGCTGATTATTTGCTTCAATGGTGTCCAATAAATATAGCAATAAATAACAAATTAGTTGACAACGAGGTTTATATTCGCAATACATACACGAAAACTAGAATAAGTATACAAGAGGATCTTTCAATCTATCAACGAGGCGCGATCGAGGGGATGACACCACTGAGAAGATTGCTGCCGGAGATATCAGACGACACATATGGGTTGGCCATTGTGGCCGGACGTGGAGGCATGGTAGCCTTTTCAGGATCAGTGGTTAAAGATTCTGATGGTGCATTTTCAGATTCCGGTGTCATACGCCATATGTTCTCTAGTTCCCTGACCACCTCTGCCATTGAAGGTCGCCCTTCCGTCTCGTCTTGGCAGCACCTCAGAGCCAGTGACACGAACTGCTCAACACATTCAGAAGGGTATGAGCCCATTTGGCTGTCTATTATTGAGAACATCATACCGGACTGATGCGCCAACTTCACCTGGATAACAAATACAATAAAATTAAAACAGACTTTTTACTGCTGAAAGAAACAATTGTCACATTATAAATTAAGAACACTTGCATGCATCTTACATACAATGTAGCAAGGACATTTTAATTTAGGTAATGTGTTTGTGTCGAACACTTGTGTATCTCTGTAAAATCCGTGTCCTTATTGTATCAATGTCGTATCCCTGCTGTATCTATGCCGTGTGCAGGCATCACAATATACATACATACATACACATATATTTGAAATGGTATTTGTGTTAATATAAAAAAAAAGGCACCAGAGATTCACAAAACAAAGAAGAAAACAAGAAACAAAAACAAAAAAAAAAACCCTCACCCATTACACCCGAACAGCTGGAGATCCCAAAACAAGTCCGAAAAAACACATGATAATCCTATGCACTCTTCCAAGCTCTAACTATGTCAGACATAGAGAATGGAAAGAAGGCCCAAGCAGCACAACATACATATTTCCCAATTCAAATGCACTATTCATGAGAGAAGGCTTGTAGCATCACCATTGGCCATCAAAGTTTTCCAATAAAAGGTTGTCGCAATGAGAACTGACATGCACACATATACAGAAATATGTACCAATGCATGGGTACAGATGCATGCATGTATGTGCATACAGGTGTTGAATGAGATGCAGTGATGTGATGGCAACCTCATCTTATGAGAGAAAAATGATGCATTGATGCATCCATCTACTCAAATATACATTGATATATTGGATAAGGCTATAATGACTATGACGATGGCAAGGGCGAGGGTTGATGATGATGCTGTCCCACTGAAGCATGAGAGAGACCTTTGTTGAAGAGTAAATATGAGATATAAAGGGTGTGCTTAGGTTCTAAAAGCAACACAACAGAGTTATGATAGCGAGATAGAAGGGAAAATCAAGAGTACCTCTCTGACAATGTTTTTTCCATGAGAAATCGGATGCATCCCTGTTAAGAGCTCTAGAAATACAACTCCAAGGCTATAAACATCACTTTTGTCTGTCAATTTATGGGTTAGGAAGTACTCTGGATCGAGGTAGCCCTGTCAAGAAGAAGCAATTCGTAAGTTTGAGAGTTATTGAGACAAGACGAAAATATGAATATTTTCCATCTATAAACAAGAACATTGAGGCCTGTTAATTTAAAGTAAGAAAGGTTGACCTCAAGCTGATAATCAGGTGGCTGCTGATGGTATCAGTATGACATTAAAAATATGGCAAGAAATCAAAATGAGGAAGCACGAAGCAGAAAGCAGAAAACAAATTTCCACCAGCAGAGTCACACTTACAGGTGTGCCCTTCACAACAGTTGATATATGACCAGGTGTAATCCCTTCAACATCTGGCACAGGTGCAAGCCGTGACAGTCCAAAATCAGCTACTTTGGCAGTAAACTTGGAGTCCAGTAAAATGTTGCTAGCCTTGATATCTCGATGGAATATGGGGGGATCTGCTTCAGTATGGAGGTAGAGGATGCCCCTTGCCGAACCTAAAGCAAGGCGCAACCTCATTGCAAAACTCAAAGAATCCTTTGCTTTAACTGCCATGCCACAAACAGCCCAAAAAGTATTAAACAGGAAAAGTAACCATCTCAGAGGAATAAGAATAAAAACCCTGTTATATTTTTAAGGGGTGCATGTGTGTAATATACACAATAACCTTGAAGTTTAACAGGTGGTGCAGAGGGGAGTGTTGGGGTGGGGATTGACCATATACAGGCTCACAGTCCAGAATTGTGGAACATTGATTTCTGGATCAGCTGAAGTAAATTTGAGTTCTGTTATCATATTTTCAATAAGAGTTATATTTTGAGCATAGTATGATGCCTACATTACATGAAACTGGATATAAGTATCAAAGAAAATAAGATTATTAAAGTAAAATAAATATGTAGAATTGAGTCCTCAGTTTATATTTATATATTTAAATACTAATCTGTGTACATTTATATAATATAAGACTGGTATACATGAGAACAAAATTTCAAAGTAACTTTATCATCATCATCATCACAACCATTTATCATTTTATCCCTTTTATCTAGGATCAACACTCATATCTAGATTTGGCAATTTTTTCTATGGACTGATTGTCCATAGGACTAGAACCCACAATCTTGTAATTGCAGCAATGAGCACTTATAGTATGTGTACATAACACAAAACACCTACAAAATTTATGTATTCATTTGTTAATATATGTTTCGACTATACACCACTTTCTAACAATTTGTATCATATCCAAAGAGGATCTTATATTCCCTTTTACACATGATCAATTAAAATTTTCATGTTCTTCAGTTTCAACTTAACTATAATTACTCCAATAATGATTGGCAAAAGCTCTTGTCCTTTCAAACCACTTAAAGCATATGGAAAGGCTTACCAGAAAGGTGATCCCTCAGCGTGCCATTAGGCATGAACTCATAAACCAACATCTGTGCACACAAAATAATGAAGTTTAAAACTCCAAAATTTTCAAACAAACTAAAAATATCTTCTTTTTTTTATAGCAGTAACAGAAAAAATTCATCAAAGACAAAAAAACAGGTATAAAGAAACAGTGTATAAGAGCCTTATACCCAAAAACATTAAAAAAGATACAAAGCTCCAACAAACCTATATGGGACCCCAAATACATACAGTTAGGAAGATTTAGGAAAGAAGCATGGCTTTCTCTGCTTTCTACTATTCATAATAAATAATTGCATCATCCAATTTCAGTTCTAGAGGTGATGCAAGTTGCCAGTGGGTCACACAGGAATATCAATGTCCACATGTTCTAGGAAAATTGAAGATGAATTTGTTATATTTTAACTTACCAAAATGAACTTATTGTGACACTGTTAAAAAAGGAGCCATGTTTATGTGTTTTACTGAAAATGGAACTTTAATGAAAATGAGCACCGACACAAAAAACAAGGTAGTATTTGCAAAAGATGAAGCAACTTTTTATCATTTTCCCATGTCTGCTGAAAAAACAAATTTTAATGAAAGTGTATTGATTCTTGTGCAAAAAGTATATATATTGAAGACCAAGGAGTCCAACCCTCTTAGAGAACCTGACTAATCCTTGGGGCATGTGCAAACCTCTCTATCCACACACACTGGGTAACAAAGGGGAGTGGCCCTTTTGTGTTGAGAGTGACTTGAACCCAAGACCAAGTGCAAAAAGCATATCTTAAAAGTCCATTTGCAAAGAAACCAGTTTCCTATGGGGGCAGGATAGTACATTTTTCTCCTCCAATTTTCTTAAGTTTGGAAAAACACAAATCTGACCTTTTGGAAGCATTTGATTACCCATGTTGACATAAAATACATAATTTTTTTATTCAAAGTGTTTAATTAGTCATTGTAACATAGAATGAGGATTTTAATTACATCGAGCTAATCAACATTAAAATAAATTTATAATGCCTCATTTCATCTAATATTGCTGAAATTTAGAAACATAACATTAGCAAATAAGTGAATATTATCAAGTATAAAAAATCAGCATGCTTTGTTGGTTCTTTTGGAGCAGCAAATGTTTTTATAGAGAATGAGTATTTCCATTGTATTCTTTATTCATGATAATGCTACTTGTGGGCATGTAGAGTACAAAATTGGTAACATAATAAAAAGGGATGGAGTCTCCTGGACTAGTGATGTGCCATATTGCATGAACACTTAAAAATGTGTGACCGACCTTTTTTTTTTTTTGTTTTTTTTTTGAGCAATATGTGACCGACCCATGTTAGACACTTGCACTTGTGTCAAATACCTACACCTATCATGCATGAACTCTTCTAGTACTTTTTAAGATTGTTTCCCCAGATGACTAAGATACTAAAACACATTTCTCCCCTTAAAGCCTGGTTAAAATATTGATATGTTTATCTTCCAAAAAAGAATTATACATTGATATGCTTGTCACTCAATTGTTAAATTAAAACTAGCATATTATTTTCTCTCAGTTTTATTTTCAACCTTAATTTCATTTAAAATAAATGTAGATCTAAATTTATTTAAATATGGTATTGTCCTCATGTCCTAATTTTTTTTTTATCTTTGCGTCATTCTCTGACACTAGCACCCTAACCATGCAACTTAAGTCATGTGGCACCCCAACCCCTATCCAAGTCATTGTCAGGAATATATCTGAATGCCTATAATTTCTCCATTTTTACCTTAAAAGATGTAATTGTGTATACCTTTCAAAACTCCAACTAAAATCACTCTCCATACATATAAATTGACAATCAAGGAGCCATGCATCTCTCTCCATACACCTTGTTCTCTCTCATATCAACAGTCCAACTAAAATCACTCTCTCTCTCTCTCTATATATATATATATAGAGAGAGTGATTTTAGTTGGACTGTTGATATATATATATATATATATATCATGCAACTCCAACTCCAATCCATGTCTCAATTTGCATTTAGCGACGAGGTCTATCATGTGTGCCACAGCCATATAATGCCTAAAAGGTATCATTAGAAGGTTGGATCATAATTGTTTAGTCACATGACATTGTGCCATTCATGATTCTTTATCATTCTCTATAGTTTTTAGGATACTATTTATTTATTTAGCATAATTAGTCGAACCAGTCTATAGATTCTATTAATAAATTACTTTATATTGAAAGATGAGTCCCATTTTACCAATGTGGTATGCCCTTATGTTTGGGTCAATCCTCAATCACCAATATGATGGGCACGCGCATAGGATTGCTTGGTCAGTGACTTGGTGGGGCTTGATGGTTCCCATGTAGAATGGTACCATAGCCTCACTTCTCACAAACTCAACCATTATTATCATGTTAACATGTTTATAGATCAATTTTATAATTTTTGAACGTATTTTATTTATTAATTAATTGTCCAAGCTTCACTATTTAGAATTAATGAACCACATAAAATCAATATAATTGTTATAATTTGATAATATGTAATATTTAATAATGTTTCTTATGTATGCA
The DNA here is from genome assembly GCA_013350335.1 of Chimonanthus salicifolius. Lineage (NCBI taxonomy): Eukaryota > Viridiplantae > Streptophyta > Magnoliopsida > Laurales > Calycanthaceae > Chimonanthus > Chimonanthus salicifolius. The sequence continues at coordinate 6,807,483 of CM023539.1, forward strand.
CTTTTTTCTCGTAATTAACTTGACTTGTCAATTATTGGTTGGACGAGAAGAATGGGTGGTATCTAAGTGAGAATGTGGAGAAATCGGACTCCACAATGGTTAAGGCTTGGTGGAAATTAGGTCAAGGGGTAGACACGGTAGGGAACATGTATATAAGCAAAACTAGAGTTTTGGTCGGGAAGGGCGATAGAACCTTTTTCTGGAAGGATTTGTGGTTAGGTGAGAGACCCCTTAAGGAAACATTTCCAAGACTGTTTAGTATTTCTAAAAATAAAAACGCACTTGTTTAGGACTACTACAAGTTGGAGATAGGTCTCCTGGGAGTTTGACTTCCGAAGGGAAGTAAGATCCTTTGAAGAAAGACGGTAGTCTGAACTCTTAGCACAATTAGGGGAATTTCCACTATCACATGCAGATGATGGCAAACTCGTTTGGACGGGCGACTCCTCAGGTAGTTTCTTAGTTAAATCAATGGTGAACCTAGTGCTTAAACAATAACCTATTGACGAGGCCATCACCAGTTTGGTTTGGAAAAGGCGTGGCCCCCCCGAGGGTTCAAATTTTCGCTTGGTGTATGTTGAAAAAAAAAGGGTTCTCACCAAGGTGGAATTGAGGAGGAGAGGGTTGCTTAGAATGGAGGACAACCTCAAATGTACACTTTGTGAGTTAGAGGATGAGGACATATAATATCTCTTCATAAACTATCTAGTCGCACGGGGCCTATGGACAAAATTTGCTAACCTACTTGATGTCCCATGGGTTTTTGACAAGATCTGTATCAGAACAGTGGGCTCGTGGTTCCTTTCGAGACTAAACCCCAGATTGAAAATCACTTAATACACGATCCCGGTTGTAATTCTTTGGACATTGTGGAAGGAAAGAAACTCTAGAATCTTTGAGGGTAAATCATCGGATGAGAATGTGCTTTTCCAGGTTGCTAAATGGAGACTTTGCATTTGGCTATTATCTGACACCAAATTCAAGGGCCTTAAAATCAATGATCTCCATTTGTCTTGGGAAGGCTGCATGAGCAGACATGGAAGAAAAGTGAGATCAGAAGATGGATGGGTGCCACTAGAACAGGGTGTCATGAAATTTAACGTAGATGGGGCAACTAGAGGAAAATTGGGGCCAACTGGAATAGGAGGTGTGCATAGGAACCATAGGGGTGAAACATCAATTATGTTTAATGAGTCAGTGGGCATCGGGGATTTAAAGGAGGCGAAAATCCTTAATATTAGGAGAGCTCTGTCCATCTGGAAAGTTCATGGGCAAGGTAAACTGGTTATTTAAGGAGATTCGGCTAATGCTTTCAAATGGGCAAAGAGAGTTAGGCGTCCCCCATGGAGAATGACCAATACGGTTAGGGAGGTTAGAGATTTGGCTTTAGGGCTGGATATATCTTTTGTTCAGGTTGGTCGCACAACTAATGGAGTGACAAATTACTTTGCCAAGTTGGGAGTCGGAAACCATTTTTCGGGCGTTTTCTTCTTATAATATTTATTGGTGGTTTGTTGTACCATAGATTTCAGTTCTCTGTACAATTTTTTTTTGTTCTTTTGTGGTCCAATCATGTTAGACCCTCCTCTTATTGTATATTACTTCTTTTCCTTTTTAATGAGATTTCATTTTTACTGCTCAAAAAAAAAACCTTGACTAGTCAATCCCTAATCATCTCTGTAACAACCCGTCCCTTCAGCATAATATTGTCCGCTTTGGGCCCCACGTGGGGCGGCCCGCACGGCTTTGCATTGGGCCTGGCCCACAAGACCAGGCCCAAAAGGCCTTGTGCTAAGGAGAGGGGAGTACCCTCTTATAACCCCCTCCACCTCATGGGCGATGTGGGACTTTTTCCCACACCCCCGTGTGGGTGGGGTGTTACAATCTACCTCCCTTAAGACCAGAGCCGTCCCCGGCTCTGTCACGTCACACTGACAAGGGGTCTAGACAAGCAACACAACACAGAAGGGTAGAGGGCTCACACAGTCCGAGTGTTGAACCGTGCTCTGATACCAAATGTAACAACCCATCCCTTCAGCACAATATTGTCCGCTTTGGGCCCCATGTGGGGCGGCCCACACGGCTTTGCATTGGGCCTGGCCCACAAGACAGGCCCAAAAGGCCTTGTGCTAAGGAGAGGGGAGTACCCTCTTATAACCCCACACCCCCTTCACCTCATGGGTGATGTGGGACTTTTCCCCACACCCCCATGTGGGTGGGGTGTTACAATCTCTTTCTCTACTCTCTCTCTCTCTCAAGACTTGGCATTTGTATCATAGCATATCAACAATCAAGAACAAATGAGTACATTGCTAATCACTACACTAACTAGGCTATATAGATCACATCATTGTCATAGGGCAAGGGTCTAAATAATTCATGTGTGATCATCAATTGGTGATCAACAATGTGCAGATTGGTTGCACAAGAACAAACGTTGTTTAGATAGGGGTGATCAATTTGGTTGAGATGGTAGGGCTAAGAGACTCAAACGAGGCAGAACTCATCAGTATTAGGAGAGTTTTGACTATATAAAATCAATCGGGCATGGTAAACTAGTTATAGAGGGTGACTTGGAAAATGCTATCAAGTGAGCTAAAGGGTCGAAGCGATCTCCTTGGATATTGATTACCGTGGTGAAGGAGATAAGGGCTCTCACTTCGGGCCACGAGATATCTTGTGTCCTAAACAGATGCACAACTAATGGTGTGGTGGAGTTCTTCACGAAGAACGGGGTAGAAAACATAGTAGAAAGGGAAAAAGGGGAGTTCATGAGCAAGAGTACTCGATCTGAGCAAGTGGAAGCAAAACCATCTACCAAAAAGGAGAAGAGCATGAAGAGCCGATAGTCAAGCACTGCATCTATGGAGGTAGAGCCCAGAGAAGCCAAAGAAGAACATGTGGAGGTATCATTGACTCATGGGTAACCCCCAATCTCGGGCATAAAAGGCAGCCTGGAACACGATTTTGGCGGTAGTATTATGGTCTGTCTAGAAAGAGAGGAATTCTAGGATATTCGAAAACAAAGAGAGTGAGGTGAATGACATTTTCCAGAAGGCTAAATGGAGATTATGTGCTTGGCTCTTAGCAGGAAAAGAATTCAAAGGATTCAAAATATTAGACTTCGATAATTCCTAGGAGGGTTGCATGAGCGGGGGTCCTTGTAAGAGTAGAATAGGCACGATTTGGTCCTCACCTCCGGTGGGAACCTTCAAGTTCAACGTAGATGGGGCAACTAGGGGCAAACTGGGACCGACAGATATAAGGGGAGTTCTTAGGGATGCGACAATGACCTCATCTTTAGTCTTCTCAGAGTCGGTGGGTAGAAGAGATTCAAACATGGTCGAACTATTAGCCATTATAATAGCTTTGACCTTATGGGGCCCTATGAGACTTGGGAACTTGATTATCAATGGGGATTCAGCAAATCTGATTAAGGGGGTGAGGGTTGAAGAGGCCACCATGGAAAATGGCCACAATCATCAGGGAGTAAGGGCTTTGTGTTCAAGTCACGTGGTCTCTTTCTAGTTGGTCAAGAGTGGCAGGACTTCTTTTCGAAGATTGGGGTGGACTCGACACAAGAGGGTATTTTCTTTCTGTGATTGTCTTTGGAAGATGGGATTGTGGTTTTTGGGAAGAGATTTTTTGTTTTGTATTGTTGGGTTATATTGTACTTGTATTTTTCCTCTTTTTCTTTTCGGGTTTAAGACTTTTAGACCCTCACCATGTACATGTAACGCTTTCTTTGTATTAATATATATATCTATAATTTTTACCGTTAAAAAAAACAAATAACTATACTCATCCCATTAAGGTGATATAAAGAGACAATGCCATCATGGTATGCCCTTTCTTCAAAAGGAACCAACTTGGTCAGTGGCAGCATCCACTCCAATGAGAAGGCTTCCACACCATAATATGGTGTGAGGGGCTTAGCATTGATTCATCCTCGTTATTTAATTCCATACATGGGCTGTGCTTTTTTCTACCCCACAAAAAAATAAAAAATAAAAAACCCTCCTACTTCTGTTTTTTTTCCCTCCACTGATTGAATTTCTATATTCTCTTATTATTTATTCTACTTTTTTGAACTATAAGAAAATTGTATGCCTCCTATATTTTTGTAAATTGGCTTCTCAAAATATTGCCAGCCAACTCACACTTTGGTCTATAAATACCATTGCTGAATTGAGAAAATAAATTGTAAATTTGTTAACAAATGCAATGAGTGATTGAATAGGATGATTAAATCTTTCAAACAAGAGTTAAAATAACAAAAATGTCTAGCAATATGAGAGATTACCTGTTCACCTTCTTCATCACAATATCCCAATAAAGAGACCAGATTTCGATGATGGACTCTTGACAACAATTCTATCTCTGTATAGAACTCCTTTTGACCTTGTAAGGATCCTTCTTGTGCACGCTTTATGGCAACAACTGTTCCATCAGCTAGAATTCCTTTATATACTTTCCCATAGCCTCCTTGGCCAACTTGAGTGGAGTTACTAAAATTATTTGTAGCCAATGCCATTTCTTCAAAAGTGAAGTCTTTGACACCTTCAATTTTTATGGGTATTCTTGACACTGCAAAATGTATCGCAAAGATCACTATTACATGGCAGGATTTCTAAGTATTTATGAGCAGTAGCAGTAAACTCTACTTTCACTACCTACTGCAACTGAAAAGTAATTCTACAGAGAATCATGTTTTGTTTATCATATATTACTTACTAACCAAGGAATTGATTCAAACAAGGTACACAGGCACTTCCTAATCAAATCAGTACAAGTTGATGATTCTATAAATTAGAAATATTGGAGATTATTGTTACTACCTTGGTTTTGTTGTACAATAGAGTTCAGTTTTCTGTTCTTATTTGCTTTTCGCTCTTTGGTGGTCTAATCCTGTTAGACCCTCTTCTTATTGTATATGTACTTGAATTTTCTTTTTAATGAATTTTCACTGTTACTGCTCAATATATATATATATTGGAGCTTATTTGCTCAATATGGGAGTAGATGCAGCAGGGTGGCCAAGTGGCAAATTATCAGTAGGGAAGCATCCATCAGTGTAGATGCAAGATTGAGGTAATATTAAAAAGCAGGACCTGCAATTAGAGTGGCACCTACAGAAGAAATATCATCACGATGCCGCACCCCCCACCCCCCACCCCACCCCCTCCCCCCCGGATGAAACCCTGTTTTGATTGAGCAACTTCCAGGAAAAGAGGACTGATGACTTAGGTTTCCCGAAATGACCTATGCTAACAATAACAATCTTACATAACATTTGCTAGAGGCACAAATAACAGGATAGAACACTTACAGAAGAGCTCAGTGAGTCCACTACAGAGAGAGAAATTCTCTACAAAAAGGCAATGACATTTTATTATTTTAAAATAAGCCCGATTACAATTCAATCATTTTTTTTTATCATGCCTTCAAACTTACATTCCAAGAATTGTGATGGAGACAGAAATGTACCAGATTTATCAACAGGAATGATGCTATGATAGACACTTACAATAAAAATTGAGAAACATAATGCAATTTCACAGAAGGTTTTGTTCCCATCAAGTCAATCTTCTCTGCTCAAATGCAATTAATCTGAAGTAGGATGTCATTGTTTATGGAATGATTCTTTATGTTAAAGATGCTGTGGCTTGGTCCAAGAGAGGAAAGACCTCGATGTTAAGATTAAACTGGTTTTCTCTTTTGAAGGGGTTATTCATTATCAGGGGACTTTTTTTTTTAAACATTGACGACTTAATATCATTAAAAAAGAAAGTACAGAGAAGAGATCTGAGTATAGGAGATATATACTCAGAGCCAAAAATAAGGAAAAGAAACAAGAAAAAGAACAAAGAAAAAATAAGAAATAACAGATACATCAAACAGACCACCCAACACAAGATCCAAGTGAAACCCCCAATCCCAAAAGTCAAGGCTGTGAAGATGAAAAAATTCCAAAGATGGACTTTATAACTGAACACCAACTTTTGCCAAGAAGTTTGCAACGCAATTTTCCGATCGAAGAATATGAGTGAAAGAGACACCACCTAACCTGCAGATCCTCCAAATGTCCTTAGCAATACCAATCAATCTCCACGGGGGGATTTTTTTTTACTAGCCCAGGAGATGGGATTAGTTGAGTCACCTTCGATTATGAGGTTACCACTCCTAAACCCAAACCAAACCTAAAGTGCTCTCCTAATTGCCCTCAGTTCAACTTCATTAGACTCCATCAACCCTACATATTCGGAGAAAACTGCCAACATTCTACCCCTATCATCATGTAACACACCTCTTATTCCTGCCGGCCCTAGTTTACCCCTTGCCACCCCATCTACATTGAACTTGCAAGAACCATGGGAAAGCGCAACCCATTTGACCAAACACATCTTATCTCTACCAACACCTTTCATTCATTATCAGGGGACTTCACAGTTGATGTTGAGAAATCAGATTTTGGATCATCCATTGGACCTAACTGATACAAAAGATAAATTGGATGGAACTCTGTAAGACCTTTAGAGTTTGAAACTGCATAGCTATCTATCCCAAGATTAAAGATATGACCAAGAGACGTTAGGGAGGATATTCAAGTGACAATAGTAATAAATGTTGTACGTAGTAACCCGATGCCCGTGGCTTGTGGGGGGCTCCGTGCATCTACAATTTTACCCAACGCCCTCGTACTTGGGGAGAGGTGGGGGTCTTGGAGTTCCTTGTCATAAAAAAAATGTAAAAGAAATTCTAAAAGAAATTTTGAAAGTTCGGAAAAGGGAGACCTATGATAATGTGAGCCTGTAGCACATTTGGAACGTGCTCACTATTGAATCCATAAAGGTCATGGGTTTATTCATATCATTGAGCATCAGCTAGGAAGTTGGGCCATGCAAACTAATATGCAAAAACCAAATATGAAAGCCCCGCTTTGGGGCCGCACCCGGGTCCACACAGCTTTGTTTCTAGAGGTCCCACCAGAGGAGACACCCCAAAAGGCCTTGTGCTAGATGGAGGAGAGCCTCCAATATATATACCAGGGATTTCCAACCCCTGTTGGCAATGTGGGACTCTACACAAACACGCCCAGCGCTCCCATGGAGCCTGGCTAATTTATCTCCCCTTGTAAGCACTATTTGGTCTCTCAGCTAGGCCCCCCTTTGGGGTGGGGTATCACAACCCTGTAGATGGAAAAAATGGCCATGATGATGATGATGGTACGTTGACAACAATGACAAGGTCTCTGGTAATGTGGGGAAAAAGAAATCCATAGTCTCATCAAAGAAGAATAAAATCAAATTGAAGAAGATAGGGATCTGATAAATGCAGAGAGGAAGAAATATCGGCACTTCAAGGAAACTTTTGAACTTGGCTCTTAAAGAGGAGATGTGGATGCAGAAAGTGTAAAACACTGTGGCCTAAAGAAAAGCATAAAACTTCTAATTATTTTCATCAAATGGAAGCTTCAAGAGAAGGTAACAATGTTGAATAATCTTGGTGATGTAGTCAAAGATAAAAGATTATAGAAAGTACCCTTCAGTCCATGCTTATGAGGGCTTGACCAGCATCAAAATATAGAGCACACATCCAAGTGTAGGGTCTGTTACTATTGGCTTTGGAACATGTACGTATTTCCTTAATTACAAAAGGAATTTAGGGCATGCTTGTATGCAACATTTTCTATGGAAGCACCGTGGAAATGGAAAATGGTTTCCACATTGAAATTGTTTTCTGATATTCTGTCGAAACCATTTCCATGGGAAATGATTTCCACGATTCGGTCATTTCTCAACAATTTTGAGGAAAAAGAATTCCTCTGGTGAGGGTCAGAAAGAAATTTCCAAAACTCGTGGATTTCAAGATCTATGATCTTATTGACAGGAAAGCAGCCCATGACACAAGATCCAATCCAATCACAACCTTTGAGCCAATCCATGACCCAAATTGATCCAATCCATTACTCAATCTACGACACAACTAATTCAACCCATGATCCATCATCAACCTAACCCAACCTATGATATGATCCATGATTAGACTTTTGGCACATGGTCTAACCTAACTGGATACAGTATCTATGATCTATGACCTGACCCATGACCCAACCCAATCCATGTCTGTACCTAATCACCCCCAACCACGAACCAATCCAACCCCACTTAGCTGATGAATTTTTGGATTACATCGAGGGGGTGGCTAAAACCTTACCCAGGTGACTCCGTATTACATAATATTACCATTTTTAAGTATCAATTAAATTAAATATGTAATGCATATAACTTTATCATCATCATCAACTAGAATCAAGTAGGATTGAGATATAGCCTACGCCTCATCCACTTGACAATAGAAATGGATCTCAATGATGAATCATTGTGGAAACCCTTTGTCACACCAACAATAGAAATTGAAAAAAGTGGCAACAAAATCTATACATTTAATTTTCCTTGAAAAAAAGAATGATGGAGTAAATCAAATTCCATAAAACATAGTTGCCAAACATAACCTTGGTATCTTATAGTTCTTTGGAATTTTCATGAAACTTACATTCACGTTTCCTTAAAGTTGCACGGTGATATTTTGTATGCCTTCTCATTATAAGAACAGAGATGATTGCAGTTATCGTAATTGCACCAGCTACTGCTCCTAATATGATACCAGCCAAAGCACCCTTGCTTATCCCTGATTTTGAGGACCCAGGAAGCACTGCAATAAGGGGGGAAAATCATAAATAAGATAATATTTATCATATATAGCTGTGAACTGAATCAATTTTTTGCAACACTAGTACTTCACACAATCTATGAAACTTAACAGGTTTCCATGGCTAGGGATGGACAAGCCATCTTATGAACATTGATAGGGAGCTACACATTTTAAAGATGAATGAAGTGATTATTACAAAAGGATGAGTGTCTATGTTGTACAGAAAATAAAAAATAAAAAAATGGCAGCCTCAAGTTTTAAAAATCTAGAAAGCTTTTTTATTCTTCTATGGATCTTTCTTTAGTTGGGACCCTCCCACATGCTATTTTGAGAAAATAAGAATGAAGCCCACAAATTATGACCCCAATGTATTTTTTTTTTTTCTGTCTTTAGAATTGGCCTACTGTCCTTGTCTTTGCAACTTATAAATTAATAATGCCTTGGTAGAGGTTTGATGGTGTAGATCATCAATAGGTGGCCCCCATCATTGGAAAGAAAAAAGGAAAAATAGTGGACGTCGTCCCTGATCATTTGCCTATATATTGTTATGTGATTTCAACACAGAATCATTACGATTGCAAGGTTGCAAAGAAAATGCTTAAAAATAATGCTTCTAGTTCATGTCTAGAAGTTCAGATTGCTGATCATTTCAGTTTTCAGTTTTGTCAATGTTAAGTAACTGTTCAGGGTCATCTAGATTGTAAGATCATAGTTATCCTTGGTTATTCACATTGAATGTGAGAGTTCCTACATTCTACTTCTCAACTGTATTTTCTGGTTACAGACCATTCCAAAGGAGAATGTACAGGTTGGAGAACAAGGATTTTACAGTCTGGCATGTCTTCCTCAGATGGTCAATCCATACTGGGGTTCTCCATATCAGTAGTTTAAGAAGAAGCATGAAACCCATAGAAACTGAAAACCCAAGCTAACTGTGAAATGCCATTGGAAAATGTTCTTCCAAAACCAGAGTTATCGCACATAAAAAACGAGACACACACAAGTAGAAAGCAATAGGTACTCTTGAAATACAGCCTTCCAGACTTACGATTTGCATAAGGGCCCAGTAGAGTAAAGTTAAGCAGTTCATATGGTCCAAAGATATCGCTATCAGGAATGGTCCATGCTGTGAACATTCTTCTAATTCGTAGAACCTCACTCGAGTTAAATGTATGATTATTGATGTTATACTGAGGGAAAATCTTCAAGTACATCCTTAGCCTAGGACCTTCTTCCCAGAGAAATGAATCAACAGAGAGTTGATATATATCCAATTTGAGACCATTGGTTAAGTACTGATCAAATCGAACCTCATATGCAAGAAAATCAGAAATTCCAGGACTTTTCAGCCGATATCCAACTCTAATAGGAGCTGCACAGAAACAAGGTTCTGGAGATGCTGGGACATATTCAAAGTTGGTGTCTGTAGGGCATGCTTGAAGGGGACAACTGGAATTGGTTGAGTTTACAGAATCCTCAGTGCCAATCTGGGATGCACAGAACTGGGCAATGTTGAGCTGGTTTGGATTCTGACAAACAGGATTTCCCTGAAGCCTGGACATCACATAAACTGATGAGTATGGCAACAAATAAAAAGTATTCAAATGAAAAAGTAAAGGCATTCAAACTAACGATATAATTAACTAAATTCATCTTCCATTAACATTAATGAAAAAAGAACAAATTATCTATAAGCAGCACGAAGTTTAAATGATACAGTTGTAAGGGTCTATCTTTTTGGCCAACTATGAGGGGCATTTCAGTCATTTTCACTTAGAAACAGGCTACTCAATAAACTAGTGGGCTAATTTGAGTTGGCCCTAACCCAAGTTTTCAGATTGATAGCCAATGGGGAAGACAGATATGAATCCTTTATGAAATCTCATTATGTTCCTTTGCTACTATCGAATTGCTACTGTAGTAATCATTCCAGTAGAGTGCCATATGTAACATGTGTACCAGTCTTCTGTTCATGAACATTTTTAGCAGTATTGACCAATTGAGTGGAAGCTATGATTATTATAGTTTTGCAAATTTTGTCTATAAATCAGAACACCATTCTCATAATGGAATATCGGTAATTGACTCCAGTTTTCCATCTGGCTTCTGTACTTTCTCTTATCTTCTCAACTTTTCAACGTAACATGGTATTCTGCAGTATTGAGGACCTCAATTTCACAAGATCCTCGGGACTACCATACACAGCTCGGGTTTCCTATAAGTTTTAAGTAGTATATTCTCAATGTACTAGAGATACCCTGTATTCACAGGAAATTGTACATGTTATTGATAGATCTAGTATTTGGAACCTTCTCCGAGGTCAGTTTTGTATGCTCTATATTGAAGTGATTTTTTTACAAGATTTTCTAATCACTCCAAGATAGTCACAATTCCTTTTTTCCCTTTTGCTAGAACAATAAAAATGATGATCCTTGCGGTTTATGTTGATGACATTGTTCTCACTGGTAATGATGATACAACTATTATTGCATTCAAGAATAATTTACAGCGCACCTTTGACATTAAAGATCTGGATTCCCCTTGTTGTTTTCTAGGGATTGAGGTTGCTCATTCCTCTAAAGGGATTTCTCTAAAAGAAGATATGCTCTAGATCTTTTACATGAAGCTAGTTATTCTGGGTGAAAGGCCTGCTGCTACTTCTTTGGATGTCAACACCAAGTTATTTGTTTCGGATGGGATTTTGCTTCAAGTTGTCTTTTGAATCCTTCAGTATCTAAAGGCTCATCCTGAACGAGGATCGTTCTATCCACGACAGTCTAACATGCTGGTTCGTGGCTACTCAGACGCTTATTGGGTTGGATCTCCTGATGACCGACACTCTACCTCGGGCTACTGTGTTTTCTTGGGATCTCATCTCGTCTCTTGGCAAAGCAAGAAACAGTATATTGTTGCTAAGTCGACTGCAGAAGCAAAATATCGAGCCATGGCCAATACTGCCTCTGAGTTACTTTGGTTTCGGCAACTCCTCTCCGAGTTAGGTTTTGCCCATTCTAACCCATTAATAATGTTCTGTGACAATCAGACTTCCATCAACATCGCATCCAACCCTGTGTTTCATGAAAGGACAAAGCATATTGAAGTTGACTGTCATTTCTGTCACGCCCCTATCTAACAGACACGTGAGAAACAATAATTTTCTTTTTAACTCTGAAGCATGCACAACTCATAGTCCAAACACGTGACACCTACACGTGCTGCGAGATCCCTACGGATCCTAGGACTTATTGGACCATTGATTTGATCGAACTGAATTATCAGCCGCCTACGTATTCTAATGGAGATCAGATCTTGCGTAGTTCCCAATTCATTTATGTTATGGCACTAACCCCGTGCTATTCATGATGTCACATCAAGACATTCTAATTGCCCAATTGTAGGCCTCATCAGTAGAATAGATCTCATTAATCACGCGTCTAGCCAATCACGAGTCTATACCAACCATGGGGTCAATGTCACGCATGGGATAAACCTCAACCATGGGACCTATACCCGAACATAAGTACATCCCTCCTCAGGGACAATACTCTAAATATGGGTCCAATCCTCTATAGAATCAATGCCCTCTGTGGGAATATCCATCCACGGTATACAATACTCCTCCGTGGTCACAAAACCCTCCATGGGAATAACAATCCATGGGAAAATAATATCTATCCATAGAACTGTCACGTCCACCAAAAGACCAATACGTCTACCATGGGACCACTACATTTATCATGGGGTCAATATGCCTACCATATAATCAATATCTAGGCATGAATCCAATCTATCTACCATGGGAATAACATCTATGGGATTCATCATCCATCCCTGGTAACTCTCCATCAGTGAGTATCATCTATCCATGGGTAATAATCATCCATGAATATAATCACTCCATGGTATAATCCATCCATGGGCATAACTCATACAATCGTAGAACCAATATGTCTATCATAAGACCAACAGGTCTACCATAAGACCAATATGTCTACTATGGGACCAACATGTCCACCATAATACCAATACGTCTACCATGGGACCAACATGTCTAACATAAGACTAATACGTCTACTATGGGACCAACATGTCCATCATAAGACCAATAAGCCTACCATGGGTTTAACATGTCCATCATAAGACCAATACGTCTACCATGAGACCAACATGTCCACCATAAGCCCAATACGTCTACCATGGGACCAACATGTCTACCATAAGACCACTACGTCTACCATGGGACCAACATCCGGACATGAATCTAGACCACCATGGGAACCATCATCCATGGGTATACACATCCATCCCTGGTAACACTCTATCTGTGAGTATAATCTATTCATGGGTATAAACTATCCATGAATATAATCCCTCCATGGGTATACTCCATCCATGGGCATAACTAATCTAGGGGCACATCATCAACCATGAGATCTTCTATCCATAGGAACAACACTCGAATGAATCACTACGTGACTGTGGCAAAAATATCAAATCATCATATCATATCATAAACATACCACGACCCCTAGCAAGACTTAGGTCCCAAGACTTACTAAGTGGGAGACCCACGACTGACATGATCAAGTCTAGCTCGTCCTGCATCCCTTCACCTCATGGGTGATTCAGTCAAACTCTAAGGCGATCGGACCGCGTCTAACAAAGTTAGCACCACCACCATAGGGTAAAATAGTAGCTAGCACTGCACAACCACGCACAACCAGTGTGCGGAATAGTCAAAGGGCGCCCTACAGTATATAACATGTAAGGGACTCACCCTGCGACAACAACCACACGGGACCAAGTCTCCGTGGAAAAACACTACTATCCCGAATACTTCTCTGGGACAGGAAATCAAACATCACAATCACATGAGGGACGTACCAATACCATGTCTCAATATCAAGTGACCAACTCACATAAATATCTCAATGCCACAGTCTCCATATGTTCATATCGAGGCTCCCGCGGTCTCATGGCTACTCTAGGCCTTACTCATGGAATCTGTGTACTTATGTCATCCTTTTAACTACACAAAGGCGAGACACAATGATCTACTGATATGACAATTTCCTTTTTTTTTTCAACAGACTGAGCCATAACGTTATCATTACGTGAGGGACATGCCCATACCACGTCTCAATCATCGTCAATATCACGTGAGGGACACACTCATCCCACGTCTCAATCGTCATCACGTGAGAGACACACCCATACCACGTCTCAATATAATCATCACGCGAGGGACATACCCATACCACGTCTCAATATAATCAAGTGACGTAGTCACATACATCTCAATGCCAAAGTCCTCATCTGTTCATCTTAAGAATTTTCACAGTTCTCTAGCCACTCTAGGCTTTACTCGAGTAACAAACATATATGTCTCATCATATTGGGACTCCCAAGGCATCATAACCTCTTCAGGCTGCCTTCGAGGGATCCAACATCTAGCATTAGGGTTTATATTAGGGAAAGTATATCCCACTAATCTCTTTCTACCCTTCACATTTGCTCAACATCTTACATCATCCTTAATATAAATGGATGACACAATGCATCTTTTTTATCAAGCTGAGGCACAATGCTCTCAATTGCCTACGTACCACATAGTAGATCAAATCAACCGTAGTTCATCATTTTCACATGTGGGTTGACGTTGGGGAGTGGTCATACTTTTATTTTGGGGAAATAAAAAAAGGTTTTCTTAGCATTTACATTGCATTCCATGCATTCTCAATCATACTAGCCCATCCCCATTGTAGCACAAGTTAACCCCCTTGGGTTCTAAGATAATTGACCTTAACTCACCCATATCACTTAGTCTAACCATTTATCAAGCTCCTTTTCAAATCATGGAAATTCGTTCTACACATGGTTAAGTCGATCCACCACAACCATTATCAACATAGGTACTCACTAATGATGTACACATCATCATAAAATCCAAAACGCATTCATCATACTTATTATATGAGTTACCCATCTAAGAATTCCAATCACACAATCATGAGAATTCATTTGATACGTACATTACTCATAACCATATACAAGTATGGAAAGTTATCAAGGCCCTACATTACACATCCTGGGCAATCTTGATTTATCATACATTCTATCATAGTTCAACATATCACAAATCTATGAATTCTCAATTATAGTAAACATCTAATAATAGGGAACTTGGGAAACTCATACATATATATCTGATGCAATATATTCACATCAATCACACATAGGCATAAGGAGGTCAAACCATAACCTTACCCAACTATGCATTGGAATGTGCACAAGGCAACATTCACTCAAACATATTATCACACACCTTGTGAGTATGGAATTTTACAAATATTCCCAATGCTCTAAGTGTGGCATTTTCCAATTTTACCCAATGTTATCAAACTCAAATTGTATCAAAATTGGTCTAGGGGTGTGAATCGTGAATAGAAAATCGTAAAATCGTACGATTCATATATCCTATTATTCCCTTAACCATTTTGTTGACCTGGGTCATTACAATTTCCTTCGACATCACATTTCTGCAAGACGGACCTTCACTCCCTATCTGCAATGCAAGGATCAACTTGCCGATATGCTTTACCAATGTTGTTTCTCGATCACACTCGATCATGTTTTAGGCAAGCTGGACTTACTCGATATTTTCGCACCAACTTGAGGGGAGTGTTGTGGGACCCAATTTGGGACAGTTGACCACGACAATCCCATTTGGGAAAGTTGACCAAATTTGTGGTGTTAGTTGCAATTAGATCTATAATTGATGTAAATTTATTATTCTTTTATTTCTTCCATTTTTAGCCACTATAAATGGCGCCATATAATTTATTCATACCCATATGTGCTCTCCTTCAATGACATAGAAATACAACAAAGAGAATAATTTCTCTTAGCTTTTGTCCCTACTCTTCATAATTTTTCTCTTTTTTTACATTCAACAACTTTCTCAAATTGTAATTTGACACTAACCATTGGGGCCCATCATGGCCCTAACCACATCACTTCCCCTTACACCCCACCCCCGCCCTCCTCTGCCCAATTTGACCCCAATCCAAGTTGAAAAGCCCATTGATCTAACATCATGAAGTTCCACCATTTGATAAAATTAAATCTTGAGGAGCTTTAGAAACATGGCTTCACTTATCTGATCAAGGTGGTTTTTTATAGGAAACTTTATCAAGTAAAGACCTTTCCAACTAACCTATTTCTATAGGCCATGGTGGGCTCATAGGAATCCTCAAATTACTGTGTCCCCAGGTGATCCACATTATATTTGGGATCTAGAGAGCTGCCTCATTACAAGAATAGAACTGGCTGCAAATAGATCCTCACATTAAAGTAGAAACTAAATGGAACAATAGTGAGGTAGAAAGCTTGTCTTGTAGCCAAAGCCTGCAAGCAATTATAAGCGACAGATTATTTGAAAACATTTTCACTATAGAAAAAGTGAATTTTGTCTACCACCAATTTTCTTAGCCCCTCCACCAGCTAAATGTGAAGTATACCGTTCGTCACAAGGATATACAAGAAGAATCATATATGACCTTTACGTCCGAGATTTTTTCTTAGTAGGAGAAAAATAAGGCATGCCAGTTACAAGAAGCAATCTATGGAATGAAGTAATCCCCTTGAACCTGGTGTAATCACCTTAGTTTTCCTATTTCAGACTTTAGATTTAAGTAAAGCCATATTGATCATTGTGTTTAATAAGACTCCTACTTCCACTACCATCTTAGTGATTTGTGCTGGCCAAGTTGTCCTATTTGGAGATAATACTCCAGAAATTGCCAATATTAAGAACTACGTCAAAACTTTGATATTAGGGATCTCAGTGTTTTATAAGTATTTTTTGGGCATTGAAGTTGATCAATCCACCCATGGCATCTTCAATTCCCAAAAGAAATATGTTTCTTGACCTTTTTTCCGAGGTTGGGATGCTTGGCACTTATCCAACCTATGTTCCTATCATAGTATCATTGGGTCATTGTTTGCATGATTTAATGTCTGAACTTCTCAATGTTCCTAGATCATATTGGCAGCAAAAGGAAAATTTATCTATCACACCAACCAACATCTAAATTTACCCATGAAATCAATGTGGAAAGCCAATTTCTGCATGCACCATCTACACACAAGCACATCATTTAGATACCATTCATCATATTTTATGGTATCTCAAGTCTCTACTAGAAAAGGTCATCGATTACTGTATTGGGTTTGCTCTAAATATGATTGACACTTCACCACTACCCATTTTACCTTTGTTAGTGAAAATTTAGTCACTTGGAAGAATAATAAGTGATTCATTTTCACTGGATCAAGTGCAGAAGCTGCATATTAATTTACGACACATGCCTCTTGTGAGATGAAATGGCTGCAATCTCCATGAAATGGGATTTTGTGCATCCACTCCATCGTGACACTCATGTTGCTATCCACATTGCTTATAATCCTATCTTCTATGAGAGAACAAAAAATATTTTAAGACAACTGTCACTTTTTCCAGGAAATGGTCACCTAAAAAGTTTTGTCCATTTCATATGTTGATCAGGTGATCAGTTAGAAAAGGTGCCGACAAAGTCTCTAGCTTATTCCAAGTTACATGACACTAGGCAAGCTGGGCATATCTAATACCCGTGTACCAATTTGAAGGGGAGTGCAGAGAAGTGGAACATTCCTAGGTGTTCCTTTGGAGCGTCATGTGTTGTGAAATCACCAAAATATTTGTACTCATGTAGGCCAAAATATGTTTCTTATTTAAGTATGTAATTGGAAGATTCTGAGAAGATTGTAAGAAGCCTAATTAGGCTTCTATTAGGTATTTGACCAATATGCCAAAAGCTCCAGAGCTAATTGAATGCAGAAAATCTTAGGTGACATCTCAGCAACCCACTCTATGATGACTCTCAGTCTAGATCAGGTAGCCCTTTTGCAACTTTTTGGCAGCTTCACTTCGGTACCAGGTAGCCATTTCCATAGGCGTCCCCTCCAAGATTTGAACCCAAGATATGGTACCACTCTAATACCAAAAACTAGGTACTTGGCCCCATACTAGGCTGGCCCAACCCAACACCCATACCCCAAGTTGGGCTCCACTAGGCACATAATACCTACTTTGACAAGATTTGTCTCCCCTAAACTAGAAGACAGGAGATAACAAGGAGTTGACCACCATGGTGAATCCCTCTCTCTTCCTACTTTTTGTTGGGCAGCGAACGAGTCCCACATTGGTTGTGAAGGGGGAGATCTAGGGACTTATATAGGACTTGGGTCACTCCACCTATCGGGCTAGTCTTTTGTGATGGATACCCAGTCCTAACAAGGGGTATCAGAGCCATATCTCCAAGCCAACGCATGTGGACTCAGGCATGGGATCCCCTAGCAAGACGGGATGGTCGGCGGTGTTCTATCCACCAGAGAGCCTCGTTCGAGAGAGGGGGGCGAGAATTGTTGGGCAGCGAACGAGTCCAACATCGGTTGTGAAAGGGGAGATTTAGAGACTTATATAGGACTTGGGTCACTCCACCTATCGGGCTAGTCTTTTGGGATGGATACCCAATCCTAACACTTTTTTCATCTCCCTACACTAATAATGAATTTAATACAGTTAACAGGCAGCATCGATCTTTGGCTCAAATCCCACAAAATTTCGACATCCCACATATTCATTAGAATTGAAGATGGAATCTTAACAATTACTTCATTTCTGTTCCAAACAATTGATTTCATTTCAAGGATATCCATAGTCATCCTGGGGGCTATTAGAAAGCCAAGGAACTAGGAAGAAGTGACCAAATGCTCCGCATCAAGGGAATAACAACCCTTTTCTTGTCTCAACTTTTTTGGCATGGATCAATATAAAGTTACACTAGATCTTGTCAAATAGATTGAATGCAAACATTAGAAACCTCTATAAATCAAGAGCTTAGGTGTAGTTGTAAAAACTTCCATTAACTTGCATGACTAGATGACGTCAATGAGTGTATCAAATATTTTAGAAGACTGATTAGATTGGGTCAAACTGATATTAAATTGGATTTCAACATTGATGGTCATATTACAATATAAGATTAAATGAATGATGGGATTATGACTTTGATAATGATGATGAATTTATGATTAAACGAATCAAGGATAAAGTATAAGATGAGTGAAAGTTGGGCATGACAAGGTGTGGACATCTTTATTTTACGTTGTTTCATCTACATAGTCAGGAATTATACAGTTAAAAGAATAAGAAAAAAGAAAAAAAAAAAGATCCTCAGCAGCTATATTTTAGGTAACTTCAAATCACTAAGAACCCCACCTCCCCCACCCAACCAATCCTTCCCCAAAGGAAGAAAAAAAAATTCTTCCTTCCTCGAAACAAAAAAGAAAAAAAAAATCATACGCACACATCAAGCCAAAAGAAAAGAACGAGAATGCCCTTAAAGATGAACATAACACTAATGTGGAAGCATTGAAAGGCATAAATATAATAAATACCACAAGAGATATAACAAGTAACAACAGGTCAAAACCTATAAGGTATTACTAATTCTAAAAATAAATGAAAGGGAAGCATACATGATGGTGACATTTGAAGGAGGATCAAGAGTGCCTGAAACATCTGAAAGATCATTATTTTGAAAATTCCTGCAAAATTGAAGTGCATATAAAATATTTAGAGTGAAGTTCAAATTTCATCACAATGGGATAGATTGATCCAAGGACATTGCAGAAACAGAATCAGAATCCTGGATCCATTCATTTGTACAGCTGTGTCATCCAGACAAATGGAAAAAGGATTCAATGATGATTATGATGACAATAATGCATCATTTCCTATACGCTGCACACGTTTGCAATGTTGGTTAGGGCAGTGCAGTGAAGTTAAATGCTGACATAAGCAGACCACCCTTTTTTGTTGAAACAACTGTGGTTATTGCTGATTTCCACCTTGACACAATTTAAGGGTAAAACAGCATGTGCCCTTACCCAACAAAAGTTATTCAAAACATGTGCATCAGAAGGGGTTCTCTTTTTAACTTTGGAAAAATAAAATGCAATGAAAAGAAGAAATTCTACTGAATGTCACATTCTGCCAAATGGTGATTGAACTGAACGTTACGAGAAAGTTTTACTGGTCTCACAAGGTAAGTCTTGTGGTTGCAGTGAATGTTACATTCTGCCAAATGGTGGATGGAACAGAACCATTCAATGAATTGTTCTCGAGGGACCTGCATGGAAGGTAAACACATAATGACCCATCTGGTACATAAAAACATTGAATTTGCAAACTAGTTTTTGACTTAGCTGTTAAAGTAACACACGAATTGTGATTGGAACTAGCATATAGAGGTTCAATATATTCTATTGCATTAAGAAATCAAAAATAGATTAGTTTGCAATTGAACTCTGCCTGATTTAAATTCCTCTAATAATCATTTTGTGAAAAATACATAAAACTCAATCAACATAGAGGAATGGAACAGAATGGAAAGCTGCTCTCACAATCTCTGGAGAGAAGGAAGACCGGAGAAGTTTGCAGGAATAGATCCGCGAAGCTGGTTGTTAGATAAGTCACTGCATATATTAACACAATCATTATCTTAATCAGATGGTCATGAAGATTAGTGTATCATAGGTCAAAATATTCGTAGAGATAGTGGGATACATTTCTTAGCTAAAAACTGTTATCTAGAATTTAATAAATTAGAAAGATTCAAAAAATCAAAATGACATGAAATTGATTTAGTAAGTAGGGAGTTTTACATTGTAGTAATGTTACTGGATAGTTTATTCGTTGGGATGGAACCATTAAGTTGATTCCAGCTGAGATCACTGAAATATGAATAGCATCAAAATAAAATCACCATGTTAGATATCTCATAGCTGAAGAGAACAGAATTTGTAATCAATGTAGTGACAGAGGTCATCCAGCAAGTTATCAAGAATCATCCAACTTGTGTCACAAACTTACAGATAACCAAGTTGAGGTATCATGCTAAGATCAGGAATAGATCCACGCAAACTACAGTTCCTAAGACTCCTGCAAACCCAAACAGAAACCTTTACTCATTACATGCAGATTTCCAGAAAGGAATGCATGTTCATATTTCTTCATCACCACCTATAAAGGTCATCCAGATGAAGATACTTTATTTTTCTCGTTTCTTAATAAAGCTCCTTTCATCATCATTCAAAAAAACCTTCATGTATATGCATCTTTAGCAAGAAAGCTTTCTACATATGATTGGATGAATCAGAAAAATGTGCATCTTAAATTGAGATATGATAACAGATTCTCCATCATCTACATTCTTGTTCTAATATTCTTTAGCTAGTTCTTAACCATCGGAAAAACACTAATGTAATATTTAAACAGAAATAGATGGACTTCAAGGCTCCAAAAAATATCATTGAAATCCTAGTGGGCTTCAATCTCTAACAAGAATATAGTAGCACATGCCAAATTCATCATGCCCATTCGTCATCATAATATATACAAGAGGCAGCCTGATCCACAAAGCTTAACCCATAAATAAAAGTAAGAAACACACTTACAATTTCAGCAGCTTGGACATGCTTGCATAAGAAGCTGGAATTTCAGTCCCATCAAAGTTGTTGTTATCAACTTGACTGAAAGAAATAACATGTTAACATTAGAAATCATTAGACAAGATGTTGTACAAATGCACAAATCCTATTCTGAAATTACTCAATGATAGTATGAGAAAACAATCATAGAGATGCCACATAAAATATAATTAAAGATAATAGTGAAGTATATTTGAAAAAAAAAAAATCATTCAACAAATTAAAAAACTATAAATTATACGCAATGTATGTTATACAATGTCAATCACAAACAAAGTGGGGGAAAATACTGTTTTAGTTCGCTAAAGAT
Organism: Chimonanthus salicifolius; assembly: GCA_013350335.1. NCBI lineage: Eukaryota > Viridiplantae > Streptophyta > Magnoliopsida > Laurales > Calycanthaceae > Chimonanthus > Chimonanthus salicifolius. The sequence continues at coordinate 6,829,102 of CM023539.1, forward strand.
TTTAGATGCCAAAATGCAACTCTTCCCTCAGTTTACCTTATCCCTTGCTCCCAGCAAGGGATCAGAAAGATATGAAAGATGGTGTTAAACAAATTCAAAAGAAGAAATCCACTAGAAGTTTTCATCTTTTATACATAGTTCATATTACAAGTTTTCCATCAATGAAATTCACTTAAAGCACATTAGTTTCAAACTCTCACCTCCATGTGCTTATTTTCATTTGAGCAAAAAACGATTAGCTTCATGCACACACTGGCGCATGATGATTCATGATTAAAAAGTTGGACACTGCACAAGTTTAAGGTATCTTCAAAGATGTGTCTATTAGATTTCATTTACTTTCCTTCCATTAGATGTTAGAAAGGGGATAAAAAACACAAAAGGTTCTTTTTCATCACTTGTACTAAATGATCTCATCCCCAACTTTTTGGTATATTCTGTTTCCTCAAGCTTTTTCTCCAGGAATTCTACTTTCAAAGATCGAAATCCCAAATGGCCTTTTCGATATTCCACCCATTTCATACAACATTTTTTACAACAGTTTTTCCAAGAATAAATATGAACCAAAGGCAAAATTTAAAAAACATGACGGCACACAAGTCAGCAAAAGCTTGCCAAGTTTTAGCAGACTCAATGTCCTTCAGTTTGTCACCAAGTCTCTATGTCCTCCATTTTTTTTTAAATGAATAAAAAGAAATATTCAAAATGGCACCAACTATCAAGCTGTTGAAGCCATAGAGTGCTAAGAGCAAAAGGAACAATGCTACTTAAAATAAACAAAGGCAAGTTTCTGAGATACTGCTTTTGGGTTTTTTTTCTTCAAGAAGTGGACCATGAATGATCTTATTCAACATGGTTTTCGTTTCTTTGTTTCTCTTCAATAACAAGATGCTTCTTGTGATACATTTGTAAAATACCAATGGGTGGAAACTTGTTATGATGTTTAGCCAACATAATGAAAAGAGTTAAAAATGATTGCAAGAGGCAATAGTATCAATAGTGGGTTCTATTTTAACCACGTAATGAGAAGTTCATTGTTAAATTATTTTCCCAATCCTTTCATATCTTAATGTTTCATCATTTTTTTAATATTTTCCTAATATATAAAAATATAATAAATAATAAATTCACCAAACAATAACTTTCAAAACTGAGTTAAGAGTTGCCTGAACCTGACTTCGCAACAGGTTTTCAAGTCGAATCCAGGTTTCAAGGTTTTGAACTATGAACATGAGAAACTTAATCAACAGGTATTTCAAAAGTTTCCACACAAACTGCAATTTTCTAATGAATATATCATGGAAGATCATACATACATACATGTGTATATATATAAGCGAAACAAAAAGATGATAACAGCCTTTTATAAAAGATGAAAATTAGCATTGGTAGCCTACATGTGCACGAGTAGAGAGAGAGAGAGAGAGAGAGAGAGAGAGAGAGAGAGAGGTGTAAAGCACCAACATACAGTATGAGCAAGTTTGGCAACTGAGAAAACTCTGGCGGAAGATATCCAGATAAATTGTTGTTGTCCAGCAGGCTGCATATTTTCACTTTGTAAATAACAAAGCACAAATACAAAGAAACTGACAAACACCAACTCACTAATTTTAAACTGTCGAAGGGTATAGAATAACTGGAAGAAAGAAATCTGAGCAGCCTTAACTTACAAGTGAACAAGATTTGGTAATCTGGAAAGCTCCGGTGGAATTTGCCCACTAATTGAGTTATTATTCATATGGCTGCCGAAAAGAAGAAACATATGAACTACATGTATACTACTTCATTTACTTCAAACCAAAACAAACAACACATATCCAAATCCACTCACAAGTGCTTAGTTTTGTTCAAGTTTGCAAACGATTTTGGTAAAGGACCAGAAATATGGTTCTGATCTATTTGTATTCTATCCAAGTTAGGAAGATAACCAAGCTCATCAGGCAAAGAGCCAGATAATTGGTTCCCATTCAAAAGCCTGAAAATATAGCACAAAATATTAGTAGTTAGCACTTAATTTATGTGAAGATTTAACAGAAAAGACAGTATCTCAGTGATTCGTGCACACTAAATTCAGCTTCTTCTCTAAGATTCTAATGAGATTAAAGAGGAAAATGACATAAGAACTAACTTAGGGGTCAATGCATCATGAAACATGTGGGGTTATGAATAGATACGTCCTCCAACTATGCTAGGAAATTACAAAAGATAGTTGGAAATTACTCAATATCTAACTTGCCATTTTAAATGAAAATTTTGTGCATGTCTAAATTAGTAGATGAAGCATGAGAAAGCTCTGTTTACTCAGGATTATCTTTCAAAAAAAAAACTCTGTTTACTCAGGACTATCTGTAACAACTCCATGGCAAAAGATATAAATTGTTAATTTAATGAACCTTCTTGCCCTATTCCACAGTCTCCTTGGCAAAACACCTTAGCACAGAAAATTTCATGAGTCAGATCATATCTCGACTCAAAATACAATAATCATATTGTAGCAGGTATAATTTAGTGGTAGAAGTGGCATTCGTTCTATCAACAACTAACATATACTTAAGTGGTAAACTCAAATGTGATAATACTCATGGAGAAATCAATCATAATAAATGCATAAGCGACATTTGTCTGGAACGGTAATATCTCTTACTTTGCCAGGGTTAATGTTTCCGATGCCTTAAATGTGGATAAATCTATGAGAAATTCTAAGGGAAATAGTTCCATAAAACAGACCTTGTAAATTGACAAGTAGTATATCCTTTATAAAAGCAGTAGTTAACAGTCAATGCCGACACAGGTACTATGCAAGAAAATGGCATCAGCCACCAGAACAAAACCTAGGCTATCCGATTATATTAAGAAAAGCAAAGGTATAATTTTTTGCATGACATATGGCAGTACCACTTATATGGGATGGTGATAAGTGGAGAAATTTCCTCGGATGGAGAATGTGTTAAAATGTGATGGGACCTATAAACCTACATCTCGCATCAGTACACTTGTTATATTTAATTCATCAACAAGCAACTTCCAATGTGTGACTGGATCCAGTGGAAGCAAATCTCAATCAAAATCAAGTCATGCTAGCAATTGCATTAGTTCTTAGTGACATAATAATTCTCCTGAGTCACATGCACACAAGATGACTCAGTGTATCATCAAATCCTCAACAAATGCTTTGTCAATTATTGGTTCATTTTCAGACATATCCCTTCTTTGGTATTTGCTTACAAGGTATTCCAATGCTTGTATCAAATTTTCGAGTGATTGGTGTGAGGGTGTGAGCTATGGTAAACCATCAAATCTACATTACTTTCAAGATATTTGGCCCATCACCTCTTTAAATTACTAAATATCTCATACCATCATCTTACAAACTGTAAGGAATCCTCATCACTAATCAACATTTCACTGACCTAAGTATTACCACATCCAATGAGAACAAAACCTAAAAGAGACCCATGTATGCTTAGTTAGAGTTTACCCAAATTTCATCAATCTGTGATTTCTAGGAAACACAACCACATGATCACAATGGTCCCATAATAATTTTGTTAAAAAAAAGGTCCCACTATAGCGTAGGGTCCTGAAAACAGTCCAACAATAATAATATGAGGATGCCAAATTAAATTGTACTCCAAACAGCCAATATGAGTTGTGCATAAATTTAGTGTCATGCAACTGGTCCACACATTCAAAAATCAATTCAACATATGAAAAGTGGGCTAAAATCTCAACAAAGTTTACCAGGTGTCTAGAATTTCATTGAGATTCAAACATCAGCAGGACATACACTTATTGTGAGCACACATCTGAACATGATAGGTTCATGAACTGAACCAGAAACCAGTATGCAATAGAAACATAAAACCTCAGATGTAACAGTCAGTGTGTTGTGCCTTTAAGGAGATAATCGCACTTTAGTGTGACCACAATCAAAATTCTTGGCCTCACAACCACCAACTGTACAGCTTTGCATACACCAATGCTTCACCAAGGAGAAAAAGCAAAATGACTTCATTCCTTAATAATTTAACTTCATTAAGAAAAAACCCAAGCTTACTTCATCCACCATTTCTCAACCTTATCTAAGATTGCAACAACAATTGCCGCTATAAAATAAATCCCAACAACTTATCCAGGCACAATATGTTATAATGTCATCCTTCACTCTTAAGAAGAAAATGTTGATGCAGACGCTATGATGGACAACACAGATGGGGGCCATGGTTCAACCTGACAAATTTTTAGATTGTTTAGATTTACACTGATTGGTATTTTCGTTATTTTAAATTATGTCATATTTGAGTATAGTAGAATGTCTGAATGGCATGAAATTTGATTCATTGGACGGCACATTTGATTACCTTTTCAATACGCTTAGGTTTGTTTAATTTTGACACTATTTGAAGAAGTTATGACCATGTTATGAAAGAGACTCTTAAGACAAAAGGCAACGAAGAAAATGGCGAATGGTACCAAGGCAGTAGATTCTTAGTGGTACCATAGTCTGGACCTCGATCTCAATTATATCATTTCTTTATCTACGTTTCAATTAAATGATCTCAGTTTACATTCAAGTTATAAGAGGCAGATGAACCTAACAACATTGTCGAATTTCCATGCTTTTTATTCACTTTAATCTAGCACCAAAATAAATAGAATGGAGACAATCACCTAGAGTTCCAGAATGGCTTCAAAATGCATTTTATAATTTTTATGGGTCAAGAAAACAAAGAAGACTTTGATGGCTGTGAATCTTTTCAAAGAGGTTTTGTAGAAACTTTATGACTTATGATAGTGGATCTATCGATTAAGGCTTCGATCTAGTTAATGAGCAAGGAAGTACTAGAAGAATCAATAAAATGAGGGAACAAAAGGTTTAGAGGAAATGGATGGTCAAACAGGCATTCAGTCAACCACTCTAAGTTGCATCAAGTTACACCAAATCATTCATAAACACTAAAATACCACAAAACAGTGACACCACATAACTTGCAATAATTAACCTTCTAGGCCTACTAACAAGGGGCTGATACACATGGTCATAGCAATGGCTTACTAATATAAAATTGTGATTCTAGTATTTTCTAACTGAAATATTTCCCTTTGTCAATAAGAAAATTATTTAGTACTGTTTTCACTCTATCACCCTATATTTCTTGAAAAATGTTCAATCAGCAGGATGTTTAGGGCAGCTTAACATTATATTGTAGATGGATTTTGTAGTCCAAAATGAAGAAATACATACTGGTGAAAACTCAAGGCATGTATAACTCTTTGAAGTTGTATCTGCTTATTTCTGTGTCAAAATCATTTCATGACATTAAAAATGCATTAAAACCATAAGTACTGATGCCACTTACAGGAGTTGCAAAGATTTAATATTGCCGATCTCCTTTGGTATGGAGCCACTTATTTTGTTCCACATAAAATCCCTTCCAAATAAAAGGAAAATGCATTAGAAACAGGAAGAACTATATTCAATCAAGAAAAATGAATTTTAAAACCTTTTTCTTTTTTAAACTTGTTATTCAAACTTCAAGAAAATAAGATATTTATACATTCAAATGAAAATCATTGAAACCATCTACTTTAGCAAATAGAAAGTTATGACTCACAATATTTCCATGCGAGATAGTTGACCAAGCTCAGGGGCTAAACTACCGGAAAGATTCATACTTAGCATCTGCCTGCAAGGGGGAAAAAACTTCATTATAAGAAGTTGAAATATATGACTGTAAATTGTCATCATCATCAAAGGCATTTACCCCATCAATTGACATTAGCACTCATACTGTTATTTTCGATAGGTCAACTACCTAACACCCATTGAGTCAAAATCCTTGACCTTTATGGTTGCAACAATGAGCATTTACAACCTGTGCTAAGTCTCTTGAAACGATTGTAAACATGACATTCAAATATTTGTCAGTGTTCTAGAATAACTATGACAAACAGTTGGCTATCAATGCACGGAGTGACTAAAATCTGCATTCACACAATAAATTTCCTACAACACTTCAGCGTCGGAGTTGAATATGACACCATGACCAACACTGAGTGTGAACTATGATGGTTTCAAACAATTTTTAGCTTAGTTGGGTTTGCCTCCTCTAAGCCTCTATTGATGTTTTCTGATAATCAAACAATTAACGTTGCCGCCAACTATATTTTTTATGAACAAACAACGCATATAGAGGATAATTTCCATTTCCTTCATCACCAGATTTCTGTTGGACATATTACATTCCTTATCTTTAATCCAATGATCAACTTGTTGATATACTCACAAAGGCAATCTCTCGCTCATAGCTAGATGAAGTTTTCAGCAAATTGGGCTTGATCGGTATATATATAGCAGCTTGACGGGAATTTTTGTAGATATTGTTGTGTGAACATATTTTTTTCTTTTATGGAAAGAACTCCACGTCTTTGTATAGTCACTCATACTACTATATTTTGTACAATTGACTTGCCTTTTATTCTTGTAATTTCTTCTATAATTGAGGTCCTTGTACAGTATCTTTGACATCAATATTCACACAAATTATTTCCTTCTTTCTTTTCATTTTTTTCTTATCATATAGGATCAAACTGTAAGCAAGCTAGTGGGTCCTACATGATAGGAGAGTACTAGCTAGATTAAAAGCACAATCTTATAAAACGATGTTAGACCAATGATGTTTCATGGAGAAGAATGTTGATCAATGAAAAAAAAAAAAACAAGTAGATAAAATGCAAGTAATAGAGATGTGTATGTTGAGATGGATGAGTAGGGTAACACTAAAAGACAACATGAAGAATGATTGCATTAGAAGAACCTTACAGATAAACCAGTAGATGAGAAGATGAGGGTAGATAATCTAAGACCAAACAGCCGTCATAGAAAAAATTGAGTCATTACAAGTGGTGAGGACTAAGAGAATGGGGAGATCTTTAAAGATTTGGAACAAAGGTGCAAAAAAGGATATGAAATAATAGAGTAAGAGACGATACAGTATTTGATAAAGTAGAATGAAAATATATGACTCAAAAAGCTGAGTAGATAGATGGGAAAATGGACAATGATGATGCTGATAAATGCACTAGATCCAAAATTCTACCTTCATAGATAAAATAAATAAACAAATAACTAGGGATTTGTTTTTTTCATCAGAAGAAGAATCTCTAAAGTTACAAGGTAAATTAATTTATTGAGTGTCTTATTTGGTATTTAGAATTTGAACCATGTAAATACAAAGAGAAATCAGAAATTCAAAACATATAGATTCCATCAAACCAGATGTAACAAGTATCTAAACATTAGCAAACTAATAGAAACCGTTGTTTGAAAATAGCTGCATACTCTCCCGAGCCAAGGTAGTACTCCTTACAGAAGGGGGAATCCATAAGAGAAGATGCAAAATAGTAAATGTAAAAAAAGTAGAAAAGGTATACAAGTACATACAATTCGCGTACATGCAGGTATCCATCATCAAGTGTTGCATTGAAGCACAAGACACCTGCCCAATTTGATGATGTGCACGGATCACCCCTACTCCAATTCCTAAGATTCCCATCTGTATCAATCAATCTGCTCTTGATAGATCGCAATGCTGTGACTGCAAATTAAAACAATCAGTAGTTCAAATTTCCTAATCACACAGAAATTCTTCTTTCAAGAAGGAAGCCAACCCTTCTAGTGGGTGTGCTTCAATGAGTAGATGCTTGAACATCCACCATTGATCAGAGTGAAAACTTATCTAGGTGGTTCTGCAGACTAAAGAAATGAGAAAGGTACATCCCACCTTTCTATCGAGGAGGATTCACCTTTCTTATTTCTGTATTCTACAAAACTGCCTAATCCAGTGATCTGTCCTAAATTTAAAAGTGAATTGATTTCCAAGATCACATTTTTAGCACATAAGCAATCACATCAGTCTCAAATCAAAGTGCATGACCACTAGAAATGGCACATGGATAAACACCACAACCCCCAACAACCAGCAGAAAACATGAAAGAAATAAAAGTAAAATGTATACAATGTACAGCACTCTGTTCTAACTTCAACGCTTACATGAGACAAGATATATACAGATTATGTTTAGCTCTTTGCTCTTCAGATACAGGAAAGTGCATCGGGCAATTTTTCAGAAATACTGGTGGAATTCCTAAAAATCGCTGTGGTTCTTTCATGACATTGCCACATGCCGTGTGGTAAAGTGCATTGGCAATTTTTCAGAAATGCTGGAGTAGAATTCCTAAAAATCACAGTGGTTGTGGGTAAGGGGTGATTGTGGTGGGATTTTTGTTTTGTACTGCTGATGGTATTGCTTCTTTTGTATTTTCCTTGTATAAGGGCTATGAGTGGAGGTGTGTTATGTTTTTGGACTGTTTTGTTTCCATATAAAGCTTTTACACGGTCCCTTATTGTTTATCTATAGTAATATATATTATTGTCTTTGTTCAAAAAGAAAAGAAAAAATCACAGTGGTTCTTTCGTGCCACTGCCACATGTCATGTGGATGGAAATATGTTACAAGCACCTTGTGTTCTATCCACGCTAGAATTATTGAAATGGAAATTACGAGATCTTTCTTTTCACGGTAGAATTTCCAAATTTCACAAAAACAAACAAGTTGAATCCTACAATTAATATAATCCCAAAAATCACCGTAGAATTTTCTTGGCTCTCAAAATGCCAATGAGATACATTTCACCACAAGAAAGATTATATATTTATCCAAAAAGCATAGTCTCCTAAATTAATGTATTTGAGACAGCACCAATAGTCCAAAGAAAATAATACATGAGAAAAAGCAACCGGCTCAACAAGTAATATCAATTATTTTATTAGAAACAAAGATCAATGGGATCATACAGTTTGGGGGATCCAAGTTGCCCAAGCGCCGTATCGACACTGGCCAAAACAACCAAGTGGCCGACACCCTAAGTGGGAAGGTAGAGTTGGCCTCACTTAAGCTTGAGTAGGTAGCTGCTGTGAGCTAACTCAAAGTGACTTGAGAAGGATCCCGTTGTTGCGGGACCCACACGTCTGGTGTGTGGGACCCAATTATATGTCTAGATTCAATGTATATTGAAAGTCAATACAATAAATTGTAATTAGGATATACTTACTGTATTTCCTTTTTTGTTAGCTTAATTGTCTCTATTCTTTCTATTTAACACTGTATCCTCTTAGATGAATACACAATCAATACATTTCAAAGGGATATTTTTCTCTCCTTCAATATTTTTCTCATTATTTTTCTTGTTTTCATTATCATTTTCTACACCCGTAACCAAGGGCCTAATGGACTTTGCACGAGAAGGGAAGACCAGAAAGTTCTGGGTAAAGGATGGTCTTCTAATGGCTAAGGGAGAAAGGCTCTATATGCCCAAGTGTAACGACATTAGAAAGGAGTTATTGAAGGAGTACCATGATACTCGATGGGCTGGTCACCCAGGCCAACATATTATTTTATTGGAAACAGAGATCAATGGGATCATATAGTTAGCGGGTTCCAAGGCAAACAGATAATTATAAACCTATACCTTTCTTAAATATGAACGGAAGATTTTTCAATGCCTACAAAATGGATGTTGGCAATCCATGTAATCTACGGTTTAGATAATCTTATGCAGCCCAATAAAATAGGAAAATCCACGAAAATAGCCAAAAATAGAAAAATAAGTTTTAGGATTCTATTTAGTAAGTTGAAAGAATTTTGTCCTCTCCACTGGATAGGAGTATCACATTTGCACCAAAAGAAAAGAGAAAATTCAAGCAAAATATATAGAATACAGGAAAGAAGATTTAGGATTGGATTTGGTGAGTTGTAAAGATTTGGCCCACCCTACTGGATAAAATAATGAAGTTATCATCAAAGAACCTTTAAAATGATCCACATATGTTCAGTCATGGCTATAATCCTACCACAAATGAGTCAAATTTCTCCTACTATTGCCTCAAGGCCTATTTCAACCCATATCGACTCTTCTTCAACTTACAAACCAAATGTTCCTCACATTCAACTTCAAACCATTCTAGTTGCTTCATATATATCTCTTCATGTAGATTTCCATAAAGGAAAGTAATCTTGACATCCAATCGCTCAACCTCTAGATCTAAGTTTGTCTCTAAACCTAGAACAACTAGAATATATGGCATTTTCACAACTTATGATAATATCTCATCAACACCTTTTTTTACCAAAACCTTTCACCACCAATCGAGCTTCATACACAGTTTGCCATCATTCTTTAACCTGAATATCCACTTGCTCTTTAATTTTTTTTGCCCATAAGTATCATTTTTACAAAAAAGAACTCACCTCTTCTTACACAGCCTTCTACCACTTGTCTTCATCTTTATGAATTTGTTTTTCCCTGTAATTCTTAGGCTCTCCTATCTCTGTGAGCATCACATGCTCTCTTGTAGAACTTTGCTACTAACACTACCTATTCTTGTGGAGTAGGTTGTTCCCCTATTTGAGACCTTTTTGTCGAATGATACTATCACCACCAACCATTTATTTTTGTATCTCTCACCCATCTTCAACATGCAGCTTAAGACGAGTGAACCACATCAACAGTCACTATTTCTCCGTTTTTCGAAGTCTTCAATAATCTTGTCTTCATAAAATACCAAATCCCTTCTTCTTTAATGTTTTTTCTAGGTCTCTTATCTTGTAGCCAATTTCATCATTACATAGCTTCGTTATGTGCATGGTGTCACTTTATCATCAAGCCTTGGTTGTTGCTCTCTAGGCTCATGGACAAAAGCCTTGCACTTAAAGACCTTAGCATCAGAAAATTCTTTGTTGCATTTTATAGAAGGAATATAATTTCTCATTCATGTATCAATAAGGTTACATAAACTAAAATTATAAAGACAATGATAAACAACAAAAGAGGAAGGTCAACTCTAGGAAATACAATAATCTTCACGATTAAACTAATTTATACACTCCTTTCCATAAATGAATTAGAATACATATTCTACAACACTTCCCCTATTACCTAGGTTACATGTATAAGCTGAAATGGTTTAAAGCTAAGTGATGCATGATCAAAAAATTGAAAGAAAAAAAAATGTACACAACACAATAAAGCATTTTCAAATTTTAGAAAAGTAAATTTGAGTATGACCGAGTGATAATTTAAGAATGAAACAAAAACATTGAGCATGTATCTAGTGCACTTGCAAAGTTGCTCAAGGCAAAAGAAAAATAGAAGATACCACAAGTAGTTGTGAAATCAGAGTAAACAATGCTAAATTGTTATAAAAACTTTCAACTTGATGAAGCCATCCAACAAGGTAAACTCCAAACAGATACTGAAATACTTTAAGCATGAGGGCTATTGAAAGTTAAGAAAGCTGACCTTCAGATGGATCAGTGATCTGTGCTTGAACAAATAGCGGAGACCAACACAAGGAAGCAATGAGAATGGCTGCAAAGACACAGATTACGGATCCTGCCATCTCAAAACTGAGAATCTGCTTGCTTTTAGTGCACCCCTCACTAACCAATGCCGTAACTAACTATTTAAATCCAGCTCCTGTCCTGAGAAAGGGAAAAGCAGAAAAAGAGAAAAGGAATATAAGAATTTACTGAAGTACAGACAACAACTCATCATAATCTCTTTTAGATAAGATTGAATGCAGTAGATTGTTATCTTCTGTCTGCCCTGAAATGAATCAGTACACTTTTCTCTCGACAGAAATCAAGAAACCTTCAGGATCATTTGCAATAAATAAAACATGAGAGAAAATTATGACCCAATCCATCATCAGGAAATCTACACATTTCCTTTACACAACTCAAAAACTGTAAATCAAACTTTTCACAGCAATTTTCAAGCATCAGCACTATACAAGTGCAAAAAACTGACTTTAAGTGCTCATTTGAATATCAAGAATTTGAGTGAGAAACATGGACTTTCCAGGAAATCCATTCCATAGAGCATTAAGAAAGGTCTAAAATAGGGAAAAATGGTATTCAAGGAATGAGAATGAGTATTTCCTGGATTCTGCAAACCAGCTCTTTCCTAGTGTACAGAATCCATGAAACTGAACAAATTATGCGACTGGTGAATGGTGATGGATTTTGACTTTCAGAAGAAATAAAAAATATATGTATTTTCTAGATAAGCAGACAGCACATATTTATACTCCAAAAAAAAATAAAATTCCAATTGAGTTCGCTGTCTTAATTTTCCTGGCAAAGTGAATCCGTGCAATTGCCCTACCAGACGTCTACAATCAAAAGGACCCAAGTACTCTGTAGCTCTCAACATCCTAAAGATAAATACTGTGCATAGAGATGCAAATACTTTTGCAAAATGACCATTTTCTAGCTAAAAATATAATGAATTTAACCAATTCTATTAGAACTACTGTTTTCCTAAAAAGGAATGCATTCTTTTCATGCATCCAATTGGAGCCTTAATTGAAACGGTGGGAAAGAGAGAGTATTTTTATTCAATATGCAAGTATTACAGGAATTACTCCATAGCTGAAGAAACGAAAGTGAGTTTAAAAAAATCCCTTATATGAAATGTATCAAAATAACCACTTTAAACTGAAAAAATAAAGATGAGAATAACCATTTTTTTAAATGACTACTTTTGGAAAGCTCAGACTCTGTTTGGATGCATGAATTGGTTACTTTGTTGAAAAATAAACACTTTTAACTAAAGATAGAACTGTCTTTAAAATTCCTTAGTTAAACTGGTTATTTACTTCTTCCTTCCATACATCCAAACAGTAGCCTTCAGCAAGCAGGAGAAACACGAGTTAAGTATACAAGAAATAAAACCAGTTTCAACAGATTTTTGCAATTTTAGTAACAAAATCTTCAGAAATTGCAAATTCATGTGCTTCACTTTACAGCATTCAAATACAGAGAAGCTGAACAAATTTAAAATTTCAGGGCACGCATTAGAGCTTCAGAATGGAATCCATGTATTTACTATAATTGAAAGAGAGCAACAAAATCCCAAAAAGAATAGCTTAGAACCATTAGAAATCAAAACAATTTCACATTTTTTATCAGTTTCAGCGTGAAAAAGCTTCAGATAGTGTAATTTCGAGTACTCAAATCGAACATCTCAAAAAAAAAAAATCAAAATCAAAACATAGCTAGCTTTCGACTTTTGAAAGACGAAAAAGGGTAAAAAATCCCAGTGAAGTAAAGAGAGAGAATCCACCTTTTCATTGAAAAGCAAACAAAATTATATATCAACAAATCTTACTTCAATGGAATTGCAGAGCACAAGTAGATATTCCACTTACTTAGAAGTGAAATAGAGAAAGAGACCCAGAAAAGGAGACAAATGGAGACATTTGCGAGCAATCTGTGCAGATAGATAGAAAGAAGAGTCGATGTAACTTGAGCGGAAATAGGTAGAGAAGATGCGACCAGGTCGAGATGACGCTTGCAGACATCAGAGATGACATTTTTTTTTTTTATTGACGATGGATTACAGCAGCCATTTAGAGACTCAGAGAGATTGGAAAATAGGAAGCTGCGCTTCGAACCTCCAAGACTTTTAAATGCTGGGTCGTCTATTCGTTCCCATTCCCTGTGGTATTGTTTTGAATTGCATTTTGTAGCATTTCAAAATAAGGATATTTATTATATTTATTATTTATAAAAAAAAAAAAAGGTCTTTCTCGGTAAATAAAAAATAAGTCTTTTACTATGGTTCAAATAGAAGAACATGATCAAAATTAGTGTAAAGAAATTAAAATTTCTAATTTTTGGAATATTAAAAAAATTAATATTAGAGATTTGATGTTGCCAAATACATACTAAACATTATATCTATTTATTTAACAGGACAAACACACTAAGAATATCATATACCGTATTTTACAGTATTATAAAAATTATATCTATATTATAGATTCTATAATAAGACAATCCTCACTTGTGCATAAGATTTAAAGATAATTAAATAATCTACAAAAAATTGAAATATAACATTTTAAAGGAGGAGCAATATACCATATTAGAACTAAAGGAAAAATGCTATTCATTTAAATTCTAAAATGAAATTTCTTTTTCTAAACAAATATTTATATCTCTCACAAATAATATCCCCTATAAATTACTAAATTGATATTTTTTTATAACCAAGATGTCCAGGCTTCTAAAAGCACCCAATTAATTTTTGAGACATATGCAAGACTTTCTATCCATACATATCTGATAACTCTACGAGAAGTGGCTTTATAGAGTGAAATGAGAATTCAACTTGTGATTATTCTAACTTCTTTAGATTTTACTAAATTGACGTTAGTACTTCAATATTCGTTCTCATTTAACTTATCAAATATTTTAAAATAAAAAATTAGCCAACCCTTCAATATTGACCCTCAAAATTTCTTAATATACTACTATATTTATAAAATATTTAATGAATTAATTAATAATAGGTCAAATGTAATTGATTCCATTTCCATGAAGTGGGAACAGTGGCCGTGGACTCACTCCATACCTGGCGTCCTATTTTGAAGTAGTCGTCTGGTGGTCATATTGGAGTGGTCGTTTATCAATCTTCTTTACGTTTTTAAATATGTTGTCAATTAACCAACTGCCCATGACCCGCGAAAGAATGAAAGGGACGCCTAGCAGTTATAATATTTTTTAAGTCCTTGACTAATATGTTAGTCTTCTACAACAAAATTTGTGACAGCTCAACTATCGCTCCATTAAAAGCATTATAAGCTTAGACAAATGACACCATATTTATTATTTTTAAATGAAGCATAGTGCTTATTAAAATATTTAACTTACTTAAAAATATTTTTATTGGTTTTTTTTTAATTTTTACTAGCATATTTAAATGCATTGGTTAAATTTTATTAAATTATTGGATTTAATATTTTATGAAATAACAAAGAGACATAATGATGTTTATATTTTTTTAATGGATAGCAATACTTCCATGGGCATTTTATATAATCCGACACGAATTTTACTTTATTTCCCATTTTGTCTCTTTAAATCGGCTCACCGAATCCTTAGAATCGCTTATAAGACTTCGGCGAGCCGATTTGAAGGGCAAAATATACAATACAGTAAAATTCGTGTCGGATTACACAAAATACCCGTAGGAGAATCACTATCCTTTTCTTATTAATTCTTTTCTATTTGTGTTCTAACAAAATATGACATGGCCATGCATTCAAGAATATACTAGCTATTGACGAACAATGCAATGGGCGTTTACCTATCTTTTTCATAAAATGACAACAAATAATCATTTCTCATAAGCATAATGGTTATCATTGTGATCATTTAGTTATATTTTTTCAAAGTTCTAAGTTTGAAGATTATATCTTTGTATGAATACAATAAGAATGCTTGTTGTCAATTGCTTTGAACTTTGCATATCTTTGAATGTATAGATTAAGTGCATGGTACACATTTTGACCATATGGTACATAATTTAAATAGTTTACACCCACTTCTCAACAACAAAATGGACCAGTTATGAATATTCAATTCTCTCACATATTAATGAGAATTGATAATCACATGATAGACAACCTAAAGTGAAAAGGACAAATTTGGAGTGATTGATGTTCTTCAAATGACTTTAAAAATCACCATTGGACAATCATATTCATCTGATCTAAGATAACAATTATAAACTATGGACATAAAATTTTATCAATAAGAAAAAATCTTTATCAAATATGGGTGACCATTTAAACACTCTATTTTACTTTTAAGAGATGCCCTATTTAAAAATTTTGTGTGAAAATTAATCATTTCGTCTCTCAATTTTTTAAAAAAGACAATTCCTTTACACAAAACTGAGAGACAAAATGATAATTTCATATAAAATTTTGAAATAAAATATTTCTTAAAAGAAAAGTCAGGTTTTAAATGGTTATCCACCGAATATTGGTAGTTAAAGATGCCTCTTTAGTTGTGTAATAGATTTATCTTATGATGGTTTGTTATATGGTATCACCATCACTTAGCACTTGGTTGTAAGAAAGTCTTCATATGAAAGCATAAAAAATAATTATATTGTCTTTCAAATTATAAGTCTTTTAATGGGTCATGTAAGAAGGTGGGTCACATCATTTAATGTTGTAGATAAGATGTATTGATCAGGAGTCTTGAGACTAATCTAAACTCTAGTAAGTTCAAACCATCTTAGGGTGCTATGCTTTTAAATTTTAATAGCCTATAATAAAAAAATTTAAATAATGGTATGAGAAACCTTAGAGAAATTGAACTTGAGAGGCACCTAAATCTCACTCCTGAAAGGACCATCTCATTCTAAATATCAAATGATAGACTCCATTATCTGATATTTGTTAAAAAAAATTACAAGTGTAACTTCTTCCGTCTCCAAATACTTATCATGTACGCATTTTAGAGAATTGTCCCAAATAATTTGTGTAGTTCATTTATTTTCAGCTCCATATTATATTATACCGTGATGGTAATGCTACATTTTTTTATAAGTTTTAACTTCTTCAAATAATAAAATACTAAGATCTGAAAAATAATAATTTATAAAATAATCTTTAAACAATAAAAATTTCAAAATGCGACAAGTATTTGAGACAGAAGGAGTATATAAACATTCATGTTCAATGTTGTAAGTTGTACCAAAGGTTATGAGAGTGATCTTACAATGAGTGTGTCATAGGTGATCTAGTTTTTTTACCACTATTAGGGATCAATTACATGTCATTGATAGACCAGTAATCAACATTCTATGCCTTTTACTTATATTTGTTTCATAGTTAAGAATTAAACTTTAAAGAGAATAGCTTACAATCACAATTTTGTGATTTAAGAATAACTATAATTCGCATGATTTAATTTATTTAAAAAAGTATGAAATATTTTGATATCTAAAGTATAAGAAAGTAAATTATATCTATAATCTGAAGTGTATCAACAAAAGAAACTCTAGTGGTATAGAAGAAACCCTTACCCTATAATATTTTTAAATAGATTCTATAATAAAAACATTTTTAAATGGTGAAGATATACATATGCTCAAGTTCATATAGGCGACATGGGTTACGTTTGGATTGAGGGTAAAGAGGGGTGATGGAGGGTAAAAAGAAATCTCATTACCTTTGTTTGATAATTAGAGGATAATGGGATAACACCCTTTTTTACTCTACTTTTTTCACTTTTTGAATACCCTTTCCACAATCCCTCGCAACCCCTGAAAACTTACCCTCCATCCAAAAGCAGCCATGGTCACTGCAAACTCAAAATGGGGCTCATGGAGGCTCCCCTCACACCTCATTCTTCTTTTACACTCTACACTCTACTTTATGTCACGAATTAGATCCATATTTAATTTGAATTTATTCTGAATTTATCTTATCATTATCATTATCATTGATTGAAACTATTCTGAATTGCTTTATTTTTAATATTAATTTTTTACCCTTAAAATTATGAGTTTTGAAATTCAATAAACACGATTTGTATTAAGAAAATCATTCGAAAAATCTTTTTTAAATGAATCTCACTCCAACTCATGACCCCACCTATGTGGGCCTATAGAGTCACATAGAGATTATCGTATTGACTTATATTTTTTATTACAATTTAATATTTTTTATATAAACCCTTAATTTCATGAAATGTTCAAAAATTTAGAAAAATTACACACACCCACTTTATAAACTATATCAATCATATTAAAGCATATTCACTTAATTTTATAACTACTCAATATCTTTCCATTAAAATTTTCCACAAAAAGTCTAAAATAGAGATTACCTTAGAACAAAAATTCATAAAAAGGGAAAAACTCAAAATAGACAATTTAAATGAAAATGAAAATAAAAAGAAAAAAATACATTTCAAATGCGAAAAACTTACTTTTAAACTTTCTTAAAATAACACCAAGTGCAAGAGTGAAAGAAAAAAAAATTAAAATAGGCTATTTTTTCTTAATTTTTTTTTTAAATTGATGTAACAATTGTATTGGTCATTTTTTGCACTGTATTATTATATTGTTAAAATAGCCATTAAAAAGAGAGAGCACATTCTACAACATGTATGCTCGATATAATATTTATTAGCATATTTTTATCAAACTCTATGGAATTTTCAAGTGATAAAACATCTAAAATTAAAAACATAAACATTTCAACCTTTTTATTCACATGATATTCTTGTGTGAATTTTTTTTTTTTTTTTTGCGGGAGATTAATTCACACCATTAAAAAATAATGGACATATTAATATGTTTAATATAGATAACAGTAGGACTATGTCTGAGTTTCCCACACATAAATTAAAAAAAAAAAAAAAATGAAAACCTTCTTATGTGAAGCCCACCAATATTATTGAACATAAGTCCATTAGAAAGGTTCATGTTTGAATATAATTATAAAAATGGTCATATTTGAATTGAAAGAATTATATTTTTTAAGACAAAAAATGATTAAAAATTAAAAATAGTTTAAAAATTATTTTTTTAAAAGGAACAGTTTTAAGATATTTACTTGAAGAAAATTTAGGCTTGATTTTTTTTTTTAAAGATGTGGCGTGAGAAAAAAAAAAAATTCCTTTTAAGGTGGGTGGGTGGGTGGGGGTGGGGGGGGGAGACTTCAATATAAGAGAAACTTTTTTCTCTTACCTATTTTTTTTAAATTAAAACTTGAGATATGGGCTATATTTATCAGGATATCGGCCGATATATAAAGGTTAAAAAACCGATATATATCAGTCGATACGATACGTATCTGCTGATATTTAAATCGCTGAGAAAAAAGTTTAGCAATGTTGAAAGATTATGTATAACCAAATATATATTTAGATAGAGATCAAGACGAGACAACTTTTTGGGATTTTAAGAGTTGAAAATTATTTTTGGAGATTTTCCATTATATTTATAGAGCAAGGACTTCTGTTGTATTTTATTTTGTTGTGCCTTTTGTTGAGGTTTTCTTTTGCATTGATGTTTGTATCTTCCTTTTTAAGTTTAAATCTCTTAGACCCGTTTCTTGTACTATTTTCCTCTATTATCGCTAAAAAACCAAATATATATTGAGAAAACTCTTAAATTAGAAAATGAATTCACTAAATTAATTTTTTTAAAAAATAATTAGCTTTTTCAAAAACCAATCAAATTTATCCTAAGTAAAATCTCAAAAGATAATAACCCTTTGAGAAAATGGAGCATCCACTTATCTCAATTCTTGATCAAGAAGCTGTCTTAAAATGAACAATGACTCATACCCTCTATATTCAGAAAATTAATAAGGATATTTGTGTTTTTTATAATAAGAAATATTATTTTATCTTTTTTACTATTTAAGTGATGACAAGTGGATAAAAAGACAAGTTCAATATCCATTATTATCAAAAAGATTGATATTCTTGTCAACTCTCCTGAAAAAAGATAAAAAAAATAGATCACACACTCAACTTTAATGAAAAAGCTTGATTCATGAGTTCAAATATCTCAACATTAACACTCAATCACTAAATCATTTTTGTAAAATCACCCTTTTACACCTAAATTTGCCATTTATTTTTTGGATTTTTGTCCTAAAAAAAGAGCAAAAATAGGCCAAGCATATACATAAATGTGGAAAACTCGAGACCAAGGTTAGAGTGCACATGAAGAAGGAAAAAAAAAAAGAAGAAAAAGAATGAGAAAAAAAAAAGAGTTTTAAGGGTAATGTGATGTTGACTTTGTCTTAATCCTTCATAGCAGCATCACAGAGATCATTATCATCAAATCAAATACTTAATTCTCAAAGAGAGAGAAGTTTCAAAGCATATGTCCAGACAAATACTGAATCTCGCCCTCTTTCTTTGACAAAGGAGGGATAGATCCTAACATAAACAACAACGATAATGACCACTAACAAATGATAAATCATAAATGTAGCTCAATTAAATTAATGATTTTAATATATTGTAACCACTAGTAAAGCTTTTTCTCCTCTTTATTTAATGTAATTTTTAGTTTCTATTTTTAAAACTAAAGTGTCTGGGCCTCTTATAGCGCTTGACTAATCTTTGAGGCATGTTCAAACCTCCATATCCACATACCGAATAAGACTATGGAGAGTGACTTTTTTGGTGTTGAAAGTAACTTGAACACAAGACTTTCTATATCTCAAACGGGTTTTTGACCGTCAAACCAACTTTCACAGTTTTTTAAGATGATAGTTACATATAAAGTCACATCTAATTGAAATTTAAAAACCATGATTCTCAAAGACTTAAAATCAACTATCAAAATAGAATTAATTTTGCATTCACAACGCTTGAATCCCAGAAATATTTTAGAGTTTTTATTTAGGTGCTGCTAATTTTGAAAGAAGGAGACCGTCTTTATATTTTTCACCATTTAAATGAAAATTTAGAAAGTACCTTTATATTAGATTTAGGAGTTTATCAATTATTATCTTTTTTTATCATAATTTTAAAAAGAAAATTGACTGAAATAGTGAGTATATACAACTCTTGAATAGGTAATCATACATAATTTGCTAAATCAACACCTACTAAAATCTAAAAATAGGTAGAGCCTCTGTAGTTAGTTATCTCCCTTGTTAAAAAAAAACCGAAGCTAAATTGTCTCACTTTAACTATTCAAGTAGGCCGGTAAATGGATCTAAATCCGGTCTGGCTTGTTTATTTACTAACCCGTTGGGCTAACGGGCTATCGGATCCTACAGTCCAAGTATGTTATTTACAGATCCGTTTAGCCCGTCGGACAGCCTGATCCATCTACAGAATGCAAAATAAAGCGGGCCAGCGAATGGTCGAAGAGCCCAATGGGCAAATTTGGACTCTGCTCAAAATGGATCTTAAATTATTGGCCTGGCGGATCCATACTCACATTTAGCGGATTTAGATTCAAATCATAATGAGCGGGCCTGATCCAAACATCTAAATGAAGTACAATACTAAATTCAGAATGTAATTTTTTTTTAATTTACGTGTGGGAAATCACGGAAAACCCAGCAAAAAACCCCTCGGGTTATACCCATTGCCCCTAGAGATACCAATGAGGTCATGGGGGTTCGAACCTGGCACCTACCACTTTCTAAGATGGAAGATTACCGGTTGAATTACACCCATGATGTCGAGAATGCATTTTTGATTGGCTACAAGCAAAGAAGTACTATTTTACCAATTAAATCATAGGTATCTCACATATTCATACCTAATGATTTTCCATAAAATAGCGACAAAATGTATGCCTTGTACAAATCTTTTCATTTTCCTGTTGCCCAAGTTGTGATTTTATATTAAGTCATTTAATCTCAAGTATGGGAACTTGAATTAGAATTTGGTGGAGTCTGAGTTGGCTAACGGCTCATTTCATGCATTCATTAGTAATATACTGTAACGTATAAACTCCCATGAATAATATATTAGTAATATATTTTAATTTGCAAATTTCTGTTATCAAATAATTTTTGAGTAGATGTTTAATATTAAAATTTAGTTTTTATAGAAAATAAGAGAGAATTGATGAGAAGACTGATATTTTTTATAACATGGGACAACAATGTATCCTTTTATCACTTGGTAATAATAAGTAGATTCAAAAAACAAGTCCTGTTTCTCTCTGTATAAATGTCCCTATCTATTCTTAAAATAATATTGTATACGAAGACTCTAGATTAATCCGAAAGATATTGAAATGAAATATTTAAAATCGTTCCTAGAATAATTTTTTTTTTTTTTAAGATCAAGGTGTTCAGATCTTTTACAACATCTAATTAATTCTTTAGACATATGTAAATCTTTTATTCACACGTTAAGTAACAATATAAAGAGTGACCCTTTTATGTTGAGAGTTATTTGAAACTAAGATTTTTCATATCCGAGTTCTTAAATGTCAAACCAATCTTTACGAATTTAATAAGTGAAGGAGCACTCATTTCATTGAATTAATAATATTTGAACTAATTACTGTTACTAGACAATAACGAGATTTGTCTTATCAATCATAATCGTTTCGAAGACAATAACCCTTTCTTGTTTTTTCTTCCTTTCTCTCCTCTCTGATCGACCATTTCAAAAATGGTTTCCAAAGTCCACACGGTCCGAAAGCTTTCCATTTTTGAATTGGGTGCCTCTTGCCTTTGGTGGGGTCCAGTTTGATGATTCATCTGTTGAAGTGGATTTTTGTGGGCCCGCCGTAATTGGACTCAGGTTGATGGGTCTTCAAGGCCAAAGTTCTTCTCCAAATAAGCTCAGACCCAAAAAGATGCAAATGTGCCATGTTTCTCCTGTAAATGGGTTCAATGGATCTTGTTTGGACCCGAAGGATATTTTATGTGCATAAATTTGAAGAGTCAATTCATTAACTCCGCCTAAGTAAGTCCACGGTAGATTTGTTGGGTTCGATGTCCATAACTAATTCATGGAAGAAAAAAGAAGAGTCTTATTTTCCTTGCTCTCTATTTTTTTATAACTAAAAAATGGTAAAAGTCTCTTGTTGGAAACTTTTAATTAGAAGATAAGATAGTAAAAATAATAATAATAATAAAAAGTAGGTTTTCATTCATATATTTCTTATAGAAAGTAGATAATAGGTTTAGTGCACAAAACTCTTAATTTAAAATTACATAGATGACTCTAAAGTTTGTTCTCAATCTTTTTTAGTTTTCTCTAACACATTCATTAAGTAGAAGGATCATCTATCACAATCATCTATATCATATGTGACATTTTTTACTTAGACTTTTCTAAGAGGTTAAGTTATAAATTACATGTTGGTTAGTAGTGTATCCATATACTATGCATCGAGGTAGAATCTGACGAGGTTTTGGGTCTTAAGCGGGTCCATGGTGACCCCTCCATTTGCCTGAGATTCTTACCAATTAGGTATGGTATGATCCGAGACTATCAAATGTTAGATCCAAACTTAGTCATATGAGATGTAAAGTCCATGTATTAATACGATTTCTGCAAAGGTTCAGTATTAGTGTTAGGAAAAAAAAATCTCACATCAGTGGGCTCAGAGGGTCAAAGCGTGACAATGAAAGTAGAATTAATTTTGCATTCACAACCCTTGAATCACATAAATCTTTTAGAATTTTGATTTAGGTGCTGCTAACTTTGAAAGAAGGAGACCGTCTTTATATTTTCACCATTTAAATGAAAATAGATAGAAAGTACATTTTTATAATAAATTTAGGAGTTTATCAAGTATAATCTTTTTATCATAATTTTAAAAGAAAATTGACTGAAATAGTGAGTTTATACAACTCTTGAATAGGTAATCATACATAATTTGCTAAATCAACACCTACTAAAATCTAAAATAGGTAGAGCCTCTGCAGTTAGTTATCTCCCTTGTTAAAAAAAACCGAAGCTGAATTGTCTCACTTTAACTATTCAAGTAGGCCTGTAAATGGATCTAAGTCAGGCCTGGCTTGTTTATTTACTAATCCGTTGGGCTAACGGGCTAGCAGATTCTACAGTCCAAGTATGTTATTTACAGATCCGTTTAGCCCGTCAACCAGCCTGATCCACCTACAGAATGCAAAATAAAGCGGGCCAGCGAATGGTCCAAGAGCTCAATGGGCAAATTTGGACTCTGCTCAAAATGGCTCTTAAATTATTGGTCGGGCGAATCCATACTCACATTTAGCGGATTCAGATTCAAATCATAACGGGCGGGCCGGATCCAAACTTCTAAATGAAGTACAATACTAAATTCAAAATGATTTTTTTTTAATTTACGTATGAAAAATCACAGGAAAACTGAACAAAAAAAAAACCTCCACGAGTGATATCCACTGGCCTTAGAGGCACCAAGTGAGATCATGGAAGTTCGAACCTGATACCTTCAACTTCTTAAAGTGGAAGATTAACAGTTGAGCTACACTTATAATGTCGAGAATGCATTTTTGATTGGCTAAAAGCACAAATAAAATATTTTGAGAGAGAAGTAATATTTTACCAATTAAGTCATAAGTATGATTTTCCATAAAATAGTGACAAAACGTATAACTTGTACAGATCTGTTCATTTTCCTCACGCCCAAGTTGTGATTTTATAGCAAGTCATTTAATCTCAAGTCTGGGAACTTGAATTAGAATTTGGTGGAGTCTGAGTTGACTAATGGCTCATTTCATGCATTCATTAGTAATATACTGTAACTTCTAAACTCCCATGAATAATATATTAGTAATATATTTTAATTTGCAAATTTCTATTATCAAATAATTTTTGAATAGATCTTTAATATTAAAATTTAGTTTTTATAGAAAATAAGAGAGAATTGATAAGAAGACTGATATTTTTTATAACATAGAACACCAATGTATCCTTTTATCATTTGATAATAATAAGTAAATTCAAAAAACAAGTCCTATTTCTCTCGTCATAAATGTCTCTATTTATTTTTAAAATAATATTGTTGACTACAAAATGAAAATGAAAGATAAATTAAGGTATTTAGGTCTTTTACAATATTTGATTAATCTTTAAGACGCATATAAACTTCTATATTTATACACATCTAGTAATATTATAAAAAATAATCTTTTTATACTGAGAGTTATTTAAAGTCAATTTTTTTTATACTTCATACAATTTTTATCCATCAAATCAACCTCCACAATTTAATATATGTGAAGGAAGACCCATTTCATTGAATTAATAATAATTGAAATAATAACTGTCACTGGACAATAACGTGATTTGACTTATCAATCATAATTGTCTCGAAGACAATAACCCTTTCTTATTTTTTCAGACAATAACGTGATTTGACTTGTCAATCATAATTGTCTCGAAGACAATAACCCTATCTTTCTTCCTTTCTCTCTTCTCTCTGATCGACCATTTCAAAATGATTTCCAGAGTCCACAAAGTCTGAAAGCTTTCCATTTTTGAATTGGGAGTCTCTTGTCTTTGGTGGGGTCCAGTTTGATGATGCATCTGCTGAAGTGGATTTTTGTGGGCCCGCCGCAATTGGACTCAGGTTCATGGGTCTTGATGGCCAAATTCTTCTCCAAATAAACGAAGACCCATTTCTGCTGTAAATGGGTTCAATGGATCGTGTTTGGACCCTGCTTCCCTTCATGTGTGCATAAATTTGGAACGCCAATTCATCAACTGTGTCTAAGTAAGTCCACGGTAGATTTGTCGGGTTTGATATCCGCATGTTATTCTATAGAAAAAAAAAAAAAGTCTTATTTTCCTTGCTCTCTACTTTTTTCATAACTGAAAAATGGCAAAAGCCTCTTAGAAAACTTGTTAGAAACTTTTTATTAGAAGATAAGATAGTAATAATAATAATAATAATAAAGAGCAGGTTTTCCATTCATATATTTCTTATAGAAAGTAGGTACTAGGTTTAGTGCACAAAACTCTTAATTTAAAATTGCATAGATGACTCTAAAGTTTGTTCTCAATCTTTTTTAGTTTTCTCTAACACATTATTAAGTAGAAGGATCATCTATCATAATCATCTAAGTCATTTATCCCATCAATATAGAATTTAGTTGTCTCATATAGATTTTGGAATTATCGTAAAATAGTTATCCCATTCATATTGAAGAAGTATAAAGTGTGTTGAAAATGAATGAGATCACATGAAATGCTAACCTTATATAAAGAGTTCTTTAAAAATGCAAATATTTCAAATGAGACAACTAAAATGTAAAATGAGACGGAGAGATTATCTTTTTTTTTTTTTACGGCTTGCTTAGGGTTTGCGGATTCTAACTTGATTATTTCAAAATTTGTGAACAAATTCATTGAATTTATCCAAATTTAACACAAGTAAATAAGATTCAAGTCAATAACAAATAGTCACATGTATGCATCAAATACTTCAGTGAATAATTCTTTTTTATAGTATAAGTTATTAGTGTCGACTCTTCTTCAATTTACCTAATATACAAAGTTTATAAATGGTTTCATAAATATATGAAATTAATTTTATCTCTAATATAAAATAGAGATACTCATATTATAAAAAAAAATTATCATAGAAAATACATTGTGGCATATGATAGTTTTTGTGATTCACAACATTTAAAAAATGAATTATGTGTTATTTAATACTTCCTTTGTCCCAAAATACTTGTCCTATATGTATTTTGAAGCTGTCACAAATTATTTATCCTATTTCTTTATTTTCACATTAAATAAAACTTTAATATTTTCAATGAACTCAAAATCACCTTCTAATATGATGGAAAGACGTCTTTTTTTATAAGGTCGACTTGCCTATATGCGTTATTTTAAAATTATTTACACCTCCGACTCTCATCATCTAAATTCATGTATTGTTGCATAGTTAGAAAAAGTTTAGTGAACACTAAATTAAGTTTATAGATAGTTATTTGTATTCTTTTAACTTCAAAATCATTCATATTCACAAATATTTTGAGACCGAAAGCATATTGAAAGTCAACTTTACAGTTAGTGTCCCACTTTAAAATTGAAGATATTAAGCCACTGACTTTTTCTTAGTTAACTCTGCCATTCAAATTTCAAAGTAACGGGTCTCATATTCCACCTATTATCGATTGGGATCTATTCCACACTTTAACGTGAGGAGATGGTTCAACATTTCATTGGAGAAAGGAATATTTGACGTGTTGGCCAAGAAAAAAATGAGTTGGTTGTATTCACGTCATGGGGTCGGCATTGTTCTTAATGTTATTCAACCAATTTATTCAAATATTAAAAATGTATTTTCATGCACGTGATTATACATTTACACTGCATATAATATTAGACTTTAGCAAAAAATAAACTATTCTGATTAACTATGATTATCTGATTCAATTTAATCATTTAATAGATGGGTAAATTTTATCCATACCTATTTATATTCAACATAATCAATCATAAAAGAGTTGCACCCATTAAAAAAGCAACCTTGGTACGAGAATTTCACTTCGAAATCTAATTTAAATCTAAACTCAAAATAGATCCTTAATGACTTAATCAATTTAACCAAATTTGAAATAGACCCGGATCAAATAAGAATTGACCTAAATCAAAACCGGTTTGACCCATTGCCCGGTCTATACATGGTCAACATGGACTCATATAATGGGTCTGATAGAAAACTTTATATTTAAATATACAGTCAGCTTGCGGATGGCTTCATATTTTTATAGAATTAATCTCACCTTCAATATGAGCTGATGATACTTATGTTATTCAATGTATATGTCTATGTATCGTAATATGTAATAAACCATATTTACATGACACTCTTACATCAACTAAAAAGATAATAAAAATTCAGTTTTTTGAGATCTATCACTTTTACTGCTACTAAAAAAGACAATGGTCGTGTATATATATATATATATATGTACCTCTCCTTCTGAATTGCACATGTACCCAATTTGACATTAATCCAACTTTTAAAGTCTATTAATCTAATTTAATAAATTTTCACCATTAAATAAATATGAAATTTTGAAAGTCTTAAAAAAAATAACTTCTCTTATCCAATTAATTTGAAATTCTATAAGCACCACACACAAGTCAAGTCCTTTAAACTCACCACCCATATAATGTCAAGTGTGACTATTGAGTCATGTACATTAAACTTTAGTACAAACTAGTTTACGGGGATCACTATTATGTCGCATAATATAGTTTCGCTATTTTAAATTATTTTTTCATTCTAAACTTTTGTATCATCTAAAAATGCAACTCAATTGATACAATTGAAGATATTATGTGAGTCTCATATGACTAACTTAGTAAACAAAACTTATATGAGCTCACATAGGATTGAAACCATTTCATATTAAAAATTCATAGGTATAGTAAAAAAGAAAACAACACTTGAAAACAACATATAATTAAAAAATTTAACGATGCATTTTTTTTACTGATTTCATCTTTGAATATTTGGCAACAATGAGTTGTTAAAGATAAGAAAAATAATATAATAAAGTAGACTTTGTCGTCGGTTCTTTAGCTTTATTTGTGAGACTCGCTTTTTATCAAAGAAAAATTATCAGCTAAGATTGAAAATTACATGTTCATAATTACGTAATTTGGATGGCAATACACGAAAATGGGACTTGTTGACACCTAAAAAATGCATGTAAATCTAATGCTCTACATACGATAAAAGGATTTTTTTTTTTTTATGATTAAAAAAACTCTAAGAACCTCAGCTCTCATCGAGTAAGAGGACCAGGGGTGAAAAATTCGCCCGGGCTGAGATATCGGCCGATAAATTTCTCTCTCCTCTTTTGTGTTTTTTTTAAATATCAGTATTTTTTTATTATTTTTTTTTTCTGAATTAAAAAATAAATAAAAAACCCAATAGAAAGCTGATTTTTTTTTTAAAAAAAAAAATGAAAACGATGACATCGGCTGATGTCTGGGCCGATATTGGTCCGATATCGACCGAGATATCAACTCGGGCCCACCACCATTTTTATTCTTATTTTTTTAAAAAGCCGATATTCATATCGGACCTATATATTGGCTATATTTGTCGAGAACTATTGATATGACCGATACAATACGTATAAGCCGATATGATAAGGCTCTGAAAAACTGTATCATATCGGCCAATACGTTTCGTATCGGCCGATATCTTCACCCCTGACGAGGACATTGGATAAAACTCTAGATGCACATAGCCCCCTGTAAGCCACAAACATCGAGTGATTACGGGATTAGAACCTTGAACATCTGATTCATGAACTAAAGTGACTACCAATTGAACTACCCTATGCAAAATGAGATCAAAGGATCTTGACATCAGAGGTTATTCATATTAAAATATAATTTACATGTAAAATTGAAGTCAATAATTACAAATAATGATGGAGTCAATCTTATAACATGATTCCATATTATTCATAAATATATCCCACAATTTCAAATGATAGAAAATAACTGCCATAGTAGAAAAATCTAAGGTTGATATTAATTGAAAAGGTTAAAAATTGATTAAAGAAAACGTCAAAAAGAGAGTGTGGTAGTATAAATTTGTTTAATGTGTTGAAAATTGGGCAGTAGCAGTTGATTATTTGAATCTTATAAAGTCAACGAAGTTGGTAAAAACTTAATAAACAAGGTACTTTTATAGTCATTTTGATGAGAAGAAGTAAACATTAGAGAGATAGATGAATAATAATATATTATAATATCATGTGAGGTGACAATGAGGTTGAGGGGTCTCTCTCTTGGATATCTTACAAGAGGAATAGATAGACCTTCTAGATTTTTAATGCATTGAGTCATGTATTTTTTAAGTAGAAGCCTATCGAGTCGAGTTAAGTGACTTAATTAAGATTAACCTGTAATGCAGAGGATTTTTTTCATATTTTTTTTTCTTGTCAAGATGTCCAAAAGTTTTAGAGTACTCGACTAATCCACTGAACATGTGTAAGCCTCCTCAACAAGTATTTCGATTTCCGAGCAAACTTTAAAACTTATGGTATACTTAGTGATATGTGGAGACAACTCAGCTTTGCTAAATCGAGTCTTACTAGTTTTTAGAGGATTATTTATTATAACTACTACAAAGAGGCTAAAAAAAATTACAATTGGTTAAAGGGTTTGAAAACATCAATCTCCCATCTCAGAAAGCAGGAGGTGCCAAGTTTGAGCCCCATGGCCTCATCTGGTGTGCCATAAGGGCAGTGGGTATCATCCAAGGGAGTTTTACGCTAGGTTTTCCACACGTAAATTCAATATATATATATATATATATATATATATGGTTAACTGATTCAATCACATCTTCTTAACCTGCATTGGTTTTTAAAAATAATAAAAAAGAAAAATTAGTGTGTATTGGGCCAAAATAGATAATACTTATTGATTTTTAATCACATAAATATTAAAATTATATTACATGCAAGCAAATGCTCCTTACAGCCTCTGTCGAAACCAAAAAATTGGCCATAGATATCATCAATGAAAAAATCCAATTTGGGTAGTTCAACTGATTATCTCCCACTTTAGAAAGCGAAAGCTCACTAGTTTGAATCTCAGTGGTGTAAACTGGGGGCTTCTTGTGTGGGTGTGGGGTATCTCTCTAAGGAGTTTAGGAAGGTTTATGCTGAAGGTGTTGCTTGAGATTCTCCTCAATTATAAAAAAAAAAAATATCATCAATGAAGAAGGCACTGCAGTTGGCTAGGCTTGGCCTGGGCCAGGTCAACTTAAGCCCAGCATCTTCAAGATCTCTCTGGCTTCAATTCTACACCTATCCAGGCTCCAGCCCTGCAGTACCCAAAGTTGACCCCAAGGGCCCTTACGAAAATGCTAGAAGCTTGGGCCTGGGTTATCTGAACCTAGGCTCAACAAGCGTATGTAAAATTTAGGATTTTCTATTAGATGTGGTCTATTTCATTACACTTTTCAACCATTAAAAAAAAAATGGTTCTGATTTTTGCACATAATCATACGTCTTTGTGGATATTAGAGGAAACTCACCCAGTTGACTCCTCAACAACCACCTTCCGTTATTATATATTTCTTTAGTTGTCAGCTTCTCTAATTACGGAATTATAATTTTTCTTTGAAATGGTTTGTATATTAATAAACAAAAAGGTACTAGAGGTGTAGATGCAAAAAGAGAAAGCAGAAAAAGAGCAACCAGCATAAAAGTTGAATGAGAAACCGTCCATAGAGAAGGCATCCCCTCAGTACTGAGAATAATGTCCTAAAAGTTCAATAAAGATCTATACATTATCTCCAAGCAAGTAACGAAACCTGGTGTGCGCTTAGCATAAGGAATATCACTTGTGGAGGTTTTACGTTTAATATCTTGCGGTTTCTCAAACCTAAATTTAAAAATAAATAAAAAATCATTCTGTTTTGGTTGAAATAGATTGACATATCTGATTTTGGCATAAATCTGAAATAAAACTCCCTTTTGTAATTTGTTGGTCATTATTTTAGTTTATTTTAATTGTTTTAGACTATCTAGTCTTCTCTTAGCTGAAAGTCTGAAACAAACGAAACAAGTGTGCTTCAACTTGAAAACTATGTTGTATTTTCTCAAAAAAATAAATTTATATTCTTCTTCTTATTTAATCTCTTTTTCTTCTTTATTCAGTAATAAGAAATAAGTTATTTGTTCTAATTCGATGATTTAATATAATTTTCTATTTTCATTTTCTAATAATTCATTTTCTATTCTCCATTATTTAATTATTTCTTTTTTACTTTTATCTTTGTCATATCATTTAATTTTTGTAAATCTGTCATAGAATATTTTATGAAAGAAAACACCAGAATACTTGAAAAAGTAAGACGTTCTATTTAAAAGATAAAAAAAACCCATATTATCATAGCATAATGATTTAATGAGATATGATTTAATTTCAAACGGTTGGCTCGACGTTCAAGAACCTATTTTAGAAAACGAGTGTCTTGTGATCGATTCATGTTCAAGAACTAAATTCTTAAACAAAAAGGTTCTTATCATGAGATGGATAGAAATCACCCTAGAGATGGAAGCCAAAGGAGCTAGACTAAGTTTTTATTTAGCCCAAGCCCTATTTAATTTTTAAAAATTAAGTTGAAACTATTTATTAATTCTAATTGGGCATAACTTTAGGTTATTGATTTTTACTATTGTTAATCATGTGTTTAAATACAATTATTTTCTTAACAGTTAAAATACTTCAATTTGACTCACTTTCTCCACTATTTCTTTTATGTTTTAAAATTATCAGATTATTAAAGATATTAATTTATTTTGCAAACAAAATATGTTCTTCCTAGTTACTACTGTAGAACACGTTTTTTTAAGATTTGGAATGTTAGCTGTAGTCTTTGTTTTTTCATATGGATCAGATATATTAATTTATTTTACATTTAATACTCTAACATACGCCTGTAAACGGACCCAGATCCAGCCCGCCAAGATCTGGCCTGGCTCAATAGGTTTATTGGACCGTCCGCGGCCCATCCCAATAACCAAGGCCCGATTAGGCGTGGATCTGGCCCGATAAGACTCTGTTTGCTTGTTTGCTACTTTGATGCTACTAGACCCAAAATTAGATTTTGTTTATGCATAATTTGGAAGATACTAATAATAATAAGCAATGGGATAGGCCAACTTTTAATGTATGAGAAAGGATGGGGACGCCGATATTTTTTATAACGAGGAATATTGTACTTGTCATTTTATTCATTTGTCATCATTTAAATGATGAAAAGAGACATTAATATCATTTGATATCAAATACACCAATTTCCCTGTCAATTCACTCAGTCTATAGGTTGTATGCTAATGTGTAAAAAGACGAGTTGAAATTTTAAAATATCCTTTTCATTTTAAATCTTTTAAGTTAAAATCTCCTCTCTGCCATTAAAATTTTATTTGTTTTAAGTAAATTAAAAAAAAAAAAGATTAACGTATGAAAAACTCAGACACAATCCTAATATAAAGAATCAGATTTGCTATACATATTTCTGTGACTTTTCAACTCAAAATCTTTTTACTCAATACATTAGTTGTCTGGGTCAGAAATCATTTCTTTTTCTTTTTTCTCTTATAATAACTTCGACTTCTATTTTGAAATTTCTTTTTAAATTTTTAGAAAATAATGTAAATGGGTCAAATGAAGCACTCATTCACTCAGAGTATGGTGGGCCGAGCTTTGAGCTGCAACTCGAGTATGGTGAGCCGAGCTTTCAACATCCCTGGGTATATGGGGCTTGAGCCTAGGCTTTGGACTCAGGCCTGTTTTGACATTCACGAGTGTGGCTCAATATTTATATTTCTAAGGGTCTGACCCAATATTAAACTCATTTTGCATATTTTGGTTTTTTGGGCTTAAAAAAGTCTTAAGTATGCTACTCTTGTATTGTGTTATTAGATTTTATAAAATGTAAATTACATATTAAATAAGTTTATATCTATACATACTATTTGACACAATATAAAAATATTATTTAAAAAAAACGAAGTTTTGGGCTTTTTTAAATTTAGGCATTCGGGTTAGGTCCTGCCTTTTGGATTAGGCTTAATTAGGACTAATTCTTTAAAACTTCGTTTGACCCTTTTTAGACTCAAGATAAATACTGGCAAAATTGACTTAAAATTACAATGCTATAATTATATGATATATTGTGTAATTAACTAATGATTAGTCTAAAAGATACTAAAAGATTGAATTATTTTATCCTTTAATTTTTTTAGATAAATAGTAAATTATTGAATAACTATTTTCACTTATCATGAATAATCTAATGGCGAAATTATATCAAATAGATATAAAAATAATTGAATATAATATTAAAAAGAAAAAATAACAATTTTAGTGATTTGAATTGTCATAAAATGGGCCGGGCCTTGGGCCCTTGTGAAAAGAAGAAAACACCCAGCCTTTATTAGTTTTGTTGTTTCAACGGATTCTTCATCAGGTGTTTGTACTTACTAAGGTTATTTGTAAATCAATCTCTTTTTATCTTATGCTTCCATTATAAAAGCTATTTTTATAATTTTAAATAATCGTAAAAGCTACTGATATGTTTTGCATTAATTGGAACTCCCACTTACATGTTCAAAATGTCTTTCAATATTGAAAAAATTACACTAATAAAATATTCTTGATAAAAAAAAAAAACATTATAATAACTTGCAAAAAGAATACAAATCTATATAATTACATTAAATGTATAAAAATTAAATATATGGTAGATGAATAAATTTTTACTCTTATCTAATCATTCTAATTTCCGTGAAATTTAAAATAAAAAAAATAACAAAATGTTCAAAAGTGATAAAAATAATTTAAAATTTGAATAACTTTATTTTTAAACCTTTTTAAATTAAAAATTAGTGAAAATAACTCAAAAATAAGTCAAAACCGATTTTAAAAATAAAAAAAATAAATAAACCAACAATGCAGGTACTGGCCGACACTATGAAGCAGGAGTTAAAAAAACGCCCCGGTCGATAATTTTCTCTCTCCTCCGATATCAGAACTGTGAAAAAACTGCAAAAAAACCGTGAAGAACCGCTAAAAACCGCAAAAAACAGTGAAACCGTATCGGAATAACCTTTAAAAACCGTAAAGAACCGCAAAAAACCGTTAAAAACCGCAAAAAACCGTGGAAAACTGTAAAAAACTATATCGGTGTTTTTAAAAAAAATTAAAAAAATAAATTTTAAAGACCGATATTTATGAATATCGGCCGATATTGTGACCGATATTTCAGACCGAATATCGACCATATCGACCGATAATATTTATGTACAGCCGATACATATCGTATCGACCGATATTTCGACCTTTGCTATGAAGTATCGACTGATAATAGCTGATATGTATCAACCCATAAATCGGACATATCGGCTTGTAAAACAAATGTGTCTACTGATATTATACTTGTATGGCGAATTCAATTTGTATTGACTGTATTTATCATCTAAGGTTTGAGCCACTTTGAGGAGGCCAAAATATATTTGGGATGGTTTATTCAGATTAGTTTTTACAATTACTCAAATTATGATGATAATTTTTGTAATTGAGGTGAAAGATAGGACATAATTAAATTTTCTTGTAAGTTATTTTAAATAAGTCAATAATTTTAAATATGTAAGTCTGTAACCTATTTTATAGTCTTAAAACGAGTTTATAGAAACTTAAAATTGAACATTTTTTAATTTTTTTATAACTTAAATAACTTCAGATCCTTGCCTAATTTATTCTTACATATTCCATTTAAAAATTACTCTTAGACATGCTATATAAGTATATATTCCCTCTGTCCCAAATTAGTTGTCCTATATAGATTTTAGAATTATCTTAAAATAGTTGTCTCATTTATATTAGAGTAGTATAAAGTGTGTTAAAAATGAATAAGATTATATGGAGTGCTAATTTTATATAGAAAATTCTTTAAAAAATACAAATATTTGAAAAAAATAAATAAATTCGGATGATATCTTCTCTCTCCTTTTCCTTTGTCGGTAGATAAATCCCTGGTTAAGGTATTAAACAACCGACCGACCGCCTGCCTCCTTCCTTTTTCTTCTTATATAAGAGGCAAGCGTCGTCCTTTTTCCGTTTTAGTGTAGAACAAGAAAACTTCTTTCCGATGGCAGCCTCGGCCATGGTCCTCGACCCCAAACCGTCAGCATCCCCACCTCCGTCCATCCCGGCTATTCGATCCGATCCCAACCCATCCATGGCGGACCCCACCTCATCTGATGACGACGATCTCTACGGTCGCCTCAAGTCTCTCCAGCGCCAGATCGAGTTCATCGACATCCAAGAAGAGTATGTCAAGGATGAACAGAAGAACCTCAAGCGCGAGCTCCTCCGAGCCCAGGAGGAGGTCAAGCGTATCCAGTCTGTCCCGCTCGTCATCGGTCAGTTTATGGAGATGGTTGACCAGAATAATGGAATCGTGGGCTCCACCACCGGCTCCAATTACTATGTTCGGATCCTCAGCACCATCAACAGGGAGCTGCTCAAGCCGTCAGCGTCCGTTGCTCTGCACCGTCACTCCAATGCCCTTGTTGATGTGCTCCCGCCTGAAGCTGATTCCAGTATTTCACTCCTCAGCCAGTCTGAGAAGCCTGACTGCACTTACAATGTATACAGATTTGTACACTCATATCTCTAATTTGGTTCAAGATCACTGAATTAGGGTTTTCTGTTTTTTTGGAAATTAGGGTTTCTTTTCTGATGCCATACATGATTGTTATCGTCTTGTTTTATTCAATCTGGGAATTCCAAAATCCCTAATTCACCAAAATACACAAACTTGAATTCCCCAGAATGTACCAAAAGAACGACCCTAATTCTCTAATTCTCCAAATCTTATTTTAGTACTTTCTTTACCCTATTCCTCCAAAATGTAGAAAAAACCCTAATTATGTAATTTCCTACTTCGGAAAAACCCTAATTCAGTAATTTCTAATTACTGGAATGGGAACTTTTTGTTAATTAATGTCTCTCAGGGTCTCATATGCAATGTGCTTTGTGAGGGTGGTTGGGTTTCAAGAATTAGGTTTTTTTTATTGTTTTCTTGTTGAGACTTGGTGGCATTTTATGTTTCAGTTATAATGTTGATCATGATGATTGTGTTAAGTCTATAGATCACCTCCTTGTCCAATCTTTGTACCTCTGGTGGATTTAACATCATTGGCTTCATTTTCTTGTTGCCACACTGGAAGAAATTATCATCTCTATTAATTGGGCTCATTTTGGAAGAAACTTGCTACTGCATTAAAATCGTTGCTTGTATATTTGTGAAGTCATTGGAAGATAATTATCATCTCTCTAGGTATTGGATACATTTTAGAAGAGACTTCTTCCCAGCATTTCCTTCCTTCACGAAATCCTTTTGACGTTGCATTTCCTCCTTTCAAGAAATCCCTTTGTAACTTCTTGTTTTTTTTTTTTTTTTGCTAAAACGATGCTGAAATAGTATTGAAAAGAATATTTGAAGTACAGGTTTTATAGCTCATCATTTTGTAGTGGAATGGGGAGAGCTGAATTTTTAAATTCCCAACAAGAGCTCCATGTTTGATGGAAGTGGAAATCTCAAGTTCTAGAAAATAATTCCAAGCCAAATAAACACATAATTAGTTGTGTGGGGATTCTCCAAATTCTGGGACTCCCAAAATTTGCAATTCTAGAATTTGGAGAATTGTTTTGGAATTTCTACAAACAGTGTTGATGAATCGAAAGGAAATATGAAATGTATCCAACACTAATATGTCACATTTTTTTTTGAAAAGTTAGTATGTCACATTTTAAAGCACCAATGCAACATTGCTTTTGGTGGTTTATGGGTTTACTTTTTTTCTTTTGTTTCCTTGGTATCTCCCCTTATTGTAGCTTCTCGTGTGTTTATGAAAAATTGTGTTGTGCAAACAGAATCTCGGCAAACAGGTTTTGTTACTCGATTATGATTTCAATTGCAGTTCCTAACTGATTAAGTGCTAGGGAGTCTTTAATTGTATGTTACTATTTTTGTTGATGTTTGCCTTTTCTCTTGATTAATGAAGGTAACTTTCAAAAAATAAATAAATTGTATGTTACTATTTTTTAATCAAATCAGAGAATGTAATTGAACCAATAGCATGCACCAAAAGGTGATCATGATTCAGTTGATGTTCTGTATGTTGCAAAACAATAAAGATTAAACTTTATTAACTTGATGTCCTTGTACATGCAGGGCATTGCTCTCTCTCTCTCTCTCTCGTGGGTGGGGGGAATTTAGATAATTTTGGATTTAGATGTGTTTGTGTCCCTTATAATGCTTTTCCCATTCTCCTTCTTTGTCTTCCTTTTCCTTTTCCTCTTTTGGCTATTTTGGGATTTGGAAGTGACCTTTTAATGCAAAACCATTTACTTTTTTAGCCTTCACATACCTTTATTTCATTTTAATCGTAACTTTGGTGCTGCTAGGATATTGGAGGTTGTGACATTCAGAAGCAAGAAATTCGTGAAGCAGTTGAATTACCTCTGACTCATCACGAGCTGTACAAACAAATTGGCATAGATCCTCCCCGAGGTGTGCTCCTTTATGGACCTCCTGGTACTGGCAAAACGATGCTTGCTAAGGCCGTGGCTAATCACACAACTGCAGCTTTTATTCGAGTAGTTGGTTCTGAGTTTGTTCAGAAGTACTTGGGTGAGGTATGTTATGGGACCTGGCATCTGCAACAAACTATTCTATGCTGCACTTTTTATTATCACTTCCTATGGTTAAAGATGGGGGTTATCAGATAGGCAGTTAACACCTGCAATATAATTCACCAAAACCAAATATCAGTTCCAACTCATTGGTCCCAGATAGATGGGAACTTGACTATGATGATGACAATGACAATGACATGCCATATGTAAATGCAGCATCTATAACAGATCTATTTCCTTTTAACTATGTGTTATTCTTCTCATAAGTTTCAAATAAGTTCAGAAGTTTTTATTATCTGGAGGGGGGGAAGGGGTTGTTGAGGGATTTAGTTCATCTTTTGTTTTTTTTTTTAATTGCTTGAGTTTGTCTTTTTCTTGGTTGCAGTCATAATTGATCTTTTCTTTTTTTCCAGGGCCCGAGAATGGTTCGTGATGTCTTCCGTCTGGCAAAAGAGAATGCTCCTGCAATAATATTTATTGATGAGGTTGATGCTATTGCTACTGCACGCTTTGATGCTCAAACTGGAGCTGACAGAGAAGTTCAGCGAATCCTAATGGAACTACTGAATCAGGTGAGATATTAACTGAGCTGAATTACATGATAGAAAATTATCATGTTTATTTTAGTGGATCTTTCTAAAATCTGAGACTGGCATCCACCGTAGGGATGTTATGGTAAAACTAGTTATTTTACTATCATATATTTCTTTTCTGTCAAGGGATTGATCCTTTGACCTACTTGCAATCATCCAAACTTGCCAACGGTTTGTAGATTCAATACTCACCTTTAGGTTTTTCTAGATTTATTTCCTTTGGCATCTGTGTTCTTTTTTGGATGAACCACCTTCTTTGTCCTTTTGTACACCTTTACCCATACAAAGTCCTCAAAAAGCTTAAAAAAACATGAAATGCTTCATTCTTTCATTCTTTTCAAAACATGATTGCGTGAATCACTGCCCTTTTCTAAACATCTTCTTTTCTCCATGTTCCACAGGCATTAGAATGAGTTGGATACTTAAAAAAAAGTTTGAATCTGCTTTTCTCTATGGTATACAGATACTGAAAGGTATCTGATTTTATCTATGGAGTGTGAGACTTGGCAACCCTAAAAAATAAGTTAATTGTAATCGAACATATTAATCAGAAGGACCATTTTTGAAATTTATATCACTTATGATGAGCCCATTATAGAGTTTCAACCTTGCAATTGTTTATACATCTTTCAACATGATGATCAATAAACGTAATGTCATTTTTCATATACAAATTAAATTTGTGCATGTGAAATTATTTAGAACTGAACAGTGAAACCCTCGACTGTGTTTTAAGGTGTATAAAAATCCATATTTACTGCTTTTAAATATGCTCGGTACTCATATCTATATGTGCCTTGGGATTTTGCCTTTTGGAGGAACATATGGAAAGGAACACTTCAAGCTCTCTCTCTATTTCTCACTTCATTGAGTATAATTATGTTAGAGATATCAGCTGTCATTATTCGAAGATTCCATCTATGATAGTGTTGCACTTATTTTGTGTGTGTCTATTCTCATTCTTACAAGATTACTTGCACTTATCTTTGGATGTTTTCTCTGAATTCTATGCAGATGGATGGATTTGACCAAACAGTTAATGTAAAGGTTATAATGGCAACTAATCGGGCGGACACTCTGGATCCAGCACTACTTCGTCCAGGCAGACTTGACCGTAAGATTGAATTCCCCCTGCCAGATAGGAGACAAAAAAGGCTTGTTTTTCAGGTAAGCAGGGCAATTGCTACCTAGTAACCCAAAAAACCTGAATAGATCTGTCTATAAGAAAAAAGAATAGATGTACAAAAAAGGCAGATTCTCAAAAAAATTCACAGGGATTAAATAAACAGTAGAAATAAAAAAGTGAGGGCTTAACTTCTCTCACATATAATATGCGAATTCTTCTTACTTAGAAGTGATTGCGATTTAGGTCTTAGATGAATGGTTGTCTGACCACTTAGATTTGTTGATTTGTTGTGGTAATGGTTTCCCTCAGTTTTCGTTTTCTTATTGGCATTACAATGTTGGTGAATTGCACTTGGTTTTTGGAAAGAGAGAGCAGAGGAGAGGGGGCAGGCAGGGTGTATAGTTTTGGAGATGACATGACTGAAAATGGGGGTTCAACACTTTACCAAAATTGGGGTCCTGAATACAGATATGAGCATCCTGTTCAAAATATGTTCTTACGTTACTTTTATGATTTGTTTCTTGGGATATTTTAACCATGCTCTTTATTCTTTTGACTTGTTAATGAATTAGTCTTTCAAGTGTCAAATAAGTGTATGTTTTAAAAGATTTTACCATAAGATCTTTTTTAGACTTCCTTTAGTAATATGCCGTATGACAAAAGTAAATAAAATCATTAAAGCATATTTTGCCAAGTTACCTGGTAAGAATTGGGTTATCTAATAAAGATGAGTATTTGAGATGATGTGTTGAGCATATATAAATTTTCTGTGCATCTTAGATAGTTGAACTTGATTGGACCCGCTTGTATTGGTTCCATACTTTGGTATGGCTCAAGTCAAAGGAGTTGCAAGGTCATTGATCTGTTCCATATCCCATACTGGGGCTTAGACAAACTGGACAAGTAATGGTTGTGAGCCAGCTTGACCTATTCCAATTCCTTGATTGCTGCCAAATAAAATCTTAATTTTCTGCTTCTTCAAGTGAAGGTATACCATTTATTTATTATGCACAATAAAAAAATTCTTTGGATCTTTCCAACATGACTTTATGTACTAGGCATTTTTGGGGTTATCAACAAATGTCTAGTTAAAACCTTGCTTTTGGATACCTCCGTTACAAAATGATCTTTTCTGTATTTTAATTTATTGCTCGTGTTTTTGGTGATGGTTTTCTTGGCTTATCAAACTGCAAGGATTTCTTTTGTATTAAGATCATGAGAAAAGAAGACAAAGATGGTGCGTGAGCAACTTTGAATTTGTATCCCAGGCCTTTTCAACATATGAATTTTGTTTCCTTTGATTACACTGCATGCAAATTGGCTAAAATATCTTGAAACATTTTATCATACAAGTATAACTCTCTCCTTTTCTCTCGAAAAGCCCACTTTTTACTTGTAAGCATGGGAAATTACTTTTATGGATTTGAACTTTTTTCTTTTCACTCAACTGGGTTGTAGGACTGTTTTGAGGTAGCGGTGACTGGTGATAGTCTGAAAGATTGAGCTTGTACTTGTCTTTAGAGAATATGAACTGATAGAGAAAAGTATTTTCTATGATGAGTTCATCCCAATATATCATCATTATATGAGATTTTTTTTAAAAGGTGGAAAACGACGGCTGGGGGAGTTCAAGTTCTTCTTTCTTTAGTAGAAATAGAAATGGATTACAAGCTCTTCATTACCTATCAAAAAGGGAAAAATATGGTTGGGAGCATGATACTTGTTTTTTGGAATCAGTCTACATTTTTTTTTGAGAGGCAAGTATAAATTATTGCATAAAGAAACTGAAGTACAAATTTTACAATCATCGTCAAATACAAAAAGAGATGGATGATTGACTCAAATGAAAAAGGGACATAGAGATGCTTGGTGTAATACATTTAATTGGAGTAACATGGAGTTTCTAATTAATAATAGCTCCCAGTTTTTGTACAATTGGATGCCAAATGCCCTATAACTCCATTTTTTTCCTTTTCCAGATTACCCTATTGAATCACCAATTACATAATCACCGATTACATGATGGATGCATGACTAAGACCCTTGAAATGCAAGAATTTTTTTGTAGCTTTGTTCTAGACCTTCAAGGCTATTGCTAGCAAAATATACGGCCATGAACCGAGGAGAGAATATATTATCATGCATGCAATAAAAGAAGAATGGAGTAGATTGGGCAGACATTGCTTGCATCAAGAGTTGGATGGAACCCTACGGGGGTTACATTAGGTCTTCCACATAAATAAATGATTGGGTAGATACTGCTGACAATTGGGAGTTGGACCGGGGAGACTTCGACTCCTTTGTTGAGGCATGGTAATCAAGTCAATATTGGGCGGATGTTACTGAGATTGTTAGTCCAGAAGAAGATTTGGATTCTTTGATTGAGGCATGGAAATGTAGTCAAGGCGGGTGACTCCTGTTGGTTGATAAATAGATGTTTAAAGAAACTCGAAGAAGGTGCAAGGCTTGAGGCCTCAAATTGGTGGGGTTTCATGCATGCATGGATGGGGGAAATGTACCTGCTTTCGTCATCCTTCTTAAGGTAGTTGGAAAAACATTTCCAGAGAGTAGTTGATGTCTGGGAGAGACACAGTTGATAAGTGTTAATTGATGCAACCAAAAGCATGTAGGATTAATGTCAGCATTAGATAGACAATCATCCTAAAGGAAAAATTACCAATCCAATTTGATGTGAACCCTATGGGTATGGAATAAATGGCTTTGATGATGATGATGATTTGAACATATGAGGGTGTGAAATACCAACAATAATAGATCTCTGGTGGGGGATGCGTGTGTGATTATTGTAGTTGGCAGAGAATCTAATGTAGAACAGCCTGCAACTAGGCAGGAAAACAAAGATAAAGGAAAAATAGGAAAAGACTATGCCTTAGATAATCTCATTGAATATTCATTGTGTGTTTTCTCTCTTACATGCATTGTATTTATAAGAAAAAATAAGAAATCAAAATAGAAAAGGACTCCTAAATCAAAATAGAAAAGGACTCCTAAATCAAATAGGAAAAGACTCCTAAATCAAATAGAAAAAGACTCCTAAATCAAAATAGAAAAGGACTCCTAAATCAAATAGAAAAGGACTCCTAAATCAAAATAGAAAAGGACTCCTAAATCAAATAAAAAAGTAACTAAAGTTGGACTGCTAAAATCCCAAATAACAAATCCTACTTGCTAATTAAGAAATAAATAAATAAATAAATAAAAATAAATAGAAGTGAAATCTGTATGCTGCATCTTCCGTGTCCTACATCAGTCCCCCGGTCTTTAAAAAAACTCGTCCTCGAGTGGAAATCAGCAAAAGCACACGGCACCAAATAAAGATGAAGATCAAGTCCGAAGATGCGAATGATGAAGCTTTGAACTGCACAATTTTCAAGGCACAGACGACGAGAACATTCTTTCTGTGGGGCGAAAAATTGAAGGACCACAAACGGGTGCAAGCATGGACGAACCAAGCTGATGGCGAAGGGGTCGTCATATGGCACTGGAGTGATCACACAGTCTTGATGATCTGTCGGATGGAGGACAAGAGGCTGACATGATAAGGGAAGAATAATCATAGATGAAGTTCTGGTATCCGTAATGGGATCAGGTTTGGGTAATGGAGATGGGTGAGAAATTTGCGGTGGTGGTGGTGTAGGTAGAGGTGGTGGCGGTTGATCGACACTCGTCGGTTGTATCGACGGTGGTGCCGGCAATACAACTCGCTCTGTCTCCAACACAGGCATTGGTTGTGGGGTCACGACTGCATGAGGAGGATGCATGAATTTTGAGTCTGACTCCGGGGCAGCATGCACGAACGCTGATGATGTCTTGGGAGTGGTCGGCACACATCTCGAGGAAGCGGGCACGTATGTCGAAGTTTTGTTCACCTTCATCGGGGCTCTGTATTTTCGGCCAAACAAAAGTTCTCTAAATTCTTGGAAAAAGTCGTGAAAGTCAGAGCGCAACTCAGAGCGCATCTCAGAGATAAACTTGGATTTAAACTCATTGAACTCAGATTGGAGGAGAAATTGAGCACCATGTTTGTTGGATGCTAACGGGGCTACATGATGTTGGGAATGAGATCGGGGTGTCACATAATCCAAGACATGACAGTTGGAGTGGGGAAAAGGTTTAATGGATGGGTGAGGTGGACGCATAGCTTGTCAAATAGTCAAACTTGGTCAACTGGTCATTTGGTTTTTTTTTTTTTTGTTGTGTTTTTGTTGTCTGTGGGAAAAGGGGTGGAGGATGGGGATTGGGATGGTAGATTCGTACCTGGGATAATGCCCGGACTTGGCGAAGATGGCTGGGATCGAGACCACTATCGTCCCTGATAACTCAGGAACCTTCTCGGAACAGGTACGTCTCTGTATAACAGAGATACAGAGAAACTCGGCTCTGATACCAATTAATGTAGAACAGCCTGCAACTAGGCAGGAAAACAAAGATAAAGGAAAAATAGGAAAAGGCTATGCCTTAGATAATCTCATTGAATATTCATTGTGTGTTTTCTCTCTTACATGCATTGTATTTATAAGAAAAAATAAGAAATCAAAATAGAAAAAGACTCCTAAATCAAAATAGAAAAGGACTCCTAAATCAAATAGGAAAAGACTCCTAAATCAAATAAAAAAGGACTCCTAAATCAAAATAGAAAAGGACTTCTAAATCAAATAGAAAAGGACTCCTAAATCAAAATAGAAAAGGACTCTTAAATCAAATAGAAAAGTAACTAAAGTTGGACTGCTAAGATCCCAAATAACAAATCCTACTTGCTAATTAAGAAATAAATAAATAAATAAATAAATAAAAATAGAAGTGAAATCTGTGTGCTGCATCTTCCGTGTCCTACATCAGAATCAATGACAAAAGCCATCCTATCACTTAGATGGAACCCAGAAAGTTGAGATGCCAAAGGGTAATCTTTAAGGGAATATATATGCATTAGAAAATGTGTCAACCCATTGAGAATATGGCATGCTATAAGTGAATATTTGACTTTAGAAATGCATCCTAATTTTACAATGATTGGCTCTTTTAATCTTGCTATGAATGATGTCCTTTTTGGAAGCTAAAGGAAATGTATCTCTAGTACATGAATTATTAGGTATAAGAGGAGAATGTTGGATCCACAGGGACACGATTTAGTTACCCATTTGAGGCAAATTATGTGAACGACTTTATTTAGCTTTAGGGAGTTGAGTTGACTTGCATGGGTTGGCTAGCTAAGAGTGTTCAGAGCCTAAACTGTACTTGTGTGTCCCTTGTCTAGATGTACATTGTTCATATTCACACATTCTGTCATCCAGTTCGTGACTTCTTTGATCAGTTGTTATTTTTCATTGTGCTATTAAAGTTCAATACTGTGTAAGAATAGGAAGTTTGGAAAAACAGAAACAACTAAAATTGCAGGATTTCATCTGGGTCTAATTTAGGATTTTGGCTGGACCTTCATGGAGTCATATTTATCCAAGAGATTTCATAAACTTCATGTAACAATTTAAATCTCTCTCTCTCTCTCTCCAATGTCTTTTATCTTTTATCAACCTCTTCTTT
Source organism: Chimonanthus salicifolius (assembly GCA_013350335.1). Lineage (NCBI taxonomy): Eukaryota > Viridiplantae > Streptophyta > Magnoliopsida > Laurales > Calycanthaceae > Chimonanthus > Chimonanthus salicifolius. Next base: position 6,873,958 of record CM023539.1, read on the forward strand.
TTAATGAAATTTCTCTCTCTCTCTCTCTCTCTCTCTCTCCAATGTCTTTTATCTTTTATCAATCTCTTCTTTTTAATGAAATTTCTGATAACTGATATGCTACTTCTAGGTTTTTGTTTTCTATGTTTTTTGGAATGATCACTAATGCTACTTCTGTTGTGTGCATTTTATAGGTCTGCACAGCTAAAATGAACTTGAGTGACGAGGTTGACTTGGAAGACTGTGTCTCTCGACCGGATAAAATCAGTGCTGCAGAGGTAAGTGGAATTTTCTGTTTTCATCTGAAAAATTTGGTGGAGAAATAATATTTTGTTAGCAATTTATTATACAAACGTGCATGGGTCTATAGCATGTGTAGGAATGTATAGAATGTGTCCTTTTTAATAATCTTTGAATTATTTAAAATAATATCATTGAGTCAAAATAACATAAATAACACTAGTACAAAAGGTAAAATTACCACCAATAAAAATTATATACAAATTTGTTTTAAAACAATTAAGTAATAAATTGTTCCCTATGTTAGATTTCGAAAGAGCAATATTTGTGATAATCTTTAATTGCCATCATCATCAAAGCCTATTCATCGTATCTATCTGGGGTTGGCAGTGGATAATCATTAATAATTTGCAAAAGCAATATTTAAGATAGGTGAGGAGAATTCATGAGAAACCAACATAGAGATGTGTCAGACACAGTTACATTTGATTATGCAACACAAGGTGCTGTTATTTGCTGACCTCAAATGAGATGTGTTTCAATTAAAATGATGATGTGTGGTGATGTGATTGCATCTCATATCCTTCTCATTTTTGCAATTGAAACATATTGCTGAGGATGGGAAAATATCATGAAAGACTAACAATCAGATGTTTTTAGAATACCGGACTTTCATTCATCTGCCCATCCTCAAAACTTGAGATATTAACAAACACCACATGTGGATGCGTACCCAATATAAACCTGGTGAAAAAGACCTGTAGGCATTTCCTAACCTGAAAATAGTGAGCCCTCACCACATTAGGAGAAACCCAGATCCGTGTTATTGGATAATACACTTTTGTGGAGGTTGTCTCAAGACTAGCAAATTTCATAAATCGTAAAATTTCTTATAAAAAATAGCATAGAACTTCCACAGGAGCAACAAACTTCAAAACAAGAAGTGGTTTTATTTTATCAACATGAAGGTGCAATTTTGTCCACTCATTGGTCTCTTTACACATTGTCAATTCTGAGCTTCAAAAAGAAAAACATCACTGTATGTCATTACTAAGGATTCCATTGGTTTTCCATAGTTTTGTTATGGACCTGCCTATTTATCTTCTGTTTGTTTCATAGTCTGATTCACTTTTCTCTAATCTGGCTTTGCCTCTTAAACTCTTGTTGGTACTGTTTATGTTAAACGGCACCTACCTTATTTGTAAGGGATGAGGGTGTTTAATTATTGATGTGTTGCAACACACTTATACTTCCTGTATCCATGATTAGAATCAAATAGGCTCCTCTCTCCACACAGCCACACAGCCACACACCCACCCCACCCCACCTGTCACCCCCCAGGCCCCCTTCCCTTTCAAGCCATCAATTAACTTAAACTTGATCTTTTGATCTGTGTGGCTTTTAAAACATTACAGTGAGTGCGACATAACCTCTTGGTTATGAGATACTGACAAAGCATATTTTACACTTGGTTAGGCCTCGTACATGTGCAGCACAAGCTTATTTATAATGTGTGGCAAACTAAATGTGTGTGACACATGTCTGACTGGTTATATTTGTATGAGATGCGACCGAGATGCTTTGTAGGTTGAATCTCAGATATGCTAGAGCATAACTGACTGTCCTAACCGTATATTCTGGGTACACATTGGCTCAGCTAGAATGTTTATGGGGAAGTACAAACTGAACCATGTGTCTTTTGTTTGCACCTTCCCCTCAAGTTCGCTAAATGAGAGTTCTTGGCAGTGTACCATCTGTGTTTATCTCCACAGAGGGAATATCCAGTCCTCATGCAGATGTTTATCATCTGTTTTGGGATAGAATCACTGTTCACCTTGGAAAAGAAGTGTCGAAGCACCCTACATTAACTTCATCTTTGCATTTAAAATATAATTCCATCATATGGTATTCTCAAGGAATAATTTGAATTTGTTGCAGATCTCAGCTATTTGCCAGGAGGCAGGAATGCATGCTGTGCGTAAGAACCGTTATGTCATTCTTCCAAAGGACTTTGAGAAAGGGTACAGGACAAATGTGAAGAAGCCTGATACAGATTTCGATTTCTACAAGTAGGAGATGCCTGAAATCACAATATGACTGTGGCTTTTGTACTATTGGTGAATGTTTAGCACGGCAGTCTCACCACAAATATCGAAAGATGAAACGTTTGTGGGTGGTTTCAGACGTCTTTTTGTTTGCTTTATTTATTTTTTATTGGTTTAGAATAGGCTTTAAATGCTGTTTGAAGTGATTACAATTTAAGGCAGAATTATCAATGGGAACTGTTAGTTTTGTCCGACATTGTGGGCTTTTCAGCCAATGCATATTGGCAATTTTCTTTTCTTTTTCTCAGTTACAAAATTTGGGTTAGTGTTGCTATTTATGTAGGAAGATAAAATTAGTACTGGTTCTATCATGTATTGGTCCTGTATCTGCTGTCCTTGCATTGATTCATACAGCTGATACAGGCAGTGGGGTTGAAGATATTTTCCAGGTTGCTCAGGTTATCTATACAACTACAAATACAATGTCAGTTGAGATATTTGATTCGAACATCATCTGCCCTGCCAACATAGTGGACCTGTTTGGTAGTGTGGAATTTATGGATTTGGATGACTGTATTCCATGATTCTTGCCATTGAATTGTTTAATGTCAGTAGATAAGTATTCTGTAGTGGAAGTTCCATATCACGGCCAACATTTTGAAAGGATTTAGGAATTTCTCATGCACCAAGCACAGAAGATGGTTAATCCATATCACCATTTTCTTTGTCCAATAATAATCACCAACTATGAGGGCAACCCGTACCCCAAGGGGTTATCCCAATTGGTTTGGGAGTAAGATTTCTAGAGGGAGGTCTTGGTTCAAACCATGGGAGCTCCAATGAAGGGCCACTTTCTATGGGAATATATATAGAGTAAGGTTCCATCGATTTATCCAGTTTGTGTGGATAAGGGGATTTTTACACACTTTGGAGGACTAGTCGGGTGCTATGTTTGGACACCTCTGGACCTGAAAAAAAAAAAAAAACTATAAGGGCAACTCCAAGAGTTCATTTATCTATTTTTCATTTGTGTCATGAAATTGGTCTTGTGTCAGGTGGTGGGAGTACAATGTTTTGTTGATTTCTGAAAATAGATAAATAAAGAATGAAAATTAATTGTTTCGGTCATGGATCCGATCCAAAGATTGATTTTGGGGGGGCTTATACTAAGAGACACTTGTGTAAGAAAGCACTAGCAGGATTTCTGAACAAGAATGGATACATTAGGTCCATTAATTAGTCAAAATATCAAGTTAATTAGCTCCATTAATTGTTATAAGCCATTTAATTCAAAATTGCAAACTATATAAAGTGGAATCATTAAAACCTAGGCAATTTGGTCCTTAATCATTTCATTGACGCCCTCTCTAATTTCACTTAGAACTGGCGACTGACTTAATTTGTTAATTTTACCTGAATTTTACCATTTGAAAAAGGCATGATTTATGATTTTTGTCCTGCTTATTAAATGCAACCTAAGTTCACTTAAGTTATCCATTCAAACATCTCACCCGACTAATCTTTCTGGGCACATGAAAACCTCCTTATCCATACAATTCGGATAAAGTTACGAGGAGTGACCCTTTGGAGTTGAGCGCGAATCAAATATAAGATTTCTACTTCCTGAGACTGGTTTATTAGCCGTCAAACTAATCCTTCGAGTTTTAAGCTCACTTATAAAATGGAGAGAGTATTGGAAATATCAATCATTTTCATGTTTAAACACATTTGACTATATAAGATCTATATCCATTTAAAGAATAGTCATATTATGGCTGTGTTTGTTTTACGGGTAATGGACCCCTATTATTAGATATTATCAAGATTTCCTTATAAGAATGAAAGTTCTGTAATTTCAATTATGAGATATTATCAAGATACACTACTAAAGTGTCCATAAAATGAGCGGTAAGTATCAGTTTATCCATATGCTCCGTATTAAAATATCCTAATCTACTATTTACATATCAAGATAATTATAAATTAATTCAATTTATTACAAACTTAGTACTTATATATATATATATATATATTTTTTTTTTTTGTTTTGAAGTATAGGGCTTAGGAGATTTTTACTTTTAAATTAGTGTGCATTACTTTATAAAATGGTGACTTGACATCTTGATATTAGCCTGCAAAAGACTGCAAATTTTGCCTTCTGTCATGTTTAATATTGTTAATCCTTTTGTTGAAATATTGACTGTATAAGGATTTGAGTTTTAAATCAAGTGAATGGGTTTGGCTAAGTGGTGGATTTATTTATCTTTTTAATTTTTGGTATTAATCTTTATAAATTTAAAATATATAAATAACATTTCTTCAAGGGCATAGTTGACAATTCACGAGCATAAGATGGGCCTATGGAGTGGATCCATTTAGGAAGGGAATCTTAGTATCTGACACATTAGCCATTCCTGTGATGTGATTCCTTGAATGCTCTTATTTTTTATCAATAAATCAACAAATGTTTGTGTATTGCAATAAAAGTAATGAAAACCGCGTAGATGCACAAGACAAATTAAAAAAAAAAAACAGCTTTTTATTATTTTGAAAGAAAAAATACAAACATTTCAATTACTTAAAAAATATTACAAATTTACAATCAATCGATCAACCATATATACAAAATTGGCTCCTCCACCCATTTGAGTACAAAAAAAGAGAACCCAGTATTGCAATCATATGACTCTGCCCATTGGGATCATGGTCCTGTTTGGGCCGTCCAAGATTTTCCTCCTCTTCATGCCATCACTGGAATCCGGGTAGCTAGGCTTGTGTTTCAACCGCTCAGTTTTTGTGCCGTCAACGTCTGAACTTCGTTTTGCCGGCTCACGGGGGCGAGGATGAGAGTTGCTTTCATGTACACTCATGTCTTCTTTGCATATGGATACCAGACTGCAAGTCATTCAAGCAGACCTAAAATCAGTAAACCATTTTTCATTTGGAGCTAAATAACCTATCAGTCAACCATAAAACATAGATAATTCCTACTAGCATCATCTACTATGGCAAATAAATAACTTTAAGATAAAATGGAACATACAGATTTTGATTTCAGTGATGAAGTATCAGCACCACAGCTTACTTTACTGCATTCCCTGCCACAGAATTATCCAATAAAAAGAAATTAAAATTCATTTATTATTATTATTTCTTTGACATTTAACATTTAACTTCTGTAAAAATATGAGTCAGCAGAAGGTTTATCATTTTGAAATGCAATGAATTGAGACCAAAAGTACTTCTCTAATGCTAAAATTAACAGAATACAATATAATACCTCTGAGAAACAAGTGGTGGCATAGTACACCATTGCCCTCCAAAGGGATATTGAGGTAAGATGCCTGCAAATGGAGCCTCAAATACACCTGGGGTATAACCCATATAGGGTTGGAAAAGACCAGCATAAGGTGTTATATATGCATCCATTCCCCACACCATACCTCCCATACAAGGATTGTAGGCCAAAGGATCAAATGGCATCGCAAAGTTTTCAGCAGCAAAATCTTGAGGAGTTTCCCACTGCAAGTTGACAGCTGCAACACAGAAATAAGAAAGACGATTAATGACTGATTGTATCATTACAAACCACACCAAACTCACAACAGTAGTCGATACAAATGCTCCCTTATTGGCAAACACTGACAGGGTTGAATGACGCATATGTCAAGGGAAGATAAAAAGAGATTCTTGGAATATTAATTTTATTTGAATTCACAAATTTGTTTGAGATGCATCATGGTTTGAGCAATTTCAAAGGAGATGGATGTTAATAGTTTACGACCACAAAGCAAATGTAGAAGGAAATGAAAGACAAAAGAGCTCTTTCCTGGTTACCTGGTCTTAGTAGGACATTCACGAGCAAAATGTCCCGAATCCCTGACAGTAGTAACACTGAGGACCATTCGTAGAAGAGCTCGCACCAGAAGCTCCCTTAAAACTTGCATCCTTGTTCTTGGATGGAGTACTGGCGGCTTGTTTGGGTTGACTCACCAGTATTCTGCCGAGATCCTTGCGGATTAGGCCTAGAATTGGCACCCTGGGAGTCCAAATGCTTCAGAGGATTCGGCTTAAAGTAACCTTCTAAACCTTAGACTATTTGGTAAGTTTCCTCCAAAGTTTCCAGCCCATGTAAGATAAGCTCAAGCTGGAACTCAGGACGAAGACCCACTCTAAACCTAGAAAGGGTTTGGCTGGGGTCCTCATCCAACTCGCATCTCATAAGAAACTCATCAAACTTCTCAATGTACTTATCAATGGTTTGGTTGCCCTGACGTAGAGAGATCCATTGGTCAATGAGTTTTTGCTTGTATCTGAGAGAGATATACTTTTCTTTCAAATATTCTTTCATCTTATCCCAATGCAGATTGACGGGTTCAACTCCTTGCCTCCGGAGTTTATGTTCCACAGTGGTCCAGAAAAGCTGAGTTTGTCCCACCAACTTCATTTTGACAAAACGGACCCTACGAGGTTCCGACATATTATGCCACTCAAAGTAGAGATCCATATCTGACAACCAATATGAGAAAACCTTAAGGTCTGCTCGTCCCTTAAATTCAGGAGCTTCTAATTGCACGTTCTTCAAGGCATGTTCCTCATGGTTAATGGGTTCCTGATGCCTGTGTGGTTGTTTGAATCTACCGTAACCAAATCTGCGGCCTCTATGGTCTCTATTCCTAAAATTCTCATTATTCTCATGAACTGACCCATTCTCATCATTCTTAGGGGTTTCAAGGACTTTAATCCGGTTTCTCAAGTCGGTCATGTCAGTACCTAAGGTATCTTGACCTCTCTTAAGGTTAGTGAACCGGGCATTAATTAGACAAAGGCCTAAGTAAACCAAACTGGGGGTTGATCTCCTAATATTTCGCTGGATGGTTCGGTATCTTTCTGATAGGTAACTCCACTTCTAGTGGTCATGCACGGGTACACGCACTAGTGTTCCTCTAGACTCACAAATATAGTGATGAATTCTGACTATATGCTATGACCTAAGTCTATATGCAATAAATAATTTTTTTTTAAATAATAAAAAATACATTTTTTTTTTTGAAAAAAAAATTAAATAAGATGCAACCTAAGACCGTGGGTGTTTAAGGAAACAACCCATCCTTACTCTGATACCAAATTTGACGCAGGATAAGACAAAAGGTGACCCTAAGGGTGACCCTAAATGCCTAAATGCAATTATACTGTAACAATAAACTAATATTAAGCTGAAATTAAAATTAAAAATTAACAATAACAATTAGAATGATAAAACCTACCACAAATATTTAATAAAATTCAGAGAATTCAATGTAAGCAATAAAATCACAATCCAAACCATGTCATAGCTCAAAGTACAGGGCTCCCAAAACGAAAAGGATTATCAAATCACACAAACACATAAAGCCAACATCAAATAAAGATAAATCTGATTTTAACAGCAGTGTGAGAAGTTAATGAGGTTAAGAAAAGGCCCAGTTTTGTGGGACAACAGTAAGAACAAGAGAAAGACAGGTAGGAGGGACTGTATGGATCTTTAGATGGCAGATCTGGACTTCTAAAGGGGGCTACGGTAGTTGTAGAGGCTGCATAAAGAGGGAATAAAGGCTGCAATACAGTATTTGGGGCTGGGCGACACAGTATAAGGGGAAAGGAAGGGCTGGCGAAATTGAAAGGGTGGTTTTAGGGGCTGGCTTACAACAAGGGAGAGGGTTTTGTGGCACAATAGCAGTAGAAAGGTTTTAGGGAGAGGGATGGAGAAGGTAGAGTGGGTTTGGGATTCCAGAGGCTTAAAGGAAAGAAAAGAGAGAGAAGAGAAGAAGAAGAAAAGAGAGGAAGAGAGAACAAGATCGTACCAGGGAAGAAAGGAGGGCTTCTCGCCAAAGCTTCTCACCAGAGTCAAGGATTTGCAAAATCTCCAAAGAGTTTATTTCATTCATTCATCGGTAAGTTTGCCCCAAAGGGCTACAAGCTTAAATAAAGAGTTACATTGCTTAAAATAAAATAAACGAAATTTACCAAAATACCCTTACTTAAAACAAACTAAAACCAAAATAACAAGTAAGAAAAACAGTAGGATGGTAGAATGACACAGCATCAATCCCCCTATCTGAGAAAAACTAGACCTTGAGTTCAAACAGATGAGAAGACACAAATCTTCCCACGCACGCGTCTTCCCAGTGTAGGGTCTTCATAGTACAAACACGCGCACGTGAGGTCTTCAATGTCAACCAAGTGAATGTTCATCGAGCCATAATGATGGAGTTGGGGCGGCTTTTTTCCGTCGTCGCTGATAGACTCGAAAACCTATTTTGTGATTGTTGTCATCTTTTATTGTCAAAGAAGAAGACACCTCTGACGAAACAAAACTCCGATATCTTTCTAGAAGGTCTTGATCGAGTCGCTGTAGCTCACGTTCTGTCAACCATGTGGCGTCTGTAATCGGTCTGTTTTTCCACTTCACAAGATACTTCTGATAGCCTCCGGCACGTGTAGAAACAACTTCCTCATCCAGAATTACACAACGGGCAGTGTAATTCTGGTGGAAGATCAGCAACAGGTGATCGAGTAGAAGGTAACCCCTCAATTTCCTTTAGGAAAGCAGCTCTATTGCAAACACAACAAGCCATCAATAACTCGTGCATATTCTAAAATCAAGATCACATAAAATATGAAAATGAACCAAGAAGGGTTATATATCAACTTACTCATTTGGTTCAGAACAGCAGTAGCACCACTGGACAATGCATAAGACCCATCTGGAGTTGCCATTAACATTGATTTTGGAATGCCCATTGGATGCTTCAACCTTTTAACATCAAAATTGGGATCACCATTTGTTGCGCAATGTTGAATAAAATGCCATTTATAAAAAATGTTCAAATCATGAAATGTCTTGACAATTTTTTGACAAGCAGAATACCCATTAACATGAAATAATATCAATATGCCTGGCACTTTGCATCTGTGGCAGATGTATCCTTGTGGAGGTATTTTACGCTCCAATATATGAGACCGTCCTTCAATTGAGCAATGCGTACATGTTAGGAACATGTGAATAGCAAGAAAAATGTATTTAAAATTCAAGGAAACTATGAGAAATATTACCAAAGCCATGGCCCTGGATCATTCTATCACCAACACTCTTTCCAAAGCATCTTCTAGGGCCAAATGCATCCTGTGATTGCTTACAAAGACATTTCAAACATCGTTTTATGAAAAAACCCAAATGGATTCCATGCTAATAACTGAAAATCCATTGCTGTCAGAAAAAAAGTTACCAAAGGTAACATCTTACCATTGCCAGCCAAGGGCAAGAGTATTTACTAATTCCTTAATCTTTCTGTCTCCATCATCCCTGTTAGGATGTAGAGCTTCTTGTGCAGGACTTACTAATTGTACTGGCAAAACTTCAGAAATGGAACGCAAATCATTTACAAATTCATCCCATTCTGACTCTTCAGGCTGAAAGTGCAATAAAAATTTATTACTAAATCATCCTACAATTGCCCACAATTGGCAACCCCAAAGCAACAAAGCATTCAATTTTTTAGACAGCAAATATATAAGAGTCCAATAATTCTTACAAATATTACAATTAATGGATCAGGTTCTTGAATCTCTTCTGCCTTATTATTCTATGTAGCTTTAGGCCTGAAAAAGGAAAGCACATGACCATTCTCAAGATCCACAGAAATGCACTTTAAATTCAATTGTGAAAAGGCAAACATAAGAACCAGAGAGCTTAGACACTCCAAGTAACATAATCAAAACCAGCAAGTGGAGGAGCTGGGACAAATTTCATTGAGAAGACGCAGCATAATGAAAATTGAAAGCAATTAAAGCACTGAAGAACTAATAATCAAGAAACAAAGAATGAGATGGTACTTGTCTCGTTCAACAACAATTGGCATGCGAGGCGATCCGGCGATCCGGCGATCCGGCGAACTAAAACACTTGTATTTTTTGGTATCAGCATTTCTTCATTAGTATACTCTGAAATTGAACATGGCATAAGAAAAATTTATAAGATACTGGCGTGGGATTACTCCAATTATAACCAACCTAGAATACTAAAAACACTAAAAGAATCAATCAACCATTTTCATCCACCCTCACCATTAAAATAAACAGCAAAGGAAGGAATTCAAAAAATACTAATATATAATTAAAAAAAAAACAGTGATAAAAATGATGAAAACTCCATGGGCAAGATATCTCTCTTACCAATATACTCTTGTCAAGTGAAGCAGTTGTTTAATTGAATTCAACATTCTCATTCAATTCCCCAGTTACTGCTAATACAATTATATCTGGGAAATGGGCAATGCTCAATCAAACTAAGCAGCAATTCTATTAACCAAAAACCAATACAGGCATGCTGACCATGGTTCCATCCCAAGTCTGTTTGTCTGAAAATACAGTCCATCACACATGAATAATGTTACCAACATCTTCCCCATAGATCATATACACATACAATATAATGGTAAAGCAAATCACGATCTCTTGCCCAGTTGACATTGTCAAAATCCTTCATTGCTCCAAAGAATTTTTGCCTCAATAGATGTGTATATCCATTGGAATAAAATGTGGACATAGAGAGAAAAAGTACAAAAATGGAAAGTACTAGTTCCAACAATGAACAACATGTATCAACAAAATCCAGATAAAAGACCCAACTTAATTACATAAAAGAAACAAACAATGCCCACCGAACCACACATCATGTCTGATCAACAAGAAACTATACTGTCATGGCCACCTTGGCCCCGTCAAATCCATTTCGTTCGGAGAGAGAGCCCTGTCACAAACAAGCTCCACAGCCAATGTCTTCAACATAAACATGGCACCCATATGATCCAATGGGCAAGTAAAGTACAAATTCTATACAGTCAATCATTATGAAATGCCTAGGAATGTAAAAATAATAAAAGCATTCATTCTATTCGTTCGGAGAGAGCCCTGTCACAAACAGACTCCACAGCCGATGTCTTCCACATAAACATCACACCCATATGAGCCAATGGCCAAGCAAACCACAAATACTGTACAGTCGAGCATTATGAAATGCCTAGGAATGTAAAGTGATTAAAAGTATTAATGGGCCCGCTTTGTAGCCTTCCATTCTTAGTTCAGATAAAAATTCTGTAGAATTCATAAAATTTCACAAAGTTTTCATGTTTGGTGAATTAAGAATTCTCAAAAGGAAATTTATGAAATCCCACATGATTCGAATTCTAGGGGAACTATAAACTATGAATTAAATCACATATCTGTTGTAAAGTTTTAAAGCTAATAACTCCAGGCTTTCCAAGATGCACAAGAAGTGTGTTTCGGAAATTCTCCAAATTTTAGAATGATCAAGAATCCAGTGGAAGAAGTAGTAAAAAAGAAGAAAGCAAGAAATTCCAGAGAAAAAAGTAAGGGACCTTCATTAGTTTTCGCGTTTGAGATAAGAAGGTCAAAATCAGTGCCGCTGCCCATACGTTTGGATTCAAATATTTTAAATTTCAGATCCCAAGCAGATATCACATCACCATCAATTGGAAGAGACTCGAAATCTTTTGCACTCTTGAACTTATAATATAGAGTCATACCTTCCTTTCTTTTTCTTTTTTCTTACAATCACTTTCTTTCTTTCTCAGAATAAAAGAAAAAAATTACAATAATTTGGCGAAAATACAACCATACAACAAAATAAAAGGTGTCCGATCAAGAAAACCCTCGCCAATCGGAGGAGCGAATCTTGATTTGATATGGAAATCTCAAATATCTGATATGCCAATGCCAATGTCTCGAATCTCTGATATGCCTCTTGATTTGAAATCTTCGAGACGAAGAAAGCTGAATACGAGTTTAGGGTTAGCTCTTAAGAGAGTGAAAGATGAACAATTGTATCTGTTTCTCTGAAAGAGGTTGGTATTTATCGACGGAGATGGGACCCTCGCTGTCGACCGCCTGTATTGGTCAACACGACTTTGACTGAGGTCGGTATTTATCGACGGAGATGGGACCCTCGATGTCGACAGCCTGTATTGGTCAACACGGCTTTGACTGAGGTCGGTATTTATCGATGGAGGCTGCGTTTGGATGGGGTAAGAGGGGTAACCCCCGTTGCCCTTCTTACCCTCATTTCGTGACAAGGGTGAGGGTAAAAATTTAAAATTTTATCCCTCTTATATCATTTTTGAATATCCCTTGAGAGGTTGGGATATTCACAATACCCTACCCCTCAATACCCCTTGCCTTCCTCTTTTTATCAATTATATATTATAAAATTAAAATCTTCAAAAAAAAAATACTATAATTAAAAAAATAATAAATTTCAAGTAATTAGCAATTTAATTTTGTTTGAAATTTATTTTTAAAATGTGTAACATTTTCAATGTGATGCATTTGGATGAGGAGTAAATTTTATGGGGGTTACCCTTGAGTAGAGACAAACTGACATATTAACAACTTTATGAGAATTAATATTTTTTATTAAATTTATCTAATATAAATAATAAAAATAAAATTTTATAAAACATAATTGTCAAAATATCCTATTTTTAAGGGGTGATTACATCTAAATTTCGATAAGGTCTCGAAATTTTGAAACAGTTTGAGGTTCATCATAATCTCTTTCGGATTAATTAGCAATTTATTATCTTGAAAGTTTATTTTAAAAATGTGTTAACATTTTCAACATGATGCATTTGGATGAGGGTTAAATTTTACAGGGGTTACCCTTGAGTAGAGGTAACTGTAAGCAAGGGTAATCTGACATAACAATTTTATAAGAATTAATATTTTTTATTAAATTCATATTAATATAAAAAATAAAAATAAAATTTTATGAAACATAATTGTCAAAATGTCCTATTTTTAAGAAGTGATTCTGTCCAAATTTCGAAAAGGTCTTGAAACTCCGAAAGAGTTTGTTCAAGATAATCTCTTTTACGGTAATTAGTAATTTATTTTATTGAATGTTTATTTTAAAAATTTGTCAGTATTTCCAATGTGATGCATTTGGATGAGGGGTAAATTTTGCAAGGAGTTACCTGGGGTTACCCTTGAGTAGGGATAACTGTAAGCAGGAGTACCTGACATATTAACAATTTTATGAGAATTAATATTTTTATTAAATTTATATAATATAAAAAATTAAAATTGTAATTTTTATGAAGAGATATGTTGATATTTTTTATTCATTTATTGGGATTTAAAATAATAATATAAAAAAATCTTTTTTTTTTTTTTTATGTTAGAATGCAAGTGTTCATTTTAAATTATAATTATGAAAAATAATTTATAAAAAATAGATAATATTATTATAAGTTATATTATTAGAATTTACTTCATGAATATTATTTAATAATTGTGTTTTATAAAAAAATTCAAAAACTATTTATATATCAGGTTACCTCGCTTTTAGTTACCAAATAAGATTTTTTATCCTCAGGGTAAGATTTTACTTTACCACTATAATTACCAAACAAGATAAGGATAATCTCAGTTTAAGGGTCACCCTTACTCAAGGGTGACCCCTACTCAAGGATAACCCCTATAAAAATTACCTCCTATCCAAATGCAGTCGGAGATGGGAGCCTCGCTTTGCGGCCGATAGTCGATATCGGTCAACATGGGTTTGACTGAAATAGCACACTGAGAAACAATGCTAGTGTCACAATGGCAACATCCTCACATCCATGACTGAGAGTATATGACACATGTTTAAAGCCATTTTGTTGTTTTCAAAAGCTAAAGCAATGTTATCATATCCGGACAGCCTAATGAACGTCTTCGAGGAGGTTAGAGTTCAACTGGGTTCAACCGCAGTCAAAGTCGGTAAAAACCGGTCAAGTATTAAAATAATATAAATATTATATATAATATTAAGTTAGAAATATTTTACCAATAACATTAATATAAATATTACAAATAACATTCAAACTCTGAGTAATATACCAAAATGGTGAAATATACGGGATAGAAATAGTAATAAACATTTATATTTCAAATATACACATGTTTAAGGGAAAAATAAAAAAAATGTTAAAAAAAATTACAAATTTCTGAACCGAGGTCCGCGGTTTATGTGCCAAAACCGCATAAAACCGTAGTTCTGACCGGTTTTATGCGGTTTTGACCGCCAGTAGGTTTTGGGCCTGTACCGAACAGCAGATCCCGCGGTCGCGGCTGAACTGCCCACGGTTCGGTCCGGTTCTGATAGCACTGGGTTAAAGTAGATGATACATTTTTTTTTATTAAATTATATAGAAAAATAACAAGATATTATTTGTATAGAATTTGACTCTCATTTTATAATTAAAATTCATAATTTAAATTTAATTTTTTTATTACTATAAATTGTTATTTTTTATATCTCATCTTGTAATATTTGATGAATAAATTAGGCTGAAATGCATGTTGAAGGATGAGTACACTCTATAAACAATTTATATAGTTAGATAAATTATTAAGAGAGTTATCAAATTTAAATAATAATAATAATAATAAGATTAATTGAATGGTTTTATCTCTTAAGTTTTAAGATTGAAAATAAATTATTGAATAACTTTTTTACCTATCTTACTCAATCTAATAGGAATGATGCATTGGATATTATAAATGATTGGATCTAAGTTTAAAAAACAAAATTCTAATGACTTGAATTCACCGTAGAGTGAGTCACACCTGGAACTAATGTGCCCTTGATATATTGTTTATAAAATTAGTTTTGTTTAATTAACAAAATATTATTTAAAAGTATAAAAATTTATGATTTAATTACTTAAATTGAATTAAGATAAAATTACAAAATATATAGATAATGTCGTAATGATGAAGAAAAAGAAAAGTATAAATATATTAATCTTAATTCACCTTTGATATAGCTCGCATATTATACTTTTTGAATCTATTTATAAATAGATAAGCCTGAAATCATATAAAATATGAGAATAGTTGTCAATCTCAATTTGAAATTAAGATTTATTTTAAATCATTTGATTTAAATGATGCATTAAAATAAATAGTTTCTTTGATTTATTTAAACTGAATAGTTAGAAGTGACTTTTGAATCTAAAAAGTCTACAATGTTAAATATAATATGATGGACTTGATTAATCTATAATATGTCACATCTCAATAGAAATACTTTACACAATTTTTATTTACATAATAAAATTATATTACTTACGTCTTCATAAAAACTTAAAATTATAAATTAAAATTAATTTTGTTAATAAAACCTTCAAAGAAGGTTAAAATTTAAAAAAACTTATTTTTGTAAATAAAAATTTACTCTTAGTATGCCATTCAAAGAAATGATACAATACATTTCTTCATCCCTTGGTATTTTGAAGTAGTTAACATTTAAAATTACATTAATTGTCTTAAGAAAAAGAAAGCTAAAGTCTTCAGTTTGATATGATGGAGTCTTATGTCCACCCATCACAAGAGTGCTGAAAAAGGGCACCACCAACTAAGATTAGGGCTGTAATTGGATGGAGGTAAATTTTGCAAGGGTTACCCCTAACTAGAGGTTATCTCAGAAAATATGAAAATCCTTGTAAGAAAAGGGTTTAAAAAGTGAGAGGAAAGAGGTAAAAATTTAATTTTTTACCTTTATTCTTTAATCACCAAACAAGATTAATGAATTTTGATTGGATGAGTAAGATTTTTTATATAAAATATTTAGAGAGAAGAAACCATTCCTCTATTCAAAAGTTTGAATTTTTTCTTGAAATGAATTTTGACACCCACATAGTTAGGTTATATAAATAAGTTGTATTTGAAATTTCACTTTTATCCAATCATCATATTCCTTGATTATACAACTTAAATTATCAATGTGATACCCCGCCCCAAGTGGGCCCAACCTTGTGTCAGGCGTTCCATGCATGAGAGAATAAATAGCAAGGCTCCAACACCAGATGCTGACGTATTTGGCTAAAGTCCCATATCGCCGATGGGCATTGAAATTCCCTCGTATATAAAGCTTGGAGCTTCCTCCTCCAAACATAAGGCCTTTTGAGAGAACTCCTGAGTCTGCTTGCCAAAAACAAAGCCGTGTGGACCTGACTACAGGCCGAAAGAAGACAATATTGTGCTGGATGGATGGGGCATTACAATCAATGACTTACATCCATCAAAATTTAAAAAATTATTGATTGATAGTGAAAATTTATATGTTTGAAAGCTATATAATTATCTATTAAATACACCCAATGTGAGACCGATAACTCATTTTATGAAAAGTTTCCATAACAGTAACTCTTACCTAACCCTAAATAAAAGGATAGTCTACTTTCTAAAGAAGAAAAAGAATGGATGTACCTTTCAACAAATGTAGAAATCTAAGCGGAGAAGTAAATTAGAAAACCAGTTAACTTTTAGCAGAACAGAGCTGCTGGCTTTGTATCACTATCACCATCCATCTTCACTGAGAATCTTAGTCTCAATAGAATTCAATGTTATCTATTACTTCATGGGATGCGAAGACAGGACATTTCAGGGGAGCCCAGCCAAGATTGGTGCTCTAATGAAAGAGGAAACCTCATTCAATTGAGAAAACAAACCATTAGAGAACAAAACTCAGAAACGAAATGCAAACAGATATGAGTTAAGAAATGTTGGAGCTGCTGCGAATGAGTTCCACATTTAAAGTGTAGAGAGAGATTTAGGGGTTTATAAAGAACTTAGATCACTCTACTTAACAGGCTACTCTTTTGATCTTGAAGCCCAGGTCTTAACAAGTAGTATCAGAGCCAAGTCTCAGACTAGCTCATTTTGGCTCAGGAGATTCTCCAAGCGAACGGGGTGGCTGGCGTCACTTTCTTCACCGAAGGGCCTCGTTCGAAGGGGAGATTGTTGGGGCTGCTGCGAACGACTTCCACATTGAAAGTGTTGAGAGAGATTTAGGGATTTATAAAAGATTTGGATCACTTCACCTAATAGGCTAGTCTTTTGGGCTTAAAATCTAGGCCCTAACAAGTGGTATCAGAGCCGAGTCTCAGATTACCTCATTTAGGCTCAGGAGAGAAAAATGGTAAAAGCCCAAAATTTTGATTGATTATATGATCATCACCATTGATTAATGAATAAGGCTAGGGAGACCTTTGTAATGTATCAACTCCCAAAGTCTAACTACGGCTTAGAATGGTTTGTTGAATTAAGATGAATCTTAGCATTATGTTTAAACCTGGTAATTAGCTTTTCCGGTTCTTCGGTACATTCTTAAGACAAATGGGCCTTTCCACTCCAACAAATTCAAGACAAATGATTGTACTTGGGCTATACAATTAGCATCAGCCTGGCCCAACAGAGAAGAAATAGACTGGGCTAGGACCGAGCTTCAGCTCACCATCGACAGGCCTGTTTAGCCTACTTAAAAAGGCCCATAAGCTCCTGAGTGGTTTTTTTTTTTTTAATTATTTAAAATCAGACATTAAAGGGAAGAAAGGGCCATTAACTCGCCAAATAATACAAAATAGAAAAAAATATAGAAGGAAAATTTAGAGTGACATGTGGAGCTGTATTGATAAATATCAGCTGATTTTTATTGAATTTTAGAGACATAAAACAAAAAGTCATAAACTAACATCAATCATGTCTCAATAGAATAAAAACTATATGAATGCTTGGAAATAAGTTAAAATATTAGTTAATATATATGTTGCCTTTTGTGACGACCTGACCTTATCTTATCATGATATTGTCTGCATTGGGTCCTACCTAACTCACACGATTTTGCTTTGGGCCATGTCTCATATGGCCAGGCCCAAAAGACTTAACTCCTCTTAAATAAAACCCCCACCACCTAAACTCCCAATTGATGTGAGACTTTTGGGTGGGGTGCTACACTTTTTTAAATTTAGACAAGTGCTACAAATTTTTCTCTCTTTTAAAGACGTCTATGGTAAATTTTTTGAGGCTCATTAGGCTAAGTATCAAATAAAAATTCTTGTTTTGGTGTTTAACTTTTGTTTTTAAATTCACAATATATTTTATGAAAAATTATCAAAGCAAGGTTTCGATCCTCGGACCTGTAAGTTATGGGCCCACCACGATTCCGCTGCACCATTCTGATTTTGTTGATTTTATTGTATAATATTTATCTAAAATACATTATGCCTACTACAACTTTCAGCATTAAAAAGTTCACGTAACTCATATCAAAAGTTTTATGAAAATTAATAAGTGCCCATGAACAATTCTAATATACTTTTTTTTATTTCAAAGAAGATGAATGGACACTCATATACCAAATTTCTACTTACTTTTTAAGCAGAACTACTTCTATTTTATTTTTTTTTGATAACCTAGGGGAACTCCCGAGCCCACTTCAACAGTCAGCTATCCCGCTTCGTGAGGCGGGAAGTGACCAGTTGAAGCTACCCGACATTGGGTAGAACTACTTCTATTAATTATCTATTTAAGTTATTTAAAGTTCAAATCTATCTATTGAACATTTTTCTATTACAAATATTTACGTGAGTTAATTAATCCTAAATATGTCCAACAATTATTCTTAAAAGTCATTTTCAACTAAACATTAGTATCTTCAAATTATACATCATTTTCATTAATTGAAGTCCAACGTCAAACTTATTATATAGAAAGGGCCATTAACTCACCAAATAACACAAAATAGGAAAAAAAAAAATATATATATATATATGGAATGAACAAGTGGGGTTGTTTTGATAAATATCACCAGATATTTATTGGATTTTAGAGATATAATAACAATATCAACTTTAGATGAACGCAACCTCTTGCAAGTCATAGGCATTGGTTGACTAACCTAGAAAGGCCCATCGTGTTGCCGAGAGGCACATGATGCTGTTGAGGATAAGTCGTGTTTTGCCAGCTCAATATTTTTCTTTTATCTATCACTTCTTGATATTGGCTGCATGTAAATTTAACTTAGGGCAAAATTCCAAGTTAAGAATCCTATGGGCTCAATTTAAGGTCAATTTAGATAATAAGAGATGAGATGAAACACCTTTATTTTTATTTGATAAAATAACAAAAATGCCATTGATTAAATTTTAGTATAACAGAATTATCATTTTAGATAGGTATTTTTCTCATTTTGATGTACCTGTATTTTTATCCAAATATATATATTAATACAATATGAATTAACCAATAACTATGATTTGAAGACATAATTCCTGAATGTAATTCTAGTTATTCTGAAGCAAATTCTAACGGTTGAGACAATCTTCAGCCTTAATGGGCTGCCTCCAAACACAAACGGGCCATAATGGTCACTGTGAATCAGGTCCAAATATAAGATGTTGCCTGCAGCAGAACCAACAAAAAAGCCTAAAATTGAGGCCCAACTCAAACAGGCCCTATGGTGACTGAATCAGATCTAAATATAAGATGTTACCAGAAGCAAGAATGATAAATTACTAAAACTGAGGCCCAATCCAAAAAGACTTCATAGTGACAGTGAATCAAGCTCAAATATAAAGTTACCAGAAACAGGACAGAGAAAATCCTAAAACTGAGGCCCAACCCAAACAGGCTCAATAATGACTGAATCTGGCATAGAAAGACCTAAAACAGAGGCTGAACCCAAGCCCTTGGCAGGTGATTAGTCGGGTCAACACGTCCGGCATCGCCTGTTCTTATCCCAGTATCATAAGTGTAATATGGTTACACATTGTGTGGCCCTTCCGACCTCATGTATGTCACAACGGTAAGGTAAATTGTGAACCACATAAGAGAACCTGTTTGGTTTCAGTAATAGTAAGATTAGAATGAATTAGACTGAATTAATCTGGGCCAGGCCCAAAGCTACGATCATCCATTCAGTTCCTTTTCATTCCCCCAATGCTTGAAAGTTGAAACGGGACGGACCCGTAAAGTCCAAAATTTTGATTGATTATATGATCATCACCATTGATTAATGAATCATGCTAAGGATGTTTAAACTTTGTAATTAGTTTTTCCTGTTCTTCGGTACCTGTCTACTTAGCAGGTAAGGATATATTAGTATGAACCTGAAGAACATTCTTAGGACACCTAAATGGGCCCGTTCAACTCCAACAAATTCAAGACCAATAGCTTCAGACTGGCCCAGCAGAGAAGAAATAGACTGGGCTAGGACCAACCTTCAGCTCACCATCGACAGCCCTGGTTAGCCTACCTACAAAGGCCCATAAGTTCCTGATTGGGTTTTGTTTTAATACTTTAAAATCAGACACACTAAAGGAAAGAAAGGGCCATTAACTCGCCAAATAACACAAAATAGAAGAAAATATGGAAAGAAAATTTAGAGTGAACAAGTGGGACTGTATTGATAAATATCACCTGGCATTTATTGGATTTTAGAGACATAATAACAATCAGATCCTTAATGGGCCCGCGGATGACCTGTTAAGCTAATCGGATGGACCGGATCTAAATTTGAGCAGATCCTGTGTTACTGGGCCCAATGGATCCTGACTCTTTTCTTAGTGAATCCGGACTCAAATCCAGGCAGGTGGGACGGATCTAGGCCGTTTATAGAACTAACCAGAATTACAAATATCATCTGATATGATATATATATCTGTTGTACTGTAAGAATATAATATCAGCGATTTAAAAAAAACAAAAATGGGTGTTTCCCTCCACAATATTATCGAACGATATCGATGGCTGATATTTGAAATACAGACCTATATTTTTATTTTTTATTTTCAAAATTTATTATTTTAATTAAAAAGACCATTTTTTATTTTTTACTTTTTAATTCAAATAAAAAATAAAAAGAATTGACCAAGATTTGAAAATAAAAATAAAAGAGAGAGAAAAATAACTGTCGATATTGAAATATCAGCCAATATCTCAGCCATTCCGATATTAAAACCCTGAGACTAACTAATATCAATCATGTCTCGATAGAATAAAAACTGTATGAATGTTTTGAAAATAACTAGAAATACTAGATAATATATGTCGCTTTTCTAAATATCCACAAGTGCTACAAATTTTTTCCTCTCTCTTATAAAGCGATGCATTATAAAAAAATTTAGGCCCGTTAATCTATGTTAAATAGAATATATTATCTAAATTCATATAAACATCAAAATTTATTCTTAGAAAATTATAGGAATTCGATATGAATTTATGAAAATGGAAGATAAAGCTTCAAGCTCTTTATTTTAAATTAGAAACTTTTATTTTTTTTCAAATTTACTAACTCCAACATAGATTAAATGAATAAGATCCTTTTCTTAAAGAATTAATATTTAAATATATTCAGTAAATACTTTATATATTTAATATAATTGCTAAGTATCAAATCTAAATTCAAGTTTTACAAACCACAACAAATAACGAAAGTTTAAATCCTAAAATGTTTTTTTAAACAAAATCTTAAGTGCTTTTGGATTTTAACTTCTATTTTTAATTAATATGTAACATATTCAGTAAATATATTTTTAATATAATTAGAACAAATTAAAAATAAAAACATTTCTTCTATTTCAGAGCCAGGTTTCTATCCTGGGACCCACCGGTTATGGGCCCACCACACTTCCACTGTGCCACTCTGAGTTTGTTGATTTTGTTTTATAAATTAATTTATCTATTCCCAATACAGTTTTCAGCATAGCTGCCATGGTATTTTTTATGATAAAGAATACTAATATACCTTTTTTATTAATTAAATAAAGATTAATTGTCACTCATATACCAAATTTCTACTTCTATTACCTTTTAAGCAGAATTATTTTTATTACTTGTATATTTAAGTTATTTAAAGTTCAAGTCTATCTATTTAATGCCCATTTCTCCATTACAAATCTTAAGTCTTAACAGCTGATGAACTTGATTTCACGAACGAAGATTAATCAAAATTTGGAAAATGTGAAGAAAAAAAACATAAATTAGAAATTTTAACGTGTTGATTGTTTTTTTTTTAAAGAACGTGGAAAATGAGAACATTCTTTTTTTCTTCCATAGAATAAGCTTTCTTCGTCAAGAATATAAAAATGAATTTCTTTTTTCTTTTTTCTTTGCCGAGAAATCTATTCCTAATCGAAGAATAGAAAAATATAATAAGTAAAAAATGGAGGTTTTCCTCACTCATTAAGATAGCACGATTCATTTTCAATAAAAATAAATATTTTGAGACAAATAAAAAATATTATAGTATCCATTAGATGACAATAAATTAAACTTAGATATAGTTTTTTTTTTTCCACAAAATTGTTTTCTTCGAAGAAATAGACAAATAATCACTAAGAGATTACGTGGTTGATTCAAACGTGGTTGATTCAAACCTTCTCGTACAAATCCACCCATGTGCAATAAAATTATCATATTCAACTTCACATTTAAATTTTTTATTTTAAAAAATCATTTCTCATATAGAATTTTTTTATGGTTTATATTAAAATATCAAAAATTAAATATTACTATATTTAATTAATTACATATAAAATTTAATATACATGTACGATATATCTAATTTACGTTTAGAAAAATGTTCAATTGCGTAATGTCGCTCATGACTCATGAGTCATGAGTGATGTTTCGGTCTTACATATGAAGCCACTAGAGTATAAAATCGAACTCTTTTCTTCCCACACCCATCTACATCCTCTCTCCCGTAAATTGTATCGATTTTCATTTTGAATCCATTTCGAGGATCATTTTGACTATTTATTTTTTATTTTTAAATTTAATAGATATATATTTTTTTTTATAAGAAGCATCATTTTGAAAATATCTTTCAAAACTCATCCCCAATTGTTATGGGTCATGGGGGTAAATGTTGTTCAATATGTTAAACATAAACAAGATGTATTATTAATTATTTTACTGTGGGATAGTCCAAGGAAAACTTTTATTGAAAATTTTAACTAATTTTTTCTACATTAAGCACCCAATTGAACACAACACAATGTCGAATTCATAGATACAAATCCTAGTAAGGTTTGAAAACTCAAAACTTGGACTGTACTCGATATTCTATGAAGTCAAAAAACTTAGAAAGACTCTTTGATCGACTCGAGTCAAGTTGACTCGGACAGACTCACTCAAGCCTTTTTGAGATTTTAAACAGTGAACCCTACCATGCCCATCCAAGTAGAAATATCACCATCATGTTCAATATTATAAATATCGCTCTCAATAATATTGGCTATCGTTAATATTGAAATATTTTTAAATTCTTCGATTTTTGTTTAGAAAATCTCATGAAAAATTAAAAAAAACTATATAATAAATAAATATATAACATAATTTATCATCTAACATTTCTTGAACTATAAAATGTCATCCAATATCTGTCACGTAAGTTCATTGTAAAATACCATTATTGAAGTCATCAAATATCAAAATAAAGGAAGATTCAAATTAACAAATAATAGAAAGTGAAAAATTAGATATTTAGAACTTAAAAGTTCAATGATAAGGTCTATACAACACAACTCCCATTTTCATTATAGAAGAAACTGGCACCCACATTTTTTTTTGACCAAGGTGTTCAGGAGTCTCACCTATATTGGGACATGGAACATTTTAACCCGACTAGTCGTTGGGACATGTACCAGCCTCTCAATCCGACACACACTAAGTAAACAACTACGAAGAGTGATCTAAAAAGATGTTGAGCGTGAATCGATTCCTAAGAATTCCCATCCTAGACACCCACATTTTTATCATGGTCTTATTAGATTTATACTAATAAAATAGAAGTGACAGTAAATTCTCGTTGATATCACAATAAAAGTATTTTTTTTAATAAAAAAAATAAATTCTTCAATATTTGTTACGATTGATGATATCCATTGCAATTTGCATCTAGTGGTCCTCTCCTAGAATACACGTGAATCCAGCTACTAAAGGAAATGCCAAGTCACCTTTTCTATGGAAATATTATTTTTGGGAGCCATATCCATCCATGATTCCTCTGAAAGTTGTGCCTTTTCCACTGTAGGCTTTGCTTCGAAAGGAAGTAAGGAAGAAGGGGTTCCCACTTCTCATCTACACTGAAAGCCACAACAAGATGGAAAAAGAGACAAGATATAGACAATCCATCCAATCCTAGCCACACATCTTTCATCTTTCCTCAATTGAGACTGATTTCTCAAGAGGAGATGTTCCTCTCATGCTCTTGCTACACTTGTCTTTCTGCTGCACCTTACTCGCCCAATCATCCAAATCTCACATGCTCATGGCAGAAATTTGGATGGAGCACAACCTTACCTATTGCGATCTGTTATTTTTTTTTTTACAACGGAGACAAAGATAAAGATTCATTAGAAGAAGAATTAAGTATGAAAGAATTTTCTGATTTGTATGAAATGGTTAAACAAACCATATCAAAGATCATTTTTGATTGAATCGATCGATGGGTTCCAAACAATTGATTGTTTGATTGATGTACATTTGAGAATCAAATCAATTGATTGTTCTAATTTTATTGGTCCATTTGATGAGATAATGTGAATCTCTTATCAACACGCAGCGTCCTTCAATCAATTGATAAGAGAGTTAACTTATGAAGGTTGGCTTGACGGTTAAGAACCTCAATAGGCTGTTGAGAGGTTCTGAATTTAAGTCTCACTCTCAATATATAAAGGTCACTCCCTCTAATTTTAGCCGGTGTGTGTGGATAGAGAGGTTTGCACATATCCCAAAGACTTAGTCAAGTGCTCTAACAAGCCTGAATACTGTGGACTTACAGGAAAAAAATTGATAAGAGAGTTTGCCTAATTCTTTGCGGAATTTGAAATTAGAATTGTTGTATTAATATCTTTGGAGCTTCGGGGAGAGTGGAGATTTCTACTTGAATCTTGAAAGACTCAAAATTTTAGGGTATAAAGGTATTTTTGTAATTTTTGATATAGTGTTATGTATACATTATATTTAATGGGTTTTTAGTGTTGCAAGAATTTATATAAATTAAGAGAGATTTAAGGAAGAGAGCACTATAATCCTAGTAAAAATGTTCTCTCACTTTATTAAGAATGTAACTATAATGTCGAACTACGTAAATTTTATGTATTTTTTATAATTTTTTTATCTATTACATCATAATTTGTTTATTTTCAACCGAAATATTCTATTTTAAGCAGTTAAAAGGTCAATTATTAAAGAAAAACCCATACACCCAAAGTGTTAAGAAATGCTTCTAGACCATCAATTGGGCTGAGCCCAACTGCTTGAGGTATACCGCTCAAAAATCACAATAATCAGATTTATTTTGCTTTTTACTTTTTTCCAGTGTTGGGCCACCAACTGAAAGGTGATGATGTTAAAGGAAGTCACACAGATGTTTTCTTTCAACGGATAGGTGACTTCTGAAGAAACCTAAGGCCCATGTCGTGATCTGAAAATGAGGCCTAATCACTCAAAAGAGGTGGGTCTCATACATTCACGAGCTATGTCACAAATATCTTTAATATTTTCAAATTTATTATATTTTGTTGACAAATTATCAATTGTCAGTTAATATCTCGAGATTTATCATCATTGCAGTAAACTCTTGATAAAATCGCGATAATATCCCAATGAATTCTCAGTAAAATACCTAGTAAATTCTTATTAATATTTTTATTTATTTATTTATTTATTAAATATTATATTTTCTACAAGATTTTTCCATTACTTTTTCAATAAAAATTTGAGAATTTAAAAATATTCCAATATTACTAATCACCGTTAATATTTCGAGAATGATATTTGTGACGGTAGCACATGAAATGGGTCCCATGTGCACGAGCAAATTAAATCTTGAGAAGGTAAAGGTCTCAAAATCTATCAGACCATGTGTGGCTCACCTTGAGCCAAAATGAGTGGGACATGCTCTCAATCATGACATCTCTTTTCACCATGAACTTCTCGTGCCTACTATATGTTAGTATATGTTAGTGTCTAATATTTTGATAATTATTATTAATTGTTCAGGTCTAGTTCTTTTGGAGTTTCTCCTTCTCTTTTTAATATTCAATTAGATTACTTTTTAAAAAAATTATAAAAATTGTGAGTTTATATTACATTATCATGAGAGAGGTATTTGACCCATCTCTAAATAATTGGATACATCATGATTACTTATATCCAAGTTTAAAATATTTTTGCAGAAATTCAAAGTTGTGATCATTATTTATTGGATTTAGAGAGGAAGAAAGGGGTAATTTGTAAATATTGCAATATGTTGAGTTTTCTAAAATGGGCCTAAATCTGACACATTAAATTGAAAATAAATAAATGTTAAAATAAGAATATTATTAAATTATTGTGATAAATTGAAGTATAACATTGTAATTTCAAGTGGGTGTGTTCAAATGGTAATCTCCAGGAAGCGGGAGGTGTCAAGTTCGAGCCTCATGACCTCACTTAGGTGTACTCTAACGACAGTGGATATCACTTATAGAAGTTTTATGCTGGGTTTCTTGTAGTTTCCCACATGTACATTTAAAAAAAAAAAAGTATCAGCGAACAAATCAATTTGAATTGTGCTCTCTTATTTTACAAAATAATATAATTATATTAAAATAATACTTTTTGCTCTGTTTTTAAAATTTTAAGATTAAATATGATATTTAAGATAATTTTGATTCAAACAGAACCACTTGTTGACCCCTTGTTTTTTCTAACAGATCATCATTATGTTCTTTTGTGGTTTTCAAATCATAAATCATAATGATACAATCTATGATTCCAGATACACTGAAGAGCATAAGGAATCCTATCCATTTTTGTTGGGGCCTTTTTAGAATTTAGAGGAGAAATTAATAAATAGAGTTCGATTTTTATTAATTTTTCATATATGAGTTCTATTAAAAAAATTAAATATCAACATCTCTCCTTGTGATAGGTGATTGATATAAATTTGTTAATAGTTTGAAATTATTCTTTAATTTATATCTTGTATAAATAGGATTACTTATTAATAAAAAAAATCAAGGTTTTTTAATCCATCTCACTCAACAATCCACATTGCTATGGATTCTTGACCTGTGATTGCTTTGTGTTTTAATTAGGATTAAAATCAGGATTGGAATTAGGATTAGGAGATATACACTTGTTAAGAGTTTGAAATAGACTATTAATTACAATTATACAGTATTTCAATCCAACTCTAATTTTTGTTTTAGTGACTTTCGAATTTTTTTTTTCGATCTATCACCCATGAGAAATGAACGGGCGTAGGAGTTCCGAGCATAATAAAACGAGGAGGCATCTATTAAGAAAAATCAATAATTTCAAATTTCTTTTTTTTTTCTTTTTTAATTTAGTGTAGGAAATCAGCGAAATACCACGCGTAAAACCCCATGGGTGAATTCTATCTTTAAGGCACACCAAGTTAGACCATGGGGACTTGAACCTGTGACCTCTCACTTCATGAGGCGAGAGATAACCAACTGAGCTACACCCACGTGGGTTTCATCAATAAATGATGGATTTGACCTTATTATAATTAGTTTTTTTGCACTTTAATCTAAATAAATAATTTATCAAATTTAAATATAAAGACCAACCATAAATTGATAAGATAAATGACTAAAATGATTCTTGCACTTCATATTTTTCATCACCGACTATAAAAAGAAAAAGTTGAGATTAGAGGCTTTTTTTTTTTTTATGATATAGGTGTCCAGACCACTTAGAGCACCCGACTAATCATTGGAGCATGTTCAACTCTCTCTATCTACACACATTAAGTAATTATAAAGGAGTAACCCTTTAGAGTAGAGTAAAAATTAAAATCAGAAATCGTAGACGAGTTTCTGTCTAGTTATTCTTTATAGAAGAATATTTTTTTAATGGTATTAGAGCTATCTTAGTGTACTTTAATAAATGAAACAACGACCATAAACAATGTATGCATCTTTGAATATTTTGGATAAATAAAAAGAGGAAAAGGTCCACAACAAAGGTAGATGGTACTTATTGATAGTCACAACTCACAACTACACACGAGCAGATGTTGGAGTTAGCTTATCTGAAATTCCACAGCCTGTGAACTTGAATTATTAATTAAGACGGTGAAATCGATTATGAAATATTTATTATGATATTATTTGAATCTTATTATATTCATTTGATGCAGAAATCGATCATTTGAAATATTTATTATAATATTATTTGAATTTTATAGTATTCATATGATGCATCAAAGAATATTTAAAAAAAAAATAGCCTTACTATATTAAAGAATGAGAAAAATCTTTTAAAAATTGTATATGCATGTAGAATCTCTGCGAGAAAATTTTAAAAGATCGCAAGTAGATGAACTGAAAAGAAAAAGAAAACCTTTAAAAATATATATATGAATGTATAGGAGAAAAAGAATAACATGGTAGATTGTGGTGTAAAAATGGACGTCCATCTTAATACGGACAAAATTTGTTAGGAGAGACGGGATTGAGTGAAACTCCAATTTTACCATTACCAGTGTACCGCTCATCAAGTACCCATGAACTGATATGCAGAACATATACATGCAGAGTGGCATGTTATCGGCTCACTGGTACTTGATGAATGGTACACCGGTAGGGATAAAATAGAAATTTCATTTCATCCCATGTCTCCTAACAAATTTTGCCCATGTTAGGATGGTTAGCCTGTAAAGGTATGACTTTTTAATCATGGACCAAATATTGGTCGATATAATATGTATTAGCCAATATATATGAATTTAAGCACCAAATGTATTACTTATGGCATTTTAACTCCACTTTTCCTCATGATCTCCCTCCTTTATCATTTGTAGCGGCTAATTCTTTTGATAGTGTCCCAAAAATATTCTAGTCCTATATTTTACCTTAATTTTTTTTTTTTTTAAATTGAAGGATAATATCCATTTTGGGTTTTGTGAAAATTTTGAATGAAACCATTTCAGAGTGTTCAGGAATTTATGTGATGTTTATTTCATTTTCTTAATATATTCATAAATTTGGAAAAATTAGAGTGTTTGATACATATAAGGCTTGTAAGCACTTAGATGTTACCATTTCAAATTTGTAGAGCGTAATATGGGTGTGGATGATTTATTTTGTTAATTTTTCTAATTTTTGGGATATTCTCTCTAAAATAATTTCTATTTTAGGTTTTTTGGGGAAAAAAATTAAAGTATGTTGGATGTTTAGGGAATATTTGGAGATATAATATTGTGTTTTCACATAATGTGGATGGTGTTCATTAGATTTACACAATTTTGACTCCTTTTTTTACATTTTTTTATCATATTTTTTCATATCAAAATTATTGCCTTTGATACTCCATTAAAATGTTCAAAAATTGGAATAAGAATTATGGAAATAAATGGGATTTCCATTTTTGTATATAATTTTTTCAATTTTTTATTTGATAGAAAGAAATTGGGGCAAATAGCCCAATACAGTCATGCTATAAATACAAGAGTGGCCCATGCATGAAGGAAAAACAAGTGAGTTAAGCAATTGATGAGAACCACACAAGCAGCCATTGTTGTAACATGGAAGGGAAGGGAAGGAAGGAATGAAGAGATGGAAAAAAAATAAAAAAAATCATCGTCTCCGTGCAAAAATAATGCTCTTGGAATTGAAAGCATGTATCAAATCATGGAAACACTGAAAATGAAAACACTGTATCGTGATCTAAAATATCCGCTGATACATCTCCCTTTTATGAATTTATTTTATGATGAGATGCCCGAATCTCGTGGGAATTGCGTGTATCCAAAGTTTTATAAAACTGGAGTTCTATAGTCATTGATGTCGTGAGAGCCTTGTGTATCTAGAGTTTTATGAAAATGGAATCCTATTGTCAGTGATGTCCATAACTTTGTCATTGATTTTTAGCTAATGCTCTTGTATTCAGGAAGAAGTGGGGATCTTAAGTTTCTTCGTCATAAAAAAAATGATATGCGGAGGTGGCAATTTTTTATGACCTACTTTGATTCAAAAAAAAATTGGGTTTAGGTTAGTATATTTTGAAAATAAATCTTAAATTGACTTGATTAATTTGATTTGAAATAAGTTTAGATTGAGTTGAATTAAGGGGTCTCGGATCTGAACTTAACTTGATCCAAATTAAAGAACACCATTTAAAGGTTTTTTTTTTACCTATGGGTTTTAGCTCATTACTTCACTTAAATTAAAAAATCTTAATCTCTTACCTCAATTTATTTTCCATAGCTCAATAATCTCACATGAAAAAAGTTCCTTTTCTTTTAATTTTCTACAAAATATTTTTTGCTTCATTTTTAATTTTTCAATTTTTTTTTATAAAATTCAGAATGAATCGAGTTGAAAAAATGAAATTTAGGGTCCACTCGATTTGGCTCAACTCATTGTCACCCCTGGTGGAATGGTGGTAATCATGTACTATGATTAATGCTTTTCAATTTTGGAAATTAATAATTTCAATAGTTTGAGAGGAGTTGACATCGTTTTTTTTATGACCAAGGTGTTCAGGTCTCTTAAAGACTCCACTTAATCAGTTAATCTTCAGGACATGTGTAAGTCTCTCCACCCATATATTGGATAATTGTATAAGGAATGACCTTTTGTGATAGAGTGAAAATCAAACTCAGATCTTCTATTTCGAATTCCTGACTATCATTCTAACCCCAGGCGAAGTGGTAAACCGGTAATCATGTACCACTGATTAATGCTTTCCAATTTTGGAAATTTATAATTTCCATTAGTTTGAGAAGACTTGACATCATTTTTTTATGATCAAGTTATCCAGGTCTTTTAAAGACCCTAACTAATCTTCGGAGTATGTGTAAGTCTCTCCATCTATACACTGAGTCATTCTACGGAGAGTGGCCCTTTGAGATAGAGTATGAATTAAACTTAGAACTTACGGATTAAATTTTAAATTTCAAGTTTCTAACCATCACTCGAACTCCACGTAGAACGGTTGTAATCAGGTACCTGTGATTAATGCTTTCTAATTTTACAAATTAATCATTTCTATTGGTTTATGAGGAGTCGGCATGGTATTGACACATACATGTATCAAGAAGGTTTTAAAAAAAAAAAAACCATGAAGGTTCTTTGATGTTGCATGTGTCCGTCTACCTGTTCGGTAACACAAGTACTAATTTATGTGATGAAATGCTATACATCTAAGGGAAATTATTGATTTATTGTATTCTAATAGACAGACATTTTTCACATTTTTATTTAAATTATATAATTATTTATTATGAAATCATTTTTGTGACCAAAATCTATTATTTTTTTTTTTTTGTTATCTATTTAGATTTTAGGAAAAGAGAGATTAGAGAGTGTCCCACTTAGAAACTTTAATAAATCTCCTAAAGGGTCAATTGCAACGCTATTTAAATCTCCTAAAGGATGAAATTTTCGTCTCATCAGTCATTTCAAGTTATATATAATTTATAAATAAATTAAATAAAATTGTACTAAATTTGCATAATGTACAAAGCTTTCCCTCAATTACTACAATAATTTTAACAATTTTAAAAAAATGTTGAAATTGCATGTTGGATTGGTCAATTACAAAAAAAAATTAACCTATTTTTAATATTCACGAGGATAAAAAATAGCACGATACCCAGCATAAAATCTCCACAGGTGGACCTTTACTCTTAAGGCACACTAAAGTTAGACCATGAGAGCTCGAACTCGTGACCTCTCACTTTTTAAGAAGGGAGAAAAACAGCTGAGCTACACCCATCTGGCATCACCTTCTTTTTTATAACATAGATATATCTAAAGTCAAATGAAATAAATTATATCTCATCTAATCATGATCCAAATTGACCCATATTAATTGGATATAACTCAAATTATGTGTAACTTTTAAAGCTTGCCAACTACTCATAGAAAATTTATTATATTCATCTAAAAGTACAAACATCAACACATAAATATGCTTCCAAAATTAGAAAAGAATCCTTTTAATTGACTCTACTCTTATAAAGGCTAATTGATTTGGCCATTGGTAGAAAAGAATCCTTGTAATTGACTTTATTGGCCATTGGCATTTCTAATTTTTGTTTTTAATACTTGAAAATCCGCCGATCTCACTCATAGGTAAAACTTTAGAGGTTGATACCACCCATAAACATCATAGATCAAGTTAAGCACTCGAAGGGTTTCAGTGCTAGACCTCCCATACAAGATTAAGATGAAATTTTCGTCGTCTCATCAGTCATCTCAAGTTATATATAATTTATAATTAAATTAAAAAAATTTGTACTAAATTTCCATAATGTACAAAGCTTTCCCTCAATTACTACAATAATTTTAACAATTTTAAAAAAATGTTGAAATTGCATGTTGGATTGGTCAATTACAAAAAAAATAACCTACTTTTAATATACACAAGGATAAAAAAGAGCGATACCCAGCGTAAAACCCCCATAGGTGGACCCTTACCCCTAAGACACACTAAAGTTAAGCTATGAGAGCTCGAACTCGTAGCCTCCCACTTTTTGAGATGGGAGAAAACTAGCTGAGCTACACCCATCTGACATCACCTTCTTTTTTATAACATAGATATATATCAAGTCAAATGAAATAAATTATATCTCATCTAATCATGATCCAAATTGACCCATGTTAATTGGATATAACTCAAATTATGTGCAACTTTTAAAGCTTGCCAACTACTCATAGGAAATTTATTATATTCATCTAAAAGTACAAACATGAACACATAAATATGCTTGCAAAATTAGAAAAGAATCCTTGTAATTGACTCTACTCTTATAAAGGGCAATTAATTTGGCCATTGGAAGAAAAGAATCGTTCTAATTGACTCTATTGGACCATTGGTGTTTCTCATTTTTGTTTTTAATATGTGAAAATTCGCCGATCCTACTCATAGATAAAACTTTGGGATCTTTATACCACTCATAAGCATTATGGATCTGGTTAGGCACTCAGGGTTTGAGAGTTAGACCTGCTACACAAAATAAGAATACCCAATTACTCAAACAAATAAAGTGATGGATAACAAATAAAACTAACACTTCACACCATCTCACACGTAGATTAGTTTTTTTTTTTTTTTTCCTATTTTAATTTTTCACTTTAAATTGAAATTTCAATTTATTTGATAAAATAAAAACTCAAAATGAAAAAAAAAATAAAAATCAACTTACCGCAAGACGGTGTCTAGTGTTCATAAAAACATCGGTGCTCGAACCAATTTTCCTTGAAAAAGCCTAAAATTTAAATGTTGTAAAAACCTATTTTGTATTAAGAAGTCCTCCAAATTATAGGGTGGAAATTTTTTTTATCCAAGGTATTATCTTCATCACCTTTGCTGTCGCGTCATTAATCAAAGGCTAATTGAAATATTAATCAATTTCAACCCACAAAATCCAATGCTTGATCTGCTTGTGAATTAGCATATGATTAATCGCTTTTAACCCCAAAGGGTTATCCCAATTGGTTTGGGAGCAAGATCTCTAGAAGGATGTCTTAGGTTCAAATCATAGGAGGTTCAATGAAGGGTCACTTCTCATGGAAATATGTATAGAATAAGGTCCCATCGATTTACCCGGTGTGTGCGGATAGATGGATTTTTACACACTCCTAAAGGACTAGTCAAGTGCGACGCTTGGACACCTCCAGACCTAAAAAAAAATAAAAAAATAAAAAAATAAAAAATTAATTGCTTTGTGAGATTACTATTTATGGATATTTTACATGGCTTTAATGAAAATGTCTACTCTGCACAATAAATGTGTGCACGCTTCAGTCACATGCGCGCCATTACCAACATAAGAGCTGTTAGCTAATAACATCCACCGTATTTAAATGGATACTTTATACTTCATTGCATGTGTAATCTTTGATTAACCATTAAAAAAATAATGAAGGGTCCATTGATTTTTAAATACTTTTAGAAGTATGTGCCCTTCTTAATACTTCGGATGGGATAAAAAATGGATTGCACTTGTATAGGCGATACGATCATGTAAGTGTAACGCAACGTATTGATTGTCACATGTCGATACATTTCTGTCTACATCCATTCATCACTTGTCCAGTGTGTTGCGGCCAATACACAATCTATTGACCATATTTTTTGCCCATACTTTTAGGATGGAATTTTTTCTTTGTCAATCATATGAGATTGATACAAATTGTCAAATATAATTATGTGTGTCAAATCTAAATAAATAAGATAAATAACTTAAATGACAAAATAATAATTATCTGAGTGATTGAATCATTAAAAAATTTAAACTTTGAAATCAAGTTTTAAGATGATTAAATGGACGGTCATCCTAACACAGGTAAAATTTGTTAGAAGACACGAGATTGAGTGAAATTCTCATTTTATCTCTACTGGTGTACCACTCATCAAGTACAGTTGTACCGATAAACAAATATACATGCAGAGCAGCGTATTATCGGTACAAGTATACTTGATGAGCGGTACACTGATAAAAATAAAATAAGAATTTCACTTTATTGTATGTCTCCTAATTAAATTTTATCTATGCATAACTGATCTAATTAAATGTCTTAAATTTAACGAACAGAATATTAAAATAATAAAATCCCTGATTCCAATTGATGAGCTTCGTTCTCTAAAATGACGTATAAAAAAAAAGGAAAAAAAAAAAAATCTTCATTTCTATTAAGAGCTTAATTTAATATGCCTAAAAGGTGTAATTGATAGTGACCCAGGAGCCAGCAGTCGCTCTAATGTCCCTGCAAAGAGGGTAGAAAAGGAAATTTCCCGCGACTATGCCTTTGGTCGCTAAAATAATTGAAGTTGGTGGGGTGAATAGAGGAACATCTCCAGAAGTTGCAAGAGTAAAAATTTTAAAATATTAAAATAAGATACATAAGATAAGAGACATTTTTATATGAGGCTACAAAATATATTGTTAGATGACTATGGAATAGTTTTGATAATCCATTATTTTTTATCTTATACAATATGAAATCAAAATTCATCTAAATTATAAAAATAATTGTCTTTATTCAAAAATATTGATTAACTTGTGAATGTGACAAAAGTTTCATATCGATTAATTTGAGAAACCAATAACTTCATATACTTGAGGTACTCTTCTTTCAATAGGTAGCTTGTGAAAGTGAGTTCTAACTCAAAAATGTTATCAAGTTATGATTTTCTAATATGTTACCAAAGCATGTATTGCATGCAACCATGGGTTCAACTGCACATAAAGGCAGTTCTAAAGTTTCCACGTGCAGACTCAATGCATAATTGCACGTGTGTGAAGTTTCATGTAAAATCATAGGTTTAAGTTGCACGCAAGGGCAATGTAAAGTGAAAGTGACAGACCCACATTGATTAATTTGAGAAATCAATGATTCCATATAATACTTGAAGTACCCTTCTCTCAATAGTCATTCTTTGAGAGTGAGTTCTACTTTAAGAATATTATCAAGTCATGATTTTCTAACATAACCCACAAAACATTACATATTTTATCTTAAAATACTACAAATGATCTTCATTGACAATAATTATTTGTGAACACACTTAAGTTTAGTGCCGACTTTGGATTTTAAGACCTAAAATAGATTCAGTGGTTTCAGTTTTCTCTCACATCTACTTACCTCCTCCTACCATTGTATCCAATGTAACATCAATTTAACTTTTAAAGTCTATAATAAATTTTCTTATCCAGTCAATATGAAATTTCTTCGACTTTTGTGCAAGTAAAAACCTTCCAAATTACAAATCCGCTCATCCATGTGGAATGAGATGAAGCCCATCAAAGTATTAAAACCAAACTTTATGCAAATGCATTTACAATAGTAGATCATTGTTATGGTCCACACTATTCTAAGCAAGATAATAATCCAAATGCATGGTCTTTATTTTAAAATACTACTAATGATTCCCACTATTTTCAAAGAAGATAAAGTCCAAATGTATCAGTATATTTTAATAAGTGGACATAGATGTCATTGAAAATGACCTAAAATCATCTAAAAGTGAGATTTGGGAGTTGTTGCAAGGATTATTAAGAAAAGGTTAGCCCATCCCTTTCCATAAATCATCCAAAAAAAATGCTTGTTGATCTTTTCTTTCCATGTCCACCTATGTTAGCACTTGGGAGTGGACAAGTAATCGGTGGCAGATTTTGGTACAGACAAGAAGCTGGTGGCCCTACCTTAGATGTGTGACTGAGAAATACACTCTAGGTAGGGTTATGGATTTAGATCCGACCCGCTGTCTGCCCGAACCGCTCTGTTCATTTATTGGGCAGACAGGTTAACGGGTAGATGGATGGAGCCAGGCCCGTGCAGATCCGTTGGATGGAGATTTGAATTCTCGTCTCTTTCCTTTGTGGTAAGGACTTGCACTATCAAACCAGATCTTATTTTCTTTCTCCTTAGATATAATTTTAATAATGTAAGTATATATAACACTTTTTGAAAATTCTAAATATATTTAAAAAAAAAACTCACTCGAACTAACATAGTTGAAGTGAGGTCTGATGGTTAAGACGTCCGTCTAGTAAAGTAAAGTCTTAGAATTCAATTCACTCTCAAGTCCTTTATTGCCACTTATCATGGGTTACTCTCTATAGACTAAATCACTGGTGTGGATTGGGAGGCTTCCACATACTTGTGGGTAAAACTTGGTACATTCGGATCGGGTCGAGTTGCTTTTAAATTTCTCAACCCGACCCAATTCAAATTT
Organism: Chimonanthus salicifolius; assembly: GCA_013350335.1. Lineage (NCBI taxonomy): Eukaryota > Viridiplantae > Streptophyta > Magnoliopsida > Laurales > Calycanthaceae > Chimonanthus > Chimonanthus salicifolius. The sequence continues at coordinate 6,910,815 of CM023539.1, forward strand.
CATGCGGGTTTTACTTTTCCCAACCCAACTCGACTCGAGATATACAAATACATAATTCAAACCCATTGATTTCACAAGTCGAGTCATGCTGGTTGAATTAAAACCCGACCCAAGTTTTACCCCTAGGTAAAACTTTAGATGCACACGGCTCCTCACAAATCACAAGCAATAAGTGACTATGAGGTTCAAATATGAGACCTCTAGTTTTTAAGTTAAGGTCTTTGCCAAATTTTAAAGTATAACTTCATTGATCAAATATTTTTTTAATATAATCAATCAAGTTATAATACATTTATGAACATGCATAATTATAAAGGAAACACCATTGTAACATTTATGAACAAGCATAATCATAAATAAAATAAAAAAGCACTACAATCAAGAATTTGAATATGGATTTTATTAAAAATTATCATAATTAAATAAGAATATATAAGAATTATCATTTTTGGAATAGATAAGAATCACATGAAGAAATATTCAATGGTCAAACGAAAATACTCCAATTGATACACGGGTAAAGATTTTAGGAGGTGTAGCATATGGGAAGCTTTCGAAAATTCGTGTCACACATGAGCAACAATCAGCCTGGAGCCCATTGGGATCCATATTAAGACCCTTCTTTTCTCTCACCCATCTACTCCCATGAATTGTATCTATATCAAAATTATAGTAAAATAATATATTATATTAAAATAAAAAAATTAAAAGAAACTACTAATGAACAAAGAATAAAAAATTAATAAATCAAAAAGAAGAAAAAATAAGTATATTTATGTGGCCAAAATGCATTACAGTTTTTTTTTTTTTTTTCGAAACGTACTTATTTTGTCCATTTCAATCAAAACGAGACTGAAATAGAATAAAATGGCTGAAATGGACCAAAGCAGAATGCATTGCTTTTTGGTTGGTTTCAACAGAAACAGAACGAAATTAATATCTATGGTGTTTTAAATCCAATGAACTTTATTTTGGGTGCCGATATATTCTTTCAGAGAAGACACGAATTTTAGTAAACTTTCCACTTTGTCCCATCCGTCCGTACGGATTTTAGTGGACTTTCAGAAATTGGTTCACTGGATCTGTGCACCGGACATGTGCACCTATCGGATCACTTGGAAATGGAAATTTGAGAAAATTGATATGGTCGGTACACCGATTTGGACTCTTAAGAAATCGGTGCACCGACCGAATCACTTGGAAATAGAAATTTGAGGAAAGTGATTAGGCTGGTGCACCGATTTGGATTCTCAAGAAATCAGTGCACCGACCGAATCACTTAGAAATAGAAATTTGAGGAAAGTGATTCGGTCGGTGCACCGATTTCTTAAGTGCACTGATTTCTTAAGAGTCCAAATCGGTATCGGTGCACCGATCCAGTGAACCGATTCACGGAAAAGTGAATCGATTTTTGAAAGTCCATTAAAATCCGTACGGACGGATGGAGGCAAAGTGAGAAATCCAGAAAACCAGTGTCTCCTAAAAGAGTCTTCTCGTGTTAGGATAGCCACCCTTTATTTTTTATGAGAAGTATCACCCTCAAAATGTCTTTGAAACTCATCCATTCCCATGCATTGGTTAGGGCCTAGGACTGACTTTCGCTCATGCACAACAATGCTAGGGAAAAGTGATTAAGTGAAACACATCTTATTGGCAAATGTCATATAATTCAACCTTAGTACTAAAATTTTAGTGACTGAAGTGTGTCAGCATAAATTGTCCTCTCTTGTTTTCTTTCTTACACTTTAGCGCTTTCTTTTATATTTCTCTCTTTTTTTTAAAACAAAAATCTCTAAGTATCTCTATTTAGAAAGACTGCTCTCAAAGTAATAAAGTAGGGTTACATGTTTTTTTGATGAACATGTAAAAAATAATATAGAAATTAGATGTGCAAACTTTGAGACTAATAATTTATACTTTGAAAGTTTGTTTGCAATGAGTCATTGATTTATTATGGCTTATTTCACAATGTTGAAGTAATGAGATTGAGATGTTTCAATTATATTATATTATTCTTGAAAAAAAAAACATGTAAAGTCTCCTTTTTGCCTACTGGGCAGTGGTAAACAGAGGCTTCTTGGTGATGTTAGGGCTGAGGACTTGGCCTCAAACCCATCCAAGCCATCATAAAGGAATGAGTTTGAACACATACTAACCCGATGGATGACGCTTGAATTAAATTCTTGAGCCCGTTTATATAAGCGATTGAACTTGGGCCTTTTTAAAAGCCCATGAATGCCCATCGGACTTCAGGATGTTTAGTCATTTTATGTGTGTATGTGTAGACCTGAGCCATTTTCCCTATTTAAATTTTTTTTTTGAAATTCATTAGAAAAGTGACCGTTCAAATTAAAAGTAGATATGATAAGTTATGAGTAGAGTATATTTGAGCTCAAAACTCAATTTCTACCCACTTGATTTTAGTGGTCAAAATCACTAGGGTTCTTAAAATACCAAGACTAGGACGAGATCGAATGGTCAGGTATTGAGTTTTGATTCAAATTTAGTCTGCTCATCATGTCTGTTTTCAATTTGAACGATTGGATGTTTAATAATTTTAAATGAACATGCTCGTGCTTAGCATTTCTTCAAATAATCAAACTTAGGTTTTACCTTGTAAAGTCCGACGGACTTCAGGTGAACTTAGGCTTCTATATATATAAACAAGATCAGACTTCCATAGAGCATAACCCGACCCGTGGGCACCCTAGGCGTTCTCTCCTACTAGGCTCTCACATGGAGACCATTCACTCCCCAATTGAATTTTATCTATATTTAATTTGAACCTATTTGAATTTGATCTCATCGTTGGATTGAAAGACCCTTGGAAATAATTACATTTTTTTAGAGAAGTATCATCATGAAAATATCTTTTAAATTCCTCATACTCATGTATTGGATCCATTCCTAGTTACCTCAATTATGGTAACAAAAATTAGATCTTTGATAATTGGCACGTAATAAGTGAGTACATCATATTATAAATATAATTGTAAAGTACTTTGAAATAAAAAATTGAGACTAAAAATGATTATTAATTATTCGATTTAAGTGCATTAAAACTAATTCTCATATTACAATTGATTTTAACAAATCTAAATCTAATAGCTAAAAATACATTTTAATCTTAGGTTTTTTACAATGGTCTACAACTAGATATTCAATATAACTAGCCCACATAATGTTAATTAAAATCTATAATTTTTGTTACTTTGTCTATTATAAATGGTGAAATGATGAACCAAGCAATAGTGTATATGATATTACCTTAGACAATTAAAAATGCACTTCACTGAATGGGTAGATGATATGTTTATAAGAAAAAAACATTTTAATTAAAGTATATTTTTTATTTTAAAAATTTGACCATATACATTATCTTTAATCTTTAAATTTTTACTGTCTATAAAAAATATGACTTAATTAATCCAATCAAAATTATTTATTCAAGATACCCATTATTACCTTATTGGTGGTCCATGCTTAACTATGTAGGGTAAGTGATTCTAACATCAATAATTAAGGTTTTTTAAATGGTAATAAATAAGTTTTTAGCTTTGAATTAGCTGAAAACCCGGGTTATTTTGATGGACCATGTCAGTGTATATATGGCCAAGATGATAAATGACTATAAATTTTTATGTACTATAAGACTTTTCAATTATTAAATTATTGTAATATTTCATTTTGGTATTACATTTAAATAGTTTAATAAATATTTATGTAATCAAAATTTCATCTAATAATAAATGAGTTAAATGAGATTTTAAGACAAATCTCAATTAAGATACTAAAATTTATGAACTTTTGGACTTTATGATGGGGAGTTTGTGATATTATGGTTGAATAAAAATAAACTAGGGGTTTTAAATCATGATTTGTTCATAGAGGAATGAGTAGAAAGAAAATATTCTCGAAGACCCCTATTTTAAGGGATACTCTGCTCAAATTTTAGTAGGAGCTCCAAGAACTCTAAGGACATAGAACTCCTTAGAAAATGCTCCCACGTGTGTGCAATTTAGCGTGGGTGGTAACTCTAAAAAAAGTTAGTGGTTATCTCGTGCTCGAGGAGTGGGTCGTGACATAATAAATTAACTATGTTTGGTTAGTTTGTATCATGGGTCATGTGTTAAGTCGCAATCATATCAAAGGTCTGGTTAGGTTCAACATGGGATATGGTTTTGAGTGGTTGTATCATGGATCGAGTAATGGATAAAGTCATGGTCATGGATCAGGTTATGGGTTATGGTCGGATTGGATCTTAGGTTATGGGTCGGGTGTGGTCATGGTTAGTCTATGGGTTGGGTCATATGTCTTGGAATTCATAGATTACTTTTCGACCTCTTTATCAAAAAATTAGAATAATGAATAACAATTTCAATGTAAAAATCTTTTCTATTTTAAAAAAGAAATATTTGAATTACCTGATATCATAATACGATTATAAATGAAGGCGCGACTTTCTGCCTCTACACACCCATTTTTAGATTTTTGTGGTAAATTATCATTTTACCCCCACATTTTCATTCATTCGACTGAACTCCCAGTTCATTTTGACTTATGTGCAAGTGTAATTTTAATTCATTCGAATGAATGGGCTGAACAGTAATGCGGAATACTGCTTAGCCCCATTCATTCGAATAAATAGATAGTTTCAAGTACACATTCGAATGAATAGGGTCTCATTCATTTGAATGATACATAATTTCAAATATACATTTGAATGAATGGGACTTATTCATTCGAATGATTGCTACAGTATTAATATTATTTAAATAATAAAATTTATTTTAAAATTTTAAAGTTATTTTTTGAGTAGTATGTATTTCCAAAATTTCTCAAATTAGATATCCGGACTAATTATGATAATCTGATAAAAATACTTTAAGACTTAAAGGTCTTTTGACACTCCTAAATATTTAAAATACAGTATTTTACAAATAAGGGTATCTCTCGGCTGCGTCAAAAACACATTTGAGAGTGTCAAAAGACCTTGAAGTCTTAAAGTATTTTTAGCAGGTTATCGTAATTAGTGTAGATATTCAATTTGAGAATTTTTAGAAATACACAGTGCTTAAAAAATAACTTTAAAGTTTTAAAAGAGATTTTATTATTTAACTAATGCATTATGCATTACTGTAGCATTGACAACATATACCGTTATTTTTTAATTACTGTGTATTTTTAAAATTTCTCAAATTGAATATTCAGCTAATTACGATAACCTGATAAAAATATTTTAAGACTTAAGGTCTTTTGACACTCTCAAATGTGTTTTCGACACAGTTGAGGGATACCTTTATTTGTAAAATACTTTGTTTCAAATATTTAGGAGTGTCAAAAGACCTTAAAGTCTTAAAGTATTTTTATCAGATTATATTAATCAGTTTAGATATTTAATTTGAGAAATTTTGAAAATACACACTGTTCAAAAAATAACTTTAAAGTTTTAAAATAAATTTTATTATTTAAATAATACTACTACTGTAGCAACCATTCGAATGAATGAGACGAATGTATACTTGAAACTATCTATTCATTCTAATGAATGGGACTGAGCAGTATTCTTTGTTACTATTTAGCCTATTTATTCGAATGAATTTAAATTACACTTCGACATTCATTCAAATTAATGTCAAAATGAACTGATAATTCATTCGAATGAATGAAAATGTAGAGGTAAAATAGTATTTTATTATAAAATTAAAAAAATAGTGTGTAAAAATAGAAAAATCAGGTGTTTTAAGTCGCGAATGAAAAACTTGAACTTGCATATGAAGACCGTGATTGCTTTCTAAACCTTTATTTTGGTTAACAACCATGCAAAAAAAAAGTAATTGGCTGATAAGAACACTACAAGAACAATGATTGATATAGGATGAAATCTTGTCGGCACCTACTTTGAGGACGAAAGAGGCAATGTCTATTTAATGAATTAATTGACTCTCCAACCCTTTTTACAAGGAAGAAATTGATTCTAAAGAGTTAAACCATGCTAATAGAAATGATAAGGCGAGTTATCCTTATTTTGTATTTAGCGACATGTGTTTTTATATATTCTTGATTTTACCTTTTGCATGAATAGTAAAATTTCGATGGACTGATTTTTACTTTTCATTTGAATTTTGGTGAGCCGATATGAATTTTGGCGAGCCAATTGCATTTTTCATAAATTTTGACAAGCCGATTTGTACTGTTCATAAATTTTTGGAGAGCTAATTTGCACTGTTATAAATTTTGGAGAGTTGATTTGCACTATTTATGAATTTCTGACATTATTTTTTCTTCGATACGGCAGGTGGAGGGTAAATTGGGCATCACGGTAAAACCCATTTCTATATACACAAAATGCCCGTGAGAGGATCGCTGGCCAATGATAAATTGTCGAGAAAGGGCTTCTTAATTGATTTGATGGGTATTCAAGAGTGGGGGTGATAAATTCGGTTTGCCGATACAGTTAAAGGTTATGCTTGTATTGAAAAACCGATACGTATTAGTCGTTACAGGCAAATACATATTCTTTTTCTTTCAAATTTTATTTTATTATTTTTACAAAAAATTCTGAAAAAAAAATACATAAAATCAAGAAAATTTTAGGCTTCATTTCTATATAATTCTATCAATATTTCGCAGTTATTTAGATGTTTAAATGTGATTTTAAAGTTATGAAATTAAGAATTTTAAAATATTTTGAAAAAATATAGAAAAATCTCAAAGATTTCAGAAACATAAAAAATAAAGTCTAGTGATTTTCTGTTAATTTTCCCCTAAAAATGACCATTTTGAGTTATTTTTATCAATTTTTTCCAATGTCGGCTCTTAAATAATCTCAAATTCAATTATAAAATATGTAAAAACTTTCCGCTACAATCCCTATTCCTGGTCGCGTAGCTCTCTGAGTCTTTTTTCTAATGTGTTTGAAATCATCTCGATCGGAGTCCATACGACAAAATTATTCTAATTTTACCAAAGGTAACCCATTCCGCATTATGAACCAATATAAATTATTCTAATTTTACCAAAGGTAACCCATTCGGCATTATGAACCAATATATGTCCTCGGACACACCAGATAGATACGTATTGGCCGCAGCCTAGTGGGCGCGCAACTTATGGACTATTTCTTTATCTTAGTTCAATAAGCCTTTGATGCTTGCAATACCAATAGAGTTTGGTTAGTTTGGACAAAGATGGCTTCTCTAAAAAAATTATATGTTAATTATGATTTGTCTTTTTGTGTTTTTAAGAAAATATGTTAATTGTGATTTATTTAAAATTGGGTTTTTTAATTTTTAAAGCAATGGCAAGTAATTGCATCAGTGGTGTCAAAATTAAATCAATTCTAATTTCAGCCAATCTTATTTTTAAAATTCTTAATGGTCATCAATTCTTTTTGTAGGATTTTTTTTTTCTTTTTTTTTTAAGAGGATGGCAAGGTACTGGCATTAGTAGTGTTAAAAATAAATCAATTCTAATCTCAGCCAATCTAATTTTATCTAATTTTAACTATCTTAATAGTTGTCTATTCTTCGTTTAGTAATGACATTAGCAGTGTTAAAATTAAATATTGTCTAATTAATTTCAACCAATCTTATTTTATCTAATTAAAATATCTTAATAGGTAAAGCACTCGAGTGCGAAGCATGGTTTTGACTCCAACTCTCCAACCACTGCACCATAAAGATGTTAGATTTTGTGCAGGGATGAATGGGTGGAGAAATATTTTCTTAGAGGGAAGATAAAAAAAAAATTAACTTCGTAAGATTTTTCATTGGAAAGATAATAATATGAATGAAACAAAATTTCTAGCAAATTTTACTTAAATCCCAATTTTACATGTTTAAAATGTCACAAGGATTTTTTATTTAATTTTTAAAGAGTTTTTTATTAGATAATATGAAGTATATACTATTATTGAATAAGGTAAAACACATCTTTTTATCACTTCTAAAGCCAAAAATTTCCTTTGGAAGTGGTGGGATGGGGATTTTTGAAATATAAAATGTTTGAACCATTTTTTAAGATGAAGGTATCAAGGACTCGGGGGTAATAATCTCGTTCTGTCTGAGATATTGGCTGATATCTCGATGATACGATTCTCTCTTTTTTCTTTTCTTTTTTCAAAATATCGACCATTTTTTATTTTTTATTATTTCTAAAGAAATAACTGATAGAAGGCTTGTTTTTGAAAAAAATATATTTAAAATCAAAATATCGGGCTCAAATTATTACCTGTGCTAGGACTCTTAAAGCACTTGACAAATCCTTTGGGTATGTATAGACCTCCTTATGGGGAGTGTCCTTTATGTATTGAGAGTGATTTGAATTCAGAACCTCCCACAACTTAAGCGGGTTCTTGACCGTCAAGTCAACTCTCACAAGTTAAGTTTGACCTTTCTATAATATGGTTTATTTGTAAATTTTATTTATATTAATGGGCAACAATGTATAAAATCATATTTAATATAAAGTTTTCATAAAAGAATTTAGGGCCAATTTTTTGGAACACTTTTTAGAATGATTCATCATTTTGCATTTAATTTAATTTTTAATTTTTAATTTTTCTTCCTTAAAGCAAATGTTACAGGCAGAAACTAAAGGGCATTGGAAGGGCCATGACCTACCTGAAGTTTCTAGAGAACCCCTTTAAAGTTTAGAATTTTTCATAAAATTCATTTAAGATTTTTTCTTTAATTTTTAATTTATATATGGAAAACCACAAGAAACTCAGTATAAAACCCCCACGGGTGATACCCATTGTTCCTAAGGCACACCGAGGGCACTTGAGCAATTGAATATTTAAAAAATTAACTTAAGAAGTGGGAACCCATATTATTTTCAGCAGTAGGAGAGCTCTATTAAATTTAAAGCCTTCACAAAAATGGCTCAATCTCCTAAATTTTTGTATTATCAAATTTACACTCATTCTATTGAAATTTTCAATTAAAATAAAATTATTTTTATAAATGACAATAAAAGTCAGAGATTATAAAATAACAAATTATTATGATGGATTTATGTAAGACTTTTATTATAAAATCATTACAAAGTTCCAACATTACCATGCATAATTCAATTGTCTTAACTCTTGACATAAAATTATAAGTTTGATTCCGATCTTGATTTTAATAGAATACATATTAAATAAAGACATCTTCCAATAGAGGGAAGAAATTTTTTATTTTTTTTAAGTTGACTCAATTAAATTATTGAATTTTAGTAATTATTTGATAAAAAATTTAGCTTCAAGTCAAATTAACCCAGCTAAATTTAATTTAAAGTGAAGACTAAGATTTTGACCTAATTCAAGTTAAATACTGCCTATACAAGCAACATTTTCAACCCAATCTTTATATAAACGATCCATATTTTTATTTTCTATAAAAAATAGTTAATAATAATAATAATTTTGATAGTTTAAATTCATTATTAGATAGAATTCACACATAAAAGGAGTTAGAATTTTCTTTGTACCAATGTGCAGAGTAATGCGTAAGTCAATCAAATATATATCCCATTTGCTCTTTACACATTATTTTACATTCTACATTTTCTTTTGTACGTTAATTTGTATTTTGCATTTTCCTTTGTTCATTATTATACATTTTTCATTTTTTACATATTATATATAGAAAATTTCTTGTGTCTATTTAAAAATATTATATCAATTTGTATTTGTAGGGGTGAAATTTGGTGACCCAACCAGAGAAGTCAATGGGCTTAGGTTATGTTTTCGTATATCTAGGATCGGGTCAGATTTGGAAAAAATAAATCTTTATGAAATTCGGGTTAGGTTGGGTTGAGAAATTTAAAAGCAACTTGACCTGACCTCACTCGACCTGAGTGCACCAAGTTAAAAAATAATACTCAAGTTGAGTCAGGTTGGATTGAGTTAAATAACTTAAGTCAAAAATTTAGATCGGGTCAGATCAAATTAAATAATTTTTAACATGTATTGAATTTGATTTATTAAAATCCAACTCGAGCTTACCGAGTTTCAGCTGTATGTATTTGACTAAAAGAAGTCAGAAAAAGACTTGAAAAATGGCTGACAAAAGCTAAGATACATAATAAACCAAGGTGTATTAATTAACATATATATTAAAAAAAACCAACCCTTCATTCTTACACATAGATATAGTTCATCTAAACTTCCATTTAAAGCTCTGCTAAAAGAACTTCCATGTAAAGCACTGACACCTGCACATACAAAATACTAGCCTTGTTTAATTGGATATGCTATTAAATACAGAGAATACAATCCCAATTCCAAAACCCAAACCTAACCAAATCTGTCCATGCCCGACCCATACCCGACCCATTGGCACGACCGACCCACTAAGAAGATAAGAACTGTAGCAAACGCACATGGGAGTCAGGGAAAGTTTACTCCTCTTGCAGGTGAAGAAGAGCAACTACTGGTGATACGTGAGATCTTCCACTTTATAAATTCCACACTAATTGTTAGCTCCTCTTCCTTCATTTCTCTTTCTTCGGATCGGTTTCGGATATCGGATGTCGGTCTCCGTGTCGGCGCTATGAGTCGGATCGCGAGGGAAACTCCGGACGGGGGGAGGAATTTTACATCTGGGAATCAAAGTCAGCACCGGAGAGGGAGGAGCCTGACGGGAATCTCCAGGGATCGTGACGAGAATCTAGATCTCTTCTCCACCAACCGTTGGACCCTCTCCGCCGCCTGCAATGAAGAATCCGATGGTCACCATTTCTCTCCCATTCCCCCCTTTTGTCCCTTTTTCTTCTAGTTTTTGTTTTTTTTTTTTGCCATTTCTGGTTTGTCGGATTTGGCTTTGGATTTTTCCGATGACGAGTTTTAGCTTCTGCTGCCAAAGAGAGAGGGATGGAGTTTGAATCGACGAAAATGCCCTTTTGAATTGCTCCAATTTTCTTGGGGGTGCCATTGTTTGGAACTTTGAAGTGGCAGAGTTATAATTTCCAAACCCCCAACCCACAGAAAAACAAGAGAGAAAAAACTTGTAACTTCTTTCGTTGTTTTGTATTTCTTTTCATTTGTTTCTTTGATTTGATTAATTGAGGCAAAGTCGAAATGGGGTTTTCTTAATTGCTGTTTTCTTACTTTTTTTAAAATTTTAATTGAATCGCTTTTTCATTTGTAGCATAATTACAGAAATTTTATAAATTTTGGCTTTTTTTCTTGTGGACTCCTTGAATTTCTTCTGAAACTGAAAAAAAAAAAATTTACTTTTTGATTTTTGACATTTTGTTCCCATTCTTTTGTGGATTTTTTTTGATAATTTCATTGAGGGATTGTTGAATTTTCTTCTGTAACTGAAAATTCTTAGTTTTTTTTTTTGTTCACTTGTAGGTTTTTTCGTGCAATTTCTAGTGCAATTGTTTTTCTCTTTTTGTCATTTTTTCTTTTTTGTTTGGATCTGAGTTTTCTGGGTATGGTTCTTGCAGCTCTAATGAAATTGGGGAGGATTTCTGTTGGATCAGTAAAATTGCCAAAGAGTGGAATGGACGATCTGTTATCTTCAACAGATGGAGGAAAGCATGATTACGATTGGTATATGTTAATTGAATTTTTACATTAGTTTTCAGATAATGGATCTGCATTTTCCTTCTGATCTCAAGATTCCATGGAACAAGTTTGTAAATGGTTTATATTTGGGTTACATCAGAGTATGTTGGATCCAAATCAGATTTAGAAATTGGATAAAAAAAGTTTAATAATACATTGGTTATTTGCATATCGATCCACTTATTTTGGATTGGATATCGACTGTGGCATTATCCAAGATCCATTTACATCTCTTGTTTGAGAAATGGGAGTTGTTGAAGAGGAAGTTTGAATTTTGGATGATTGGGTTCATATTTGATCCAAAATAAAAATGGATTGTAAATTTGGATCCTATTTCAATCAGTTTCAAATTATCCTAGGTCCATACACGTCCGAGGTCCATTCCCTTTTTTATCTTTAGAAGAAAAAAGATGGGAATTGTTTAGGTTTGGTTGTTTGGGAGTGCTCATTTCCTGCTGTTTTTTTTTTTGAATTAATATATCTTGTCCAGATAAGTTAATCTCCTTGTTTTGTTATTATCGATGCTCAGATCTACTTGTGCTTCATCTCATTGGTCAATGGTCCCACTAAAATCCAAATACTTTAACAGAATCTTGAATTTAATGTGTCCAGATCTTAAAGAAAATATGTCATTTTTTTGTTTCTTCTTTGAATGTAACTTGATTTCATTTTTTTTTTTTTGGGTTTGCTTGTGCATGTGTGTGCATTTGTGGATCTTATCTTGAATTCACTGAATTTAGAAAACTCATATGGATCTTCTGTTAATTATGATTTTCATAATTCCATTTCTTGTTGGCACTTTACACGTGCTCATTGAAAATGTTGTCAATGTATTTATTTTATCAATAAATGGAAAATAGAAATAGAGGTTTTATGCTGATCTGGGATTGTATTAATGCTGGTTACTACAAGCAACAAGCAACATCAGGATTGAGGTTTTGAACTCCATATAATGTCCTCGAGACATGAATTTTGAATTTCTTTGATGCATGGCAGAAGAGGAACTTTTTGTGTTGGTTTGTGCATGATGTGTCCTCTAATTTGCTTTATGGATTGTGATGTGACTTGTCATTTTCACACTTTTCATGCATATGGGTCTGGTTACTGACAAAGACCCATTTCTCATGGGGCCAAACTCATTTTTGTGATTAATCCTTTGGTTTGGAGAAATTGAATCCATGTGACTGGATGGAATTAGGCGTTCCTTTTCCAGAAAAGAACTCCCGTCCAGATGTGGCCTTGTCGTTCCAAGATTGCATCTGGATTTTAGGCTTATATTTAGCTTTCAGGAATTTAGCTCAAGAAATACATTTCTCTTGTATAGCAAGTGGAAGAAATTAGCTCCTTAGTATTTGTTTTGGTTCATTATAGAATCAGCCAGTGACTCATTATATTAGCTATATTGGTGTTCTTCTCTAAGCACATTAAGTATTTAATAATCAAGATTGCAGTAACTAGTCAATAATCAAAATTTCCATGTTACATGAGTCTTTGAATTTTTTTTTTCTGAAGACCAAGGTGTCCAGTCCTCTTAGAGCACTTGACTAATCCTTAGGGCACGTGCAAACCTCCCTATCCACATGCACTAGGTAACACTATGGAGAGTGGCTCTTTTGTGTTGAGAGTGACTTGAACCCAAGACCTCTCGCATCTCAGGCGGGTTCTTGACCGTCAAGTCAACCCTCACGGGTTACATGAATCTTTGAGATGGAAGTTTATTGTCAGACAGTTCTCTATGAGATTCTTCATGGGTTTGTTTAACATTGTTTTGAATGGTGACAATCACACTTTTGAAATCTAACTGAACATTGTAATTTAATTATTTGATTGCATTATGCAGAAAACTAATATTTATTAATCTTATTTTACATGTTAATTTATTTTAAAATAAATATTAATTTAGATTTATTCTCATAATACCAAATCGGTAAATCCATGTTTTGGGATTTGCCAAATCTGACACCTTGTACCTATGTCATATTCAACACTTGTACCCATACTCCTAAACTTGGAAATATTGAGATATTAAACATAGAATACTTGTTAATTGATAGTGGGTGGTTATATTTCTAGTAATTTATTTATAATTGAGAACCAGTAGTTACTTGTTTCTTTTTATCATTTGGATCCACTTGGCTTGTGCTTGATAGCTGATAAAATAAGGAGAATGTTACTGAATTCATTGAATCCTAGAGCTACTCAGAAGTTCCCTGAGCTTTTCTCTCTAGCTGCTAATAAAGAGGTTAAGGTAAGGGACTGCTATTATATCATTCAAAATAAGGTGGTTTGGGGTCCAAGTTTCGCAGAGAATTGGAGGATTGGATGGTCGATAGGTGGTTGGATTTAATGGATCTCTTGAGTATAGTTTTTGTTGCGGGAAGAGGTTCTGATCGACGTCTTTGGGAAATTAATCCCTATGCTTATCCTAAAATTTGAAAAGGTGTTTCCCCGTTTAAGGTGAAGGGTTTTTGTTGGCTCAGTTGGTTACAAAAGATCCTGACAATTGATAATTTGAGATTGAGGAGAATACTCATTGTGAATGCTTGTCTTATACAGAGTCAGGTAAACCACATCTTAGTTCATTGTAGATTTTCATATCAGATTTGGCTGCATTTCTTCCAATTGCTTGGGGTTGCTTTTTGTGTCCCAAAAAGCTTGGTGTGATTTATTTAATGAAGAGGTGTTTGTGGTGGGAAGCTTTTTCCGAATAACCCTTTGGAATGCTACCTGTGTTGAGTATTGTCTTGTCTATTTGGTTGGAAAGGAACAAGGGGATCTTTTAAGGAAATGAATCTTCAGTATTGAATTTGTTAGATTTTATTAAGGCTCGGGCAGATTGGTGGCTGACGGGGTCGGAGAAGGTTCGGGGAATTAGCATCTCTGACATATGTAGGAATTGGGTTGTGCTAGATTCAATTGTGACTCATGTGGACTCCAGGATGCACGCTACTTGGTCCCCTCTGGACTTTGGCCTTCCTAAACTTAATTTTGATGGTACCTGCATGCGTGACATTGGGCTGGCAGGATACAGGGGTAATTCCTAATGATATAGGATCTACTTTGATCTCTTTTACTGGTTTGCTCCCTAACGGATCAGTGATTGAGGTGGAGTTGTTTGCTTTATGGAGAGGTATTTTGGAATTGGAAGAATTAGGGGTGGAAGGAAGTATAATTGAAGGAGATTCACAGGTTGTTGTAGGTTGGGCGATGGGTTCTCTATGCCCTTTGAATCATTTAGATAAAATTGAGAGGATTCACCACTCAATTGCTTCTTTTGATTTTAAGGTTTCTTAGATTCCTCGTTCTGTTTACTCAGCTGCCGATGAAATGGTGCTTCAGGGGTTGATTTCGTTGACTGAAATTGTAAATAAATACTTGTAATTTCTTGGGGGGTTTTGTTTTTTGTAAGGGTGGTTCTTCGGGGTGTGGGTTTTCGTCGCCTGCATTTTTTTGTTTCTTCTTTGCTTGTATTATCCTTTTGATTTCAATGAAGTTATCTTTCGAAAAAACTATATTTTTATTTTCTTCTTCCATTTTTCTTTAGGGTTAGTTGTCTACCATTCAACTGTTTGTTCCACATCAGCTCCATTTTGGAGGATAGAGGAATCTTGGTGATGTGTTCAGAATCTAGATAGCTAATCCCGCATTGCAATAGTGCCTGCAAAGGGATAAAAGTAAACCCCATACATATTATGGAGCAAGCGATGTTGTATAGGTATGGGGTACATGTGACGGTGTCAAGTACTGGTATGAAGTGTTAGACTTGGCCAATCCCAAATCATGGGATTCACAAATTTGCATAATATTTAATATATTTATATTTATTACAACTGAAAGTGAGATGTAAAAATAACAGTAACAGAAAATACGTTACCAGTTTTACTCTAAATAATCAAGTGATAACATGTTACCATTTTAGTTAGGTTTCAAGAGAAAGAGGTGATGTGTGTTATTTTGGAAAACAATGTTAAAAAAGTACTTGAAGAGTCTGTAAAATCCGCGTAGAATCCATGAAATGTCACACACTAAGAGTTTATGCTATATAGAGAGCAATGAGTTATAAGTTGGAACTTATGATTTTATCCCAATGCTTCATTAGATATATTTTAGAAAGCATAACTATCACATTATTTTTTAGCTGTGTTCAAGTAGGAAGATTCTTGGGATGTCTGTACCGAAGAACTTTTCTGAAGTCAGACCTTGCCCCTTGGGATTTCCCAAGGTAGGCACACTCAATTATTGCAACCATGTGATTGCAACAACAAGCACCTTCTACAATGCTATGAGTTCTATCTCTTGGGAGCAAATTCTTTATGTTGGAGTTCATATTGTAATAAAAATAGTAATCATATTTTCATTACTTAAAATGTACCTATGGAAATTTCCATTTGTTCGAAAACTACTTTTTTAAGTTCAGTAGAAGATATTCCTGTTACTATTACACTAAGTTTTTCTGATGATTTTTTTTTTCATGTGTTCCAACTGCAGTACTGTGACTAATTTGTTAAATTCATCTTTGAATAGGCTTCTCACTCCTCCTGGAACCCCGCTCTTTTCTGCATCAGAAGCTAGTGAGCCTCCACCATCCTTAACAGCTCCCAGGAGCAGTTCCTCAGTTAGATCATCCTCTACCGCCACTAAAACTTCAAGGGTACGTGTTCCTACTCGGGAAACCTCATCTTAGGTAATAAGAGGACCATCCTTTGTTGGCCTATATTATGGCCTGCATTCTGAACATCAAACACCAGATGCATACCCCACTCTGTGGATATTTTTTTTGACGGTAACATGGTTCAAACTTGCAACCTTTTTTGTTGCAAGTTGCAACAATGGAATAGAAAATTGACATGTGAGATATTATATATTTGAATGCCACAATACTTTTGAGTCTTGCATCCTTTTATTTGAAAGGGCCTTTCATCTTTGTTAGTTTTTGGCATGCATACCAAATGAAGGAAATAATGAAATACTAAATTTATGATATGCTGGCATTATTCCTACTTCCTAGAGTGCATGTTACCTGATACTTTTCTCTGGTTTACCTGCACTTACAGTATTTTAATGCTCAAAAATGTTGAACTGACCTAGAAGTTCAGAACTGTACTAGGACAACTTTATCCAGCAGTGAGCCCAAATCCTTGATCTGTGAATATTTCATTGTGGCCTTATTGACCTTAGAAGTTGAGGGATTAGCCCTTCTCTGTCGCTTGTTTTAGTTGCTTGGGTAGGCTTAGCTTTTCTTGTTATGAATTCATCGTACATGCAAAATTTATATAATTTGTTAAAACTACGCTTCCCCATCTATCTCATTTATGATTTGCTTGGTCTCTCCTTTCTCCAAATATAGATTTTTCACCCTTGGGAGTTATCGTAAAGCACAGTTTCAGCCATTTTAGTAACTATTTTGCAGTTTGTTAAGATTTTTTTCCCTTCCCAAATAGATGGATAAGTGACATTGACAATGAGGATGATTAAGAAATTTTTGCTCTAAATGTCGAAATTTCTATGATTTTATTTCCTATTAATTTGACTTATTAATGCCTTTAACATGATAATTGAAATTATGAAGTAGAGCTTTACGTCACTAGCATCAATGATAAATGTCTGAAGACTTGCTCTTAAACTTGGAACTTTGCTCGAGTTAAATTTACATGCAGACAATATCAAGCTGAAACTGCAATTACATAAAAAGTGATAGGTAGAAGAAAAATATTGACCTGGCTAAAAGTGAGTTACCCTCAACAGCAGTCATGTGCGTCTCAGTAACCACGATGGACCTTTCTGAGTTTCAATAGACTAGTCACCTTAGCCCCTGTACACCTTAGCCCCTACTCATATCTGATTTCTTCTATCTTGTGTAGCAGATGCCATGGGCACCTGGTGCCCTTTGCTCACTGGGTCACTACAAAGGAATCCCTTCTGTGAAATCCCTACTCAAACCAACCCTTTCTGTCTCCTTTACACTGTTCCATTAAGCATGGATTATTTAAACAAATACTGGATTATTCAAGCCATTTGCTATTTATGTTCATTTCATTGGATCAGCCAAGATGAATGGAAAAGAGTGTAATTTCTGAATGAAACTGATGTTTCCCATCCACTGTTGATATGCCATTGCTTAGTTGACAAATCTTGTAGACTTGAACCATTGATTTCTAAAGTTCAAGTCTGTGCCTTCAATGCAAGTGCTGTTTCAGCTATAACCTATATGCTAATTGCAATTTATAAATAATTGGATTACTTATTGTCTTGATTTTCATATTATATTTTTGTGACTTTTTCACCTAATTAGCTCTGAAGTTTTTCCCTCAGCAGATCAACTAGTTTTCTCCCCTGTTCTGAAGTTTGCTTTTCAACTCAAAAGTGACACTTTACAAAATCTGATTGGAAATTTGAGGAAAAGGATCCTGAACTTGCCATGCTTCTGGTTTTATTTACATACTGCGTCTGAACTTTTTGTTTCTCCCCTGTTCTGAAGTTTGCTTTTCAACTCAAAAGTGACACTTTACAAAATCTGATTGGAAATTTGAGGGAAAAGGATCCTGAACTTGCCATGCTTCTGGTTTTATTTACATACTGCGTCTGAACTTTTTGAACTAAAATCCTGCCTTTTTCTGGCTGAGAAATTCAGCTTTTTTTATTTCCAAGATGAACTTTATACAGCAAACAATTGGCAAATATGGATTTGCTAGAAATTGGAAGTCTACTGTGAATGCAATGCACTATGAAACTGATTTATTTCTGCCTGTTTTCATCATGGATCTGGTGTTTTCATTGTTCCAGTGCAGACCAATTTAGGAATTATTGGTTCCCATTTCCCTACTTTCTGTTTTGTGGGGCTAATAATTTAGTTAACTAGATCATTGATCTAGCTGGTCGGTGGCCCTTGCAATCGATAGAGATGCCACAAAAATGTCCCTAATTTCTTAGTTTTTCATTAGTAGGCGACAAATCAAAGGTTTGGATCTTCCAATCTTGGACATTTTTAGGGCATCCCTCATGTTGTATAGGTAATCTGGTTAACTATATTGATTACCCAGCTAATGCCCAACAGGTACAGATATCTATACATTTGTTGAGGCCTTACATCCAATATTTCTTCTACATGGACTGGTGGACTTATGTGTGTCTGGTTTCCAGTGTTGCAGTACATGTAAACATGACATTTGACCTCTTGTTTCTCTTTCAGCTCTCTGTGAGTCACTCAGAGAACAGCCATTCTACAAGGCTTACTAGAAGCAGTTCAGTTACACGACCATCCATCTCTAGCACGTACTCCACACATTCGTCTAATCGAACATCAGTCCTTAACACTAGCTCTGCCTCTGTCACATCGTCAAGACCCTCAACCCCCACTACTCGTTCATCCTTGACATCTGCAGCAAGATCATCAGCTCCAGCTGCCCGTGCAGTGCCATCAAGGTCGTCTACTCCTTCCAGAACTCGGCCATCCACTAGCTCTTCTAGTGAAAGCAAGATCAGACCATCCCAAAACCCGCGACCTTCTACTCCAACTGCTCGTCCGCAGATCCCAGCAAATTTGAATTCTACAGCAACTCGATCAAACTCCCGCCCATCAACCCCAACCCGCCGGAACTCAACACCGGCTTTGGCCCCGGCAACTGGGCGTTCATCGTCTGTTGGACGGGTCCATCCTACAAATGGCCGGAGCTCAGCACCGGCATCCAGAGCCAGTTCACCAGCCCCTCGGACTCGGGCCTCACCACAGCCTATTGTGCTCCCTGACTTCCCTCTTGACGTGCCTCCTAACTTGAGGACAACACTACCAGATCGACCAGTTTCTGCAGGAAGGTCCCGCCCAGGTGTTGCTGTCACTGGCCGCACAAATTCTGAGACAGCAGGGCCTATGAACCCACCCCGGAGATCCTCCTCACCGGTTGTCACAAGGGGAAGGCTTCCAGATCTTTCTGGAAGGACCCGATTGCAAAGTAATGGACATGATGCATACCCACCTGAAGTTCAAAAGCCAGCTGTTTCAGATTCAACAGCCCGTAGGCCTGTAAAGCCTACAACATCTGCGGAGAGCACTGGATTTGGAAGGACAATCTCAAAGAAGTCGCTCGATATGGCTCTCAGGCATATGGTATGTCTTGTTTTGTTTCATGTCACTTTTAATATGTTTTTACTGAGTCTAAATCTACATTGGCCAGCATCTGCTGATTTGCCATACTAAATTTGTTGTTGGGTCCTGCATTTTAGCGAAGAAATTGGTTTGGCTCCCATTTGCAATGCTTTCATTATTAAGAGTGTTAATATGTTGGGCCTGTGAGAAAATGATACCCAAATATCTGAGATTGCAAATCTTGAAACTTGGTTTTTAGACAGAAAACTGGGGCTTTATTCCATAAAGCTGTAAATTATTCATGTTCTTTATCTTTTGCGCAAGTATTTATCTTGGAAGCCTTTTCAAATATGTTCGTACAATCATTCTTCTCTTTCTTAATAATGAAGTTTAGTTATTACTCAATGACTGAATGGAAGACAACCAAGCCATCTGTTATGGATTTGGACGCCTCAGAAACTGCTTTCTTATTGACCTGAGAGTTCATTGTCATCATAGATCAGTTATAATTTTAATCACCGACACCTTATTCCATGTAATATTAGTTGGCTCTCAGACAACTCCTACTGGGTTTTTGGATCGTCAATGCACTTGCCTGGCCTGGATATGTCATTTAACCATTGTCACCTTTTCTGTAGGATATCCGCAGCAGCGTGGGGAATATCCGTGCCTTGACTGGAACCTCCTTGTTTCCTCAAAGTATCCGCTCTAGCACCCCAAAAGGCCGCCCAGCCCGTATCATGGATGCACCATCTCCTATCAGCAACAACGGTGCCATCTCTGAGGGTTACAATGCTATTGATAGGCGTCTGGACCGGCAAACTAACAATGATGACAAGCAAGTTGCTGCCAAAATTCAATGAGATAGACCCTTACGGAAGCTCCCGATATGATGCAATTCTACTTAAAGAAGACGTGAAAAACACGAACTGGCTGCATAGTCTCGATGACAAGTCTGATCAGAGTCCCGTGTTTGATCACCGATTTGAGCCATTGCCCGAACCGTTTGGTCTTTTATAGTTTTTGCCTTGGTCCTTGTTGGGTTTTCTATAATTTGTTAATTTATTTGATCCTCTTCGTTTTTACTGAATGGATTGAATCTGCCATTTTTCTTAACTCGTATATGTTTGCATGTCGAGTTTTGTTCTCTAATGGTTTGTTTTCTCAATCGTATGAGGTTTCCTCTTTCATTAGAGCACCAATCTGGGTTGTCCCCTGAAATGTCCTCCCATCCCATGAAGTAATTGACACCACTGAATATTAGTTATTTTCTTGCTTTTCTATTGAAACTAAGATTCTCAATGAAGATGATAGAGAGCCAGCAGCTCTGTTTTTTTTTTTTTTTAATTTTACGTGTGGAAAACCGTGGGATATCCAGTGTAAAACATCTACTGGTGAGTCCATTACTTCTAGGGCACATTAAGGTTAGGCTATAGGGGTTTGAACTCACAATCTTTCACTTTCTCAGACGGGAGCGAACCAGTTGAGCTCAGCTCTGTTTTGCTTCTCATTTACTTTTCAGCTTAGATTTCTACATTTGCTGAAAGGTACATTCATTCTTTTTCTTTTGTAGAAAGTGGACTTTTATTTTATTTAGGGATAGAGAAGAGTTCAAGCTAGTGTGAGAGACTTAATGAGATAGATTCGACTCTTTATGGAGACTTTTGAGTTATGGGTTTTAAATTTTGATGGGTATAATTTAAGTTATATAATCAAGAGACTGACTAATTGGATACTCAAATACAATTTATTTATATGATCTTCATTATATCACATCTAATTATGTGAGTCCTACAATTCATTTCAAAGAACCAGCCTTGGATCAATAAGTGACCCCATTTCTGAACTTGGCCAACCCCCATTCATCAAAGTAAGAATAAAGAGTACTGCTACCTTTCTTTTTCTTTAGGCAATTAATGTAATTCTAAATGTTAAATACTTAAAGATTTCGATGGATGAAGAAACTCATTGTATATAAAGTTTTTTAAATTTTAGCTTTCTTTTTAAGGTTTTTTTTTTTAATTTACGTATGGGAAACCGCAGGATACCAAGTGAAAAATCTCCATGGGTGAGCCCACTTTATGAAGACATAAGTAGTATAATTTTATTGTGTAAATGGAAATTGTGTAAAGTATTTCTATTAAAATGTGACAATTATAGATTAATCAAGTCCATAATATTGTATTTAACATTGTAGACTTCTTAGATTCAAAATTTAGATTCAAAAGTCACTTCTAACTATTCAGTTTAAATAAATAAATAAATAAATAACTATTTATTTTAATGCATTTAAGTCAAATGATTTAAAATAAATCTTAATTTCAAACTGAGATTGACAACTATTCACCTATTCTATATGATTTCATGCTTATCTATCTATAAATAAGTTTCAAAAAGTAAAATGAGTGACATTGAAAGTGAACTACGATTAATATATTTATACTTTTCTTCCTCATCATCACTACCACATTATCTATATATCTTGTAATTTTATCTTAATTCATTTTAAGTAATTAAATCATAAACTTTTATACTTTTAAATTATAATTTGTGGATTAAATAAACCTAATTTTATCAACTATAAATCAAGGGCAAAACTACAAAAGCTCAAGTATTTTTTTGCCACCCGGGCACATAACCTCCATGTGTGGCTCACTCTATGGTGAATTCAAGTCATTAGAATTATTATTATTTTTTCTTTTAAATTTAGATAAATCTTTTATAATATCTATTTGATTCTTCCTCGCTATTGGATTGATTAAGATAGATAAAAAAATTATTCAATAATTTTTTCAATCTTAAAAAATTAAGAGAGAGAACCATTTAATTAGTCTTATTATTATTATTATTTTACAGTAAGATAGCTCTCTTGATAATTTATCTAACTAAGAAATTTTTTCCTTGGTTCGAGCCCCATAGCCTAATCTTGGTGTCTCCTAGGAGTAGTGGGCTCATCCATAGAGGTTTTAATAGGACTGTGTCTAAGTTTTCCACACGTAAGTCCAAAAAAAGAAAAGAAAGGAGTTTGGATCAGTTAGGCCCTATAACATATAATGCACTCAAATTTGGATCCGGTCTTGGGCCCATTAAGAGTCTGATTGTTATTATATCTCTAAAACCCAATAAATATCAGGTGATATTTATCAATACAACCCCACTTGTTCACTATATATTTTTAGAAGTAGTTCTGCTAAAAAGTAAGTAGAAATTTGGTATATGAGTGTCCATTTCATCATCTTTTAAACAAAGAAAAGTATATTAATATTGTTTATCAGCTCCTATTAATTTTCAGAAAACTTTTGATATGAGTTGTGCAAATTTTTTAACGCACTTAAAAATCAAATTTTCGAAGATGGGTGAAAGCAGGGATTCAAAAAACGGTGTCACCGATATATCGGCCGATATGTAAATATCGGCCGATATGCGATACGGGCGATATATCGGCCGATAATTTTATCTCTCATACCGATATCGGCATTTTCTCTCTCCTCTGATATCGGAACCGTGAAAAAACCGCAAAAAACCGTGATGAATAGTGACAAAACCACAAAAAACAGCAAAAAACCGTGAACCCCCTGAGAACCGTAAACCTTGAATCGCGGAAAACCGCGAAAACCGCGAAAAACCGTGAATACCCCTGAGAACCGTAAACCGTGGAAAACCGCGAAAAACCGTGTAAAAACCGCGAAAAACCGTATCGGTGTTTAAATTTTTTTTTTTTTTAAATATCGATATTTATTAATATCGGCCGATATTGTGACCGATATTTCGGACCGAATATCGGCCATATCGGCCGATATTCGGTATGTACGGCCTATACTTATCGTATCGGCCGATATTACTCGGTTTAAAAAAACCGATATATATCGGCCGATACGATATGTATCGGCCGATATTTAAACCTTAGGGTGAAAGTGTGAAACCCTAATTCCTTCCATGAGCTATCTTGGCCAAGGCTGCAGCTATGCTGAAACCAGCAAAATCAGAGTGGGGCAGGAGAAGCGTGGTGGGTCCTAACTCACAGTTTCGAGGATAGAAACCTTGCTTAAAATGAAAAATAATAAAAATTATCTTTTGTTTTAAAAAGTAAAATATTTAGGAAAATATTTAAATGAGCCTAATGGACCTCAAAAATTAAATTTGTAGCACTTGTCTATATTTAAAAAACGACATATATTAACTAATATTTTAACTTATTTCCAAACATTCATAAAGTTTTTATTCTAATTAAGACATGAATGATATTAGTTTATATGACCTTTTGTTTTATGTCTCTAAAATTCAATGAAAATCAGCTGATATTTATCAATAGAGCCCCACTTGTTCACTCTAAATTTGAATATGTATATATTTTTCTTTACATAATATTATCAACAAAATCAGAGTGGCGCAGCGGAAGCGTGGTGGGCCCATAACCCACAGGTCCCAAGATCGAAACTTGACTCTGATATGCTTGCAAATATTTTTTGTTTTAAATACCATTTTACCAATTATATTAAAATATATTTACTGAATATGTTAAATATTAATTAATAAAAGGATCTTATCCATTTTAATTTATGGTGCTTAAAAACAGAAGTTAAACCCCAAAAGCACATATATTTACTGAATAATTTAAATATTAATTAATAAAAGGATCTTATCCATTTAATGTATGGTGCTTAAAAACAGAAGTTAAACCCCAAAAGCCCTTAAAATTTTGTTCATATGAACCTATCAGGCTGTCCATTAGAGATGTAAAGTTCAGTTAATAACAAATTATAAGTGGTTTGTAAAACAAGAATTTATATTTGATACTTAGCAATTATATTAAATAAACTTATATTTACAGAAAATATTTAAATGAGCCGAATGGGCCTCAAAAAAGTTACCATACATCTCTTTATAAGAGAGAGAAAAAAAAAATCGTATCACTTGTTTATATTTAAAAAGGCGACATATATTAACTAATATTTTAAGTTATTTCCAAACATTCATAAAGTTTTTATTCTATTGTGACATGATTGATATTAGTTTATGACTTTATATTTTATGTCTCTAAAATCTAATAAATATCAGCTGATATTTATCAATACAACTCCACTTGTTCACTTCAGGGGTCCAAAATTAGTTTTTACTAAGATATCGGAGTCTCGGCCAATATCTCGGATATTGGCCAATATCTCTCTCTCTCTCTCCTTATTTTTTTAAAAAAAAATTCAGTGTGTATCGGCCGATCTCGACGAGATCTTGGCTATATTGGCCGGTGCGTATCAGCCGAGATTTATATCCTACTTCAATCTAAATATAATGTATACACAATACTAAGCCAAAATTACAAAGTACCCTTATACCCTAAAACTACGAGTCTTTCGAGTAGAGGGCTCTTCATAGCCCTACTTTAATCCCCGCTCTCCACGAAGCTCCCAAATTGGGGGCATTTATTCAACATAACTCAAACCACTATAGAATACAAGACATTAATACAACAATTCTAATTTCATATTCCAACTAGAATTAGGCAAGCTCCCTTGTCAATTGATTGAACGACCCTTCATATTGATCAGGGATTCATACTGTCTCATCAAATGGACCTAGTAAGATTTAGGCTGCAACTTAGGTCGGACGGGTCAAGTTTCTTAAAATCCAATTCGACTCAAGTTGATATTTATGGATTTCGACCTGACTCGATCCGACTCGAACTTCACAACCCGACTCAAATTCTGACTCAACCCGCATTTTGAACCCATTTTAGCCGGGTCGGTTTAACTTGTAAAATCCTCAACCCGACCCGAATTCCATGTGGATTTTTATCTTTTCAATCCGACCTGACCAGCATGATTTCTCAGATCGGGTCATGCGGTCGGGTCAAAACCCGACCCGAGTTGCAGCGCAAGTAAGATTGGTTTGAATCCATCAATCGATTCGATCATCAATGATCTTTGATAATGGATTTTGCGTATTCATCCTACTTCTTTCTGTAGATGTTCGCTCTTTACACGGTTCTTCATTGTTTAGTTGCATTTATTCAAACTTCGACATTTAAGTTTGTTTAACCTATCTCATTAAAATAAAAAATCTTTTACATACTTATTTCTTCTTTTAATGAATCTTATCTTTGTCTCCGTTGTAAAAAAAAAATCAATAATTGCAATAGGTAAGGTTGTGCTCCATCCAAATTTCTGCCTTGAGCATGTGAGATTTGGATGATTGGGCGAGTAAGGTGCAGCAGAAAGACAAGTCTAGCAAGAGCATGAGAGGAACATCTCCTCTTGAAAAGTCAGTCTCATTTGAGGAGAGATGCAAGATGTGTGGCTAGGATTGGATGGATTGTCTATATCTTGTCTCTTTTTCCATCTTCTTGTGGATTTCAGTGTAGATGAGAAGTGGGAACCCCTTCTTCCTTACTTTTTCTGAAGCAAAGCCACAGTGAAAAAAAGGCATCAACTTTCAGAGGAATCATGGATGGAGATGGCTCCCAAAAATAATATTTCCATGGAAAAGGTGACTTGGCATTTCCTTTAGTAGCTGGATTCACGTGTGTTCTAGGAGAGGACCACTAGATGCAAATTGCAATGGATATCATCAATGTAACAAATACTGAAGAATTTATTTTTATTATTAAAAAAAATACTTCTATTGTGATATGCATGAGAATTTACTGCCACTTCCATTTTGTTAGTATAAATCTTTTAAGAACACGATAAAAATGTGGGTGTCTAGGATGAGAAGTCCTGGGATCAATTCATATTCAACACTTTTTTGAATCACTCTCCGTAATATATATATATATATATCAGATTGGGAGGCTGGCACGTGCCCCAAGTGTTAGAATTATCTGCTTAATGGAAGAGACCGTTTGGGCATTGAAATATCATTTAAAAAAAAAATTCTCATATAATTGTCTTATTATGCCCAAACATACATAAGATTAATCCATTTACTAATTGCCATAAGATCATAAATCAAATTGTTGTTTTACAAAGATCATAATCATTATAATCATAAGGCGGAAATAAACATCATTAACAAAACCAAAACACATACTCAAATCTATCGCTAATCAAAGTGTATTTCTGTTGCCCTTTAGTTGCACTTCTTTTCTTCTCTTTCAAGCACAGATCCGAGACAGGTGTGTTGATTTCTCTGCAATACGACGAACATCCAAGGGTTCCAAAAGCCCCTGGATTTCTCATCTTTTCTCTTCCTTAGACTCTCTTTAGATTTTCATAAGGTGATGGATCAATTGAGAGATAACAGTGCTGAGCAAGAAGGAGGAGCAAAATGGCAGTTTTTAAGTCTTAAACCCATACACCATCAAAGTGGATAACTGACCCAATTATATCTCCAAACCGTTACATGCAATTCCATGAATCTGATACCCTTCTTTTCAAATGATGTGTGGGCTGCATCATAGAGATGGTCGTTTCATCTTACACCAAGGATTAGGCAGGTAAAAATGTACCCTTTCGCAATACATGTGAGTCCCCTGGACACATTGGTCAAAAAAAAAATGTGGGTGCCAGGTTTCTTTTAATGAAAATGCCAGTTGTGTTGTACAAAACTTATCAATTAACTTTTAAGTTCTAAATCTCTATATTTATATCCTTCTATTCTCTCTTAATTCGAATCTTCCTTTATTTTGATATTTGATGACTTCAATAATGGTATTTTATAATGAATGTACATGACATTGGACGACATTTTATAGTTCAAGAAATGTTAGATGATAAATTATATTATATTTTTACATTGGCAGCTATGCTGAAAGATGTAATGAGAATACATATATTAATTTATAAAACAAAATCAACAGTGGCACAGTGGAAGTGTGGTGGGCCCATAACCCACAGGTCCTAGGATTGAAACCTGGCTCTGAAATGTGAATGGCATTCTTAATTTGCAGAAATTTTTTTATTTTTTATTGTTAAACTCCAAAAGCACTTTAAAATTTTGTTTAAAAAACATTTTAGGATTTAAACTTTCGTTATTTGTTGTGGTTTGTAAAACTAGAATTTGGATTTGATACTTAGCAATTATATTTAATATAAAGCATTTACTGAATATATTTAAATATTAATTCTTTAAGAAAAGGATCTTATTCATTTAATCTATGTTGGAATTAGAAAATTGAAAAAAAATAAAAGTTTCTAATTTAAAATAAAGAGCTTCAAGCTTTATCTTCCATTTTCATAAATTCATATCGAATTCCTATAATTTTCTAAGAATAAATTTTGATGTTTATATTAATTTAGATAATATATTCTATTTAACATGGATTAATGGGCCTCAAATTTTTTACAATACATCGCTTTATAAGAGAGAGAGAGAAAATTGTAGCACTTGTAGATATTTAGAAAAGCAACATATGTCTCTTAATATTTTAAGAAAAGCGACATATATTAACTAATATTTCTAGTTATTTCCAAAACAGTTTTTATTCTATTGAGACATGATTGATATTAGTTAGTCTCAGTGATTTCAATATCGGAATGGCCGAGATATTGGCCGACATTTCGATATTGAAGGATATCTTTCTCTCTCTTTTTTTCAAATCTTGGTCAGTCCTTTTTATTTTTTATTTGAATTAAAAAATCAAAAATAAAAAATGACCTTTTTAATTAAAATAATAAATTTTGAAAAAAAAATATAGGTCTATATTTCAAATATCGGCCGCCGATATCGTTCGATAATATCGTGGCGGGAAACACCCATTTTTGTTTTTTTTTTTTAAATTGTCAATATTATATTCTTACAGTACAACAGATACACATCGTATTAGGTGATATTTGTAACTCTCGTTAGTTCTGTAAACGGACCTAGATCCGTCCCACCTGACTGGATTTGAGTCCGGATTCACTAAGAAAAGAGTCTGGATCCATTGGGCCCAGTAACACAGGATCTGCTGAGCCGTCCATCCGATGAGCTTAACGGGTCATCCACGGGCCCATTAAGGATCCGATTGTTATTATGGCTCTAAAATCCAATAAATGTCAGCTGATATTTATCAATACAGTCCCACTTGTTCACTCTAAATTTTCCTTCTATATTTTTTTCTATTTTTTGTTACTTGGCGAGTTAATGGCCCTTTCTTCCCTTTAATGTCTCTGATTTTAAAGTATTAAAAGAAAACCCAATCAGGAGCTTATGGGCCTTTGTAGGTAGGCTAAACAGGGCTGTTGATGGTGAGCTGAAGTTTGGTCCTACCCCAATCTATTTCTTCACTGTTGGCCCAGGCAGAAGCTAATTGCCCTGACATATAGCCCAGGCAGAAGCTAATAGAATCTATTTGTCTTGAATTTGTTGGAATTGAAAGGGCCCATTTAGGTGTCCTTGGGAATGTTCTTCAGGTTCATACTTATATATCCTTACATGCTAAGTAGACTTGTACCGAAGAACGGGAAAAACTAATTACAAAGTTTAAACATCCTTAGCAAGATTCATTAATCAATGGTGATGATCATATAATCAATCAAAATTTTGGCCTTTATGGGTCCGTCCGGTTCCAACTTTCAAGCATGGGGGAATGAAAAGGAATAGAATGGATGATCGTAGCTTTGGGCCTGACCCAGATTAATAAAGTCTAATTGATTCTAATCTTACTATTGTTGAAACCAAACAGGTTCTCTTATGTGATTCACAATTTCCCTTACAGTCGTGACATACACGAGGTCGGAAGGGCCACACAATGTGTAACCATGTTACACTTATGATACAGGGATAAGAACAGGTGACGTCGGACATGTTGACCCGACTAATCACCTGCCAAGGGCTTGGGTTCAGCCTCTGTTTTGGTCTTTCTATGCCAGATTCAGTCATTATAGAGCCTTTTTGGATTGGGCCTCAGTTTTAGGAATTTTATCATTCTTGCTTCTGGTGACATCTTATATTTGGGTCTGATTCAGTCACCATAGGGCCTGTTTGAGTTGGGCCTGAATTTTAGGCTTTTATGTTGGTCCTGCTTCAGGCAACATCTTATATTTGGACCTGATTCACAGTGACCATTATGGCCCGTTTGTGTCGGCGGCAGCCCATTAAGGCTGAAGATTGTGTCAACTGTTAGAATTTGCTTCAGAATAACTAGAATTACATTCAGGAATTAGGTCTTCAAATCATAGTTATTGGTTAATTCATATATATATATGTGCATTAAAATACAGCTACATCAAAATGAGAAAAATACCTCTCTAAAATGATAATTGTGTTATACTAAAATTTAATCAATGGTATTTTTGTTATTTTATCAAATAAAAATAAAGGTGTCTCATCTCATCTCTTATTATCTAAATTGACCTTAAATTGAGCCCATACGATGGAAAAAAAATATTGAGCTGCCAAAACACGACTTATCCTCAACAGCATCATGTGCCTCTCGGCAATCTGATGGGCCTTTCTGGGTTAGTCAACTAATGCCCGTGACTTGCAAAAGATATTGTTATTATATCTCTAAAATGCAATAAATATCAGGTGATATTTATCAATACAACCCCACTTGTTCACTCTATATTTTTTTTTTCCTATTTTGTGTTATTTGGCGAGTTAATGGCCCTTTCTATATAATAAGTTTGACTTTGGAGTTTAGTTAAAGAAAATGATTTAAGATTTGAAGATGCTAATGTTTAGTTGAAAATGACTTTTAAGAACAATTGTTGGACATATTTAAGATTAGTTACATCACGTAAACATTTGTAATAGACAAATATGCATTAAATAGATAGATTTGAACTTTAAATAACTTAAATAGACAAATCATAGAAGTAGTTCTACCCAACGTTGGGTAGCTCAATTGGTTACTTTCCGCCTCAGTTGAAGTGGGCTTGGGGGTTCCCCTAGATTATCAAAAAAAAAGATGTAGTTCTGCTTAAAAAGTAAGTAGAAATTTGGTAAGTGAGTGTCCATTCATCTTCTTTTAAACAAAAAAAAAAGTATATTAGTATTGTTTATCAGCACCTATTAATTTTCATAAAACTTTTGATATGAGTTACGTGAACTTTTTAATGCTGAAAGTTGTAGTAGGTACAATGCATTTTAGATAAATATTATACAATAAAATCAACAAAATCAGAGTGGCGCAGGGAAGCCTGGTGGGCTCATAACCCATAAGTCCGTGGACCAAAACCTTGCTCGGATAATTTTTCATAAAATATATTGTGAATTTAAAAACAAAAGTTAAACACCAAAATAAGAAATTTTATTTGATAGTTAGCAATTATGTTTATTTACGAAAAATAATTAAATGCGCCTAATGAGCCGCAAAAAAATTACCATACAAATCTTTATAAGAGAGAAAAAAAATTGTAGCACTTGTCTACATTTAAAAAAGTGTAGCACTCTCACTCAAAAGTCTCACATCAGTTGAAAGTTTCAGTGGTGGGGGCTTTATTTGAGAGGGAGTAACTCTCTCCATTGTGAGACATTTTGGACCTGGCTATATGAGACATGGCCCAAAGCAAAATTATACAGATTGGGTAGGACTCAATGCGGACAATATCACGATGGGATAGGGTCGGGTCATCACAAAAAGCAACATTTATTAATTAATATTTAAAGTTATTTTCAAATATTCATAAAGTTTTTATTCTATTAAGACATGATTGATATCAGTTTATGACTATATGTTTTATGTCTCTAAAATCCAATAAATATCAGCTGATAAATTTTCATTCTATATTTTTTTCTATTTTCTGCTATTTGGCAAGTTAATGGCCCTTTCTTCCCTTTAATGTCTGATTTTAAAGTATTAAAAAAAAAAAGACCACTCAGGGGCTTATGGGCCTTTTTAGGTAGGCTAAACAGGCCTCTCGATGGTGAGCTGAAGCTTGGTCCCAGCCCAGTCTATTTCTTCTTTGTTGGGCCAGGCTGATGCTAATTGCCCTAAATGTATAGCCCAAGTACAATCTATTTGTCTTGAATTTGTTGGATTTGAAAGGGCCCATTTGGGTGTCCTTAAGAATGTTCTTCAGCTTCATACTTCTATATCCTTACCTGCTAAGTAGACATGCAACGAAGAACAGGAAAAACTAATTACGAAGTTTAAACATCCTTAGCATGATTCATCTTAATTCAACAAACCATTCTAAGCCTTAGTTAGACTTTGGGAATTGATACATTACAAAGGTCTTCCTAGCCTTATTCATTATTCAATGGTGATGATCATATAATCAATCATAATTTTGGACTTTTACTATTTTTCTTGTTAAGACTTGGGCTTCAAGACCAAAAAACGGGCCTGTTAGGTGGAGTGATCCAAGTCCTTTATAAACCATTAGATCTCTCTCTACACTTCCAATGTGGAACTCATTCGCAGCAACCCCAACAATCCCCCCTTCGAACAAGACCCTTTGGCGAAGAGAGCGACGCTGGCCACCCCGTTCGCTTGGAGAATCTCCTAAACCTAAATGAGGTAGTCTGAGACTTGGCTCTGATACCACTTGTTAGGACCTGTGCTTCAAGCTCAAAAGACTAGCCTGTTAGGTGGAGCGATCTAAGTCATTTATAAACTCCTAGATCTCTCTCTATACTTACAATGTGGAACTCGTCGTAGTAGCCCCAATATTTCTTAACTTGTATCTGTTTGCATTTCATTTTTGAGTTTTGTTCTCTAATGGTTTGTTTTCTCAATCGTATGAAGTTTCCTCTTTCATTAGAGCACCAATCTGGGCTGGGCTCCCCTGAAATGTCCTGTCTTCCCATCCCATGAAGTAATAGACAACATAGAATTCTATTGAAACTAAGATTCTCGATGAAGATGGATGGTGATAGTGATACCGAGCCAGCAGCTCTGTTTTGCTAAAAGTTTACTGGTTTTCTAATTTACTTCTTAGCTTAGATTTCTACATTTGTTGAAAGGTACATCAATTCTTTTTCTTCTGTAGTTAGTAGACTATCCTTTTATTTAGGGTCATGGAAGAGTTAATGTTATGGAAACTTTTCATAAAATGAGTTACCGGTCTCACATTGGGTGTATTTAATAGATAATTATATAGTTTTCAAAAATATAAATTTTCACTATCAATCAATAATTCAAGTTATATAATTTTGGTTTTTAAATTTTGATGGATATAAGTCATTGATTGTAACACCCCATCTATCCAGCACAATATTGTCATCTTTGGGCCTACAGTCAAGCTCGCACGTCTTTGTTTTTTGCGAGCAAACTCAGGAATGCTCCCAAAAGGCCTTATGTTTGAAGGAGAAAGCTCCAAGCTTTATATATCAGAGGATTTCAATTCTCATTGGTGACATGGGACTTTAGCCAAACACGCCAACATTTGGTGCTGGAGCCTGGCTATTTATTCTCCCACGCTTGGCTCAAGGCTGGCCCACTTGGGGCGGAGTATCACATTGATGATTCAAGGTGTATAATCAAGAGATGTGATGATTAGATAAAAGTGAAATTTCAAATACAATTTATTTATATAACCTAACTATGTGGGTATCAAAATTCATTTTAAGAAAAATTTCAAACTTTTGAATGGAGGAATGGTTTCTTCTCTCTAAATATTTTTATATAAAAAATCTTACTCATCCAATCAAGAACTAGCCATTGATTACACATTTCTCAATTTGGCCAACCCTGTCCTCCCATGGCATCCATTCTTGGTAATGGTGGTGGTCGACCTCCATAACACATTCACACTAAACCGCGTTTGGATGAGGGGTATAAGGGTAATAGAGGGTTGCCCCTCATTAATCTTATTTGGTAATTAAGAGGTAAAGGTAAAAAATAAAATTTTTACCTCTTTCCTCTCACTTTTTAAACGTTTTTCTTCCAAAAAAATGCAAAATTTACCTCTCATCCAAACACAGCTCTAATCTTGATCGGTGGTGCCCTTTTTCAGCACTCTTGTGATAGGTGGACATAAGTCTCCATCCTATCAAACTAAGGAAGGCAATTAATGTAATTTTAAATGTTAAGTACTTCAAAATTCCAAGGGATGAAGAAACTTATTGTATCATTTCTTTGAATAACATATTAAGAATAAAGTTTTCTTTATAAAAATAATTTTTTTAAATTTTAACTTTCATTAAAGGATTTATTAACAAAATTAATATTAATTTATAATTTTAAGTTTTTATGAGGCCGTAAGTTATATAATTTTATTATGTAAATAAAAATTGTGTAAAGTATTTCTATTGAGATGTGACATATTATAGATTAATCAAGTCCATCTTATTATATTTAACATTGTAGACTTTTTAGATTCAAAAGTCACTTCTAACTATTTAGTTTAAATAAATCAAAGAAGCTATTTATTTTAATGCATCATTTAAATCAAATGATTTAAAATAAATCTTAATTTCAAATTGAGATTGACAACTATTCTCCTATTTTATATGATTTCATGCTTATCTATTTATAATATGCGAGCTATATTGAAGGTGAATTAAGATTAATATATTTATACTTTTCTTTTTCTTCATCATTACGACATTATCTATATATTTTGTAATTTTATCTTAATTCAATTTAAGTAATTAAATCATAAACTTTTATACTTTTAAATAATATTTTGTTAATTAAACAAAACTAATTTTATAAACAATATATCAAGGGCAAAATTACAAAAGTTTCACCACCTGAGCACATTAGGTCCAGGTGTGACTCACTCTATGGTGAATTCAAGTCATTAAAATTTTGTTTTTTAAACTTAGATCCAATCATTTATAATATCCGATGCATTATTACTATTAGATGGAGTAAGATAGATAAAAAAGTTATTCAATAGTTTATTTTCTATCTTAAAATCTTAAGAGAAAAAACCATTCAAATAATCTTATTATTATTATTTTTTTAAATTTGATAACTCTCTTATAATTTATCTAACTATATAAATTGTTTATAGAGTGTACTCATCCTTCAACATGCATTTCAGCCTAATTTATTCATCAAATATTACAAGATAAGATATAAAAAATAACAATTTATAGTAATAAAAAATTTAAATTTAAATTTAAATTATGAATTTTAATTATAAATATCGGTGCCCCATTCTGACACCCCTTTTTCTCCTACAGAACACTCCTTTTCAAATTTTACGTGTAAATTACCATTTTGTCCATCCACTAAAAATACTTCAAACGATTATACACTCAAATTTTGACATCCGTCAAATTTTCATATCCTTTGAACCATAGAATCGTTCGAATGATGCTAATTTTAAAGTTATATTTTAGACACTGTGTATTTTCAAAATTTCTCAATTTAAATATTCGGACTAATTACAATAGCCTCATAAAAATACTTTAAGAATTCAAGGTTTTTGACACTCCCAAATGCTTAAAAGACAGTATTTTACAAATAAGGGTATCCCTTGGCTGTGTAAAAAATATATTTGGAAGTGTCAAAAGACCTTGAAGTTTTAAAGTATTTTTATGAGGTTATCGTAATTAGTCCGGATATTCAATTTGAGAAATTTTGAAAATATACAGTGCTTAAAAAAAAAAATTTAAATTTTAAAGGAGATATCGACAACATAGACCGTTATTTTTTAAGCACTGTGTATTTCCAAAAATTTTCAAATTGAATATTCGGACTAATTACGATAGTCTGATAAAAATACTTTAAAAATTCAAGGTCTTTTGACACTCCCAAATGCTTAAAACATAGTGTTTTACAAATAAGGGTATCCCTTGGCTATGTGGAAAATATATTTGGGAGTATCAAAAGACCTTAAAGTCTTAAAATATTTTTATCAGGTTATCGTAATTAGTTCGGATATTCAATTTGAGAAATTTTGGAAATACACAGTGCTTAAAAAATAATTTTAAAGTTTTAAAAGTTCGGATATTCAATTTGAGAAATTTTGGAAATACACAGTGCTTAAAAAATAATTTTAAAGTTTTAAAGGAGATATCGATAACATTGACAGTTTTTTTTAAGAACTGTGTATTTCTAAAATTTCTCAAATTGAATATCTAAACTAATTACGATAACCTGATAAAAAAACTTTAAGAGTTTCAGGTCTTTTAACAGTGTCAAATATATTTTCCACACACTTATTTGTAAAATACTGTGTTTTAAGCATTTGGGAGTGTCAAAAGACCTTGAATTCTAAATTATTTTTATCATGCTATCGTAATTAGTCCGAATATTTAATTTGAAAAATTTTGAAAATACACCGCTTATAAAATAACTTTAAAATTAAAAAATAAATAAATTAATGTGTAGCATCGATGAAAATTTTAAGTATTTTTAGTGGGCAAAATGGTAATTTGCACTTAGAATTTTTAAACGGGTGTTCGGTGGGGGAGTCCAAATGGGGTGCCTGAATACCGACCTCAGTCAAAGCCGTGTTGACCAATACAGGCGGTCGACAGCGAGGGTCCCATCTCCGTTAATAAATACCGACCTCAGTCAAAGCCATGTTGACCA
Source organism: Chimonanthus salicifolius (assembly GCA_013350335.1). Classification (NCBI taxonomy): domain Eukaryota; kingdom Viridiplantae; phylum Streptophyta; class Magnoliopsida; order Laurales; family Calycanthaceae; genus Chimonanthus; species Chimonanthus salicifolius. The sequence continues at coordinate 6,946,812 of CM023539.1, forward strand.
GTACAGGCTGTCGACAGCGAGGGTTCCATCTCGGTCGATAAATACCAACCTCTTTCAGTCAAACAAATGCAATTCTTCATCTTTCACTCTCTTAAGAGCTAACCCTAACTCGTATTCTTCATCTTTCTTCGTCTTGAAGATTTTAAATCAAGAGGCATATCAGAGATTTGAGACATTGGCATATCAGACATTTGAGACTTCCATCTCAAATCAAGATTCGCTCCTCCGGTTGGCGAGGGTTTTCTTGATCGGACACTTTTTATATTTGAGATTCGCTCCTCCGGTTGGCGAGGGTTTTCTTGATCGGACACCTTTTATTTTGTTGTATGGTTGTATTTTCGCCAAATTATTGTAATTTTTTTCTTTTATTCTGAGAAAGAAAGAGAGTGATTGTAAGAAAAAAGAAAAGAAAGGAAGGTATGGCTGTATATTATAAGTTCAAGAGTGCAAAAGATTTTGAGTCTCTTCCAATTGATGGTGATGTGATATCTGTTTGGGATCTGAAATTTAAAATATTTGAATCCAAACGTATAGGCAACGGCACTGATTTTGACCTTCTTATCTCAAATGCGGAGACTAATGAAGGTCCCTTATTTTTTTCTCTAGAATTTCTTGCTTTCTTCTTTTTTACTACTTCTTCCACTGGATTCTTGATCATTCTAAAATTTGGAGAATTTCCGAAACACACTTCTTGTGCATCTTGGAAAGTCTGGAGTTATTAGCTTTAAAACTTTACAACAGATATGTGATTTAATTCATAGTTTATAGTTCCCCTAGAATTCGAATCATGTGGGATTTCATAAATTTCCTTTTGAGAATTTTTAATTCACCAAACATGAACACTTTGTGAAATTTTATGAATTCTACAGAATTTTTATTTGAACCAAGAATGGAAGGCTACAAAGCGGGCCCATTAATACTTTTAATCACTTTACATTTCTAGGCATTTCATAATGCTCGACTATACAGTATTTGTGGTTTGCTTGGCCATTGGCTCATATGGGTGTGATGTTTATGTGGAAGACATTGGCTGTGGAGTCTGTTTGTGACAGGGCTCTCTCTGAACGAATGGAATGAATACTTTTATTATTTTACATTCCTAGGCATTTCATAATGATTGACTGTATAGCATTTGTGGTTTGCTTGCCCATTGGATCATATGGGTGCGATGTTTATGTTGAAGACATTGGCTGTGGAGCCTGTTTGTAACAGGGTTCTCTCTGGATGAATGGATTTGATGGGGCCAAGGTCGCCATGACAGTAGTTTCTCATTGATCGGACATGATGCTTAGTTGGGTGGGCATTGTTTGTTTCTTTTATGTAATTAAGATGGGGTCTTTTATCTGGATTTTGTTGATACATATTGTTCATTGTTGGAACTAGTACTTTTCATTTTTGTACTTTTTCTCTCCATTTCCACATTTTATTCCAATGGATATACACATCTATTGAGGCAAAAATTCTTTGGAGCAATGAAGGATTTTGACAGTGTCAACTGGGCAAGAGACCGTATTTTGCTTTACCATTATATTGTATATGTATATGATCTATGGGGAAGATGTTGGTGACATTATTCATGTGTGATGAATTGTATTTTCAGACAAACAGACTTGGGATGGGACCATGGTCAGCATGCCTGTATTGGATTTTGGTTAATAGAATTGCTGCTTAGTTGGATTGAGCATTGCTCATTTTCCAGATATAATTGTATTATCAGTAACTAGGGAATTGAATGAGAATGTTGAATTCAATTAAACCACTGCTTCACTTGACAAGAGTATATTGGTAAAAGAGATATCTTGCCCATGGGGTTTCCATCATTTTTACCACTGTTTTTTTTTTTTATTATATATTATTATTTTTTGAATTCCTTCCTTTGCTGTTTATTTTAATGGTGAGGGTGGATGAAAATGGTTGATTCTTGTAGTTTTTTAGTATTCTAGGTTGGTTATAATTGGAGTAATACCACGCCAGTATCTTATAGAATTTTTTTGTGCCATGTTCAATTTCAGAGTATACTGATGAAGAAATGCTGATACCAAAAAATACAAGTGTTTTACTTCGCCGGATCCCCGGATTGTCTCGCATGCCAATTGTTGTTGAACGAGACAAGTACTATCTCATTTTTTATTTCTTGATTACTAGTTCTTTAGTGCTTTGCTTGCTTTCAATTTTCATTATGCTGCGTCTTCTCAATGAAATTTGTCCCAGCTCCTCCACATGCTGGTTTTGATTATGTTACTTGGAGTGTTTAACCACTCAGCTCTCTGGTTCTTGTTTGCCTTTTCACAATTGAATTTAAAGTGCATTTCTGCGGATCTTGAGAATGGTCATGTGCTTTCCTTTTTCAGGCCAAAAGCTACAGAGAATAATAAGGCAGAAGAGATTCAAGAACCTGATCCATCAATTGCAATATTTGTAAGAATTATTGTACTCTTGTATATTTGCTGTCTAAAAAAATTGAATGTGGTTGTCAATTGTGGGCAATCGTAGGATGATTTAGCAATAAATTTTGATTGCATTTTGCAGCCTGAAGAATCAAAATTGAATGAATTTGTGAATGATTTGCGTTCCATTTCTGAAGTTTTGCCAGTACAGTTAGGAAATCCTGCACAAGAAACTCTACATCCTAACAGGGATGATGAAGACAGAAAGATTAAGGAATTAGTAAATACTCCTGCCCTTGGCTGACAATGGTAAGATGTCACCTCTGGTAACTTTGTTCTAACAGCAATGAATTTTCAATTATCAGCATGAAATTCATTTGGGTTTTTTTCATAAAATGATGTTTGAATTGTCTTTGTAGGCAATCACAGGATGCATTTGGCCCTAGAAGATGCTTTGGAAAGAGTGTTGGTGATAGAATGATTCGGGGCCATGGCTTTGGTAATATTTCTCATTGTTTCCTTGAATTTTAAATACATTTTTCTTGCTATTCAACTGTTCCTAACATGTATGCATTGCTGAATTGAAGGACGGTCTCATATATTGGAGCGGAAAACACCTCCACAAGGATACATCTGCTACAGATGCAAAATGCCAGGTATATTGATATTATGTCATGTTAATGGGTATTCTGCTTGTCAAAAAATTGTCAAGACATTCATGATTTGAACATTTTTTATATAGGGCATTTTATTCAACATTGCCCAACAAATGGTGATCCCAATTTTGACATTAAAAGGTTGAAGCATCCAATGGGCATTCCAAAATCAATGTTAATGGCAACCCCAGATGGGTCTTATGCATTGCCCAGTGGTGCTGCTGCTGTTCTGAAACCAAATGAGTAAGTTGATATATAACCCTTCTTGGTTCATTTTCATATTTTATGTGATCTTGATTTTAGAATATGCACGAGTTATTGATGGCTTGTTGTGTTTGCAATAGAGCTGCTTTCCTAAAGGAAATTGAGGGGTTACCTTCCACTCGATCACCTGTTGCTGATCTTCCACCAGAATTACACTGCCCGTTGTGTAAAAAACTAATGAAAGATGCTGCCCTCTCCAGCAAGTGCTGCTTCAAGAGCTTCTGTGGCAACTGTAAGTGATGTGATATTTGCAATTGTATATTTGTGTTTCTTTTTTGGTTGAAGTTGCAATCTACTTTCTTACTTAATGATCTTCTATTTTCTCTTCTGATTTTCAACTCTATAACCCTCTTCTCTCAATGCTCTTCTCAGAGTGGGAAATCCACACCTATCACACTTAACTGCAATTTTTGAATCTATAATAGCACCTTTTGTTAAAATCTTTGCTAGAAGTGTTAGAAATAAAAATGGAAGCACTAAACAATGCACTTGAATAGTATTGACTATATTCTGATGTTAGTTACTATACACATTGATTTTCTTCCTGTTGGTGTGGAATACCCATTGGGATTGCACTCTTTATTTTTTTGAATAAGCAGTACTTGAGTTTTAAGCACCCTTGAAAAACAGTATCAAATTGCTATTCTAGTACCTTTTTTTTATATTTTATATTACCTTCTGTTGGTGGATTCTAAAAGTTCTTGAATTTTTTTACTTTTTCTTTCTATTTTCTTGGTTTTCTTCTCTGTCTGGATCTTCAACTTGTGTGTGTATTTGTGTTGTGGAGTTCTTTTCCCCAAAGATGCCATTAATTAGTGCTTTTTGAAGATATTTAGCTACAAACTTACTTATTTTACATTTGTATTCAGTCATCAGAGAGCACATTATATCAAAAAAGATGTGTGTATGTGGTGCTACAAATATACTTGCAGATGATTTGGTACCTAACATGACTCTTAGAAAAACCATCAATAGAATCATGCAGTCAACCACCGGTAGTGCAGAAATTACTGGAAGTTCAGCCCATTCCCAAGGTATTGTTTTGATGATGTGCATATATTTGTTACTGGTTTCAACTAGTTTTGCAGTACCAGACTATCTAACCCATTTATTCCCTGCAGACATGGAATCTGCTGATCATTCCCAGCTCAAAGTTCCTTCCCAGACTCTTCCTACTCTTGTGAAGCAACACACCCCACTTCTCTGCAAAGATGATAATTGTGCCACACAAGAGACTGAAAGAAGAGAAGTTTGATGTTAATAGTTCGCAGCAGTCTTTGGAGACAAGTCGAGCCACCAAAAGTATGGATCGGTCTGGAGCAATGCTAGAATCTTCATGTATAAAGGAAACAACATCGCATGGGAGTGCTCCACAGGCTGAGGAAGAAGCCCAGCAGAAGATGCCTAGTGAGCAACGTAGATAATTTACATTCTTCTTCTATGTAACCACTCAAAAGAAGATAATTTACAGCATTCTGAAATTGTCACAGTACCATCTTTATCTGTTGGCCTCTTTGAAGATCTCTACTGCCATGTTTCAAATGAGATAATAATAAACTTCAATACGATCTGCGCCATATGTTTTGACAAAAGCCCATAGTGCTCATAAGTTTCCAACTGTTGCGAACACAGGGTTGTGGACGAGACAACTTCCTTTAAAAGAAAATTTTGTACTACATTTTGTGTTTTGTTCCTGATATATTCTCTTATTTTCTTCATTTTCTTTATACAGCAAAAAAGAAGAAAAAGAAGAAAACAAATCTTCCTGCTAATGGTTAGTCTTTTGTCTTTCATTTCCTTCTACATTTGCTTTGTGGTCGTAAACTATTAACATCCATCTCCTTTGAAATTGCTCAAACCATGATGCATCTCAAACAAATTTGTGAATTCAAATAAAATTAATATTCCAAGAATCTCTCTTTATCTTCCCTTGACATATGGGTCATTCAACTCTGTCAGTGTTTGCCAATAAGGGAGCATTCGTATCCACTACTGTTGTGAATTTGGTGTGGTTTGTAATGATACATCAGCTATTAATCGTCTTTCTTATTTCTGTGTTGCAGCTGTCAACTTGCAGTGGGAAACTCCTCAAGATTTTGCTGCTGAAAACTTTGCGATGCCATTTGATCCTTTGGCCTACAATCCTTGTATGGGAGGCATGGTGTGGGGAATGGATGCACATGTAACACCTTATGTTGGTCTTTTCCAACCGTATATGGATTATACCCCAGGTGTATTTGAGGCTCCATTTGCAGGCATCTTACCTCAAGATCCCTTTGGAGGGCCATGGTGTGCTATGCCACCACTTGTTTCTCAGAGGTATTATATTGTATTCTGATAATTTTAGCATTAGAGAAGTACTTTTGGTCTCAATTCATTGCATTTCAAAATGATAAACCTTCTGCTGACTCATATTTTTACAGAAGTTAAATGTTAAATGTCAAAGAAATAATAATAATAAATGAATTTTAATTTCTTTTTATTGGATAATTCTATGTGGCAGGAAATGCAGTAAAGTAAGCTGTGGTGCTGATACTTTATCACTGAAATCAAAATCTGTATGTTCCATTTTATCTTAAAGTTATTTATTTGCCATATTAGATGATGCAAGTAGGAATTATCTATGTTTTATGGTTGACTGATAGGTTATTTAGCTCCAAATGAAAAATGGTTTACTGATTTTAGGTTTGCTTGAATGACTTGCAGTCTGGTATTCATATGCAAAGAAGACATGAGTGTACTGAAAGCAACTCTCATCCTCGCCCCCGTGAGCCGGCAAAACGAAGTTCAGACGTTGACGGCACAAAAACTGAGCGGTTGAAACACAAGCATAGCTACCCGGATTCCAGTGATGGCATGAAGAGGAGGAAAATCTTGGACAGCCTAAACAGGACCATGATCCCAATGGGCAGTCATATGATTGCAATACTGGGTTCTCTTTTTTTGTACTCAAATGGGTGGAGGAGCCAATTTTGTATATATGGTTGATCGATTGATTGTAAATTTGTAATATTTTTTAAGTAATTGAAATGTTTGTATTTTTTATTTCAAAATAATAAAAAGCTGTTTTTTTTTAATTTGTCTTGTGCATCTACGCGGTTTTCATTACTTTTATTGCAATACACAAACATTTGTTGATTTATTGATAAAAAATAAGACATTCAAGGAATCACATCACAGGAATGGCTAATGTGTCAGATACTAAGATTCCCTTCCTAAATGGATCCACTCCATAGGCCCATCTTATGCTCGTGAATTGTCAACTATGCCCTTGAAGAAATGTTATTTATATATTTTAAATTTATAAAGATTAATACAAAAAATTAAAAAGATATTTAAATCCACCACTTAGCCAAACCCATTCACTTGATTTAAAACTCAAATCCTTATACAATCAATATTTCAACAAAAGGATTAACAATATTAAACATGACACAAAGCAAAATTTGCAGTCTTTTGCAAGCTAATATCAAGATGTCAAGTCACCATTTTATAAAGTAATGCACACTAATTTAAAAGTAAAAATCTCCTAAGCTCTATACTTCAAAACAGAATATATATATATATATATATATATATATATATATAAGTCTTGAGACCGAATCCACAATACCTCTTTTATCGCTAACAAGTTATTACTCAATAATGGAAGACAAATAAAATGCTTATCATATGGTTATAATTTGTAATTTTGAATCACATTACTTGGCTCTCAGACCACGCCTTCTGGGTTATTGGATCCTCAATACGCTTGCCTGGCCTGGATATGCGTGCATAACCATTGTCTCCTTTTGTGTAGGAGAATGTTATCAAATCCGACCCGACCATCAGGTTGACCCGTGGGTCAGGTCCTTTAAAGATTCTTCTGGCTTTGTGACCCATGGGTCAACTCAGTTTTTCTAATAAACTTGTGACTCTTGACCCTTAAAAACCCTTGGTTTCTTTAAATGAAAAAAATGAAGATGTTGGTTCTCTTGATACTATAATTTTTAGATTATTAATTTTTAGTATTTATAATTGTATTTGTGAGAGAAAAAAATATATTTTTATAAGATATAACGTTAGTTAATAATTTAATATTATTTATAATATTATATTAATAGCACAAGTTTGATCGGATTTGACTACGGGTTAACCCGGTTGAATTTTATTTAATCCACTCTTCCTCCAAGACGGGTCGTTCCACGAGCTGAATTTTAAAACATTGAAATAGGATATACTCCCAAAGGCCGACCAGCCCCTATCATGGATCTGCCATTTTTCTTAATTCGTATCTGTCTGCATTTGATTTCTTAGTTGTGTTCTTTAATGGTTTGTTTTCTTTGTCTCTATTAAGTAAAATGAGTAATGGATTTCTATATATATATATATATATATATATTTGTTCACTATCAATCAATCATTCAAGTTATATAATTTTAACTTTTAAATAAGTGAAATTTCTAGTACAGTTTATTTATATAATCTTTACATCACATCTAACTACGTGAGTGTCAAAATTCGTTTCAAAGAAAATTCAAAATTCGTTTCTAAGAAAATTTTGAATTTTTTTAATAGAGGGATGGTTTTTTCTCTCCAATTTTTTTAAAATATATATATATATATATATATATATATATATATATATATATATATATATATATATAATCTTACTCGTTCTTGATATATATATATATATGTATAATCTTACTCATGCAATCAAGAACCATCCACGGATCAAATTAAGAATAAGAGTAGTGCTCGCTTTCTTTTTCTTTAGAGTACTTAAAAATACTGAAGAAACTCATTGTTGTTAGAAAAGAGAAAATTGTATTGAATATCTAAAATATTACATGTATATATAGCCTTTAGCCGACCCTAGGGCTATCATAATTAGACTCAAAGCCTTGACTAATTATAAATCAAATACACCTCTTAATTAGAGGTAAACCCAAACTAGAATCCTAATTACATTATAATTAGGATAATCTAAATATATTTCAACACTCCCCTGCAAGCTGAAGCGTGGATGAATGCGAAGCTTGGAACGTGAAGAAACGGCAGGCGAACTGAAAAAGTGGGAACTGACTGGCCACGAAGATTTGACGAAGAAGCAGCAAACTGATTGGCTGAAAAAGCTGTTGAACAGGCTGCAAATATGTGTTTATGTGGCAGCGTTGATTGGCTGCAAAATGACAGGCGGCGAACACCAATGGCGGCCTGAAATAGAGAAAGAGGCTCGGACGATGGCATTGGCCGTAAAACAATTGTCCGGCAAACAATGATCGCAATATGCGATAAATGCAGGCGACGAATGGCCTGAAAAATAAGGGGCTAAAGCCATTACATCGATCAATCAGATTGGAAAGGCCAGCAAATGATAGTTGTAGTCATAAAGGTCAGCAAATGTGGGCTGAAGCCATGAAAGGCCAGCAAATGAGGGCTGAAGCCATGAAAGGCCAGCAAATGGGGCTGTAACCATGAAAGGCCAGCAAATGAGGGCTGAAGCCTTAAAAGGCCAGCAAATGGGGCTGTAACCATGAAAGGCCAGCAAATGAGGGCTGAAACCTTAAAAGGCCAGCAAATGGGGCTCTAACCATGAAAGGCCAGCAAATGAGGGCTGAAGCCTTAAAAGGCCAGCAAATGGGGCTGTAACCATGAAAGGCCAGCAAATGAGGGCTGAAGCCTTAAAAGGCCAGCAAATAGGGGGACGAATCAGAGTCCTCCAAATAAATAAGTGGATGAATTCCACAATAAATGGACATGTGTCCAAAACATGCCGTCTCATTTTCAAGAAACGACAAAACAAAGCGTGCTCGAACGAAGGGCAAGTTGCGTCCCTTTCTTCAGCTAAAGAAGTCGTCTCATATTGGAGAAACAACAAAACAAGGCTGCTCGAAAGGCAGCTGAGTAGGAGGAGAAAGGAAATTTGTGCCCCTTTCTTCGGTTCTCCCCCTTTCTTCTTAGCACACATCTCGTAGATTGTGGCGAGAAGAAATATCAAAACTAAACAGACGATTCACATCTGACATGAGGCTGAGAAGCTCCACATCCAAGTTGCATGATAACGTGACGAAGAGGGATAGGCCATGAGATCTGAAGAGCTGCAGGGCTGACAGAGATTAAAACATGTCCAGTGAGATAAGAGCTCTTCCAAACTTAGATAGTTGCTTCTGCACATTCAGTGGCATATCGAGGATTGTCATCAATCAGAACTTGAGCTCCCAAAGACCTGCACATCTCTGATTTGGATCTTGACTGTCCATCTCTGGCTGTGGGAAGAAGAGGCTCAATCTGAGATGAAACTGTAAAACTGTTGCACGACTGGACGACGGACATGGATCTCAGTTTTCTTTGAACTAAGAACAGTGGAGGCAAATATGCAATCAGATCTGAGGATATGCAAACTGGTATAGCAACATCGTTGCTCTGTAAGTGTTGCTGCAAATCTGTGCAAGATTTGAAGATGAGCCAATCAATAACGTCAGATCTGGCTTTCAAATCTAATTTCCTTTATTGTCACAGAGGCGTTCATGTGGATTGCTGAATTCCAAACGTCAATGCATCCCTTATAGAAACATATTTCCTTGCCCACTGCAAACAGATTTGGGCAGAAGGGAGGCTATGGCGATCGACTTTGAGGCTGCAAAACTGTAAATGGACTCTTCAGATATGCAAGTATCAGGTTATTGCAATGGCCTCTTGTGCTGGGTGATGCAAAATAAGACGGTTATTTTTTTTTTTTTTGTGTTGAATCCTGAAATCAGCAGTCAACTTGAAGATCTCTCTATCAGATCTCATCCCTTCATCTCAAAGCATAGGAGGAGGAGGGAGCTCATTGAGATCGATGGACAAACAACGTCTTCCAACGTCGAGCGAATATGTGTTCGAAGATTGGGGCCTGTTTCAAACTGGGCCAGGCGGGCTGGAGAGAGAATCCGGCATCGGCTGATGTTTCCGGCGTCAAACTGTCGGATGTTTCCGGCTTCTGCGGTGGTGTCCGGCTTCCCCGAACTGCTGCTATGTGCGCCGCGCAGCCGGCGCTGATCTGGCCATTTCCTCTGTGTAGATCTGAGAAATCAGATCTGAGTTCGGCCTCTGTTCGCCGGCTCTGCTGCTATGGGTGCTGTTGGACCGGCGCTGATCTGGTTCCGTTGGCTGATGCCCGATCTGGTTTGCAACCGATGGAATCCCCTTTCACTTCGGGTTCGGCTGCGGCTGCTCCACGTCCGGCTGAGATCTGGGTTTGCTCAAGCGGAAGACAGAGGTGGAGACAAAGGGCGCCGGAGATCCGATCTGTGCAGAGGGCAGCAGGCTGTCGCTGCAAAGTAGGAGAAGAAGACCAGAGGAGGAGCAGATCTGGACTCAGTTTGTGATCGGCAACTACAGCAGGAACAGCTGGGTGAAGATGGACAGTGGAGAAGGAGAGGCCACTGGAGCGCGAGCAGGGGCGAAATTGAAGGAGGGGCGGTCGTGAATCTGAGCACTGGTCACCAAGCGCGATCCACGAGAGACCGAAGTAACTGGATGTGAACAGCATATTGTTAGAAGAAGAGGCTGCATTGAAGAGAAAGGAGAGGATGCGGTGGTGATTTTGAAACACACAGATCTGAGTCGCAGCTGGACCTTGAACAAATCTCTTTCAGAGAAAGAGGGAAGCAGCAGATCGGGGTCAATCTGCGCCGAGCACCGGCGCTAGTCCTGCCGTGTCCTCTGTGCAGATCTGGCTCGGTTTGAGCAGTGCGGAAACGAGATGGATGATGAGGACCGGTTGCAGATCTGGTAATCTGGCCGATGGGGATGTAGATCTGAAGTGGTGAGGAGGGCTGGCGATGAAAGTTCCTGTGGCTGCAGGAACGGCTGATCTGAATTCTTTGATTATCATGCTCACAAGAATTTTTGGGCATTCTTTTGGTCTGTGAATGCAAGAGGCTTCGTTCTTGAGAGAGAGAAAGTCTTCGTATAGATGTTTCTCCCTCCCTCCCTCTGCAGATGAATTTCGGACAGAGGGAGAGAAGAAGAGGCGTGATTATTGAGCCTCACTCAATAGGAATGAATTCTGGCTCTGATGCCATGTTAGAAAAGAGAAAATTGTATTGAATATCTAAACTATTACATGTATATATAGCCTCTAGCCGACCCTAGGGCTATCATAATTAGACTCAAAGCCTTGACTAATTATAAATCAAATACACCTCTTAATTAGAGGTAAACCCAAACTAGAATCCTAATTACATTATAATTAGGATAATCTAAATATATTTCAACAATTGTATCATTTCTTATGATGACATACTATTACTAAGCATAAAATTTTCTTTATAAAAATAAGTTTTTAAATTTTAACTTTCTTTTAAGGTTTTACTAATAAAATTAATTTTAATTCATAGTTTTAAGTTTTTATGAAGAAATAAGTAATATAATCTTATTATGTAAATGAAAATTGTGTAAAGTATTTCTATTAATATATGACAATTGTAGATTAATCAAGTCCATCATATTATATTTAACATTGTAGACTTCTTATATTCAAAAGTCACTTCTAACTATTTAGTTTAAATAAAAAAAACTATTTATTTTAATATATTTAAATCAAATGATTTAAAATAAATCTCAATTTCAATTTGAGATTGACAACTATTCTCCTATTCTATACGATTTCATGCTATAGTTTCAAAGAATAAAATATGACTGACATTGAAAGTGAACTAAGATTAATATATTTATACTTTTCTTCTTCATCATCATTAACACATTATCTATATATTTTGTAATTTTATCTTAATTCATTTTAAGTAATTAAATCATAAACTTTTATAGTTTTAAATTATAATTTGTTAATTAAATAAACTAATTTATCAACTATTAAATCAAGGACAAAACTACAAACGCTCCACCTGGGCCCATTAGCTCCATGTGTGGATCACTTTCTTTTAAATTTAGATTCAATCTTTTATAATATTCATTTGATGCGTTCCTATTTATTAGAGAGAAGGGTTGACCTACCATGTATATCTTTTTCTATATTTGGCCGGTATCGATTATGATGAGACCTTCAGTCTTGTTGTCAAGCCCACTACTATTCGCACTGTTCTCAGTCTTGTTGTTACTTCTGATTGGCCCATTCACCATCTGGACGTCAAGAATGTCTTTCTTCATGGCCATCTTATAGAAGAAGTTTATATGACTCAACCTCCTGACTTCATTGATTCTAATCGTCCTCATCATGTCTGCAAATTACACAAAGCTATTTATGGTTTGAAACAAGCACCTAGAGCGTGGTTTCAACGGTTCAGCTCCTTCATTCTCTCTCATGGTTTTGTTCAAAGTAAAGCTGGTAGCTCTATGTTCACATATAGACATGACAAAGGTGTTATGATTCTTCTTCTTTATGTTGATGACATCGTATTGACTGGCAATTCTTCGTCGCTTCTTCAGTCTTTCACTCGCAGCCTGGGTACTGAATTTGAAATCAAGGATCTTGGCGCTCTATATTACTTATTGGGCCTTGAGGTGACTAAGCATTCTAACGGGTTACATTTGTCTCAAACCAAATATACCCTTGATCTTCTTCGTCGCAGTCAAATGCTTGACTGTAAGCCTTACTCCAAGCCCATTGCTGCCAAGACTCAATTATCTTCTATCATCGGTGATCTACTGACGGACTCCTCTCCGTATCGTCAGATTGTTGGTGCTCTTCTCTATCTCACACTCACCTGGCCCGATGTTGCTTATGCCGTGCATGTTGTCTCTCAGTTCATGAGCCAACCTCGAACGTCTCATTTTGATGCTGTCAAGCGCATTCACCGTTATCTCAAAGGCTCTCTGGGAAGTGGGCTACATCTCAAGCATGCGACACAACCTTTCCGCCTAACTGCGTACTCTGATGCTGATTGGGCTGGTTGTCCTGATAGTAGACGCTCTACTACCGGTTATTATATCTTTTTGGGTCCCAATTTAATTTCTTGGTCTGCCAAGAAGCAACCCACAGTCTCTCGGTCCAGTGCTGAAGCTGAATATAGGGCCCTAGCCTATACCTGTGCGGATACTGTTTGGATTCAACATCTTTTCCGAGAGCTTGGTTTTCTTCTCTCTTCTCCGACTGTCATTTTTTGCGATAATCTCAGTGCCACGTATATGGCCGCTAATCCTGTGTTTCATGCTCGGACTAAACACATTGAGCTTGATTATCATTTCCTCCGCGAACGTGTCACCGCTGGCACTCATCGGATTCAGTTTGTCAGCTCTGAGGATCAACTCGCAGATATCTTCACCAAGGGGTTATCGTCGCCGCGCTTCTCTAAACTTAGTTCCAACCTCATCGCTTTACCACCGTGGAGTTTGCGGGGGAGTATTAGAGAGAAGGGTTGACCTACCATGTATATCTTATTCTATATTTGTCAAGTTCCCTGATTAAGGGTTTCTGTACTTAGACTTATACATCTATATATACAATGTATAATAAGAATGGCCAGTAAGCCAAATCTTCCAAACTTCTTCACTATTATTGGATATCAAGTACTTTTTATAGAAGGATGTTCATCTCTTAAATTCGAACATTTAGTTAAAAATCTATTAATCTTTAAAAAAACTTTTCTACTTTAACAATAATAAATTTATTCATCTTCTAATAATAATAAAATAATAATATTTTAATATGAATAATGTTTTCTAATTATTTAAATTTAAAGTTTCTAATATCAAAATCCAATTCGTTGCCGAACACACTAGCTGCGTTTGGATGATAGAAAAGGTTTGTAGGAGTTTTCCCTATGAAGGGGATTCCCTTGAGTATGGGTTTCCATATTGAAGGGATTATCTTATATCTTATTTGATAATTATAAGAGAATATTTTTTTTAGAAAAAAAGAAAATTATTTTGATAAATAAATCATTTGAATCCATTAATAGAAGCAAAACTTAACTTTTAATATAAATTAGAGAAATACATAATTTACATAAAAATCGCAAAATTTGTAGTTTAAAAACTAAATTTTCAATTAATAATATTGCACAATATTTATGTTTATTTAAAAATATTAAAATTTTATACATAATATTTTTATGGGAAGTGCTGGTGCATGAAATTTATATAAAATATTTATTTTGTCCAAACTTCTTTTAATATTTTATTATTTTTATTATTAATTCAATATTAAAAAAATTAATACTCGTCTTGACTTCAGTTGACGAAAAGAGATGAAAGTTTGAGAAAAAAGTGATTCCTCTTTTACTGCTCGGGGGAAAACCACACGGAATTCTTCCAACTCTCTTTCTAAAATAGGTGCTTTTGTCAATTATGGTAGATTAATTTTGTGCTAAACATTAAAAAAAGCACTTAAAGAAAGCCACCGTAGATGGATTAGGAATCCTTGATTTTTAATTAATAATGTAATGATGAAATTAATGATTCATCTCATCAATCATTAAGGAAGAAAAGAGACGACCAGTCCTTGTTCAACAGCTAAACCCGCATTACTCAGAAACAGCGTGTGGGTCCAACGGTTCGGTGATCTGAATTCCATTGACTTCATGGGCCCCACCTCCACAAAAGAGCAATTTCCCAAAAATACCCCAAAGTTGGAAGAATCGATCAATAGCCAAGCAATCCACACGAAGGGCAAAATGGTCAATTTATAGCTACTAAAGAAGCCCTTCCCCTCTTCCATTGAAAAACTGTTTGGGTCAGAAGAGAAGGATCTCTGTTGCCGTTGTCAGGAGGAGGAGGCGTGCGTGGTGTGTTGATCGGATCGGAAAAGCCGCGCCTCTTTCTCATCTAATCTAGTGATATTAAGAAAAAAAGGCAGAGAAGATCCAACAAATACTAGCTTCCATTTCAGGTTCGTTTGATCGGTTTTCGTCATTTGTACGGTTTCAATCCGTCTCCGAAGGTCAGGAAACACATAGATCGTGTTTTATTTGGATAGATCTCATGGTCTAATGATCCGTCTTGGAATAATCCAATCATTTCTTGATTTAGATTTTCGTTTCTTTATGCTTTGTATGGATGCATGGAGAGGGAAGGATTTTCTCGAAAATAACCATTTTTATTTGTTTTTAGTTTAAAAAAGTAGTTGTTTTTGAGGAAAAAGAACTTCTCTCAGACTAGCTTGATTTCTCCCCCTCTTTTTTAGGTTTTAGTTTCGTTTCATTTTGGGATCTGCTTGTCGTAATTGGGTTTGAAAATCCATGGTTTATGTTTTCGTTGGCCAGATCTGATAATCTAATGAGCCGATTTTGGATTAATCTAGGCATTTGTTCGATTTGGACTTAGATTGTTTTCTACTCTGTTTGGATTTATGGAAAGAAAAGTACTTTCCTGAAAATTAGCATTTTTAATCCAACTTTTTGTTTGAAAAATGGCCACTTTCGAGAAATGGATTTCCCTATATTTCGTTTCTTGTTCGTTTGATTTTCACCCCATTTCTATTTCTATGGTTTAGATCAGTTTTGGGAGATCTCTTATTGTAATTGGGTCTGAAAATCAATGGGCTATATTTTCTTTGGCTAGATCTCAGAGCCTATTGCTCTGGTTTTGGATTAATCTAAGCATTTGTTGGGTTCGGATTTTAATCACAAAATTGTTGTAGGTCCCTTTGTAGCCTGATTCGATGCATTAAAGGATAATTTTTTTTTTCTTGAAACCAACCATTTTGTCCTTTTCTTCATGGAGAACGTTACTTTCAAGGAAAGTTCTTTCCTTGTTTTGTGTGACTAAACAGAACCTAGGTTAGATTTCCGTGATTGGTTTTTAATTGTGTTGTTTTGATTTGTTGGTGGAGATCGTGGTTCCTCCAATATTCATCTTTTTATATTAAGACGTTTTCAAAGTGTTATGGTATCTTTTTTGGGGACATTTTGCCATTTACTATCACGTCAATGAATTGGATTTTGGTCTTCTAGAGATCTAGAGCCTCCCTTTCATCTGATGGGATGAGCATCCCCGTGCAACACATGCCACATGCCCATTTTTATGAAGCAACTTGAAATCCTAATGTTACTGCAGTAGAGGTGAACCAGATGAAGTTAGATTTACTTTTGAATTTCGTTTGTGTGATTCTGCTTCAGTTTCACGCTTCAGAATTTGTGTTCTAATAATCCCGGATTTGTTTTGCATACAGTGTTTGCTTACTGCCTGTAAATCTACGTAGAATCATGGTTGGGATAGATATATTTTTTTTTTACTGCTTGCAAAATTATCACCACCATCGCCTTTGAAGCATGATCCCATCTCTCTGCATTTCTAGTAAGGAAAAACGAAAGAAAAATATTAGAAAGCTTTGATCCTTAAATATCTTGTTTTTTGTTGGGCATTTCATCCGGTTATACCTTTCAAAAAAAAAAAAGGCTGGGTTTTGTTTCCTTAAAATATAAATTGACTATTTGGGAAGAGGAAAACGTTCTTCTTCTTCTTTTCTGATAAGTGAACATGAAAGGAAAAGAAAAAAGAATAGAATTTATTCTTTAGGATTTTCAATCCAAGATGAGATTTTTTTTTTTCCCACTTGTGTTTGGGCTTTTGGTTTTATCTACATCAATATGAGTTTTCAATTTGGCACGAGAAGTTCATCGAGTTTATTATTTGTATTGTTGTTGTTTTCATTGTCATCTTTTGGTTTTGGAGGTTAGATGCCTGGAAATATGTGGTTCCATTTGTGTCTGGAAGATATTATTTGGCAGTGTTGCCTGGGGATGTGAGGATTCTTGGAGTTCAGTAACTCCTTTACACACTGGTCTTGTCCAGTCTTCATGATGTGCTGTTCTGTTTTAAGGTTTTGACACCAGTGGTTTCTGTTGGTGTTATAGCTGCTTCTCATGGCATCAAAACGTATCTTGAAGGAACTCAAGGACTTGCAGAAGGATCCTCCTACTTCATGCAGTGCCGGTACGGCTCTATGAGTATTTATTTTGTTCATTTGAAATTTTCATTTATCACATTTTTTTTTTGAATGACATTCATTTGTTACATTGTCTTGACGATCTTGATTGTTATATACTTATATGAGTATTGCTAAGTATAATATGTTGATTCATTGCATTCTTATTCAGCCATTATTGGCAATATTTATTTATTGTTATCATCTTATGATGTCTAGTAGCAGTTTGG
This sequence comes from Chimonanthus salicifolius, assembly GCA_013350335.1. Lineage (NCBI taxonomy): Eukaryota > Viridiplantae > Streptophyta > Magnoliopsida > Laurales > Calycanthaceae > Chimonanthus > Chimonanthus salicifolius. The sequence goes on from CM023539.1 coordinate 6,964,204, forward strand.
TTTTTATGGTTTCCAGAATGTGGAGAAGCTACAATAATTGACAACAGCTGTACTGCATATATATTCTTTTGCATTATTTCTTCAGATTCTTATGTGATCACCACCAGCCACTTTATTTTTTGTTTCAATTGTGCTGAAGTTTGGATTCTTTTCTGAAATGGTGAAAAAATTATTTATGTATTATAAGAATCACATGACACAGGAAATTTTAGGTGGTCCCAACAAATAATCAACTCAGCTAAAGGATACAAGTAAGGCAATCAAGACATAGCACTTAAAGCATCCCTTAAGCTAGTATCATTAACCTCTTTTGCCCTTCTCCCTAGCTAAGCTATTTGCCAAATAATAGCTGATCGTGGTATGTAGAATTGTGTTGAATCTCATTTTGATTCATCATCATCATGAGTTATTTATCCCATCTGTCTATCGTCACTCATAATTGTTGGCAATATTTTTTATGAGCTGACTGCCATTTGATGCCTGTAGGATTTACTGTTACCAACTGTACTACAGGCACTTGACATTTTGATTCGATGCCATTAAATTAGGTCTTTTCACATGTAGAACAGCAACATGTGGGTGACATATCAAATTTATTTTGGGCCTCCCTTTGCAAGAAACATACTAAGTTTATATAGTGACCTGCCATAAATGTTAATACTTTATTTGCTTATTGTCAACTAGTAGGTATTTTTTCTCTTGTAAATTCCCTGAACTCAGCATTCTGGATGAAATTTGTTGGAATTGTTATGTTCTGTTGCCTATAGTGTATTAAATTTGAAGATTATTTTTATTCTTTGCAGGTCCTGTGGCCGAAGACATGTTCCACTGGCAAGCCACAATTATGGGACCCCCTGATAGTCCATATGCAGGAGGTGTATTTCTTGTCACCATTCATTTTCCCCCAGACTATCCTTTTAAACCTCCTAAGGTAATACATTTTGTGGTTTACTTTATATTGCACGAAATGGAATTTTTCTTTTTTCTTTTCCCCACTACCTGTTTGATATCATATCAACGCCTTAAAATTTTCAAGGTTAATGGTGTTGCCATTGGTACAAGATGAGTATCTAAGGTTCATTTGGTCTCTTCCTTTTCGTTACTTTAGATCCTTCTTGGCTGGATGGAAAGTTATTTCCTTTTTTTTTTTTTTTTTTTCAGTTTGGTGGTATTTTGTAAATGCCTTCAACTTGTGACATTGTAAGATATGCCTTTAGCTTATGCCCCTAACCAGCAAAATAAACTTTCAAGACCAACTATCTATCTGCTTCAACCCAAATGCTCCAAGCATGGTTAGGAGAGGAGTCCTTAAATGCCTGGATGGTTTCTCTGAATGCTGTTACTCTACATGATTTGATTTCATATCATCAAGATATTTTTATGTTCACATTTTTCTGTATTCTAGGTTGCATTTAGGACCAAGGTCTTCCATCCAAACATCAATAGCAACGGGAGCATTTGTCTGGATATCCTTAAAGAGCAATGGAGCCCAGCATTGACCATATCAAAGGTTAGATTTTCTTTTAATTGATTTCCTCCTTATCAATTTTGTCAACTTTCATGTTTTGCTGGATAAATGATCATGTTCAATCTCATGTTTGTAGAGGATGCCTCTCTCTCTCTCTCTCATTTATTGGTTCGAATAGTTGCATTGTTTCTGGAGATCGTGAATGGAGATCAACTTGGTATTTCTGAAGTTCCTTTAACATATATATGGACACCTAAAATTGACTAGTTGAGGAGCTTAAAAGGATCCAACCTATCCATTCTCAGGTGTCGTTTGGGATTTCTATGTTGCTTAGTAGATCCCACTGGAAAAGTCATGTCGAAGTAGGGGTGCAAAAATTGGTGTCTCATTGCCATTCGATTTTGCAAAAATTCTAGTAATGTACTGATGCATGTCAATTGAGACCCATCTTAGCCTGACTTGCCATATATTTTTTGTTAAAAAATAGGGATACCCTCTTGTATGCCAATGAGCAATCAATGATCCCAATAGGTTTGAAGAAGTGACTGCTATTTTCTGATGGAATTAGGTCTCAAAAAATATTACCCAATTGCGACTTTTTTTGAAAAACAAGGTGACTGTTGAGTTTGCTCATCAGTATTGAACCTGGAACTAGGAGCTTGTGCACTCCTATAATTTTGGAAGTTATGAAATCTTTCAAATTGTAAATTGTGGTCAAAGTTTGTGACTTCTGAATTGTTCTCCAAGGAGTCTATCTAACACTTTGAGCTATGGTGACCATTTTCATATTCATGTTCAATTCGATGTTGATATGATTTGTGGACTACAAATCTTTTCAAATTTGTGCATGCAAATTTCTGGAATGCCTGGTGGGTCCATAAATTAAACAAGATGAAACTTTCAGCACTTTCAAGAAAAAACCTCCCTAACATGAAGAACCACAAATTGGTGAAAAATGTATGCTGCTCTAAATTCCTTCAATGTGATAAGATTTATCTTTCAAAAAAAAAAAATGTTGATAAATATGGTTTACATGTGCATCATTTATACTGACTATGGATGTGCATATGCATAGGCCTGTTGTTTCAGTGCGGGTATTGGAGGATACATTGAGGATATAATGCTCTATTAGATAAATGATCAATGATAGAAAATGATTTAGTGTTAATCAAAGAAACAAAAAAAGATGAATGGACAGATGTTCTTTCACATATGATGGTTACCTTCATGAGAAGACTTTGGGACAGCGAGGGCTCATTCCATGTGCGTCTTTGGTGCCTCAATGAAGGATTGATCGTCATTGGTCGGTATTTTTGATTTATGGATGGATGTCTTCAAGAGAGGGCCACTGTACAATAAGTGCTTTTGCTATTTGTATCTTGGTGCTTTACTGGTTTTGGTTGATAGATAGTACAATGGTCTCCATTCTGTTAAGGGCTTTTGCTACTCGCATCTTTGGTGCATAGTTTTTTTAGCTGACAAGATATCATAATGGACCTCCAGTTTGTGAGGATTTTACCATTCATTTATTTCATTCTTCAGTGGAATGATAATATGATAGTGGTTTTTGAATTATAAAATAGATAGGAGGATAGTATGGTTTTGGAGAAGAAGGATAGGTAGACAAGTGCCAAAGTGGAGGCCTCTAAATGGTGAGGGCTTTTGCTCGCTCTAGGATCTTTGATTTCTGACCATGTCATGAATACAAGAAGGAAACTATGATACAGCAAGGACATAGATTCTTTACATTAAAAAGAAATATTTGGCATCAGCAGTATTATATTATTCTTCTCCGAAGTGGCTAAAAAGTGATTATCTTCTAGCATTTTGAAAAATTGCAGTAAATTGTTGTGGTTATCTTTTTACCTTTGAAAAATGTGGCTAGAAAGAAGTAAGATTTGTTAGGCATTAGCTTTGACCTTCCTCTTACGCGGGGTGATTTGATTAATGAAGAGGTGGTAGTGTTTGGCAGCTCCTTTCGTAGAAGTCTTTGGAATGTGATGATGTTGAGTATTATGTGGTCTATTTGGTTGGCTTAGAACAAAAGGGCTGTTTAGTGGTAAGTAATGTTCGTTTACGTCTCTTGTGGGTTTAATTAAGTTTCAGACAGCTTGGTGGTTGGCAGGGCCAAATAAGTTTCAGGAATGTTTTCATTTCAGATATGTGCAGAGATTGGGCTTCTGTTTGATTCCTCTATGTATAATTTGGAGCCTACTCATCAAGTTTGTTGGAGTTCTCTTGCAAGTGGGCTTCTTAAACTTAACTTTGATGGTAGTTGCATGCGTGACATTGGTCTGGCTGGGTATGGTTGGGCTCATCGGTCAGCTAATTCGGATGCCGATGAATTGGCTCATTAGGGGTTATATGTAGATTTTGAAGTTATTTCTCATATCTTGTAATTTCGTTTGGGTGGCTTCTCTTGGCCTTCCTTTGTGTTCTTGTATTTCCTTTTAGAATTAATACAATTACCTTTCAAAAAAAAGATAGATAGATTTGCTGCCTATGTACACTTAGGTATGGGGTGTCACCTGTCCATATGTAAACTGGCCTGTACCCGTACAGGCTATGATATATTTTAAAGATGATTGGTGGTAAATAGGCCTGGCAAAAATTGATCCGACCCAATGGGAATTGACCCGTTTTGATAAATGGCCTGAATCGATCTGACCCGTTTAATAGTTGAACCCATTTATAAATGTGTAGATCTAATCCGAACCTGAAAATAAATGGGTAGACCTGATTATTGCCATGCACATGCAACTGTACAGGTGTGCTCCCATTTAATGGGTAGTCTTGATATGTTTCTCGTTAGAAAAGTCTCTTGAACTAACTAAATGGGTAAACTTGACCCGAACCGATTGCACTTGTTTAAATAGATCCGGGACCAAATAGACCTGTACCAAGTAAGAGCTGACCCTACTACCTGATCCATTGCCAGGTCTAGTGGTAAATGCCTGTTTTTGTCATTCAACTCTAAAGGGGTTCTTAAAAAACAGCACACATATGCTGCATGGAAATGCAGTACATCCCTTGTTTGTTTTCATATGTCCTACATTATGGAAATTGGTATGTTATATCTTTACTTTCTCATGTGTGGTGTCACATTGTAAAACCAACATGTTGTGGAGTTACATTTATGGTTGACAATTTAGAGAAAATTCCTTATTTTGAAAACAAGTGGATGGTTTTCAAAAAAAGAGGAGAGAGAGCCCCTAAGAGAAGGTATTTAAGACATCATGGTATGGTAGGGGGTTTGTATTGCGTTGAATCTCTAATTTTTGTTATACAATGCATTCATATTGATGGCCTTCCTAACTGGTTCATCAATTATACATATGGAATCAGGTTCTGCTTTCAATTTGCTCTCTATTGACGGACCCAAATCCCGATGACCCACTTGTGCCGGAGATTGCTCACATGTACAAGACTGACAGGAACAAGTATGAGACAACTGCTAGGAGCTGGACGCAGAAATATGCCATGGGATAGTAGGTCAGTACAGTTTGTGTTAATGTCATGAGAAAAGAAAAAAGTGGAATAGAAATAGGAAAGCTGCTTCTGTTGGTAAGGAAAAAAAGGACCTATATCTTGTCCCATGCTTTTGTGATATTTTCCATTTTCTAAAGACTTGATGGAAAAATGCACTCTTTCAGGTAATTATGTTCTGCTTCATGTATGATTGATTTCATGTAGTCTGTGTTACCCTGTTCATGACATGTTTGTGATTCCTGTCGGAAAGCTCTTCCCAAGTTCCAATATTTCTTTGCTTAAAATCCTCTATTTGTTATTGGATCAATTATTTGTGTGCAGCTGCCACTCTGATTTAATAAATGGATGTGGATCAACTTACCTTCACTAAATTATAACATCAATCAGGGCATGTCCACTTCGTAGGGTTTCAACATTCGAATAGGCTCCACTATCAATCAACATATATAGATTTGTAACTTAATAACCGCTTGCCCACCCCACTATTACTTTGGAGTCTCCTTCTACTATGCTTCCAGTAACCCGCAAAGAATTCAATTCTAAAATACCCCTCCATAGGCTAATAATTCCACTTCTATGACGGATCCATTGTGGAGTGTCCCAACATATGTAAGCACTGAAGATCTAGAGTTGTTGCAAATAATCCCACCATATCTAGCAAGACCAGTCTCGCGTTGATAACTGCCTATCAAAATTGAGTTTCAGAATTCCAATGGGAGGAGGATCCCAAGGAATTTGAATTTTTGAATATTTTGGTGGATGAATGGAATCAAAATGGGCCCAATTTCTACATAGTTCTGTAATTGAGAAGCCCGAATATTTATTTGAGCTTGATATCCACCAAGCTATTTGAACTTTTATAAGATCTTGCAAACAAGATATAGAAGTAGCTTTGTCCTGAAAAATTCTCTTGTTACATTTCAACCAAATAGACCATCCAATGCTCAGTACTGATGTAGCCCAAATATTGCGGTGGAAGGAACTTCCCGACATCACTACTGTTTCTTTTAGAATTTGAGACCATGTCCTTGGCATGCTCAAGTAAATTCCGGATAGGTTCAAAAAATAGTCCCAAATCTGTTTTGAGAATGGACAATGAAGGAGGAGATGATTGACCGTCTCAGCGTTCGAAAGACAAAGGGCATGCATTTACGATAATCATCTTCCGCTGACGTAGATTATCCATAGTTAAGATTCTTTCCAAACCTGCAATCCATCCAAACATCTTCACTTTTAATGGAGCGATCCTTGTCCAAACTTTCGGATGAATTGTAGGGATCTCGCTTGTCTGTAACAAATCCTTACGAAAGGTTTTTATTGAAATGGTACCATGAGGGTCTAATTTCCAAATACGTTATCTTGTCCTCTGCCCATTACAAATATATCTTTCAGTTGATTTAAGAGGGATATTCAGTCTTCCACCATCCAATCTTCTAGTTGATGCCGAAAAGTAGGTCCCCAGATAATCTCATTATAAATTATTTCAGAACAATCATTTATCTTAACCTCCTTATTTTCTACAAAGACAAATGGTGTTGGGTATAAGGAAGCCAAAAGTGTCTCACCCAACCATTTATCTCGCCAAAACAAAATATCTTCCCCTGAATATGTTCTATATCTAATATGTTTATCAAATGATGTTGCTACTGAACTAACCCCTTTCCAGAAGCCAGAAACTCTTTTGTGAGAAGGTTGTATTCTCTAACCTTTTCTTTGTAGTTGATATTTTTGACGAATGATATCTTTCCATAGGCTTGAAGAAGATTCACCCAAACGCCAAAGCCATTTCCCTAATAACCCTTCATTGAATTGACGAAGAGGTCGAATTCCCAATCCACCATTGTTTTTATGTTTACAAACTTGTGTCCAATTGACCAAATGAAATTTTCTTCTCTTATTGCTGTCATTCCTATAGGAATTGTTGGATTCTTTCCAATTTTTCAATCACCAAATCAGGACACTTGAACATACTAAGAAAGTAAACTGAAAGACTCGAGAGAACTGCCTTTATTAGAATAATTCGACTTCCCAGAGATAACCATTTGCTTTTCCATTGCGAAAGTCTTGTTTCTGTTTTTTCAATTATATTATCCCAACATCTCTTTCGCGGAATTCCTTTACATAAAGGTAGACCAAGATAGGTGGATGGGAAAGATGATACTTTACAACCCAATTCTGTAGCCAGATCCAAACATTAGTTACGTTCCATGTTCACCCCCATCAATTCACATATATCAAAATTTATTTTCAATTCAGAACATATCTCGAACCATTTAAGCACTGTTCGAACTGTTTGAAAGTCCTCCTTTTCGGCCTGGAGGAACAAAATTGTGTCATCTGCAAACTGCAAGTGTGTGATGGCTATATCTGATTGGCTTATCCTGAATCCACGAATTCCTCTAGTAGATGATATTAAATGAAACATCAGATGTAGTGCCTCGGCCACTATGACAGAGGTACGGAGATAAAGGGTCATCCTGCCATCCGTCTCGCTCTTCATTTTAGATGTGTGAGATTTATTTTTTGACATCTGCCATGAAATCAAGTAAATGAACCCCTGCAGAATTCCAATTTTCTTATAATGTTCATCTGGAGCTCTGATTTTTGGTGGCTAGTCTTGGGAACGTAGTGTACAGCCCTCCCTTTAGCTGTGAGGTTTTAACGTTTTCAGGACTCAGACGGGGCTTATATTTTCCTTCCATTTGTGTCCTGTCGATGTTTGGATTGTTGTTTGGCAGTGGGCAATCTGGCGGAGCACCCTACTTTTTATATTGCAAAATGTCAGATCGAACAAGTATTCCGTTGGCTTGAGCTTCATCTGGGAATAGACTAGAGGTAGAGGTTTGAGTTTGGCTCCTCTTTAGAGTAACCTGATATACGGTGATTGTGGCTAGCTTTATGTATTTGTGAGATTAGTCTGACCTAGAGGTATTAGATATGGGCCGATACGTTAAGAGGTGTTTAATATCGGCCGATACGTATTGTGTCGGCCGTACAACATATTTATCGGCCAATATAGCTGATATATCGGCGATATATATCGGTCCGATATCGGCTGATATGATTTATATCGGTATTTAAAAAAAAAAAATTTCAAAACGGTGATTGGGCTCGGGTCGAAATATCTGCCGATATCAGTCGATATGTATGTTTTCAATTTTTTTTTTTTAAACACAGTTTTTTTTTATTTCTTTTATATTTTTTAATTTAGAAAAAATAAAATAATAAAATTATATCGATATTTAAAAGAAAAAAAATAAGAGAGGGAATCATATCTGTTGATAATTCGGTTGGGGCGTTTTTTTCACCCTTTGTCTGATCTCTTTGTACGGTGGAGATGTCCATGTTATTCAAATGAAAAAATGCCACAAGTACATGCTATGTACTATGTTGGAGAAACCCGTTATTTTAAATTGAGTTATGAAGGGCATGGGATGATGTAAAAATGAGAATTGTCATTTTGCTCTCACAATTTAGTTTATAAAAGCACAAATCAGGGGCGAAATCAGATCATTCGTGATTTATTTCCCCCCTTTTTTTAAACTATTATCAGTTTGTTTATGGCTGAGAGAAAAGAAACTTTTGAAACTTGTATTTGAATGGATGGTTGGCGTATCGGAATGATCTACCAAATTAAAATGAGTGGTGCAGGTTTAGTTGGGCTTTTGATAAATTTTATCGAGTATATGATGTTTCTTTAATTATTTCTCTTATTTGAAGCATTTCTGGGATTTCTTGTCGGGAATTCTTGGTGAAATGATTACTTATACCATTGTTCTTTATTTGAGACAAATTTACCCAAGTTGAAAGAAGTTTATTTTTGGTTTTTGATAGAGTTTCATTTGGAACATTATATATATTTATTTGATGAAGGGTGTCTAGGTGTCTCACTTCTAGGGAACTTTATCCGACTAAATCTTTCTGTACATATGCACTCCAGTGTCGGCGCTTAGGTTTCAGGCGTCCTAGGCAAACCCTTAAGAATGCCTTTTATACACTAATAGAAATTAAAATTATACATTTTTTTACAAAAATCGGCGTACAAAAATTACCTTTACCAAGATATCTGAGACAGCGTCTCGGCCAATATCTCGGATCTCAGTTGATATTTCTCTCTTAAATTTTTTTGAAACAAATTCAGCCGTATAAATGTGTAAATTAGCCGATTTCTCACTAGTACGGTCGATATTGTCCGTATCGGTTGAGATTTATACCCCGAAATATCTAAATAACATATTATAATCAAATTTATAACAAAATATTATTTAAATTTTATTTTTCTCGAATTTTGAAATACAAATTACTAATTAAATTATTATATTCAAATTTTTTTAACATAGATAAGTTAGTTAATCCATTCAATATTTTTTTGACAAATTTAATTTTTACTTGTGTATGCATGTTGATTTTTTATTTAAAAAAAGTAGTTGACATGCTAAAATATATAATGCATTTAAAATAACTTATAAAGTAAAATTATATTAAAAAATTATCACTAAATTATAAACTATAAAACACAAAATAATCATTCAAATTTAAACTTATTTTGCTTTCATTCAACCATCTATATTATAGTGAACACTAAGTTTCCTCATTTAAAGACTTCTTTAGATCAAATTTCTATTAAAGTTTTGAAAAAAATGATAAGAATAATTATTAGTTAAAATTTAACTTTTATATAATCATTTTAATCTTATAATAAAGTCAATTAATCGTCTCAATTCATAATTTTTAAAAGAAAAAATAAAACTACATGATAAATGTTTCTTTACCAGTGTGTTTAATTCATTTTATTAGAATTATAGATTTAAAATTTGAAAAAAAAAAATGACTAAACCAATCTGAGTTGACTAAACTCGATAGGAATTTGAGTCAAGCTAGTTAACAAGTCTTATCAATCATTTTCAAGTTGATTTTAAATACTCTCCAAGTTATTTTACTTAAAGAAAAATTATATCTAAATTTATAAGAAATTGTAAAAAGTAAAATTATTTTACTTAAAAAAAATTAGAAATTATATCTAAATTTATAAGAAATTGTAAAATGTAAAGTTATTTTAATTAAAGTAAAAATTACGAAATTATATATTATGTCTAAATTTATAAGAGATTGTAAAAAGTAAAGTTATTTCAATTAAAGTAAAAATTATGTCTAAAATTTATAAGAAACTGAAAAATTGAACCCATCATAATTCGAACACGAAATGTTTGAATTGAAAGTCGAACGCACTACCATTGTGCCGCAGATACAATTGCTGATAAAAAAATATTAAATTAACTTTATAACATAAGAGAAGATGTGCGAACTTAAAAATTGAAGCCCACTTGAGACCCTATCTATTTGGGGAATGACAACGGGCCTGATGTTGTACACTTTCCTAAACGAAGAGTAGTAGTATTATAAAGAGTAGTCCAAAGAAATCTTCAGGCCAACCTCTCTAATTTGTTGAATCAGATGTACGGCGAGAATTGTCGTCGAGGCCTGTCCTTCAATTATGACTCATAATCAGTGATGCCAACATATTTTTTAATATATTATCTACTAAAAATTATTTTGATTAAATTAATTAAACTATATTTTTTAAAATCATAAATTTTGAAAAATAAAAATAATTTTAAACCGATGAAGTTTTGAAAAGTGAATTGATTGATTGTTATTTCTTTTTAATCACATAGTAAAAAATATCTTTCTAATAAATTTATAACTATTTTATTGGAATAATCTCATGCTTTTTCAAGAATATTTGTTACAATTTTTGTGTGAGAAGAGAAATTTTGTCCGACCTCCAGCACCTACTTTCAGTTCAAATACCCTATGATATTTTATAATTAGACAGACCTAAATGCAGAAGAATGTTAAAAAAAAAATGCAAAAGCTGAATTAAGATGCCTTCTATGCTTAAAGAAAAATTACGGTAGAGGTTAGATTTAAAGTTTTTAGTCTACAATCATAATGAAATTTGAAGCTCAAATGTCCATGTTCACAGTGAATAGTCCTAACTAATTAGAGTTTTTTTTTTTTCCTAATATTACTGTATGCAGTTAATAAAATATTTTTTTCCAAATGGATATCCAGATGATACTTTTGCCATAAAAGGTTTGCTTAAAGACAATTTTTTCTATTATAAAATATGGAGAATGAATTCATTGAGAACAGATATTTCTCTATTTTGAGATTCTTTTTTTTTTGAGCGGTAAAGATGAAACTTCATTAATAAAAAGGAACAAACAACAAAAGAAGAGAACAATACAAGAGGGCTTAAGAGAGATAAGCCCAAGAGTAAACAACAAAAGAAAAAGAGAAAAAACTCAAAACATCAATCAGCCCCCCATAATATGAAAAACACCAGATTCTCCACCTTCAAATACCTATTTTTCACTTTTATATTTTATTTTAAACACCTATATTATATTTTTCCACAAAAATTATAACAAATATTCTGCATGAGATTCTTCCAATAAAATGGTTATAAATTTATTAAAAATATATTTTTTTACTATATGATTCATAAGAAATAAAAATCAATCAACTCACTCTTCAAAACTTGATCGGTTTAACATTATTTTTATTTTTCAAAATTTGTGATTTTAAAAAATATAATTTGATTGATTTTATCAAAATGATTTTTAATAGACAATATATTAAAAAATAAAGAAACCAAAATCCTTACCGAGTCCAAACTCTGCAACCTCTCTGTTTAGACCCACGACTTCTCATCTTCCATGTTCGACCACCCCATTATGAGAATCAAACCACCAACATAAACAGATTTCTCTCGTCTATCTATGTAAATGAACAAATAAGTAAATAAAAAAACAGAAACAAAAGGAACAAAAATGCATACAAGAAGGAGAGACAAACAGATCCAACGAAATGAAAAATAAATGAGGAAAAAAGAGGACAAATCTATCACTATAAAACGTCAAGATTTAGCAGTAAAATAGTTGAAAAATAAGAGATGTACAGTGTACTAGTTCAGGAAATTGATGCAGGAAATGGAAAAACCTATAGATTTTGCAGAGAAAAGAAAGAAAGGAGAGGCACCCCATGACGGTAGGTATGCTCAATAAACAATACAACAGGCACAGAGAGTGTGTGTGTGACCGATAGAGAGAGTACCAGAGAGAGAGAGAAAGCGACCTAGATTTGCAGATCGACCAAACAGGGCCGGAATCAACAAGAGGGAATCGGCTGAAGTCTCGATCTGAGTGCAGACGCTGCGGGCGATGGAAGTCTCGATCGGATTTCTAGAGAGGTGCAAGAGAGAGGAGAACGGAAAGAGGGAAAAAAAGAGAGGTCCGGTAAGAGGGATCTTCTTCGTTGATGGGAAAAAGACAGAGACCGCCAGCGGCGGCTAGGGTTTAATAGAGAGAGTGAAAGGGAAGTCGGGATATTTTTGGTATTAAAATATGAGCATTATTTAAGTTGAAATTCATCTTTAGGAAAAGGAACTCAGACGAGCACGTCAAAACTCAGGTGTGTAATCTAATATTTTATCAAAAAATTATTTTTAATATGAAAATAATATTTTTCATTTTAAATATAATATTTATTTATATTAAAAGTAAAAAGTGTAATGTTTTCTTTTATTTATCTTAATGTAATAATTTAATATTATATTTACCATCTAATAGTTTTATCATTGTCATTATTATTAAAAGGTATTCTTTATTTTTATTATATCAATTTAATATAATTAACTATAGCTCATAATTTTATCTAATAAATTTATTCATCTAATTATTATTAATGAAAAATAAAATCTATTTTCTCAAATGAAAGAAAATTTTCGTCATTTACTAAAAAAATAAATTATGAAATTATTTCTACAAATTTTCCCCATTTATTTGTTTTTCCTTGTAATTTTCACCATTTTATTACTAATTATATAATTTCCCGATATCGTAACTTCAAAAATATATTAGAAGATGTAAATGTCCGATATTTTATAAAAAAAATTACATATTCAATAAGCCTATAATTATCTGCATTTACTGTAATTTTTTTGGATTTTTTTTTTTTAAAAAATGGGCTGGAGAGAGAAAAAGTGCTGCCGAGATATCGGCCCGACCTATTTTTCTACCCCTGATCGGATTCTTCAGACCTGTCCGCGAGTCCTTATCGGACTCCAGAGTCCGGCTCACTGATGGACTCTAGGATTCGGGCTGGGCAGGGTCCGATTATAGGCCTAAGTCGGTTGGTTATGAGTCGTTTTTAATTTGAAATATCATAGGAAAAATTGTGAGACCTATATCTTCAATTATGGGTGATTATTTATGTTGGTATTAATGGTCAAGAAATGCTGTTGCTAACCAGATCAATTGGATGAAAATACCAGCATAAATAAGGTGTTTACTTCATCAAAATAATATAATAAAAAACTATATTAATTTAATATGTGTTTACTTCTCTAATTCTAAGTATATTTTTGAAGTAGTGTAAATAGGACTTAGTTTTAATTTAACAGTGAACGCATCTCTAAACGAGTTTAAATTGGGTATATATTCAATTCATGGTAATGAATATGAAGAAGAAAACTATTTTGAAAATATAGAAAATGCAAATGGGATGACTTTAGTTTAATATGAGAGAAAATACTTCTATGACCTTTATAACCAGTCTGTCATCTTCTCCTCTCACGGTCAAAATGATACTTTCTCTGTCTCAAAATATTTGTTCAATACAAATTTTGGAATCGTCTCAAATTATTTGTTCGATGAGACATCTACTTGTACGATGAACTCATCATCTGATGGCGGAAGCTTCTCTACTATAGTCCTGATCTATCGGACTATATCTTTGTCCCTCTGTTCTCATGTGAAGGGATTAGTTACTTCTGTCTTTCAAAGCTTGATTGAGAGACTCGCTCTAAGTTTTGCCAGATCCTTAGTATAATCTGACGCACAATTAAGTAGACCAAGGTATGACTGGAGCTTCTTTCGATTGGGGATAATCTCTGGAAACTCAAGAATCTTCTTAGTAAGATGTTCTTGTAGAGTAATCTGACCATTAGAGACTTCTACTCAATAAACTTAATTATCTGTTGAACCAACTCACATTTAGTTGGTGAGATCACAATTCCATGTTCTCGAAAGTTTATTTTCAGTTTCAAATCGTATTCTAATGCGATAAGAAGATGACCTCCTTTTATAAACTTTGACTTGTCAAAATAATAAAATATCAATATTTGAAAAAAAATATTTATAAAAAAATCTTTAAAAAAATATTTTTGAAATGGAACAAGTATTTTGGGACGGAGGGAGTATTAGATTGATAGCACCTTGTAGTAGATACCACATGGCTACTGCATGTTAATTAGGCCCATATTAGCAATTATATCAAAGTCAAGCCTGAACCAGTCATCATACGGTGGTGAATTCAAAATAAACATTATGTGGAGATCAAGCCCAAAGGGTGACCGGCAATACCATGGTAAGCATGATTTTGGCTTTTTAATATATGATATTATCATATCTTACTTAATTACAACTCTTGATATACATTTCCATTAACTCCAAAGGACCATGAAATGTTGCTAATTATAACGATACAAAAAGCCTACGAGATTTTTTTCGATGGGCAAAGAATTTCGGTCATCAAGAGCTCCTCCCGAGTAGGGTGATACGTAGGAGGTGAAATTCGTATGACCTGATTCGAGAAATCAGTGGATGGATTGGATTATATATTTGTAAATTTAGGGTCGGTGAGATTGGAAAAAAAACTCGCATAGAATTCAACTTGGATTTAGAAATTTAAAATCAACCCGATTCTATACGAATTAACCCGATCTGACCCAAGTTTCAAAAAATATAAAAAACCTATTGCTGATTTTTTCTATCCATATTTTGGCTAAGAACGGGTTGGGTTATCAGGCTAGCATCTCGGGTTAGGTCGGGCCAGCAACTTGGATTGGGTCGGATAGAGCAATTCGGATCAGCAACTCGGAACGAATCAAATCAGATTTAATATTTTTTTATAGGATTTGAATTAGGTTTGCTAATACCCGGCCTCATCCACCAGAGTTTAGCCCTAGTGTTATGAGATGCCTCATCAGCTACGAGTGAATTAGTGATAATCCAAGTGCAGCCAATGGACTATCCTCCTCTTTTCCCCTTTAATGGTTGTGTGACAAAGGTATTTGTAGCATGTGGAGCATTGGGCGCACATTCGAACGTGAGAAGCAGGAGTTTAAATCTCGGCCTGATACGATAAGTATCGGTCAGAGAAAAAAAAATTAGCCCGAATATCGACCGATTTTTTCTTTTTAAAAAAAAAACAAAAAACAAATACCGGTTGTGGGTTCAGGATATCTCAGCCGATATTTGCCCATATCGGCCAATATCAGCCTATATTTATATTTTTTATTTAAAAAAAACAGTCTTTTTTATTTTCTTAAAAATGATTTTTTTTTTAAAAAAAAAGCTATCGAGATTTAACAAAAAAAAACCATTGAAGAGAGAAAGATCTCATCCAAAATTTCGGTCCGATCGAATTTTCGACCCCTGCTTGAGAAGGTGGGTGACCTCCTCTACCAAGGTTTTGCGGCCGAAATTGGGAACATGGGCTTGTGGGGTGAAGCTGGTGGGCAATAAAGTGTATGAGACTGTGGAGAGGCGTGCACCTTCGCTGTATTGCCATGCATGTAACAGATGGTTTTACCATTTGCACTTAGTGCAATTCATGTGTAAGTTAAGATCACAGTGAACTAGGGGACCTAGATAGAAACTCGAGAAATCTTTTCTTTCACACATTTTTTTCAAAAATTGATGGAAATTACTCATTTGCCCTTTCACGTAAAAACACCTCATCCTTCAAATGATTTTCACCGAATAAATTTTTGAATTCGTTCGAATGAAATAGGCTGTGAAGTGGAATTTTCAAACAAAATCGTTTCTTGACCGATTTCTACAAATAATGTATAAAAGTTCATCTACTCTGAATTTTATGAACTTCGAAACTGATTTTAAGTGCAAAGGGTAAGTTTTGGGCTTCAAAAATCATACCTGAAGAATTAAGAGGAAAGAATTCATTCGTTCGAATGAAGTGAGAATTTCTTCGTTCGAAGGAAATAAGTTGTGGAGTGAGATTTTCAAACGATGTCGTTTCTAGACTAATTTCTACAAATAAGGTATCAAAATTCATCTATTCTGAATTTTATGAACTCCGGGAATGATTTTAAGTGAAAAGGGTATAGTTTTGGGCTTAAAAAATCGTACCCAAAGAATTAAGAGGAAAGTTCTTTAATTCTTTGAGTACGAATTTTGAAGCCCAAAACTATACCATTTTCACTTAAATCATTCACAGAGTTCATAAAATTAAGAGTAGATGAATTTTAATATCTTATTTGTAGAAATCGGTCGAGAAACAGTTTCATTTGGGAATGGCTCCCTATTGAATATTATATAAAATGAAATTTATGTTTACTATGATGATTTTTTAACTCTATGTAAATTTATGACGTCAGATTTGCTCAATATTTTATGGCACGTGTCTTGTGACATTAAATATAGCTATTATTATAGTTTCAAAACTAAGACGTGCCGGTCCTAATTAATTAAATTAGATAGAATTTTGAGTCAAGTGAGTTAACAAATTTGATTGAATTTTTTTAAGTCTAAGTTAAAGAACTCGTTTGGAGTTTCTCAACTTGATATGATTTTGAGTTAAGTTTGAGGTTCGAGATTTCAAATTATGATTATGACACAATATGTTGGACATTTATATCAAATTATCATGTGACGTAGTATTATAATTTGTATATACTTTATATTCCACGATGTCATATTTTAAACCCTAAATCTTCATTTGATTGGGGTACGAAATTGGACATGTATATCATGTTAGGATATATTAGAGTTCGTATGAATTAGAATTCTAAGTTTCTCTTAAACTATAATTAAAGAATGTATTTGATTTAAGATTAGGTTTAGAATTTGAGTCTATCTGTGTTCTCCCTATGCTGATATATAGAGCCATTATAGGGACCATTCATGTGAATGAGTGTTTGGGGTGTCTAGCACCTTCACTGAGGTCCAAATATCGACCGATATGTCGATATCTCGCCCGATATCACAATATCGGCCGATATTGGTCGTTTTTATAAAAAAAAAGAGAGAGAAAAATATCAGTCGATACCGAATTTTAAACCCCTACCTTCACTCATTGCAATCAATCCTCAAGCACCTAAGCTTCAATTTGATTGGTTGTGTAATATGTGAGACCCACCAATATTCAAGTCAATGCTAGACTTAGGTTTGGCAAGAGGTGCCGGCCCAATGTCTGCTTAGGCTCAATCACCACTTGGCCTTTAGTGAAAGAAACCTATACTCTCCTACATTGATTTGGCAGTATAATTTTATAGGTGGCATCCACTTGATTGTTTAATAAAGGAATAAGATGGGTCGACCCATTTAAAATCGATCAAAGGGTCAAGTCAACTAAACTTGTTTAGTAAATGAGATTTCAAGTATGGGTAGGATTTATCTATTTAAGATATTTGAGCTAACTCAACAAGTTAAGTGGGTACATTGAGTCGGGTCATTCCATTTCGCAGATTGGTTGAGTCAATCATGTAAAAATGAGAGAGGTTAGATTAACACAATTAAGTGCGATTGAATAATTGGGTCAGGCTCACCCCCTTTAATAAATGAATTAGTTTAGATATGCATTAGGTTGATCTTTTTAGGATTGTTTAAAGTGGATATTTGATATGAGTTGTGTTGGGTAAACTTTTTAATAAAAGAGTAAAATTAGGTCACCTCATTTAAGTTTCGTTGGGAACGTAGATCCATGGAACCTGTTTAATAATTGATTTAGGTCAATGGACCGTATATTGACTCATTTAAGTTTGTTTGAAGTAGATTGAATTAACTCATTTAATAAATGAATCAGATTGTATATGAAAAAAGTTTGATTAATCCTTTAATAAATCAATAAAATTGAGTTAACTTAATTTAAGCATGATTCGGCATTTGATCAATTACTTATTTAACAACTCAGTTATATTAGGTACGAGTCAAGTCAACCCATTTTAGATTACTTAGGTTGGATCCATATGTTATATAAATGGATCGGGTATGAGTTGGAATAGATCAATCTATTTGAACTTAGTCCAGTTGTTTTTAGTTTGTTTAATAAATATTTTAATTGGGCCATTCCATATGAACTTAGTAAGATTGTGCTAATCTATTGTACAAGATCAAAGATGTGTACAATATACAAAATAAAGAGATTACAAATCGCATGCACATTAAAAGTTAGATAAATGGAGAAATAGAATTCAAAATTTACACTCATTTAGATATGACGATGACGATAATGATAATTTGACCACTTGTATCATTTCAACTTGTACAACACGTTGTAAATAAAAAATAAAGTTAGAATCATTAAAAGATTGATTGATTTAATCATTTAAAATTGTGATGTATGACTGTATCTAAAGTAGTCATTTACATATTACATTGAGAAGAAATTTAGACACTATTAAGAGTATAAACGTACCAATTACGTTTTATGAATCATGATTAATTGGTGGAATCCAGCCGTCCAACAATAATCAAAGGCTCTACTTCGAAGGTAAAAATGATGAGTATGATGTTTTTAATTAAAAAATTATATGAATAGACTGACTAATTATATCTAAATTAAATTTAAAAGATTAAATAATAATTTTAACGACTTGAATTCATCATTACTACCATCACTTGAGGCCTCTGTCTGAGGATATTAAATGTTTTCGGCCGAAGAGTATATTAAATTTAATAGATAAATTAAAAGAATATAAAGATTCAAGAGTCTCAACCATTCAATTTGAAACAAATCAATTTGGATTTGGACTTTAGTTTGGTTTAAGATTTCATTCCAATTTGACTTCAAACATAGCATCTTTTCATTTTTTATGTAGTTTAAAATATACTTTAAATCCAATAATCTACCCATCCAAATATAAGTAATGTAAATAATATATATAAAGATCAATGTATTCAGGTCTTTTAGAGCATCTGACTAATCTTTGGAGCATATGTAAATTTTTATATCCACACACACCGGATAACACTCTGGAGAATGACATGTAACCAATATATTTAGGGTGTCCATCCTAACACAGGTAGTCTTTTAGGAGACACGAGTTTTCCAGACTTCCCACTTTGCCTCCATCTGTCCGTACAAAAAATTTTAAAAATCAAATATTCAGAAATCGGTGCACCGACTGGATCACTTTCTGGTGAATCAGTGCACCGATTTAGACTCTTTCACGTCTTAAGAAATCGGTGCATCGACAGGATCGCTTTCCTCAAATTTCCGTTTTCCAGTGGTCTAATCGGTGCACCGGTCCAGTGCATCAATTCACTGAAAAGTGAACCGATTTTTGAATGTTTGATTTTTTTTTTTTTAAAAAAAAAAATTCGTACAGATGGATGGGGGTAAAATGGGAAGTTCATTAAAACCAGTGTCTGCTAAAAGAGTTTTCCCGTGTTAGGATGGCCACCCTATATTTACGATAGATAGAGAAATTATTCATATTAAATGGTTTATTGTAAATCGAATGACTAATTTTTTAAGGCTTATGTTAGAAAGTGAGAATTAATTGACTTGATGAATCTATATTTGTATGGGTAAAATCCTTTAATCTTACCTTTTAATTATGAAATACTCTAGAGCTATATTCTTTAATATTATAAGATCTACCGACTAACTTAAAATCTTTGACAAAAATATATTTGCTGTAAATTTACTAAAATAATAGAATTCATTAATTATGAAATAGACAAGGGCTAGACGTGTTCAATAGAATAGAAACCCCAGGCAAATCTAATTATCTTTCACAAAAATACAGTTTCTGTTAATTTATTAATTTAGTTTTTTCCATCATTTTTCTCTAGTATCTATTTTTTTAAATAAAATTTCTGTTTATAAAAAAAGGTTTATTTTAATTTTTTTTGTTTTTATTGAATTTACGTGTGAAAAACAGCGGAATACCCAGCGTAAAACTCCCACGAGTGAACTTATTACCTTTCGGGCATATCAAGGTTAAATCATGGGGCTCGAGATTGATAAATACAATGTGTTTTTATTAACAAAGGATACTATATACCTTTTTTTTTCGTTTTAAGTGAAAATTAGTATAATATTATTATTAATATCGGTTTCCGGCAAACATGAATCTGAGTTACTGAAACTCAGTCCCAACTTGACTCGTCTACTTGCCCGCCCATTTACGTAAGTAGGATTTTACATTCTGCGAATCTCTCTTCCACCTTTGAATGTGAGGTCTCTCCACTTTTTAGTAGTAGACTCGAACCTCTCACTCTCTCTCGCTCTCTCTGTCTCTCCAGTTTCTTTCCGCATAATGAGTCGGACTGTAAACAGACCCAGAAGCAGTACTTCCTTTAAATTCCGGAATCCCATCGGATCTCCGGCTGAGATCCAGCCCAAGGTCGTCAGGATCTTCTTCACTGACGAAGACGCCACGGATTCGTCTAGCGACGACGAGGTACAGACAGTACAACGTATTAAACGCCATGTGCACGAGATAGATGTTGTCGCCCCCAGAAACTTCCACCGGGTGGTAAAGAGAAGATCCTGCGCACGTCGCCGGCGCCGGAACGATGGGATCAAGGAATTCTCCGGCCCAGTTAGGCCTGAGAAGTCTGGGAAAGAGGAATTCCCGAAAATGTCCTCTCCTACCTCTGTTCTACCCGACGGCAGTTTCACGCCGTTAGATGACTTCCGCTACGAAGGCCTGGACGCGTTTGGCGGATTTGACGTCGACTGGTCGTTAACTTTAACGGCGTCGGACGTTAGCTTTGGCAGGAACTTTCTTTGGCTAGAGGACGAAGAGCTGGGTGACTTTGAACCTTTTGACTTCCTGGTTGACGCCGTCAAAGGGTAAAATGGTCAATACGTTATGTTAAATATTCTGAGTTGCCGTTTTGACAGCGTCTTCTGTGGGTGGGCCCACTTGTTGTATCGACGGTCAAGATGTATTTTTACGACATTTTCCGAATCTCGTCGACGGTTGTATTTTGCTTTTTTCTTTTTATTATTATTATTATTATGAAATTTTGTATGAGAATAGAAAGAAAGAAAAAAAGAGACAGGGAATGGCTTCTTGATTCCTACGCATTAACGATTTGACGTATAAAAGTAAATGTAGTTAAAAATGTGTTTTTATATTTAAAATAAATGTGCAACGGCATCAACCGATTTTGTACTCATGTTGGAATTTAGTGATTTATTTTACAGAAATTCTACTCTTTTTTCCTTCTTTTTTTTTTTTAATTTATGTGTTGAATACTCAGCGTAAAAGCTTTACAGATGAGCCCACTACTTTTAGAGCACACTAAAATTAGGTCATGGGAACTCGAAGTACAACCCCTGACTTCTTGAGACAGGAGACAACAATTGAATGACACCCATTTAGATTAAGAGAAATTCTACTTAGAATAAGTTAAGGAGAATGAGCCTAAATATCGTGTAAGAGACGTGAAATTATACTAATATTTTATCATTTAATAGCTCTTATGATCTTGATCTTTAAAATTAGATCTAAGCCATTGATTTTATACGATTTATTGATAAAGTAGAATGAATAGATAATATAAAATTATAACCACATTCTATCCATATATATTTTTACACATCTCACTCAATTATACACTTCATTGATTATCTTTTAATATCATTCTATTTATTCAGTTTCCACTTATTCCCTTTTGTTCTATAATTTAAGGTCAAATTGGAGAACAGTGCGGTTGCAAAGCAGGGATACAACAGATTAATTAAAGGTAGCCTCTTTTAAGAGACTCTATTTCAAAAAAATTATGCAAAATTATTATTTTGCTCATCACTTTTGTATAGAGAAATTATTTTTTAAAAAAAATGAAGGGCAAAATTATAATTTTCACACAAAATTTTGAAATGAGTTGCTTCTTAAAAGAAAATAGAGTGTCTAAATTGCCACAATTAATTAATGTTCTCTTACATAATGAGAGGATGATATTTTGTATATTTTTTCATTTAAGTTATATATATATATATATATATATTTTTTTTTTTTTAATGTTTTTAGAGTTTAATAATAAAATAAATTATGGATTTAAAAACAAATAGATAGACTAATTTTTAGTTAAAATTCTAACTATAATTACTTGATTTTAATGATCAAGAATTGCCTAACATCATTCAGCAGACGTTCTTACTTTTTTTATGATTTCAATTTCAGTTTGAACGTTAATTTGATTCATCAATCAATTTGTTTTGAACTCTTAAAGTAATTCTATTTATTCTATTTTATATTCATAACATAAAACCATAAAAATTAATAGATAAATATAGAATAAAATATTTTAACATAAAAATAATTTTGAAATTTGTGTTCATTAATTTTTATAGTTTTATATAAAAATAAAAAATATATATTTATAATTAAATAGATCATCCAGTTCATACCACTCGTTATATTAATTTGAGATTGGCCAGCGAGAGTGGTGTGTTCGTCTTCACATAATTATTAAGATTTTCTTTCAAAGGAGGCGTTGCTTGGCTACTGTAGTGGCGGCTGCTATTGTCCCGTGACAAGAAAGGGTTGGCGAAGGAGCTCTGTCACAGTTGCGTCACGTGATGAGCTGTTCACGACGTACGAGGGAGTTAAGTGAGACATATTAAAGAAATATATTATTAAATCAATTATAAGTTATATAATTTTTTTTACAAATAATATGAATATAAAGTATATAAAATTTTATTATCACTGTGTCGTATAATTTTGATTTTTAAATTTTGACAATTATAAACCATTGATTTTTAAAATGTTTAAAATTAAAGGATAAAATCATCAGGTAAGATGAAACTTCGTGGAAAAATTATTCATATATTTGTATTTATTAAACTCAGCAAAATAAATAATAAATAATTATTTTTATTAAGTGTCTTGTTTAGAACATAAACATCCATGTCTCCACAGAGTTTTGACATTGTGATTTGGCAATTGGCATTATCTAGTGGGTCCGGCGGCTAATATACGTGGGACCCTCCATTATCAGCTCTCACTCCCATTATTGGTGGGATAAGTGTCATCATATATCTATTCGTGTGGCAAATTGTAAGTTTGTAGCCAGACAGTATTCAACTTACAAACTATGAAGTTCATTTGTAATTAATTATGAAATTAGGTGGATTTAAAGATATTATATTTATATAATAATACAAAAAATGAATTTAATTGAATAATTCTATTCATGATTTTGAACAATTTGAAAATCAGTAAATATAAAAAATATAAATTTGTTAAAAATTCAATCTCCACTATTAAAATCATTTAATAAAGTTAATTTTTCATAAAACTTCATATAATATATAAATTGTTCAAATTTATCAAACTTATAATAAAAAATGAGCTTCATATAATTTTTTTCCTGTAAAAACACTTTATAAAATATAAAGTAATTACTTTTCTTTTTCATGTGATAAATATCTATGTCTTAACTTATACCTGTCTGTCTCATTTTAATTGTCTCAATTGAAATATTTGTATTTTTTAACGAACTCTCTACATAAGGCTAGCACTCATATGATCTCATCCATTTTCAACACATTTTATACTACTCAAATACAAATGACACAACTATTTTGGGACAATTCCAAAATTCATATAGGAAAACTAATTTGGGATACAGAGAGTATTATTTAGGGGTGAAATTCGGGTGGATTGGACTGAGTTTTAATAAACACAACTCAAATCCATATCAAATATTGAACTCGACCTGATCCAACTGGAGTTGTTAGTTTGAATTACTCAAGCCGACCCGACCTGAGTTGTTGGTTTGATTGTCCAACCCATTTTTAGCCCAAATGTGGAAAAAAAAAATTAGCACCAGTTTTTTATATTTTTTGAAACTTGGGTCAGGCCGGTTGATTTTAAAATTTTGAGCCCAGTCGAATGCGAATTCTACGTGATTTCTTTTCTAACCCGACTCGATCTTAAATTTACAAATACAAAACTCAACCCATTGATTTGTTGAGTCGAATCATGTGGGTCGGGTTAAAACTTGGCTCAAGTTTCACTCTAATTTTATTTAAAGTAAAAATAACATAATGAAATCCATTATTTAAAAAAAAAAAAAAAAAAAAACCCATCTTCTTGGCCTGTGGCTTTAGGTGGGACCGTAGCTACCCACTATTCCTTGAGAGCGTAAGTTACACTCATCTGAAAATGGGGCACGCACTTGAAAGTGAAATCAATTGAAAGAAGGGCCTATACATATATTAAAATAGAAATTATTTCATTATATTAGTATTATCATAATTCTAAGTTTCTTTCTCATTTATATGAAACTAAAATTTTAAAAGGAGATCTCAAAACAAAATATCCTTTATTAATCTATGCAAAAAATCTTAGCCAAACTTTAGTGATCAAATTAAAAATTGCATTCAACTCTTTTCTTCAATTGGTTTTTCATAGCAATATTTGGAAACGAATGGCCAAGGGAAAACCAGATAGTTAAAAAAAAAACTCTAGTGGTCTAATTTGGATCAGGCCCAACATGCACTGACCTAGCTTGACCCAAAATTTTGGAAAACAAGTCTAATTGGGCCTAACTTTGGGCTCAAAATGAGACCCATTTTTAAATTTGGGTCAACATGGGCCTTGTAGTCTTAGAGGATGACTCACTCGGAAGCCTAAGTTACATCCAAGCCCCAATTAAACCTAAGGATTTTTTTTTTTATATATGATGCACATTTTTATATTATATTGTATTAAAGTATATATAGTTAAATAAAATCTTATTCTTAGACATCAAAAAATTCTCTTTCTCCTATCCTCTAGAAAATCATGACCCTATTTTGGATTTTTTTTTTTTTAAATGAACTAATGAAGAGTAGAACTTGAAATCTATAGGTTGTTTTATTTTGGATTTTAGTAGATTCGACTTTTATATATAGACCAATTACGAGTTAAATAAAAACTTTGAAATTTAATTTTTATGATAAATGCGAAGGTATTAGTGGCTACAATGATAATTTTGTATAATGGGAAAATTGTGACTCAAATGTTAAATCTTTTAAAACAAATTGTGCACAAAAAGAACGAACAACTTCTAGTTTTATGTTGTAGAATAGTGGTAGTAATTCATTTAGAACTAAACTGAGTAAGGGTTTGAAGATCTAGAGGCCTGTATGGGCCCTCGTTTATTTTGTAGAACCGAGCACGGCTTCAAAGTTCAAATCATGGGTGAAAAATTCGGCCAGGCCGATACGATATCTCAGCCAATAAATTTCTCTCTCCTCTTTTAATTTTTGCTTTAATATCGGTATTTTTTTAATTTTTTTTCTGAAGTAAAAAATAAATAAAAAAAACCAAAAGGAAGCTGGTTTTTTTTAAAAAAAAAATTAAAAACGAAAATATCGGCGGAGATATCAACTCGGGCCCACCACCGTTTTGACTTTTTTTTTTTAAAAAAAGACCAATATTATGACTATCGGTTGATCTCGGACCGATATATCGACCGAGAAACACTGTGTGCGGCCGATACAATACGTATCGGCAGATATCTTTACCCCTGGTTCAAATATTTAGACCCATATAAGTTAGGCCTTAGCTTTAGCATTGTAATTGCAATCAAGGCCTTAGCCTAAATTATCGACACTCATTCTCCGTGTGGCCGTGATTGGTGGTTTCATAGGGTTAGGCCGGCCTTGAGTCTTGGTGAAGCAGTGGTATAAAATTCGGCCGATACGTATTGTATTGGCCGAGATGTCTCGGGTTTTGGACGTCCGAGATATCTCGGCCGATACGGTAAGTATCGGCTAGTTAAAAAAAAATTCAGCCGAATATCGGCCGATTTATTATTATTTAAAAAAAAAAACAAATATCGGTTATAGGCCTGATTGATATCTCGGCCGGTATTCGTCGGATATGAACGAATATCAGCCAAAATTTATATTTTTTATTATTTTTTTAAAACATCATTTTTTTAAATGATTTTTTTCGGAAAAAAAACCCCATTGAGATTTTCAAAAAAAAGAAAATTTTGAGGAGAGAGAAAAAATGTCGGTTGATAGCTCGGCCAAATTTTCTACCCCTGTGGTGAAGTGAAAACGTACAAAGAAAAAAGCCTTAGCCTAAATTAATTTAGGGCTGAACTTAGCCCGCCCGAGTTGTACAACTAGATTAAGCCCAGGTAAGCTACGTCTCCAGTGAGAGAGAATGATTTCAATGAGAATGAAGATAAGGTTGATTTATTTAACGAGGATCCCTTGGCCTAAGTGGTAAAATAAGTACCATGAAAACTAGCTAAATTAGGCCCATTGAAGCCCATTTTCACCCCTTCCTCACCTCACACATCTCTGCCTCCCTAAAACTGCAGACAAGATGACAAACAATCTTAATATACTTTAGTTAAATATTAAAATGAGTTAGATAAATATTTTCCACCAGAAATGGAACAAAAAAAAATAAATTAATTGATTTTGAAAATTGCATTTGGATCATAAAAGACAATTATCTAAAAATAGCAAAGGCATCAAATTTTTCATGAAGGACATAAATTCATGTGTAATGTAAATAATCATAATGAAAATCACATAATATTAATGACCACTCATGGAAGAAACCAAAGTCGGTCCCCAAACATCCAAATGAACAAAAGGCCAAATGGTGCAATGCTAAATCAATCACTACTAAGAAAAGGTAATGCAGAAAGCTTGGCCAATTTAAATTGATAGTACGCAAATATCCTTTGGAAACAATGTTTAAACAAGGCGAAAAAAAGAATACGAACACAGACATTGACCTCAAAGAGAAGTGACAGAATCTATACACATCTAGATTTTGAATTTAATTTTGTTTTAATTTTATCTCTGTTTTGAATTTTCCCTCATCTTGTTATTTGAATTTTCCTTATTCAGATGTATTAGATTTAATTATAAATAAATGATTTGATTTTGAGAGACACCGAGCATTGTTTTTATTCTTAAGCCTAAAGATTCTGCGTTTTCGACTGTGATTCTAGGTCCTGAGTCTGCTAGAGTCCTTTCTTCTCTTCCTCTGCCGATAACATTTTTTTTCGACAGAGGGAAGAGCCCTAAATCTTCTGCTGCTTCATCACTTCATCTGGTCAGTCAGTATATCACGTTTTCTCTATAATTCCTGACGTTTCCAAGTTTAACGTCATTCCGTATACGCTACAACTTGTGGAGATATGATAAAATCTATTCAGATCTATATTTTAGATTTAATTTCTCTTTCTTTTTATCTTTATTTCTATTTTGAATTTCCACTCATCTTTTTATTTGAATTTCCTTTATTCAGATGTATTAGATTTAATTATAAATAAGTGATGTGATCTCTCCTTTTGTGAGAGACACCAAGTCATTTTATTTTTACAAGAAAGAGTTACATGGTTTCTACTTTCTACGATAGACCATCTTTCTTCTTCATGGCCTATTCCAAATTTCCCAACTTGCTTCTTTGTTCGGTGGTCGTGTGCACGACACAATCAGAGGATGAAGAGATGTTATCAAATCCTTTGACCCACAAAAACATTTGATACAAGGAGTAAGAAGAAAAGATGAAGAGGAGATACGTGGGTAGAAGCGGTTCGACCTCCCATGATTTAACTTTGGTGTGCCTTAAGGCTAGAGGTCCACACGAAGGGGTTTTACAGTGAGTATCCTACTATTTCCCACACGTAAATTCAAAAAAAAAAGTATGCTATTTTAAATGGCATGTAGGTAGAAGAGTAGGTGTCTCTGTTTGAAAAGTTGAGGGTTTGATAATTAGATATACCAAAAGAGAATTCAAAGGAGTTCAAATGATGGTTAGAACTCGCTTCAAGAAGCGAGAGTCCTGAGTTCGATTTCATTTCACTATAAAAGACCACTCCATGTAAAGTTGTCTTGTGTATAGTTAGAGAAGCTTACACATGCTCATAAGATTATTTAGATGCTCTAAAAAGTTTAGACATTTTAATTATATATATATATATATATATATATATATATATATATATATATATATAGATTACCAAAAGGGCCTTGGAATGTAATTGGTAGAAGCTACTTGTTCGATTGTGAGTGTGAGACAATGCGGCTCTGCAAACAGAAATGAACTATGTATTAAAGATCAAGGCATCTGCAACTTCAAATCGCTGATGTAAGGAATTTTCAAGCATTTCAAGAATTGCTTCAGCTGCCAATCTGGGTCTCTAACTGGGCCTGCTTGTTTATATAAACATCGCTTGTTTTTTTAAAGACTGAAGTCTCAGCGTCTTCTTCGAATGATTCTTTGGGCATGTAAAAACTTCTCAATTTATACACACTGAATAAAATTATAACGAGTGATCCTTTAAAATTAAACATAAATAAACACAAAACCCCCACTTCTTAACGGGAATTCTTAGCCGTCAGCCGTCAGACCAACCACTCAGTGTTATAAACAATACTTGTTTAGTAGCCTGTGTCATCTTTGAGGACTAAAGGTTCCAGAGGAACATAAAGAATTCAGGATATAGACGACTTAACAAACTACACAGTTTTTGGCGGCTAATGTGTTGTAGACGAACCCAGACAATATCATAGTTAGGAAATGAAGATTCCATACTAGACGGGGACTATTAATTGACAAGTGGTAACTAGAAGAGAATGTCTCTGTTCAAACTGTAGTCGAGTTTGACCTTAAACAGGGTATAAGTGAAATAATGTTTTTATCAATGATCTCAATGATGAAAGTGACATATTATATAGTTAATTTGACTTATATTTTATTTAAAAATGTAATTTTTTTTTTATTTACCCGCGGGATACCTAGCATAAAACCTCCACAAGTAAGCCCACTATCCCTAGAGCACACAAGGTTAGGTCATAAGGACTCGAACCTGCAACATCCTACTTTTTGAGGTGGGAGGCAACCAGTGAACTATACTCATATATATGAGTTCAATATGAAGTGAAATAGGTTTTAATTTTGACTTGACCTGAAATTCATAAGTTAGATTAGGTGAGATATCCGCTGTACAAATAAAAATTCGGCCGATATAACCGAATTTTTGACCGAATTATCGGTCATCATATCGGCCGAATTTTTAAAATTCAGTTTTTTATTCTTTTTTAAAAAAAAAGCCTCTTTTTTTAAAAAAATATCGGACAAGAATGGAAAGAGAAAAAAGAAAACATGGAGAAAAGATTGAAGAAAAAAATCCCACACCTTTCGTAGCTTTCTTTTCTCTTCTTTCTCTTCTTCGTTGATGGGAAAAATACAAAGAGGGGGCGGCGGCTGCTAGGGTTTAATAGAGAGAGAGTGAAAGAGAAAAGGGTGTTAAAACATGAGCATTAGGGTTTTCATGTGAAAACCCATAAAAAGGAATTTGAACTGGAAACCGTGTAATTTAATATTTTATCAAAAAATAATTTTTAATGTGAAAGTAATACTTTTTTTATTTTAAATATAATATTTACTTATGCTAAAAGTAAAAAGTATAATATTTTTTTAATTTATCTTATTGTCATAATTTAATATTATATTTACCATCTAATATTTGTAGGCTCTCCGTTTACAAATAAGGGTATCCTTAGGATGTGCCGAAAACATATTTAATAGTGTCAAAAGACCTTAAAGTCTTAAAGTATATTTATCATGTTATTGTAATTAGTCCAGATATTTAATTTGAGAAATTTTAAAAATACACAGTGCTTAAAAAATAATGTGCATAGTGTATTAAATAATAAATCTCCTTTAAAACTTTACAGTTATTTTTTAAGCACTGTGTATTTCCAAAATTTCTCAAATTGAATATCCGGACTAATTACGATAACCTGATAAAAATACATTAAAACTTCAAGGTCTTTTGACACTCCTAAATATTTAAAACACAATATTTTACAAATAAGGGTATCCCTAAGGTGTGTCGAAAATACAGTATTTTATTATTTATTTATTTTATTTCTATAATTCATAACTTAAAATAACACTCATTGACTAAGAAAATAAATTATGAAATTATTTCTACAAATTTTCCTTATTTATATCATTGTCCTTGTAATTTTCACCATTTTATTACTAATTATATAATTTCCCATTATCGTAACTTCAAAAATATATTAGAAGAAGTAAATGTCTGATATTTTATGAAAAAATTACATATTCAATAAGCCCATAATTATCTGTATTTACTGTAATTTTTTTTGAATTTTTTTTTTAAAAAAAAGGGCAGGAGAGAGAAAAAGTTTGGCCGATATATCGGCCGGAATCTTGGCCCGGCCGATTTTTGTACCCCTGGGTGGGCTACGAAGGGGTCATAGATTGTGTCGGGTTAGGTCTTGAGTCATGGGTCGAGTTGGCCTATGGTTAGTCTGCCTATTAGATCATAGGCTTTAAAATCGACCAGTTTTAAAGAGTTCTTTCCAATTTCTTTTTTAGAATCTTGAACAAAATGATTAAGTTGTATAAATAATTTTTTCATAACTTTTTTTTTTATGAAATAATGAAAATGAAAATCATTTTTTATTTTAACAAAAGTTGTTGAGCACAATTATGCTCTTAATATAATTAGAATTCCATAAATATCTTCTCAAGTCATACACACCTGTAAAAATTCATTAGTATCTACAAATTTTAATTTTAATAAAGTTTATTTGACTATCAAAATGGCTCAAAATGATTTGAAAGATGAGATTCTTTTATTGAGAAGGACGCATCCCTCTAATTTTGACCTGGCCCAAAAACCATTGTGGGTCTATTCAACATATTGTCCAACAAAGGATGAGAAGAGTGGTAATAGGCAGCTGAGGGCAATTTTGACAATTTTGACATGGTCATTATCAACACTAACTCTCACTCAATGCCTGTGACAATTTTGACACAATCGAATACGAGAAAGGGTTGATTTGAATAAAATATTTAATTGAGTCTCACTATCTTAATAATTAAAATGATTCAAATTGTATTGGATCAAATTACACACAAAGTCCATTACTATCTAAACTTGATTCAAATTTAAATTCAAATCTTTTTTTGATAACACGAGTATTCTCATTCTATATTAGATGTAAGACTAATCATATGGATACATAAAACTACTCATCAACCCGTCGCCACCCTATCAAATACACGTCATCAACTCTAAGGGGTTAGTTTGATGGTCAATTTTCGTCCTTCTTTGTAGGAGGTCTTGGGATCAAACTGTCCTCAACACAAAAAAAGCTCACTCTCCTTAGTTTTGTATCCGACTTGTGTAGATTGAAAAGTTTACACATACTCCAAATATTAGTCAGATAAGATGCTTACGTCATTGATTGGACCATTGTACATATAAGGAAAGGGTTTTAAACTTATCTCCCATGTGAGTGCATAGCGTTGGGACTGATTTGTCACTAATTAAGGGCTCATGCTTTTGAATCTCTCCGTGCCATCTTTTCTTTTGCTTTCTTCCTTTGTAAAAAACTTTTCTTGTCATCAATCCTTGGATATTAAATAGCAAGTGGAGTCTTTATGGCTATCCACTAGTGGGCCAAACATTGAATTGCCACAGCCCCAAATAGCAACAGTATTAAGTGCAAAAGTGAAGTACCAAGACATATTCACTAAACTTAGATGGCCATGGTAGATTTTTTACAATTTTTTAGACGATAATAAGATAAAATTTCATTACTAAAAAATAAAAGTACAAGAGATAGATTTAGAAGTTACCAAACACACACATAAAATGATAATATCGTCGGCCTTTAGAGAATCTGTGTAATGGTAAATTTGATTTATTCTTCTGAATAATATTTATTTTCTATTATATTAAGATTTTAAATCTCAAAAGCTACGGTGAAAAAATAGATTTGCCAATGTTCATATCGGTGAACCACGTATTAGCCGCAATAGATTAATACGCATCCGTTCACATGTATCTGGCACCTGTTCAATTATTGGCCACAATGCACTGATACATTACTGGCATCTGCATCCGCCTTGATTTTACTTGTGGCCTAAAGCAATGTATTAATCGTATTTTTTACAAGTACCCAAAAGTCATATTAGTGGGTCCATCTCTAAAGTTTTATGGGGGAGTGTGAACTTTAGATGGAGATTGCTCAAGTGGAGGCCCTCCACTAATCTACATGAGTTTTACTCATAAGAATATATGATGGAGTATGAGAAAAAAAAAAATGAAAGGGAGATGGTGGCTTCACCCATAAATGGGCTTAATGTGTATGTTTTATTTATTTATTTATTTATTTTAAATTATTTGTTTAGTTTTTCTTTCTCTTCTTTTCTTTTTTCGAATTTACATATAGTAAATCGTAGAAAATCCAGTGTAAAATCCCAATAGGTAATATCCACTTGCCTTTAGGATACATCAGATTAGACCATAGAGACTTAAACTTGACATCTCTCATTTTCTGAGGTAGAAAGTTAACCAGTTGAACTACATCATATCTTCAAGAAATAGATGGTAAACTATTGAATGCACAATATATTATTTCTTTTTTATTTGTTTCCTGTGTTTGTATTGAATGCATAGTACATATGAAAACTATTTGGCCTTAGACATCCATGACAATTGGTCTCCCCATGTCTGTACCATTTCTCATCTTTTATAATTTTTTGTAAATATTAAATGAAAAATAATTTTATAGATTAAAAGAAGACTTGATGATATACAAGTGGACTAAATTTTAGTGTCAAGCTTAATTTTTAGTCACTTAATTTTAACAATTGAAATCACCAATCAACCATTCAAAATTCCAAGATACCTCGTCATTTTGACATCAAGTTGCTCTTCGTATATTGCTTACATCTGATCTAATCTTAGCTTATCAAGTCTACTTTTCAATCCGTATAGTTGATTTTTAATAAGATAATTAAAAATTAAAAAGAAGAGTCAGTTAGATGGCATGAGTAGATTTCAATTGAAAGATGCTCTCAGCCACTTATTTTTATGATCCATATTTTCTTGTCATTTTTGCCCTTTTATGTTCTTCTATGCATTCTTTGATATATATATATATATATATATATATTCTCCTCTTTTTTATTCGAATCTTAAATATTTATAGAGTTAGGTGAGAAATCAAAATTCGAACAATAGCAGTGCATCAATTTGATATTTTAGATCTACAAATTTTGATAGCTTCTGTATTCATGAAAAATGAGATCTATATAACTTATTTTCATTTTTATTTGGAAAAAAAAAAATTACATACAATTTAGATTTTGTACAATGTAGAACTCAAATAACGATTCTATATATAACAATTTTCTACTAAAATGAGTTCTCATGATACTTTAATGGCAACATTGATTTGTAGAATCCATATTGGAGTCAATGGATGCTTGGATGAAGTACTTATGCTTTTCAATCCAAAGTTTTAAATATCGGCCTCAGCTTCGGGAGGGACTCAGTATAAGTCGTATTTGTTGAGTCCTAATTGTAATCGTGTAAAAATAATAAGACACAACCAATTCATAAGGGTGCCCATTTAGACACCAGGGAAATTTGTCACCAGACACCAGTTTTCGGATTTTGACTGGAAATTACGGTTTTGCCCTCCCGCTAAAAATCATTCGAAGGATTCTGTAGCTCATTTTCTAGATCCTTCGAAGGATTCATACGTCCGAAGGAAGATTTCAGTGAAAATTGGGTTCCTTCGGACGATCGCTTCACACAACGACTGAATCATTCGAAGGATCACATGGGTCCTTCGAATGATTCAGTCGTCCGAAGGAACCAGCCAGTGGAAAATGGGATCCTTCGAAGGATCCTGGCCTCCTTCGAATGATCTAACCTTATACACAGTAGAATCTAGATAAAATCCTTCGAAGGATCCAATGTGATCCTTCGAATGATTATACTGTGCAGATAATCATTCGAAGGATCACAGCCGTCAAAATGGGATCCTTCGAATGATCTAATCCTACACAGTCGAATCGTTCGAAGGATCAAGGATTTTAACTGAGACGAATGGAAAAAAAACAATCGTGCTGGGAGTTTCAATCGTTCGAAGGATCCTAAGTGATCCTTCGAACGATTCGACTGTGCAGAGAATCATTCGAAGGATCACAGCAGTCAAAAATGGGATCCTTCGAATGCACAGTCGAATCGTTCGAAGGATCCTTAGGATCCTTCGAAGGATTCGACTGGAATAAGTCACGGGTTTGGTCATTTTCCCCATTTCATTCGAAGCCCTCTTCCTAACCCTCGTTTCCAAACCCTTCGAAGCTCTCCTTCCCTTCGAACCCCTTTTCTCTTCCTTCGAAGAAATCCCTTGACCATTCCATTCCTTCGAAGGATTTCCTTCACCTCCGACTCCTCCTATCCTATTTCCTCCGAACTATTCGGATTTGCTCCTTTCCAATCGTTCGAAGGTTTCCATTTCTTCCTCCTTCGGCCGAGCCACCAACTCCCTTTATCCCTACTTTAGCCAAACATCTCTTCCCTTTGAAATGGCATCAAAGGAAGCATCCACATCACAAAAGAGGAAGAAGACAGTGACCTCCAAAAAAGGGAAGAAACAAAGGACCGAGCCGGAATTTGACCGCAACAACTTCGTATCGTTAGAGGCCGCTTCGGTGTATCAAGAAGACTTCTCCAAACGAACATACATTTTTGGTAAAATTGTCGACATTGATTTTTTCACACCGTTTGGATTAAAAATCAAAGATTATTTTGATAAAATTGGTTGGGGCTCTTTTTTGGAGTTGAAGCATGATATGTATCCCACGTTAGTGAGGGAATTTTATTCCAATGCAAGTATTGACAGTAGATTCGTGAAAACGTCCGTCCGAGGCAAAGAAATTTGCCTTACATATGAGAGATTGGACAGTGATTTTGGCTTCCCCACTGCCACAATTTTTAAGTATGAAACCAACACATTTCCTACCGATGTCGAAGGGTTTAGAGTTTTGGAAGCCCTAAACCAAATTTGTGGGCGGACTGATATTACGGAAAGAAAGACTCCCCCTATGAAGAATTTTACTTTGGAAGCACGAATCATTCATCACATTATTGTATATTGTATTACCCCTAGAAAAGGGCATACAAGTGTGAATTGGTTCGATGTGTTTCTAATTTGGTGCATATTGAACGGCAAACAGATTTCCCTCTCTTATATTATCATAAGTCACATGCGTGCTTGCCGTAGAACGAAAAAATGTGGTCTATCGTATGATCTTTTTTTGTATCACTTCTTTGAAGTACGCGGAATAAGTCTTCCCCTTGAAGATAAAATAACAATTGACCGCTATGATTACTTTACGGCATCTACTTTGAAAAAAATGGGATTCCACCTCAACACAGATAACAACCAATGGCTTCCCAAAGTTGTTGAGGTACCTGAAGTTCAGGTCGAAAGTTCACCTGACTCAGATGAGGAACGTGAGGCACCAACTCCTGCACTTGAGGCACCGACTCCTCAAGAATTATCTAGTGGAATCAGCAATCAGCAAATTCTTGATCGGATGTCGGCTCTTGAAGAAAAAATGGATAAAAAATTTACTGAATTTACTCAAAGGATGGAACATATGCAGTTTCAATTGATAGATATTTTGAGGTTGTCTGTGCTTACAGCACAAAAACAGGGAATAATGACAAAATTAGCATTTGAAGAAGATGGTCTACTACGATCAAGGGTAGCACAAGAATTTGCAGCTCAAGCTTTTTCCCCTACTTTCTCTCGTCCGACTAGATTTGCAGCAGCAGCTGGTTCCCCTTCTCGTCCGATTGGATTTGTTCATCAGGTGCCAGCTGGTTCTATTTCACGTGCGACTGGACTTGTTCCATTGGAGCCACCTCAGTCTGTTGATGCACCTACTGATGCACCTTCTGAGGCACCTGCTGAGGCACCTTCTGAGGCACATTCTGAGGCACCTGATGAGGCACCTGTTAAGGCACCTGTTGATGTACCTGCTAAGGCACCTGCTGAGGCACCTGCTGATGCACCTGCTGATACACCTGCTGAGGCACCTGCTGCTACACATGCACCTGCTGATACACTTGCTGAGGCACCTGCTGATGCACCTGCTGATACACCTGCTGAGGCACCTGCTGCTACACATGCACCTGCTGATGCACCTGCTACATCCTCTACTTGATGATATGAAGAATGGGGAGAAATTTTGTCATTTTCATTTTTTGATATTGACGTGTAAGGGAGATGCTTTTGTAAAGTTGATATTTTGAATGAATATATTATATGAAATCTGATTTCATATTTGAAAGTGTACATCATTTCATTTGTCCACTTATTTATGTTATTTAAATATAAAATTAAAAATAAAATTAATGACAATAATAATTAGTTAGCCTCATAATAATAATTAGTCGCAAAAAGGCTAATCTACATTTAAAAGAGTTTGGTACAGGGTAAAATGATTTATTTTTTTAAATGACTAACGTGTCCAAGTCTCTTAGAGCGCTTGACTAATCCTCCGGACATTTTCAAGCCTTCCTACCCACTTAGTAAATCTACGGAAACTGGTCCTTTGAGATGTAAGTGAGAATTGAACTTAGAACTCCTACATCCTTAGATGGGCTCTTGACCATTACTCTAATCTTTTTAAATTAGGGTAGAATGAATCTGTGCGGGCCCTTTTCTATCTTTATGTGGGGTTCTTTTAAAATGAAGATATGCCATGAAAGTAGAGGAAAAGAAGATCTCAATCACTTTCCCCTTTTCATTTAAATTTTTTTTTTATAGTTATTTCTTCCCTCTATTGATGGATGATAACTTGTTTTCATTTGCCTCCACACAATGATGGATTAAATTTTATCAATTTACATTTTTAGTACTGGAGCCCACATTTGGTGAATTAGGTTCCCAATCAAAAGGAACCAAAATGGATAATGTGTCCTAACGTCCACATTAAAAGACATGGACTCCAGGGACCTTTCAAATGGGCCTGATGCTGTCAACCGAGCCCATCATCTTCGCCTATCGTTAAGGGCCTCAAACTGAACAAAGAATGTAAAGACTGAGGAAAATTTCACAATGAAATTCCAAATTTTAATTCTCAGTTTCCATCTTCCAACCCACAAACATATATTTCTTCCTAAACATCAGACACTTTCTTACACTTCGAGTTGGACGAAAATGGAGGAAGAATTATGGAAATCTTCAGTAGATGCTGTAGAATATCTTCACTGATTCCACCAATGATGGAAATCGTCAGTCGATGTAGGATCACCAGACTACTACATAATATTTTGAAAGATCACATTAGACTAATTTAAAAAAGTATCCACAAAGGGCTTTTAAAGAAGCTAATTTTGGATACAAGACAAGAACGTACTTCAGTCATCACAGATGAGTTATATGTTGAATCATTAATTGTGTTGAAAGTACCACCAAGCTGTGGGGAAAAAAATTAGATGTTAGTCCTTTTTACGTTATTATAACTGTAGTAAATATTTGAATATACACTTACTTGAGACGAACTCGCTGTTTGTGATTCATGGAACTCTGGTACATAAGGCAATGAATTTAAATCCACACTAGAAGATGCCTGTACAATACTTCTATTCGGACATGTTCTTTTCGTATGACCAATATTTTTGCATAACCCACATCTTCTTCCATTCAATTGATTCTCTACAATTTCAAATGCAGAAGGATCTCGACGTGTAGATGTTTGGCCCTGTGATGAATTCAGTGAACCTGGATGACGTCCTCTAGAATATTGTATAATAGGGTGACTGATTGGCTTATCATGGATGGCAAGATTTTGAAGATGATTCAAGAGCACATCTTGATCATATGAATACAAATGTCCATATTTGTTCTTAACGCCTTCAAAGTGTACATCTAATACATCCCCAGGCCTCTTCCTTTCAATATTCAAGTTGTCCAATGAGATCAAGTTGATTCTCCATTGTGGGTGTATATCATCCAGATGTAACTTGTCCATCCATTGCATTTTGTGCGCACACGGTAGGCCCATTGAAGCTGTAAACTCTTCCGTACAAATGGGTGAAAATGAACTGGTCATAAGCATAGCATATTGATTGTAAACCTCATTCATTGTGAAATGGGAAACTTTGCCATTCAATTCATCAAAGAAAGTAATAGACACAGTATGAGCAAACCGAATCTTTTGATCCTCAAGATCAATCTTGAACTCTTCAAATTGATTTTCAATGATATGGGCTATCTTCTTTCGGACCAAATCTAGGTCAGAAGTAGATGTAGCTATATAACTTTTCAAAATAGAATGTGCACCCTCAACCATTGAAGTAGATCGATTCTTAAAATGTAAACACTAGCCAATCCATGCCTTGATGAATTGTTTCTTATGTGGGATCCACGTCCTTGTTAAATAGTTGACCGCCTGTGAATCCTCTCTGAAATTTTGTTTGAATGCCTCAAACGCTGTATTAAATGCTTCTTCGGTTGGAGACTCAATCAGGTCATTCCATTCGGTTAAAAAAGCAATCCAGACTTCGTTTTTCTTAAACAAAGGTTTACAATGAGCAACAATATTCTTGTTGATGTGCCAAGAACACAATATATGTACAGCATTAGAGAACTCCAAATCAATGGCATTCTTTAACGCCAATTCCCTATCAGTCAAAATAACTTGTCGATCATGATGCACTCCTAACACCTTTTTAAACATCTGTAATGCCCATACATAATCTTTAAAATTTTCATTTCTTAGAAATGCAAAGCATGAGCAGAAATTCTTATTGAAACTTGTCACACCAACTATATGAAGCAAAGGCATATGATATCGGTTGGTTTTGTACGTGCAATCCAGGAGAAAGACATTATGATAGTGCTTGGTAAGTAAAACTGATATTGGATGTGCAAAAAATAGATGGGACAGATGACCATCACGGTCGTACTCAAGAAAATATTGGTAACCGCCTTCCTGAAGATCTTCTATCAGAGCTTCAATTGTAGTTCGACTCCTTAGTTGCTGTTTCCGAAGCGAAGCACAATAATTGTACAAATCAGTTACTGATACTCCAACATCTGGATTTTCATTTCTAAGGGTCGTCAAAATTTGTCGGGGTGGTATATTACTACCCCTCATTTCAGTGATCCTTCTTTTCTCAACATCTGAAAAGCATCTTGTACTTGGATGACCTAATAAACTCCCAAGATCATGATTGTGCTCCAAATTTTTAATCGTCAACATCCATGACCCATCAACAATTTGTTTCTCTCGTACTTCAAATGGACAATTGCATAGGCGTGTGCATGCTTTCTTCTTCCTCTAATCATCTTCCAAATGAACAGTGCTGCGATAGTTACCTCCTCTATCGCAACCAAGTACTATTCTATTGTCTTTATTACATGACCTCTTGATGGTAGATGCAAAACCTTTTGCACGAGCAATATCTTTAACACATTTTATAAGATCCTTACGACTTGAAAAACATCTCTCAACAAACTCCATACCACTTGAGGATTCAAAACTACCTCCATCACCACAATCCATAATGATTTCTAGAAAAATTAGATTAGAGAGAGTTACCTGAGATTCGAGATAAGAGATTCAGATAGTAGCTTCAGAGAGACACCTTCGAACCCAGATACGAGATTGAGAGAGGGTGTTTTAAGGAGAAGGGATTGAAAAGGGGTTTAAAAGGAAAAGGGGTTTACATGAGAAGGGATTGAAAAGGGGTTTATAAGGGAGAAGGAGTTTAAAGGAGAAAGATTGAAAAGTGGGTCTAAAGGGTATTGAAAAGGGGTCTGAAGGGAGAAGGAGTAGAGAGCTGGAAACAACGATTAGGGTTTAAAGCGGAATGAAATGGGGAAAATGACCAAACCCGTGACTTATTCCAGTCGAATCCTTCGAAGGATCCTAAGGATCCTTCGAACGATTCGACTGTGTAGGGTTAGATCATTCGAAGGATCTCATTTTTTACTGCTGTGATCCTTCGAATGATTCTCTGCACAGTCGAATCGTTCGAAGGATCACTTAGGATCCTTCGAGCGATTGAAACTCCCAGCACGACTGTTTTTTTTCCATTCGTCTCAGTTAAAATCCTTCAAAGGATCCATTGTGATCCTTCGAATTGTGATCCTTCGAAGGATTTTAACTGAGACGAATGGAAAAAAAACAGTCGTGCTGGGAGTTTCAATCGTTCGAAGGATCCTAAGTGATCCTTCGAACGATTCGACTGTGTAGGGTTAGATCATTCGAAGGAGGCCAGGATCCTTCGAAGGATCCCATTTTCCACTGGCTGGTTCCTTCGGACGACTGAATCGTTCGAAGGACCCATGTGATCCTTCGAATGATTCAGTCGTTGTGTGAAGCGATCGTCCGAAGGAACCCAGTTTTCACTGAAATCTTCCTTCGGATGTATGAATCCTTCGAAGGATCTAGAAAATGAGCTACGGAATCCTTCGAATGATTTTTAGCGGGAGGGCAAAACCGTAATTTCTAGTCAAAATCCGAAAACTGATGTCTGGTGACAAATTTCCCTGGTGTCTAAATGGGCACCCATTCATAATGGGAATTAGACTTTGACAATTTTTAAAACCATGGAATGAAATACCGTATCGACGGTACAATTATGATATAGGCCGATATATATCAGACAGATATCGGCCAATATCATTAAAATCGGTATCAAAATTGGGTTTTTTTTTAAAAAAAAAAATTGGATATTGATTTTTTCGGCACCGATATTTGTCCATATTCGTCAATATTAAAAGTTTTTTCCGTCTAGATTTTTTTTATGCTTTTTTAACGCCATTTCTTGGTTTTTTATTTTTCAATAAAAAACCCAGCCAATATTTGGAAAAAAAAAAAAACCAAAAAGGAGGAGAGAGACCGATATTGGCAGATATCAGAGATTTTTAAGAGGCTCTCATGTTCAAAGCATGTAGATTATATTAGTTAAATCTAATACATTACTCTCATGAAATTATTGACGATATTTGAGAAACATTGGTTATTATTTTTGAAAAACATACATTTTGATTTGAGTTTAGATGAAAAATGGTCAATATTTATATTTTGACTAAAATTTGTAATTGAGATGATGGCGTATTTTTATTTTATTTTAAAGAGCAACTCTAGGGAGACGTGGGTGTCCGTTTTCATGAAGAGACTGCATATTTATCATGTTATGGGCCCCACATGTTAAGTCTTATGGATACTGCATATTTATCATGTGATGGGCCCCACGTGTTAAGTCTTATGGATAGAGGAGTTTATGGATGAGGTGTCTCGAGAAACTCCTCAATTGATCATCTTAAAATCAATGTTATATAGCAATCAAACTTTTAAGTCTAAAGTCACAAAACTAATATGATCAGATAAAGAGTAAGGATTCAATTTTGCCCTCGTTCGCATATGCCCTCGTTTGCATACACCTTGGAACGAGGGCAATCTTTTAAAATGTCGACATGTGGCTTGTTTGAGATCCCACAATCTATATAATTTAAATTAGGTTTATCATATCTATCTAAATACATTTTTTTTAAATGTATCTTATATTTTTTTATATAAATACAAAAAAATGAATGACTAAGTCTGAAAACAATAATTTTAATTAAAAAAAACCTTAAAATCATCCATTTTATAGTTTCACATCATAAAAATAACTTTTAAAAATATAAAAGGTGCATTTGGCACATTGAGATACATACAACCAGAGCAAGTTGAAATTTTATACAATTAATATCTTTATTATTTTCTTACATGATCCATAAAAAATTCTATTTTATAAAAAAACATGTGCTTTACTTTAATATTTAATATTTAAAAAACAGCAAGTTTTGATTTGTCTGACGTCGGCGTCACTGAGTCACAATGAATTGCCTAATCTTGACATCTCTCTAAAAAAGAAGGTAAGTGGGTATAAAAAGTAGTAAAGCATACAAGGGAGACTTGACCAGACAGTGAAAGAGGACGAGATCCTTACTCTTCCCGTGGGACAGCCATTTTTGAAGATTCTTTGCCAAAGACTAGGGAAAATGGTGGATGATTTTTCATATCTGAAAGGAATAAGAGGAAGATAGCTATTTTTGCACCATTATTTTTCTCTCGCAGTTTTTAAAAGAAAATTTCAATTTTATCCTTACTTTCTTCTTTTCAGAAAAAAAAATGAAATTTTCTTTAAAAAAGGTACATCTTGACAAAAAATGTCTGTGCAAAAATCAGTACTTCGAATGTGGTTGGATACTAACAAACACACAAGGGGGAGGTCAGATACAATGGATAAGCTTCTTCTTTCCATTGAGTTTTAATTATCAATAAATAAGCATCGGTCTGGCACCTGTTTAATAAAGGGTTTGATAATTAAATATATCAAAAGGGAATTCAAAGGAGTTCAAATGATGGCTAGAACCCGTTTCAAGAAGCGAGAGTCCTGAGTTCGATTTCATTTCAATCTAAAAGACCACTCTATGTAGAGTTGTCCGGTGTGTATAGTTAGGGAGGCTTACACATGCTCGGAAGATTACTCAGATGCTCTAAAAAGTTTAGACACTTTAATATATATATATATAGATTACCAAAAGGGCCTTGGAATGTAATTGGTAGAAGCTACTTGTTCGATTGTGCGTGTGAGTCAATGCGGCTCTGCAAACAGAAATGAACTATGCATTAAAGATCAAGGCATCTGCAACTTCAAATTGCTGATGTAAGGAATTTTCAAGCATTTCAAGAATTGCTTCAGCTGCCAATCTGGGTCTCTAACTGGGCCTGCTTGTTTATATAAACATCGCTTGTTTTTTAAAGACTGAAGTCTCAGCATCTTCTTCGAATGATTCTTTAGACATGTAAAAACTTCTCAATTTACACACATCGAATAAAATTTTAAGGAGTGACCCTTTAAAATTAAACATAAATAAACACAAAACCCCCACTTCTTAATGCGAATTGTTAGCCGTCAGCCGTCAGACCAACCACTCAGTGTTATAAACAATACTTGTTTAGTAGCCTGTGTCATCTTTGACGACTAAAGGTTCCAGAGGAACATAAAGAATTCAGGATATAGACGACTTAACAAACTACACAGTTTTTGGCGGCTAATGTGTTGTAGACGAACCCAGACAATATCATAGTTAGGAAATGAAGATTCCATACCAGACGGGGACTATTAATTGACAAGTGGTAACTAGAAGAGAATGTCTGTGTTCAAACTATAGTCGAGTTTGACCTTAAACAGGGTATAAGTGAAATAATGTTTTTATCAATGATCTCAATGATGAAAGTGACATATCATATAGTTAATTTGACTTATATTTTATTTAAAAATGTAATTTTTTTTTTAATTTACGTGTGGAAAACCGCGGGATACCCAGCGTAAAACCTCCACAGGTGAGCCCACTATCTCTAGGGCACACCAAAGTTAGGTCATAAGGATTCGAACCTGCAACATCCTACTTTCTGAAGCGGGAGGCAACTAGTGAACTATACCCATATGGGTTCAATATGAAGTGAAATAGGTTTTAATTTTGACTTGACCTGAAATGCATAAGTTAGATTAGGTGAGATAGGTTTATGGGCTGGGGTGGGTGGTTTAGACATGAGATATGGGTTGGTTTGCGACATTGGACACTGGTCAAGTAATAAATAGATCATAGTTTATATGTTTGGTTAGATTGGATCATGGCCCATGAGTTAAACTCGATAGATTAGATCATAGGTCATGTTAAGATTACCATAGGTCACTAGTTGAGTTGGTTGGCTGATAGATTGAATTGATTGGGTCATGAATTGAGTGGTGGGCTACGAAGGGGTCATAGATTGTGTCGGGTTAGGCCTTGAGTCATGGGTCGAGTTGGGCTCTGATTAGTCCGCCCGCCTATTGAGTCATAGGCCTTGAAATTGACGAGTTTTAAAGAGTTCTTTCCAATTTTTCTTTTAGAATCTTGAACAAAATGATTAAGTTGTATAAATAATTTTTTCATAACTTTTTTTTTATGAAATAATGAAAATAAAAATCATTTTTTATTTTAACAAAAGTTGTTGAGCACAATTATGCTCTTAATATAATTAGAATTCCATAAATATCTTCTCAAGTCATACACACCTGTAAATATTCATTAGTATCTACAAATTTTAATTTTAATAAAGTTTATTTGACTATCAAAATGGCTCAAATTGATTTGAAAGATGAGATTCTTTTATTGAGAAGGACGCATCCCTCTAATTTTGACCTGGCCCAAAAACCATTGTGGGTCTATTCAACATATTGTCCAACAAAGGATGAGAAGAGTGGTAATAGGCAGCTGAGGGCAATTTTGACAATTTTGACATGGTCATGATCAACACTAACTCTCACTCAATGCTTGTGACAATTTTGACCCAATCTAATACGAGAAAGGGTTGATTTGAATAAAATAAAATTTTAATTGAGTCTCACCATTTTAATAATTAAAATGATTCAAATTGTATTGTATCAAATTATACAGAAAGCCGATTACTATCTAAACTTTGATTCAAATTCAATTCAAATATTTTTTTTAGATAACATGAGTATTCTCATTCTATATTGGAATGTAAGACTAATCATACGGATACACGAAACTACTCATAAATCTCACGTGATAACTCAATTCAAACCTGACTCTATTAAACCCGTCGCCACCCTATCAAATACACGTCATCAACTCTAAGGGGTTAGTTTGATGGTCAATTTTCGTCCTTCTTTGTAGGAGGTCTTGGGA
Organism: Chimonanthus salicifolius; assembly: GCA_013350335.1. NCBI lineage: Eukaryota > Viridiplantae > Streptophyta > Magnoliopsida > Laurales > Calycanthaceae > Chimonanthus > Chimonanthus salicifolius. The sequence continues at coordinate 7,008,779 of CM023539.1, forward strand.
TCAAACTACCCTCAACACAAAAAAGGCTCACTCTCTTTAGTTTTGTATCTGACTTGTGTAGATTGAAAAGTTTACACATGCTCCAAATATTAATCAGATAAGATGCTTACGTCATTGATTGGACCATTGTACATATAAGGAAAGGGTTTTAAACTTATCTCCCATGTAAGTGCATAGCGTTGGGACTGATTTGTCACTAATTAAGGGCTCATGCTTTTGAATCTCTCCCTGCCATCTTTTCTTTTGTTTTCTTCCTTTGTAAAAAACTTTTCTTGTCATCAATCCGTGGATATTAAATAGCAAGTGGAGTCTTTATGGCTATCCACTAGTGGGCCAAACATTGAATTGCCACAGCCCCAAATAGCAAGAGTATTAAGTGCAAAAGTGAAGTACCAAGACATATTCACTAAACTTAGATGGCCATGGTAGATTTTTTTACAATTTTTTAGACGATAATAAGATAAAATTTCATTACTAAAAAATAAAAGTACAAGAGATAGATTTAGAAGTTACCAAACACACACTTAAAATGATAATACCGTCGGCCTTTAGAGAAACTGTGTAATGGTAAATTTGATTTGTTCTTCTGAATAAAATTTATTTTCTAGTATATTAAGATTTTAAATCTTAAAAGCTAGGGTGAAAAAATCGATTTGCCAACGTCCATATAGGTGAACCGATACGTATTAGCCGCAATAGGTCAATACGCATCCGTTCGCATCTGTCTGTCACCTGTTCAATTATTGGCCGTAATGCACCGATGCATTACTGTGATATGCGTCCGCTTTGATTTTACTTGTGGCCGACAGCGATATATCAATCGTATTTTTTACAGGTTCCCAAAAGTCTATTAGGGGTCCATCTCTACAGTTTTGTTGGGGAGAGTGAGCTTTAGATGGAGATTGGACAACCTAAAGTGGAGGCTCTCCACTAATCTACATGTGCTTTACTCATAAGAATATATAATGGAGTATGAGAAAAAAAAAAAAAAAAGGAGAGGGTTGTTTCACCCATAAATGGGCTTAATGTGTGTGTGTTTTATTTTTATTTTTATTTTAAATAATTTGTTTAGTTTTTGTTTCTCTTTTTTTTTTTTTTTGAATTTACGTGTAGTAAATCGCAGAAAATCCAGTATAAAACCTCATATTAGACCATAGAGACTTGAAGTTGATATCTTCTATTTTCTGAAACAGAAAGTTAATTAATTGAGCTACACCCTATATAAAAAAAAATAGATGGTAAACTATTGAATGCATAATACATATTCTTTCTTTTTTATTTGTTTCCTGTGGTTTGTATTGAATGCATAGTACATATGAAAACTATTTGGCTTCAGACATCCATGACAATTGGTCTCCCCATGTCTGTACCATTTCTCATCTTTTTATAATTTTTTATAAATATTAAATGAAAATTAATTTTATAAATTAAAAGAAGACTTGATGATATACAAGTGGACTAAATTTTAGTATCAAACTTAATTTTAACAATTGAAATCACCAATCAACCATTCAAAATTCCAAGATACCTCGTCATTTTGACTATTAAGATCAAGTTGCTCTTTATATATGGCTTACATCTGATCTAATCTTAGCTTATCAAGTCTACTTTTCAATCCATATAGTTGATTTTTAATAAGATAATTAAAAATTAAAAAGAAGAGTCAGTTAGATGGCATGAGTAGATTTCAATTGAAAGATGCTCTTAGCTACTTATTTTTATGATCCATATTTTCTTGTCATTTTTGCCCTTTCATTTTCTTCTATGCATTCTTTTATATATATATATATATATATATATATATTCTTCTCCTCCTCTGTTTTATTCGATTCTTAAATATTTATAGATTTAGGTGAGAAATCAAAATTCGAACAATAGCAGTGCATCAATTTTATATCGGCCAATATCTCGTCAGATATCCGATATCACAAATATCATCCGATATCTTGTAAAATCGAGATTTTTAAGAGGCTCTCATGCTCAGAGCATGTAGATTATATTAGTTAAATCTAATACATTACTCTCATGAACTGAACACGCTCGGACCATGACCTGAATTACAAATTTTGGTTGATAGAAATTTTTCGATCACTACTACGTGGATAAAAAATATTAACCAAAATTTGAAATTATTGACAGTATTTGAGAAACATTGGTTATTATTTTCGAAAAACATACATTTTGGTTTGAGTTTAGATGAAAAATGACCAACATTTTATATTTCGACTGAAATTTGTAATTGAGATGATGACTTATTTTTTAAAAAAAATTTAAAGAGCACCTCTAGGGAGACGCGGGTGTCTGTTTTCATGGAGAGACTGCATATTTATCATGTGATGGGCCCCACATGTTAAGTCGTATGGATAGAGGACTTTATGGATGAGATGTCTCGGGAAACTCCTCAATTGATCATCTTAAAATCAATGTTACATAGCAATCAAACTTTCAAGTCTAAAATCACAAGACTAATATGATCAGATAAAGAGTAAGGATTCAATCTTGCCCTCGTTCGCATACACCTTTGAACGAGGGCAATCTTTTAAAATGTCGACATGCGGCTTGTTTGAGATCCTACAATCAATATAATTTAAATTAGGTTTATCATATTTATCTAAATACATTTTTTTTTTAAATGTATCTTATATTTTTTTGGGTAAAGACAAAAAAAAAAATGAATGACTAAGTCTGAAAACAATAATTTTAATTAAAAAAGACCTTAAAATCATCCATTTTATAGTTTCACATCATAAAAATAACTTTTAAAAATATAAAAACGTGCCTTTGGCACATTGAGATACATACAACCAGAGCAAGTTGAAATTTTATACAATTAATATCTTTATTATTTTCTTACATGATCCATAAAAAATTCTATTTTATAAAAAAACCATGTGCTTTACTTTAATATTTAATATTTAAAAAGCAGCAAGTTTTGATTTGTCTTACATCGGCGTCACTGAGTCACAATGAATTGCCTTATCTTGACGTCTCTCTAAAAAAGAAGGTAAGTGGGTATAAAAAGTAGTAAAGTATACAAGGGAGACTTGACCAGAGTGAAAGAGGACGAGACCCTTACTGTTCCCGTGTGACTGCCATTTTTGAAGATTCTTTGCCAAAGACTGGAAAATGATGGATGATTTTTCATATCTGAAAGGAATATACAATCAGGATAAGATAGCGGTTTTTATACCACTATTTTTTCTTGCAATTTTTAAAAGAAAATTTCAATTTTTTCTTTATTTTTCTCTTTTCATCTTTTCTAAAAGTAAGAAAAAAATTGAAATTTTCTTTTAAAAAGGTGCACCATGACAGAAAATGGTAGACCAGGGGTCAAAAAAATGGTACGACCGATATTTCGGCCAATATGCAAATATTGGCCGATATGTATATCGGTCGATAAGTTTCTCTCTCCTCCGATATTTACATTTCTCTCTGCTCCGGTATTCGAAACTGCAAAAAACTGTGCAAAACCGTGAAAAATCACAAAAAACTGTGAAAAACCATATCGATTTTTATTTTTATTTTAAAATAAAATAAATTTTAAATACCGATATTTATGTATATCGGCCGATATGGTGACTGATATTGTGGACCGAATATCGGCCATATCTGCCAATAATCGTTTTGTACGGCCGATACGATATGTATCGGCCAATATTGTTCGGTCTTAAAAAACTGATACATATCGGTTGATACGATAGGTATCGGCCGATATTTCAACCCCTGGGTAGTACAAAAATCACTATCCGATGAATACTAACAAACACAAAAAGGGGAGGTCAGATTCAATGGACAAGCTTCTTCTTTCCATTGTGTTTTAATTATGAAAAAATAACCTATTTTTTTATCTTGCAGTCATGGACCCTTTCCAGAAGGCCAGAGTTAATGAATGATCCAACTCTCATCGGTGGTTGCCAACATGTGCAGCTGTTGACTTGAGGAAGGACCGAAGGATTGTGGCTACTTGATTCAAGATCTACTTGTGTCGACTCGGGCTCCGACTTGTTCGAGTTTCAAAACATTTTTTCATTATGAAGACATGTGCACACCTCCGTTCACACACACTGAATTCTTCAATGTGAAACGACCCCATGGAAAGTAGCCTTTCATTGGAGCTGCCGGGATTGGAATGCCTGGACCACTAGGCCAACCCCTTAAGGATTTTGTAAAGAACTATAAAAAATGGTTACAAGTAAGGATATGATCAGAATATGAAAGGATTTGGATTAAAATCAGAATTTCATTAGAATAAATAATTGAATAGGTGGTTGATAAAAACTTGAAATGATCGATCCATCAGAAATGATGCAGAATTTTGAATGAGAGAATCATTGTTGCAAACTCAATGTGGCAGAGGATCACAAATAATTCAACCCATCAATCATGAAAAGCACGTTTGGCAGTTCTGCAACAATTGACATTGTTTTGTGGAAGAGAACATGGTTTCTCAAGAAAGAAAAAAGGAAGAGTCAAGATGAAGTTGTGCAAGTACTGTAATGTTTGCAAGCATACAGCAAGTTCTCCAAAGAAAATCTCTCACACCCACCCCCTAGGAAAATCGATCTCGGCGTATTGTAGAAAATTTGATCGACTCTTGCTGACATCGGGTCCTTTCCTTCTACACTTCTACTGGGTCATAGGAAACCATTATACTTTTCTGATAGAAAATTTCAACTCTAACCTGACATATTTCAGTAAATCTAAACCATTTCTTGGCAGGTTGCTCGCAACCTTCAAAACGAAAACCATGGGCATTGCTCCTCACAAATCTAAAGTGAGACCGACCTGATGAACGAACCAGATCCTTGAATTAAAAAAAAGAAAAAAGAAGTCCATGAACATCTCAAATGAGTAGAGTGGAAAACATGCACATTACATGTATACCTACAACAACAACAATGGAGAATAGAATAGAACAGAGGCATCCCAAAAAAATGGCTCCAAGATTTCTAATGGAGAAGATAATATCAGTTGTTTCATTCCTACCAAATTGCACATTGGACACAATAATAAAACCTACAATTGCATTTTCTAGTCTTAAGAGAAATGAGTGTAAATATGATGGAATTGCAACATAAGAATTCAGAGAAAATATTCCAAGTACCTATGAGGATGACAATATGATAATGCAGAATGTTGAAGATCCTCTACTAAGATTCTGGAACGCGTCGATTGTCATTATGAAACTTAGTCTCATCGTCCCTTTGCATCCTTAATCTGTGAAAACACAACACTCGGTGTAAGCCCAGAAGAATCCTCACTTCCCAGACTCTGTTTGCCAATGCTCATTGTTGTCCCAAAGCTCTTAGAGTCTGAAACATTCCCTTCAAAATTTGTGGATGAATTGAAATAATTTTTGTCTACTGAATCAGAAGGGATGAATGTGACATTGTAGCTCTCTGTGTCAAAGACTACACCACTCTTCTCTGCATTCTCCTGCAGCTGCAGCGCAAACTCGAGGTTCCACAACACGTCGGCCATTGACGGCCTGTCAATCCCCTGCTCAGCCAAACAATTCTCTGCAATCTCTGCAAATTTCCGCAAACACTCTGGTGCAATCTTCCCATTCAGATAGGGATCAATGATTTGACTGAGCACTCCTTTCTTCTGGCAATGCAGAGCCCAATCAGCCAAGCCCACCTGCTCCTTCGGCAATGAGGTATTCAGTGCAGGGCGGGCACAGAGAACCTCAAACAGCACAACACCAAATGAGTACACATCGGATTTTTCTGTCAATTGCTGCCTACGGAAGTACTCTGGATCCAGGTATCCAAAACTTCCCTTGACAACAGTGCTTACATGTGTATTCTCTGTTGTAGGGCCAAGCTTTGACAACCCGAAATCTGAAACCTTTGCAACCCATTTCTCATCTAAAAGGATGTTGGTTGTCTTGACATCACGGTGAATAATGGTATGCTTTGCACCGGTGTGAAGGTAGTGAAGACCACGGGATGCACCAATGCAGATCTCCAGCCTCTGTTTCCAAGAGAGGGGTGGCTTTGGAGTCCTGTAGAGGTGCTCGCGGAGTGTTCCATGGGCCATATAGTCATAGACAAGGATCATCTCACAATTCTCCTCACAATATCCAATCAACGAGACAAGGTGGCGATGGCGGAGCTTTGAGAGCATCTCAATCTCTGTCTGGAACTCATGTACTCCCTGTTGGGAAAGTGGGTTTGCACGCTTTATGGCCACTTTGGTTTTACCTCTGTCGATTTCACCCCTATAGACCTTCCCAAACCCACCAACCCCAAGGAGAAGAGCCTCACTGAAGTCATTGGTTGCTTCCTTCATCTCTGCAAAGGAGAAGTGGCGGCAAAGGTTTGAAGGTAGTGATGAAGTACTGCTCCTTGTGGTGCCTGTTTTGGCAGAGTCTGTGGTGTGGGAATTGCTGTATGGTGATATAGGAAGCCACCCAGATGGACCAGCGCTGGTGGTAGAGCCCTTCCTCAGCCTTTGGCGACGGCGTAAAACAACGAAAGCAAGACAGATGAGAGCGAAAATAGCGAGAGCTCCGACCACACCTCCTGCAATAACTGGTGCACGGATCTTCCTGTGTGATGATTGGTTGGACCTTCCCAGATCAACCTCATCTTCTTGAGTGATAGTAGGATTAGGCCCTGCCAGGTTCCTCTCAGTGTCGCTCAACTTAAAGATCTCCAGTCCATTCAAGATTGCATCAAAATACTCTGACCCTGATCCCATATTTGGATGGAGTGCAATCCACAGATCCAGCAAGGATTGCCCATCTGCCTTAATAATGTAATCCTTATAAACTGGAACCCCATTATTCTCTCCCCAAAAGATAACATCAGCCTCTGGTTCAGCGGTCTGGTTATTTATATAGATGTAGAATACCCTTTGATTTGGCTTGTAAAATGGGGTTTGGATCTCACAGAAATGGAGCCTGATTAGGTAGTAGAATTTGGCATCGATAGGAAAAATCCATGTCAGGTTATATTTCTTGTTGATGTCGGGGTTTGGTCCCATTGATCTCGCAGTTGAATAGACCTGCAGTGGTGCAATGTAGGGCGGAACGTCAGTGTATTTAATGGTTACGTTTGCATCCTTTCCATACGCCACACCTGATGCTGCTGCAAGTATGTAACGTAAATCATCAGACCAAGATCGTGATAGGCCTGAATCTTCAACGGGTGAGATTTCATTCCCCCCGACATTCAATCGGATAATTGTCTGAAGTGCTGTGTCATCACTGATCTGGTAATCATTCTGAATGAGCTGCCCATTGAGGACTAAGCTGCCAGGTTTAGAAAAGATGGCGGGAATTGAAGTGATCTCTATCCCATTCACAAAAGCATAAGCTTTGGGAACATTAGAAGAAGGAGCAAATGTCAAGTTCAAGAATCCAGCCGTGGTGTTGATGGTGAACTCTCGTATGAAATAATCAACTTTCAGGGCCTTTGCCGTGGATAAATGTGCTGAAATTGCGTAGGAGAGTATAGGGACCAGCGGTGACGGAAAAGAATGCATTCGAGGCATCATACATACTGTAATTTGCGGGGTAGAAGTAGAGGCGGATGAATTTCCAGCCAGCGTCAACAGGGAAATTGTAGCTGAATTGGGAGGAAAAGATCCTAGCTGTCATGTAAGGAACCTGATCAACAGATGAGGCTTGGGAACTAGCTGTGTAGGCCTTGCTGTTCTGCAAGGAGGAACCGAACTTTGACCCAACATCACCAACCCAGTTGCGGTGGTATTTATCTGGTGACTGAGAAGATTCACCACAGTTCAAAAGGATTGGTGGGGGGAAATTGTCTGTTATCGAAGATGTAGTGTTTGTTGCTGCACAGGATAGATGGACAAAGACAAAGACATGGAGTAGGGCAAAAACATGAACCAGGTTCTTTCTTTTTGGTTCCTTCATTGATAAAAACAGAGGAAGTAGAGAAATCGTCAATATCAGAATATAAGTCTCTCTCTCTCTCTCTCTCTTTCAATCTCTATCTCTCTGAAATTTCTGAAAATTGATTGGAGATGAAGAAGATTTCAGTTTTCAACAAACCCAATTCCAGCAGAAGCATGATAAAATCCACATCGGGTCTCCTGAAAGCAAATGTCCAGTGAGTGAAGGGTTCTCTCTCACAAAGTGAAACTTCTGAAGATCGATTGCACATACCACAAAATGCGACGAGGCTCAGCAATGGACCAGCATCACGGAAAGATAGCAGGGAAGAAAAACCGGTCTTACACTTTCAACAAAAACAAGAGAATTTCACGAACCTCACTGTAATTCAAGTAAGCAAATACACAGTTACACACAACGGACGTTAAAATAAGGATTTGGGGTGGGGAAACGTAAGAAAGAGGAGAGTTTTCCAAGCTGCCAAACAGAAGAAAATGGGTGATAGAAAAGAAGGTAAAAAGAGATACCTGTACTAACAGAGAAATACGGAGTCGAGAGAGGAGATGGCCAACAAGGAAGTGAGAGGCACTAAAGAGAGTAGAAGCGTCCCTGTTTGTACCTGTCGTCTGTGATCTGTCGTCTGCCTCATTATCGTCTGAGCACTTAATGAGTTTTTTTCTTTAATTTATAATGGCGCCCCTTTTATGAGAAAGAGCACCCCTTTTCAAATTTTATGTTGAAATTAACAATACTTCGAATGATTATTCAGTATAATTTTTAGATTCTTTGTATCATCGAATCGTTCGAAAAGATTATAAAGATTCTTGGAATGATGCTAGAGTAAAATCTATTTAAAAATTTAAATAGTAAAATCTTTTTTTTAATTTTAAAGTTATTTTTAAGTACTATGTATTTACAAAATTTCTCAAATTAAATATTTGGACTAATTACGATAGCCTGATAAAAATACTTTAAGAATTAAAGGTCTTTTGATACTCTCAAATGCTTAAAACACTAGTGTTTTACAAATAAGGGTATCCATTGGTTGTGTGGAAAATATATTTGGGAGTGTCAAAAGACCTTAAAGTCTTAGAGTATTTTTATCAGGCTATCGTAATTAGTCTGGATATTTAATTTGAGAAATTTTGAAAATAAACAGTGCTTAAAAAATAACTTTAAAAAAAAAAAAATTAGTGTTTAAATTTTTAAATAGATTTTATTGTAGCATCATTCGAAGGATCTTTATAATCCTTCAAACGATTCGATGGTTCGAAGGATCTGAAAATTGCACTGAATAATTGTTCGAAGTATTTTGAGCAGAAGGGCAAAACGGTAATTTTCACATAAAATTTGAAAAGGAGTGCTCCCTGACGGAATTTGGGAGTGTCTGAATGGGGCGCCTTTATAATGGAAGGTGTTTCAAGTGTTTAACCCTACTAATTCTTTAGATATAAACCTCTCAATTTACACGTAATATAAAATTAATGGAGAAAGATCTTTTATAGTAGAGTGTGAATCGAACACAATATCCTTATTTCTTAAAGAATATTTTTTACCATTAGACTAACTTCTCGGAGTTTCTTTATAACGAGAGATTGCACTCTAAATATTGAACTAGTTCATATATTTTTAGATGAAATATATTGAAAATAAAAAAAAATATTAATTATATATTTATTTTGATATATTGTGTGAAGTCCTCTGTTTGCTCACTTAACCAAGACCCATCTCATGGTCAGTATACATTTCTCCATTTAAAGCAAGTCTTCACTGTGCTGCTTGTTATGAATATGATAACATGATGGACTGTTTTTTCATCTATTTAAAATTAATTCTTATAATTTCTCCAGTCATATAAAACTATTATATCGGTCCCAAGTTGCTTTGTATCCTCTGAGGTGAACTCTTGTTAAGTTGAAGTTCTTATTTGACGCTGGAGATACTACCATGTATTGTGGAGATACTACCATGTATTGTTCTATGGTTAATATAAAATATAAATACTATTTGCAGTTGAAACTCGAATTGGTTCAGGTCGGATTTCAATAAATTCAATTCAACTTATGTTAAAATTATTGAATCCAACTTTACTCGAATTACTGAACCTGACCTAATCTGACCATACTCAATCCGATTACTATTTTATAAGTTAGGTGTACTTGAGTCAGATCAGATTAAAACCCAATTCAAGTTTCACCCCTACTACTTTCCTAAAAAATAATATGCCACAAAGTATATGCAGTTCACATAATCAAAGAAAATTAACTAAATTACTTCAGAATTAAAGTATTAGTATGTAATAAGAATGTTGGGCTTAAGGCTCCAAATCCTATAATTTCCTTTCTATTCTTAGAGACTTTTTAATATGGTTTTTTCTTATACCTCAAGTGTTTGGCTTTCCAACTTATCGTATCAGTTTTAAAATATATATTCTATTTAGGACAAAATCAATCTAATCCTTTTAATTCACAAATTTAATCTTAAAAACCTTTTATCTTAAAATATTTTTTATTCATTTTTTTTCTATTTATTTGATACTAAAATTATAAGATTAAGTCAAATTCATCAAGTTCACCAAATTCATTCCTAAAATATTTTTTTCTTCATTTAGCTAATTGTTTATACGACTTGTCCCAAGTATTTGAATATGAATGGGATAAATCATTTTATCTTATTAAATCCAAACTAAAATCTCTAATTCTATTTCTCACATTTTTTTAAGATTTCATAAATCCATTTTAGCTGTAGATTAAAGTGTCTCTTTTGTATGTAAAGAAAAATAAAGAATGTTTGATCTCCTAATACCTTTTAATTATAACAATTCGATTCTTTTATGGTTTTTTTTTTTTATCTAAATATATCTCAATCATTTTTAACTCTTCCAAACATTTTCTTATCTTCTCATGTAATTTTTAAGGTTGTACTAATTCAATCATTTTTAACTCTTCCAAACATTTTCTTATCTTCTCATGTAATTGTTTAAGGTTGTACTAATTCAATCATTTTAACCTTGTCATACACAGTAACACTCATACATACAAAAGTAAAGAACTTTCAAACAATTAATCCACATAGACTCTAGTAGGCTTCTCATAGAAGTCTTCTAAATTCTAATTGTTATTTGACAGTTAGGGTCTTGGAGATTCTAATTATTTATGGTTTAACCTAGGTGCATGTTGGGTTGGGTTGGATTAATCATTTAATGAATGGATCAAATGCTGGATCAACTCTTTTAAACTTATCAAGTATTTGGATCAAGTTAACTCATTTAATAAAGATTTAGGTCACGTACAAGTTAGATCAACTCATTTACGTGCAGGTCAACTTTCATATGAGTCAGATTCAGGTTAAGTTGTCAAAGAATGGTTTATTTGGGTCGACCAATTAAATCTTGGTCTTCTACTTAGATCGTTTTGAGTTGTTTACTAAATGGGTTGGACCTGTTGGATCTCAACCCATCGAATTATTCCGTTTAAAGAAGAAAACTATTGACAGATGATAGACGAAGAAAATGTTAGAAGAGAGCCAGGGAAAGGTAAAATGGGAAATGTTAGAAGAGAGCGAGGAATGAAAGCTTATTGAGTAAGGGATTATGTAATGATCAGATTTTTTAATTAAATTGATATAAAAATTTTAATTATATCTAAATTGATTTTAAAATATAATTTAATGTTTTTAATTTAATTTAAATTGATTTAAAGTTTTTAATTAGACCTAAAATTTATTTAAAGATTTGTGAATTATTTTGACAACGTAACTAAAACCTAAATTGATTTAAAGATTTGTGAATTAATTTCCAACATAATTTAAATCTAATGATAATAATTTATTAACTCAAATATCCTACTTGTTAAATAAATAATTATTTTGAATAAATTTAATAATAACAAATCAATAAATAAACAAACAAAATAAAATAATCAGCTCATTTTCTCAAATTTTCAGAGGTTCCTTCGACTTCACTCGACTCGGTCTCAACTTGCACTGTTCCCGACTCTTTCTGAGTTGCTGCATCTTCTTGACTCACTACTCGACTCGCTTTGTTCAGAAAACTGATCATCAATGAAGCATTAAAATTTACACATTTTCATGCAATGCGATGGGAAATGTAGGTAGTGAAGAGCGAAAGGCCCAGTGGGCTGAAGCCCAAATAGGTTTGAACGAAAAGCCCATTGGGTTGGTATATGGATCAGGCCTTTATTTTTTATATAAGGCTTGGAAATGTCCATTCATGTGGCCCCGATATTCGAGAAGATAAGAAGGTTGCCAGTATTGAGTATTGGAATGGGTTTTCTTCAGTTAAGTGCCAACCATGGATAGATTTGCTCTTTTTTTTTTATCAACAAGAATATGCAAAATAGCATTAAGTTGGTTGGTGATTTATTTTCAACGTAATTTTTATGCTTAAGTGAGTGAAATTTGTTTTTTATTTTTTGAAATTGTTGTTGAATTAATTTCGGAAATTGTTTGGTGTGAATTTATTTTACATGTTCATAAAAAAAATTGGTGAAATTTTATCGAAATTAGAAGAGATTTCCATTTTTCATTCGATTTTTTTTATTGATTTCTTCTTAGAAGTCGTAAAAGATTTTCAAGATTTTTAATTTGTTAAGTGTGAGAATTTCTTACCAAAGTAAATAGGGGTGCATCTTGGGTTGAATTTTAACGCGATCCGCATGACTCGACTTGAGAAATCAATGGATTTGGGTTATGTATTTGTATATTTCGGGTCAGGTTGGGTTGGGAAAATAAAAAATCTGCATGAAATTTGGGTCACGTTGAATTGAGAAATTTAAAATCACTCGACTCGACCCGACGAACCAGACTTGACCCGTGTGCATCAAGTTGTAAAACACCACTTGGGTTGACTCGGGTCAAAAATTTAGGTCGAATCGGATTGAATAATTCATGTCAGCAATTGGGTCAAATCGAGTCGGGTTCAATAAATTTTAACGTAAGTTTGATTTGATTTATTAAAATCCTACCCAAGTTTTATTACTAAAAGTAAGTACCTATATAAAATTCTACTGAGTAAAATTTAAGATTCATCCATTGAAAAGAACCAAATTGAATCGTTGGTGAGACTGAAAAAGTGAGACTTTCCTCTAAGAAAATATATATGTTCAGGTTGAATTTTTCCACATCAATTTCTTGTGAATTCTGCTAATTATTTAATTAGAACCGCAGTTTTTATCAAAGAGAGTATATGTTAGTTTCCCTAGGCTACCTTTTAAATTTACCTTTCCATCTTTAGTTGTACAAACTTAAGTACATTGTTATGCCACTCAAAAAGTCTGAAGGATACTTAGATACCAACGAAAATATTAAATATAAGTAATTAAGTTTTAAAAGTTTAAAATCAAAAGATAGAAAATCAATTAACATATATTTTCTTTTTATGTCACACACATGGTTCTAAATATCGGCCGATACGCATTGTATTAACCGTACTTTCCAAATCTCGACCGATATCACTGAGATCTCGGCCAAAATCTCTGTCTAATCTCAGTTGAAATCTCAGTCCTGATATTGACCGAGATTCAGTAATACCGGTCAAACATTAAAAAAAAAAATGAAAAAATATGAAATTACTTAAAATAATCCATTTTTTTACTTTTTTTATTTTTATTTCTACAATTCATAACTTAAAATAGCACTCATTAACTAAGTAAACAAATTATAAAATTATTCTACAATTTTTTGTCATTTATCTTCTTTTTTTTTTTGTAATTTTTCACCATTTTATTACAAATTATTTAATTTCACGATATCGTAACTTTAAAATTATATTAGAAGTTGTAAATGCCCGATATTTTATGAAAAATTTACATATTCAATGAACATATAATTATCTGCATTTACTGTAATTTTTTCAGAATTTTTTCAGAATTTTTTCAAAATATAAAAAAATAAAATAAAAGCACTTAGCAGACTATCGGCCAAGATCTCAGTTGGGCCGATTTTTCTACCCCTGATACTTACACTCACACGTGATCATGTGAAGTCCAAACTCTTTTCAAGAGTATTTCTCAATGTTAAATCTTAAATGAGAAAATGTTATTTAGATGCTTTTCTTTTCTTTAAAAGAGCATGCTGCAAAAGATGTACGATACTCCAATCTTTGTCTGTTGCATTGTTACTGCGGAAGTTGTACTTTAGGCACCAGTGCAGGGTGGGAACCATAATTCAATTGGGCTCACTTAAGTGGGAACCATAATTCACTTGGGCTCACTTAGGTGGGAACCACAATTTACTTGGGCTCACTTTGAAGAGAGCTTGAAACTTTATACATTTAAAATCTCAATTTGATCAAATAAAAAATTCATGTTTTTAAGGACTTAAAAATATATCCTTATTTGATAGTAAAAATATATCAAATTTGATGGTGAATTGATAATTCTGAGATCAAATTAAATATTAGTGCAATTTATAAAATAGAGTAAAGTAAATTCAAATGAATTGTAGTGATGGTTAAGAACTTGTTTTAAGAAGCGGGAGTTCTGAATTTGAAAGATAGATAATGCAAAAGTGTGGGAGTTAAGAGTGTCTACATTGGTATTATTTTGGTTTTGGCCTCTCTCTCTTACGCTCTTGTTTTATTTTGTAATATTGTCTTTTCAATATATTCTTTTTGTTATCGTTTAAAAAAGAAGAGTAAATAGCCTTTGATAGATGGTCTCACCATACATTATCCAAAGTTGTTTATTTGTAATCTTGAGTAGAAAATAGAAATTTAAGTGTATTCTCTAATGGTAATTTTATAACTCAACTGAACATTAAGAATGACTCAAATGTTAAATTGAAATGGCTCATTCAAGTCAACTTTCAAAATATATGTTTAGTGGATGGAGCACACATGAAGCAATTTTGTTTTGAAATAGATAAAGTACATTAAAAGATCAAATTAGAATGATCGAAATAAAAAAAAAAATTAATGGTATTTTAATATGAGTGATGCATACAAGATCTGAAGATTGACATAATAAGTTGTTGAATAAAAAAAATTAATAGATTAAAATGGAAATAAAAATTAAAAAACAAATTTAAATAAATAAATAAAAATATTGCATGAATTACTCTTTGTGAGTAGAGACAAATATTTGTCACAATCTTCTATAGTTTGGACTGGCTTAGGAGAGGTGGAAGTCTGGGTTTCTCTTGTGCTCTTTCTCCTCCAATGCCTCTGCCCCTCTCTCTCTCTCTCTCTCACTTCTATTAGCCATTTTCTTCTGTTTGGGAGCATGGAAAACCTCCTTTTTTCTCACATTCACTCTGCTTTCATCAATGGAGAAGCTGGAAAGAAAGCACCCAGTTTCCCTTTACACCGCACTCCATGTAGTTCTCTTCATCCATCTCCCTGCAGCAACAAACACTACATCGTCCATGACCGACAACCTTCCGCCACCAATCCTTTTGAATTGTGGTGCATCTTCTCAGTCGCAGGAGGTATACCACCGGAGCTGGATCAGTGATATTGGGTCCAATTATGCTCCTTCTCAGGGCCGGCCCTGACTTTAGGCCAACTAGGCCTCCGTCTAGAGCCCTCAATGTGACCAATGAGCTGTAGGGCTTCCACATGCACTTCTCTCGTAGCCTAAGCCCCCACCACTGCAGTGCGCCTAGAGTCCCTCAGATTTCAGGGCCGGCACTGCTCCTTCTTTGCATAACACCATGGCTTATACATCCTGTAAGCGTTTATTAGCGGAAATAATAAACACACCAAAATATCGGAATAAAATCACAAGAACAAACAACACCAAAGATTTACGTGGTTCGGCCCACCTAGCCTACGTCCACGGAGCGTGTAATGATTTTATTATTCAGAGAAAGAAGAAAGAAAAGAGAGTACAATATAAATTCCTTAGAATGTATACCAAAAACCCAAACACAGTCGGGATCCCGATCAATCTCCTTCTTCTCTGTTATGTTTGCTGACAGTATGTCAGCCCTCTTTCACATACACACCTTTCTTGTTATTGCCGAGTAAACCCATTGATATTCCGACACCTTTGTCTGAATAACCATGTGCAGCAACACCCCTCTGTCTGTGACTGATTGCTGGTGTATGGCTTCTGATCAGCAAGCAGAAAACCTCTCTGCTTGCTGCTGTTGTGGATCGGCTGCTACCTCTCTTTGTCTCCAATGACAAGAGAAGAAGACAGATCAGCACCTCTGATCTGCAGTCCTTTGCTCCTCAAACAGAACAGCCCCACATTGATAGCAGAGAACCTCTTCTCACGCTGATCTCATGTCTTGGGTAGCCAATGCACTGCTTGTATTTATAAGCCTTGGAGACCCTTGTCTCATATGAATATTATGCAGTCCTATAGAAGGACTTTTAGCCATATCCAATTGCACAAATTCACCTTTCCATAATGATTAGATCTTTGCAGTTATACCTTGCTGCATTAGGAGTCTTCCAACGTCTTGTGTTAATATTAGGAACTTACCCAATTGTAAATAGTAATTGCCTAGAGTTCCCAATATAGCAGTTACCTCATTTAACTGCTGTCTCATAGCAATTGCTATTCACATTAACATTGGGTTTCCTTGTTTAATTCAAGCCATAATCCAACAATCTCCACCTTGGCGAGAATTCCACAAATCCTCGAGACGAACTGAGACACCGCCCTCGACTCTACCTGCATTTGTAACTATGCACCTCCGTGCACACCAGCCGCTCTCGGCTGAGCTCCACCTGTAGCTGTATCCATCTGCATCTCTGTGAGATGCGCGCATCTCCATGCACTGGGATGCTCCAATTGTTTCTTCAATTAGAAGAGTTGGCCAAACCCAAGTCTTGCTTGGACTTGACAGCTATCCACCGCTTTATCGGACCTGACGCACTTTTCTTTGTGTGGCACGACGTCGTTTTTCCATTCCCATCTGTGTTTTCACCTGCACCATGGAAACCAAACGAAAAACCACAAGAATCTAATGCAAAAGTGACCTTACTTTTCGAGCCTTGCCTGACTGGAGGCTTGCGGGTCCTTCTCCTTCTGCCCACATCCCGATTAGAAGGTTCCTGATGTCTGTTAATTACTGTACTCCCTAACAGTGTATACAGACTACCATGCCTCTTTCCCTTCATTACTATCATGGCTCCCTTAACCACTCTGAGAGTCCCATCCATAGTTTTGAAGGCGAATCCCTCCGATTGAAGAATACCCAATGAAATTAAATTCATTTTTAAATATGGAACATGACGCACATTCTCAAGCGTCTTCACCATTCCATCAAACATTTTGATTTTTATAGTCCCGATCCCGATAATTTTGCTAGTTGCCCCATTGGCCATTTGGGCAACTCCACCATTGCAAGGTTTGTATGTATCAAACCATTCCCTCCTCGGACACATATGATAGGTACACCCTGAATCTAAAATCCAATTATTATTTAAATTTTCCGTACCTTTTGTGACTGTACAGACAACCATCTGTGCTATAGCATCACGATCATCGCTTGATTGAGCTGAATTTTGTGATCTGGCCTCCCGATCACGTTTCAACTGATTGCAGTCCCTTATCATGTGTCCTTTCTTCTCACAATAATAGCAGCTGAATTTACCTGTACCCCTTGATTTTGACCTCGACCACCTTTGGTTTTTGGAATCTCTCCCGATTCCTCTGCCGCGCTGCTTATCCTCCTTAGCGAACACCAGTCCACCTGAATTTGGATGTATTTGTTGACGCCCTGATGTTCTCCGTCTGCGGCAATGCCGTTATCACCTCGTCCACCGTCACAGTTTCTCTACCAACCAGTAGAGTGGTCACCACTGTATTAAAGGAAGGGGGAAGAGAAGCCAATAATATCACGGCCTTGTCAACCTCCTCGAATCTCACATCAACACTCGCCAGTTGAGTGATGATTTTGTTATATGCATGAAGATGATCTAAGAAGGGTTCCTTCTTCCATCCGCAACTGGTACAGTTGTTTTCTCAGGATCAACTTGTTTGTGAGTGACTTCGCCATATACAGAGTCTCCAATTTCTTCCATAATTATGTTACAGAAGTTTCATCAAAAACAAGATATTTTACCTCCGGTGCCAGACACATCCGTATGGTTGCCACCGCCTTCATCTGTAGTTCATTCCACGCATTATCTGACATGACATCCTTCTATTTGTCCTTCCCTTTCTCGTCGGAAGAACTTGGCTTCTCCCTCTCTTGCAGTGCTTTATGTAGCCCTTGATGTACAAGAATATCCTTTACGGAACTCCGCCAAAGACTGAAGTTATTTTTCCCGTCGAAGGGCTCCACCTCGAACTTTGTGCTCGGCACTCCTCTCATGCCCATTGTGTTGTATTCCGATCTCCAACAATTCCCTGGTCTCCAATCAAAGCTACTGATACCACTTGTAAGCGTTTATTAGCGGAAATAATAAACACACCAAAATATCGGAATAAAATCACAAGAACAAACAACACCAAAGATTTACGTGGTTCGGCCCACCTAGCCTACGTCCACGGAGCGTGTAATGATTTTATTATTCAGAGAAAGAAGAAAGAAAAGAGAGTACAATATAAATTCCTTAGAATGTATACCAAAAACCCAAACACAGTCGGGATCCCGATCAATCTCCTTCTTCTCTGTTATGTTTGCTGACAGTATGTCAGCCCTCTTTCACATACACACCTTTCTTGTTATTGCCGAGTAAACCCATTGATATTCCGACACCTTTGTCTGAATAACCATGTGCAGCAACACCCCTCTGTCTGTGACTGATTGCTGGTGTATGGCTTCTGATCAGCAAGCAGAAAACCTCTCTGCTTGCTGCTGTTGTGGATCGGCTGCTACCTCTCTTTGTCTCCAATGACAAGAGAAGAAGACAGATCAGCACCTCTGATCTGCAGTCCTTTGCTCCTCAAACAGAACAGCCCCACATTGATAGCAGAGAACCTCTTCTCACGCTGATCTCATGTCTTGGGTAGCCAATGCACTGCTTGTATTTATAAGCCTTGGAGACCCTTGTCTCATATGAATATTATGCAGTCCTATAGAAGGACTTTTAGCCATATCCAATTGCACAAATTCACCTTTCCATAATGATTAGATCTTTGCAGTTATACCTTGCTGCATTAGGAGTCTTCCAACGTCTTGTGTTAATATTAGGAACTTACCCAATTGTAAATAGTAATTGCCTAGAGTTCCCAATATAGCAGTTACCTCATTTAACTGCTGTCTCATAGCAATTGCTATTCACGTTAACATTGAGTTTCCTTGTTTAATTCAAGCCATAATCCAACACATCCAATTCTCAAGCCGCCTCTGTCGAGCGGGTTCCTTTCATGGCTGCTCAAATCTTTCCCTCCCAATTCACATTGTCGGAACAATGGAAGGATACTACCGCCTTTCCTTAAAACCCACACCACAGGAACTACTAAAATGGCCACTAGAGTGAGCAACACGTCTCCAATCCCTTCAAAGCTCTGCCGTTATTTCTCCTTTGGAGAGATGAAGGAGGCAAGCCTATGACTTCAGTGAGACATAAGGAGTGAATATTATTTCATTATCATATAGACTCCCTCCAAAGTATTTCAATCACACTTAACACATGTCCAATGAATTTCATAAGGATTGAATATTATTTCATTAAATTATTTTCTCAAAAAAACCCTATTTTGAAATCCTCTTAACATTGAAATTTTAAAAAAAATGAAAATAACTCAAAATAGGCAAATTTTAAGGGAAACATGTTTAGAAATTTTCAAACCTGAAGAAATTACTTTTAAAACCTTTTTAAAATCTCATCCAATGAAAGATTTAACTCGAAAAATAGTTAAAAGTTGAAACTATTTTTAAAAATTAAAGAATTACTTCAGAATTAAAGTATTAGTATGTAATAAGAATGTTGGGTTCAAGGCTCCAAATCCTATAATTTCCTTTCTATTCTTAGAGACTTTTTAATGTGGTTTTTGCTTATACCTCAAGTGTTTGGCTTTCCAATTTATCGTATCCAATGTAACAAATATCTCCGATATTTTCATTTTTATCACGAAAATATCAGCAAAAACCCCTGAGCGTTGCAGGCTTGCAGCAACTTTTCAGTGCTCATGGTTTGAGTAGGACTTTCCGTGCCTAATTACTAATATATATCCGGGACTGAGGTAACTTGTACGGTTAAAAAGCTCTCCTTGTGAAGAGACGTATTGGGTTTGATTCAGGATCAAATTCCTTTGGACTACTTGCCATGGATCCAACCGTATGAAAACCATCTTAGATAATGTTCTCTTATTTTTATTTATTAAAATTATTTTAAAATTTATTTAATGAGTTTATTTTACTTTTATATTATAATATTAATTTCATACATCTATTTAAGTAAATCTCAAAAATGAATTAGTAAATAGAAATGGTCATAAAATTGGACCTATTGTATTGTTTCTAAGATGGCATTATTAGATAAGAATTGTGAAAATGATTTCAATCATCACTTTGATTAGGTTTATGCTTAGGTGATTTGACTCTTGCTTGATGCCAAGGGCAGATTTATTGAGCAGGCTACCAAAATTGATGGGGTCAATTTTTTGAGAACTGATTGATTAAAGATTAGGATAACACTCTCCACCACATACTAAAATCTTTAATCTTAAAGACATGAATAGGGTTTGAAATCTCGGTATCGGTCAAAAAATTTCTCTCTTATTTTTTTTAAAAAAAAATCTACTAATATCGACTGATATTAGCGATATATATCAGATATCGGTCGATACGTATCATGTGAAGGAAAATGACTTTGTATATAGTGAGAGCAACAATGGATTTTAGATTAGATTTAAGTTAGGTTGATCATATATATAGAATTTTTTTTTTAAAAAAAAATTGATTGAAATTTTTAAGCTTAGTTTAGATCTAAATTTTGTTCTACTCAATTCGGTTTAATCTAATTCAACTTAGACTTTATAATAATTTATAAAAAAACGGATGGATAAATTTAAAAAAAAATTAATAGAAAATGAAAAAGAAGTGGAGGGGTTGTACAATCAAGAACCTGTCTCAGAAAGTGGGGGTCCTGTATTCGATTCACACTCAATCCCAAAGGGCCACTCCTCATTTTTTAAATGGTTTTAGATTAGGCGGGGTTCTATACTTCTTTATGGGATTAAACTTAAATTTTTAAAATAAGTCAAATTTAATTATTTTAGAAAACATTAATCTCAATTTTCTTAGGTTGAGTTGAGTTAGATCCTTTCATCGAGTAAAAAATTGCCACCTCCAATCTCATATTTATTATGGTCTCAAATTGATTATGAATGCATTGTCTTTTCAATCAATGCAAGGATACATGGATACTGTCCAAAAGTCTAATGGCACACCAAAAATAGGGTTTTTGGATGGATGCTCATGCATAATAAAATTATAGTAATATTATATGTATATTTAAAAATATAAATTCTAAATATTCACTGGCACTTAATACAAACCATGGGTAAAAAATCGATTCGTTACAGAAGCGGTCGTTACGCTCAGGGTTCAAAATTCGGTATCGACCTATATTATTCTCTTTCCTCTTTTTTTTTTTAAAAATGGCAAATATCGACCGATGTTTTGATATCAGCCGATAAGATACGGCCGAGATATCATATATCCTTGCATTTTTAAATAATATATTTTCCGCAAGATTTTTCCGTTAAACTCCAGATAAAAACCCAAGAATTTGAAAATATCCCGCTATTAACAATTGTCGTTAATATCTCGAGAATGAGATTTGTGACAATGATCGTATCAATTTTAAAAATATATTCTATGTAGGACAAAATCAATCCAATCCTTTTAATTCACAAATTTAATCTTAAAAACCTTTTATCTTAAAATATTTTTTATTCATTTTTTCTATTTATTTGATACTAAAATTATAAGATAAAGTCAAATTCATCAAGTTCACCAAATTCATTCCTAAAATATTTTTTTCTTCATTTAGCTAATTGTTTATACGACTTGTCCCTAGTATTTGAATATGAATGGGATAAATCATTTTATCTTATTAAATCCAAACTAAAATCTCTAATTCTATTTCTCACATTTTTTTAAGATTTCATAAATCCATCTTAGCTGTAGATTAAAGTGTCTCTTTTGTATGTAAAGCAAAATAAAGGATGTTTGTTCTCCTAATACCTTTTAATTATAACAATTCGATTCTTTTATGGTTTTTTTTTTTTTTTTATCTAAATAAATCTCAAACTAGCTTGAATTGCATCTTCTTTCTTATCTTCTCATGTATTTGTTTAAGGTTTTACTAATTCAATCATTTTTAACTCTTCCAAACATGTTCTTTTCTTCTCGTGTAATTGTTTAAGGTTGTACTAATTCAATCATTTTTACCTTGTCGTACACCGCAACACTCATACATACACAAGTAAAGAACTTTCAAACAATTAATCCACAGACTCTAGTTGGCTTCTCATAGAAGTCTTCTAAATTCCAATTGTTATTTCAGAGTTAGGGTCTTGGAGATTCTAATTATTTATGGTTTAACCTAGGTGCATGTTGGGTTGGGTTGGATTTATCATTTAATGAATGGATCAAATGTTGGATCAACTCTTTTAAGCTTATCAAGTATTTGGATCAAGTTAACTCATTTAATAAAGATTTAGGTCACGTAAAAGTTAGATCAACTCATTTACATAATACTAAGTAGGTCAACTTTCATACGAGTCAGATTGAATTAAGTTCTTAAAGAATGGTTTATTTGGGTCGACCAATTAAATCTTGGTCTTCTACTTAGATCATTTTGAGTTGTTTACTAAATGGGTTGGATCGGACCTGTTGGATCTCAACCAATCGAATTATTCCATTTAAAGAAGAAAACTATTGATAAATGATAGATGCAGAAAATGTTTGAAGAGAGCGAGGGAAAGGTACAATGGGAAATGTTAGAAGAGAGCAAGGAATGAAAGCTTATTGAGTAAGGGATTATGTAATGATCAGATTTTTTAATTAAATCGATATAAAAATTTTAATTATATCTAAATTGATTTTAAAATATAATTTAATGTTTTTAATTTAATTTAAATTGATTTAAAGTTTTTAATTAGACCTAAAATTTATTTAAAGATTTGTGAATTATTTTGACAACGTAACTAAAACCTAAATTGATTTAAAGATTTGTGAATTAATTTCCAACATAATTTAAATCTAATGATAATAATTAATTAACTCAAATATCCTACTTGTTAAATAAATAATTAATTTGAATAAATTTAATAATAACAAATCAATAAATAAACAAACAAAATAAAATAATCAGCTCATTTTCTCAAATTTTCCAAGGTTCCTTCGACTTCACACGACTTGCACCGTTCCCGACTCTTTCTGAGTTGCTGCGTCTGCTTGACTCACTACTCGACTCCAGGGGTAAAAAATTCGGCCGATACTGTGTTTATCGGCCGAAATATATCGGATTTTCGACCACCGAAATATATCGGCCGATACGTATAGTATTGGCCTTACAAAAAAAAATCGGCCGATATGACCGAATTTTTGACCGATAATTCGGTCATAATATCGGCCGAATTTAAAAAATTCGGTTGTTTATTTTTTTTTTAAAAAAACCCTTTTTTTTTTTTAAGAAATATGGGAAGAGAAATAATGGAAAGAGATAAAAGAAAATATGGAGAAAAGATTGAAAGAAAAAAGTCGCTACACCTTTCACAACTTTCCTTTCTCTTCTTTTTCTTCTTCGTTGATGGGAAAAAAATACAGAGAGCAGCGGCGGCTGCTAGGGTTTAATAGAGAGAGTGAAAGAGAAGAAGGGTATTAAAATATTATGAACATCAGGGCTTCTAAGTGGAAACCATCTTTGAAAAGGAACCCACGTGAGCTTCCTAAAGAGCTCACGTGGAAGCCCATGTGTGTATTCTATTTTTTTTTTTTTAAATACAATATTTACTTATATTGAAAGTAAGAAGTATAATGTTGTCTTTTATTTATTTTATTGTAATAATTTAATATTATATTTACCATCTAATATTTTTACTATTGTCATTATTATTAGAAGGTATTCTTTATTTTTATTATATCAATTTAACATAATTAACTATAGCTCATAATTTTATCTAATAATTTTATTTATCTAATTATTATTAATGAAAAATAAAATCTATTTTCTCAAATGAAAGAAAATATTATATTATTATGTATGACATTTGTGTGGTTATCAGTTCAAGTGATCAGTACTCCATTAGTTTCATTTTCTAATATTTTTTCTACATTATTATGTAATTTTCAATCATTTTATTACTTATTTTTTTATTTCTATAATTCATAACTTAAAATAACACTCATTGACTAAGAAAATAAATTATGAAATTATTTCTACAAATATTCCTTATTTATATGGTTTTCCTTGTAATTTTCACCATTCTATTACTAATTATATAATTTCCCGGTATCGTAACTTCAAAAATATATTAGAAGATGTAAATGTCCAATATTTTATGAAAAAATTACATATTCAATAAGCCCATAATTATCTGCATTTACTGTAATTTTTTTAGACTTTTTTTTTAAAAAAAATGACAGGAGAGAGAAAAAGTGAGGCTGATATATCGACCGATATGAAAAATTGACTCACTTTATTCAGAAAACTGAGATCACAGGGGAAGGACTATCGACTTTCCAGAGCGAAAGGCCCGCTGGGTGAAGCCCTTTGGTGACTGTTTTGTACTCAATTTTGGTTTGAATGAAAGGCCCACTGGGTTGGTATATGGATGAGGCCTTTATTTTTTATACAAGGCCTGAAAACGTCCATTCGTGGGCCGACAATGACATTCGAGAAGATAACAAGGTTGCCACTATTGCATAGAGATTGCAATGGGTTTTCTTCAGTTAAGTGCCAACCATGGATAGATTTTCTCTTTTTTTTTTTTTCTTTCTTTATCAACAAGAATATGCAAAATAGCATTGCGTTGGTTGGTGATTTATTATCAAGGTATTTTTTATGCTTAAGTGAGTGAAATTTGTTTTTTATTTTTTGAAATTGTTGTTGAATTAATTTCGGAAATTGTTTGGTGTGAATTTATTTTACATGTTCATAAAACAAATTGGTGAAATTTTGTCGAAATTAGAAGAGATTTCCATTTTTCATTCAATTTTTTATTGAATTTCTTATTAGAAATCGTAAAAGATTTTTAATTTATTAAGTGTGAGAATTTCTTATTAAGTAAACTACTTTTATAAAATTCTACTCTCAGTGAAATTTAAGATTCATCCATTGAAAAGAACTAAATCGAATTGTTGGTGAGACTGAAAAAGTGAGATTTTCCTCTAAGAAAATATATATGTAGAGGGAGGTCGAATTTTTCCACATTAATTTCTTGTGAATTCTGCTAATTATTTAATTAGAATCGTAGTTTTTATCAAAGAGATTATATGTTAGTTTCCCAAGGCTATCTTTTAAATTTACCTTTCCATCTTTAGTTATACACATTGTGACAAATACCGTTCTCGGGATATTAATGGCAAATGGTAATAACATGATATTTTTAAACTCTCAGATTTTTACTGGGAATTTAACGGGAAAATCTCGCGGAAATTATAATATTAAAAAAATAAAAAATAGAATAAATAAAAAATTAATGAAATAAAAATGGCATAGGAAATTTACCGGGAATGTAGTGGGAAGTTACCGGCAATTTACCGGGATATTATCGCGTTATTAACGTTTATCGCATTTTCAACGCGATTTTATCGGGACTTTACTGGAAATTTATCGTCATGGCAATAAAAACACTTTTTTAACGCGGTAAATTTGAAAATACCGCCGATATTTGTGACAAGGGTTATACAAACTTAATTACATTGTTACGCAACTCAAAAAAAAATTAAAATCAAGATATAGAATAATCAATAAGAGTTGAAACTTTAGACAACCTCTATTTATATGGTCTTTTTATGTCACATGATCATGTGAAGCCCAAACTCTTTTCAAGAATACTCTCGATGTTAAATCTTAAATGAGAAAATGTTATTTAGATGTTTTTTTTCTTAAAATAGCATGCTACAAAAGATATTCGACACTCCAATTTTTCCACAAGTTGTAACTTAGGGTGCGTTTAGATGGAGGATAATTTTTCAGGAGAGTGCATCCAAAGGTAAGAGTATTCCAAAGTAAGAAAAGGAGGATAAAAATGAGTGTTATCTAATGACCTCCCCAATTACTAAACAAGGGTAATGAAGGGTTACCCCTATCACCCCTTTACCCCAATCCAAACGCAGCCTTAGGCACCCGTGCATGGTGGGAACCATAATTCACTTGGGCTCACCTTTGAAGAGAACTTGAAACTTTATATATTTAGAATCTCAATTTGATCAAATAAAAAATTCATGCTTTTAAGGGCTTAAAAATATATCCTTATTTGACAGTAAAAATATATCAAATTTGATGGTGGATTATAATTCTGAGATCAAATTAAATATTAGTGCAATTTATAAAATATAGTAGTACAAGAGAGTTTTAAAACTAAAGTGAACTTTGTAGAACCACAATAGACTTGATGCTCAAGTGATTCCTTATTATTTAGATATGCCAATGTATTATTTGACTGTAGAATAATATAGAAGTTTTTTCTATATTTAACATAAAGTAATTCACCTCATCTGTAAAATCTCATTTTGATCAATTAAAAAAGCCATGCTTTCAAGGGCTTAAAAATATATCTTTATCTTACAGTAAAAATGTATCAAATTTGATGGTGGGCTAGATATTAAGAATGAAATTAAATTGAATATAACTGTAATTTATAGAGTAAAGTAAATCCAAATGGATTGTAGGGATGGCTAAAAGTTTGTTTTAAGAAGCGGAAGTTCTGAATTTGAAAGATAGATAATTTAAAAGTGTGGGAGTTAGAGTATTTGCATTGTATTTGCATTTCCTTTTGGTTTTGGCCAATCTCTCTTATGCCTCTTGTTTTATTTTGTAATATTCTCTTTTTTATTACCGCTCAAAAAAAAAAAAAGTAAATAGCCTTTGTTAGATGGTCTCACCATACATTATCCAAAGTTGTTTATTTGTAATTTTGAGTAGAAAATAGAAATTTAAGTGTATTCTCTAATGGTAATTTTATAACTCAACTGAACATTAAGAATGAGTCAAATGTTAAATTGAGATGGCTCATTCAAGTCAACTCTCAAAATATATGTTTAGTGAATGGAGCACATGAAGGAATTTTGTTTTGAAATAGATAAAGTACATTAAAAGATCAAATTAGAATGATTAAAAAAAAAATTTAATGGTATTCTAAGATGAGTGAAGCATACAAGATCTGGAGATTGACATTATAAATTGTTGCATAATAAAAAAAAAATAGATTAAAATGGAAATAAAAATTAAAAAACAAATTCAAATAAATAAATAAAAATGCTGCATGAATTACTCTGTGAGTAGAGACAAATATTTGTCACAATCTTCTGTAGTTTGGACTGGCTTAGGAGAGGTAGAAGTCTTGGTTTCTCGTGCTCTTTCTCCTCCAATGCCTCTGCCTCCCTCCAAGAATCTCTCTCTCTCTCTCTCTCTCTCTCACTTCTATTACCCATTTTCTTCTGTTTGGGAGTATGGAAAACTTCCTTTTTTCTCACATTCCCTCTGCTTTCATCAATGGTGAAGCTGGAAAGAAAGCACCCAGTTTCCCTTTACACCGCACTCCATGTAGTTCTCTTCATCCATCTCTCTGCAGCAACAAACACTACATCGTCCATGACCGACAACCTTCCGCCACCAATCCTTTTGAATTGTGGTGCATCTTCTCAGTCGCAGGAGGTATACCACCGGAGCTGGATCAGTGATATTGGGTCCAATTATGCTCCTTCTCAGGGCCGACCCTGACTTTAGACCAACTAGGCCGCCGTCTAGAACCCTCAATGTGACCAATGAGCTGTAGGACATCCATTTGCACTTCTCTCATAGCTTAAGCCCCCCATCAATGCAGTGCGCCTAGAGTCCCTGAGATTTCAGGGCCGGCACTGCTCCTTCTTTGCATAACACCATGGCTTATACAGCCAATTCTCAAGCCGCCTTTGTCGAGCAAGTTCCTTTCATGGCTACTCAAATCTTTCCCTCCCAATTCACATTGTCGGAACAATGGAAGGATGCTACCGCCTTGCCTTAAAACCCACACCACAGGTACTACTAAAATGGCCACTAGAGTGAGCAACACGTCTCCAATCCCTTCTCTGCCGTTATTTCTCCTTTGAAGAGATAAAGGAGGCAAGCCTATGACTTCAGTGAGACATAAGGAGTGAATATTATTTCATTATCATATAGACTCCCTCCAAAGTATTTCAATCACACTTAACACATGTCCAATGAACTTCATAAGGACTGAATATTATTTCATTAAATTATTTTCTCAAAAAAACCCTAATTTTTTTTTTTTGAATGGTAACATTGAACTAAATTAAAAGGAAGAAAAGTACAGAAACCAATATAAAAGGCATAAGAGGGTTAGGCCAAAAAGAAAGAAACAACAACAAAAACAAAAAAACAAAAACTCAAAACATGTGGAAAAACAACAAAGAAAATAAACAGCAACAAACTCAAAAAGGACACTAGCACTAATCTCCTGGAAGATGAAATACGCGTGTGATCGGGACCGTCGACACCATTCTTAGCAAAGAAGTCAGCCACTTCATTTGCAGTCCTACTGATATGCATAAAGGAGACCTCCATGCCTGAGATCAACTCCCTAATCTCCCTAACAATAGTAACTAACCTCCATGGAGGCCGTTTCAATCCCCTTGCCCACCTAATAGCATTTGTCGAATCGCCTTCAACCACTAGTTTTCCTCCCCCAATACCCGCCCCTAAGATCAAGGCTCTCCTGATGCTAAGAAGTTCTGCCTCATTGGAGTCTTTAACTCCAACAGATTCAGAAAAGACAACACGAGAATGACCTAGATGATCCCTAAGGATACCCCCAATCCCAGCCTGTCCGGGTTTGCCCCTGGCTATTCTGTCCATATTAAATTTCAAGGTCCCATTTGGTGGAGGAGCCCAAACCATTTGCTCTTTCCTTCTACGACAACTAGCTGACATGAAACCCTCCCAAGACATCTGGAGATCGGTAGCCCTAAATGCATTGAAAGACTTATGGGATAAGAGCTAGACACATAATCTCCAATTCGCTTTTTGGCAGAGATCACTAATTTCTGAAATTTTTCCTTCAAAAATTCTGGAGTTTCTTTCCTTCCATATAGTCCAAGCAACCACCGCCGGAATCGTGATCCACGCCAATTTTCTTTTGATGTTGAGCTTAGGGATAAACCAGGAATCGATCATACTAGACCAATTGTCAGGGCAGACCCAAGAAACTCCCATCAAGTTCAGAAAGTAACACCAAAGGTACCTAACGGTGGGGCAAGTGATGAAGAGATGATCCAAAGTTTCTTCGGCTATCCCACACAGAGGGCACAAGGTGTCCTCATCTGGCCTCAACAATCCCCTTCTTCTAAGATCCATCCTGGTCAATATTTTCTTTTTCGCTCCACACCAGAGAAAAGTTTGAACTCTAGGGGGTGTAGGACTCATCCAGATTAACTTCTGACACGATAGAGTGTTGATTGAGTTTTGTGTCATCAAGTCGATCAAAGCCTTAACGGAAAATACCCCAGAGGAAACTCCTATCCAAGCTAGCTCATCCTCTGTCTCAAGGTCTATCGGAAATTCCTTCAATTGATCCTTAATTCCTTCAATTGATCCTTCAGATCATTCAAGCTATCGAGCTCAAATGATCGAAGATCTCTCCTAAAGTCAAAGTGCCAAGATACACGAGATCCGTCAACGCAGTAGACCTCTTGAACCAGTGCTTGCCCATTTCTAGCAGCTCTAAAGAGTCTTGGATACCTCTCCTTTAAAGGTCTATCTCCCAACCATAAGTCTTACCAAAAAAAGGTTCGATTGCCCTTACCCACCAAAATACGTAAATTTTCCTTGAACAAGGAACCCAATTCCGTCCTACCTTGGCTCACCCTCCACCAAGTTTGAAGAGGCCTTGAGCCCAGTTTTTCTACTTCTTCCCCCAGGCTCCACCCATTTACATCCGACACTCCATACTTTGCTGATAAAATCCGAACCCAAAGCGCTTGCTTTTCAACTCCAAACCTCTAGCCCCATTTGCAAAGAAGGGCTTCATTCTTAACCCGAAGGGGAACTATTCCTAGGCCACCTTTCTCTTTGGGCTTAGTGACCTCCGCCCAGGCCACTAAATGAACCTTTCTTTTCTCCTCCCTCTCGCCCCAAAGAAACCTTCTAAATTTCGTCTCAATTTGATTAGCCACGTCCTTTGGCATTTCAAAAAGGGACATGAAGTACGTAGGGAGGTTGGTGAGAACCGACTTGATTAAAGTCAACCTACCCCCCAAAGAAAGATACTTCCTGCCCCACCCAGCTAATCTTTTTTCTATCCTTTCCACCACAGATGTCCAAAAGCTCTTTGATCTTGGATTCCCTCTAACAGGCAGTCCAAGATAAGAGAAGGGGAGTTTAGCAAACCCGTAGCCAAGATCATCAGCCCAAGTTTTAACTCTCAACTCATCCATCTCAACTCCAATGAGACTACTTTTGCCTAAGTTGATGCGCAGACCAGATACCAGCTCAAAACACCTTAGAACCGCTCGAAAACCTAACACCTCCCTCCTACTAGCATCACAGAAAAATAAGGTATCATCAGCAAATTGTAGATGTGTAACGGCCGGTCCGTTTGGGCAAACCTCAAAGCCCCTAACAATTCCTGCTTCCTTAGCCTTCTCCACAAGCCTATTGAGGCTTTCTCCCACCATTGTGAATATGAATGGAGAAAGCGGATCCCCCTGTCTTAGACCTCTACTTGCCTCTATTGGAGGTGTAGGTGAGCCATTCACTAAAACCGAATACCTGGTATCCTCCACGCAAGCCTTCATCCATCTCCTCCATTTGTTTCCAAAACCCATTCTACAGAACAGATATCCAACGAACGACCAATCCACACAGTCATAAGACTTTTCCATATCAATTTTAAAGAGTAATCCCAGTTTCTTCTCCTTCCTCCTTATGTGAACCAATTCGTTAGCAATCAAGACCCCATCCAAGATCTGTCTCTTATCGATGAAAGCCCCTTGTGAGTTGCCAATCACCTCTGGTAAAACCCTTTTCAACCTATCTGCTAACACCTTAGCTAACAGTTTATAAATGCTACCCACAAGACTAATTGGACGAAAATGAGATAGATCAGAAGGACCCTCCCGTTTTGGAATGAGGGTGATAAAAGAGTTCTTAAGTCCTTTATTGATAATGCCATCTCGATAAAATTCCTTGAAGAACCTAAAGATGTCTGGGCCAACAATACCCCAACAAGCCCTAAAAAAGGCAAAATTAAAACCGTCGGGACCAAGCGCCTTATCTCCTTCTAAGTTAACCAGGGCGTCCCTGATTTCCTCAATCGAGAACTCCCTCTCCAGCCAACTCGCCCACTCTCCAGATATCCTAGAAAACTCAATCCCATCCATAGTAGGACGGGGGCACCTCGGGTCAATACTGGAAATTGAACTAAGATCAGCGAAAGGAGAGCCAAGAATCCTAAAGGGCGGGTGGGTATTGGGAACAAAAGGTGGGGCGGACACAAACCTAAAGTTAGACCAAGGCAGAGAAACTGCCCCCAACGGGGAAGGACCAAAGTCAGGGAGAAGAGGGGGGTAAAGGATAGAAAGTACCCGGGCCTCAGATACAATAGTATGCACACCAATCGCTGCCAAGATAAGGGGAGAAGAGACCCTCCTCTGATAAGCCAGGCAGACATCAGCAAACTCGAGAGACGATAAAGAGAATCTCTGAAACTGTCGGATATCGAATATGCTCCTTCCGCAAACATCCGAAGGAGGAGTAGGTAAGTTGACAGATGCGCCGCTTCCTGAAGGAGCCACCACAAAAGATTCAAAGAATGCCACAGAAATGGCAACAGCCGGAGGCGAGCCCAAAGAACGGTAGATCACACCACAATCTAGCCTGAAGGACTCCTGACGATAAGGGAGCTCAAAAGAAAGGGAATACTCCAGATCACCAAAAGAACCAACCCAATCCTGTGTTGAACACGAAACCAACAAACCACAAAGTCTTCCAATAAAGAAATCCAAATCAACGAAAGAAGATAAGGAAAGTGCAGTACCTGGGCTCACTGGAGAGGAATCCTCTTAACGTTGAAATTTAAAAAAAAAAATGAAAATAACTCAAAATAGTCAAATTTTAAGGGAAACATGTTTAGAAATTTTCAAACCTGAAGAAATTACTTTTAAAACCTTTTTAAAATCTCATCCAATGAAAGATTTATCTCGAAAAATAGTTAAAAGTTGAAGCTATTTTTAAAAATTAAAGAA
The DNA here is from genome assembly GCA_013350335.1 of Chimonanthus salicifolius. Taxonomy (NCBI): domain Eukaryota; kingdom Viridiplantae; phylum Streptophyta; class Magnoliopsida; order Laurales; family Calycanthaceae; genus Chimonanthus; species Chimonanthus salicifolius. The sequence continues at coordinate 7,040,985 of CM023539.1, forward strand.
ATGAGTATCACCTAATACTACACATATCAGACGATATTGGCTAAACCTATCGGCCGCATTATCGGCCAATACAATTGTTGTACGACTGGTGAGATATATATCGACTGATACGCATAGCCAGCCAAAATTCCTTTACAAATTTATAAATTGAATCAATTACAAATTTGTCAAATAAATATTTGGTGACATAAAAGACTCTATAGTGCTATACAAAATAGCATGTGTGTGCAAGTGTGTTGTCTCGATGATATAATTTTCATTAAAATTCAACTTAACAGTGTAAAGATTACTAAAATAAAGAAAATGTATAAAATGCATCTCCATTCTGACAATGCCCATACGTAGACCAATTAAATTTATTGATGCGGATTAGATTTCTATATTTACACAATTTCCACATTTAGCATTAGGTTTCTTATTATTTGTCATGATTATATTTATTTATTTATTTTATTGTCATTGGAAGATTAGTTTCTAATTCTAACATTGTAAATCTTTTATTTAGTTGAGGGTAGTTTAGTCATTGTCTTTGATCTAGTTTAAAAAAGGACAGTTTGGGGATTTCTTGTTATAAACACTATATAAAGTGCTTGTGGCTTACATGATGGAATAGAATGATATTTGGAAAAATTTTGCAACTGCTTGTGTACTTTTTTTTCTCTGTTCTCTCTCTTTTCTTTGTCTTTTCCTTTCATACTACAGCCACGACCCCGATACCCCACTTTCTTACTGCCGCACATCTCTAAATCTCACCCCTGCTTACCGTGACCACCTATTTCATTGTCAACCCTAAAGCCTTTTTCTCTTTGCTGCCACCTCCAAATAACTCTTTCCTTGCTGTCGTGTCCTTCCTTAACCCATTTTGAACCCAGATCTGCCACCACCAGCCACCTCTACCTGTCCTAAACTACCATTTAACCATTACACATCCTCTTTTATCACTAAATCCCCTTTTCCTATATCTGATGCTCCCATATCCTACTGCCTTCACTGTGTTTTGACATTACATTGATTCTAGACAGTCTAAATTAGTCTCTTTTTGGTACTTAATCTACTTATTTGTGGATTTAATTAAGCCCCTTTGTTTTGAAGGCCTTCTACTTTGAGTTATGACTTGGTTTGGATTGTCTTATAATCACTTATATTAGATTCAAAGAATTTGCATGATTATTTGTGGTAAATTTTATATAATTAATTGCAGATATTAATTGGAATTTAATTTCAGCCCATTTTAGATTAAGTCATATTAGATTTATTCCTCAGTTTTGCTTACATTATGCATTTAGGGTTACACTATCTCTTGTCCTGTGTCAAATTTTGTATCAGTAGCAAGGTTTGGTTGTTTCCTTAAACACCAACAGTCTTAGGTTGCATCCTATTGTTTTTTTTTAAAAATTGCATCTTTATTATTTTAAAAAAAAAAAAAAAACAATTTTGTCATTCATTGCATATAGGATTAGGTCATAGCATATAGTCAGAATCCAACCCTATATTAGTAAATCTAGAGGAATACTAGTGCATGTATCCTTGCATAACCACTAGGAGTGGAGTTACCTATCAGAAGAGTCCGAACCATCTGGCGAAATGTCAGGAGAACAACCTCCAGCTTGGTTCAATAAGTTCCTCACTCAGTTGACTGTCCAGACGACTAAATTTCTGAAGAGACACGAATCCATAAATGCTAAATTCATTCCTGGACAATCCAAGAGCAACTAGTTGACTTCCAAGTTGACTGACCTCGGAGGAGTTGATCGTGGTGAGTACTGTCAGCCTCATAAGCCTCAGGAATTTATAAAAAATGATGAATGTGTCTTGAAAATTGTTCCTATCGTGCTTCGGGATTTTGATAGACCTCTAGATCCCAAAGTTTTTCTTGATTGGCTATTGGACATGGAACGCTACTTTGAGTGGCATGACATGTCAGAAAGTCTATGAGTCCGTTACGCCAAATTCAAATTAATGGAACAAGCCCGAACTTTCTAGATGACGATGGAACAAAAAATTAGGAGGTTAAGAAAAGACCCCTCAATTGAAAGAGTTGTTAACGGAGGAATATGTCCCTCTCAAATACACGCAAAGACTCAAGACTAGAAGTCAGGAGATACCTCTTTTGATAGGAGAATCTCCTAGGGATGAAAAACATGAGGAGATGAGAAAAACTCCTCTTGTTTTGGGTTAGGTGTGCTTTCACTCCATCCCAGTCAATAGATCCCATCCCAATGTCAATGTTACCTAGCCCGTCTGAGTCTTTACTCTGTACATGCATCTGTACAACACATTCATGATTCACATGCTGAAATTAAAAGTCAAATTAATATAAGCGATGAAAAATATAAGTTTGTTGCAGATATTCATTGCAAGTCCAATGAATTTGATGTAGATGATCATGTAGAGTACCTCACACCATGTCCAGTTCCAACACCTTCACCTCCAAGCCACACCCCATATCAGCATGACCCTAATCCTATTGGCCTTTTTGACCCACAACTTGAACCCGTCCAACTCACTCAGATATCCAGCCCACTAAATGACCCGTGCTATGCACATATTTAGCCCATTTAGCCTGTACTTCTTTCACCTTTTCAAAGCCCAACAACTGCATCATCTAGCCCACCTTCACAGTTTAGAGCTGCATTCAATCCTGAACATTACATTGGCCCTCCTACTAGCTTTCCAGATCCGCTTCATAAGACTTGGCCTGCACCTATGCAGTATTCACCGATCCTACCTCCCTTACCTTCTTTGTCACCCGAGAGAGAAAAGATAGAATTTATCTTGGTCGAAGAAGTGGTTTCCACAGATGCAAAAGGATATTGCTGAATATCTTGTCACGTGGAAGAAAAAGCCCATGACAAATATCATTTGGTTAACTGCGAGCGAGCTACCTTGTCGTGTTCTGCATTTACTAGAAAGATTTCAGAGTTTTGTCTTAGCGGAAAAGCATTCTCACATCTTGTTGCTACCACCACCCATAGTTGACTGTGGCATGCATCTTGTATCATCAAAAGTGCATTTTGGTCACATCTTGTTGTTGGTGTCACCTAGACTTGCTTGTGGTCTTAGTTCAGGCTTCAGAATATATCATTGACGACGGGAGAAAGTCGCTCCGACGCTATCATTGTGGTTTGATGATGACGCTTGGCTGACACCTGAACACCTCACATGCGTGTGATTACACATTGAAGACCCCACATTGGGAAGACAGGGACTTGATCGAAGTGGTAGGGACGTGGATGGGTCTAGTGTGTTTGCAGGTGATGAGAATGCAGGAGATGGGTGGTGGAATGAAGATGGGTTCTAGAAGGTCGGGCTATGGGCGAACGAACCTGGGTTAAAGGGTTGAAGGTTGGATAGGAGACCTGGGCGAAGATGGGATGATGGGTTTGGCTGATGTGAAGGGTCGGATCTTCTTTAGTTCAAGCAGCGTTGAGGAAGGTTGTTGGGGCGTTAGCCATCAACCTTCCTCAAGTCCCTAGTTGTTTGAAGGGATGCGAACGTGAACGACAACAAGGAGGCAGGACCGACAGGTTCTCAGCGGTGAAGCAGCAGAGACGATGGAAGTATGGTTTCCACGTCTACACCGAGACAACTTGTGGAAGCAGACAAACGGGAATCGACCCGGAGAGGGAGAGGAGAGAATGGGAATCCACCCAAAGAAGAAGAAGAGAAGCCCAAGTCTAGAGGGGAGAGATGAGAAATGAGACACTTAGGGGGAGAGAAAGGTGAGAAAACTCTCAATTTTCATTCATTATCAATCAATAATCTAATTACACACTAATGAAGCATTTATAATACACAATGTTAAAATAAAAATAAAGCTTTTGGATTTTTTTGGCCGGTCGATCAGCCACGGGTTGTCCTACATCACCTACATAGCATTCTTTATGCAGGTCTAGATGATAAGATGATAATATGCAGAATGGTGGAAGATCGACTTAAAAGATTTCATAACGTCCTTTTCATCATTCTGATCGTCAATTTCACCATTGCTTTGGGTTCAAGAATTTTTAGATGAACAGAGTATGCGTGCTCGCAGTCGTCCCAATGTTCTTTGAATCTGATACATTCCCTTCAAGTCTTGTGGATGGATTTAAATCTTTCGCATCTACTTGAGCAGCAACGGTGAATGGGACATTGCAGTTTTCAGTGTCACACTCTATCTTCCTCCACTGCACTCTGTTGCAGCTGCAATGCAACCTCGAGACTCCACAACACGTAATCTAGTGCTGGCCGGTCAATCCCCTTCTCAGCCAAACATTTCTCTGCTGTCTCTGCAAACTTGGTTAAACACTGCTGCAATCCTCCCTTTTAGATGGGGATCAATGATCTCATTGAGCACTCCTCTCTTGCAATCAAGAGCCCACCCAGCCAAGCCCATTTGCTCCACCGGCACTGAGGTGTCCACAGCAGGCCCTGCACAGAGAACCTCAAACAGGACAACACCCAATGAGTACACATCAGATTTTTTGGTCAATCGCCGCAAGCGGAAGTACTCTGGATCAAAGTATCCAAAACTGCCCTTGACGGCGGTGCTTACATGCGAGGTCTCCATTATAGGAACAATCTTTGACAGACCAAAATCTGCAACCTTGGCAACCCATTTCTCATCTAAGAGGATGTTGGCCGTCTTGATGTCACGGTGGATAATGGTTTGCTTGGCACCAGTGTGGAGGTAGTGAAGGCCACGAGCTGCACCAATGCAGATCCCAAGCCTCTGCTTCCATGAGAGGGGTGACTTTTCAGTCCCATAGAGGTGCTTGCTGAGTGTTCCATTGGCCAAATAGTCTAAGACAAGGATCATCTCACAATTCTCATCACAGAATCCAATCAGAGATACAAGGTGGCGATGGCGGAACTGTGACAGCGTCTCAATCGCCGCAATCTATATAATTTAAATTAGGTTTATCATATCTATCTAAATACATATTTTTTTTAAAAAAATATGTATCTTGTAAAGACAAAAATGAATGACAGTCTGAAAACAATAATTTTAATAAAAAGAAGACCTTAAAATCATCCATTTTATAGTTTCACACATAAAAATAACTTTTAAAAATATAAAAAGGTGCCTTTCGCACATTGAGATGCATACAACCAGAGCAAGTTGAAATTTTATACAATTAAAACCTTTATTATTTTCTTACATAGTCCATAAAAAAAAACCATTTTTTAAGATGAGGTTGAAATTTTATATCATTAATGTTTTTTTTTAATTACATATTTTACAAAAAAACATGTGCCTTACTTTAATATTTAATATTTAAAAAACAACAAGTTTCGATATGTCTTACATCGGCGTCACTGAGTCGCAATGAATTGCCTTATCTTGACGTCTCTCTAAAAAAGAAGGTGAGTGGGTATAAAAAGTAGTAAAGTATACAAGGGAGACTTGACCAGAGTGAAAGAGGAGATCCTTACCGTTCCCGTGTGACAGCCATTTTTGAAGATTCTTTGCCAAAGACTAGGGAAAATGATGGATGATTTTTCATATCTGAAAGGAATAAGAGTACGATAGCGATTTTTGCACCATTATTTTCTCTCGTAGTTTTTAAAAGAAAATTTTAATTTTGTCCTTACTTTCTTCTTTTCATTTTGTTCTAAAATAAGGAAAAAATTAAAATTTTCTTTAAAAAGGGTGCATCATGACAGAAAATGGCAATACAAAAATCATTACCTTGAATGTAGATGGATACTAACAAACACACAAGGGGGAGGTCAGATTCAATGGATAAGCTTCTTCTTTCCATTGAGTTTTAATTATCAATAAATAACCTATTTTTTATCTTGCAGTCATGGACCCTTTCCAGAAGGCCAGAGTTCATGAATGATCCAACTCTCATCGGTGGTTGCCAACATGTGCAGCTGTTGACTTGAGGGAGGATTGTGAGTACTTGTTCAAGATCTACTTGTGTCGACTCGGGCTCCAACTTATTCGAGATTCAAAACATTTTTCATTATGAAGATATGTGCACACCTCTCTTCACACACACCGAATTCTTCAATGTGAAACGACCCCATGAGAAGTAGCCTTTCATTGGAGCTGCCGGGATTGGAATGCCTGGACCACTAGGCCAACCCCTTAAGGAATTTGTAAAGAACTATTGAAAATGGTTACAAGTAGGGATATGATCAGAATATGAAAGGATTTGGATTAAAATCAGAATTTCATTAGAATAAATAATTGAATAGGTGGTTGATAAAAACTTGAAATGATCGATCCATCAGAAGTGATGCAGAATTTTAAATGACAGAATCATTGTTGCAAACTCAATGTGGCAGAGGATCACAAATAATTCAACCCATCAAACATGAAAAGCACGTTTGGCAGTTCTGCAACAATTGACATTGTTTTGTGGAAGAGAACATGGTTTCTCAAGAAAGAAAAAAGGAAGGGTCAAGATGAAGACGTGCAAGTAATGTAATGTTTGCAAGCATACAGCAAGTTCTCCAAAGAAAATCCATCACACCCACCCCCTAGGAAAATCGATCTCGGCGTGTTGTAGAAAATTTGATCGACTTGCTGACATCCGATCCTTTCCTTCTACACTTCTACTGGATCATAGGAAACCATTTTACTTTTCTGATAGAAAATTTCAACTCTAACCTGACATATTTCAGTAAATCTAAACCATTTCTTGGCAGGTTGCTCGCAAACTTCAAAACCGCAAACCATGGGCATTGCTCCTCACAAATCTAAAGTGAGACCGACCTGATGAATGGACCAGATCCATGAATTAAAAAAAAATATATGTCCATGAACAGCTCAAATGAGTACAGTGGAAAACATGCACATTACATGTATACCTACAATTGTTGTGGGCCAGCCCCACTTATGGGCCTATTGGGCTTAGGCCCAGTAGGGTGACTTATATCTTATTGTATTCCTGTGTAAGACACAGAAAAAAGAGAGGGATTAGAGAGAGAGTGAGAGACAGAGAGATCTGAGAGGGAGAGACCTTGTAATCCTCTGTACTTGTTTTTCTACATAGTAGATTTCATCTCGCTTCGTGGACGTAGGCATTCTAGCCGAACCACGTAAATCTTGTGTCGTGTGATTTGTGTGATTGTGTTTGCATTAATTAATCCCTAATCCCCAACAAGTGGTATCAGAGCCGAAGGTTATCGGATTCAGATAAGGTTCAGTCGAATCGGAGTCGGTAAAATCACACAGACCGTCGGAGAACATCGAACGGAAAACCAGCCCGTCGGCTGAAGAGAATATTGTTCCAGTCGGTCGTTACATCGATTGAGAAAAAAAAAACCCGATCTGCTGATAGCAGGTCGGCTGAAGGTGGTTAGCAAGAAGGACTGTCGACGGAAGAGGGGTTTTAAAACCGAGACCCAATCGCAGATTCCCAGCTGTGCGTCCAAGGTAGAAAGGCTCAGATCGATTTCGAAAGAGAAGAACAGCAGCGGCGATCGGAGAGGCGAGCGGTGGCATCAGTCTGTGGAATAGCAGGCGGAAGATAAAAACCCAGTTTTGGAGTTTTTCCTTGGCAGCGGCGGCGAGCCAGAGCACCGTGATTGGCCCGGAAATCAGATCTGATCTCAGATCTGAAATTGAAGAAAAAGAAAAGAAAAAAAAAAACAAGGCGATTCCGATCTGAGATCTGCAGCAAAACAGAGAGATCGGCAATCCAGATCTGATTTGATCTGAAGTATAGAACAGAGGGTTTTTCGCCCAGACCCAATCGACTCACCAGCGCCGGAGAACAGAAGCTACGGAAGAGAAGAGGATTCCATCGCCTGAGCCGCAGACGAATCTGATCTCAGGCAGATCAGAACAGATCTGAAAATCGCAGATCACGCCAGACGGAAGGAGAAAGGGCCGAGTACAGATCTGAAAAAAATCAAAACTCGAAGAGCAGCAAAGTCAGAGGCACCTTCCCATCCCGGCCAGATCGCCGGAGACCAAGAAAAAAAAAAAAAAATTTCACCGTGAACGGACCTCTTCACAGATCTGAGAAGAGAAAGCAACCTACAGACGGTTTCCAGCAAAGAAAAAAAAAACAGTGGTCCGTACACCCGCGGGACCACCAGTTCAGGTGCACCCGTGAGACCACCATTTCAGTGCACCCGAGGGACTACAGATTCAGGTACTCCTACAGCGGGGAAATCAACGGTTCCAGATTTCTTTTGCAGTTTCCAGAGTCACCAGGACTCGGAATTGAGATCCGTCTTCGCCTGTACGATCGTGGTAGTGAGATCTACACAGTGACCGGTGTGGATCTAGTTTCTGGAGAGTTGACAGTGAGCGCCAAGCAGTGGCATTTGTAGAAAGGAGATCAGCTAAGTTCTCTTTTCTCTTATTTTTTCATAACTGTAATTTTTTTTTTACACATTATTCTGCTATGTGTATGATTGAACCACCCAAGTGGTGAGGAGTTCGGGGGTAATCGGTTGGATGCCAGTAGTAGATCCCTAGGTTTGTGCAAGGCTACAAATCTACACTATTGGTTATTTGCTTCCGCATTTGCACACCAAATTAAACAGAGGACAGTGATAGAATGACATCCAGCTCTAATTCTACAGTCATGAAATTGGTACCGGGCAATTATCTCCTATGGAAGACCCGGATGCAAGATCTCCTGATTAAGCATGACTTATATTATCCCATTTTAGGAGATGTATCTATGCCTGAAGATATGAAGGCAAAGCCCAAAGAATGGGAGTACAAGCATTTGAAGGCTGTGAGCCTGATCAGGGAGTATGCCGATGACAGCATTCTTCACCATATCACAGCAGAAAAGAAGGCAGATGAACTGTGGACCAAATTGTCTAAAATGTATGAGAGTAAGGCGGCCAGTGAACAAAGCCTCTGTTATCAAGAGACTGGTGAAACTGACATACAATGAGAACATGTCAATGTCAGAACACCTCAGCAACTTTCAGGGTATGGTGAACCAGTTGGCCAGTGCGAAGATCATATTTGCAGATGAGATTTTGGCTCTTCTTCTCATGGCGATACTACCAGATTCTTTTGAGACTCTAGTGATTGCTTTGAGTAACTCTGCACCTGGTGGCGAGCTATCCTTAGAGACAGTCAAGGAGTCATTGATGAATGAAGAGATGAGACGGAAAGAAAAGGGCATCGTAACTTCTTCTTCCGGAGCATATGTGCCACAGGATAGGGGCAGAAGACATAAAACTCATGGTCGCCAGGACCATAGAAGCAAGAGCAGACCCGGTGGAGGTCATAGATCTCAGAGCAGAGGCAGAGACAGCAAAAAGTGTTTTCACTGTGGCAGAGCAGGGCACTTTAAGAATCAGTGCAGGGTGTGGAAGAGAGAAAATAATCAGACTGTGCAGTATCAGGCACGAAAGCCAGATTCTTCAGACACCACGGCTACCACATCTCAGGAGCCGCGTACTCTTGTCATCGTGACCACCAGTGAGGGGGAAAGTCTGTCCATTACCCCCTCCTCGTCTGAGTGGGTCATTGACACTGGTGCCACTTATCATTATACGCCTCACAGGAGCTTCTTCTCCACATATACATCCGGAGATTTTGGAACAGTTCGGATGGGCAACTCTGCATGTTCCCCTATCACTGGAGTTGGAACATTACTATAAAGACTAGTCATGGCTGTGAGATTAGTTTGAAGGATGTGAGACATGTGCCAGACATCAGATTGAACCTCATTTCTGCGAGGGTACTCGGCACAGAGGGATACATCAGTACATTCGGCGGAGACCGATGTAAGATCAGCAAGGGGTCGCTTACCATGGCACGAGGGGTGATCAGAGATTACCTGTATGTTGTGACCGGCACAGTTTGCACCGGCCAGATGCACGCAGTACAGAGAGAGACTGCTTTCTCTCTATGGCACTGAAGACTTGCACATCTGAGTGAGAAAGGGCTGCAGATTCTTCAGAGGAAAGCCCTTATTCCACGGATTAAGTGTACCCGGTTAGACAGTTGCGAGCATTGCATCATGGGCAAGCAGACAAGAGCTTCCTTCAATCTAAAGGGCCACATAAAGGCCAGGAAGCTAGACCTAGTATACTCAGACGTTTGTGGACCGATAGAGGTGGAGTCATTGGGCAAGAACAAGTACTTTGTTACCTTCATTGATGATTCTACGAGAAAGTGCTGGATTTACTTCATGAGATCCAAAGATCAGACTTTCTCATTCTTCCGTGAGTTTGTTGCCTCTGTGGAGAGAGAGACGGGTAGAAAACTGAAATGTCTGAGGACCGATAATGGTGGAGAGTACACATCGGGAGAGTTTAAAGAATTCTGCAAGAAGAACGGCATTCGACATGAGTTGACAGTGCCAGGAACTCCCCGGCATAACGGTGTAGCAGAGCGCTACAATCGCACCATTGTTGAGCGAATGCGTTGCATAGTTCACCATGCAAATCTACCCAAGAGATTTTGGAGCGAAGCAGCGAGGACAGCAGTATACCTCATCAACCGCTCACCATCAGCTCCCTTAAATGGTGAAGTGGCAGAATGTTTGTGGACAGGCAGAAAAGTTTCCTACAAGCATCTCAGAGTTTTTGGCTGCGTTTGCTATGCACACATCCCTGATATGTCGAGGAAGAAATTGGATGTAAAGTCGACATTGTGTGCATTTATTGGTTATGGTGGTCCAGAGTTCGGATACAGACTGTGGGATCCTAGCTCAGCAGAAAATGTTCAGGAGTCGAGACGTGGTATTCCGTGAAGATGAGTTCTTCAATGAGAACAATAAACCCACATATTCCAGTGACCTAGATCAAGGTCCCATCTCCACTCCTGACACATCTCAATCAACAGCGACACCTTCTCCTTCACCTGCACCGCTAGTCAGTTAGTCAGACGACAGTGGGTCAGATGTTCTTCTAGCAGTCACAGTGACAGTGTCAGTGGGCCAGCAGATACGTCTACAGATGAGACAGCTAATGAGCCGGTACATGATACAATTGAGGACACAGTGGAAGATGATCAGGACAGAGATAGACAGTTGAGCGAGGGGGAGCACCCCCCCCCCCAGTACTTCTACATCGGAGGATGTTATACCTCCTACGAGATCTGTTAGAGAGCATAACCCATCCAGGAGATACCCGAGTTTCGATTATGTGTTGATGATCAGTGAGGGGGAGCCTGAGAGTTACTCAGAGGCTATAGGCGACAAAAACAGAATTCACTGGGGGAAAGCTATAGTAGAAGAGATGATGTCTCTTAAGAAGAACAACACATATGAGTTGGTTGATCTACCAGTTGGCAGGAAGGCCCTACAGAACAAATGGGTCTTTCGGGTGAAAAAGGATGGAGAAAAAGTTCTGAAGTATAAAACCCGCTTAGTGGTGAAGGGCTTTGGACAGAAGAAGGGAGTGGACTTCGACAAGATATTCTCACCAGTGGTGAAGATGAGCTCTATACGAGTTATGTTGGGCTTAGCCGCGAGTCTAGATCTTGAGATTGAACAGATGGACGTGAAGACTGCATTTCTTCACGGTGACCTAGACGAAGAGATCTACATGAAACAACCCGAGGGGTTTGAGTTGAAGGGCAAGGAGAACCTTGTTTGCCGACTCAAGAAGAGCTTGTACGGACTGAAACAGGCACCACGGCAATGGTACAAGAAGTTTCACTCTTTCATGACAGGACAAGGATACAAACATAGTTCAGGTGACTCATGTGTGTATTATCAAGAGTTCAAGGGTGATCAGTTCATCATCCTGTTATTATATGTGGACGACATGCTGATATTTGGAAAGAGTTCCGAATTGATCAAGCTATTGAAGGCAGACCTGTCTAAGGCGTTTGACATGAAAGATCTTGGCCCTGTTAGACAGATTTTGGGTATGGAGATTCACAGAGATAGAAAGAAAAAGAAGATTATCCTGTCTCAAGATAAATACGTTGAGAAGGTCTTGGAGAGATTCGGCATGAGGGATTGTAACTCAGTTAGCACTCCTCTCGCCGCTCACTTCAAGCTGAGTAAGGAATGTTGTCCTTCATCAGAGACAGAGAAAGACAAGATGAGTCAGATTCCATATCAAGTCGGCAGTTGGTAGTCTCATGTACGCGATGGTTTGCACGAGACCAGATATAGCACATGCAGTTGGATTGGTGAGCAGATTAATGTCAGACCCAGGACATGATCATTGGGAGGCAGTGAGATGGATCTTCAGATACCTACGAGGTACATCGAGTATGGGCATCATGTTTGGTGGAGACCCTTTTATTACCGGTTACACAGATGCAGATATGGCTGGTGACCTTGATGGTCGCAAGTCCACTTCTGGGTATCTTTTCACATTTGCTGGAGGAGCCGTCAGTTGGCAATCCAAGTTACAGAAGTGTGTAGCACTTTCTACGGCAGAGGCAGAGTACATTGCTGCTACAGAAGCTGGGAAAGAGATGGTTTGGCAAAAGGGATTTCTTCGGGAAATAGGCATCAAACAGGAGGACTACACAGTGTATTGTGACAGTCAGAGTGCCATCGACTTGAGTAAGAATGCCATGTATCACTCAAGAACCAAGCACATTGATTTGAGATATCACTGGTTGAGAGCAGCTATTGAAGAGAAACAGATTAGTGTAAAGAAGATCCATACAGACCACAATCCAGCAGACATGTTCACCAAAGTTCTTCCAAAGAACAAGTTTGAGTTCTGCGTAGGGCATCTGGCCTCTACAGAACATGACATCCATGTCAGAGTGTTCTCCTCCTCCTGGGGCTGGAGGGGGGGATTGTTGTGGGCAAGCCCCACTTATGGGCCTATTGGGCTTAGGCTCAGTAGGGTGACTTATATCTTATTGTATTCCTGTGTAAGACACAGAAAAAAGAGAGGGATTAGAGAGAGAGTGAGAGACAGAGAGATCTGAGAGGGAGAGACCTTGTAATCCTCTGTACTTGTTTTTCTACATAGTAGATTTCATCTCGCTTCGTGGACGTAGGCGTTCTAGCCGAACCACGTAAATCTTGTGTCGTGTGATTTGTGTGATTGTGTTTGCATTAATTAATCCCTAATCCCCAACAACAACAACAACAATGGACAATATAATAGAACAGAGGCATCCCAAAAAAATGTCTCCAAGATTTCTAATGGAGAAGATAATATCAGTTGTTTCATTCCTACCAAATTGCACATGGGACACAATAATAAAACCTACAATTGCATTTTCTAGTCTTAAGAGAAATGAGTGTAAATATGAAGGAATTGCAACATAAGAATTCAGAGAAAATATTCCAAGTACCTATGAGGATGATAATATGATAATGCAGAATGTTGAAGATCCTCTACTGAGATTCTGGAACGCGTCGATTGTCTTTATGAAACTCAGTCTCACCGTCCCTTTGCATTCCTAATCTGTGAAAACACAACACTCGGTGTAAGCCCAGAAGAATCCTCACTTCCCAGACTCTGTTTGCCAATGCTCATTGTTGTCCCAAAGCTCTTAAAGTCTGAAACATTCCCTTCAAAATTTGTGGATGAATTGAAATAATTTTTTTCTGAATCAGAAGGGATGCATGCGACATTGTAGCTCTCTGTGTCAAAGACTACACCACTCTTCTCTGCATTCTCCTGCAGCTGCAGCGCAAACTCGAGGTTCCACAACACATCGGCCATTGACAGCCTGTCAATCCCCTGCTCAGCCAAACAATTCTCCGCAGTCTCTGCAAATTTCCTCAAACACTCTGGTGCAATCTTCCCATTCAGATAGGGATCAATGATTTGACTGAGCACTCCTTTCTTCCTGGCAATGCAGAGCCCAATCGGCCAAGCCCACCTGCTCCTTCGGCAATGAGGTATTCAGTGCAGGGCGGGCACAGAGAACCTCAAACAGCACAACACCAAATGAGTACACATCGGATTTTTCTGTCAATTGCTGTCTACGGAAGTACTCTGGATCCAGGTATCCAAAACTTCCCTTGACAACAGTGCTTACATGTGTATTCTCTGTGGTAGGGCCAAGCTTTGACAACCCGAAATCTGAAACCTTTGCAACCCATTTCTCATCTAAAAGGATGTTGGTTGTCTTGACATCACGGTGAATAATGGTATGCTTTGCACCAGTGTGAAGGTAGTGAAGACCACGGGATGCACCAATGCAGATCTCCAGCCTCTGTTTCCAAGAGAGGGGTGGCTTTGGAGTCCTATAGAGGTGCTCGCGGAGTGTTCCATGGGCCATATAGTCATAGACAAGGATCATCTCACAATTATCCTCACAATATCCAATCAACGAGACAAGATGGCGATGGCGGAGCTTTGAGAGCATCTCAATCTCTGTCTGGAACTCATGTACTCCCTGTTGGGAGAGTGGGTTTGCACGCTTTATGGCCACTTTGGTTATACCTCTGTCGATTTCACCCCTATAGACCTTCCCAAACCCACCAACCCCAAGGAGAAGAGCCTCACTGAAGTCATTGGTTGCTTCCTTCATCTCTGCTAAGGAGAAGTGGCGGCAAAGGTTTGAAGGTAGTGATGAAGTACTGCTCCTTGTGGTGCCTGTTTTGGCAGAGCCTGTGGTCTGGGAATTGCTGTATAGTGATATAGGAAGCCACCCAGATGGAACAGAGCTGGTGGTGTCCTTCCACAGCATTTGGCGACGGCGTAAAACAACGAAAGCAAGACAGATGAGAGCGAAAATAGTGAGAGCTCCGACCACACCTCCTGCAATAACTGGTGCTCGGATCTTCGAATTCCGTCCATGTGATGAGTGGTTGGACCTTCCCAGATCAACCTCATCTTCTTGAGTGAAAGTAGGATTAGGCCCTGCCAGGTTCCTCTCAGTGTCGCTCAATTTAAAGATCTCCAGTCCATTCAAGATTGCATCAAAATACTCTGACCCTGATCCCATATTTGGATGGAGTGCAATCCACAGATCCAGCAAGGATTGCCCACCTGCATTAAAAATGTAATCCCTATAAACTGGAATCCCATTATTCTTTCCCCAATTGATAACATCAGCATCTGGTTCAGCGGTCTGGTTATTTATATAGATGTAGAATACCCTTTGATTTTCCTTGTAAAATGGGGTTTGGATCTCACAGAAATGGAGCCTGATTAGGTAGTAGAATTTGGCATCGATAGGAAAAATCCATGTCAGGTTGTATTTCTTGTTGATGTTGGGGTCTGGTCCCATTGATCTCGCAGTTGAATAGACCTGCAGTGGTGCAACGTAGGTGGGAACGTCAGTGTATTTAATGGTTACGTCTGCATCCTTTCCATACGCCACACCTGATGCTGCTCCAAGTATGTAAGGTAAATCATCAGACCAAGATCGTGATAGGCCTGAATCTTCAATGGGTGAGATTTCATTCCCCCCGACATTCAATCGGATAATTGTCTGAAGTGCTGTGTCATCACTGATCTGGTAATCATTCTGAATGAGCTGCCCATTGAGGACTAAGCTGCCAGGTTTAGAAAAGATGGCGGGAATTGAAGTGATCTCTATCCCATTCACAAAAGCATAAGCTTTGGGAACATTAGAAGAAGGAGCAAATGTCAAGTTCAAGAATCCAGCCGTGGTGTTGATGGTGAACTCTCGTATGAAATAATCAACTTTCAGGGCCTTTGCCGTGATAAATGTGCTGAAATTGCGTAGGAGAGTATAGGGACCAGCGGTGACGGAAAAGAATGCATTCGAGGCATCATACATACTGTAATTTGCGGGGTAGAAGTAGAGGCGGATGAATTTCCAGCCAGCGTCAACAGGGAAATTGTAGCTGAATTGGGAGGAAAAGATCCTAGCTGTCATGTAAGGAACCTGATCAACAGAGGAGGCTTGGGAACTAGCTGTGTAGGCTTTGCTGTTCTGCAAGGAGGAACCGAACTTTGACCCAACATCACCAACCCAGTTGCGGTGGTATTTATCTGGTGACTGAGAAGATTCACCACAGTTCAAAAGGATTGGTGGGGGGAAATTGTCTGTTATCGACGATGTAGTGTTTGTTGCTGCACAGGATAGATGGACAAAGACAAAGACATGGAGTAGGGCAAAAACATGAACCAGGTTCTTTCTTTTTGGTTCCTTCATTGATAAAAACAGAGGAAGTAGAGAAATCGTCAATATCAGAATATAAGTCTCTCTCTCTCTCTCTTTCAATCTCTATCTCTCTGAAATTTCAGAAAATTGATTGGAGATGAAGAAGATTTCAGTTTTCAACAAACCCAATTCCAGCAGAAGCATGATAAAATCCACATCGGGTCTCCTGAAAGCAAATGTCCAGTAAGTGAAGGGTTCTCTCTCACAAAGTGAAATTTCTGAAGAGCGATTGCACATACCACAAAATGCGACGAGGCTCAGCAATGGACCAGCATCACGGAAAGATAGCAGGGAAGAAAAACCGGTCTTACACTTTCCACAAAAACAAGAGAATTTCACGAACCTCACTGTAATTCAAGTAAGCAAATACACAGTTACACACAACGGACGTTAAAATAAGGATTTGGGGTGGGGAAACGTAAGAAAGAGGAGTGTTTTCCAAGCTGCCAAACAGAAGAAACTGGGTGATAGAAAAGAAGGTAAAAAGAGATACCTGTACTGACAGAGCAATACGGTGTTGAGAGGGGAGGAGATGGCCAACAAGGAAGTGAGAGGCATTAAAGAGAGTAGAAGCGTCCCTGTTTGTATCTGTCGTCTGTCGTGTGCCTCATTATCGTCTGAGCACTTAATAAGTTTTTTTTTAATTTAATAATGGAAGGTGTTTCAAGTGTTTAACTCTAGTAATTCTTTAGATATAAACCTCTCAATTTACTAATAACATAAATTAACGGAGAAAGATCATTTAAAGTTGAGTGTAAATCTAACACAAGATCTTTGTTTCTTAAAAAAAAATTTTACCATTAGACTAACTTCTCGGAGTTTCTTTGTAATAAGAGATTGCACTCTAAATATTGAACTAGTTCATATATTTTTAGATGAAATATATTAAAAATAAAAAAATATTAATTATATATTTATTTTGATATATTCTGTGAAATCCTCTGTTTGCTCACTTAACCAAGACCCATCTCATGGTAAGTATACATTTCTCCATTTAAAGCAAGTCTTCACTGTGTTGCTTGTTATGATATCATGATGAACTGTTTTTTCATATTTAAAATTAATTTTTATAGTTTCTCCAGTCATATAAAACTATTATATCGGTCCCAAGGTGCTCTGTATCCTCTAAGGTGAACTCTTTTCAGTTGAAGTTCTTATTTGACTCTGGAGATACTACTATTTATTGTTCTATTGTTAATATAAAATATAAATACTATTTGCCGTTGAAATTTGGGTAGGGTAAGATTGGGTTTCAATAAATTCAATTCAACTTATGTTAAAAATTATTGAATCTAACTCGACCTTAGTTACTCAACTAAATTTGACCCGACTTAACCCAATTACTGTTTAATAACTTACTGGATTCGAGTCGGATCGAATTAAAACCCGATCCAAATTTCACCCCTACTACTTTCCTAAAAAATAATATGCCAAAAGTATATGCAGTTCAAATAATCAAAGAAAATTAACTAAATTACTTCAGAATTAAAGTATTAGTATGTAATAAGAATGTTGGGCTTAAGGCTCCAAATCCTATAATTTCCTTTATATTCTTAGAGACTTTTTAATATGGTTTTTTTTTCTTATAGCTCAAGTGTTGCAATAATAAGTTTAAGTCATGGCTTTCCAACTTATCGTATCAATTTTAAAAATATATTCTATTTAGGACAAAATCAATCTAATTCTTCTAATTCACAAATTTAATCTTAAAATACTTTTTTATTCAGTTTTTTTCTATTTATTTGATACTAATATTATAAAATTAAGTCTAATCATCAAGTTCACCAAATTCATTCCTAAAATATTTTTTTCTTCATTTAGCTAATTGTTTATACGACTTGTCCCTAGTATTTGAATATGAATGGGATAAATCATTTTATCTTATTAAATCCAAACTAAAATTTCTAATTCTATTTCTCACATTTTTTTAAGATTTCATAAATCCATCTTAGCTGTAGATTAAAGTGTCTCTTTTGTATGTAAAGAAAAATAAAGGATGTTTGTTCTCCTAATACCTTTTAATTATAACAATTCGATTCTTTTATGGTTTTTTTTTTATCTAAATATATCTCAATCATTTTTAACTCTTCCAAACATTTTCTTATCTTCTCATGTAATTGTTTAAGGTTGTACTTATTCAATCATTTTTAACTCTTCCAAACATTTTCTTATCTTCTCATGTAATTGTTTAAGGTTGTACTAATTCAATCATTTTTACCTTGTCGTACACCGTAACACTCATACATACACAAGTAAAGAACTTTCAAACAATTAATCCACATAGACTCTAGTAGGCTTCTCATAGAAGTCTTCTAAATTCTAGTTGTTATTTGAAAGTTAGGGTCTTGGAGATTCTAATTATTTATGGTTTAACCTAGGTTCATCTTGGGTTGGGTTGGATTAATCATTTAATGAATGGATCAAATGTTGGATCAACTCTTTTAAGCTTATCAAGTATTTGGATCAAGTTAACTCATTTAATAAAGATTTAGGTCACGTACAAGTTAGATCAACTCATTTACATAATAATAAGAAGGTCAACTTTCATATGAGTCAGATTCGGTTAAGTTGTTAAAGAATGGTTTATTTGGGTCGACCAATTAAATCTTGGTCTTCTACTTAGATTGTTTTGAGTGGTTTACTAAATGGGTTGGACCGGACCTGTTGGATTTCAACCCATCGAATTATTCTATTTAAAGAAGAAAACTATTGACAAATGATAGACGAAGAAAATGTTTGAAGAGAGCGAGGGAAAGGTAAAATGGGAAATGTTAGAAGAGAGCGAGGAATGAAAGCTTATTGAGTGAGGGTTATGTAATGATCAGATTTTTTAATTAAATTGATATAAAAATTTTAATTATATCTAAATTTATTTTAAAATATAATTTAATGTTTTTAAATTAATTTAAATTAATTTAAATTGATTTAAAGTTTTTAATTAGACCTAAAATTTATTTAAAGATTTTTGAATTATTTTGACAACGTAACTAAAACCTAAATTGATTTAAGGATTTGTGAATTAATTTCCAACCCTATAATTTAAATCTAATGATAATAATTAATTAACTCAAATATCCTACTTGTTAAATAAATAATTAATTTGAATAAATTTAATAATAACAAATCAATAAATAAACAAACAAAATAAAATAATCAGCTCATTTTCTCAAATTTTCAGAGGTTCCTTCGACTTCACTCGACTCGGTCTCAACTTGCACTGTTCCCGACTCTTTCTGAGTTGCTGCATCTTCTTGACTCACTACTCGACTCGCTTTGTTCAGAAAACTGATCATCAATGAAGCATTAAAATTTACACATTTTCATGCAATGCGATGGGAAATGTAGGTAGTGAAGAGCGAAAGGCCCAGTGGGCTGAAGCCCAAATAGGTTTGAACGAAAAGCCCATTGGGTTGGTATATGGATCAGGCCTTTATTTTTTATATAAGGCTTGGAAATGTCCATTCATGTGGCCCCGATATTCGAGAAGATAAGAAGGTTGCCAGTATTGAGTATTGGAATGGGTTTTCTTCAGTTAAGTGCCAACCATGGATAGATTTGCTCTTTTTTTTTTATCAACAAGAATATGCAAAATAGCATTAAGTTGGTTGGTGATTTATTTTCAACGTAATTTTTATGCTTAAGTGAGTGAAATTTGTTTTTTATTTTTTGAAATTGTTGTTGAATTAATTTCGGAAATTGTTTGGTGTGAATTTATTTTACATGTTCATAAAAAAAAATTGGTGAAATTTTATCGAAATTAGAAGAGATTTCCATTTTTCATTCGATTTTTTTTATTGATTTCTTCTTAGAAATCGTAAAAGATTTTCAAGATTTTTAATTTGTTAAGTGTGAGAATTTCTTACCAAAGTAAATAGGGGTGCATCTTGGGTTGAATTTTAACGCGATCCGCATGACTCGACTTGAGAAATCAATGGATTTGGGTTATGTATTTGTATATTTCAGGTCAGGTTGGGTTGGGAAAATAAAAAATCTGCATGAAATTTGGGTCACGTTGAATTGAGAAATTTAAAATCACTTGACTCGACCCGACGAACCAGACTTGACCCGTGTGCATCAAGTTGTAAAACACCACTTGGGTTGACTCGGGTCAAAAATTTAGGTCGAATCGGGTTGAATAATTCATGTCAGCAATTGGGTCAAATCGAGTCGGGTTCAATAAATTTTAACGTAAGTTTGATTTGATTTATTAAAATCCTACCCAAGTTTTATTACTAAAAGTAAAGTACCTATATAAAATTCTACTGAGTAAAATTTAAGATTCATCCATTGAAAAGAACCAAATTGAATCGTTGGTGAGACTGAAAAAGTGAGACTTTCCTCTAAGAAAATATATATGTTCAGGTTGAATTTTTCCACATCAATTTCTTGTGAATTCTGCTAATTATTTAATTAGAACCGCAGTTTTTATCAAAGAGAGTATATGTTAGTTTCCCTAGGCTACCTTTTAAATTTACCTTTCCATCTTTAGTTGTACAAACTTAAGTACATTGTTATGCCACTCAAAAAGTCTGAAGGATACTTAGATACCAACGAAAATATTAAATATAAGTAATTAATTTTTAAAAGTTTAAAATCAAAAGATAGAAAATCAATTAACATATATTTTCTTTTTATGTCACACACATGGTTCTAAATATCGGCCGATACGCATTGTATTAACCGTACTTTCCAAATCTCGACCGATATCACTGAGATCTCGGCCAAAATCTCTGTCTAATCTCAGTTGAAATCTCAGTCCTGATATTGACCGAGATTCAGTAATACGGGTCAAACATTAAAAAAAAATGAAAAAATATGAAATTACTTAAAATAATCCATTTTTTTACTTTTTTTATTTTTATTTCTACAATTCATAACTTAAAATAGCACTCATTAACTAAGTAAACAAATTATAAAATTATTCTACAATTTTTCGTCATTTATCTTCTTTTTTTTTTTTTGTAATTTTTCACCATTTTATTACAAATTATTTAATTTCACGATATCGTAACTTTAAAATTATATTAGAAGTTGTAAATGCCCGATATTTTATGAAAAATTTACATATTCAATGAACATATAATTATCTGCATTTACTGTAATTTTTTCAGAATTTTTTCAAAATATAAAAAAATAAAATAAAAACACTAAGCAGACTATCGGCCAAGATCTCGGTTGGGCCGATTTTTCTACCCATGATACTTACACTCACACGTGATCATGTGAAGTCCAAACTCTTTTCAAGAGTATTTCTCAATGTTAAATCTTAAATGAGAAAATGTTATTTAGATGCTTTTCTTTTCTTTAGAAGAGCATGCTGCAAAAGATGTACGATACTCCAATCTTTGTCTGTTGCATTGTTACTGCGGAAGTTGTAATTTAGGCACCAGTGCAGGGTGGGAACCATAATTCACTTGGGCTCACTTAAGTGGGAACCATAATTCACTTGGGCTCACTTAGGTGGGAACCACAATTTACTTGGGCTCACTTTGAAGAGAGCTTGAAACTTTATACATTTAAAATCTCAATTTGATCAAATAAAAAATTCATGTTTTTAAGGACTTAAAAATATATCCTTATTTGATAGTAAAAATATATCAAATTTGATGGTGAATTGATAATTCTGAGATCAAATTAAATATTAGTGCAATTTATAAAATAGAGTAAAGTGCAATTTATAAAATAGAGTAAAGTAAATTCAAATGAATTGTAGTGATGGTTAAGAACTTGTTTTAAGAAGCGGGAGTTCTGAATTTGAAAGATAGATAATGCAAAAGTGTGGGAGTTAAGAGTGTCTACATTGGTATTATTTTGGTTTTGGCCTCTCTCTCTTATGCTCTTGTTTTATTTTGTAATATTGTCTTTTCAATATATTCTTTTTGTTATCGTTTAAAAAAGAAGAGTAAATAGCCTTTGATAGATGGTCTCACCATACATTATCCAAAGTTGTTTATTTGTAATCTTGAGTAGAAAATAGAAATTTAAGTGTATTCTCTAATGGTAATTTTATAACTCAACTGAACATTAAGAATGACTCAAATGTTAAATTGAAATGGCTCATTCAAGTCAACTTTCAAAATATATGTTTAGTGGATGGAGCACACATGAAGCAATTTTGTTTTGAAATAGATAAAGTACATTAAAAGATCAAATTAGAATGATTGAAATAAAAAAAAAAAATTAATGGTATTTTAATATGAGTGATGCATACAAGATCTGAAGATTGACATAATAAGTTGTTGAATAAAAAAAATTAATAGATTAAAATGGAAATAAAAATTAAAAAACAAATTTAAATAAATAAATAAAAAATATTGCATGAATTACTCTTTGTGAGTAGAGACAAATATTTGTCACAATCTTCTGTAGTTTGGACTGGCTTAGGAGAGGTGGAAGTCTGGGTTTCTCTTGTGCTCTTTCTCCTCCAATGCCTCTGCCCCTCTCTCTCTCTCTCTCTCACTTCTATTAGCCATTTTCTTCTGTTTGGGAGCATGGAAAACCTCCTTTTTTCTCACATTCACTCTGCTTTCATCAATGGAGAAGCTGGAAAGAAAGCACCCAGTTTCCCTTTACACCGCACTCCATGTAGTTCTCTTCATCCATCTCCCTGCAGCAACAAACACTACATCGTCCATGACCGACAACCTTCCGCCACCAATCCTTTTGAATTGTGGTGCATCTTCTCAGTCGCAGGAGGTATACCACCGGAGCTGGATCAGTGATATTGGGTCCAATTATGCTCCTTCTCAGGGCCGGCCCTGACTTTAGGCCAACTAGGCCTCCGTCTAGAGCCCTCAATGTGACCAATGAGCTGTAGGGCTTCCACATGCACTTCTCTCGTAGCCTAAGCCCCCACCACTGCAGTGCGCCTAGAGTCCCTCAGATTTCAGGGCCGGCACTGCTCCTTCTTTGCATAACACCATGGCTTATACATCCTGTAAGCGTTTATTAGCGGAAATAATAAACACACCAAAATATCGGAATAAAATCACAAGAACAAACAACACCAAAGATTTACGTGGTTCGGCCCACCTAGCCTACGTCCACGGAGCGTGTAATGATTTTATTATTCAGAGAAAGAAGAAAGAAAAGAGAGTACAATATAAATTCCTTAGAATGTATACCAAAAACCCAAACACAGTCGGGATCCCGATCAATCTCCTTCTTCTCTGTTATGTTTGCTGACAGTATGTCAGCCCTCTTTCACATACACACCTTTCTTGTTATTGCCGAGTAAACCCATTGATATTCCGACACCTTTGTCTGAATAACCATGTGCAGCAACACCCCTCTGTCTGTGACTGATTGCTGGTGTATGGCTTCTGATCAGCAAGCAGAAAACCTCTCTGCTTGCTGCTGTTGTGGATCGGCTGCTACCTCTCTTTGTCTCCAATGACAAGAGAAGAAGACAAATCAGCACCTCTGATCTGCAGTCCTTTGCTCCTCAAACAGAACAGCCCCACATTGATAGCAGAGAACCTCTTCTCACGCTGATCTCATGTCTTGGGTAGCCAATGCACTGCTTGTATTTATAAGCCTTGGAGACCCTTGTCTCATATGAATATTATGCAGTCCTATAGAAGGACTTTTAGCCATATCCAATTGCACAAATTCACCTTTCCATAATGATTAGATCTTTGCAGTTATACCTTGCTGCATTAGGAGTCTTCCAACGTCTTGTGTTAATATTAGGAACTTACCCAATTGTAAATAGTAATTGCCTAGAGTTCCCAATATAGCAGTTACCTCATTTAACTGCTGTCTCATAGCAATTGCTATTCACATTAACATTGGGTTTCCTTGTTTAATTCAAGCCATAATCCAACAATCTCCACCTTGGCGAGAATTCCACAAATCCTCGAGACGAACTGAGACACCGCCCTCGACTCTACCTGCATTTGTAACTATGCACCTCCGTGCACACCAGCCGCTCTCGGCTGAGCTCCACCTGTAGCTGCATCCATCTGCATCTCTGTGAGATGCGCGCATCTCCATGCACTGGGATGCTTCAATTGTTTCTTCAATTAGAAGAGTTGGCCAAACCCAAGTCTTGCTTGGACTTGACAGCTATCCACCGCTTTATCGGACCTGACGCACTTTTCTTTGTGTGGCACGACGTCGTTTTTCCATTCCCATCTGTGTTTTCACCTGCACCATGGAAACCAAACGAAAAACCACAAGAATCTAATGCAAAAGTGACCTTACTTTTCGAGCCTTGCCTGACTGGAGGCTTGCGGGTCCTTCTCCTTCTGCCCACATCCCGATTAGAAGGTTCCTGATGTCTGTTAATTACTGTACTCCCTAACAGTGTATACAGACTACCATGCCTCTTTCCCTTCATTACTATCATGGCTCCCTTAACCACTCTGAGAGTCCCATCCATAGTTTTGAAGGCGAATCCCTCCGATTGAAGAATACCCAATGAAATTAAATTCATTTTTAAATATGGAACATGACGCACATTCTCAAGCGTCTTCACCATTCCATCAAACATTTTGATTTTTATAGTCCCGATCCCGATAATTTTGCTAGTTGCCCCATTGGCCATTTGGGCAACTCCACCATTGCAAGGTTTGTATGTATCAAACCATTCCCTCCTCGGACACATATGATAGGTACACCCTGAATCTAAAATCCAATTATTATTTAAATTTTCCGTACCTTTTGTGACTGTACAGACAACCATCTGTGCTATAGCATCACGATCATCGCTTGATTGAGCTGAATTTTGTGATCTGGCCTCCCGATCACGTTTCAACTGATTGCAGTCCCTTATCATGTGTCCTTTCTTCTCACAATAATAGCAGCTGAATTTACCTGTACCCCTTGATTTTGACCTTGACCACCTTTGGTTTTTGGAATCTCTCCCGATTCCTCTGCCGCGCTGCTTATCCTCCTTAGCGAACACCAGTCCACCTGAATTTGGATGTATTTGTTGACGCCCTGATGTTCTCCGTCTGCGGCAATGCCGTTATCACCTCGTCCACCGTCACAGTTTCTCTACCAACCAGTAGAGTGGTCACCATTGTATTAAAGGAAGGGGGAAGAGAAGCCAATAATATCACGGCCTTGTCAACCTCCTCGAATCTCACATCAACACTCGCCAGTTGAGTGATGATTTTGTTATATGCATGAAGATGATCTAAGAAGGGTTCCTTCTTCCATCCGCAACTGGTACAATTGTTTTCTCAGGATCAACTTGTTTGTGAGTGACTTCGCCATATACAGAGTCTCCAATTTCTTCCATAATTATGTTACAGAAGTTTCATCAAAAACAAGATATTTTACCTCCGGTGCCAGACACATCCGTATGGTTGCCACCGCCTTCATCTGTAGTTCATTCCACGCATCATCTGACATGACATCCTTCTATTTGTCCTTCCCTTTCTCGTCGGAAGAACTTGGCTTCTCCCTCTCTTGCAGTGCTTTATGTAGCCCTTGATGTACAAGAATATCCTTTACGGAACTCCGCCAAAGACTGAAGTTATTTTTCCCGTCGAAGGGCTCCACCTCGAACTTTGTGCTCGGCACTCCTCTCATGCCCATTGTGTTGTATTCCGATCTCCAACAATTCCCTGGTCTCCAATCAAAGCTACTGATACCACTTGTAAGCGTTTATTAGCGGAAATAATAAACACACCAAAATATCGGAATAAAATCACAAGAACAAACAACACCAAAGATTTACGTGGTTCGGCCCACCTAGCCTACGTCCACGGAGCGTGTAATGATTTTATTATTCAGAGAAAGAAGAAAGAAAAGAGAGTACAATATAAATTCCTTAGAATGTATACCAAAAACCCAAACACAGTCGGGATCCCGATCAATCTCCTTCTTCTCTGTTATGTTTGCTGACAGTATGTCAGCCCTCTTTCACATACACACCTTTCTTGTTATTGCCGAGTAAACCCATTGATATTCCGACACCTTTGTCTGAATAACCATGTGCAGCAACACCCCTCTGTCTGTGACTGATTGCTGGTGTATGGCTTCTGATCAGCAAGCAGAAAACCTCTCTGCTTGCTGCTGTTGTGGATCGGCTGCTACCTCTCTTTGTCTCCAATGACAAGAGAAGAAGACAAATCAGCACCTCTGATCTGCAGTCCTTTGCTCCTCAAACAGAACAGCCCCACATTGATAGCAGAGAACCTCTTCTCACGCTGATCTCATGTCTTGGGTAGCCAATGCACTGCTTGTATTTATAAGCCTTGGAGACCCTTGTCTCATATGAATATTATGCAGTCCTATAGAAGGACTTTTAGCCATATCCAATTGCACAAATTCACCTTTCCATAATGATTAGATCTTTGCAGTTATACCTTGCTGCATTAGGAGTCTTCCAACGTCTTGTGTTAATATTAGGAACTTACCCAATTGTAAATAGTAATTGCCTAGAGTTCCCAATATAGCAGTTACCTCATTTAACTGCTGTCTCATAGCAATTGCTATTCACATTAACATTGGGTTTCCTTGTTTAATTCAAGCCATAATCCAACAATCTCCACCTTGGCGAGAATTCCACAAATCCTCGAGACGAACTGAGACACCGCCCTCGACTCTACCTGCATTTGTAACTATGCACCTCCGTGCACACCAGCCGCTCTCGGCTGAGCTCCACCTGTAGCTGCATCCATCTGCATCTCTGTGAGATGCGCGCATCTCCATGCACTGGGATGCTTCAATTGTTTCTTCAATTAGAAGAGTTGGCCAAACCCAAGTCTTGCTTGGACTTGACAGCTATCCACCGCTTTATCGGACCTGACGCACTTTTCTTTGTGTGGCACGACGTCGTTTTTCCATTCCCATCTGTGTTTTCACCTGCACCATGGAAACCAAACGAAAAACCACAAGAATCTAATGCAAAAGTGACCTTACTTTTCGAGCCTTGCCTGACTGGAGGCTTGCGGGTCCTTCTCCTTCTGCCCACATCCCGATTAGAAGGTTCCTGATGTCTGTTAATTACTGTACTCCCTAACAGTGTATACAGACTACCATGCCTCTTTCCCTTCATTACTATCATGGCTCCCTTAACCACTCTGAGAGTCCCATCCATAGTTTTGAAGGCGAATCCCTCCGATTGAAGAATACCCAATGAAATTAAATTCATTTTTAAATATGGAACATGACGCACATTCTCAAGCGTCTTCACCATTCCATCAAACATTTTGATTTTTATAGTCCCGATCCCGATAATTTTGCTAGTTGCCCCATTGGCCATTTGGGCAACTCCACCATTGCAAGGTTTGTATGTATCAAACCATTCCCTCCTCGGACACATATGATAGGTACACCCTGAATCTAAAATCCAATTATTATTTAAATTTTCCGTACCTTTTGTGACTGTACAGACAACCATCTGTGCTATAGCATCACGATCATCGCTTGATTGAGCTGAATTTTGTGATCTGGCCTCCCGATCACGTTTCAACTGATTGCAGTCCCTTATCATGTGTCCTTTCTTCTCACAATAATAGCAGCTGAATTTACCTGTACCCCTTGATTTTGACCTTGACCACCTTTGGTTTTTGGAATCTCTCCCGATTCCTCTGCCGCGCTGCTTATCCTCCTTAGCGAACACCAGTCCACCTGAATTTGGATGTATTTGTTGACGCCCTGATGTTCTCCGTCTGCGGCAATGCCGTTATCACCTCGTCCACCGTCACAGTTTCTCTACCAACCAGTAGAGTGGTCACCACTGTATTAAAGGAAGGGGGAAGAGAAGCCAATAATATCACGGCCTTGTCAACCTCCTCGAATCTCACATCAACACTCGCCAGTTGAGTGATGATTTTGTTATATGCATGAAGATGATCTAAGAAGGGTTCCTTCTTCCATCCGCAACTGGTACAATTGTTTTCTCAGGATCAACTTGTTTGTGAGTGACTTCGCCATATACAGAGTCTCCAATTTCTTCCATAATTATGTTACAGAAGTTTCATCAAAAACAAGATATTTTACCTCCGGTGCCAGACACATCCGTATGGTTGCCACCGCCTTCATCTGTAGTTCATTCCACGCATCATCTGACATGACATCCTTCTATTTGTCCTTCCCTTTCTCGTCGGAAGAACTTGGCTTCTCCCTCTCTTGCAGTGCTTTATGTAGCCCTTGATGTACAAGAATATCCTTTACGGAACTCCGCCAAAGACTGAAGTTATTTTTCCCGTCGAAGGGCTCCACCTCGAACTTTGTGCTCGGCACTCCTCTCATGCCCATTGTGTTGTATTCCGATCTCCAACAATTCCCTGGTCTCCAATCAAAGCTACTGATACCACTTGTAAGCGTTTATTAGCGGAAATAATAAACACACCAAAATATCGGAATAAAATCACAAGAACAAACAACACCAAAGATTTACGTGGTTCGGCCCACCTAGCCTACGTCCACGGAGCGTGTAATGATTTTATTATTCAGAGAAAGAAGAAAGAAAAGAGAGTACAATATAAATTCCTTAGAATGTATACCAAAAACCCAAACACAGTCGGGATCCCGATCAATCTCCTTCTTCTCTGTTATGTTTGCTGACAGTATGTCAGCCCTCTTTCACATACACACCTTTCTTGTTATTGCCGAGTAAACCCATTGATATTCCGACACCTTTGTCTGAATAACCATGTGCAGCAACACCCCTCTGTCTGTGACTGATTGCTGGTGTATGGCTTCTGATCAGCAAGCAGAAAACCTCTCTGCTTGCTGCTGTTGTGGATCGGCTGCTACCTCTCTTTGTCTCCAATGACAAGAGAAGAAGACAGATCAGCACCTCTGATCTGCAGTCCTTTGCTCCTCAAACAGAACAGCCCCACATTGATAGCAGAGAACCTCTTCTCACGCTGATCTCATGTCTTGGGTAGCCAATGCACTGCTTGTATTTATAAGCCTTGGAGACCCTTGTCTCATATGAATATTATGCAGTCCTATAGAAGGACTTTTAGCCATATCCAATTGCACAAATTCACCTTTCCATAATGATTAGATCTTTGCAGTTATACCTTGCTGCATTAGGAGTCTTCCAACGTCTTGTGTTAATATTAGGAACTTACCCAATTGTAAATAGTAATTGCCTAGAGTTCCCAATATAGCAGTTACCTCATTTAACTGCTGTCTCATAGCAATTGCTATTCACGTTAACATTGAGTTTCCTTGTTTAATTCAAGCCATAATCCAACACATCCAATTCTCAAGCCGCCTCTGTCGAGCGGGTTCCTTTCATGGCTGCTCAAATCTTTCCCTCCCAATTCACATTGTCGGAACAATGGAAGGATACTACCGCCTTTCCTTAAAACCCACACCACAGGTACTACTAAAATGGCCACTAGAGTGAGCAACACGTCTCCAATCCCTTCAAAGCTCTGCCGTTATTTCTCCTTTGGAGAGATGAAGGAGGCAAGCCTATGACTTCAGTGAGACATAAGGAGTGAATATTATTTCATTATCATATAGACTCCCTCCAAAGTATTTCAATCACACTTAACACATGTCCAATGAATTTCATAAGGATTGAATATTATTTCATTAAATTATTTTCTCAAAAAAACCCTATTTTGAAATCCTCTTAACATTGAAATTTAAAAAAAAATGAAAATAACTCAAAATAGGTAAATTTTAAGGGAAACATGTTTAGAAATTTTCAAACCTGAAGAAATTACTTTTAAAACCTTTTTTAAAATCTCATCCAATGAAAGATTTAACTCGAAAAATAGTTAAAAGTTGAAACTATTTTTAAAAATTAAAGAATTACTTCAGAATTAAAGTATTAGTATGTAATAAGAATGTTGGGTTCAAGGCTCCAAATCCTATAATTTCCTTTCTATTCTTAGAGACTTTTTAATGTGGTTTTTGCTTATACCTCAAGTGTTTGGCTTTCCAATTTATCGTATCCAATGTAACAAATATCTCCGATATTTTTATTTTTATCACGAAAATATCAGCAAAAACCCCTGAGCGTTGCAGGCTTGCAGCAACTTTTCAGTGCTCATGGTTTGAGTAGGACTTTCCGTGCCTAATTACTAATATATATCCGGGACTGAGGTAACTTGTACGGTTAAAAAGCTCTCCTTGTGAAGAGACGTATTGGGTTTGATTCAGGATCAAATTCCTTTGGACTACTTGCCATGGATCCAACCGTATGAAAACCATCTTAGATAATGTTCTCTTATTTTTATTTATTAAAATTATTTTAAAATTTATTTAATGAGTTTATTTTACTTTTATATTATAATATTAATTTCATACATCTATTTAAGTAAATCTCAAAAATGAATTAGTAAATAGAAATGGTCATAAAATTGGACCTATTGTATTGTTTCTAAGATGGCATTATTATATAAGAATTGTGAAAATGATTTCAATCATCACTTTGATTAGGTTTATGCTTAGGTGATTTGACTCTTGCTTGATGCCAAGGGCAGATTTATTGAGCAGGCTACCAAAATTGATGGGGTCAATTTTTTGAGAACTGATTGATTAAAGATTAGGATAACACTCTCCACCACATACTAAAATCTTTAATCTTAAAGACATGAATAGGGGTCAAAATCTCGGTATCGGTCAAAAATTTTCTCTCTTATTTTTTTTTAAAAAAAATCTACTAATATCGACTGATATCAGCGATATATATCAGATATCGGTCGATACGTATCATGTGAAGGAAAATGACTTTGTATATAGTGAGAGCAACAATGGATTTTAGATTAGATTTAAGTTAGGTTGATCATATATATATAGAATTTTTTTTTAAAAAAAAAATTGATTGAAATTTTTAAGCTTAGTTTAGATCTAAATTTTGTTCTACTCAATTCGGTTTAATCTAATTCAACTTAGACTTTATAATAATTTATAAAAAAACGGATGGATAAATTTTAAAAAAAATTAATAGAAAATGAAAAAGAAGTGGAGGGGTTGAACAATCAAGAACCTGTCTCAGAAAGTGGGGGTCCTGTATTCGATTCACACTCAATCCCAAAAGGCCACTCCTCATTTTTTAAATGGTTTTAGATTAGGCGGGGTTCTATACTTCTTTATGGGATTAAACTTAAATTTTTAAAATAAGTCAAATTTAATTATTTTAGAAAACATTAATCTCAATTTTCTTAGGTTGAGTTGAGTTAGATCCTTTCATCGAGTAAAAAATTGCCACCTCCAATCTCATATTTATTATGGTCTCAAATTGATTATGAATGCATTGTCTTTTCAATCAATGCAAGGATACATGGATACTGTCCAAAAGTCTAATGGCACACCAAAAATAGGGTTTTTGGATGGATGCTCATGCATAATAAAATTATAGTAATATTATATGTATATTTAAAAATATAAATTCTAAATATTCACTGGCACTTAATACAAACCATGGGTAAAAAATCGGTTCGTTACAGAAGTGGTCGTTACGCTCAGGGTTCAAAATTCGGTATCGACCTATATTATTCTCTTTCCTCTTTTTTTTTAAAAAAATGGCAAATATCGACCGATATTTTGATATCAGCCGATATGATACGGCCGAGATATCATATATCCTTGCATTTTTAAATAATATATTTTCCGCAAGATTTTTCCGTTAAACTCCAGATAAAAACCCAAGAATTTGAAAATATCCCGCTATTAACAATTGTCGTTAATATCTCGAGAATGAGATTTGTGACAATGATCGTATCAATTTTAAAAATATATTCTATGTAGGACAAAATCAATCCAATCCTTTTAATTCACAAATTTAATCTTAAAAACCTTTTATCTTAAAATATTTTTTATTCATTTTTTCTATTTATTTGATACTAAAATTATAAGATAAAGTCAAATTCATCAAGTTCACCAAATTCATGCCTAAAATATTTTTTTCTTCATTTAGCTAATTGTTTATACGACTTGTCCCTAGTATTTAAATATGAATGGGATAAATCATTTTATCTTATTAAATCCAAACTAAAATCTCTAATTCTATTTCTCACATTTTTTTAAGATTTCATAAATCCATCTTAGCTGTAGATTAAAGTGTCTCTTTTGTATGTAAAGCAAAATAAAGGATGTTTGTTCTCCTAATACCTTTTAATTATAACAATTCGATTCTTTTATGGTTTTTTTTTTTTTTTATCTAAATAAATCTCAAACTAGCTTGAATTGCATCTTCTTTCTTATCTTCTCATGTATTTGTTTAAGGTTTTACTAATTCAATCATTTTTAACTCTTCCAAACATTTTCTTTTCTTCTCGTGTAATTGTTTAAGGTTGTACTAATTCAATCATTTTTACCTTGTCGTACACCGCAACACTCATACATACACAAGTAAAGAACTTTCAAACAATTAAGCCACAGACTCTAGTAGGCTTCTCATAGAAGTCTTCTAAATTCCAATTGTTATTTCAGAGTTAGGGTCTTGGAGATTCTAATTATTTATGGTTTAACCTAGGTGCATGTTGGGTTGGGTTGGATTTATCATTTAATGAATGGATCAAATGTTGGATCAACTCTTTTAAGCTTATCAAGTATTTGGATCAAGTTAACTCATTTAATAAAGATTTAGGTCACGTAAAAGTTAGATCAACTCATTTACATAATACTAAGTAGGTCAACTTTCATACGAGTCAGATTGAGTTAAGTTCTTAAAGAATGGTTTATTTGGGTCGACCAATTAAATCTTGGTCTTCTACTTAGATCATTTTGAGTTGTTTACTAAATGCGTTGGATCGGACCTGTTGGATCTCAGCCAATCGAATTATTCCATTTAAAGAAGAAAACTATTGATAAATGATACATGCAGAAAATGTTTGAAGAGAGCGAGGGAAAGGTACAATGGGAAATGTTAGAAGAGAGCAAGGAATGAAAGCTTATTGAGTAAGAATTATGTAATGATCAGATTCTTTAATTAAATTGATATAAAACTTTAATTATATCTAAATTGATTTTAAAATATAATTTAATGTTTTTAATTTAATTTAAATTGATTTAAAGTTTTTAATTAGACCTAAAATTTATTTAAAGATTTGTGAATTATTTTGACAACGTAACTAAAACCTAAATTGATTTAAAGATTTGTGAATTAATTTCCAACATAATTTAAATCTAATGATAATAATTAATTAACTCAAATATCCTACTTGTTAAATAAATAATTAATTTGAATAAATTTAATAATAACAAATCAATAAATAAACAAACAAAATAAAATAATCAGCTCATTTTCTCAAATTTTCCAAGGTTCCTTCGACTTCACACGACTTGCACCGTTCCCGACTCTTTCTGAGTTGCTGCGTCTGCTTGACTCACTACTCGACTCCAGGGGTAAAAAATTCGGCCGATACTGTGTTTATCGGCCGAAATATATCGGATTTTCGACCACCTAAATATATCGGCCGATACGTATAGTATTGGCCTTACAAAAAAAAATCGGCCGATATGACTGAATTTTTGACCGATAATTCGGTCATAATATCGGCCGAATTTTAAAAATTCGGTTGTTTATTTTTTTTAAAAAAAAACCCTTTTTTTTTTTTTTAAGAAATATGGGAAGAGAAATAATGGAAAGAGATAAAAGAAAATATGGAGAAAAGATTGAAAAAAAAAAGTCGCTACACCTTTCACAACTTTCCTTTCTCTTCTTTTTCTTCTTCGTTGATGGGAAAAAAATACAGAGAGCAGCGGCGGCTGCTAGGGTTTAATAGAGAGAGTGAAAGAGAAGAAGGGTATTAAAATATTATGAACATCAGGGTTTCTAAGTGGAAATCATCTTTGAAAAGGAACCCACGTGAGCTTCCTAAAGAGCTCACGTGGAAGCCCATGTGTGTATTCTATTTTTTTTTTTTTAAATACAATATTTACTTATATTGAAAGTAAGAAGTATAATGTTTTCTTTTATTTATTTTATTGTAATAATTTAATATTATATTTACCATCTAATATTTTTACTATTGTCATTATTATTAGAAGGTATTCTTTATTTTTATTATATCAATTTAACATAATTAACTATAGCTCATAATTTTATCTAATAATTTTATTTATCTAATTATTATTAATGAAAAATAAAATCTATTTTCTCAAATGAAAGAAAATATTATATTATTATGTATGACATTTGTGTGGTTATCAGTTCAAGTGATCAGTACTCCATTAGTTTCATTTTCTAATATTTTTTCTACATTATTATGTAATTTTCAATCATTTTATTACTTATTTTTTTATTTCTATAATTCATAACTTAAAATAACACTCATTGACTAAGAAAATAAATTATGAAATTATTTCTACAAATATTCCTTATTTATATGGTTTTCCTTGTAATTTTCACCATTCTATTACTAATTATATAATTTCCCGGTATCGTAACTTCAAAAATATATTAGAAGATGTAAATGTCCAATATTTTATGAATAAATTACATATTCAATAAGCCCATAATTATCTGCATTTACTGTAATTTTTTTAGACTTTTTTTAAAAAAAAATGACAGGAGAGAGAAAAAGTGAGGCTGATATATCGACCGATATGAAAAATTGACTCACTTTATTCAGAAAACTGAGATGACAGGGGAAGGACTATCGACTTTCCAGAGCGAAAGGCCCGCTGGGTGAAGCCCTTTGGTGAGTGTTTTGTACTCAATTTTGGTTTGAATGAAAGGCCCACTGGGTTGGTATATGGATGAGGCCTTTATTTTTTATACAAGGCTTGAAAACGTCCATTCGTGGGCCGACAATGACATTCGAGAAGATAACAAGGCTGCCACTATTGCATAGAGATTGCAATGGGTTTTCTTCAGTTAAGTGCCAACCATGGATAGATTTTCTCTTTTTTTTTTTTCTTTCTTTATCAACAAGAATATGCAAAATAGCATTGCGTTGGTTGGTGATTTATTATCAAGGTATTTTTTATGCTTAAGTGAGTGAAATTTGTTTTTTATTTTTTGAAATTGTTGTTGAATTAATTTCGGAAATTGTTTGGTGTGAATTTATTTTACATGTTCATAAAACAAATTGGTGAAATTTTGTCGAAATTAGAAGAGATTTCCATTTTTCATTCAATTTTTTATTGAATTTCTTATTAGAAATCGTAAAAGATTTTTAATTTATTAAGTGTGAGAAATTCTTATTAAGTAAACTACTTTTATAAAATTCTACTCTCAGTGAAATTTAAGATTCATCCATTGAAAAGAACTAAATCGAATTGTTGGTGAGACTGAAAAAGTGAGATTTTCCTCTAAGAAAATATATATGTAGAGGGAGGTCGAATTTTTCCACATTAATTTCTTGTGAATTCTGCTAATTATTTAATTAGAATCGTAGTTTTTATCAAAGAGATTATATGTTAGTTTCCCAAGGCTATCTTTTAAATTTACCTTTCCATCCTTAGTTATACACATTGTGACAAATACCGTTCTCGGGATATTAATGGCAAATGGTAATAACATGATATTTTTAAACTCTCAGATTTTTACTGGGAATTTAACGGGAAAATCTCGCAGAAATTATAATATTAAAAAAATAAAAAATAGAATAAATAAAAAATTAATGAAATAAAAATGGCATAGGAAATTTACCGGGAATGTAGTGGGAAGTTACCGGCAATTTACCGGGATATTATCGCGTTATTAACGTTTATCGCATTTTCAACGCGATTTTATCGGGACTTTACTGGAAATTTATCGTCATGGCAATAAAAACACTTTTTTAACGCGGTAAATTTGAAAATACCGCCGATATTTGTGACAAGGGTTATACAAACTTAATTACATTGTTACGCAACTCAAAAAAAAATTAAAATCAAGATATAGAATAATCAATTAGAGTTGAAACTTTAGACAACCTCTATTTATATGGTCTTTTTATGTCACATGATCATGTGAAGCCCAAACTCTTTTCAAGAATACTCTCGATGTTAAATCTTAAATGAGAAAATGTTATTTAGATGTTTTTTTTCTTAAAATAGCATGCTACAAAAGATATTCGACACTCCAATTTTTCCACAAGTTGTAACTTAGGGTGCGTTTAGATGGAGGATAATTTTTCAGGAGAGTGCATCCAAAGGTAAGAGTATTCCAAAGTAAGAAAAGGAGGATAAAAATGAGTGTTATCTAATGACCTCCCCAATTACTAAACAAGGGTAATGAAGGGTTACCCCTATCACCCCTTTACCCCAATCCAAACGCAGCCTTAGGCACCCGTGCATGGTGGGAACCATAATTCACTTGGGCTCACCTTTGAAGAGAACTTGAAACTTTATATATTTAGAATCTCAATTTGATCAAATAAAAAATTCATGCTTTTAAGGGCTTAAAAATATATCCTTATTTGACAGTAAAAATATATCAAATTTGATGGTGGATTATAATTCTGAGATCAAATTAAATATTAGTGCAATTTATAAAATATAGTAAAGTACAAGAGAGTTTTAAAACTAAAGTGAACTTTGTAGAACCACAATAGACTTGATGCTCAAGTGATTCCTTATTATTTAGATATGCCAATGTATTATTTGACTGTAGAATAATATAGAAGTTTTTTCTATATTTAACATAAAGTAATTCACCTCATCTGTAAAATCTCATTTTGATGAATTAAAAAAGCCATGCTTTCAAGGGCTTAAAAATATATCTTTATCTGACAGTAAAAATGTATCAAATTTGATGGTGGGCTAGATATTAAGAATGAAATTAAATTGAATATAACTGTAATTTATAGAGTAAAGTAAATCCAAATGGATTGTAGGGATGGCTAAAAGCTTGTTTTAAGAAGCGGGAGTTCTGAATTTGAAAGATAGATAATGTAAAAGTGTGGGAGTTAGAGTATTTGCATTGTATTTGCTTTTCCTTTTGGTTTTGGCCAATCTCTCTTACGCCTCTTGTTTTATTTTGTAATATTCTCTTTTTTATTACCGCTCAAAAAAAAAAAAAGTAAATACCCTTTGTTAGATGGTCTCACCATACATTATCCAAAGTTGTTTATTTGTAATTTTGAGTAGAAAATAGAAATTTAAGTGTATTCTCTAATGGTAATTTTATAACTCAACTGAACATTAAGAATGAGTCAAATGTTAAATTGAAATGGCTCATTCAAGTCAACTTTCAAGATATATGTTTGGTGAATGGAGCACATGAAGCAATTTTGTTTTGAAATAGATAAAGTACATTAAAAGATCAAATTAGAATGATTAAAAACAAAATTAATGGTATTCTAAGATGAGTGAAGCATACAAGATTTGAAGATTGACATTATAAATTGTTGAATAATAAAAAAAATAGATTAAAATGGAACTAAAAATTAAAAAACAAATTCAAATAAATAAATAAAAATGCTGCATGAATTACTCTTTGTGAGTAGAGACAAATATTTGTCACAATCTTTTGTAGTTTGGACTGGCTTAGGAGAGGTGGAAGTCTTGGTTTCTCTTATGCTCTTCCTCCTCCAATGCCTCTGCCTCCAAGAATCTCTCTCTCTCTCTCTCTCACTTCTATTACCCATTTTCTTCTGCTTGGGAGCATGGAAAGCTTCCTTTTTTCTCACATTCCATCTGCTTTTATCAATGGAGAAGCTAGAAAGAAAGCACCCAGTTTCCCTTTACACCGCACTCCATGTAGTTCTCTTCATCCATCTCTCTGCAGCAACAAACACTTCATCGTCCATGACCGACAACCTTCCACCACCAATCCTTTTGAATTGTGGTGCATCTTCTCAGTCGCAGGAGGTATTGTGACCAATGAACTATCGGACCTCCACTTGCACTTCTCTCATGGCCTAAGGCCTCCACCAATGCAGTGCGCCTAGAGTCCCTGAGATTTCAGGACCGGTACTGCTCCTTCTTTGCATAACACCATGGCTTGTATAGCCAATTCTCAAGCCTCCTCTGTCGAGCAGGTTCCTTACATGGCTGCTCAAATCTTTCCCTCCCAATTCACATTGTCGGAACAATGGAAGGATACTACCGCCTTGCCTTAAAACCCACACCACAGGTACTGCTAAAATGGCCACTAGTGAGCACCACGTCTCCAATCCCTTCA
This sequence comes from Chimonanthus salicifolius, assembly GCA_013350335.1. NCBI lineage: Eukaryota > Viridiplantae > Streptophyta > Magnoliopsida > Laurales > Calycanthaceae > Chimonanthus > Chimonanthus salicifolius. The sequence continues at coordinate 7,078,952 of CM023539.1, forward strand.
AAGCTCTGCCGTTATTTCTCCTTTGAAGAGAAAAAGGAGGCAAGCCTATGACTTCAGTGAGACATAAGGAGTGAATATTATTTCATTAATCACAGACTCCCTCCAAAGTATTTCAATCACACTTAACACATGTCCAATGAATTTCATAAGGAGTGAATATTATTTCATTAAATTGTTTTCTCAAAAAAACCCCTATTTTGAAATCCTCTTAAAGTTGAAATTTAAAAAAAAAAATAGAAAATAACTCAAAATAGTCAAATTTTAGGGAAAACATGTTTAGAAATTTTCAAACCTGAAGAAATTACTTTCAAAACCTTTTTAAAATCACATCCAATGAAAGATTTAACTCAAAAAATAGTTAAAAGTTGAAACTATTTTTTAAAAATTAAAGAAATGTGTATCACCTAATACTATACATATCAGACGATATTGGCTACACCTATCGGCCGCATTATGGTCAATACAATTGTTGTACAGCTGGTGAGATACGTATCGACTGATACGTATAGCCAGCCAAAATTCCTTTACAAATTTATAAATTGAATCAATTATAAATTTGTTAAATAAATATTTGGTGACATAAAAAACTCTATAGTGCTATACAAAACAGCATGTGTGTGCAAGTGTGTTGTCTCGAGGATATAATTTTCATTAAAATTCCACTTAATAGTGGAAAGATTACTGAAATAAAGAAAATGTATAAAATGCATCTCCATTCTGACAATGCCCATACGTAGACCAATTAAACTTACTAATGAGGAGCAGATTTCTATATTTACACAGTTTCCACATTTAGCATTAGGTTTTTTTATTATTTGTCATGATTGTATTTATTTATTTATTTTATTGTCATTGGAAGATTAGCTTCTAATTCTAGCATTGCAAATTTTTTATTTAGTTGAGGGTAGTTTAGTCATTGTCTTTGATCTAGTTTAAGAAAGGGCAATTTGGGGATTTCTTGTTGTAAACATTATATAAAGCCCTTGTGGCTTACATGATGGAATAGAATGATATTTGGAAAAAATTTGCAATTGCTTGTGCAACAGACTTGGTGGAGAGAATCCACGGAATTTGGGCAAGAAGCCAGGTACTTTTTTTTCTCTGTTCTCTCTCTTTTCTTTGTCTTTTCCTTTCATACTAGAGCCATGACCCCCATATGTTAGCGTTACGAGCGGAAACAAGAAAAATCGAACGGAAATATACCATAGCACAACACAATAATTTTACGTGGTTCGGCCCACCTGGCCTACGTCCACGGAACGACAGAATATTCACTATATGAGAAAGAATATACATGTACAATATTAATGACTCCCTTGAGTCAAGAGCCCAAATACGAAGTCCCGAGCCCCTTTGTACACTCCTATATACAACACATCGACGTCACCTCTCAGTTGATGTGAATCTCTCTCATACCCAGAATAGTGAACCCAAACCTCTGTGTTCCTCCCTCTACGCTTCTTGCGTCCTACAAGCAATCCCGACATGCTTCTCAAACGCGAGCGTCTCCGATGATGGTGTGTCCCACAAACACAGATCTCCACCTCTGCTCTGGCGAAGGGGCTTCGTCTCTCCAGCCGCACTCTTGCTGGCTGCCACTCACAGATCTGACAACCCAGATCTGCAGCGGTATTGCACTGCTGCTTCTGCCCCTTTCCAGCCGTCGAGCTGTCCTCCAGACAGTATCAGATCTGTCGTTGATGGTGTGATCCCCCACACTTGCATGCGGCCATATGTGGCCCTCTTCGCATGCGGCACAAGGCCAAGATCTACATCTTGCTGTGTGTCCTGCTTTGTTTCACGCCAGCAGTAATATTTATAGGCTCTTGCAGCTGGTCCCTTCCTCTTTAGTTGCCGAGATTTCCTATCCATAAAAGTAGCTGATTATTGGACAGCTCATAATGGAGAGACCCACCAGTAGCAACTGCTATATTTTCCTACCGTGTATATCAAAGCATATACAGTAGGCCCTCTTAGACAATTGCTAATTACATCAAAAGGAAATCTCGGTCTTATCTCAAGATACCCACATGGACAAGTAACTGTTGTTACCAACACCATCTTGATTTTCTGAGAGAGAAAATCTCTCTAATCATGTTGGAATCGAGCCATACTTCCCAACAATCTCCACCTTGGCGAAAATTCCGCCAACCACTCGGAGACAAACTAGATACCACATCTAGCACGGCACTGGCCGCACTCGGCCTAGCTCCACCTGCAGCCAAACCCTCTGCTTCGCTATAGCTGACGGTTTGTCAGAGCCCCCAAGTCGTCCTTCAAGCCACCATAATAACACATTTGCTGTATGCAGCGAACCCACCTGCTGACTGCGTGCCCTGCTGCAATTTCCTGGCCGATACTCACTCCACCAAATAGATTCAATCTGTCAGCGATGAGCTGCTCTGTAACAGCCACCCTTCTTGTGCTTAGAACACCTTCTTTTCTCTCTTGGACTTACCCGATACTGGATGTGTAAGTCTCTTACTGTGAATCTGCTCTTCACATCACCAGCCCCTCAACTGGTTGTTGTTTGCCTGGCAACCATGCACAATGTTGTGTATTACAGCAGTCCTCTTGTATACAGCTGTATGTTTTTCAGCCCCTCTGGCTGATCTGTTGTTGTTGTCTCTGCCGTGTTCTTCTATGTGCAGCAAATGTCCAACGCTGGCAGTCTCAACCTGCTAATAGCGATCCTCTGCTATGCACGTTGGCTTTACTGTCGGCAAAGACCCCCTTTCTAGTTGTTGTAGTTGTTAGCAACAACAAGTCTCCACACAAGACATCGTTGGTATTGATACCACTTGTTAGCGTTACGAGCGGAAACAAGAAAAATCGAACGGAAATATACCATAGCACAACACAATAATTTTACGTGGTTCGGCCCACCTGGCCTACGTCCACGGAACGACAGAATATTCACTATATGAGAAAGAATATACATGTACAATATTAATGACTCCCTTGAGTCAAGAGCCCAAATACGAAGTCCCGAGCCCCTTTGTACACTCCTATATACAACACATCGACGTCACCTCTCAGTTGATGTGAATCTCTCTCATACCCAGAATAGTGAACCCAAACCTCTGTGTTCCTCCCTCTACGCTTCTTGCGTCCTACAAGCAATCCCGACATGCTTCTCAAACGCGAGCGTCTCCGATGATGGTGTGTCCCACAAACACAGATCTCCACCTCTGCTCTGGCGAAGGGGCTTCGTCTCTCCAGCCGCACTCTTGCTGGCTGCCACTCACAGATCTGACAACCCAGATCTGCAGCGGTATTGCACTGCTGCTTCTGCCCCTTTCCAGCCGTCGAGCTGTCCTCCAGACAGTATCAGATCTGTCGTTGATGGTGTGATCCCCCACACTTGCATGCGGCCATATGTGGCCCTCTTCGGTTTGTTCTGGCAGTTAATGCAGCCAGTCCTTCATTGCCTTGTGTCTCTGCTTGCAGCCACCACTGCTGCTGTTCTCTGTAAGACAGATGATGCTGTATGTAAACCCAGCAGCCCCCTTTTGCTGCTTACATGTTTCAAACAGCCCCTCCAATCTGCTGCAGTCTTCCCACTATTAAACTTCACTGAGCAGTCATAGCAATCCCCTTCTTCGTTGCTGCTGCTCGAAGACCACCCTCTTTGCCAACTGGTCTGCTGGCCAAGATCTGTACAGCTCTTGATCTCAAGGTTCCAATGATCTGCTGCTCGACGCTGCAACAGGTACTCCACCTCTCTTGCAAAACTGCCAATCCGAATCTGTTCTGCACACCGAGCATAGACAGCCCTCCATGTCCAGATCTGAACAGTGTTACCTCTCTGTTCAGTGCCCACCGAGACTAGCGTCCTTTATTCATTCAGCTAATCTCCTCTTGCTGTATGCAACCTTGTCAGCCAAGATTTCCACCAGAGAAACTCTCTAACGATGGCAACCCCCATGTGTAGTGGTTTCCTCACAAACTCACGCTGCTGTCTCAAGATCTGCAGCGTGTCCACTTCTCTCTGACCGCTACTTGCACCAGCCTGCACTCGCTCCACCTCTCCCGGTGGAATCTGCAGAACGCCGATCTGCAATCCTTGATGCTGTATTCCGTTCACCCTCGAGTCCCTGGTCTCCAACCAAAGCTACTGATACCACTTGTTAGCGTTACGAGCGGAAACAAGAAAAATCGAACGGAAATATACCATAGCACAACACAATAATTTTACGTGGTTCGGCCCACCTGGCCTACGTCCACGGAACGACAGAATATTCACTATATGAGAAAGAATATACATGTACAATATTAATGACTCCCTTGAGTCAAGAGCCCAAATACGAAGTCCCGAGCCCCTTTGTACACTCCTATATACAACACATCGACGTCACCTCTCAGTTGATGTGAATCTCTCTCATACCCAGAATAGTGAACCCAAACCTCTGTGTTCCTCCCTCTACGCTTCTTGCGTCCTACAAGCAATCCCGACATGCTTCTCAAACGCGAGCGTCTCCGATGATGGTGTGTCCCACAAACACAGATCTCCACCTCTGCTCTGGCGAAGGGGCTTCGTCTCTCCAGCCGCACTCTTGCTGGCTGCCACTCACAGATCTGACAACCCAGATCTGCAGCGGTATTGCACTGCTGCTTCTGCCCCTTTCCAGCCGTCGAGCTGTCCTCCAGACAGTATCAGATCTGTCGTTGATGGTGTGATCCCCCACACTTGCATGCGGCCATATGTGGCCCTCTTCGCATGCGGCACAAGGCCAAGATCTACATCTTGCTGTGTGTCCTGCTTTGTTTCACGCCAGCAGTAATATTTATAGGCTCTTGCAGCTGGTCCCTTCCTCTTTAGTTGCCGAGATTTCCTATCCATAAAAGTAGCTGATTATTGGACAGCTCATAATGGAGAGACCCACCAGTAGCAACTGCTATATTTTCCTACCGTGTATATCAAAGCATATACAGTAGGCCCTCTTAGACAATTGCTAATTACATCAAAAGGAAATCTCGGTCTTATCTCAAGATACCCACATGGACAAGTAACTGTTGTTACCAACACCATCTTGATTTTCTGAGAGAGAAAATCTCTCTAATCATGTTGGAATCGAGCCATACTTCCCAACACCATACCCCACTTTCTTACTGCCGCACCTCTCTAATCTCACCCCTGCTTACTATAACGACCCATTCTGAGTTTCCCAATTTTTTTGGAGAGATTTCAGACCTCTGAGTTGTTTTCGGGACCGTGGTAGCAGTGAGGAGAGTGTGGGCTCTATGGAGGGCCCCAGTTATCTGATTTCAAGTTTGAAAACTCGAAGGGCATTTTAGTAATTTCATAATTTTTATGTATAATCATGAAAAAAAAATTGTTGAAAATCACACATTTTTCCCGCTCGACTTTCATCATTCGAGAAAATTTTTAGATTTTCAATTGCATCGCCGTTTACCTTTTTTCAAAAAAAAAAAGAAGAAAAAAAAACCCTAAAAAAAAAACTCCCCCTTCCTTAAGACCCTCCCGTGGCACTGTAGCTGGCGCAACACCCTCACCGCCGCTCTCTTTCTTTCTATCAGTGTTTCTCCTCCTTCTTCTCCTTCTTCTTCTTCTTCTTCTTCTTCTTCCCTTGGCCTGTTCGTTGCAGCTACTGGTCGTCGCCCCGAGCCACTTTCTCCTACTCTTCCGTTGCCACTCAGCCTCCCAGATCTTGCAATCAGCCCCGGCGGCGAAGCCCTCTTTCCCTCCCTTGTAGCCGTCGCCGTCCATCAGGTTGAAAACCTATCTCAGGTCTGCCCCCTTTTGTTTTCCCTTTTTTCCCCTTTTCTTCCCTCTCAATTTTCCGTTATTTTCCCTGGTTTTCCCGTTTTTCTCGCTTTTTTCGTTTTCCCTCTTTTTCCCCCTTTTTCCGACTCAGTTGGGTAAATGAGTCGGTTCTGCTGAGTCTCCAAACAGACTCAGTTCGAGCCCTAGGTTGACCCAGTCTTGGACCGGACCCGGTCCACTCGGGCCCAACTTTTGAGCCCAGCTCTTCCTTGGGCTCAGCCCTAGATCTAGCTCAGCCAGTTTTGAACTCAGCCTGGCCATTTCCAGGCCCAGACCTGGTCCGGCCCAACCAGTTTGGGTCCGGCCCAGTCTGGCAGGCCCGTTTCCAGTTCGGCCCATTTTGGGCCCAACCCAGTTTTAGGCCCTTTTCAGTCCAGCCTCATTTTATCACTTTTTACCTTATTTACTTATTCATTCTTCATTGTTTCAACAGACTGAGTTCCCTACAACCTTTCAAGCCGCTGCTTGCTTCGGATTTCCGACTCCGCACACACGGTGATGGGACTTATCATAGTTTTAGCATGCACTTGCATATATTAAACTGTTATCTCTAGACATGGAGTGACCGGGGGTGACCCTCTATTTATTTAGCCACTCAGTAAGGAAAAACTGTTGTAATAAATACGTGGCAGAGGGTCTGCTCAGAGGTACTCCAGTCAACTATATGCTTTGTAGAGAACTTCAATTAGACAATTGGAATTGAATATGATACTTGGAAAATTACTTATGATATTGTGAATGTTTATTCGTTATATGTTATTGGAATTGAGTGGAATATAGACACGCATGACTAAATAATCCATTATAAGCTCTTGACTCGCACGATGAAATATATTGTTGATTCTGAGTTAGTTGCATTAGAATATAGTCTTACCATTGTATATGATCATGGCATCATGTGTATGTCTTGGGGAGGTTGTTTACATGAGTATATGTTTATGATGATGATGATGGTTTGAGTATTGGGAGGACTTCCCCGTTGCGCTCCGGCAGTCGAGACCCCCATAGGAGATGTAGGTTTCCCCGTTGTGTTCCGGCAGTTGAGGTGCATGCCCCTTGAGATTGGCTTCCCCGTTATGCTTCGGCGGTTGAAACCCCCGTAGGGGATGCGGGTTTCCCCGTTGCATTCCGGAGGTTGAAGCGGTTGTGTATCATACGGTCTCCCGTTTATTTTGGTAGGGAGATCAGGGTTGTTGGAGGACAGCTGTTAGTTATAGAGATTATGTCTCTGATTGGTCGGTGGGACCATTGGTTAATTGTGTAGTTGAGTACTCTCGTACGTAGACATTCATTCTATTATGATGTCCATTATTTTTCTATACATGTGATATATATATGTCGTTGATATATGGTATGGTTATTCCCTTTACTGGACTAGTTAGCTCACCTCTTGCTCTCCAGGAATTTGTTGGAGGACCCGATGTGGGCCACCTAGATAATGTCGCGGACTGGTCGGTAGATTATTGGTTGGTGGTGCAGTTAGATCTTATACATATGAGCACCTCTTTTTTTACGATACTTTTGCATTCATGCATATGATATCTACTTATATTGCTGATATGTGATATGCATTATCTCTTCATTGGGCTGGTTAGCTCACCCCTTACCTTTCAGGTACCAGATTGCAAAGGGACTGGGAAGGGCCCCTTGAGCAGGTGCCCGTAGAAGAGCAGTGGTTAGACATTTTATAATTACGTTGTTCTTAGTTGAGAGACCTTATTTTAAATGACCCATCTTTGTATGTTGTTTGATTTCGGATGATGTATAATCGTGTTCGGATAGTCTATGATTGCTTCATGTTATGTTGGTATGTTGAGCCTTATTGCCAGTTTTTGAGTGGGAGGTAATTGCCCCGTTTCAAAAAAAAAAGGTATATCTGTTACATATTCCTTTGTGATGTTTTGAGATTTTTCGGAGATAACGTGCCGGTAGCAGGACGGGACGTTACACTTACCGTGACCTCCTATTCCATTGTCACCCCTAAAGCCTTTTTCTTCTTGTTGCCACCTCCAAATAACTATTTCTTTGCTGTCGTGTCTTTCTTTAACCCATTTTGAACCCAGATCTGCCACCACCAGCTTCTTAACTTTATTCCCAGTCCCTGACAGCCCTTCTACTGTAGCCACAAGTCCTCTTGGACCCTTCCTTAACCTCATACAGCCACCTCTACATGTTCTAAACTACTATTCAACCATTACACATCCTCTTTTATCACTAAATCCCTTTTTCCTATCTCTGATGCTCCCATATCCTGCTACCTCCGCTTTGTTTTGACACCACCTTGATTCTAGACAGTCTGAATTAGTCTCTTTTTGGTGATTGATCTACTTATTTGTGGATTTAATTAAGCCCCTTTGTTTTGAAGGCCTTCTACTTTTAGTTATGACTTAGTTTGGATTGTTTTATAATCACTTATATTAGATTCCAAGAATTTGCATGATTATTTGTGGCAAATTTTATATAATTAATTGCATGCATTAATTGAAATTTAATTTCAGCCTATTTTAGGTTAGGTCATATTAGATTTATTCCTCAATTTTGCTTACATTAGGCATTTAGGGTTACCATATCCCTTGTCCTGCATCAAATTTGGTATCAATAATAAAGTTGGGTTGTTTCCTTAAACACCGAAGGTCTTAGGTTGCATCCTATTTTTTTTTTAAAACAAATTGCATCTTTATTATTTTTTTTAAAAAAATCAATTTTGTCATTCATTGCATATAGAATTAGGTCATAAAATATAGTCAGAATGCATCCCTATATTAGTAAGTCTAGAGGAATACTAGTGCATATATCCGTGCATGACCACTATGAGTGGAGTTACCTATCAAAAGGATCCGAACCATCAAGTGAAATGTCAGGAGAACAACCCCCAGCTTGGTTCAATAAGTTCCTCACTCAGTTGACTGCCTAGACGACTGAATTTCTGAAGAGACATGAATCCATAAATGCTAAATTCATTTCTAGATAACCCAAGAGCAACCAGTTGACTTCCAAGTTGATTGAACTCCGAGGAGTTGATCGTGGTGGATACTGTCAGCTTCATAAGCCTCAGGAATTTATAAAAAATGACGAATGTGTCTTGAAGACTATTCCTATCGTGCCCCAGGATTTTGATGGACGTCTAGATCCCAAAGTTTTTCTTGATTGGTTATCGGACATGGAACGCTACTTTGAGTGGCATGACATATTAGAAAGTCGACGAGTCCGTTACGCCAAATTCAAATTAGTGGAATAAGCTCGAACTTTCTGGATGACGATGAAACAAAAAATTAGGAGATTAAAAATAGACCCCTCAATTGAAAGAGTTGTTAATAGAGAAATATGTCTCTCTCAAATACAGGCAGAGACTCAAGACTAGAAGTCATGAGATACCTCTTTTGATAGGAGAATCTCCCAGGGATGAAAAACATGAGGAGAAGAGAAAAACTCCTTTTGCTTTGGTTAGGTGTACTTTCACTCCATCGTAGTCAATAGATCCCATCCCACTATCAGTGTTACCTAGTCCGTCTGAATTTGTACATACATCTGCACAACACATTCATGATTCATACGCTGAAATTAAAAGTCAAATTAATATAAGCGATGAAAAATATAAGTTTGATGCAGATATTCATTGTAAGTCCAATGAATTTGATGTGGATGATCATGTAGAGTACCTCACACCATGTCAAGTTCCAACACCTTCACCTCCAAGCTCCATCCCATATCAGCATGACCCTGATCCTATTGGCCTTTTTGACCCACAACTTGAACCCGTCCAACCCACTCAGATGTCCAGCCCACTAAATGACCCGTGCTCTGCACATATCCAGCCCATTCAGCATGTACTTCTTTCACTTTTTCAAAGCTCAACATCTACATCATCTAGCCCACCTTCACAGTTTAGAGCTGCATTCAATCCTGAACATCACATTGGCCTTCCTACTAGCTTTCCAAACCCACTTCATAAGACTTGGCCTACACATATACAGTATTCACCGATCCTACCTCCCTTACCTTCTTTGTCACCCAAGAGAGAAAAATAGAATTATCTTAGTCGAAGAAGTGGTTTCTGCGGATGCAAAAGGATATCAGCAATATCTTGTGAAGTGGAAGAAAAAGCCCATGACAAATATCATTTGGTTGACTGCGAGCGAGCTACCTGGTCGTGCTCTGGATTTACTGGAAAGATTTCGAAGTTTTGTCTCAGCGGAAGAGCATTCTCACTTCTTGCTGCTACCACCACCCATAGTTGACCATTGCATCCATCTTGTATCATCAAAGGTGCAATCTGGTCACATCTTGTTGTTGGTCTCACCCAGAATTGCTCGTGGTCTTAGTTCAGGCTTCAAAATATATCATCGACGATGGAAGAAAGTCGCTCCAACGCCATCCTTGTGGTTTGATGATGACGCTTGGATGACACCTGAACACCTCACATGCATGTGATTACACATTGAAGACCGCACATTGGGAAGCCAAGGACTTGATCGAAGTGGTAGGGACGTGGATGGGTCTGGTGTGTTTGCAGGTGATGAGAATGCAAGAGATGGGTGGTGGAATGAAGATGGGTTCTTGAAGGTTGGGCTATGGGCGAACGAACCTAGGTTAAAGGGTTGAAGGCTGAATAGGAGACCTGGGCAAAGATGGGATGATGGGTTTGGCTGATGTGAAGGGTCGGATCTTCTCCGGTTCAGGTAGCGTTGAGGAAGGTTGTTGGGGTGTTGGGCAGCAACCGGGGACCTGTGGATCTGGGCAATGGCAGCCAAATCTGGTGGCTGTTTGGAGGGATGCGAACGTGAACGACAGCAATGAGGTGGGACCAACAGGTTCTCAGCGGTGAAGTAGCAGAGACGATGGAAGTATGGTTTCCACATCTACACCGAGACGTGTTGTGGAAGTAGACGAACGGGAATCGACTCGGAAAGGGAGAGAATGAGAGAATGGGAATCCACCCGAGGAAGAAGTAGAAGAGAAGCCCGAGTCCACAGGGGAGAGAAGAGAAACTAGAATCATGCATGGGGGAGAGAAGGGTGAGAAAACTCTCAGTTTTCATTCATTATCAATCAATAATCTAATTACACACACTAATGGAGTATTTATAATACACATTGTTAAAATAAAATAAAATAAAAATAGAAACTCAAATCGGTCGAGCTTTTGGATTTTCTTGGCCGGTCAAGTTAGCCACGGGTTGTCCTACATCACCTACATGTTAACAATAAAAGAAGACAAAAGTGTAAATGCTACATGGAAGAAGTAAGCATATTGATGTGAAGTATTATTTTTTAAGAGATCTCAGCAATGATGGAACAATTGATCTAAAGTATTGCAAAAGTGAAGCTCAGCTGACTGATATATTCACTAAACCTCTCAGATTTCTTCCCTTCTACAAGTTGAGAAGGTTGCTGGGTATTTGCACTTTGGCAAATCTTGCTTGAAAAAAGAGTTACAGAACATTAAATTATTCAACAATCCCTCCCTTAAACTGAAAGCTTTTCCACTTTAGTTTAATTATGCAGCTCTTTCTTCAAGTAGGATTCGCCAAAGTGCAAATACCCAGCAACCTTCTCAACTTGTGGAAGGGAAGAAATTTGAGAGGTTTAGTGAATATATCAACCAGCTGAGCTTCACTTCTGCAATACTTCAGATCAATTGCTCCATCATTTATGAGATCTCTTAAAAAATAATACTTTACATCAATATGCTTGCTTCTTCCATGTAGCACAGGATTTTTGGAGAGTTTGATGACTGAGCTACTGTCACAAAAAATCGTAGTAGCTCCAACTTGCTTGAAATGCAGCTCTTCAAGAATTTTCCTCAACCAGATAGCTTGACAAGTACAAGCTATTGCAGCAACAAATTCAACTTCAGTGGTTGACAAAGTGACGATTGGTTGCTTCTTAGATGACCACGAAACAGCCCTTGAGCCCAGCATAAAAAAATAACCCGAAGTACTCTTCCTATCATCTTGATCTCCTGTATAATCGCTGTCAGTGAACCTAATCAAATCTAACATTTTACCCTTCTTGTAGAACAACCCAAAATCTTTGGTTCCTTGCAAGTAACGAAAGATTCTTTTGGCAGCTAAAAGAAGTAGCTCAGTTGGATTCTCCATATATCTACTGATTAGACTCACAGAATGCATTATGTCTGGTCTTGTTGCAGTTAAATACATCAAACTATCCACAATTTGCTTATAGAGTGTGTTGTCCACCTTCTTTCCTTCATGATCTGTGTTTAACTTCAAGCCAAATTCAGTTGGAGTACTTACAAGATTACAATCCGTCATCTGAAACCTATCTAATATTTCTCGCACATACTTCTTTTGAGAAATAAAGATTTCAGTAGCAGACTGTACCACTTCGATGCCAAGAAAGTAATGCATCATACCAAGATCTGACATGTCAAATTCAACCATCATAGACCTCTTAAACTCTTCAAACATGACACTATCATTGCCAGTAAATAGAAGATCATCTACATATAAGCAGACAATGAGCATTTTCCCTCCATCTCCAACTTTAACAAAAAAGTGTGTGCTCAAGTGGACATTCTTGAAAACCTTCTTTCAAAAAATAAGCCTCAATGCAACTATACCGAGCCTGTGTCCATAAAGAGCTTTCTTTAATCTATACATTTTATGCTCATTTCCAATCTTAATATAACTGGGAGGTTGATCAACGAATACCTGGTCCTCCAAGTTTCCATGCAAAAATGCCGATTTGACATCCAACTGAAAGATAGACCATGAATTCTGTGTTGCCAACGCGATCACCAATCTGATTGTATCATGCCTTGCAGCTGGAGCAAAAACCTCTTTATAGTCTACTCTAAACTCTTGCTTGTATCCCTTAGCCACCAATCGTGCCTTAAACTTGTCAACTTCACCTTTCTCCTTTAGTTTTGTTTTGTAGACCCACTTCACACCAATGGTTTTGTGCCTTTTGGAAGATTAGATAGCTCCCATGTATCATTTCTTTCAATGGCTGCAATTTCATCATCCATCGCCTTCTGCCATTTTGATTCTTTGACAGCATTTTCAAAAGTTGTAGGATCACAATCTAAAAATAAAGCAAAGTAAGTGATTGGATCTTCAGTTTGGTCAATTCTGGTTACCTCATAATCTGTCATCCATGCAGGCCTCTTTCGACTACGACGAAGGTGTGATTCAGTTGATGCATCAGTAGATTCTGCTGCTGTTGGTGAAGTTTTAGCAGTTGTTGAAGCTTCAATTGGTGGATTTTTAGGGATAGAAGTTGCTGGAATTTGTTGTTATAGGGGTTGTTGCCTCTCTTCTTCGTTTTCTCCATCAGAAAAGGCTAGAATAGGCAACTACCTTGTACAATTTTTACTCCAATTCCAAGTGTTTTCCTCATCAAAAACCACATCTCTACTGGTCACTATCTTCTTCATGAGTGGATTCAACAATTTGTATGCTTTAAAAGATTCACTTACGCCGAGAAAGACACACTTTTCACCTTTATCATCGAGTTTCTTCTATTTTGCATCTGGGACATGTGCATAAGCGATGCAACTGAAAATTCTGAAGTGATCTACAACTGGTTTTCGCCCACTCCAAGCCTCCTCAGGTGTCATGTTTTGAGCAAAAAAGGTAGGACTTCTGTTCAACACATGAATGTTCCAATTCACTGCCTCCGGCCAAAAACTCTTTGGAATTTTCCCTCTTGCCAGCAAGCTTCTCACCATGTTGAGGATAGTTTTATTTTTACTCTCCGATACACCATCCTGCTGCGGTGTATAAGCGGTTGTGATTTCCCTTCGAATACCTTGATTATCACAAAAAACTTCAAATTCTTTTGAGCAGCATTCTCCACCACGATCAGTACAGAGAGTTTTAACGGCTTTTCATGTTTCATTTTCAACATGCACCTTGAAGCTTTTAAATGCACTAAAAGCTTCTGATTTCTCCTGAAAAAAATAAACCCAAGTTTTTCGAGTATAATCATCGATAAACGTAATTAAGTATCTTTTACCCCTATTAGATGATGGATTTATCGGCCCACAAATGAAAGAAGGGAAAAGGGGCACTTATCAGAACATCCCCTCTTCTACTTTCACATTCATCTAACCTAACACTCTCCAGTGACATGTAAGAAGGAAATGGAGCTTAGCACTTCAGCCATCTTAAATTAATCTCGATGAAATTTCTAGGTCAAGAGCATCTCTCACAGCTGATGGCTCCTCCATCTCATTCTCAATCACCAGGCGTTGTTACTCTGCTTCAGCAGCTGCTCAGTCAGAGGAGGTGAAGTTGATGATAAAGTGAGAAGGGGGAGGGGATTCAAATTCATGGGTGCCAGACCCTGTTACTGGCTACTACAGACCTGCAAATCGAGCCAGTGATATGGATGCAGCCGAGCTGCGAGAGATGCTCATGACCCGGAAATTTCATCGAGACTAATTCAAGATGGCTGAAGTGTTGGGCTCCATTTCCTTCTTTCATCTCACTGAATGTGAAAGTAGAAGGGGGGATGTTCTGATAAGCACCCGTTTTCCCTTCTGCATCTTTTGTTTCTAATAAGATATAATTAGTTTCTATTGCCATGTTTTCATATATTCAGAGTTCTTGACTTGTTATTGTTTCTTGCTTAATATTTAGAAGAATAGGAATTCACTTTCTAGAGAGAACAGAATTCAAAAATAAAAAATAAATCCAAGTTTTTCAAGTATAATCGTCGATAAAGGTAATTAAGTATCTTTTACTCCCTTTAGACGATGGATTTATCGGCCCACAAATGTCAGAATGAATTAGCTCCAGAACATTTTTTGCTCTCCATGACTTTCCTTGAGGGAATTGAGAATGACGTTGTTTGCTAACACCACATTCTTCACAGACTTGAGAAGGAATACCAATTTTTGGAAGTCTTGTCACCATATTTTTCTGTTAGAGAGTCTTTAATCCACCAAAATTCAAGTGGCCATAGCGAAAATGCCAAAGCCATGAAGGGTCTTTCACTTCAGTCATGAACCAAGGTTGAGCATTTTTGATCTTCAATGGAAACAACCTGTTTGAACTCAATTGAATATAACAATAGCTCTGCTAGAGGGATCATGCATCTCACAGGTACCCTTCTGAATGGTTATTACATAACCCTTTTCTTGCAATTGACCAGCACTTAACAAATTACTTTTCAAGTCAGGAACAAAAAACACATTTGAAATTTGTTTCTACAAAACCATTCTTGGTTCTAATATCAATATCACCCTTTCCCATTACATTCACAATAGAACAATCACCAAAACTCACTGTAGAACGAAAGCCTTCATTTAAGTAAGAAAAAGAAAACTTACTTCCACACATGTGGTTGCTGCAGCCTGTATCCACATACCACATATCTGACTCAGGTTCCTCATTGACATGCACAGTCATCAACAAAGTTTCTACTTCCTTATTGTAATGACCTGACCCGATTTTTTGGGGTTTTAGGGTCTTGGTAGCAGTGTGGTGAGTGTGGGCCCCGTGGTGGGTCCTAGTTTGTCCGGTTTTGAGTTTGGAGACTTGAATGGCACTTTAGTAATTTTGAATTATTGAATATTCTGTCATACTAAAAGTTTGAAAATCACACGTTTTCCCCCTACGTTTGTCATTTGATTTCTTCGAGCTTTTTAAAATATTTTGGAAATTGGAGATTTTTATTTTATATAAAAAAAAAATCCTAAACCTAACCTGCTCCCTTAAAACCTCATTTTCGACAGCACTGTAGCTCATAGTTACAGTGCCGCCGCAGCAACAGCTCTCCCTCTTCCTTCTCCTCTCTTCTTTCCTTCCTTCTTGCTATAACCCTAAAATCTCTAACCCTAGTCGCCGCCGCCCCATGTCTCTTCCTCTCTCCACCTCCTGGCCCTTTCTCCTTCGTCTCTTTCGACTTCTCCTCTCCCCTTCCTTGCGCCGCCGCCACACTCCTTTCTCTCGTATCCCTCTTTCTTTCTTCACTCTGTCCGATCTCTCTCTCTCTCATCCCTCTCATTCTCTTCTCTCCAATCTTGATTGGAAACCAACCAGAGCTGCAACCACCTAGCCCCGTTCGGATCTGCCTCTCCTGCCCTTTTGCCGTGGCTAGATCTGAGTTCTCCGGCCAATTTCAGGTAACCTTCGTTGATCTTCTTCCCTTTTCTTCTTCACCCCCTTTTCCCTTTCTCTAATTTCCCTTCCTTCCTCAGATTTTCCTCCTCTTTACCGATTTGGTTGCTGAGTCAGCTCAGTGACTTGCGAGTTGACTCAGCAGGGTTCGGACAAGCCAGGTCCAACTCATTCTGAGCCTATTTCCTCAGGCCCAATTCTAGCCCAACCCAGTTCGTCGGATCTGGCCTAGTTCGCCAGATTCAGCCCAGTTTGTTGGATCTGGCCTAGTTCACCAAATCCGGCCTAGTTTGCTGGATTCGGCCTAGACCTGGTCCGGCCTAGTTTACCAGATATGATTCAGCCCAGCCTTTGGCCCGGCCCAATTCGACCCGATTCGTACCTGACTCGTTCTCGGGCCCATTTGCATTCCAGACCTAGTTTGACCAGTTTCATCCCAATTTCTTACCCTCCTATTCTTGTTTCAACAGATTGAGCCCCTTCAACCCCCGGACTCGTTTTCTCGCATTGAATTTCAAGGACACACAGAGGTGAGGAAACTTATCACCGCTCTTAGCATGCATCTATGCATCTTACTTCTCTATCAAATGTGCGGGTACGAAATGAGGTGAATGGGGGTCCTCGGTATTATGCGCCACTCGGCAATGGAACTGTTGATACCATTATGTGACGAGCTCCCATCCGGGTGTACTTGTATCCGATGCTCGCAGAGGCATATACAAGTTGATTATCTGATGTCGCGATTGATTGGTTGTGTGGTGACATGATTAGGGTTTATTTTTATTGATAATATGTTAAGATGCCAATATGCGAATATATGATATGTGGTGATATATGCCTGATTATAGTGTGATATGTCGTTTTGATAATATGCTATATGATTATGTGATAGTTAGTTTGAACTGCTAGATATTATAACATGTTTGGATGTTAACATGCCAGCTCGTGATAAATGGTGATGTATACACCTGATTGTTATGTGATGAACTATGTTAATAGCATGTGTAGGCGTAGAGGTAATTGTGCATACATATAACTAACGTATGTGGGATGCCGGTGGGGCATGGGTACGAGGCCACATCAGGATCTAGAGACTCCCCTTAGCTTGTCTGGTAGTTATGATGGGGATGTTATGTGGGACCGCGCAGTGGACGTGTGGTTGGGATGCGGACTCCCTTGTGATTGGAAATTGGTAGTTGTACCCCCTTGCATGGATCAAATGGTCGGTCCGTCTTGTGTTTCTCAGACACACCTATGAGAGAGGTGTAATATGATTTAGGGAACAATGTACCTGGGAGTCCCAGATAAGGACGGATTGGGAGGTAGTTATGTTAGCCCTAGATAAAGATCATCGGGTTGAATGTTGGTTCACTCAAGGTAGTATTCGAAGCCTCTACAGTCACGGTACCTGAGTGCGGGGTGGATGAGGCATCCTCGGATGACCGAGTAGGCTGAGGAGGTGCTCACCCGCTCATTGGTCGAGGGACTATGCGGTGAGGGACAGCTCCCGCTAGTATGGTTTGTGAGTCCCCAGATGACCGAGTAGCCTGTGGAGATGCTCGCCCGCTCATTGGTCGAGGGACGATGCGGTGAGGAACGGCTCCCGCTGGCATGGTTTGTGATTCCTCGGATGACAGAGTAGGCTGAGGAGGTGCTCGCCCGCTCGTCGGTCGAGGGATGAGGCTGTGAGGGACTGCTCCCGCTAGTATGACTTGTGATCCCCGGATGATTGAGTAGGCTGAGGAGGTGCTTGCCCGCTCGTTGGTAGAGGGCGATGCGGTGAGGGACAGCTCCCACTGGTATGGTTTGTGATTCCCCGGATGACTGAGTAAGTTGAGGATGTGCTCGCCAGCTCATTGGTCGAGGGATTGTACGATATGATATGATAAGATATTCCAAGCTAGGACACATGTAGGGTGGGGATAGCCTGCGGTGTGGTGTGAGATGATGTCCCAGGCTACGACACATGCAGGGTGGGTACAGTCTGAGGTATGGTATTCCAGGCTATGACGCCTGTATGGTGGGGACAGCCTGTGGTGTGATGTGGTAGTGTGTTTACCCGCAGTTATGACTCTGGGATTCAATGTTGAGACTTGTGTTGTGGGTGTTGACTCCCCAGGAATTTATGGGTGCCTAACGAGTGAGTTTGGCCGACTCACTCTATAGAAGACTTGTATAATTCTGTGAGGGGTGGATACACCAGTCTTGTGGAGACCAATAGATGGGGTCCAAGGTTATAGGTTTGACGATCGAGACTCTGGTGCTTGGTTGAGGAGACTATAGATGAGTCTGGTTGGCAGTCCGTTGAGGACTGGTGAGGTGATTACTCCCGTGTGGTAGTCGGTTTGCAACTCTAGTGAGCCGGACTCTTGAGTTGGTCGTGGTATTTATGCGAGTTGTCATGAGAGGGTCATAGGTCTAGTTGAGGACTAGAGACCCTAATCTGACTGAGGATCAGTCTGTGCACCAATGGATGGGTGGACTGTTGAGGTTGGGCATATAAGGGAGTTGCATTAGGTTTGTTAGAGGATGTTCTGGAGGCCCAGTTGACATGCGCCAGTGTGCTAGGGGTAGGGCACACATTTGTATGGTTATGCATGTAGACATCCTAGACATTGATATGCCCATATGATTATATACAATGTATGCTTGATGACTTGTGATGCATGTGTTACCCTCACTGGGCATGTAGAGCTCACCCCCTTGCCTCACAGGTACTTCATAGAAGGAGGGTTGGCGGGACCCTCAGTTGGACGTTGGGCGTAGAGTTGTAGTTTTGTACTTTATCAAGGTCCCATCTTGTAATTGAGGACTTTCTGATGTATTTGAGTTATGTGTACTTTTCATTGAGTTGGACAAATGTAATAATGGGATGATGATATAATTTGTAATTATGATAGTTGCTTACGATTTTTTGGTTTATTGGTGGATTGTTATGATTAGTGTGGGTTGCGGGAGTGGTGTCTTCCATAAAAAAAAAGAGGTACCCGAAATTGTATTGGATCGATTTTAGGAGTCTGTACCGGTTTTAACGTGCCCGTAGCAGGACGGATCGTTACACTTATTTTCTATAAAATTCAATTTCTCTCCCTTTTCTTTGTCGTTAGGCAGTTTAGTATAACATTCAGAACAATAACGACCGAATTTATGACATCTAAAACACTCTACCTTGGATTTGTCAAGTTGTTGACCCCATCCTCTGCCTCTTCCTTCAAATTGATCATCATTTTGATGATGTCTATTGTTGCTGCTATCTCTATTGCCTTGATCTCCCCTTGCCATCTCTATTGCCTTTATCACCCCTTGCCATCTCTATTGCCTTGATCTCCCCCTCCTCTACCTCTACCTCGATCATTTGCGAAATGAGTAAAGGTAAAAGCCTTTAAAGCTTGCTCCTCTGTAGTTGAACTTCGGTTTATCTTCTATTCATGGACCAATAAGGAGCTCTGGAGTTCATCAAGGGAGAGTGCATCTATATCCTTGGATTCTTCAATTGAGCAGACAACATAATCAAATTTTGGTGCCAAGGAACGCAGTATTTTCTCAACAATGACAACATCTTCCATCTTTTCACCATGGAATTGCATTTTGTTTGCTATCCCCATAGTTCTTGCACAATAGCTGTCAACAGTTTCACCATCTTTCATCTGCAGAGTCTCAAAATCCCTTCTCAAGGCTTGAAGTTGTGCACGCTTCACTCTTGACGACCCTTGATATTTTTTCTTCAGTGAATCCTAAATATCCTTGGAAGTGTCTTTGCTAAGAATTGTTTCCAGGATAGATCGATCAATGGCCTGGAACAAGTAATTTTTAGTCATCAAATCTTTTAACTTCAGTCCTTCAAGCTCTGTTTTTTGTGCATCTGTGAGTTTTTGTGCATCTGTGAGTACCACGCCAGTTGCAGGTGCTACTACACCAGATTCAATGACATGCCAATACTCTTTAGACCTCAAAAAGTTCTCCATCAGCATGCTCCAATGGTCATAGTTACCATCAAAACGTGGAATGGCCGGCTGCACAAAGTTTTCAGAGGCCATTTGTGCACTACTGTTCTCTTTCTCTTCTTTTAACCTAGCTCTAATACCACTGTTAACAATAAAAGAAGACAAAAGTGTAAAAGAGAGAACAGGAGAAAGAACACACTTTATTTAGAACACTGCAGCCTTTATATAGACCAATACACAACAGAAATAACATAAGCACTAACGTACAAAACCAACTTCCTAAAGCCTAGGTAACATGAACTATAATCCTAAATACTAGGGCAACATAACCATGTTCTGCATAAACAGAATACCAAACTCCTAAAGACTAGGACAACACAGAGTAAAAACATGCAGAACATTAAATTATTCAACACTACAGACATAGCATTCTTTACGCAGGTCTAGATGACAAGATGATAATATGCAGAATGGTGGAAGATCGACTTAAAAGATTTCATAACGTCCTTTTCATCATTCTGATCGTCAATTTCATTTTTGAGGACAGAGTCTGCGTGCTCGCAGTCGTCCCAATGTTCTTTGAATCTGATACATTCCCTTCAAAATTTGTGGATGGATTTAAATCTTTCGCGTCTACTTGAGCAGCAACGGTGAATGGGACATTGCAGTTTTCAGTGTCACAGACTCTACCTTCCTCCACTGCCCTCTGTTGCAGCTGCAATGCAACCTCAAGGCTCCACAACACATAATCTATTGCCGGCCGATCAATCCCCTTCTCAGCCAAACACTTCTCTGCTGTCTCGGCAAACTTGGTTAAACACTCTGGTGCAATCCTCCCTTTTAGATAGGGATCAATGATCTCATTGAGCACTCCTTTCTCTTGCAATCAAGAGCCCACCCAGCCAAGCCCATTTGCTCCACCGGCACTGAGGTGTCCACAGCAGGCCGTGCACAGAGAACCTCAAACAGGACAACACCCAATGAGTACACATCGGATTTTTTGGTCAATCGCCGCAAACGGAAGTACTCTGGATCGAAGTATCCAAAACTGCCCTTGAGGGCGGTGCTTACATGCGAGTTCTCCATTATGGGAACAATCTTTGACGGCCCAAAATCTGCAACCTTGGCAACGCATTTCTCATCTAAGAGGATGTTGGCCGTCTTGATGTCACGGTGGATAATGGTTTGCTTGGCACCAGTGTGGAGGTAGTGAAGGCCACGTGCTGCACCAATGCAGATCCCAAGCCTCTGCTTCCATGAGAGGGGTGACTTTTCAGTCCCATAGAGGTGCTTGCTGAGTGTTCCATTGGCCAAATATTCTAAGACAAGGATCATCTCACAATTCTCATCACAGTATCCAATCAGAGATACAAGGTGGCGATGGCGGAGCTGTGACAGCGTCTCAATCTCTGTCAGGAACTCATGAACTCCTTGTTGGGAGACTGGGTTTGCACGCTTGATAGCAACTTTGGTCACACCTCCGTCGATCATACCCTCATACACCTTGCCAAATCCCCCAACCCCAAGGAGAAATGCATCACTGAAGTCATTGGTTGCCTCCTTTATCTCTTCAAAGGAGAAATGACGGCAGAGCTTTGAAGGGACTGGAGATGTGTTGCTCACTGTCAAGGTAGTATCCTTCCATTGTCTCCGACCATGGAGAATATGAGCAAAAACAAGACAGATGAGCACAAGAATAACGAAAGATCCAACAACACCTGCTATAACTGGAGTATTGCCTGAGGGCGATGATCGATTGGATCCTCTCAGATCAACGAGGTTCCCCTGACTGTCGTTTAATTTAAAGATCTCCAGACCATTCAAAATTGCATCAAAGTATTCTGATGGGAAATCCAAGTGCAAGTTTGGATGAAGCTCAACCCACAAATCCTGTGATGATGATACCTCACCTGACATAAAAATGTAATAATCTTTATACACTGGAACTCCATTGCGATTGCCCCATTCAATCACGTCAGCCTTGTCTTCCGCGGTCTGATTATTGATATAAATGTAGAATACCCTTTGATTTATATTGTAAATTGGGTTTGGATCTCACAGAAGTGGAGCCTTACCAGGTACCAGAAGTGGGCATCGATTGGCAGAATCCATGTCAGGTTGTAGTTCTTGTTGACGTCAGGGCTTGGACCCATTGATCGAGCACTTGAGTAGACGTCTGGCGGTGCGATATAGGTTGGGACATCAGTGTATTGGATTGTTATGTTTGGATCCTTTCCATATGACACACCAGATGCTGCCCCATATATGTACGGTGAGTCATCGTACCATTTTCGAAATAGGCCAGGATCCTCAATGGGTGAGACATAATTCCCACCAACGTTCAATCGAACAACTGTCTCAAGTGCTGTGTTATTTTCGATCTGGAATTCACCTCCATCGTTGCTTAGAAGTTTGCCGGGTTCAATGAAGATGGAGGGAATGGAGGTGATCTCAATCCCATTCACGAAGGCATAAGCATTGGGAACATTCTGAGGAGGGACAAAGGTTAAGTTCAAAAATCCAGCCGATGTGTGGATGGTGAATTCACGTGTGAAATCATCAACGTTCAGGAACTTTGCTGGGATAAAGGTGCTGAAGTTGTGAAGTAGAGTGTAACGACCGGCTACGACTGAAAAGAATGCATTGAAGGCGTCAAAACTACTGTAATTCGTGGGGTAGAAGTAGAGGCGGATGAATTTCCAGCCGGCACCAACCCGGAAGTTGTAGGTGAATTGGGAGGGAAAGATTCGAGCAAGTCATGTAAGGAACCTGCTCGACAGAGGAGGCTTGAGAATCGGCTGTATAGGCCATGGTGTTCTGCAAAGAGAGAGTATAATTGGACCCAACATCACTGATCCAGCTGCGTTGGTATGTATCCTGCAGCAACTTAGAAGATGCACCACACTTCAAAAGGATTGGTGGAGGAAGGTTGTCGGTCATGGACGATGTAGTGTTTGTTGCTGCAGAGAGATGGATGAAGAGAACTACATGGAGTGCGGTGTAAAGGAAACTGAGGTGCTTTCTTTCCAGCTTCTCCATTGATGAGAGCAGAGGGAATGTTAGTAAAAGGAAGTTTTCCATGCTCCCAAACAGAAGAAAATGGCGAATAGAAGTGAGAGAGAGAGAGAGAAGACTACGAAGTACAAAGTTCTTTGCCCATCCTTGAATGGTCAATGGCCCTGCTCTCTCTCTCTCTCACTTTTCACTGGACAACGACGTACATTCGCCATTCCTGAATGGCCAATGAGACAACTTGATGAGGCTGAAATTGACAAATAGCAAACTATGCAAAAATGGCAGCCAATGAAATTAATAGAGACCAATGTTAGGAAATATCGGACTTATCTTTTTATCTATTATTCATCACACAAGTAGTGAATAAAAACCCATGTGTCTCCCATTTTGCTTGGACCAAGCCCGTTCCATCTGAACGGTCCAGAATGGACCAAAATGGAACCCCTAGAAACAAAATTGACAACTAAAATACTAAGGATCAACCAATTTAATAACCTGTACAAATAATCATGGGAAATCCCAGTTTTTGAAAAATTTATACTTCAGAAAGAAAAAAATCTATGCAAACAAACAAACCCTAATAGTTTGGTGTAGATGTGGAAGGAAACAAAATTGACAATTAAAATACCAAGAACCAACCAATTTAATAACCTGTACAAATAGTCATGTGAAATCCCAGTTTTTGAAAAATTTATACTTATTCAGAAATAAAAAAATCTATGCAAACAAACAAACCCTAATTGTTTGATACGGGCATCATCATCGGATCATCATGTTTATCATTCTAAGGGCTTTTCTGGTAGCAAGGAAACTCTGGAATTCCGATACGTACCCCCTTGTAAAATCTATACATCATCCATCCATCGCTACACACTTCACAGGAACACATTATATATTTAAGAAACCAATAGAGAGTATGCACCGCTTCAGCATCTTAAATAAGGTGACAATACTATGTTGTAGTAACAACCCAATAGCAACCTAGCATCGCATCCACCATGCATGAAACTATAATAACCAGAGTTTTAACGCGACCTGAAAAGTAAAATGGGTTCGCCATCCATATATATGTAGCAGTTCTGTCAATGGCAACCAGTGCCATACTCAATCTCATGGCTCTACTTCAAAGTAGTAGTCTGTCTCAGACAAGAGGCAGGCCTCACATAGCTAAAACCCACAAAATTGCAGTCACCTGCACTTGGGCTGGCTACCGGAGAATCTGACACGGGCATATTGGTCCATTTCTCCTCAAAGTTGGCAATGCAGTGCTTTCCAGCAACATTTGGACGGAAGCTCGGCTGGATTTCCCTGGCCACCAGTTTCCTCCAGATGATTGACTTGAACCATTTGTGGTGCTTTATCTCCTCACTGCCATCTGGTCCGCTGCCAAGCCGCTTGCTTGCTTCTTTCTGTAGTAGCTGCAAGAAGGAAGGATGTTCAATAAGAATGCAAGACACATGGAGAAACAAGGGGGAAAAGGGAAACATAAATTACCCCCTTCAGCAGAGAATGAGCTTCACTCGACAGAAATGCAGGCAGCTTAATCTTGTCCTTTATTATTTTCTTCTGAATCTTCTCACGGTTACCTCCAATGAAAGGTGGCTGCAATGGCAAATAAGAACGTAATACATAATTAACAAAATAGCATTTCTTGCAAGCAACAAGAAAGGACACTAATGGTGTGTGTGACAATTTTCACTTTGAACTAGACTGATCTCGAGCTTAGCAAATTAGAAAAAATACTTTCAGGAAAAATCTTATTGTTTGATAATTATATGATATCTAATTTACATCAAAATATTATTGTTTAAAAGGAAAGAGGGAGAAGAGAACTATTTAAGGCCACTCGACTAGATGGGGAAGGGCTTGCTTGTGGCAAGCAGGCTTGCCTATGAATACTAAAAATCATATCCAGCTTGGCTTTCGAAAGCTCTGGAAGATCCATGCCACCAACTAATTAATCCAACTAGATTAAGTTATTTACAAGTTTGAATTAACCCAACCTAAAACCAATGTTGCCTTTCTTTCTAGAGTATGACAATGAATTCATTTGTGGCAAAGCTCCCTTAAAGAAACTCAAACTAAAATTGTGAATCGTAATATGTCTGTTAATAATGATACTATTTATTCAAATGAAAATATTAAAATAAAATTTCAAAGACAAAAAATTAAAGGTTAAAAAATAATTCAAATTGATCAAAGGAGGCTTAAAAACATGATTTAATTTATTCTATCAACATTATTCTCGATGGACCAAATATAAATCATAAACCTTTGTACTCAAGGTATTTTTTGTAGGCACATGTTTGTAAAGCATACAAAAGTTTAGAAGTCAAATAAATAATTTAAAAGTAACAAGAATTTTTATTGTCTTCGAAGAAAAATTGTCCATAAGATCTATAATCCCAAAAAAAATTGTGAAAACCTGGAAAAATCTAGTTTTCCGGAAGAATGCTAACGTATATAATCGATCCTCCACGAAATTCAACTCATTTCATTCCATTCAAGCCCTAAACCGTCGTTTCTCTCTCCCTCTCCCTTAAACCCCTTTCTCAATCATTTCTCCCTTAAACCCCATTTTCAACCCCCTTTTCAATCACTTCTCCCTTAAACTTTCTTTTCAATCCCTTCTCCCTTAAACCTTTCTTTAAACACACTTTCCTAACCCGAATCCCTGCCTTCCTTCTGTTCCACTCTCTCAATCTCTTATCTTGGTTTGAAGGTGTCTCTCTCAAGCTAATCTCTGAATCTCTTATCTCGAATCGAAAGGTAACTCTCTCTTATCTCATTTTTTCTAGAAATCATTATTATTGTAGTATTAGAGGTAGTTTTGAATCCTCAAGTGGCATGGAAGTTTGTTGAGATGTTTTTCAAGTCATGAGGATCTTATAAAATATGTTAAGAATATTGCTCTTGAAACAAGGATTTGTATCTACCATCAAGAGGTCATGTAATAAGGAAAAGTAACTAATCCTTGGTTGCGATAGAAGAGTTAAATATCACAGCACGGTTAGCTTGGAAGATGATGAGAGAAAAATGAAAGCATACTCTCTCCAATGCAATTGTCCATTTGAAGTGAAAGGAAAACAAATTGTTGATGGGTCATATAAATTGACCTATAAAAATTTTGGAGCACAATCATGATCTCTCGAATTTATTATTAAGCCATCCAAGTACAAGATGTTTTTTAGATGATGAGAACAAAACGATCATTGCAATGAGTAGCAGCAATATACGACCCCGCCAAATTTTGACGACCCTTAGAAATGAAAATCCATATATTGAAGTATCAGCGACTGATTTGTACAACTTTTGTTCTTCGATTCGGAAAGATAAACTAAGGGGTCAAACTACAATTGAAGCTCTAATAGAAGATCTCCAAGAAGGTTGTTACCAATACTTTCTTAACTATGACAGTGATGGTAACTTTGCCTCATCCATTTTTTTTCACATCCAAAGTCAATTTTACTTACCAAGAGCTAGCATAATGTCTTTCTGATGGATTGCACATACAAAATCAACAGATATCATATGCCGCTGTTTCATATAGTTGGTGTGACAAGTTTCAATAAGAATTTATGCTCATGCTTTGTATTTCTAAGAAATGAGAAATTTGAAGATTATGTATGGGCATTACAGATGTTTAAAAGGGTCTTAGGAGTGCATCATGATCGACAAGTTCTTTTGACTGATAGGAATTGGCATTAAAGAATGTCATTGATTTGGAGTTCCCTAATGCTGTACATATATTGTGTTCTTGGCACATCAATAAGAATATTGTTGCTCGTTGTAAATCTCTTTTTAAGAAGATCGAAGTCTGGAATATATTTTTTACCGAATGGAATGACCTGATTGAGTCCCCATCCGAAGGAGCACTCAATACAGCGTTTGAGGCATTCAAACAAAATTTCAGAGAGGATTCGCAGGCAGTGAACTATTAACAAGGACGTGGATCCCACATAAAAAGCAATTCGCCAAGGCATGGATTGGCTAGTGTTTACATTTTCATAATCGAGCTACTTCAAGGGTTGAAGGTGCACATTCTGTATTGAAAAGTTATATAACTACATCTACTGGTGACCTAGAAGTTGTCCGAAAAAATATAGCCCACGTCATTGAAAATCGATTTGAAGAGTTCAAGATTTAACTTGAGGATGAAAAAATTCGGTTTGCTCATACTGTTTCTATTCCTTTCTTTAATGAATTGAACGGCAAAGTATCCCAATTTACATCAAATGTGGTTTACAACCAATATGCTATGCTTATAAACAGTTCATTTTCACCTATTTGTACATAAGAGTTTACAGTTTCAATAGGCCTACCGTGTGCGCACAAAATGCAATAGATGAACAAGTTACATTTGGATCATATCCATCAACAATGGAGAATCGACTTGATTTCATTGGATGACTTGAATATTGAAAGGAATCGGCCTGGGGATGAATTAGATGTTCACTTTGAAGCCATTAAGAACAAATATGGACATTTACCTTCGTATGATCAAGGGGTACTCCGAAATCATCTTCAAAATCTTGATATCCATGATAAGTCAATCAGTCACCCTATTATGCAATGTTCTAGAGGATGTCATCCAGGTTCAAAGAATGGACCAAACATCTACACGTCGAGATCCTTCTGCATTTGATATTGTAGAGAATCAAATGAATGGAAGAAGATGCAAGGTTTGCAAAAATACTAGTCATAATTCTAGAACCTGTCCGAATAGAATTACTACACAGGCATCTTCGAGTGTAGATTTAAATACTTTTGCCTAATGTAGATGATTTCCATGAATCACAAACAACTGAGTTTATCTCAACTTGACCAAGTAAGTGCATATTCATATATTTTCTACAGTCATAATAAGGTAATAAAGATTAACAATAAAGAATGATCTCGACGTGTAGATGTTTAACCCTTTGATGAATTCTTTGAACCTGGATGACGTCCTCTAGAATATTGCATAATAGAGTGACTGATTGGCTTATCATGGATGACAAGATTTGAAGATGATTTCGGAGTATCTCTTGATCATACAAAGGCAAATGTCCATATTCGTTATTAATGCCTTCAAAGTGAACATCTAATTCATCCCCAGGCCGATTCCTTTCAATACTCAAGCCGTCCAATGAAATCAAGTCGATTCTCATTATGGATGGATATGATCCAAATGTAACTTGTCCATCCATTGTATTTTGTGCACACACGGTAGGCCTATACAAATGGGTGAAAATGAACTGTTTATAAGCATAGCATATTGGTTGTAAACCACATTCAATGCAAATTGGGATACTTTGCCGTTCAATTCATCAAAGAAAGGAATAAAAACAGTATGAGCAAACCGAATTTTTACATCCTCAAGTTAAATCTTGAACTCTTCAAATTGATTTTCAATGACGTGGGCTATATTTTTTCAGACAACTTCTAGGTCACCAGTAGATGTAGCTATATAACTTTTCAACACAGAATGTGCACCTTCAACCATTGAAGTAGCTCGATTCTGAAAATGTAAACACCAGCCGATCCATGCCTTGGCGAATTGTTTTTTATGTGGGATCCACGTCCTTGTTAAATAGTTCACTGCCTGCGAATCATCTCTGAAATTTTGTTTGAATGCCACGAATGCTATATTGAATGCTCCTTCGGATGGGGACTCAATCAGGTCATTCCATCGGTAAAAAATGCATTCCAGACTTCGATTTTCTTAAAGAGAGGTTTACAACGAGCAACAATATTCTTATTGATGTGCTAAGAACACAATATATGTACAGCATTAGAGAACTCCAAATCAATGACATTATTTAACACCAATTCCCTATCAGTCAAAAGAACTTGTCGATCATGATGCACTCCTAATACGTTTTTAAACATCTATAATGCCCATACATAATCTTCAAATTTCTCATTTCTTAGAAATACAAAGCATGAGTAAAATTCTTATTTAAACTTGTCACACCAACTATAGGAAGCAATAGCATATGATATCTGTTGATTTTGTACGTGCAATCCATCATAAAGACATTATGATAGCTCTTGGTAATTAAAATTGACTTTGGATGTTTAAAAAATAGATGGGACAAATTACCATCACTGTCATAGTCAAGAAAGTATTGATAACTAACTTCTTGAATATCTTCTATCAGAGCTTCAATTGTAGTTCGACCCCTTAGTTACTCTTTACTGAATCGAAGAACAAAAGTTGTACAAATCAGTCATTGATACTCCAATATCTGGATTTTCATTTCCAAAGGTCGTCAAAATATAACAGGATGGTATATTGCTACTCCTCATTTCAATGATCATTTTTCTCTCATCATCTGAAAAACATCTTGTACTTGGATGACGCAACAATAAATTCGAGAGATCACGATTATGCTCCAAATATTTTATGGTCAACTTCCATGACCCATCAACAATTTATTTTCCTTTCACTTCAAATGGACAATTGCATTGGCGAGAGTATGTTTTCGTTTGCATTCGTTCGAATGAACAGGTTGGTTCATTCGAATGAATGACATTCGAGTGAACGACTGTAAAAAAACATTAATCAGACAAATTCATTCGAATGAACAAGGTTGGTTCATTCGAACGAATTTGATTTGAGTGAACGTGATGCAAGACAAGGGATAGGGTAACCCTAAATGCCTAAATGTGGCTTAAAAGGATGAAAATAATGCAATTAATTACTATAAAAATTTACCACAAAGAATCATGCAAATTCTTGGAATCTAATACAAGTGATTATAAGACAATAAAGGTCCCTCAAAACAAAGGGGTTAGTCAAATCCCATAAATATGTAAATCTATCATCAGAAATAGGAATTAAATTGGTTGTTTGGCAAGGAGAAATTGTATGACAGCAGTAATATGAGATCTTAACAGTATGGGACAGCAAAATAGGAGATCTTAATAGATAGGACAACCGTAAACAGTCATATATGGGATTGTTATGGGTTGGGACACCAGTTTATAGGGCTGTTTGGGATAGGGAAGGGCTTGGGACGAGTTTGGATGGGATCTGGGACAGATCGGGACGAGTCTGGATGGGATCTGGGACAGGTCGGGATAGTAAAAAATGATTTTTCTGAGACAGATCTGGAACAGCAATAGGACAGTCCTGGGACAAATCTGAGACAACCATAGGATGATTCTGGGACAGATCTGGGATGGTTATGGGATGGATATGGGTCGGATCTGGGATGGATATGGGACGGATCTGGGACAGCAGATGGCGTGGCTATGAAAGGTGTCGGAAATGGCTCAAGGGCTTTTTGTTCTTGGAAGAAAAGAAAAGAAACAAAGAGAGAGGTACGAGAGATAAAAGAGATAGAAAGAGTACCTGGATAGAGGAAGGCTTCTCACCTTCTTGTTCTTGGAGATTTCTCACCTCTGTGGCTTCTCACCAATTCATTTCACAGGAGACAAGTTTTGCAGAGAAAACTTCAAAGCTTCTTTCATTCATTAAGTGTCAATCCCGTATGGAGGGGTTATATCATATATATAATGACTTAAAAACATGAAAAAGACCAAAATACCCTCAAATAAATAAATACCAAACTACCCCCAATGATTAGAAAGCCCTAATTACATGTAAAATCACTAAATTTCTCCAAACAAAACCAACTATTGGAATCACTAAATTTCTCCAAACAAAACCAACTATTGGACTAAACAAATAAATGAAAGAAAAAATACAATTATGAAAAATTGGAAATTCTAAATCTAAATATAGAAACTTATTAAATATGGAAACCTGTGTGGGGCTCCGCATCAGAACGACTGTAAAAAAGCATTCCTCTCTGTTAAATTCATTCGAATGATCCTAAGTGATCATTCGAACGAATGAACACTGGTATGTCCATTCGTTCGAATTAACTAAAAATACACTGAGGTATTCGTTCGGATGACTGTATTCATCTGAATGAACTGAGAATGAACTGGCAGTTCATTAGGATGAGTTAAAACACGGGGGTAGAATGGTAATTTCACCCAAAAGTTCAAAAACAGGTGGTGTAGAGGCAGGAAATCCAGGATGTCTATATAGCCCGCCATATTTTAAATATACCTTTTAACATTATCCATCTTAAATTTACATTATTTTACTTCTTATTAAACACAGTTGAAACCTCCCAAGAGAGTATTTTCCAACAAAATTGGCAAGAGATTATCAGGCCTGAATTTTTTGGGCGGTATCTTAGGTGGGAAAGGGTACAACCATCAGACATATTCCAGAACCCAAGAAGCAATTCAACACAGACCGGGAGGGGGTAGCATGTTGTCTCAACAAGGAACATTGATTGTAAAAAAGACAGTTTATAGATTAAGGAATAATTAATTCATAAAAACCAATTACTACACCCCACAAGCAAATGAATTCTGGCAAGAAACTAACCTTTCCAGTAAGCATCTCAAACAGCAGGATTCCTACGCTCCACCAATCAGCAGCTTTATCATGCCCCTTACCAAGAAGAATTTCAGGTGACATATATTCCACAGTTCCACAAAAAGAGTTTGATCTAGAGTTCTCCTCAAATTGCTTTGCCAGTCCAAAATCAGTTAACATAGCCTGGCCAAAGTTACATGCAAATAATCAAGGGACTCAACAACTATTATAGAGTCAAGTTATGCTACTTTGAACATTTACATTTTTGAAGTGGTTACATGAAAAAAAAACGCTTTGACCATTTCAGTTGTGCATCACAGAGAGAGAGAGAGAGAGAGAGAGAGAGAGACTTACATGGCCTTCAGCATCAAGAAGGATATTCTCAGGTTTGAGATCCCTATGCATTACTTCCATTTGCATGAAGGTGAGAAACAGCAGAAACAATCTCAGCAGCATATATACGTGCAAGATCCTCTCTGAAACAAATCATGCATTTGCAATCATTAGATAACACAGCATCATGTCTCGAGATTTTCACAGGTATTGATACCAAACCACAAAGAGTACCTGAAAAGACCATGATGATAAAGTTGAAAAAAGAGGTGCCCTCCATTTACAAAATCCAGCACAAGATACAGCCTGTACTTCGTCTGCAGCATAGAATACAATCAGTGATTTAAAACCCAAAAGTTCAAAGTTTGTTCTACCTAAATTTTATCCACTTTCTTATGGATGGAAATTGGTCTGGGCCAGGCTAAGCCTGTGCTTTGTCAAGCCCAAGCTGAGACAGATTAACACAAAAGGCCCAATACCAAGCGCAAGCCAACATGAGATTGAAAGAATAAAAGATTTTGACGAGCCTGACCGTAACCAACCCAGCAAGGCCCAACGAAAAACCTGAGCCCAATGAAAAGCGCAAGTGAATCATTATTTTCACTTTTTATTTTTTTTATTTTTTAACCTATGATTTTTAACTAAGATTGGGAGTAATTAGTATCAGCATCCTTCATAGTTATCAAGGCACCATGGGGTCCCAAAGCCTAAGGTATAAGGCTCACACCTAGGTTCTTAATTTTTATGGGACCAATTATTTAATTATTTCGAATTTTCACTATTTTATCTGTCACATTAATATTAACAAAATATAATATTGTTTATCAAAAGCATCAAAATGTATGGCAATGGGCCTTTCAAAGCATCAAATGAATATACATTACATGTATAAACAATTGTGTTATATGTTGATGCAAATTTGAAATTCTAATGGTTATTACAGAAAAGTTAAAAAAAGGCTTAGTAGAAAAAGTTTGTAAAATAATTACATCGAATTAAAGCGAGCCTACCTATACTAGGAGCAGAGCACAAACTAGGCCTGCAAGCTAGTTTTGGGCCTAAACACAATTGAAATAGACCTTAGAACTGGGCATCTAACATGAAGGCAACATGGCAATACTTTTTAGTGTTTTTATTTTATAAATTGGGCTTCCAAGTCTGAGCACATATAAGCCTTAGCCCAAGGCCAAGCCCAAGTCCAATAATAAAACAGGCTTGAACCTATGCCTTCGATTAGCATCCGGCCAAAGGTTGATCTCTGACCGTCCCTTTTGGGGAGAAATTTCCATCCCTAATTTTCTTTTCCTTTTTTTTTGTAGGGAGGGAGGTGGGGGAGGGGGTTGGGTGTGGTAGTAGTGGGTTGGGTTGAGTTCTGAGATGGTAAATGTCTATCAAGAAACAAACAAGCAGCACACTGAAGAGTCAATAGGGAAAGTCACATGCAAGGGGACCCAAAACACCAATGGAATAAGTGAAACCTGAAACACCAATATTCTCAGAAATATGATGCCAATAACATAATATCAACCACACAACACATCGCCAACTCAAACTCGATCAAATTCTCAAATGTTGTAGAAAAGGAATACTAAGCGAGAGCAGTCTCCAAATTAGGATTGGACAAAAAAGGTTAAAAACAAAAATCCAAACCCACAAGCATATGCATCATGTGTGCAAGAGAAAGACCCATTGAATTTATAAATAACATAACAAACTCGAAAGAATTTGATAAATTGAGTTCGTCAACATGCAACTAAGGAATGCTAAAAGGTGGTCATTAGTAGCTTTTACTTTTAAGGGCATGTTTGTGTAGACACAAAATCCATGCAATTTTGACCCTCAATGATTTTGAATTATAAAAATATTATCTGAAAGAATTCAATATCTTCTTTTCTGAAAAAATCCATTTTTGGTGCCCCAACACATTCTATCATGGCTAAGGAACTCCATATTTGGTGCAGCAAACTAAGAAAAATGTCATGTTTAATAATAAAGATGATCTAAGGATCACATATTATGTGTAATTGCACAGTGATTCCTAATGAAACCACTAATGAAGATGATCACAAGTTGCAAAGTAAAAATCAACACTGACAAAGTGAATATTCAAGGATAGAGAAACCACTAAAGCATCATGGAGACCGAGACTCGTTGTCCGTGTGGCCATGGTTGGTGGTTTCATGGGGATGGCCTGGCTACGAGTCTTGGTATAGTGAAAGTGAACAACTAAAGCATCATGGAGCATGGATTTGGGACACATCTACTAATAGATTATGCAAGCAATCCACATCCGAAAGTTAAAGAGGATAAAGAGAACCAATCTCACTCCGACAATATTTTCCTAGGCAAAGACCATCAGTTTTGAATCAAAGTTTGGGAATAGAGATCTCAGCGCACACACACATTGTGTGTGTGTGTGTGTGGGGGAGAGAGAGAGAGAGAGAGAGAGAGAGGATTAGTAAATGAAGAGATGATCAAGAAAGAGGAAAAAAGATCAGTAAAGAGAACCAAGAAGGAGAGAGAGAGGACACCACAAAGGTTTTCCAGGCAATCACTCCGAAAAGATTTTCCTAGGCAAAGACCATCAGCTTTGAATCAAAGGTTTGGGAATAGAGATCTCAACACAGTGTGTGTGTGTGTGTGTGTGTAGAGAGAGAGAGAGAGAGAGAGGATTAGTAAATGAAGCGATGATCAACAAAGAGGAAAAATGATCAGTAAAGAGAAGCAACAAGGAGAGAGAAAGGACACCACAAAGAATGATGGCAAGTATTATTCCAAAAAAAGAGTGATGGAAAGGACCACCAAAGAGAGAGAAAATAAAATAAACATGGAGAGAAAAAGAAAGTTATTTGACAAAGAAAGAGAAAGGATTAGTCGCACTAGGGGACTGGTAGAGAGCAAAATAGCGGAGACAAAAAGAATCAAAAAAGAGAGAACGAGAAAGAGAATCAAGAAAGGACATGAGAGCAGCTGGGGGTTCATCACTCTCTCAACACAACAAAAAGTTTTTTTTAAGAAAAGAATATACGGGGAGAGAATATCTATTGGTATTTGGTACTAAGATTTTTTTGGAAAATTTGAACTTGGTATGTTGCATGACCTAAATGAGCATATGCACCTCAGTTACACATTATGTGGATATTGGATCTTGATTTCCAACTCCTAGGAGTAGAGATAGAATGACATATCTAAGGATTTGGATCTCCAAGAATTTCAAACCTGAGGCACCAAATATCACCATCATGATGACCAAAGTCATATACCCTATATATTTGGGTCAGTACCCACAAGTCAAAACTAAATTTGGCATTTTTTTATAGGTTGACTGCCTATCTGACACCCATAAGCACTCAAACCCACAGCCTTGTGGTTGCAATAATGAATATTTACCAATTGCATTAAAGGTTCTTCTTGTCATTACACTGCACCAAACTATAAAAATAAATATCATTGAGCATTTAGGTTTATGAATCGATGGACTTAAATCATCACATAAACGTGGCCTAAATGAATATTCCTCCAAACATCAATCCCACGTATTAGATTACGGAGCATATTCCTTATGCATTACAAACGCTTGATAGACACCATTTACCATTATTAGAAGCTTAGCAATGCACATTCAACTATTCATAAGTTTAAGATGCATCAACATTCAATTTATCACTGAAATTTTTTTTTTTTTTTGAAAGGTTTAATCATTGAAAGTTTTGCCACAAAAGAAACCGTAAAGATTGCAGGTTCAATAAAGTTACCAGTTCAAAAACAAGAGCATTCCAGGACCAACAGATTCTTGATGTACATTTATCATCCATATTAAAAGTTGCTTATTTCTATGACCTGATTGCAGTTTTCCATCTTGGTCAAAAAATAGAGGGAAAGAGTTTACTGATCTGTACATTTCTGCAATCCCCATATAGGTCATAGTGGTAAGTGAGGAAAAGACAAAAGAAATCAATTTTTTGCACACCTCCAAAGGTAAATGAGAGAAACGAAAACAAGTAAAAAAGGCTAAGTTATGTCCAGTTTAGTTTGGCAACAACACTAGAGTGAATATAATGCTCGAAAAAATTTAATTGAAAATTGTGTCATGAGTTTGCAATATGTAATTGATAATTTAAGATCATCACCTGAAAAGAATATCTGAGCTGCACAATAAAAGGATGATCGGTTTTTGTCAAAATATCCCTCTCAGCTTTCATGTATTCAGCATGATTCTTCTCCATAATCTTATCCTTTCGCATGACTTTCATTGCATATATTTCTGATGTACCTTTCTTCCTCACTTGAAACACTTTAGCAAATGCACCTTGTCCCACAACCTTCATAATTTCAAAATCCTCCAGTCCTACACCGTGTTTCTTCTGAGGGTTAACAACAGTCTAGGGTTCCATCAGCAGCAGCATTTATAGATGCTTCCTCGACTTTTGCCAGCTTCTCTCCAGTGACACACTCTACAAGTTCCAAAGAATTCTCAGTCTCCTGTAAGGTGAGCTTGCTCAGTCGCAAGGACTGGCTAAAATAACTTGTGGGCCCAACCAGTGAATGTGATCGGTTATGTATAACCACTGGGTCATCATAAACTACATCAGTCGAATCCAAAACAGGCCCAGAACTCCACAAATTCTGATTTACTTCGGAAGCATCTTGAACGGGTGAGGGGCCAAATACATCAGAAAAATCGAACTCCAAATGCTCTGAAGGAACAACATCAGGGGGATCCACATGCACAAACAACTGTTTATGGGCAAACTTGCGTGTAGAATTCCCAGTCAATCCAGATATTTGAGAAGATACCATCTTTATGAATTTAATAGATGGTAACTGTCACAGACAAATTAATTATGACTCACTGCTATAGCTGAGTCACTCCAAAACAGTTTGAGTAACAAATTGATGAAGAAGGATTCCTGACAATAGCCTTCAGCAGCTGGAAGTTCTCGTACACAACTGGAGCTCCCAAGAATCCAGGGAGGAGGCAAACCAAAATCCAGAAAAAGCTGGTCTTGTTTCCCGGTTTGCAGGAAACAGCAGATGCCACTATACTTCTTGAATTCATGAAGAGAATTGTTGGAAGCTGTATCACAAAAGGTATAACATGAGAAACCATAAGCAGAACTCCAAAAAGAATGGTCATTGATCCAAAAGATTAATATTAGCTGCAACATCACATGATCCATTTGCAAAATGTGAAAGCAATAAAAATCCAAAGACGGATTATACAATTATTTTGATAAAACACAAAATAAAGAAGTTGATGCTAATGACCGACCGATTTGCAGCTTCATGAAACATACATTCAAAAAACCTGATAGGGATTAGGAAGGGTCGACATGCTACATTAAACATATACAACACAACCAATAAAAGGAAAATCAAACCCAACAAAGAGACAGAATGGAAAATAGCAAAGATAAATTAATGCGGAGCAGAATGTGGAGTTGTTAATTTTTTTTATTATTATTATTTATTTCTATTTTCGAAATGGTTGTAATTAGAAATTAGGATTTCCTATTTTGAGTGAGTTATTTTTGTTTCAATGTATTTAGAGGTTTCCAATTTTAGGTGGTGTTATTTTCTTGCTTTGAGATTATTATAAATACTCTATGTAATCCCGTTTTGGGAATAATGAATGGAATAAAAAAATTTGGTTGAATGCTACCTTGTGTACGCGATGACAGTGTGATTCCTATGGCAAGAGGCCCTGGTGTGATTCCAATGTTGGCGTGAGGCCATCTTTCCATCCTTACAGGTACTTCTTCTATCTTCTTTTTCTTCTCTTCTCTCTCTTTCCTTTTCTTCTCTTTGCTACCCTTTCGAAATAATCGATTTCTGTCCAAATCTGAAGGAAAAAAACCTTTTTCCAGTACCTCTCACCTCTCCTTTTCACCTGCCTGGACTTCCGCCACCACTTGGCTTTCACCAAAACCCATTCAAGACTTTCGCCCGTCGTCCTAAACCCCTCTGCTCTTGTCACCAGGTCCCACAAGCCCCTTTCCCATTTTCGCCACCTTCCTAATACCACCCTTGTGCAATCCTTTTCTTCCATAGTCCCTCTCGTTGCTTCTGCCTCCCCTTTCCCAAGCCAGATCCACCTTTCCGCCACCCCCTCTTAGTACCCTCCGTGTTTCCATCCCTCCATTCCTTGCCATTCGCAGCCCTTCTTATTTCCATTCGTATCCTCTCCTTTCATTATTTCAATAGACCATGCCTAAGTCCTCATTTAATAATGCACGTGCCTTGTAGCCTTCCCTCCTTAAATTACCATCACTTCCATTTGGCCACCATTTACCCATTTATTCGTATTAAACACAGTATATTCATAGGATTTGCGTGATTATATGTAATAAATTGTATATTCATTAGTTGCATTTAATAATTGGAATTTATTTTCAGCCTACATTAGTCTTAGGGTTCATTATTTTCTTTTGAAAGATAACTTCATTAATTCCGAAAAGAATTACAGAAGCAACTTTGGAATCTAAACATAACCCATGAGAGCCAACTCATCTGCAGCCGAATTAGCTGAACGATGAACCCAAATGATCTTGAAATCAAAGGACTCAATAATATACCGAATTCTTTCGATTTTGTCCAAAAATCCCCACGGGCAAATAGAACACAAAGCCCAACTCACTATAACTTGTGAATCACCCTCAATGAAACACCCATGGATCCCTTTCTCCTCCAACTCCAAAATACAACGCCATAAAGCCACTAATTCTGCCTCAATAACTAAACCATGAGGAATGGGCCCAACATAAGAAAACACAGAAGACCCAGAGTCGGTATGAATAATCCCTCCATAACCAGCCAAACCAAGATCATGCATGCAGCTACCATCAAAATTCAGTTTGAGAAGCCCGTCGGAAGAACTCCTCCAACAAACTTAATGAGAAGCCCCTAGATCATGAGTATAGGAGTCGACAGAAGCCCAATCTCTGCATATATTTGAAATAGAAACATCCTGACGCCGAGTTGGCCCGACCAACCACCAAGCTGCCCGAAACTTAATTAAATCCAGAAGAGAGAAAGCCAAGTAAACCTGACCATGAAACACCCTATTGTTGCGAGCCAACCAAATAAACCACACAATGCTCAACATAGTCACCTTCCACAACCTGCGCCGAAAGGAACTACCTGACACCAACACCTCTTCATTAAAAAGATCGGCCCACGAAAGAGGAAGGCAAAAGCTGATGTCTAAACTCTAGAAGAAATGCATCCAAATCTGATGAGAAAACTGACAGTGAAGTAGAAGATGATTAACCGACTCTGCATCCAATAGACACATAGGGCAAGCATTCACAATGAGCATCTTGCGCGTACGCAGATTATCAATCGTCAAGATTTTCTCCAAACCAGCAAGCTATCCAAAGATTTAACCTTAAAAGGAGAAGGCCCTCCCAAATTTTTGGGTGAACTATAGGAACCTCGTTATCCATTATCAGGTTCTTACAAAAAGACTTAACTGAGAATAAACCATGAGCATCGA
Organism: Chimonanthus salicifolius; assembly: GCA_013350335.1. Lineage (NCBI taxonomy): Eukaryota > Viridiplantae > Streptophyta > Magnoliopsida > Laurales > Calycanthaceae > Chimonanthus > Chimonanthus salicifolius. The sequence goes on from CM023539.1 coordinate 7,117,997, forward strand.
TCTCCCAAAGAAGCGTGTCCTTTCCACAACCCTTCACAAAAACATTCCCTAAAAGAGACATTAGGGCCATCCAATCTTCAAACATCCAATCCTCTAACTCCCGCCAAAACCAAGGACTCCAAACTACCTTGTTATGAAAAACCTCATAATACTCATTAACCAATGCATCTTTATTTGAAGGGAGGGAAAACAACACTGGGAATGATTGGGCCAAAGGAGCATCGCCCAACCATTTAGGCATTTGGGGAACCAAATTAGGCATTTAGGGTTACCCTATACTTGTCCTGCATCTTAAATCTATAGAAGTGAACGTAGGCCCTTTCAACTTGGCCCATTTACAAGCTCCTTAACTACCAGAAGGGAAAAGAACAACAATAAAAATAGCAGCAATAATGATGAAAAGAAAACCACAGCCATCAAGAGAGGTGTACCCTCAAAAATGAAACAAAGAAACCAAGAAAAAGATGGAAGTTCCTGAAAAAAGTGGAAGCCATGAGCCTACTGATTTCTCGTACAAAAAAAAAACTTTCAAAAAAAAAGTGGAAGCCACCACTATCGTGCTTGTGGAATTTAGTGAGTATAACACCATGAACACCTGAACTCAGAAAGTGTATATCCAAGTTGCAAATTTAACCCAACAATACCAAGGTGCATTTCTTATCACCCTTACGAGGTATTTATGGGTATGAGAAACCACAAGATCTTTAAAAAAACCATTGAAGATGGATTAGGAGCAGACAAGGGTTAACTGAAATTCCTTCTAAGCAATTTTGCCCATTCAAACATAACCCCTGTTTTGTTGGATTTCATTATCATGCATTGCCCCTGATTAGTTTTCCTTTTAGTTGGGGTGGGTAGGGATGGGGGTGGGGCACTAATTCAATGGTCTGACATAAGTGTCTCAGTATGAACGATGCATATTGATGCGGCCATCCCAACGTACAAAGTTTATCAAAGCGGAGGAAGAAGAAGAAGAAGAAGGCCCACATCTCACTATGAGTTGATGGCATAGCAAATTGAAGACTATCATCAAAGTGGGGCCCATGGTGGGACACGAGGTGCATGTGGTTGCTAATGCAGAGAATGCAGATCGCTTGGGCAATTAACAACAGTGATAACAAATAATTCTGTAAAAGTTGTAAGTAGGCAGTTACGAAATCAATATGTAAGTAGTTATTGAAGTTAATTCTGCATACAATTCTGTAAAACTCAAGTGTGGGTAGTTACAGATACAAAGTTGTGGGTAATTAACTGTAGTGTGGGTAGTTAAAGGTACAAAGTTGTGGGTAGTTAACTACAATGTGAGTAGTTACCGGTACAAAATTGTAGGCAGTTACTGTGTTTCATAAATAGGACTGTAGTTAGAGAGAAGAGGAAGCAATGAATGAATTTTTTTTCTGAAACAAGTTGGAATGAGACCTCCTGTGAAGTGATTAATGGTGTGAAGCCACTTAGGGAGTGATTCCCATTCTATTTCTATTTTTTTTCTCCAAAGCTATTGGGTCATCCATTTTTTTTACGATAAACAAACCCTCAACCCAGAAAGCATACTCTGTGGAAAGCCACTGCTGATTTTACTGGTGAACAAGTTTCCATATACAAGAGGCATTTTTCTTCAGTTTCCTCAGAGAACTATACAAAAGTATTATGAGAAGCTTCTTAAGTCAGATGAGAGATTATAGTTGCTTAGCAAGAAGCCTTACCCTAATTCTTAAGTCAGACGAGAGATTATCGTTGCTTAGCAAGAAGCCTTACCCTACCTTAGATTCTCCATTCTTTGGTCCGTTAGTGCCTCAGTTTGACCGAGTCTATATATTGTCAATTTCATGACTATGTCTGACCTTGCATTGGAAGAATGAAGATGGTGAATCCAATTGAGGCCGGAAGCATGCCGCGAACATCTCTCCATGTGTTTGGCAACCATGCAGGTAAAATGACCTAGTGAACTCTAGGTGGAACCCAAACACCCTAGGCTAAAGGACAACTAGTTAAAGAGCTTAATTTGAACATTTGAACTCGGTCAGGATCGAACCCCTCGTGCCCTGACTCGAGCCCCTCAATCTGAGGCCTAAATTTCACTGCACTGTAGCATGAATAGTGCCCGAGCCCCTCGAGGTACTATAGCAAAAATTCAAAAAATTAGTCGTATGAATAGTGCTCGAGCCACTCGAGGCACACTCCTGAGCCCCTCGAGGACTAGCCGTTATGAACAGTAAATCTATATATACGGCTCATTTTTTAAGCAAAATAAAGCCAATCAATTGTAATAATATTAAAGCTAACCATTCTAGACTCTCCAGAGAGGTTCTAACCCCTACTAATCACCATTGAATCTCTCTAAGGTCTTCTAAATCACATCCACAAGCATCTATGGAATACCTAAGTTGTGTTAGTTGTTCTAGATGTGATTTAGAGATAATTTTCTAGGGACTTACTGTAGCATCCTTATCCTACCCTAGACCAAGCTTCTCCTACGCTCGCAAACACTAGAGCATCTCAGTTTGCAAATGATACCTTATTATTTTGTGAAGCATCTAGTGAGGAACTATTTGGAGTAAGAACAGTCCTTAGGTGTTTTGCACTTGTTTCGGAGTTGAGAATAAACCTAGGAAAAAGTAACATCATAGGTTTGGGGGTTGAGGTGGAGGAACTTGAACGGTTGGCAAGGGAGTTTGGATGCGGTGTCGGCAAGATCCTTTTACATATCTTGGATTGCCAGTTGGCAGGAATCCGAGATCAAAAGTGTTTTGGGAACCTATCCTAAAAAGGATGTCAAAAAAACTGAATGCTTGGAGCAAATCTTACCTCTCAATTGGGGAAGATTGACTCTAATTGAATCATGTTTGGTGAATCTCCCCACCTATTATCTTTCTTTGTTTGAAATACCTGAAGGAGTGGCAAAAAGGCTAGAGAAAATTCAAAGAGACTTTCTGTGGGAAGGGAAGGAAAACACAAGGAAAATTCACTTAGTGAAATGGGAAGAGGTTAGACATAAAGGAAAAGGGTGGTGTGGGGATTTTCAGTATCGAAGACAGGAATCATGCCCTTTTAAGTAAATGGTCGAGGAGATTCGCTTCAGAAAAAGAGACTCTTTGGAGGAAGATCTTAATAGCAAGGTATGGCGTGGAAGAGCCTGGGAATGGAGATTGGGTAGTAGAGCTGCTAGGGAAGGTTCGACGGTAGTGAAAGCTCTAATGAAAATTGGGAACGGGGAGGGAAGGATTGAGGAAATGCTTAAAAGGGGGATCATGTTGCAGGTTGGTAATGGTTTGAGTGTGTTGTTGTGGAAATACATCTGGGTGGGGGAGCGTCCATTAATGGAAGTATTTCCAAGACTTTTTTGGGTCGTACTTAACCATGAAGTTCTAATCAGTGATTATTACAGTGAAGTCAATGGCTCACCTCAGTGGTTAATTTCCTTTAGAAGGACGTTGGGGACTTTGAGGAAGTCACTCACCAAGCTTTGTTAGGAATACTAAGTGATGCAAAACTGTAGATTGGGGATGAGGATAAATAGATATGGTCTGTGGAGTCACTGGAGTCTTTCTCAGTGAAATCAATCTTGAGATCTTCTTATGCAGCAAATCCATTATCACCTCCTATTTGCAACTAGGCTTGGAACAACAAGATACCCCCTAGAATCCAATTCTTTGTGTGGTCGGCCTTGAAAAAGAGAATTCTTGTGAGACTTAACCTTAGAAGAAGAGGCATTCTTCCAGATGAGGCTCTGTCTGTTTGTACATTGTGTGGGTTAGAAGAGGAGTCAGTGGACCACTTGTTATGCAAATGTCGCTTCACCGGGATTGTGTGGTATTTGTTCTTGGGTTTGTTTGGATGTTCGTAGGTTTTGGTAACGTAGTGGAGGAATTATTGGTGGCATGGATTGGGGGGGGCCTTTAGAGGTAGCCAAAAAGTAGCTTGGAATATGGTTCCGTTTGCAGTGTTTTGGACAATTTGGAAAGAGTGTAATGGGAGGATATTCAAGGATAAGAGGAGTCCTAGAGATGTGCTTGAGAGGGCAAAGTGGCAGGTGATTGGTTGGTTGTTTGTGTGTAAGGAATTTCAGGGTCTAACACCAGAAGATTTTTATTTATCTTGGGAGGGGTGTATGAAAGGGGCCGATAGACTTGGCAAACATCTGGTTAATTGGATTGCGCCTCCACTTGGATCATGTAAGTTCCAATGTGGACAGCGCAGCTAGAGGTAAACCAGGGCCGGCAGGAATTGGTGGAGTGCTTCATGACGATAGGGGTAGAATGATGGCAGCTTTTTTCGAATCAGTTGGGTCAATGGAATCAAATGAGGCTGACCTGAGAGCAATTAGGAGAGCAATTCAGTGGATTAGGACTTTGTGTACGAAGCACTAAAAAAATAGGAGTCAAGGATTACACTAGGGCGGTCGAACCTTTCAAAATCTAGGTGTGTAATGTTAGACTGGTTTACCCTATCATAGTGAGTTAAGGATAGCCCAAGGTTGAGTGAGTCCAAGAGTGGATGTAGGTTCAGATAAACCGAACCACTATAAATCGTTGTGTTTGTTTTGATGGATTGTTTATTGCTCACTCACACACATTAATATTTTCCATTGCACAAAAGTCCGATACATTCTATTTGAAAAGTGTTTACAATTGGTAAAAGAAAATAATTGTTTGATAATATTTTATTTGAAAAGTTTTTAAAATTGGTAAAAGACCTTGTGCAATGGTCTAGCCCAGATTTACATGGTCCAGAAAATCGAAAAATTCAACTCTCAACTTCTCATCAGTTCTTTGGGTTTGAAGAATGGTCTAGCCCAGATTTACATGGTCCAGAAAATCGAAAAATTCAACTCTCAACTTCTCATCAGTTCTTTGGGTTTGAAGGTAACAAGTGGTGAATATTCCAAGCAACTACAAAGCTTCAACTTCTCAAGAACACTTCCGTTCTGACAAATATAAAAGCTACAGCACTGTGGCTCTAAAATATCTCCAATGTCAGATGAGTCAGGTTTGCCAATGACCGCGATGAGCAATATTCAGCCAGTCCTATTTATGTTTTTGTCTCCAAAGGTATTTCTCTTCTTTTTTTTTTTCCTAGTAGTTGTTGTTTGCATGTGAAATTGGTTTCAACCCCAACCTTCGACAATCAAATTCATTGTTTTTCTTTAACCTACTTGATGTAATAAAACAGATTACTAATTTCTGGAAAATTTTCAGATTCTCGAAACTCTTGGCACATCAACCTAAGCCTGTTTGTGTCTTAAACCTTCCTTTTCCTTTAAAACAAAAATCCTTAAAGAGGTTAGGAGAATTTGCATAGGTTACTAGGCTGATTTCCTAAGCAAGTGGAAAGCCAGAATTCCATGGACCTTCCATGAATTCCATTGTGGGCCTGTGACGTGGATTTGGCCTTTTACAAATTTTGCCTTTGTGGAATTTCTTATTTGCACATGATTAGCATAATATTTTATAATTTTGATTGGTAATTTTTGTCAATCTCAACTCATTAGATGGTAGGCCATTGCATAGTCCTACATCAGTATTGGTATCAATGCCTAGGTTTAGCTTAGGATTTTTAGTTTTGCATGAAGAAATAGGATTTTCATCATTACTACTTAGGTCATTTTAGAATTGTGCATGTCTACACGTAGTGGTCGAGAGTACCAACCCAACATGAACACCTGCACAGTTTACCAAGATTCTAGAAGACCTTAATGCCCGTCCAACCAACATGGAAACCAAAATAGAGGACCAGATTACTGCCACCAATACTCGTTTAGATGAACTAGATTTTCCCTCTTTCAAGATAATCCTAGGGGAGATGATGGTGAGGGTAAAGGTCAAGGTGGAGTTGTTGGCCAAATGTGTGGTAGGGGAAGACGTGATCCACAAATCCATCATGTTTTTCAAGATCCTTGTGATCTTGATTTCCAAATCACAAAAACCATAAAAGTTGAGGCTCTGAGCTATGATGATCGACTTGACCCGAAGGCCTTATTGGTTGACTAACATGGACCACTATTTTGAATGGTATAACATGTCTGAAAAGTGTCGAGTTAAGTTCACCAAGATGAAATTGGTGGGCCACACCAAGCTCTATTGGACCAATGTGGAGCCCCAGCTTGAAAGAACAGGTAGTGACCCTATTGCTCACTGGGATGAAATGAAGGAGAAATTAAAAGAAAAGTATCTCCCTTTGTCCTATAGAGAGATTACTAAACAATGGGAATCGCTGCATCAGGGAAGCATGTCAGTCGTCAATTACATTGCTAAGTTTGATAAGTACATGATGAGATGCAATGTAAGGGAGGACCCTCTCGTGACCCTTTCTCGATTTAGAATGGGCCTCCGTCCAGAGAAAAAGAGTTGATTCCCCACAATGTGAACACCTTAGGAGGATGCCTACCAGATGGTGCAAAACTTGGAGCGTTACCTGAGACTGCAAGTTATTAGGCATTTCGCCTCCTGCAGTTCTAATTTGCATATCGCTTCCTAGGGAGTGAGACCCGCTTTCGAGGGTCAACAACCTAGGGGTCAGTCAATTGGTCCACCCAATGCTAAGGTCGACAAAGGCAAAAGAGTGGTTGGTGAGAGCTTTAAAGTGGCCAAACAAAATGTTACAAGTGTCAGGTGTTGGACATTATGCCTGTCAGTGTCCAAGAAGAAACCCCACAAAAAATCTATTGATTGAAGAACAAGAAGAGTGGGAAGAGGAAGTCCATGAGCCCAACATTGGGGCTAGTGATAAAGAATGTGAAAGCAATGAGAAAAGCCCAGCCTATGTTAGGGAAATCCCATACTATCTTGAGGAGAGTGATGGTCGTCCGGTGTGCCTTGGCCTTACAAAAGGAGTAACGATGACTGGCGTAGAAACTACATCTTTTACCCCTATGCCAAATGTGGTGATAAGAACTGCAAGATATTATTGATAGCGGGAGTTGCACTAATGTAGTCTCATCCAGTACTGCTACCTGCTTAGGATTATCACCAGTTGCCCATCCTCATCCCTATCAAGTAGCGTGGATTGACGCATCGTCAATTCCGATCTCGCAATGGTGTCAAGTCCTGGTTCAATTTTCTTCTTATAAGGACACCCTATGGTATGATGTTGTGCCTATGGATGTAGGTCACATAATTTTGAGTAGGCCCTAGTTGTATGAGATGGACGTAACACTATTCGGCCAATCGAATATGTGTTCCTTCATAACAAAGGTAAAGGGATTAAATTGAACCCTCTCCCACCAAAAGCACCCACAACAGGAAAGGGAGACACAACTAAGGGCTAGAGCGGCAAAGATCCCAAAAAAGCCCATAACATAATTAGCCCCAAAGAATTTGAGGACGGCAGGCTAGAGATGAAGCTGTCATTTTCGCCCTTGTCACAGAAGAAGCCTCCTCTGAGTTTGTTGTTGAGTATCCACGAGATGTGGAACCCGTATTGAGAAAGTATCAAGACATCTTTTCTGAAGAATTGCCAGAAGAGCTTCCACCATGCATGATATTCAACACACAATCAATCTAGTTTCGGGAGCAACTCTACCAAAATTGTCACACTATAGGATGAATCCTACAAAGCATGCAGAGTTGAAAAGGCAAGTTGACTGAGCCTCTTCAAAAGGGGTTCATTAGGGAAAGCCTAAGCCCTTGTGCCGTGCCTGCACTCCTCACTCCCAAAAAGGATGGATTCAAGGAGAATGTGTGTGGATAGCAAAGCGATCAATAAAACTGCAATCAAATATCGGTTTCCTATTCCAAGGCTTGACTACATGTTGGATATGATGGTGGGGACCACAATATTCTCTAAGATTGATCTTGAGAGTAGATACCACAAAGTCCGCATTCACCCCAGGGACAAGTGGAAAACCGCCTTCAAAACAAAGGACGGATTATATGAGTGGTTAGTCATGTCTTTTGGGTTATCAAATTCCCAAGTACTTTTATAAGGATCATGATGCAAGTGTTGAAGCCGTTTATCGGCAAGTTCTTAGTTGTATATACTTCGATGACATCCTAATCTATAGCAACTCCAAAGAACACCACCTCAGCCACTTCCTTTGAAGCTTTTAGGAGAGAAGATATTTGCAAACCTTAAGAAATGTTGTTTCATATCTAATAAAGTCATCTTCTTAGGGTTTGTTGTATCATCGGATGGTATGTTAGTAGATCCCGAGAAAATTAAAGCCATCATTGAATCACCTGAGCCAAAAAAGTGTTCACGAGGTTCGCAGCTTCCACGGGTTAGCCACATTCTATCAGCGATTTATCTGTGGATTCAGTTCCATCATGTCCCCTATCACTGATTGCATTAAAAAGGGAGAGTTTTGTTGGACCAATGCCAGAGCTATGGCGTTCAAGGAGATAAAGCCCCATGGGATTGAAGCTCATGTTATGCACCTTCCTGATTTCTCAAAGGTCTTTGAAGTGGCGTGTGACGCATCGGGAGTAAAGTATAGGTGGAGACACCATAGTGTCTGATAAGGATGTCAAATTCATGAGTTACTTTTGGAAGACACTATGGCATATGATGGGTATCAGGCTTCAATGTTCCTCAGCAGCTCATGTTATGCACCTTCCTGATTTCTCAAAGGTCTTTGAAGTGGCGTGTGATGCATCAGGAGTAAGTATAGGTGGAGACACCATAGTGTCTGATAGGGATGTAAAATTCATGACTTACTTTTGGAAGATACTATGGCATATGATGGGTATCAGGCTTCAATGTTCCTCAGCATACCACCCACAAACAAAAGGTCAAACTGAGGTCGTTAATAGAAGCTCGAGAAACTTGTTGCAATGTCTAGTAGCTAATCACATTAGGTCGTGGGATTCAGTGTTGCCTATAGCTGAGTTTGCACATAATAATTCTATCAATAGGCATGGATCCATTTAGGTAGTGTATGGATACAAGCCTAGGACACCCTTAGATCTCATTCCCATGGCAGCTACACACAGGCCTTCAGAGTCATGCAAATGCATTTGCATGCCATATTCATTAATTGCATGCTGAGATTAAACGGAGAATTACCATGAAAAATGAAAAATATAAATTATCTGTAGACTCAGTCGCAATTTTAAGGAATTTCACATCGGCAATTTTGTACTAGTTTGGGTTAGGCCTAAACGATTCCTGGATGGGGTTGCAAAAAAGTTACAAGCCAGTAATATTGGACCCTTTAGAATTTTGAAGCGTGTTGGTCCTAATGTGTATGACTTAGACCTTCCACCAAACATGAGCATTAGCCCAACATTTAATGTGGACGATCTTAGTGCCTTTTTGAAGTCCAGCAACTATTCCCACTAGCACATTTCACAATCCTAACGACACACTTGTCCAGCTCCCACTACCATTGCCTCCTTCCCTACCCATACCTCATTACAAGGAAGAAATTGAAAATATCTTGGATGATCAAGTGGTTCCACCAAATACGGACAGATACCAAAAGTACCTTGTCAAGTGGAAGAACCAACTAAATACAAATTGTTACTTGGATCACGGGTGAGTTGCAGCAAATTAACCCTAATATCCACAGTCATAATTCGTCAGTGACGAATTCATTTCAACCGGGGAGAGTTGATGCAAACATCCCATGTACAAAGTTTATCAAAGGCGGAGGAAGAAGAAGGCGCACATCTCATTGTGGATGGCATAGCAGATTGAAAATGATCACCAAAGTGGGGCTCGTGGTGGGACCTGAGGTCCCTCTATGGTCGTTGATGCAAAGAATGTTGATCACTTGGGCAATTAACAACAGTGACAGCAGATAATTCTGTAAAACATGTAAGTAGGTAGTTACTAATCCGTATATAAGTACTTACTGCAATTAATTCTGCAGATAATTCTGTAAAACTGCAGTGTGGGTAGTTACAGGTACGAAGTTGGGGTAGTTACTGTGTTTTATAAATAGGATTGTAATTAGAGAAAAAGGAGGACAATGAATGAATGAATGAAATTTCTTTTTGAAACATGTTGGAATGAGACCTCATATGAAGGGATTAATGGTGTAAAGCCACTTAGGGAGTGATTCCCATTCTATTTCTGTTTTTTTCCAAAGCTATTTTCTTTTATAAGAAACAACCCTCAAACCAAAAAGCATACTCCGTGGAAAGGCACTACTAAATTTCCTAGTGGACAAGCTTCCATATATAAGAGGCATTTTTCTTCAGTTTCCTCAAGGAACTCTAGAGAAGCATTATGAGAAACTTCTTAAGCCATATGAGAGATTATCGTTGCATAGCAAGAAACCTTACCCTACCTTAGATTCTCCATTCTTTGGTCCAGAAAATCAAAAAATTCAACACTCAACTTGTCATCAGTTTTTTGGGTTTGAATAACAAAACTCGAATTCGATGAAGATAACAAGTGGTGAATATTCCAAGTAGCTATAGAACTTGAAACTTTTTAGGAACACCTTCCGTTCTTTGTCAGATTTCAAAGCTACAGCATTACGGCTCTGAAATATCTCCAGTGTCAGATGAGATCAAGTTTGCCAATGACCGTGATGAGCAATATTCAGCCATAGTCCTATTTCTGTTTTTGTCTCCAAAGGTATTTCTTTTTTTCTTCTTGTAATTGTTTGCATGTGAAATTGGTTTCAACCCCAACCTTCGACAATCAAATTCATTGTTTTCCTTTGACCTACTTGATGTAATAAAACGAATGACTAGTTGTTGAAAAATTTTCAGATTGTCGAAACTCTTGACACATTAACTATTCATGCTAGATTTTATTCTCTAAACTTGTTTACCTTCCTTTTTCTTAGAACAAAAATCCTTAAAAGAGGTTAAGAGAATTTGTATTGGTTATTGGGCAGATTTCCTAAGCTAGGGGAAGGCCAAAATTCCATGGACCTTAGCAGATAATTATAAGGTATATATTGTGGGTTGTGACGTGGCTTTGGACTTTTACAAATTTTGCCTATGTGGAATTTCTTATTTGCACATGATTAGCATAATATTTTATAATTTTGATTATCTTGGTAACTTTTGTTAATGTCAACTCATTAGATTGTGGGTCATTGCATTAGTCCTACATGCTTAATTTTGGGATTCATACTAGGATCAACCTAAAACAAAAATCAAGTCATAACAATTTAATCAAGTCCCATCCTCAACTAATATAATCAAGACATTGGATGGCCAAGAATTGGTGTACAAGAATTACATTGAAAATCCAACCATTTGTTGTCAAATCATTCCATGTGGCAAGTTTAAATGCTCACAGAAGAACACGATTGGAACGCTAAATTTAGAGAAGCATTAAAGAAGGCGTGACTCTCAACGTAAAGGTTAAAACAAAACAAAAAATCAAACATAATCACAATATAAAGGCAAAAAGAAAGATGGAGGAAAACTTATTATCACAGCCTAAAAGTTGTAGATTCCAGTCCCATGGGCGTTAGATGGGCAATTGGCCCATGGAAACAATTTGCCAAATCCAAATTAAAGGCCAACCACAGATTGATGGGATAAATAGCTTAGATGGTGATGACAATGACATCACAAAATACACAAAAGATTGACCCAAAACTGTGGAAAAGAATCGTGCAAAAATGGTTATCTGGACTGTTTTTAGTATATACATTGTAGGTGCACCATTAATTTGATCAAGATAGCCTCATTACTTTGCTTTGAAATTTAGACTATAATAAAGCCATTTGACTTTTCATGACCTACTTTACAAGGCTATTATGATTGGATAGGGAAGTCTCCTTTGTTAGATCCCCACTCCAATGATTCCACCCAATGACAATTGCCACTTCACCTTACATAGCATTTAACAAACATATTTTATGTAGGAAGATTGCCCATACATTTGTTTACTGCACTACATATATATTGATAGGATGTGCAGAGAATGCCATGGATGGGTCTGGTTTAACCTTTGCTTCATCCAAATTATCCTAATCTTGTGATTTAGGAAGCTGAAACTTTCAATTTTATAACCCACTGATTTTTTTTCATGACCCATCTCCAAAAGATAATACGTTAGAAGAGGGACTTCCTTAATATCTCTATAGCTATATCATCATCTACAGCCTTCACCCAACCATGTGCAACCCAAAACTCGTTCACATGGGCAGGCAACAGTGTGCACTAGGCACCGTGGGGCCCACAAGGATGGGGTTCTATATATGGGGATGGATGCATATGAAAGGTATTCTCATGATGGTACTTCTCATACAAAATCAAATCCATTGAATTTGAAAAGCCATGATTTTCAAAGGTCTAAAGATAGAAGTTCGAAATGGAATCAACTTTGGATGAATTTTCAATCCCACGGTGAGATCTAACTCACAATGGGCTCAAACTGAGTCAAGATCAACGGTGTGAGAGGAAGTGAGTGTGATTTTCGGACCCTGATAAGCCATGAGGTCCAAATTGGGGACATCGACCATTATTTCGTGCAACCCAACCCAGGTTAGATGGTAGTCTCTCTCAAGAATATCACTACCTCAACCACCATAGAAATGCTCAATTTTTGGAGGCAGTTACCATAAGTTTTACTTAAAAATATATATGATATGAGAGGCAAAAAAAGAAAGAAATTTCCACGTAATGGCATAAAAGGAAGAAATTTTCAAGAAAAAAGGCGTAAGAACCTTTGAGACAGAGAGAGAAAGAAGTTTAATAAAATCCTGAGCAAGAATCAAAGCAAATCCCTAGAAACGGAAGAAAGGAGGCATTTTCAGATAAAGGAAATAGAAAAATACAGAGTATCACAGGATCTCGCGAGAGCGAGAGACAGAGATGGCAGATCGTACCTTTGAAAAGTGCCACAGCAGCGATATAAATCGGTCTGAGAGCGTTCGGGGTGATCTCTCTTTTTCTGCAACAGCCCTCCATCTTATATGGGGAGGAACCTAATCTTGGCTTGGTTTCAACGCGGGACACGTGGAGTATCCGACTCGCGTAGACGTAACGTGCGCAGTGAGAAGATTGGGTGGTTCGAAGCAGGATTGGAATATGCTTTGACTCGTGGTTTGTGGCCCACAAAAAATATGGAGGCTCATCCATGTGATTTTACCACTGTGACCTGACCGAGTTTCTAAAATTACATATTTAGCTCTCTTAGTTTTAGTAGCACGTGGGGATATTACATTTTTTTTTTAACGTGGATGCCATTTATTTAAGGTAAGATTAATCTCACGATTATATATAACTTTTTAAATTTATATATATGAGTGGATGGAGAGTAATTCTATGAAAAATAGTCAGTCCGACTTCAATGTAAATCAAATTTAAAAACTCAATTACTAGCATATTCATCAGTCAAGCCAACTCTTTCAAATTTATTTTTAACATATCAATTTAATCATGTTACTTAACTTCACAAATACAATATTAAATAAATATTTATTTTTAATATATGAAATGATTAAATACTATTTACACTGTCAAATTGTCAGTTGTATCCGTCATTAATTTGGATTTAAAAACCAATAATATTAATATTAAATGATTGCTCTTTTAATATAATTTTGATAGAAAGCGTGTCACGCCTCAATTCAACGAACATGTGAAAAATAAAAAAGTTTAAATGTACAACTCATAATCTAAACACGTGTAATAAGATCCCTATAGATCCACTTATTGAACCCTTGATAGTAAGCATCAAAATGGGCAAACAATGTTGCTATGAAAGTATTCGTGTGGATATAGAAAAATTATTTAATAAGTGTTGATGGTATTCATACAAACTAAAGTTAAGGATGATTCATGTGGGTGTCAAGTTGTCAACTTAAAGAGCAATTTACATTGATTATTATAGGACCCTAGCTATTGGCATATGTTTAAGCAGAAATTCAATATAATTCTTTGTAGATTTGTTTTGAAGAGATATTTTGAAATAAACCCTAAATTTATGGCTAATTAAACCATTTTTGAAAGATTAAGAGAGGTATTTTTCATTTTTTGCTTCTATCTTTTCTTCTAAATTTCGTTGTAGCATCAATTTTTTTAGTTTATTTCTTCAATATGAATATTGTGTGTCCCATTGTAGGGTTTATAAGAAAATGATTTTTCCCTATTTTTTATGGCCTTGTTGGGATGCATTGGGATTTTTCCCCACTTATTTCAAGTTAAAATTTTGGGGATTTTATTGTTTTTAAATTCATTATGATACATTGGAGAGTTTTTTTTTTTTTTTAATTAATAATGGTTGATGATTATTCATCTAAGAAATGGTCGGCCAGTAGTGGACTCCATTTGATAGTTTTTGACTCTTTTGTATTTATGATGGGTCAAGATCTTAGTTACAAAGGTCGGCCGAAATATAGAAGATTGATTGATTTTTTTTTTTTGTCTAAGCTAATTTTATTTTTTTTAATATTAGTTATATTTTCAATTTTTGGGCATTTTTTCTTTCAAGTTGAGACTGAAAATTTTCTCCCCGTCAAGATTTATAACTACAGTGATGATAAAACTCAAAACTCGGACTCAAATCACAATTCTATCAAGTCAAGTAATTTGAATGTAATCTTCAATTCAAATAGAAAAAACTTGATAAAACCCACTGACTCACTAACTCACTTCACTTGAAATTTTATTAAACCAAGTAACTTGAACAAATTTTTCAATTTGGCTAGAAAAAAGTCTATCGACAATTTGCATTCTGACAAATCAATAGGATATATATCAACTGCCAACATAACGATACATATCGGACTAATTCTGGATATAAGGATCTTCTTGATTAGCTCAATACCATATTCTAATTTTATTTTATATTTTTTACCACTTGATATAAAGTCATTGCGTGGACAGTCAATAAATAGAAAATGAGATAAGGAGAAGTAAGGAATTTTAAAATTTAACCAAAGCTTTGAATAAATGAGGAATAAAATTAAAGCTTTCTTTAAACAAGCATAGAATGTTCATTTACTTATGTTTTTAATGTCTAGTTAGTTAGTTAACGTGTTTTGTCCATTTCCCTAACGGCATAGCATAAATGGGGCTTTCTATGTATGACTAATAAAATTTTTGGGTTGCATTTGTTTCACAGTTAATGGAAGATAAAAGAGGTAAATGTCGTTTCACCCGTTTGATAACCAAAAGATAAGGATAAAAAGTTTAGATTTTACTCTTCCAATCTCACATTCGAAAACCCTTTTAAAGCAAAGGGTATTCATAATTCATTATTCACCCTTAGTTATTCATCCATGGTTACCCAACCCTACAATATTTATCCTTCATCCAAACACAGTCTTAGAGTTTTTTAATAATATCAAAATGAACAAGGCTTTTTTCAAATTCACAAAAAAATTTAGAGCTAATTTCAGTATTTCACAATACCCCCTACTTTGAAAAATAGGGGGAGGGGGTTGTACAAAGCTTATGAAAATATTTAAATTTTATTCAAATTCATTCAAGTCTTGATGACATGGTCCTAGAATTTAATCATAAATTATAATAAAATTTATACATTATTAATTGTAAATTATATTGGTGTCAAATTACATTGTTGAAAACCCACAAACCCTTCACATCTATTACAGCTTTCTACACATAGAAACTTCTAATTCGGACTTCATCCTAATGTTTTAACCACTAATAAGAAATTAATGTTAGAATAATTAATGATATAAAAGAATTTGAAAAGAAAATACCACATATAGAAAAAATATTAAAATCATCTAAAATAAGTAAGAATGAAGAAAAACCAGTAAAATTATATAATATATCAGAACTCGATAAAGGCTTCAAGAAAATGAATTTAGTAATAAAGCTCCCATGATTTTACAACATTTAAAAAAGAGTATGAATAAAACAAAAATGAATTGAGAGAATTAAGAATGAGAGTTATGCTTTTTGAATTCGGAAAAAAAATCAGAAAATTATAAATGAAATTTTAAGATTTATATTTGGAAGATGGTATAGAAAGGTCACTTTAAGGGTAGCAAAAGACTATTCAATTAATATATTTTGCTTATTAAATTGATGTGCCAATATAAGTTGTGTAAAGAAAGGAATAAATTCATTAAGATATTTTAAGAAAATAATAAATGTTGTAAATGTTGTCAATGATGAAGAAGCTATGACGTAATATAAACTAATAAATGCCCATGTTTGTGAAAATGAAAAATCTATAAAGGCTTGGCATGTCACCACATGTGACATGGAGCTAAGGTTTAAATATCAGCCGATACATATCGTATCGGCCGATATGTATCGGTATTTTCATACCGAATGATATCGGCCGATACGATATGTATCAGCCGTATATACATATTATCGGCCGATATGGCCGATATTCGGTCCGAAATATCGGTCACAATATCGGCCGATATTCATAAATATCGATTTTTAAAATTTTTTTTTTTATTTTTTTTAAAAACACCGATACGGTTTTTACACGGTTTTCCATGTTTTTTGCGGTTTTTAACTGTTTTTTGCAGTTCTCCACGGTTCATCACGGTCCGTCCAATACGGCTTTCACCGTTTTTTGCTTTTTTTCACGGTTCGTCACGGTTTTTGCTGTTTTTTCACAGTTCCGATATCGGAGGAGAGAGAAAATGCCGATATCGGGAGGAGAGATAAAATTATCGGCCGATATTTCGACCTATATGCATATCGGCCGATTTTTAAACCCCTGATATGGAGGCCTGGATGGGTTCCTCCTTAGGCTAGAAAATCATGAATTTTGAGGGAACCAAATGATAATGATGATGAGGTAATGAAACTTTTGTAAAAATGATAAAAAGATAATTAGATTTTTAAGATGAAGGGTCTTGATTCCTTTAATTTGTAATGTCATGAGATGGGACTCAGGGATTTAAAAATCGGTATCGGCCGATACGATATGTCGACCGATATATCGTTATCGGCCGATATTTTTCTCTCTCCAACTGATATCAGCCGATATGGGCAGATATTTTGATATCGGCCGATATAATACGGCCGATATTTCAGCCGATATTGTGAATATCGGCCGATATTCACTCCTTCAAAATCGGTACATATCGGCCGATACGATATGTATCGGCCGATATTTGTATTCCTGATGGGACTCACTTTATATTAGAAAAAACAGACAATTGCGTAGATAATAGTACTATCAAATTATCCAAAATGGAGCTCTTGAAATTACCCTAACTCTTAATTTTAAAACTAAAATAAAACAATTAGATAAATATTTTTATTTGAGAAGATGCAGTGCTTCTCTGAAATAATACACTTTCATACTTTTATTTGAGGTGACAAGTGACAATTGGTTGATCTTTTGAGAGTTAGTTAATATAATAATCAAACGACGTGACACATAAGTATAAAATATAAAATTGTATAATTTTAAGATAAATTTAGCATTTTCCTTTTACTTATTATATTCAATCCAACAATCAAGATGTAGAAAATGAATATCATATTAGATTGATTCTGTATTTAGAAAAAAAAAATAACTAAGGTGCAACTTGAGTTGGGCCTAACCTGAGCCCTTGTGAGAAACAATTTAGGTTTTGGTTGACTTCAAATTAGAATTTGGCTCACATATGAAAGCAACGAATGTGGCCCAAAAACCCGAATTGTAGCCATAGTTTATAAAATATAATTCTCTAATGTAATATATAAATATAAATTGAATTTTAAATTTAAGTTAGCCTAGGATCATCTCCTATATAACCCAGTCTGCCGATATTAATTGAATTTTATATTTGAACATACTCTCGTCATTTTATATCTTTATTTGATGATTTTTTAGGCTTAGTTCTTTATGTTGATTATGTTTGTGGGTGAGGTCTCTATCACAATAGTCAAAACATGCTTTAATTGTACTTAATTCCGCACTTCAGCTCAAGACCCATTTTGTGCCTTGTCTCGCGCTTCTTTCATCTATGCCTTTACCTAATCTTTTAGAATTTTTTTTTTTATAATAAGCCTATTTTTTTAAAAAGTCTTGTTAATAGCTAATAAATATTATAATTAAGATGAAGCAATTGTTAATAATACTTGATAAAGAATTCTAATTTTTCAACAATAAAGTTGTGCATGTATATATGCTTATATAATGTGTTTAGAAGATGCCAAAATATGATTATTATTGAATTATTTTTGTCAATATTAACGTAATAAAGGGACAAATACATAATCTAATACACATTTTATACATGCGCTTTGCTTTTAAACTCTAAGATTAGAATTAATCTGAATTTAGTTGATCTAATCTAAAAATATGAATAGACTAATCTAACTCATTTAAATATAGATTAATTGGAATAAAAACTTAATTTTTTAGTCTAGAGTTATGCTGGCTTGTCTGAATTACCAAAAACACTCATTTTATATCATTATTTTTTTAAATTAATTTCTTAGAATAATTATGTTTTAGTGTTAAAACATTAATTTTTATAATGTCTCTTTATTGGAAATATATCAATACACTATATATAAATAATTTTTTTAATTATGAATTACTTTATAATTTAATATAATTTTATTCAATTTTAAAAGGTAGTTATTTATACACCTGACTTTTCTTTAATAAGACAACCTATTTCTCAATTTTATGTGAAATTATCATTTCACTCCTCAATTTTATGTAGAGGATTATTTTTTTTATAAAAAATTGAAAGGTAAAATTGTAATTTTCATAAAAATTTAAAATGAGATAACTGTTAAAAGAAAATTAGATTGTCTAAATGCCAACCATTATGAATAAATTAGAAGACGTTAAAATATGAAATACATTGAAAAATGAGGACTCAATTTAAATGAGGTAAAATCTTCCCTTTTTCTTTGCCCTTTTCCTTGTGTCAAGGGTAACGGCGACGAGGGAAGCGGCGGCGGAGTGAATCGCAGCGAGGAAAACAGCGGTGAGAGATTATCAGGTGCTTCTCTTTCTCTCTTTTTCTGACGGTCGACAGCCTTCGCCATCTTCTTCATCTCTCTCTGTTTTTCTCTCTCTCCCTCGCTCTCTTTTTCAATTATCTGACATCGCCTCTCTCTGCAGCGAGCCCACTGATTTTTGGAGAAGTTGCGTCGGTTCAGTACAAAATTCAAAAAGATTAAAACTGGATAGAGAAGAAGAAGAAAATAGCCAATTAGATAGGGATTGATTCGAGGTAATCCCAGACCTCCTAGTGATACAGATTGGTTGTAATGGTAATAAGATAATCATATCCATTCATACTGAAGTAAAAAAATAAATACAGCTAAACAAAGATAAACACACGATTACATCATTATATCAGTTTAATTTACTAACTGTCTATCTGGCTAAACCATAGCTAAACACGTGCCCACGATTGGTATGATTCATCTAGGCGCGTGACATTCCTCCCTCCTTGACTCCGACATCGTCCTCGAAAAGGAAGGTCGGAAACCTATCCCGAATTTTGTGATAGAATTCCCATGTAGCATCTTCTCTACCAAGGCCACTCAACTGAACTAGTATCTTAGTGACTGCACGCCTTCCTTGCCGGACCATCTTGCGATCCAATACCACTACCGGCTCCATGACAATGTCGCCCTCCCTGTTAGTGTCAGGAAGTTCAGATTGCACTATAGATCCATCACCAACCCTCTTCTTCAAACAAGAGACATGAAAAACTGGGTGTCTCTTAGAAGAGTTGGGTAACTCCAGCTTGTAAGCTACCTCCCCAATTTTTGCAATGATTCTGTACGGGCCAAAGAATTTTGGGGCGAGCTTAATATTCTTTCTTAGGCTAACAGATTGTTGTCTATAGGGTTGTAACTGAAGGAATACCCAATCTCCTATTTCAAATGTCTGCTCGGTATGCCGCTTATCAGCCATGGACTTCATACGCTTCTGTGCCTTCTCCAAATTCTTTTTTAGCGTCTGTAGGTCATCTCTCTGCTCTTCAATTCTCGGTCGACAAAATCCACCTTGGTTGTGCCTTTAAGTTATGATATTAGTCTTGGTGGGGGGTGGCCATAAACTACCTCAAAAATAGTCATTTTTGAAGAAGAATGAGAGCTAGTGTTGTACCAAAATTCTGCCAACGAATCTTGTTCCATTCCTTAGGCTGTAATCCATAGAAACTCTGTAAATAGTGCTCCACGCACTTATTGACAACCTCTATCTGTCCATCGGATTGCGGGTAATAAGCGGAGCTCATGTTAAGGACTGTTCCCTGTAACTTAAAGAATTCTGTCCAAAAAATACTTAAGAAGACTGAGTCTCTGTCACTAACAATAGACTCTGGCATCCCATGTAACTTGAAGACTTGATCTGTGAAAACTCTTGCTACTGTTGCCACAGTAAATGGGTGTGACAATGCCATAAAGTGTGCATACTTAGATAGACGATCCACCACCACCATGATGGCACTCTTACCATAGGAGCTCGGTAGACCCTCCATAAAATCCATTGAAATAGAGGACCATGGGACAGATGGAATCTCCAATGGTTGTAATAAGCCTGCTGGGTTCACGTTTTTAGCCTTATTTCTTTGACAAGAATCACATTGCCTAATGTACCCCCGCACATCCTTCTTCATGCCAATCCAAAAAAAATCTTTTTTCAAGTGCTGGTAAGTCTTATGGAACCCTGAGTGATCTCCAGTGGGACTATCATGCATTTGAAAAAGTACCTTCTTTTTTAAGGAAGAATTAGGTGAGAGATAAAATTGTCCCTTGTAGAATAGAATACCCCCTTGATCTATATACTGAGTGGGGTCCAAATTTCCTTCCTTTAAGTGGTTGAAAAGGCGCTAAACATGATCATCAGTTGAATGCTCCTTTTGTAATTCCTCCACCCAGGATGGCATTGGAACCGATACCGCCAGGGACTCCCCAACTTGACGCGACAAGGCATCCGCTACAATATTGGAATTCCCGTTTCGATACTTTATGGAAAAATCATATCCAAATAGTTTTGAAATCCATTGCTGCTACATGGGAGTGCCGATCTTTTGCTCTAAAAGAAACTTTAAAGTTTAAACTCTTTTGATATGTTTTAACTATGAACCTCCTTCCCAATAGGTAAGGCCTCCATTTCCTAACAGCTAGCACCAACGCAAGGAGCTCCTTTTCATATGCAGAAAGGAAAATGGATTTCCGTTTTTAGGCTCGACTGAAATAAGCTAAAGGCCGACCATGTTGAGTGAGGGCAACACCCACTCCTATTCCAGAAGCATCACACTCCACATTGAATATTTGATGAAAATTAGGTAGGGCCAATACAGTAGTGCTTCAAATGAGGCAATAGACTCTGCTGTCCACCCAAAAGAGTTCTTCTTAAGCATGTCAGTGAGTGGTTGGGCAATGATACTGTATTTTTTAATAAAACGCTAGTAGTACCCTGTTAGCCTGAGAAATCCTTGCAAAGTGCGAACATAATTCGGTTGAGGCCAATCCATCATACATTTGATTTTCTCCGGGTCAACAGCCATTCCGTCCTGCGAGATGACGTGACCAAGGTATTCAATGGTAGCATACCCAAACTTGCATTTACTTCTTTTGGCAAAGAGCTGATGTTTCTGTAGAGTATCGAAGACAATCTTCAATTGCTCTAAATATTCGGCCCATGTGAGGCTATAGACGAGTATGTCATCAAAGAAGACCAACACGAACCTTCTTAAGTACGGTCGGAACAACTCATTCATGAGGCTTTGGAAGGTAGTTGCAGCATTTGTTAACCCAAAGGGCATCACCAGAAACTCGTAATGGCCCTTATGTGTCTGAAAGACTGTCTTAGGAATGTCTTCCTGCTTAACCTGGATTTGGTGATATTCGGACCTCAAATCTAACTTGGAAAATAGCCGAGCTCCATGTAGTTCATCCAAGAGTTCCACAATGATAGGAATAGGACATTTGTCCTTGACAGTTTGCTGGTTAAGTGCTCTATAATCAATACACATCCTCCATGACCCATCATTTTTTCGAACAAGAAGTACTGGAGAAGAGAAGGGACTTTGGCTTGGTCATATGACCCCACTTTGCAGTAGTTCTCCACAAGTTTTTCTATTTCTGTTTTCTGGTAGTATGGATATCTGTAAGGTCGAACACTTACAGGCTTGGAATCTGGCAAGAGGGTAGTATGATGATTGTGAGTACAAACGGGTGGCAATCCGTGCGGTTCTTTGAAAATGTCAGCATATTTGTCAAGTAAAGTCTCAAGTGGTGTGGGAATTTGCAGGGATTGGCTGTCATCCTGCATTTGAGTAATTGAAAAGATCTGCAACAAGTAACTGGGGTTCTGACTGGACCGTAAATTCTTTATCTTCCCATCTCTGATAAATGTCAGTTCCTTCCCTTTTTTTCCTAGCCATACATATGATCGGTCCTTCAACCTGAACTTCATAGTAAGTCTAGCGAAATCCCAAGTGATAGGGGCTAGGGTCCTTAACCATTGAGCCCCAAGCACCATGTCATAACCACCCAAGGCTAGCACGTAGAAATCTACTTCGATCTCGACCCCTTGTACCCTTGGTTGCACTCCCATACACATACCCGAACATTGAACTCTGTCCCCATTGGCGACAAGCAACATCAAACTTTGCTCCTCTTGTAACCAGTAAACTTGCCTTATTGGCTATGTGGGGACTCAGGAAGTTATGGGTGCTTCCTGAATCGATCAATATCATGACAGCAAGCTGATGCAAGTGACCCATAACTTGCATGGTCTGGGGGAATGGTTCTCCTGTCACCGCATGTAATGAGATTTCAAGTTGGGTAACTTGGTCTGTAACATCTTCATTATGCTCATCAGAACCCTCGCCTTCTTCATATTCCATTGTCTATGCCAGCCAACTGCCTTCCATGAGGAATAACTTTTGAGTTTTGCATTTATGCCCTGGAGCGAATTTCTCATCGAAGTTGTAGCATAATCCTTTTGCTTGGCGTTCTTTCATCTCCATTGGAGTAAGTCTTTATATGACTGGTGTGGGAGGTTTAGATGGGACTGATTGAGTAGATTGTCCCGATCGAATGATACCAAAACGAGATTGACTCCTACGGACATTAACCTTCTCCTCTTGGAGACGAGCCAACCCTACTGCATTGGAGAGAGTTCTAGGTTTCAGCATTTGAACACTTAGTCGAATATCTTTCTTTAAGCCACTCAAAAAGCAACTCACCATAAAAGGCTCAGTGAGTCCTTCAGTGCGATTGGCGAGTTCCTCAAAGCAAGTTTGATAATCTTCGACGGTAGCTATCTGGTGAAGCTTGGTGAGTGAGGCAGTAGCATCGTCGTATGGAGATGGTCCAAATCGAAGGAGCAAGCCGCTTGTAAAATCGTCCCAACTTGAGATGGCATTAGACTTTTCCATCCAACGAAACCATTGCAACGCCTTTCCCTCAAGATGGAAGGATGCCAACAACAGTTTATGTGACATTGGGGTTTGCTGGTGTACAAAGTATTGCTCTGCTCTATAAATCCAACCCGACGGATCAGTTCTATTGAAACAAGGAAATTCTAATAGTGCCATAGGGGTTGTGAGTGTATGGTCTGTCTCTACTCCAGAGGAGCCTCCCGAGCGTGGCCCATGACCAAAAGAGTGAGAACAAAATGCGTTTCCCGCCTCTGGGGTGCAGAGCTGTGAAATAGTGTCTAATCTATTGTCGACTGCAGTAAGCTGAGATGCTAAATCGTCCATTCGCCGACCCTGAGTCTCCATTGCTTCACGTAGCACACACATCATTTCATCATTTTTGGCATTGCGGGTTGCTTCTACCATTCTTGCTCTGATACCTTGCAGCGAGCCCACTGATTTTTGGAGAAGTTGCGTCGGTTTAGTACAATAATTCAGAAAGATTAAAACTAGACAGAGAAGAAGAAGAAGAAGAAGAAAATAGCCAATTAGATAGGGATTGATTCGAGGTAATCCCAGACCTTCTAGTGACACAGATTGGTTGTAATGGCAATAAGATAATGATATCCATTCATATTGAAGTAAAAAAATAAATACAGCTAAACAAAGATAAACACACGATTACATCATTACATCAGTTTTATTAACTGTCTATCTGGCTAAACCATAGCTAAACACGTGCCCACGATTGGTATGATTCATCTAGGCACGTAACGCTCTTTTTCTCTCTTTGTTCTCTCCGTGGGTGACATTGCCATCGTCTCTATTTGTTTAAAAGAAAGGGGTGACAAATGGGCGGGTTTGGATTTTATTGTTTTTAACGGACATGTTCGGACTTCTGCATCTGAAGTGCGACGGATGGTCTTGTTTAATCTTCTGTCGCTCCTGTCTCTACATTTGCCTTTGCCTGTGCAAGTGCTTGTGCATGAAAGATCTATTTGAATCGCACTTGTAAGAGCCATGAATGAAATTGGAACCAATGATGATGAAACTAGGACCCAAAAGCCAGAAGCAAAGGAAAGGAAAGAAACTCTACTCTTCTTCAGAGAGTATGAGTATGGATTTTCCGACGCTTACCTTCCCTTCTTTCCTCCACACTTCCCCACTTTTCCCCTTTTTCCTTGGTTGTATGTTACATGTATTATATTATCTTTTTTTTTTTTAATAGAGAGACAGGTTCTTCATTGACTCCACGGTCTACTTGATGCGCCAAGCTTCATGGCTCTAAGTCGGGTCAGGTTTTGCAATTCGGAACGGGACGGGAGTGTCAGCCCTACCCCAATGGAAGTCATTTCGGGCCCATTTTTATACCACTAAATTTTGCTGTGATTTAAGTGCAAGTGCAACATTGTCTTCATTAGATTGGCTTGGCTTTTTTTCAAATTGATCCTCCCTCTATTCGAATGGTGTTGGTGGTAATGGCTTCATCATTCCCCCTTAGGTTGGAAAGAACTCGACTTCAACTTTGCTTGGTCTTCTCGGGAGATTAGATGCTGCGCTTTCAACTATTGCTGCTTTGGTTGATATGGTAGAGATGGCTTGGGAATATGGTCACCACCTCTGAATCGAGCATTGACTCTTCTCGTAGATGTATGTTGAGTCTTGTCAAGTACAAAATTAGCTAATAATGACTGACTATTAGAATTCTTCGCAAAACCATCCCAAATGGGGATCCATATAAGTCTCAACTAAATGGCCAATATTCTCAATAGATGGAATTGATGGAATTAGGTTTCCATTGGTCTTTTTTGATGTCCAACCACCATAAAAAAATTGCATCTGACTGGTCTTCGGCTGTAACTTGAATTTTCTGCTCATGCTTGATTGTCTCATAACTTGTAGATGCAGATGTGGTTAGATAGTCGGCTGCACCAACCTATTGCTTGTTGGACACCCATAGGACTTAGCCTCTAACCTTCTGGTTCTAAGAACGAGCAATTATCAAATGAGCTCGAGGTTCTTATCAATTTAACTTGACTGCAATTCGTAAAATCTATAAACATTTGTATAGCCTCATATGCAGCACGTCTTTTTCTTTGCCGTGACCTTCCTGACAAAATGATAGGCATCTATAGTGACAACATCTGACAAGACATCATCCAGAAACTCTGTTTTGTACCATTTCTTTAAACTATAGCAGTTAAGGAATATGATATTAACACTGTGAGGGAGATTAGGTACTTAGTTAGGACTAAGGAATAGGGTTATTCTCTTTACTCATGTGAGAAGGCTAGCTATAATGTGACTGTCTTCTTGGCGAAGGTGGGAGTCATAAGATTGTTCCAGTGGTGGAGTCTTTTCTTTGAGTCTATTTTGGGAGAGAGTGAGTGGTTGGAAATGTAGGATTTCCTTGTTTCTGTTGCTTGGGTTAGGGATTTTGATCTCCTATTGCCTTGTATAATCCTCTTATACGAGCCATAGGTTATGTTTGTAATTTTTTTTTTAATGAAACTATTCATCATCTCTGCTAAAAAAAAAAGAAAAAAAGTAAAATGATTGTAAAGGAATTATGATTGCATTTCATATGATAATTCTCCATTTGTGATTGCATGTTTTGTGCATTTTACCCATTTCCAGTAGAGAAGGAGCTGGATTTTCATGATCTAGAGGTTGCTAGTAAATAGCTAATTTCCTAACTTTTACTTTTCTTCATGGATGACTGATGATTTCTTGAACAGATGACCACATTCTTCCTTTGACATGCATCACTTCCTGAGGAAACTCACTTATGGGAACATTGAGTTTTTTGTGGTCATTCACCAAGGCCAGCATAACGGGAACACTAATTGGAGTCACGATCTCAGACCGGTATGCTAGTATTGTCCCTGTGAGGGGCCTCTCCATGCATCCAACATTCAACCCAGGCGTCAAGGGCTTCCCTAAATCACTGACGGGTGAATTTTTTAACCCATTTACTTACTGGTTTACCTGGAGGGTGGATAGTTTGCATTTAACCAATATGCTTTATAAACACGATCCTTTTATTAGGAATGGATGTTAACTGGAGCCTTTTTAATTCCTCAAGGCACCTTTTTTTTTGTTTGATGACATGTGAATGAGTATGAGATCCATGTTAGATTGAAATTGTTAGGTATATAGCTGTGTCCCAATCTCTATGCTCCAGTATTAAGTAGTTATGGTACCTGGGCCCACCTATATTCGATTTATTTAGTTGTTATGTTTGGGAGGAATCATTTGCTTTTCTTCGATGTCATTACCATTATGTGCAGCACTGATCAATGGTTTGGCCACAGGTGACCTTGTTTTGGTGGAGAAATTTTGCCTGACAAAGTACAAATTTTCTCAAGGAGATGTGGTAGTCTTTCGGTAGTTCTGCTTACCACCTTTGATTAACTTTGTGTTTCACATCTGTCTTTTATAGTGATGTTCTATATGGATAGAAGACCAACCTCTACTCATCTTTTAGTTGAATTCTTATAATTCCAATAAGAGGTTGTGGGTCCAAAGATTGGAAGAACCATTATATCCTCCTTCCCTCACAAGGATGGTAGAATGTGGATGGTTCGGCACAGATGTTCATGTTGTGACCAGACATTTTGGTAATTGATAAATGATTTTAGCTATCCTCATTCCCCTCCAAATTCTAATGATTTGCAGGTCCCCTGCTAACCACAAGGAGACACTTGTGAAGAGATTAATTGCCTTGCCAGGTGATTGGATCAGAGTACCTGAGTCCCATGAGATACTGAGAATACCACAGGGGCATTGCTGGGTTGAGGGTGACAATGCAACATCTAGTTTGGATTCAAGATCTTTTGGCCCTGTAAGTGACTCTAAAAGGAGATGCTTATGGAACTTTGGCATGATGTCTTCCAATCCCAAACATAGACATGAAAGGCTTGTTTGGTTGCAGATTTAAGTACACTGCTTGTGTAAAGATATGTTCTGTCGTAAACATGGGTGTACTGTGCACCGTAATGGGCTCAAATCAACATAGTTATGTGCTAAATTCATAAAGGCCAGTCCTAGTGATGCTAAAATTTGAGACCAAACAGCCCTAAAGTGCTTTAATACATGTTCCCTCATTCCTTAGTGCATTTGGTTTGGGTTGCATTTGCATTTGGCTACTCTGAAATGAATGTGGTTTGTTGGGTTAGCATTCTAAGTTTGTTTTTTGGTTTTGACTTTCGGCAATTTGATTTGATTTGTTTGCTCCACTTGTTGAGAGTTGTTCTGGAAGTGTGAATTCTCTGACTTACCAATTGGTGTGACGATTGGAAGTATTCACCACCATAACCATTACCGTCACCACCAGAACTTGTGATGCCTGGAGGCCCTGGACACTTAAAAAGTAGGCAATGTTTCTATAAAATGTTGTGTTGGACTCTTCATTTTTACAAATACCTGTGTCCTTGCCATTTCTATGGCGTGTCCTTGGTGTATCCATGTTTTATTTTTAGGAATGATCCTGAGCGTGACGACAACCACTTTTTTGTTGCAGTTGGTGTTTTGGATCATCTACTTTTAGCTTTTTGAGTTGTACTTTTGTACTCAACCCTATAAAATGGCATGTTTTTGTTATTC
Organism: Chimonanthus salicifolius; assembly: GCA_013350335.1. Classification (NCBI taxonomy): domain Eukaryota; kingdom Viridiplantae; phylum Streptophyta; class Magnoliopsida; order Laurales; family Calycanthaceae; genus Chimonanthus; species Chimonanthus salicifolius. Next base: position 7,145,784 of record CM023539.1, read on the forward strand.
CATAATTCTAGCATGTCATTTATATCTATTGGTCGCTCCTTCTAGTGTCTTATAACTTTGGTTCTTCGTACTAAGGCTATATATGATTTCCTAGGTATATAATTTATCATCATCATTTAAGTCATTTATCCTATCAATTTGGGATTAACCTTTATATTTGAATTTGGAAATTTATTTCCATTAGCCGACTGTCTATTCGATGCCAATGAAACTTGAAGCCACAACCTCTAGGCTGCGACCATCAGCCCTAACTAGTTGCGCTAGAGGTTTCTTAGGTATGTAATTGAACCATCTTAAATTATATTCCTTCATCTTTTCTTCTTCTATTGAGGCAACTATTGAATCTCATCTTATAAGCTCATTCCCCATTCTATCTTTTCTTCTAATGCCAGACATCCATGTCTCCATATTGAGATAAGCATATGGAACATGTGCTTTACCTTCTTGCACAAAACTATTGAACTTTCCTTTCATCTATTATAAGTCCATTTCGTACTTTAAAAAAAAAATAAAAAAATCTATTATTCTTGTTCCCCGGCACTTCTGTCTTAATGTAAGTATACCTGCCTTGTTCATTTTTCCTTCATACTTTTTCATCATAGTCAATGTTCAACTCCAAAAGACATTACAATTCTAGCGTCATCCTATGGAAATGACCCTTTAGGCGATGTGGTATGTGAGAATCATACCATACTCTGTTGGCATTCTCCACTCTGCCTAACCTCCACCTCCACTAGCCTACTTATAACATCTGGCTCAAATCCTCCTTTTAGTTCGGGCTTGCCCTAAATGACAAAATCTATTAGAAAGTGGCTCAATCATTTTCAATTTTAATCAACCCACTTGCCCACTCTTGACCACAGAAATAATATCTTTGTACTACCAAAATGTCAAACTTACATCGTAAAAGCTTTTCTCCACACTTCATGGTCATTGTTTGGTCGATTCTTGTCTCACCTACAAACAGCCTGTTCCATCTTAAATTTTTTATGTTGGATTTTCAATACCTAATGCCATTATATGAGGGCTTAGCTATAGGGATGAAGATGCATTGGCCCTTTGGGGCCCTTATCTTTTTTGGATAAAGGTTGGGGCCATTGGGGGTCATTTCAACCTTTGGATCATCTTATTTATTTCATCCGCCAAAATTTTTTTAGGCATTAGATTTTCTATGATTCAAGATCCTAAGAAGGAAGATCTAATCAATGAGAAACTTGAAGGGTAGGCTTGAAGTGGATGCGGAAATAGCCACCAATTCTAATTGTGTATAATAAAAGCAGCAACTGACCATCTAATTGGATCCAAGATGCTCTACATGTTGGGATTGTGGCTCAAATCCACGGTGGAACCCATGATTAATCTCCAAATACAGTAGGACTCTCCAACGTGGAAATACATATAACGGCAATTGCTTTAGGGGGACAGGAGCCCAAAGAAAGTAGGACTCCTAATTAGGATCTCCATGGGATTTGCAAGTTGCAAATACGGCAACTATAAGAATAGAAATTACTGTCTTTGATATGGCATAAAAATAGGACAGCCAGAGGAATAGAAACTGCTGTCTATAGGCACCGAATGGAGGCATCTATATATACAGAGACACACGAATTGAGAGGACAGTGTGAAAGAGAGAAAACACAGAGGTGCATAGTGAAGCAGTCGTGAGTGCTGAGAGGAGACAGCAGCGTTGAGGCTGCACACGAACTGAGAAAGCAGTATCGTGAGGGGCAGTTCTGATGCATGAAGTGGCTGTTTGCTGTATATAAAAAGGAGTTGTTGCTGTCTTAGAGAGTAGAGGGCTCTACACTGTCTGTGATTAACAAAGGCTGCCAGCGAGAAGGGCTACAGCAGAGCGTCCAAAGAGGAAGAGAACAGCAACATCAGTTGCTGCTCACGGACGTAGCGTTGCAGAGAGGGATCATTGGCAAGAAGAGAGGAGAAGATCTGTATGCCGTGTGAGAGATCTGTTCCACTAAGAATAGAGGAGGTTAGGCTCAGTTCTATCTAGAAACTGACATATAGAGAGAAGAAGCTGGGTGTCAGGAATCGTCGGAGGCGCCTAATCTGAGTCTGAATTTTATCTCGTGTGTAACAGTGTATTTTTTTTTTCTCTCTTAATAAAATATTTACATGCTCCATGGACGTGGGCCAAGGGTGGGCCAAACCATATAAATTCATTGTTGTTTTACTTGTGCTTGATTTTATTCCATTTATTGGTTGTGTTATTTTACTAATAAACCTAACACTACAACTGTTTAGCATGGGAAACTGTTGCCTACTACTTTCAAGGTGAAGAATCTACAAATTTAGCAAATTCAGATTATAATGACTTATCACAAATCTTTGATCCAGGTGGAAAGAAGTAATCTTACCATTCCCTCCCTACACTCCCCTCCGCTCCTCTCCCTCCCCTCCCCACCACTCCCCTCCCTTCCTCCCTCTCTCTCCCTAATGAAAAAAGAGTCAAACTCGTTTTGTTTTGTAAAATTCGTTGTTGGATCTTTTTACAACCAAATTAGTTTGCATTTCTGTCAAGCACTGGACTGGGTATCATATCTCTAAGCTGCAACAGTTATTACTGATGTCATGTTATTAATACCTACATATCTTTGATTCTGCAGACTTTTACATGATATGGCTTATACCAGTTTTTAGAATATCTGTATTTATTGCATTGTTTATTATTTGTATGTCTGCAAAAACTTATTACTTGGTATTAACCTTGTTGTTTTAATTGTGTTGTATAGTCAATTACTTGGTATACCTACATATCTTTGATTCTGCAATGTACTCAATGATAATATCCGGTGTGGTGTATAATTGTATAAAGGGAACTGGGATACAAAATATTGCCTCATTAAAGGACTAAACATATGTATATTACTATTTTTGTTGCATCGTTATGTAATATGCTATCTATCATTGCGAAGCTTGGACTGATATAATACGATGAACCATATTTCAGAAGCTGGTTCAAATGGTATTGTATTTTTATAGGCTCATTAATTCTCAACTCCTAGCAATGTTTTTAGGGATTTTAATATGAACTTCAGTACCACTTTATGATGTGAAAGATATTAAGAATTAGGTTGAGCCTTTTTTCCTTGCCATTTTGTGAGTATAAAATTTTACCTGATTTTAGGAGTGATCACCCATTTATGTACGAAAAGATGGACATAGCTTGATGGTGAGTTTTACGTCTCAATTTGATCCTATCATCAGTCGTGTCCTTTTTCTCTTCCCTTCATATTTTCAATGGTTTAACCCTTCTTTTAGTAGTGACAACTAGTAACCTTTCAATTCTACGCACAGGGGGGCCGTCTCTAGATTTCTAATTTTATGTCCAAATCACTTTAAGCAAGTATCTTTTAATTTATCTTCTATTAAGGCTATTTTTAAACTATCCTTAATGCAATCATTTCTAACTCTAGCAGTAAGAGTTAATCCAAATTCCAAATATTGTGTTCATATTGGTATTTGTTTTATTATATCCCACAAATGTTTTTTTGGTTGATAGGCTAATTTAAATTCTCCTTTGTTTGATGTTCTGAATTTAACCTTATTTGACATTTATTATCTCATTGCAGATTCCTTTAGCTTTAATCCAAGGCAGGGTCACCCATCTAATTTGGCCCCCTCAAAGAGTAGGCGAGGTAGAGAGAAAAGTGCCGACTGGAAGAGTTTCATCTTTCTAGTTCAATTCATCCAAAATATTCTTTTTCAACTCTCATTTTCCACGACATTTGTTTTATTGCGCAGCCATCTGCGGTCTATTTTTCACATGTTATCTTATGTTTGAGTTGTTTTTTCTATCAATTTTGATAGGTGTTTTTCAACTAAAGCTACCAAAATTGCTTTGAATTTTTGTGATAATGAAATGCTAAATGTAATCATTAAAGATAGTATCTAGATGCTTCTTGAATATTCAAACCCATATACCTATCAATGTAATCATTGAAAGTGACTGCATATATTCTTCAGAAATTCATGGATGCTTAATGGGTTCTTTATAGACTCTTCTAGTTTTTAATATTTTTGTTCATGCTCATGCTCATCTGTGAAATAATCTTGAAAGATGATGACGATTATTTCATCTTTTTCCTGGCCAGATTTCGTCACATGTATGTGTATCCATATCCATTGTGACAGGCTGCAAGAAGGGAGGTAATATTGAGGGGGACGAGAATAAGAATGTGGGGCGCTGAGGGTCAGAAGAGAGGGGTGCAATTTTATAAAATAAATTGTTTCTTAAGGTTTTGAAGGGGAGATGGATCAACCGCGTATGTAAAAGAAATGCAGATTTAGTGGAATGTTAGAACAGATGCTTTAGATGTATATATTTTTTTTTAAAACAAGAATCTGCAGACTAGGAAGAGGGGAAACGGTGGGAAAGAGAATGAGAAAAAGAGAAACACGGGAGGAAAGGAATTCAAAGAGGTTAAAGTGATGGGCAGCAGTAACCTATTTCATGAAGCATGAGTTTCGAATTTGATTTCCTCTTTATTCCAAAGGGTCACTCTTGTGTGTGGGTAGAAATGTTTGTGTATGTCCTGAGGATTAGTTGGATGCTTTTAGAGAGTTGTACACCTTAGTTATATACCGAAAAAAGAAGGGTGAAAGGGAAATGGAGAGCAAAAGGAAGAGAGAACAGTGCAATACAGATTTTTAGAGAGAAGGGAAATGGTTGGATCAAAAAGTCACTAGGGCTGATATTGGATGGGTTGGGCTGGGTTATAATAGATTCAACTCAATTCATATAAAAAAAATATTGAATCCAATCTGACGTGACTTGAATTGCTTGACTCAATTTGACTCGAATTGTTGACTCGACTTAACTTGAGTGTTGAATTGACTTGCTGGCTCGATTCAACCTGAGTGCTATATTAAATTTTTTGAGTAGGTTGGGTCGGGTCAATTCGGATGAGGTTAATTTTAAAAATGTTTCATCTAATCTGACTTGAATTTAATTCGATTTTTTTTTTCTCCAACTCAAGCAAACTCTAATTTAAAAAATGTAAAATCTAATCCACTTGATTTCTCAGGTCGAGTTATATGGGTTGGATTCAAGTTTCACCCCTAGAAATCACATAGAGATATACATTTATACAGTCGATATTTGTCAAAAAAAAATTAGGAGAGAGAGATCTCGGTCGAGATTCGAGATTCGGCCGATATATCGGTAAAAACAATTTTTGTACCCCTGTTTGGGTGAGGAGTGGCTAAGGCTTTAGGCTTTTAGGGTTTTGCCTGTTATATTTTATTTTAATCTGATAAATGGGTAAATATGATTACCCAATTGGGTAAATGTGACATGACCCAATTTTACAGTTGGCCTTCCACTTCTCTTAATACTGCTAAATACAAAGCTAGCATCCCTTTCTATCTTACACATTGTTTCTCAGTTTTTCTTGTGTCACAGTGTATTAATTCCAGCCACCTATTCATACAAGTTTGCTTCCAGCTATCCTTACCTAAGAATGGTTCAAGCATATCATCAACGTGGTGAAGCCACCTCATCATTGCCTATGTAAAGCAAGGTACCTAGTTGCATGTAGCACACGTCAGAACACACTTCCAAACAGCTGTTGTATTTTGGCCACCAATGCCCAACGTGATGTTCGAATGTCAAACCCAATCTTCCAACATATTCCACCATATCACCAATTAGGAAGTTGGTGATATTCCCTTCAATCTTGATCTGATCTCACCTTATCCGTGCCTCACGGGCCAGCTTTCCTCATTGAATGATCTTGATTTATTTTATGTTGAAAAAAAAAGAGAATTTGTTTATAAAATAAAGAAAAAAATTAAATCGATTTATAACTTTGATAGTGATGATTATTGCATTATATCTTACATCAATTTTATTATTCTCTTTTGATTATTTTTTTTTTTTAAATTTACATGTGGAAAATCAGATGATAACTTGACTCTATAGAAGCTGTGTTGTTAATCAATAGATGATGATAAGTCAGAGAAGTGATTTGCAATTGTGTATGAAACTATGAACCATATAAGAGAGCTCAATTTACCGAGACATTGAGCTCTCTTATATCTGTGATGCCAATTGCTTTGGTCCTTTGCAAGAAAGATTATTAAAAATAAAATAAAAAGTTAAGGCAAATAATTTCTTATTCAACTTAACTTTGACTTAAAATTTGAAATTGGCAATGTACGTCTAATTCATTTTAAAAAAAATTGATTAATTTAAGTGAGGCCAATACGCCTACCAGCTGAAATAAGGATGGTTTTTAATTAATGTTTATATGATGTATTAGATGATTATGTAGTGAAAGTTTTCATTTTCCATGCATATATAATTTTTTTATTTTTTATCTAAATTTTATTTTAAGGAAATATATGCTTTAAGTTTATTTCAATGATGTTATTTTTTTAGGTTAAATTTTATTTACTATTTTAGATGCTAATATAGCGTTAAAATCTAACTTTACATGCACATGTAATTTTTTAAAATTTATATCTGAATTTATTTTTTAGGAAATCTATGCTAAAACTTCATTAAAATGATGTGTTCTTTTTCATTAATATTTATTTACTGTTTTAGATGATTATGTAGTGAGAAAATGTCATTTTCCATGCACATGTAATTTTTTCTCATTTTCAAAAATATCACTTTATTTTATTTAATGAAAGGAAGTTGGTCTTAGCTCTGAAGTCTTAACCCTTCTTGACTGGCTACTTTTCTCACATAAGAGAAAGTCTTCCCTTTGGAAAGAAGGAAAGCTCTCGTGGCCTTTGACAGTACAGCTTTGAAGAAGACTATTCTCACTGGCCCATGTCGTTTTAAAGGTGAAGACTCTTGTGGTGGTTATTGAAAAAGAAAAAAAGAAAACAGGAGGGCATTGATTTAAAAGGGTTTCTCCTATATATATAATTTTAGATTTAAAATATTTATACTGAAACTGTTCTACAAAATAAATGAATTATCTAAAAAGGATGAAATAAAAAATCACAAGTACATGATTTTTTTTTTACTTGAATATAAGTCTCATAGAGAATATTAGATGAATGCCTGAATTTATACATAACTCACCAAGTCTGCTGGTATTGGTTGGATCATCTAACTCAACTTTGCAAATTCATAAATCATTTGCAAATTTTAAATGGTTAATTGTTTTCCAAGTCTAAAGTATGAGTTCGGTCTCTATTGAAATTTACTTGTAATATTGAAGAAAGTGAGATGTATTTGAAGGAAAGATCCTGGAACAAATCAAAGGCCTAGTCTTAACACCCTTGTTTTTTAGGATATTTTTGAAAGAATTCTATTATTTTTGTTAATTTGAAAAGAACTCCATTGTTTTTCTTCATGTTTTGAAATATGCCTCAATATTTTTATCAGTGGTTTGCCTAAAGACCTCTTTCTTCCTCCATCACATGTTATTGAAAATTTAAATAGTGGGATCGAAATGGTAGGTAATGAGTTCGATCTAACTAAACATAATGTTCCCACCAATCCATACACATACTTAAGTGTAGAGGTGAAAATATCGGCCGATACATCTCGGGTTTTTGAACTTGATATGTATCGGCCATAATGTTTAAAAATCGGGAATATCGGCCGATATGTTTAAAATCGGCCAATTTGATTTAAAAAAAAAAAAACAAAAAAAAGAGAGAAGAAAATCACCTGATCTGGTCGATATCTTGGTCCAATATCGGCCGAAATTGGTTTTGGACGGGAAACCAAAATGGTTTTAGGGAAAAAACTATGGTTTGGACAAGAAACAAAAGTGGTTTCGGAAAACCATATGCTGAAATATTTGACAATCAGACTCCATAAACCTACTAATTTTAGCAGTAATTTGAAGATCTAAATAAGGAGCCACACATTCCATTTTCTACAATTTTTTTTAATTTTATTAATAATTTTGGAAAATTCCAATATTTTAACTTCAAAATAACATTTGAACATGTACATGACCGATATTTAATGAAAAAATTACACACCCAATAAGCCCATAATTTTCTGCATTTTCTATACTTTTTTTTTTTTGGATTTTTTTTGAAAAATTAAAAATTAAAAAATAAATCAGATTAGGGAGAATGATATTGGACGATAAATTCTATTTTCCAATATTGAGAGACATCTCAACCTGAGCTCTATATCATGCTACCATCTATGTTCAATTAAAGTAGTAAACTAATAAGCAGAATGGTGAACATATAATTTCATTTTTGGAACAACGATAATAAACAACTTTGAAAAGAGGGGTAGCTAACAGACATACAACAATGATCAAACATCACTAGGAGAGATGGTAAAAAATACCTTAATAACGTCAACCAGTGTGAAAGAAGAGATTGCGACTAGCATGATGTCCAATCCACCTCCCATCCATCAAAGACTTAGGTGAAAAATAATATGCATAACCATATTCGACAGTAACAAATTGAATGTGCGAGTCACCAGAACAATTAACTAAGCGAGGACAGTTCTTGATTTTCAATTCTCGTAGTAATGCAAGATTTCCAATCCACTCCGGTAAAGAAGTCAAGCTTTCAAATTCTTCAATGCACAAGATGTCTAGTTTTGTGAGATGATGATGCTGTAGCCCTCGTGGAAAAGAAACCAACTTTGGCAGTGACCTGATAGTAAACTTGTTGAGTGATGTGAGGTATTACAAGTCTTGGAGGAGAGATGTTAGATTATCACATTTCTTAATCCGAAGTTCTGAAAGAGAGGTCTGTTAGCGTTACGCACGGAAACAAGAAAAATCAAACGGAAATAAAAACACAGTACAACACAATATTTTAACGTGGTTCGGCCCACCTGGCCTACGTCCACGGAACGACAGAATATTCACTATATGAGAAAGAATATACATGTACAATAATATGACTCTCTTGAGTCATGAGTCAAAATCCGAAGTCTCGAGCCCCTTTGTATACCCCTGTATAAGACACATGCGACGTCACCTCTCAGTTGATGTGAATCTCTCTCATACCCAGAATAGTGAACTCAACTTCTGTGTTCCTCCCTCTATGCTTCTTGCGTCCTACGAGCAACTCCCGTTATACTTCTCAAACGCAAGCGTCTCCGATGATAGATTGTAGCAATCAACTCAGACACGTCCTTCTGGAGCCTCTACGCGTATGGCCAAGACGCCATCTCCTCGCATACCATCAAAGGCCAGAAGACCCTTCACCGTGCCTCCTTCGTCTGCTACATCTTTCTTGTCGTGTGTCCCTTCACGTCAAAACCTCATGTATATATAACCATTTACAAGCACCGAACAAGGTAACTTCCTAATAGAATTAGGAAGTCCAGCCTTGTAGTAAGCCGTGTCCCACTAGGACTCCAGATTTCTCAGCATATAAATTGCCGATGTAAACTTAGGAAACCCAATCAAAATAGAACACAACCGTGTCCTATTCTCTTGCTAAAACCTACATCAACAACTTCTAATTTTATTCATCTTTCTAATTAGAAGCCCATAATCTTTGGAGAGAATAATGGTGGTATCTGAGCCACCGTCCCAACAAGGTCAAGCCTTGCAACTCCTCACTTGGAAATGAAGTAAAACTGTGGCATCTATGTAACTGTAAAAATTCAAGAGAGATGAGATTTTGCAATTCCCCTTGCAAACTTGCAAGGTCACTGCAATCATTAATCACTAGTGATTTCAAAGTTGTAAGATTCCCCAGTAGTATTAATAGAGTCTTCAGCTTTGGACACCCGCTAATTTGGAGGGTTCGTAGAGCTGTGTGATTTTGCAATAACACCCCATTTGGTAGAGACTCAAACTCTTCAAATTGATCAATGCCAAGAAAAGAAAGTGATGTAAGGGTTCCCACCGAACCAACAACTTGCAGCGTTTGACCTATATAGCTCCAAACTTGTTACTGTTGAAAGCCATGGCAGACATTTCAAAGTGTTGCATTTTTGGACTATCAATTTCTCCAGACAAGGAAACAAATCTATTCCATCTATTTTTTACCATTCCTTCAAATTAGGCATGTCCCTCAGAACCAATGTTTTCAAGCAATGGAACCCTTTGACTGTTCCATTGCCATACAACTGACCATCTAGGCACTTGACCCTGCACGTTCTATCTATGATGAGAATTTTAAAGTGAGGTAATTGTCCAAGTGGAGGGAGAATCTCACACCCCTTGCAATTGTAGAGAAAAATATCCACCAAATATTGGAGCAAAGGATTCATCAGCGAGCTTGGAAAACTGCCACCACTGTAATTGATCACCCAAAGTCTTTTGAGGTTTTCATGTGGTTGGAGACCTTCCAGAACATCCTCCACATTCTCTAGTCTATTAGCTTCACCATTGCATAATTCATCCTCAGACCAATAAAATCCCACAGACCGGAGCAACGGCTTGTCCTTGAGCTTCACTTTACTAGGATTATCAAAGTCACCTGCTATTCTCAAGTTTATATACTCTTATCTCCCCTCGAAGTTGTTATAGGCAACTTAATCAGAACCAGACAGAAAAAGTCAGAACCGCTGTTCTCTACGGTTTTGGCCCAGAAACCGTTAGCCGCGAATCCGCGACTCACAAAATTTGATTTTTTTTTAAAGTTTTTTATTTCCCTTCAAAATATAAAAAAATAATATTAAAACATGTGTATATTTGAAATATAAATGTTTATTACTATTTCTATCCCATATCTTTCATCGTTTTGGTATATTACTCAGAGTTTGAATGTTATTTTTAATATTTATATTAATGTTATTGGTAAAGGGTATCTTACTTAATGTTATATGTAATATTTATATTATATTACTACTTGACCGGCTTTGACCTGCTTTCACCGCGGCTGAACCCGGTTGAACCCAAAATGCCTCGAAGACGGTTTGTTAGACGGTCTGGTTCTGATAACATTGGTTATAGGTTCTGTAGCTCTTCGATCCCGCATCCGCTCTCTTTGCCCCACAATGAATCTGGGCAATGTCTGAAGAGAAGTCAACTTTCAGATCTTGGGGGCATGCAAGTCAAATAAATACATTGTCCAATGTCAAAATGCTGGAGGTTAACCATATTGCTCAAGTCTTCAGGGAGTATTTCGACGTTTCTGAGTTTCAATGACTATAGAAATTTGAGGTTGTTGATAGATGTGTGTAATGAATTAAGATAAAGTATGGAGGAGAGATCGAGGAACCTTAAATGTCTCAAGTTCCCTATTGAGTCATGGAGGCCACCAAATATCCTTGCAGACTGTATCAAGCTTAGAATACGTAATCGCTTAGCAATTGAAAACAATCGATCAAGCTCTTCGTCAAACACATCACGATCATAAAATAAATCTGTATTGATATGCAAGAATGCACATAAATTTCCAACCTTCTCTTCTGAAAAGACAAGGCGAACAAAGTTACAAAGCCATGATGCATAACGTATTCCGTTAAGAGCACTTTGGTCCACGACAAGCCCAAAAATCAAGCAATCATGTTTTGCAACCGATGTTGCAAGATCATGAACAAGGCCGTGCATTTTGCAATATTTGAACTCACCCAAATCATCTCTTTCTACATCCTGAAAGAATGACCTCCATAATAAATCATTAAAATATCCATTGCAAATATTCTCTACTAGTTGACCTCCCACATACAATGGAACGAAACCTACAACTATCCATTGCTGGATTAGAGTTTGCTTCTCAAATTTATAAACTTTAGGGAAGATGTAGCAATAGGCAAAGCATCATTTTAGATGTGTTGAGAGATGAATGTAGCTCAACCTTAATGCTGGAAAAATAACATTCGGATCATCTTCTCGCAACTCTCAGATCTGGGGTTATCTCTAACAGCCTTCCAAATTGGCAGATCACTTGCTTTCCATTTACAAGACATCAAACCACCCAAGGTCTTGGCTGCTGGAGGCACACCTTTGCACTTCTTCACTATCTCTTTTCCAATTTCAATCAAGTTTGGATCCACATCTTCTCTCCCACCAAAGGCTCACTCTACGAACAAGGACAAACAATTATTATACGATAACTCATTCAATGAGTATGAGTTGGTTGCGCCCGTATCTCTAACAACGTTTTGACGACGAGTGGTCACAGCAATTTTATTTCCTTTGTCACCACATCTCAAAATTTCTTCAATTTTTCCCACAAATCACCGACTTCATTCCACTCATCATCTAATACAAGCAATTATCTCTTCCCATCTACTAATTGTCGAAAACGAGTCTGCAATTGTTCAATGTACGTGAGGCTAGAACTTTTCATTGTTATTGTTTCTATATGGTATTCAATACCCTCTTCACATCAAAATCATCAGACACACAAACCCAAATTTTGATTTGAAAATAATTAGCACCTTCTCATCATTGTAGACTAACTGAGAGAGCGTTGTCTTCCCAACTCCCCCCATACCCAGAATTGGAATGACAGAGAGGTTCTTCAACCACTCCCACTGGCTAACAACATTTCAATGATTTTGCTTTTATCATTTCTTCTTCTATAAACATTCAATTCATTCACGTAAGAGTGTGTCTGCAACCTCTCTCCCGTCCCAAATTTTCCCTTGTGAACAACCTGAGGAAGTTGCAAATTTGTGCCCTCATTTAGAATTCCATCCATCCTTTCCCTATCTCCCTTATCCTACTCCCAGTATTATATTGAATTTTGAGTCTTTTCAAGATCGAATAAAGTAATTTGCATATCTTGAATTTTTTTTTTTTTGAGGGAGTAGTAAATAAAAATTCATTGAAGAAGGAAGAGAGTACAGAAAAAAAAACCCAAAAAGAAACAAGAAAAAACAACAAAGAGGGTCTAAAATAATTAAACCACAGAAAAAAAAAAAAAATGGAGAAACAAAATAGAGAGAAATCAAATAAATAAGACACCTTCACAAGGACTGTCAACTCCCAATTTGGCGAAGAAATCGGCCACACTGTTGGCTGAGCGCCCAATTTTAGCAAAAGACGCTTCCGTCACTTTAGCAAGCCTTTCTCACCTCTCTAACCACATCGATCAATTCCATGGTCGGCGCCGCGTTCCCATTGCCCATTTGAATGCATTTGCAGAATCACCTTCAATGATTAATTTTCTTTGATCATAATCCTTCCAAATGATTAAAGATTTTCTTATGCTAAGAATTTCAGCCTCATTTGAGTCCATGATATCCACTGATTCATTAAACGATATGGAAGTTTCTCTCATGTGCTTTCTCAATACTCCACAAATTTTTACAGGACCAAGTTTCCCTCTAGAAGCTCTGTCAACATTAAACTTCAAGGTACCCTGATGAGGAGGTTCCCACTTCTCCAACTGTTTTACTATCCTTATTTGGATCTTCATGCACCCCTCCCAGGATAAAAAGAGATCATTGATTTTAGGCCATTTGAAAACATGATTCGCTAACCACCAAACCAACCAACTCCACTTAGCTTTTTGAAAAAGATCATCATTGGAAGTGGACACTCCATAAAGTCCAAAAAACCACTACCGGTCAATGTTATCAAAACCGGATTGTCTAATGAACCGTGTTCGAGGCATTTTGGGTTCAACCAGTTTCAACAGCGGTCAAAGCTGATCAAGTAATAATATAATATAAATATAACATATAACATTAAGTAAGACAACTTTTACAGATGACATTAGTATAAATATTACAAATAACATTCAAACTTTGAGTAATATACCAAAACGGTGAAATATATGGGATAGAAATGGTTAAAAACCTTTATATTTCAAATATATCCCTTTTTTAATATTAATTTTTGATATTTTGAAGGGAATTTTTTTAAAAAAAATAAAGAAAAATTAAAAATCTGTGAGCCGCGGTTCATAGTTTGCGGTTTTATCTGCAAAATCGCATAAAACAGCAGCTCTGACCGGTTTTCTACGGTTTTGACTGAAAACATTTTTTTTTAACAGTGACCGAACCACAACCATGGCGGTTCCGATTGAACGGGTTTGGTCCGGCTTTGATAACATTGCTACTGGTAAAGTTTGCCAAACACACTTCATTCTAGGATTCAACCGCTCAAGGAACCATACTCCCAAAGATTGAGCACAAGAATTAGTAAGGACCCAAGGAATTCCCAAAAAATTAAAGAATTTTAACCATAAGCCTCTAGCCACATCACAATTAATTATTAAATCAAATAATCCGCATACCTTGATTTCTTTTTAATCCATTGCCTCTAGGCTCGATGAATCTAATGCATACTCTTTTATCGTGTCTTCGGCACGGTTAGGCGACATCTTTAAGGTGCCTAAGCCAAATATTCAAGGATTTATCGGTAACCTGCGTCTTTTCTGCATCCCTAAGGAGAATTCCAATTCTATCGACCGTACGTAATAATCTTTGAATTTCTATTTCAACTCCCCATAGCATTCGTAATTCGTCCAGAGCCAACGATTGCAACATCCCAGAATGGATTCAACTGTAGAGAATACAAAATTCACAGTCATTCCTTAACTCTCCTCTCAACAAGAAAACTCAGGCAAGAATAGCAAGAAGCAGGATATCTCATGTATACTGACTTTGGTTTTGTTGGATATATATTCTTCTTTAGTTAAATTTTTAATGCATCATTTCACGTGGATCCATGAAACAAAAGTAAAATGCTTTATTTTTTTAAATCTAACAATTTTCATTATCTAATTACTAGTTTTTGTTTCTCACCATTACTTATATTGTATTTTTATTGAATTCTCAAACAACCTATAGCTGCGTTTGAATTCTAATATGTATGTAGAAGGGTTGAGCCTGTACTCAAAGGAAACTCAAAACAAAGCACCATGAGGTCTGTTTAAAATCAATTTAAAAAAAAAGATAGTTTTTCCTAAAATCAGAAAATGTAGTGGTAAATTGGTATTTACCTGGATGTGCAGACTGTGTAGCTAAACCAAGAGGCGATTCTTTCTGCAAGCTAGAGTAGAGAGGTTCAGATTTATATGAACTGATAATATCATATCGGAAGTGGACCCTCAGTCTTGCATTCATTTCATTTCATAAAGTCCACAAAATCATTGCCGATAAAATTCGCCAAGCACACTTCATTCTAAGATTCAGCCGTGCAAGGAACCATACTCCTAAAGTTTGAGCACAAGAATTAGTAAGGACCCAAGGAATTCCCAGGAAATTGAAGAATTTTAACTCTAGCCTCTAGCCACATCATAGTTAATTATTAAATTAAATAATCTACATACATTTATTTCTTCTTGATCCATTGCTTATGGGCTCGATGAATCTAATGCGTGCTCCTCTATCACGTCTTCGGCACAATAGGCGACATCTTTAAGGCGCCTAAGCCAAATATTCAAGGATTCATCGGTAACTTGCGTCTATTCTGCATCTCTGAGCAGAGTTCCAATTCTATCCACCTTATATAATAGCCTTTAAATTTCCCCATCAACTCCCCATAGCATTTGTAATTCGTCTAGAGCTGGTGATTGCAACATCCCCATAATGGATTCAACCGTAGAGAACACAAAATTCAAAGTCATTCATTAATTCTCCTCAATAAGAAAACTCAAACAAAAATAGGAAAACGTAGGAAATCTGATGAATAGTGATCTCATGAATAGTGAATTTGTTTTGTTGGATATATATAATGTTCTTGAGTTGCATTCGTAATGCATCTCAAATAAAAATTGCCAGACGCATCAACGATGAAAAAAAAGTAAAATGCCTTATTTTTTTAAATCACATACAATCAAACCAAATGAAGAAGACAAACGATTTAATGTGGTTCGGCCAAAGTCTACATCCACGGGCAACACACAAAACAAATTCTACTATAATCAAAAGATGTTTACAAAATACAAAATCCATTCTCAAATCTCTATCTCACATTTTTCCTTTTGGGTGTGGTGCCCAAAAGGGTCACCCACACCCACAAACGGGAGTCTCTCTCTTTATTATAAAAATTTCCAATAAGAAGTCGGGGAAGCAAAGAGAAATCAGGAGAGGGGAATCCTATAAAATAGAAATAGTTGAATCATTAAGAGATGCAAAATACATACACAATCATTCATGGGTGGTGGAATGTCACATTCATGTCGGGTCCACATGGGTGACAGTGGGTGACTGGGGTAGATACCAAGGACAATCATATCACCTCAACAACCACATGTGAGAGAGAGATTAGAATCTCATATAAAACAAGTAAAACACGACAAAAACCATTCATTGTGCATTGGTCAGGTCTCAATGCACATGATCAAAGCTCCTCCACAGAGAGGGTATGGACTTTGGCCTCATACGTGTATCACACCTCCATTCCATTTCAAAACATTGTCTACCCCAAAATTCAGCCCGTTGTATGGTGGGCCCGGTGGATGTATTGAGATGGCAATGGCTTTGGTCCTTTATAAGAAAAATTTTAAAATCATCTTATAGTTGAAACTTAAAAAAAAAAATGACGAAAATAATTCAAATTTGTTAGAATTGATGATAATAACTCAAAATAACTCTAAAATTGAATAAGTTGCTTTTAAAACCTTCTAAATTGTAAAATAATAGTAAAAATAATTAAAAAATGGTCAAAACCAATTTTTTGAAAAAAATTTGAAAAAAAAATCTGCATCAATCGATATTACACAGCTCAATTGATAATTTAGTAATTATTGGCGTTTCACATATTAACAGCTAAAATATGTATCGGCCAAATTTTAATTGTCCCTCATTATTTTCTACTATTGACAGGGACCATTCATGATCCCACACACAAAATGAAAGGACTTTCTTATTTATTTTTTTAATTAAAGGACTTTCTTATTTTCTACCCTTGACAGAGACTATTCATGAATCATGATCCTACACACTAAATGAAAGGACTTTCTAAAAGAAAAGGACTTCGTTTTCCTCTTGACTCCTCCAAGTCTGCTCATTTACTCTAAATTTTAATTGTCAGAGGTTATAAACTAAATAGGGAATTGTGGGTTCTCTTCCATTGAGTTATGACATTGATCGGACACCATGAATTTTCCATCTTATGATAACATTGAATTTTTAAAAAATTTAAAAATATTACTTTATTTATTTAATGAAAGGAAGTTCGTCTTCACCCTTCTTGACTAGTCTCACTGACCCATGTTGTTTGGAAAGTGAAGATTCTGTGGTTGGATTGGAAAAATCAATAAATTAAAAAAAAAAAAAAGAAAAGTATTGATTTAATAAAGGTTCTTTTAAGTATATAATTTCAGATTTAAAATTTTCACACTAAAACTGTTCTACAAAATAAATACTAAAAAGGATGAACAAGTACATGAGAAATCTTACTTTAATATAGATCTCATATAGAATATTAGATGAATGCCATGAATCTCCCCAATAACTTTAAAGCTACAAACAAGTAAAATAAAATAAATAAAAAGAAAAACTCTATATTGACATGAGACTTCTATTAATATATTGTTTTATACAAAATAAGATTCCATGTTCAATATCAACTATTAATTCAATAAAACAATATTTTATTTTTGACTCTTCAATCATAATAAAGATATAAAAAATGTTTAATACTATAATTCAAGAGAAACTTCTACAGCTAATCTCCATATCTTTCTAAGATAGGCCATAAAAAAACCAATTTATACCAGTCAAATTTTAAAGATCTAAAGTCACCTAGCTAAGATGATTAGTTAGAATTCAAATTTTGTTTACCTGCTATCCATGCAATTAAATCAAATAATCCATATACATTGATTATTAAATCAAATAATTCACATACCTTGATTTTTGGGCTCGATGAATCTAATGCGTACTCCTCTATCATTTCTTCTGCACAGTAGGCGATATCTTTAAGGTGCCTAAGCCAAATATTCAACGATTCATCAGTAACCTGCGTCTCTTCTGCGTCCCAGAGCAGAGTTCCAATTCTATCCACCGTACATAATAGATTTTGAAGCATCAACGATGAAAAAAATTAAATTTTCTATTTTCTTATAGAAAATTTCCCAAGAAGAAGTAGGAGAAGTAAACGAGAGTCCCTCTACGCTCGTCTGACAAGAAATTTTGTGGAAGCTTCTTTTCGACAAATGGTTAGTTTTAAGAAAATGACAACTAACCAAGCAAAATCATAGTTGCTTGACAACTGTACTCCATTAGTTGATGTATTTACCAAAGTCAAAAGAAATTAGGTGTCTCCTATTATGATTGCCACCTGAGATACTTGGTTATTCCTATAAGTGGAGGAGCCTATATTACTCAGCTTGCCAAATTTGAACTTTTCTTATTTTTGCATTCCCAAGTTTTTTTTTTTTTACAATATCCCTTTTGCAAAAAGTGGTTGAATTAGTTAATATTAATTAACAAAATTATTTTTTATTTTTTGAATGAAATATTCATAGTTAATGTAATATTTAAAAAAAAATTCTCTCACTTTTCCAATCTCTTTTATCCCTTTCTATTTGTATAACAATTTTTTTGAGGGGTTCCATAAGAGAAAATTTACCATAGTGAATTAGTTTCTAAAAAGTTGGGTAAACTTTGTAGATTGTTATCATTTTTTTTTTCTTTTAAATTGTATAATTGTTTATGATATCGGTAATATATTTTTCTCTTATCTTTTTTTTTTCCCCTACATTTTGGCCAAAACATTATTTTTAATTTTTTCGAATTAAAAAAAATTAAAAAACTGAAAACATCATTTTAAAAAAACAATATATATATATATATATATATATATATATATATATATATATATATATATATATATATATATATATAGGTGGTGAAAATAACAATATTCAATTTTTTAAAATTATTTTTCAAAATTATTATTTATCTATAATATATATCGATCAATATTTATATTCTCAACCTTAACACAAATAGTATGAGAGATGGAAATACGACTCTAGAGTCTATACTTTATACCATTTGACAAGTTAATAAAAAATAAAATGAATCCCATATTTTTTATTTTTAGACAACCATCTATTTTATTTGATTTAAATCAAGTGATTATATATATTTAATGAGATTAATTAATTTTAAACTCTTATATCATCAAGTTTTTTTTTTTAAGAATCATTAGACAGTGACCATACACCATGAATTTTCCATTTATAACATTGAATTTAAAAAAAAATTAAAAATATCACTTTATTTATTTAATGAAAGGAAGTTGGTCTTGACCCTTCTTGACTGGCTACTTCTTCTCACATAACAGCAAGTTCTCAAGTATACTGACTTTGGTTTTTTCGGATATATATTCTTCTTTAGTTGAATTTCTAATGCATCATTTCACGTAGATAGATGAAAGAAAAGTTCTAAAGAAGGGTTGAGCATGTACTCAAAGGACACTCAAAACAAAGTACCACGAGGTCTGGTCAAAATCAATTTAAAAAAGATGGTTTTTCATATAAATAGAAAATGTAGTGGTAAATTGGTACTTACCTGGATGAGCAGACTGTGTATCTAAACCAAGCAGCCATTTTTTCTGAAAGCCAGAGTAGAGAGGTTCAGATCAATATGAATTGATAATATCATATCTGAAGTGGACACTCCTTCAGAGAGTTTTACATTCCTTTCCTTCCACAAAGTCCACAAAATCATTGCTGGTAAAGTTCGCCAAGCACACTTCATTCTAGGATTCAACCGCGCAAGGAACCACACTCCCAAAGTTTGAGCACAAGAATTAGTAAGGAGCCAAGGAAACTGAAGGATTTTATCGATAAGCCTTTAGCCACTTCATAGTTAATTATTAAATCAAATAATCTACATACCTTGATTTCTTCTTGATCCATTGCCTCTGGGCTCGATGAATCTAATGCGTACTCTTCTATCACGTCTTCGGCACAGTAGGCGAGATCTTTAAGGTGCCTAAGTGAAATATTCTAGGATTACTTGGTAACTTGCGTCTATTCTACATCCCTGAACAAAGTTTCAAATCTATCCACTGTATATAATAGCCTTTAAATTTTTCCGTCAACTCCCCATAGCATTCGTAATTCGTCCAGAGTTGGTGATTGCAACATCCGCAGAATGGATTCAACCGTAGAGAACACAAAATTCACGGCCATTTCTTAATTTTCCTCTCAACAAGAAAACTCATACAAAAATAGGAAGAAGTAGGATATCTGATGAATAGTGATCTCATGAATAGTGAATTTGTTTTGTCGTATATATATAATGTTCTTGAGCTGCATTTGTAATGCATCTGAAACAAAAATTGCTAGAAGCATCAACGATGAAAAAAAAAGTAAAATGCCTTATTTTTTTTAAATCCCAACTCAAACAAAAATAGCATGAAGCATCCACGACCAAAAAAAGAGAGTAAAATACCTTATTTTTTTAAATCCAACATTGTTCATTCACTAATTACTACTTTTTGCTTCTCACCATCTCTTATATTGTATTTTTATTGAATTCTCAAACAACATGTTGGGATTTAATCGTCAATCAACCAAAGACAGACAGGGAAGCAAAATCTAAATCACAGGCAACACACAAATCAAATTCCACTATAATCAAAAAGTTTTTACAAAATACAACTAACATTCTCAAATCTCTACCCACACCCACAAATGGGCGTGCCTCTATTTTCTTATAGAAAATTTCACAAGAAGAAGTAGGACAAGTAAAGAGGAAAAGATGCAAAATACATACACAATCATGTATGGGTGGTGGAATGTCATATTCAGTCAAGTCCACATGGATGATATGTTTCATTTTTCAGCAGAAGAGAAGAAGAGCAGCAAGAAACCTAAAAGAGATGGAAATACAACTCTAGACCTGTGATAAGTTAATAAAAATAAAATAAATCTCATATTTTTATATTTAAAAGTGGAGGAGCCTATATTACTCGGCCAGCCTAATTTGAACTTTTCTTATTTATGCCATTTTCTATACTTTGCACTTTTATAGAAAATGGCATGTCAAAGTAACATTAAATTACAAAATGGTTTTCCACATTTAAAATAGGTATCATTTGCGGTAGGTTGTCTTTTCTTATCATCTTCTTTTTTAGGGAATTTTTTGTTAAAAAATCTTTTATAATTATGTTTTGAAACAAATGGTTTATTATAATGGCATCTCCTTTCTTATCTGACCTGCGAAATCTGAAAGAAGCCTTATATCATACTCCCTCTATCCTAATTTAGTTGTTTTATATAGATTTTGGGATTGTCCCAAAATAGTTGTCCCATTCATATTAGAGTAGCATAAAGTGTATTGAAAATATTGCTAGCTTTATATAAAAAGTTCTTTAAAAAATACAAATGTTTTAAATAAGACAACTAAAATGGAACGGAGGGAATAGTTGCTTGACAATTGTCATCAACGTGCCAAATTAAAACTTTTCTTATTTTAAGGTGGTTGAATTAGATATTATTAATTAACAAAATTAATTTTTATTTTCGAATGAAATATTCTTAGTTACTGTATTATTTTAAAAAAAAATCCTCTCACTTTTCCAATCTCTTTTATCCCTTTCTATTTGTATAACAATTTTTTTAGGGATTCCATAAGAGAAAATTTACCACAGTGAATTAGTTTGTAAAAAGTTGGGTGAACTTTGTAGATTTTTATCATTTTCTTTTTTCTTTTCAATTATATAATAGTTTATGATATCGGTAATATATTTTTCTCTCATCTTTTTTCTTTCCCTACATTTTGGCCAAAAAATTATTTTTAATTTTTACGAATTAAAAAAAAATAAAAAACAGAAACATCATTTTGAAAAAAACAATATATATAGGCGGTGAAAAACAACAATATTCAATTTTTTAAATTATTTTTCAAAATTATTATTTATCTATAATATATGTTGATCAATATTTATATTCTCAACCTTAACACAAATAGTATGAGACGTATTTTTCGAGTTTGATTTTTCAGTAGTGGTCAGACCCTGTCAAGTGAAGAAAAGTAGGAAAAGCCTAAAAGACATGGAAATACGATTCTAGAGTCTATACTCTATACCATGTGACAAGTTAATAAAAAATAAAATAAATCCCATATTTTTATTTTTAGACAACCATCTATTTTATTTGATTTAAATCAAGTGATTATATATATTTAATGAGATTAATTAATTTTAAACTCTTATATCATCAAGGTTTTTTTAGAATCGTTAGACATTGATCAGACACCATGAATTTTCCATCCCATGATAACATTGAATTTTTAAGAAATTTAAAAGTATCACTTTATTTATTTAATGAAATGAAGTTGCTCTTCACCCTTCTTGACTAGCTACTTCTTCTCACATAAGAGAAAGTCTTCCCTTTGGAAAGAAGGAAAGAAGCTCACGTGGCCTCAACTTTTATCATCTCTGACGGTACAACGTTGAAGAAGACTAGTCTCACTGACCCATGTCGTTTGAAAGGTGAACACTTATGGTTGTTATTGAAAAATTAAAATAAGGGTATTGATGTAATCAAGGGTTTCTCCTAAATATATAATTTCAGATTTAAAATAAAAAAATCACAAGTACATGAAAAATCTTAGTTCAATACAGGTCTCATATCATAAGGGAGAATCATACATCGTCTTCAATGAATCAGTGGGTATTAAGGACTCAAATGAGGCTGAAATTCTTACCATCAGGAGAGCTCTTCTAATTTGGATGCACTTTGGCCATGGAAATCTAATCATTGAAGGGAACTTAGCAAATGCTTTCAAATGGGCATCTGGTTTGCGACGCCCACCTTGGAGATTAACCAATGTGGTGAGGGAGGTAAGAGAGCTAGCAAACGAATTGGGTGTATCGTTTGTTAAAATTGGGCGATCGGCTAATAGTGTGGCGGATTATTTCTCCAAAATGGGGGTGGAAAGCCTTTGGGAGGGCGTGTATCTTTTCTAGTCTTCTCGGTTGTATTTTTCTTTTTCTTTTTTTATTTTCTGTGGTCTAATACTTCTAGACCGTCTTCTTTATTTGTACTCTTCCTCTTCTCTTAATGAATTTTCTTGTGACTGCTCAAAAAAAATGAAATATAGGTCTCATACAATGATATTAGATGACTGAGTTCAGTGTCTGTTGAATAGTCTTTTTTTTTTTTTTTGGGATATTTCGAAAGAATTCTATTATTTTTGTTAATTTGAAAAGAACTCCATTGTTTTTCTTCGTATTTTGAAATATACCTCAATATTTTTATTAGTAGTTTGCATAATGACCTTGTCGTCCTCCATCACATGTCACAAAAAATTCAAGTAGTGGGATCAAAGTGGTTGGTAATGGTTTCCATCTAACAAAACATAATGAAAGTATACATTTATTGAGAAGCATTTTGGTAATGGGTTCGATCCATACACAAACTTAAGTGTCATTGATGTATAAAAGAAATCCTCTAATTTGCAGTAATGTATCCCGCAAATGAGCACGCCCAAAACTTGTGAATGACTGATACACTATGTTTTCTCTAAGTTCTTTGATATAAAAGCATTTTAACATTGTTAAAGAATCTTACTACTGTGCCAAAAACTCTAGAGTCATTATGTAAATATCTCCATCAAACATATAAGGAGTTATAAAGTATAAATATCTCAAAGTTATTACAAACCAAATCTCAATTAACCATAACCAAATTTCAAATAAACTTAAATAAAACTGGTCTCATAAATTCAAATATAACATGTCTAAAATCATTAAAGTGCTTCTTAAAATAAAACTAATGCTATTGCCACTATCATCAGCCTCGTCACCTATGCCTGCTCTTGGGTCTCATCGAGACCCGTCTCTAACGTAGTTCTGCATTGTAAGGGGTGAGTTCAACATGTCCAGTGATAAACAACAAATATAACACATAGCACATCACAATCACATGTTATACATATAAATCACATGCATAACCTACTTCATGTTATACATCTCAACTTGAGCTCTACACAACAATCATATGAATCATCAACATAATATATCTCATAACAACAAATGCGGCCAAGTTTATAAAAAAAAAAATAATCCCTTTAAACATATTCCGTGATAGGTTAGCCCACTCCCTATGGTGGACCACACTAAGCTCGTGATGAGCCTTCAATGAATGTCAATAAGAATAACTCGCTCCTACTTTAGTATTTTTCATTGAAAGGGCTTTAAAATACCTTGCAGACTTATTTAAAATGTAAGGAACAGAAAGCACTTCTGAACCATTTCCAATGTGAACGTGCTAAGCAGTTTGAAACATCTCAAGTGGGAAGCAATCCATAGTCCATACCACTTTCCAGAAGGAACTCTCTACCTTCAATACATGTTTTCTGGAGAGAAGCGAGCTGCAACCCAAAAGGACTAGGCCTGGACTTAAAAGGCCCACAAATCAGCTCAAATGGATGTCTCCTAATATACGACTACTAGGCCCATGAGAAAAATCAAGAAAGATGTTGAATGTGGATGGGCTGACATGAAATTCCACTGGGTTTGGTTGTGAAAGATGTTTTTTTAACAATGTAAACATAGATTTCATTTTATTTAATTCTAATAAAATTATTGTCAGTTACACGATTTTGTTGACAAATAGCAACTTCCCATGGTGGATATCTTCATGTATTATCCAATGTAGGTCTTAAGCAATCTCGACCGTAGAACAAAAATAATGATTGCAAAAGAAAGAAGAGTCAAAACTCAAGGGTGAGCTTTTCTGAAGCGGAGGAGATTGACATTATTGCAATTTTTGAGATGAAGTCATATGGCATAAGATAGACCATGAACCCAGAAAAAATAATTTACTAAATTTAATTATTAATGACAACTCAAGTAAATGAGGTAAATGACTTATGATAATGATAAAAACAAAATTAAAGAAATTATGTGGATAGGAAATTAAAGAAATTTATTTGTTAAAAATCCAAATAAATTAGTGCATGGTTAAAAGAAAAAAAATAGTGGCTCAATATGATTGATTTTGATACTAAATATTGGGCGGTTATCATTGATATGGCAACTTATTACAAGTCAAATGACCACAGGCAAAGGGAACTTCACTCGTAGCATTAAGAAAATTTGGGTCTTAACGCTTTCTTCTTTATCTTTTTATGGTTTATTTTTTAATTTTTTTATAGAGCTGAGTCATTTCTCCTGTTCTCATACTTTATTGTTCTTTGAGGAGATTTGGGATTGGGTTCAGATTTCATAGCATGGAATATGGGAAGGGCTGTAAGTGTGTGAAAAAGTAGTTTTAAAAATTCATTTGAAAAAAAAGAAGGTAATTTTAAGAATAAGGGACCTGTCATCGAAAATAAGGTACCCGATTCTTAAGTGCTGGTTTGTTGGAGCTACTACAAACGAGTATGTCTCACGTTGAAAGTGTAGAGGAAGATATAGAGGTTTATAAAGAACTTGATCACTCTATTTAACATGCTAGTCTTTTGGAATGGAAGCCCACATCTTAAGAAGTTGTATCACATCCAGATCTCAAGCTACCTCATATGAACTCAGGAGATCTCTCAGGGGAACTGGATGACCGTAGTTGCTCTCTCGACCAGAGGGCCTTGTTCGATGGGGATTGTTGGAAATCCTGTGATCGAGTCTCACGTTAGAAGTGTAGAGAGAGATCGAAAAGTTTATAAAGGATTTAAGTTACTCCATTTAACATGCTAGTCTTTTGGTATAGAAGCAGATATCCTACCAGATTCAAGGTGCATCCGGAAAGCGTTGTTGGGATTCCCATTATGCTCAGCTACAGAAAGGGCATGGGTGTTACCCAAACTTGAGTAAATAGTATATATTCTTTTTACACGTGACACTAAATTACATACTCTAAAAGAAAATGATAGACTAAATTATAAGTAACATAGGCGAAACACAAACAATTAGAATTTAGAAATAGATGTTTTATCGGATACTAACTAGTCCAGGATTCAGAAGAAACTCACAACCTCGATGACTAAGGGGAAATGCAGCCAATCGTGATTCAGAGTTTCTATATCAGTAGACCGGAATCTCCAAGATGACACTTTTCCATAAGATTTATTCGTTCTATCATGGCATCAGTGAGATGATTCACATAATCTCCCACTTCTCCCCGCCTGAAAAACTTGTCAGCAGCTATTTCGTGGGTTACCCCCTTCCTGTTCACCTCCAAACTGCTCAAATTCTCGAAACTACACAGCCTCGATATTTCATCTGCCACCCCTTCTTCTTCTTCCGCCGGAGAGAAGGGAAAACCTATGAATTGGGCCAGCCTTTTCAAATTCATTGCAGGCTCTTGTTTGATTTCCTCATACTTCAAAAACAAGACTCGGTTTGGCCTCTTTTTGGCCTCTGTTTGCTCTCTCTCCAGTATCCCAAGACATGGTCCCAGTAGGGCCCATACATGGACAACCCTCGGCAGAACTTCTCCACGGCCTCCTCTACATTGACGGGTCCCTGAGCTTCCGTTCGTAACACATTGAAGAAATGAGACATGGAGACAAAAGTATCTCTAGGGTTTCGGTACATATAAACAACTCGACAGCCGGAATCGATCACCGATCTCGGCAGTGAGGAATATGGAACGTGTGTTGAGAAGATCCTGGAGGAGGGATTGAGGGAATGTTGGTTACATCAACTATCTGGTTGCTTCCGTAGATATCAATCTCTAAGAAGGGGATAAGTTCATGGGGGTTGGCGGCGCGCAGAGGATGGTCTTCGTCCTTGTAACGGCGGCGGTTGACGACTGCGAAGGTGAGCGCCTTCAACCAGGTGGCGCCTGATTTGGGTATAGAAGCCAGGAAGAGATCAGTGTCTCTAGCTTGGAAGTGTTTCTGGCTTGACAATACTCATTTTAAGATTTTTGGTGGGCACCAGAAACCCTGATAACGATAGATATCGCCGACGAGACCAACCTCTTTGGGAAGAGAATGCATTAATTCCCTGCATTCATCTCTTATATCTCCATCATCAATGTAAGTCCTTGCCATTTTCTGAGATCGAACGTTGGTTTCAGAAATCAATCACACGACTGTGGATACTTGCAACAAGTAGTGAGGCAACACTGTTAATAGTAAGTAGTAACAAGTATGTCTGTCGGTCATCACCCTTCTTCGGATGCTTGGCTCTTTTCAATTATTCATATATCAGTGGGTCATCAATTATTGAGTCGAATTTGAAATAAAACCTGAATAAAAGATTGATCGGTGGAGTTAAGAAATTTAAAATCAATTACATCCGACACGATTGTATCAAGTTATAAAAGAACACTCGAATTGAGTCGAGTCAAAAATTTGAATTGAGTTGACTTGAGTAAATTTGGATCAGTCATTCGAATCAAGTCGATCAGATTTAATAAATTTTGATATGAATTGAATTGAGTTTATTGAAATCTAACCCGACTGAACTCAAATTTCAGCCCTACTCCTAAGTATCCATGTCATCTAAAGCGATATAATGGGTGGGGTGGGTTGGGTTGGGTTGGTGTGGAAGTGTTGTGTGTGACTGTGTGTGAGGGGTTTTGAAATTAAGAAAGAAGTATAGTTCAACAACATGATTATGTTTGGATTATAAGAAATTTTAAGTAGATATGTTTTATTTTCATAAAATATTTTTACAACGCAAGCACATTCTCAAATTTTAAAAATGCTTGATATGTATTAACTTGATTGGAAAATGCTAAAGTAACATAATTTTGTTATTGTACTAAAGTAAAGAAAATTATGTTTTTATCGAGGTCAGCCATCTTAATACGGATAAATTTGTTAGGAGACACGTGATAAAGTAAAATTCCCATTTTACCCCTACCAGTGAACCGATAACATGCCACTCTGCATGTATATATTTTGCATATCGGTTCACAGGTATTTTATGAGTGGTACAGAGGTAGGGATAAAATAGAAATTTCATTTCATCCCGTATCTCCTAACAAATTTTGACCGTATTAAGATGGACGTCATTTTATCAAATATATTATGTAAGTCAGTGAGTCCTATCATATTCGAGATTTAGTTTTAAAATATTAATAAAAAATTAAAAATAGAAGATATTTTTAATTATTAAATTTAGATTCATCAAAATCAACAGTGAGATGATTATTAATTTCAACATATTTAGATTGAATGACTAATTATCACTTTTGATTTAAAATTTTGAATCTTAAATATTTAAAAATCATTATTTGAATATGATATCTAATGATCCATTACATGTCATTTATCAAAAATATAATATCTATTAAAGTAAAGTATCTCCCTTTCTCATTTTATATAGAACTAACATAAAAAGTTAACATGTTAGTTCCATATTGACCGATATCAATTGGTGCACTGATATTCAATGACCGTACACTGAGCTTTTTAATTATGTCTGAGTTGTAATATTTTAAAACAGCATTTATAGAAATCCAAAAAAAACTACACCTGATTCTGAATTTTCGTGGCAAATTACCATTATACTCCTACATGTTTCTCATTCAAACAAACTACCCAGTTCATTTTGGATTCATTCTAACGAATGGCAAGTATAAATTTAGTTCGTTCAAATCAAATGGGCTGAACAGTAATACAAAATACTGTTCACCCTATGGATATTTCATTCGAATCTTGATCCTACAGTATGTATTATTTAAATAATAATTTTTTTAAAAATTTTAAATTTATTTTTTAAGCACTGTGTATTTCCAAAATTTCTCAAATTGAATATCCGGACAAATTACGATAACCTTATAAAAATACTTTAAGACTTTAAGGTCTTTTGACACTCTCAAATGCTTAAAACACAGTGCTTTACAAATAAGGGTATCCCTCAGCTTTGCCGAAAACACATTTGGAAGTGTCAAAAGACCTTGAAGTCTTAAAGTATTTTTATCAGGTTATCGTAATTAGTCTGGATATTCAATTTGAAAAATTTTGAAAATATACAATGCTTAAAAAATAACTTTAAAGTTTTAAAGGAGATTTTATTATTTTAACTAATGCATTATGCATTACTTTAGCAACAATATAGACAGTTATTTTTTAAACACTGTGTATTTCTAAAATTCTCAAATTGAATATTCGGACTAACTACAATAACCTGATAAAAATACTTTAAGACTTAAAGGTCTTTTGACACTCTCAAATGTGTTTTTGGCACAGCCGAGGGATACTCTTATTTGTAAAACACTGTGTTTTAAACACTTGAGAGTGTCAAAAGACCTTGAATTTTTAAAGCATTTTTATCAGGCTATCGTAATTAGTCCGAATATTCAATTTGAGAAATTTGAAAATACATAGTGCTTAAAAAATAACTTAAAATTTTAAAGGAGATTTTATTATTTAAATAATATAGCATTACTGTAGCATCAGCAAAATAAACTGAAAAATTATTCGAATGATAAAATGCAGGAGGGCAAAATGATAATTTCATCCGAAAATTTGAAAACGGGTGTCTAGTAACTGATTTTTTGAGTGTTTAAATGGGGCGCCTTTATAAATGGACATAGAATGCAGCAACCACAAGTTTGAATGAAAATGGGTTCATTGTTCTGGATTTGAGAGGGTAAGGAGGGATATATGAGGCACTTAAAATTTTGCTTGAAATTTAAGTTCAGTGAGTCATTTATATTGTACATGTATTATCTCTTCTCTCATATATTGAAACACAGTCGGTTTATAAATGTAGACAAGATTTTGTCGAACTACGTAAATCTCGATGTCCAATTTATGATGTGCTTGATTATTTTTATTATCGTATTGTTCTCTATTTTATTTCTGCATATTATTCCTAACACTAAATTCAGTCAATTGAGAATCCAGATAATCCATTAACTAAACTTCTTCCAAAGAGAGGGAGGGGGATAGAACTGAAGCCCACCATTGATAGGAATCCATCCTTAGTGATTGAAGATCCCATAACCAAGGTTCAATGGGAAAAACAACTCTCTGAGTGATTCAAAGAGCACTACAATTGCAAATTTAGGAGAGAGGGAGTGGGGCCGCTTCATATGAGAATTGGACAAAGTCACTAAACTCTAAAGCTTGTATGAAATTTAGGATTATGCACATGGTCTTAGCGCTAGCTTAAAATGAAGTAAATCTACTTCCTGTAGGTAAGTGTGTGTATGTGTATCTGATTTATCATATGGGATTCTAATGAGGACATCGACATGATTATGGATTATGAAAACATCAAGAAATTTTAAAATGGAAGGATGCTGGAGGAGGACATAGTGGAAATTGCACTCTTGGTGCATGAAAAATTCGAGGGTGCGGAATGAAGACTATTGAGGGGCTCAATTTAAGTTCAAAACCCTTAAATAATTGACTCATAGGCTTGGATATTATCTCAGACCTTCAAATCCATCATATGTTCTTAGTGTTTTTTCTTCCGTGTCCAAGGGGTTGGTTTTCTTGTGAGTGGATTCTTTTTAATTAGGCTTTTTTTCTTGTTTTTGTATCTATATTTTTTGTGCCTCTTTATCTATTAATATATGAACCATTTCAAAAAAAAAAAAAAAATCTATCAAATGTGACCCAATTCAAGTGTCAAGAATTTTCTCTTCTAAGATTAGATCCACAATTTTTGCAAGTAACAAAATTGGAAGAAATTCAAATCAAGAGTTTTTCACATCTCCGAAGGATTTTTTATTTTTTATTATTTTTATTATGTAATAAAGCCACATGGGTAGTCAATAATGGTGGAGAGGGAATTAGTAGATTAGGATCTAAGTAACCAAAGGACGTGTGGATCCAATACTTTTGGATCAAATCCTAAGGTCTATGATCTAGGGTCGAATTTTTCTTACGTCTAGGTTATTTCCCTGTATTTTTTGTCCATGCTTAACCATAAATTGAAGCATGGCTCCCATTGTAGACAAGAATTTGGTAGATCAGATACTTTAATTGATAAATTCACTGACTGTCGTTTGAAAGGTGAAGACTCTTGTCTTGTGGTGGTTGTTGAAAAAGAAAAAAAACACAAAAGAAAAAAAAGGTATTGATGTAATCAAGGGTTTTCCCTAAATATATAATTTCAAATTTAAAATATTTACACTAAAACTGTTTTAAAAAATAAATAAATTATCTGAAAAGGATGAAATAAAAAATCACTGAGTACATGAAAAATCTTACTTTAATATAGGTCTCATACATAATATTAGATGAATGCGTGAATCTCTCCTACCTACAAAAAATAAGATAAAATAAGAAAAAACTCTATCTTGCCAAAAGACCTCTATTAATATATTGTATTATTTTTTTTTGAATTTACAGGTGGGAAACCACAGGAAACCCAGTGTAAAAATCCCAGGAGTGATACCCATTGTCCTTAGGACTCATCTGGTTAGGCCATAGGAGCTATATTGTATTATTTTATTTGTTTCTTAAAGTTCATTTTTGTCTTTGTTTTTTATCCTAAAGCCTAGAATTTATACACAACTCACCAAGTTTGCTGGTATTGGTTGGAGGAGGGAAAGTTGGATCATCGGACTCAACTTGGCAAATTCATAAATCATATATTTTAGATAGTTAATTATCTTCCAAGTCTAAAGTATGAGTTCAGTGTCTGTTGAAATTTACTTGTAGATATTGAAGAAAGTGATGAAGTATTAGAATGAAAGATCCCGGAACAAATCAAAGGCCTAGTCTAATACCCTTGTTTTTTGGGATACTTCGTTTAGAATTCTATTATTTTTTTTTTCTTTATGTTTTGAAATATGGCTTAATATTTTTATTAGTGGTTTGCATAAATACCTTATCTTCCTCCATCACATGTTACAAAAAAATCAAGTAATGGGATCAAAATGGTCTGTAATGGGTTCGATCTAAGTAAACATAATGTTCCCACCAATCCATACACATAATAAGTGTCATTCTAAAGAGTCTCTCAATATTATTTCTTTTGTTTCATCAATTATTTGCTCATCTATCATACTACTCTCTTCTTAACAAGAAAAGAAATCCTCTATTCGCACTAATGTATCCCATAAATGAACCAAGCCCAATGCTTGTGAATGACTACTACACAATGTTTTCTCAAGTTCTTTGATATAAAAGCATTTCATCATTGTTAAAGAATATGGCTACTTGCCAAAAGCTCTAGAGTAAATATGTAAACATTTTCATCAAACATATGAGGAGTTCTAAAAGTATAAATATCTCAAAGTTATTACAAACCAAATCTCAATTAAACATAACTAAATTTTAAATAAACTTAGATAAATCTGGTGTTATAAATTCAAATATAGCATGTCCAAAATCATTAAAGTGCTTCTCAAAATAAAACTAATGCTATTGCCACAATCATCAGCCTCGTCAACTACGCCAGCTCTCTTGGGTCTCACCGAGACCTGTCTCCACAGGAGTTCCTGCAATGTAAGGGACAAGCTCAATATGCTAAGTGAGAAACAACAAATATAACGCATGGCATATCACAATCACATGTTATACATATCATCATATACATAACCTGCATCATGTTATACATCTCAACTTAAGCTCTACACAACATACATATGGATCATCAACATAATATATCACATAACAACATATGCAGCCAAGCTCATAAAAAAATAATCCCTTTAAACCTATTCCATGTTAGGTTAGCCCACACCCTATGGTAGACCACACTAGGCTCAATGAATATCAATAAGAATAACTCACTCCTACTTTAGTATATTTCATTGCTGCATCAGCCTAAACTTTTACTTTAGTCACAAGTGAAAAGGCTTTAAAATACATTGTAGACTTATATAAGATGTAAGGAACACAAAGCACTTCTGAACCATTTTAAATTAATACCTAGTATGGGGATTCAATCATACTTCCAATGTGAAGCAATCCATAGTCCATACCACTTTCCAGAAGGAACTCTCTACCTTCAATACATGTTATCTGGAGAGAAGCGAGCTGCAACCAATTATGACCAGACACGAGCATGGATACCGAAATGGACACACTTAGATACGCTAAATATAAAAGTTATACACATAAAAATAAAGCACAACCCAAAAGGGCAAGGCCTGGACTTAAAGGCCCACAAATCAGCTCAAATGGGCCTAATATACGCCTATGGCCCAGGAAACTACTAGGCCCATGAGCTGGGTATAGAAAAATAAAGAAAGATGTTGAACACGGATGGGCAGACTTGGAACTCCACTTGGTTTGGCTGTGAAAGATGTTTTTTTAACAATGTAAACATAGATTCCATTTTTATCTAATTCTAAAAAAATTATTGTCATTTACACGATTTTGTTGACAAATAGCATCTTCCCACGGTGGATATCTTCATGTATTATCCAATGTAGGTCTTAAACAATCTTGACCGTAGAACAAAAGCAATGATTGCAAAAGAAAGAAGATGAAGAGTCAAAACTCAAGGGTGAGCTTTTCTCAAGCGGATGAGATTGATGTAGGTGTATTAATCCAAAAGGCGAGTAAATATTATGCATGTAAGAAATTGGATATTATGAAAAAAATTAGAAATATTAATTTGATGGGCTTGTGGGCTTTGATTTTTAGAGGCTCAAAGAGTATTAATTCTTATCTTACCTTATTAGGCCCTTAACATCCATACTATGCCGGAATTCAAATCTTGAATATCTTGTGTGAGTAAATCATTGACCAAGTCAAAGGAAATCAACAAGATTTGGAAGTGGGTGGGTTATGTAGCACATGAAACATGGGAAGAAACTTAGAAGGCAAATGATTTTGGCGCTAACTTAGAAAGAAATTTTCTCTCTTTATAAAATGTCAACCATAATCACATTAAAAAAGAAGACTCAACAATATAGTCATTATCTTAAATTACTTCTTTATTGAGATATTCTTGAAAAATATACATCTAAAATATTTCTAAAGAATAAGACAACGAATAATTGAAAATTTTGGGACATTCACTAATAAACAAGAAAGGACAAGATAGATTAGGCATGTAGCATCATTATTCAATACCAAAACCATATGTAATAAAAACATTATGTGATAATAACATCATACCTCATACGTCACATTGACATGCTTTATTCCATGATGTTTCCTTTTACTTCTCATAATCCATTAATTGGAACAAGTTGATTTGGTGGAATGATTCAAGAGTGTGATGGCTTTGTGATGATGATAACTGTTGAGACACATGTTTCATGGTTGGACGCTTTTGTGGATCAACGTTTAAACATGCAAGTGCTAGGGCGATGGCTAAGGTCACTTCGTTGACGATGTTAGAAGATGGAAGAGGGAGCCGTTGGTCTAACACATCTTTCATCAATATCTCTCCACAACTTGAAGATGATAAATTGGAGATGAGATCCTCTGGATGCTTTCCCACTAACACTTCAAGTGTTAAGACACCGAAACTATATACGTCGCATTTTTCAGTCACTTTCATTGAGTACGCAACCTCTGCAACAAATTCATCTTTAATTCATTAATAATGTTTGTATTCATACCTCATTATTAGTACAAATGTAAAATGAGAATACCTCATGATAATCATAAAAAATAACATCAGTTTTAACATTTCTTTTTGAAGATGACAAATGGTTAAATGTTAAAGGCTTAATAACATTTCATATTAATAAATTGTAGTCATATAAAATAAATATGTGCTAATAAAATAAATAGAAAATGCAAAGGGCATTGTCGGTATAACATACCTGGTGCAACATATCCACAAGTGCCAGCAAATGAGGACCAATTTGATGAATCAGGCTTTAAAAGCCTACAAGTACCAAAATCTGAGATGCAAGCATTCCATTCTGAATCCAATAATACATTGTTCGAAGTTATGTCTCGATGAACTATTGATGGTGAGCAATCATGGTGCATGTAAGATAATGCATGGGCCACACCTTTAATAACCTTAAATCTCTTAGGCCAATCTAATTGTAATGCCCCTCTTTCATTGCTCAATATTCCAGCCAAGTTTCCCCTTTCCATATACTTGTAAATCAAAAACATGTTTCTTTGGTGGGTACAAAAACCATACAACTTCACAATGTTACGATGTCGAATTTCTGCGAGTGCTTTGATCTCATTCTGAAAACTTCTGTCGTCCACTGAATTTTCACCTTCCAATGGATGCAGTTTTTTCACAGCCACCACTTGACCTGTTTGCAGCTCTACTCTGTAGACACTTCCATAACCCCCTGTTCCGATGCAGTATTTCTCATTAAAATTCTCTGTTTCTTGTATGATATCTTCATAACAAATCCTTCCATCAAAATCCCATATTGAAAACATGTCTACAACTTTCATTTCTCTCACCTCATTTCTTTTTCTTCCTTTATGGTGTAAATTGAAATAAATGATGAAGCATATGAACAGAACAATCAATGCCCCAGAGATAGGAAGAACAATGCACAATACAACTTTCTGGCCACTTTTCCTATTACCATTGTTGGTGAAAGAATCAGTGCATGGCGGCAGACCTTGGGCTCCCCCGCATAAGCCTTTGTTATGGATAAAAGCATTTGACGGGGCCTGTTGCAATGGTTTGGTTTTAGGTACAGGGCCCTCTAGATTGTTGTATGACAAGTCAATAGATGACAAGCTGACCATCTCTTCAAATGAAGTGGGAATGGAACTTGAGAGCATGTTGTGTGAAAGATTAAGGTCCTCCAACATCTTTAAATTTCCAAATTGTGATGGTATATCACCATTGAATAAGTTCTGACTAAGATCTAATTTCTGAAGTGCTAGCATATTGCCAATATCATAAGGAATTCTCCCACTGATTTTGTTTTTGCTTAGGTTCAAGTTCCACATTTTGGAGCATCCCCCTAGTT
Source organism: Chimonanthus salicifolius (assembly GCA_013350335.1). NCBI lineage: Eukaryota > Viridiplantae > Streptophyta > Magnoliopsida > Laurales > Calycanthaceae > Chimonanthus > Chimonanthus salicifolius. The sequence continues at coordinate 7,181,337 of CM023539.1, forward strand.
GTCTTAGAATCTGTCCATTGAAATTGTTTCCAAATAAATCGAGGACCTCTAGATTGGACAACTGTCGAAATTCTTCTAGCTGTAAACTTCCAGAAAGTTTATTGTCACTTAAATTTAGGAAGAATAATAAAGATAATCTTCCCAACTCTTTTGGAATCTCACCGACTAGACGATTTGAAGAAAGGTCGAGATAACCTAATTGACTTAACTTACCAAATTCAGATGGAATCCGGCCACTGATCTCATTGCTTGAAAACTTTAGTAATGTTAAGTTGCGACATTCTCCCCATTTTGGTGACAGCTCACCATACAATTCATTGGAGCTCATTTCTATATATTTTAAGCTTGGATAAGATCCAAAAACTTCGGATATGTTACCAGTGAGATGGTTGTTTTGAAGTCGAACTCTAATTAAGCTTGTACAACCCTTCAGGCTACTTGGGATTTAACCAGTCAAATGGTTGTGAAAAGCATTAAAGATTGCAAGTGACCTTCCTCGACATATTTGATCGGGTAAAGGGCCTATCAGAAGGTTGTTAGACATGTCAACTTCAAATAGATTGGAAAAATTTCCTATTTCTTGTGGGATGGACCCACTTAGAAAATTGGTGGACATTACTAAGTTAACTAGATTTGCCAAATTTCCTATTTCTTTTGGGATAAAGCCTGAAATGTGATTTCTTTGGATGTACAAAGTGGTCAGCTTGGTTAGGTTTCCTAAAGTGGAAGGGATTGAGCTAGTTACAAAGTTTTTGGAGATTTTTAAATCAATGAGATTTGCCAAATTTCCTATTTCTTGTGGGATGGAACCTGAAATGTTATTTTTAAAGATGTACAAAGTGACAAGCTTGGTTAGGTTTCCTAAAGTGGAAGGAATTCAGCCATTTAGAAAGTTGTCGGACATTTCCAAGTCAACAAGATTTGCCAAATTTCCTATTTCTTGTGGAATGGAGCCTGATATCTTGTTCTGGTAAATATAAAAAAGGGATAGCTTTTGTTGCCTGAGAAGTGAAAGAGGCAACTCACCTGAGAATTGATTTGAGGAGAGGTCGAGGATAGAGAGTGTGGAGAGGTTACCAATTTGGGCGGGAATGGAACCATGGAGAAAGTTGGTGCTGAGATTGAGGAGGACAAGTTGTGGAAAGGAAGAGAAGTTGAAACTATGGAGTTTGCCTTGCAGTCTAGAATTGAAGAGGTTTATACCTGTCACTCTACTAAATTGATCATCGCAGGCGATCCCAGTCCAGTTGCATGGAGTTGGAGACTGTTTGTTGATGTGAAGAGGCCATGAATGGAGAGAGTGATTTTCAAGGCTGTCTCTCCATTGGAGCAATGCTTTTGCTTCTTCATCATTGTCTAGTGATGCAGAGAAGACCAACAGCAACACATAAACCCAGAGAAGCAACAGTGAGAAGAGACGGTGGGAGTGGGAGATTAGTGATATCTCTGCTACCATAGCCATGATTAGTGATGAAATGCTGAATTTACTGAATGTTGTTGCTGAAGTTGGGAATGCATTATTTTATACTAGAATATGGACGGCATAATGGCCAGTTATTTTTTATTTTGACTTCAAACTACGGGAGCACCCTTTCGGGTGGGATGCAAGCATATAAATGAATAGTATAATGAATTAGTAAAATTGAATAGTTTTAATTTTTTTTTTGGATTTAAGTGTGGAAAACTTAGACACAGTCCTACTAAAACTTCCACAGATGAGCCTACTATCCCTAAGACGCATCAAGATTAGGCAATGGGGGCACGAACCCACAACCTCTCGCTTCCTGAAGCAGGAAGCAACCAAATGAGCTGCACCATGTGAGTTAAAAATAAATAAATAAATAATAATAGTCTTCGTATATTAAGAAAATTATTCCAGTATAGGTAATAGTAATAAAAAGATGCAGTAATTTTTTATGAAATAATAAAAGAAAATATGTAACTGGACTGGAATTATTTCAGTATTAAGAAGACATTTATTACTATCGTAATTAGTCCAGATATTTAATTTGAGAAATTTTAAAAATATATAGTATTTAAAAAATAATTTTAAAATTAAAAAAAAAAATACTGTTCAATTTTTTCCCCTTTACAATTGTAAACAAAATATATGAGGAACAAAAATATGTATGTTTTATTAATAAAAATATCAATAACAAGAAATCTCCCTTCTTCCAAATATTCGAGAGTATAAATGCAATGGCTCTTTTCAGGAATTTTTGGAGAGCGCCGAAGTGGATCTAAAATTTTTCCTGGATCTTAAATAAAAAATTATTCAGGAGTGTGAGAACAATGGCGCTCCCTCCAATTACTAAGATGTTATCTTTCAATAAGTGTCTTTTCAATGTTGCTTTTTTCTCCAATGAGTTGGGTATGGGGTGGCCACTGTTATGTCACTAATGTACTCAGTTATATAATTAAATAATATTTTTTTTTATAATATGCTGGTTATAATTTTTAGCCAGCCTCATCATATGATATAGTGTTAATTAGAATGACTACTTTTTAATATTTTATTAATATTTTTATATATATATATTTTTTAACAAATTTAAAAGAAAATAAATATAAACATATTACATACAAAACATACATATTTTTTGTTCCTCATATATTTTGTTTACAAATGTAAAGGGAAAAAAATTGAACAGTAATTTTTTTTAAAAATTTTTAAATTATTTTTTAAACACTATATATTTTCAAAATTTCTCAAATTGAATATCCGGACTAATTACGATAACCTGATAAAAATATTTTAAGACTTTAAGGTCTTTTAATATTCCCAAATATATTTTCCACACAGCTAAGGAATACCCTTATTTGTAAATCACTGTTTTTTAAGCATTTGGAAGTGTCAAAATACCTTGAATTCTTAAAGTATTTTTATCAGGCTATCGTAATTAGTACGGATATTTAATTTGAGAAATTTTAAAAATAAACAGTGCTTAAAAAATAATTTTAAAATTTAATTTTTGTTTCTCAATAACTATAATTTAAATTTTTTGTATAAAATAATTTTAATTTTTTTGTTTCTCATATATTTTGTTTACAAATGTAAAGAAAAAAAAATCAAAAGATAAAAAGTTATTTTTTATTTTTTGTATAAAAAATAAAATAATAAAGTAAAGAAAAAAATAATTTTTTGCCTTAATATACAAATTATACCCAAAAACAAAACAAAAAATCCAAAATAATCAAATAAATAAAACAAAAGAGAAAATTAAAAACTATATCCAAGTTATATATATATATATATATATATAAAAAAGAGGAGAGAGAAAGAAACGACTGACTACACATGACATGTGTTATTTATTTTCAGACATTTAAAAAAAAAATGATATAGGCCCCACAAATAACCGGCCTCATCCAAACACGGTAGCCATATGCCCAGCTTGCTGGCCATATGGCCATTATACCGTTGCCCTGAGATTCTTTTGATTTTTTCAATGAGTGTCTTTTCAGTGTTGATTTTTCCTCCGACCACTAAGATGTTATCTTCTGATGAGTGTCTTTATCTTCTGATGAGTGTCTTTTCAGTGTTGCTTTTTTTAATAAGAATCTTGTGATTTTTCTCCTGCCCTTGACGTGCAATAGACGCCAGTTGTGTGCACTGTCAAGTATGTACATCTTCCCTGCAACTTGTTCAAGGAGGGTCTCGCATGGTAACAATAATTTGTATCATAACTTAATTTCATGTTCTGATGTTAAATTCACTTTGTTGACGGTGCCCTACTGCACTTATTGCTTCAACTTCCTCCTACTTAATTTCATGTTGTGATGTTAAATCCACTTTGTTGACGGTGCCCTACTGCACTTATTGCTTCAACTACCTCCTACTCATTTGTTAGGAAGGACAAAACAATTTTACCCAATACGTATGGGATTGGAAAGCTTGAGTTAAAATCTCCTGTTTAAATACTTGTGAGACTCTAGACACCTTCGTAAAAAAAAATTATAAGATCAATCCACAATGCTAGGATGATTTAATGATAGGTGAAATTTCATCCACTCCTAACAACAGAGGTCAAAATATCGACCGATATATATCGTTCAACCGATATGTATCGATTTTTTAAGACCGAATGATATCGCCCGATACGATATGTATCGACCATACAAAACAATTATAGACCGATATGGCCGATATTCGGTCAGCAACATCGATCACTATATCTGCCGATATACATAAATATCGATATTTAAATTTTTTTTTTTTAAAAAAAAAACCGATACAGTTGATCACAAATTTCCACAATTTTTTGTGATTTTTCACAGTTCTTCAAATACGATTTTCCACAGTTTTTTTGCGACTTTTCACAATTTTTCACAGTGTTGAATACCAGAGGAGAGAGAAACACCGATATCGGAAGAGAGAGAAACTTATCGGCCGATATGCGATATTTGCATATCGGCCAAAATATCGGTCGGGGCATTTTTTTTACCCCTGCCTAATAACGAAGCAACCTTTGATCCTCCAAACTGTATTGGCCCCAGTACACATTTAAATGGCATTCTCAGTAAAGCCTTAGGTATTTTCACAAGATTTTTTATGTTTCACGAACTACTTTTTGCTCTACTGTAATATTGCCAGCTTACAGAATGCAACCTTCCCATCAAGGTATCCCAGGCAAATAAACCACCCCACAATGGGCAGTATTATCAACATATTTTTTCATGTTATCTGATAAAACAATCCATTTCAAGATAAACAGCTCCTACTTGAATAGTGTGTTTCATTGTCATACTATCCTAACCGTCCATTAATCTACCAATTGAAGACATATTTAGTTTTAAGCTGCAAACAAACACAAAACACTTCTATACCGTCTCCCCTTGACTTCATGACATTAATGTGGTAGAGTTGTGGGAAGTTTGAAGCAGCAATCTCAGTACTTGAGGGGTGGCTTTTGGGTCGGCAGCAATCCAAACCGCTTCTTCAAAAGAACTCTCTGCCTTGAATATTTGTCATCTGGAGAGAAGCGGGCTGCAACCAAAAGTAAGAAAAGAAAAAAAAAATTGTCACAGAAGACAGAATGAAAAAAAGTAAATAAAGAACACCTGCATCTTTATGCTAATATGTATGTGTAGAAGGGCTGGCTCTGTACTCAAAGGACACTCAAAACAAAGCACCACGAAGTCTGTTTAAAATCAATTTAAAAAAGATGGTTTTTCGTGAAAACAGAAATTGCAGTGGTAAATTGGTACTTACCTGGATGAGCAGACTGTGTAGCTAAACCAAGCGGCGATTCTTTCTGCAAGTCAGAGAAAAGAGGTTCAGATCAATATGAACTGATAATATCATATGAATGCCTTTTATTAAGCCTGTCTTGGCTTCGTTGCAACAAAAGTTTTCTACATGTAGTACTAGCATGCCTCTGATTTGCAGTTGAAATAAAAAATTCAAAATATTGAACTAGTACGCCTCTGATTTAGAGAGTAAACAGCTAACCTAGGAGAACTCTGACAGAGTTGCCTCCATAGTTGAACTTAAGTTATTCCTTTTTATTAACATTCTTCCAAAAGTTTATAGCAGAAAAGGCCTCAAGTCCTATAGTAAGTTTCTTTTTATGTTAAAGCGTGTAAAAGGTAATAGTAATAAATCCAAAAAGAGGGATTTCCACAAGTCTATGATATCCACTTAACATCCTAAAACTAAGGACAAAATAATGTGAAATAATGCAGAAATCTAACAATCCTAGGTTTCCTCAACCCACAGAGCCAACCAGTATTTTTTTTCTCAAATTGTAATTTTATTGATACAGAAAGGATGCAAGGAGTGCACCGAAAACAAGGAACCCCAAACCAAGAACAAACACAGCTCGTGAATCCCACCAAAACCACACAAAACAAAGGAACCCATCAAAGCCCCATAACATGAAGGACCCAAGAAACCATGAAGCCACCCAAAAACAAATACAATCACAGGCATACGCACTCCATCCAGGCACTAAAAAGATTGGATCTTCAGATGTTCTAGAACTCCTTCAGTGGAGAGGCCTAATTAATGAGCAAACCACCATGTTTACTAGGCTACTGCATAATGACAAGTTATTCAAAACAACCTACAATTAAATAACACGAAAATGCCCATCAAATAAAGGAGAACAATAAAAATACAGGCAAAAAGTACAATGGGAAGGATATTCCACCACGAACTCTGAACAGAAATCTCCAATGTTGGCTAGAGCATCTGCACTGCCATTCCACTCCATTTAGACAAGTGGATGAAACCAAGATTAAGGATAACAAAACCTACCAGTTGTTTCATAAAAAACCAAGGATTATCGTAAAACTTTAGACAATAGTTAGCAAGCCAAATGTGGTACCCAAAAGGTTCGGCTTTAATTTAGGTTTGATCTTAAAAAACACAATAAAAAATTATCTATAATAAACAGGAATGACAAAAGGTCAGAAACAGAATGATAATGATATGCCTGGGACTAAAAATTAGACTACATATACATCTCCAAAAAAATGACTACATACATGCACAATATAAATATGTAGCCAAATTTCTAAAATCCTTTCCACTTCCAATAACATTTCAGAGACCAGGACTGATTTTACATTAAAAATACTCAACATAATGAAGGCATTAGGTAAAACTCTGGATGCAAGCAGCCTCCCCGCAAGCCATGGACATCGGATGTCTACAGGACTCGAACCTGGGACCTCAGATTTTTCTTTAATCATACATCTAATTAGCATTCTATTAGAAGGTTCAGCTGTAATCTAGGTTTGATCTTAAACACAATAAAAATGCATTTAGAATAAACATGAATGCCAAAAGGCCAGAAACAGAATCAAAATGATAAGCCTTTACTAGAAAAGACTGGGACCAAAAATTAGACTACTGACAGAACATTAGGCACAAATAAACATATCTACCCAAATTTTTAAAACATATAGTTTCCATTATTTCAATGTTTTAAAAAATAAAAGATATGTAACCCAGACCAGGGCGGATTTTACATTAAAAAATACTCAACATAGTGGAAGTGACTTCTTTTTCTTATATCTAATAAGCGTTCTACTAAAAAATATTAAGTTGTTTAAGCACATGCCCATCAAGCAATATAAGAAAGCTAAGTATGTCATCCACCTCTACTTCAGTTTGTGTCAAAGTCTTGGTCTTATCTACAACTAACTAATTTAGTTCTTACTAATATATTTGTTACCCAAATTCCTCAAAACTACTGCTGCTGGTAAATTTTCCATGAAATCCTTTCACACATGAAAAGGACCAATGGACCAGCCTGCATTGAGCAACTGAAAAATTGATGTGAAGGTTGAGAAAATTCTTGATGAGAGACATTTCAAAATGCCCAAGATGTCTCACGATGAAAGAGGACCTCAAGAGTCCAAACTCTTTTTCTTCTTTGTCCATTTTAAGAAGGAAAACATCTCTCTTCAATGGGAAAAAGATGGAGTGATGATAAACACAGGAAAATGATAATTTTACCCTTTAATTTTGAATTAGTTACTTCTTGAATTTTATTTATTTTGTATTATTATTCTAATATATTTTATATCTAAAATTATTATTGATAGTATCTCAGTTCATTTAATTTTTTTTCCAACTTGTGTATTGTTGTGTTTTTAGGTTGATGTAGTGCATTTTGTAATTAATCTACAGGAAACACCAATAAGATGAAGCTTGTAGGCACCCCATCCAATGTGCAATAGTTTTTTGAGCAAAAAGAGTCCAAGGATTGCATCAGCCGAATGAAGCTAGATTTTTTACCAAAATACAAGTAGCTGGGTGGGCCATCATAAATGTGAAGCTGCTAGGAAGATGGGTATGCAACTCATCAAGCATGACATGTAAAGGTGGGAATATTTTCCACCAACTCCAGATATGCATTCGAAATACAAACAGCTGCATGGGCAGTTCTCACCCATGCACAAATGGGATGATAATGACTTTTGAATGAGGGATGAAAGTGGCCATTTCTTGGCCAAATTTGAGTTAATATTTTATTTTATTTCTTGGTTTATGTAAACTCAAAAACCTATATAAAGGGGTTTGAGGACTCTTGACAAAAACATTGGAGAAGGCTAAGAAAAGTGGAAGTAAAGAAGGAAGTTTGGCTTCATCAAATTGGGTTCTATTTCTCTATTTTTCCTTAGCTTTAATTTCATCATGATGTCTTTCTAATTTTTGTACCAAGGTTGAAGATGAAGCCTAGTTAATGAAATAATATTTCAATTATGTGTTTATTAATTCCCATTAATATGTGTTTAATGTTTATGATTTTGCCTTCAATTGATTATCAAATATAAATTATTTCCACCATTAATATCATGTACTTTTTGGTTGTTAATAATCATATTTGATTAATCAAGGCTTGGTATTTCAAATATTAAATATAATTTTCTTTGATTTATTGTTTTTCAATTTATTTAGAGACATTGGATACTTAGAATTATTTCTTTGATCCATTGTCTTTTAAATTAAAATTGGATACGTTAGATGCTTAGAATTTTATACATTTAAGCGAAGGAAAATCTACATTTGAAAATATATATTTATGAGATTACATGATCAAACCTTGAGAAAGCAGTAGATTGAGTTCTAGATTGTTACTCTAAATGTGGGAATTAATAAATAGATAATAAGAAAATTATAGATTTAATGATGGTGGAATCCGAAACCTTAGTAATTTCTCTCGACCGCTTAAATTCTGCTTTTATTTATGTTGTTTAAGTCTTGTCTTTATTTATTTCATTTACATTTTGCAAGTCTAGTGTAATTTGATCATTATCACCAACTATTCATCACGCTTTGGTTTAACTAAATTAAGATTTAATTAATGACCTTTAATTAGTTTTTCCAATTTTCTTACACAAATTCCTGTGGGTTCAACCTCGTTCTTGCATTTCTATACTTTAATAGATTCGTGTGCTTGCGAGTTAAAGTAAAATTTTGTACACATCAAGTGATACAGTAGAAAATTGAGTAGGATTTTGCTAGAAAGGACCTAAAAGAGAACCCTTTGCTGTAAGTGATTTCTAAGGTTTCGGCAAGCCGATTCGAAGGGCAAAATGAGCAATACAGTAAAACACGTGTCGGGTTACACAAAATGCCCATGGGAGGATCGCTATATATATATATATATATATATATATATATATATGATCCATTATCTGAACAAACTCTTTGATACATAGTTCATTTCTATTTGCTATAATTCAAAACCAAAAAAAAAAAAAATCTTCAGTACTACAAATCCTCCAAACAATGAACGATCTTGCCCAAATAATGAGTAATAACACCTGAAGTAAATGAGGGGAAATCTTAGTAAGTAAATATACCTTGGTGGTGTACACTTTATCGCCATTTTCATTTATGTAAAACTGAAGATACATGGCAGCAAAATGTCAACCTGTCAAAATCAATACACTGAGAGAAGTTAGTTTAATGAACACTGAAATAAATTGTTTTTAGTGTCATCAATGATGAATCAAAGAAAATGCATAAAGGCTTCAAGTAAATCCACTACTATAAATTACTAGTTAACATGAAAATAAGGACAAAGATTATGCCATCCATACATCAAAAACATGTTTGTAAGATCCCATTTTTTTTCCTTTTTTACCACTCAAAAAAAAAAACATGCTTGTAAGATCAATTATGGGATGTCATTAGAAGCTAATCTTCCTCACCATCATCAAAGCAAAGGAATACCCATTCTAGTAAATAACATTAGATTCCAAAATACAGCTTCTTGAATTGGGCCTGAATTACCTTTCAAAAAGAAGACTTAAATTGGTTTGATCAAGCAAGTCACAAAAGTAAACAATTTCCACAGAGAGAAGCCAAACTTATTTTTACAAATGTAGAACCTGAGTTGTTCCAAGCCACCAATAATCCAAGCATAGCCGACAATTGAAACTAAGGGCTACAGTATACGATCTACATCAAAGTTCAAATTCTCAAGATGCACTTAAGCTAAAAATAGTGAGGTAGGACAGAGGACAACGATTGACTAAAACCCTAATCTCATCGCACATTTGAAAGCCAAGTTGCTTACTGAGATGAGTGTACAGCATTATCAAACCTTGGCCTCAAGTTGGCAAATCCATGAATCTAGCACTTATCAGCAAATAGGTATGGAGGTTGGGCAATGTGGATCAGGCTTTTGATTGAGAAACTAGAAGTAGGTGGTGATGATGGAGAATCAATGTTTCGTCTCAGAGAAGCTCCTTTTGGAAACAAGTGCTTCAGGTGTCCAGCCGGTATCATCATCCATATATTGGAAACATTGTTGTGGGATTTTCTATGGAAAGGTCTCCATGAGCAGAAGGAATATCACTTGGTAAGCTAAGACACAGTGTGTAAAACAGTTAAGTCTAGAGACCTAGGTGTGAAAAGTCTTAAATCCATGAATCTAGCGCTTATCGACAAATGAGTGTGGAGGTTGGACAATAAAGATCAGGCTCCTGGAAGATCATTTTGATCAAGAAATAACATTTGGGTGGTGATGGATGAAGAATCAATGTATCTCAGAGATGCTCCTTCTTTTGGGTGCTTCAGGTGGTCAATTGACTCAATTCTATTTACACTAACATTCAGTATCAGGGCGGAAAAAGAGAGAATTGATTTCTGGCATGATTTATGGCTAGCAAACACTCCTTTAGATGTTATTTTCCTTATTTGTTCCACATTTTGTCGAATCACAACTCTACTGTCAAAGAGTGCTTCAAGGTTTGTCAGGAGTATAGTTCTTGGTGTCATAACTTTGAAAGATGCCTACCATTGGGAGTAAGGACAATTTCTCTCTCTTTAACAATTGATCTATTGTTGCTACTTAAATCCATCAAGGCCAAATTTTTACATTTGGATGCCAGAGAGTAAAGGAAAGTTTATGTACAATCCTTCTATTCAAGCTTACCAGTCCTGAAGATCCTATCAGCCCCCATAATAGATAAGGGAGATGCCCCGCACCTTCAAATATATTACTTTCTGCTGGGTGCGTTTCAAAAAAAAGGTGTTGACTTTGGATATGTTGATTAGAAGAGGTAACAAACTCCAATTTGCCAACTTTCATTTCTTTTGCCTTGGTGAGAAGGAGAATGTCAATCACTTATTCCTCTAGTGTCCTTCAATTCTCCTTGTTTGAATTATCTTGGGTCCTTCCCATGTCGTAGTTGAATTTACTTCAAAGCTAGCAACTTGGGTCGCTTGATGCGAAGGGTACGAATCCTTTGGAACTCCATTCCCATCACTACTTCATGTCGATCTAGTTGGAAAGGAATAACTGGTGTTTCAAAGGTGTGGCACACAATTCTGAGAGGATCCTAAAAGCAATCAAATGGAGGTGCGCCAGCTAGGATTCCTTTCTTGATATTTTCATCCATTACCCGATTAATGAAATTATAAGATGCTAGTCTGAAGTGATTAAAGACTCCCCCTCTTGTTCAAAGCTACCTCTTGTTCGTTGCAGTAGACTCCTCTCCCAATCAGTTATTATAAACTGAATTTCAATGGATGTGCGATTAGTGCCATTGGCCCAACTGGTATTGAGGGCCTTATTTAAGACAATTGAAGAACTGCTATGGTGGCTTTCTATAGCCCAATGGGATTAATTTTGCTCATGTTGCCAAAGCGTAGGCTCTCCTTCAAGGGCTCAAGCTGGTGATATCATGATCTACTTTTCCTTTGATAATTGAAGGGGATTCATCATGTGTCGTTAACTGGGAGGCTGATGAATCCTCATAATATTGAGGGCATTAGTGAAGAAATTTTAGATCTTTTTCCACTATTCCGGTGAGCTACGTCCAAACCCCAAGAGATGCCAATGATGTTGCAGGTTCTCTCACCAAAAGAGGAGTGACCAGACTATCTATAATATATGATAAATGTTGCTTCTTGTCTTGCCTAATTTATTTTCTTTGAGGTGTTGGGGTATTTTATTTTTCAACGTGTTCTAGTCCTATATGTATTTTCCCCAACTTTGGCCTTCATGCCTTTTTTGTTGTATCTTCCTTCTAGCAATAAAATCACTCTTTAAAAAAAATAAAATAAATATGGGGATGCATGACTAAATTATCAATGAACTCCTCATTGGACCAGCACTAAAAAAGGTAAAAGAAGGAAAACCTTTAGGATTTTAAGTGATCCTAAGGTTGCGTTTGGATGAGTGGAATGAAAGGAAAAGCAAGGGTTTCCCTTCTAATCCCCTGTTTGTTTGTTTGTTTTTTCCTTTTTTTTGAATGATTCCCCTATTTGATATTTGCCTAGCAGAGGAAAAGCAGGGCCCACTTTACCCCTCTCAACCCCCTTCCCGCCCAAAATGGATTCCCCTAGAAGAGCAAAGGAAACATCGTTTCCCTCAGTCAGTTTCCCTCCCCTTTCCTTTGCAGCACACTGGTGGTTTTTATTTGCCTCTACCTCCATCTGCAGCATGTTCTCATTTTATTCTTCTTCTTCCATTGCCGTAAAGATTTCAAAATGTTTTCGTCCTAAATCTTTGAAATTTTGGCTGAATTTTTCAGCTGAAATTTCAAAAAATTCCACCCATCTTCCAATAGAGGATGTTCCTCATCATCGTCATTACAGTGATGATAATAATAGTTGTGAGGTTCCAAACTTGAAAGGCCCCAAAACCCACTCGTACAAAAACTTTACACGTAAAATCAGATCAGTCAGTTCTCTCTAGCATTCACTGAATCATCCACTTTCCATTTTGTTTTTCCAAACATGCCTTAATACCTCTACCACAAACCCTAGCCTAAATTACACAATACTCATGACTCGGTCCTAGCTGAATTTTATGCTTCCAGTTTAAAGACGATCTGATTAAAAAGCCTTCTGATAAATTAAGCCAGTAAATGAGCAATGGAGAGAGCGAGCGAGTGACAGAGCGAGAGAGTGGAAATCCCCTTGGCTTCCGGTGACCAGAAGGTTCATCAGGAGGGGCGAAAGGAGACTGTGGATGAAGGGGGATGGCAGCAACCTAGAAAAAAGAAGGTCCGGTTGCAGGGGGAGATCAGATCTGTCACTATGTTCGTCGGAAATCTACCTAACTCTAATTCCATAAGATGGCTCCGTGAGATCTTCACTAGGTGGGGATCTGTGGAGAACATCTTCATCCCGAAGAAAAGAGACGCAGCAGGCCGCATCTTTGCCTTTGTCAAAATGATTAACGGAGCAGCAGCGGAGAGAGCAAGCCACGAATTGAATGGCCATTTTCTGGTTGGAAAATGCCTACAAGTAAACCCAGCCCTTTTTCAAAGGGGAGCGGAGCCTAAATCTGTGCCGGCAAGGATCCCAAACCCTTCACCTTCAATACCTGTCCATTCCTCAAGAACTTTCAATTCACGGCAAGCCAATATGGCCTTTGATGACCGTGAATGGGTCAAAGTGGTGACCAACTCAAAAAAGGAAAACTTCAATCTTGGGGGATCTAAGGCTAAATCCAAGAACACTACAACTTTTGATTCCCCAAGCTTCGATATTATGATATCTCAACAGGAAGAGAGAGAGATCAATGACTGGCTGTCTAAATCGGTTATGGTATCACCGATTGGAAGATTATCCCCAGCTGAGATATCTCTCCAAGCTTATCCAAAAGGGTTTTCAACAACCACTCCGTCAGACAAATCGGGGACAATTTCTTTCTGGTTGGCTTTGACTCAAAAGAAGCAGTGGATTTATTTCTTAAAGCTGAACCCAAGTTGGAGTCCATTGGCATTTACTGGAAGATGGTCCCCGGATTCCATCTGTCACACAAAAAGAGTCTGGATGCAATGCTGGGGCTTTCCTTTGCAAGGCTGGACAGAAACTACAATAAAGGCTTTTAGGTAATCGTCTCGGTAAGGTGGTTGACATAGATCCAAGAAATCTCAGCCGAGAGGATTGTTCAATGCTGAGGTTCCATTTGGAATTGGATGTGGCCGCTCATCTACCCCCAAAGGTTTCTTACTCTTCGGGGGCAAGGTGCACCAGATCCTCAGTTGCTGAATCCACTAAACCTCCAGTGACCAAACCTGATTCCTCATCTGATCAGTTTTCCTTCCCGTCGTCGGTCTCACGGCGAGTTTCTCGACTGCGGCTAACTTCCCGCCCCTCGAGGAGATCTAGAACAGGTGTCATGCATGCAGACCACTCAGTCCCCAAGATGGCAGGTGTGCAGATTGGAAAGACAAATGGGCTGCAGAATACAGTGGCGGCAGGAAAGTCAACGAATGGGAGAGCTAGCTTGGAGAAAGCGTGTTACTGTACACCAATCGGGTAACTTTATTCAAATTATCAGAGAAAAAGAAATGAAGATCAAAAGGCTGGAAAGAGCTTTAACTCGAGCCTACCTGTCGAGTTGGGAGTCAAGTCAGGCCTCCGACTCGAGCCCAAGTCCAGCCAAGCTTGAATTGGGGCCTGGAAAGACTCAGCCAGTTCCGAGTTCAAGCCCAAACAAGTCTGAACCGGGGCCTGTTGATCCTCAGCCCAGCCCACTACCCTTATCCAGGAATAGGTCCTTGATCTTGAGGCCGCCCGATCTTCTACCTTCGACTTTTTCGGAGGAACATCTCAAGCCTTCTCAACAGATTATGAAGACACAAAAGCAAGAAGCAGTAGTGGTAGGATCCCAGGTAATTGAAGATCAGATCCTGGGTCTTGTGACTAAATAGGCATTTCTGGGAGATCATCCTCATCGGCTCAACGATGAGATGATTGTAAGTTCTAGCGTGGTAAGGGGGGGAAACAAAGAAAGGAAATTTGATATGGAAAGAAGAGAAACAGATATGGTTTTCCAGGAAAATGCAGGAGGAATTAAAGATTTAAAGGATCATAAAGATAAAGGACTTTCGGAGTCGGATGGGTTAGAAATTATCAAAATTGGCCAGGCCTTGAGGGTGAATTTTGGTGAGCATCCGAAGACTTTTCATCATCTTTGTATCCTGGATGAGGTGGATCAGTCATCGACCAGTACCTCTCGACCCTACAGATGCTTCAGTGGTAAGGAAAAGCTCTTGAGCAGAACTTCTTGTCTTAAGTTACGTAAAAAATTTGTGTTCAAAGCTTTTGAGCAAAAGCAAAGTTGCTCTAGGAGTAGTGAAGGGGTATGTAAGGTATCTCAATGAAGGTCATATCCTGGAATGTTAGAGGTATTGGCATCCGGGAGAAACGTAGGTGCCATCAGGCGTTTTGTAAAGAAAATTAAGACTGATATTCTTTTGTTACAAGAAACAAAAAAGGAGGATCTGTCTTCATCCCTTATTCGGGAGTTGTGGGGCCTGCATGAAGCTGATTGGTTTTTCAAGCCCTCGACTGGAGCATCCGGGGGTCTACTTACAATTTGGAACCCGACAGTTTCAAGGCCACTGCTAGACGATTGGATGATAGGTCCATTTCAGTCAAAGGAATGATGATTGAAGAAGGGATAGAAGCTTGTTTTACTAATGCCTACTGATGCAGGACAACTAATAGGGTGACCCTAAATGCCTAATGTAGTACCTAAAAATTAAAAGAGATAAAAATAATGCACCCTAAATCTAATATGGGCTGATATTTAATTTCAATTAAGAAATGCAACTAATGAATATATAATTTATCACAGATAATCACGCAAGACATCCCCATAATTTGATGTAAACAAAAGATTTAATAAAATAGTGAAATAACTTTGAATGAATTGAACACATGTGATTTTAATTGAAAAGACATAATGATTTAAACAACATGTGCTTTAAATGAGGGAATCGAAAAGAAGGCACGATGGGTAAGGAAAGGAGGATATGGAGTTAACGGATGGCAAGGGGAGGGCCTTTAGGTGTTGCGGCAAAGGCTAGTGGACTTAAGAGGAAGAGGCGACAAGTAAGGGTGGAGCAGAAGGGATAGGGGAGGGTTACGGCAGTAAGGATGGAAGGTAAGGGGGCCTTAGCGACAGATCTTGGTTGGAGAAGGGAGGCGATGGAAGATGGGATTCCGGGTTTTGTTGCAGTAAGGTAAGAAAAGAAAGAAGGAGAAGAGAGAGAGAGAGAGAGAGAGAAGATAGAAGAGAAGTACCTGAAGTAAAAGTAGGGCTTCTCGCCAAGCCTCACGCCGTAGTCCTTACGCTAAGGAATCACTCCAAATCTGAAAAATCACACCTTGCAAAGGTATTTTGCGAAAATATCACTCTTTATTTCATTCAATCATCTATAGTAATGCTTATCAGAAAAGGGCTGTTATAAGAGATGTCTTCCTTAAATAAAGAAACTCCTAAAAATAGCCTAAAACGAAAATAAACTCACTTAAAATAGGAAATCCTAATTTCTAATTACAATTAAATCGAAAATAGAAATAAACAATAAAAAGAAACTCTATATTCAAAGGTAAATCTGCTGCTCCGCATCACCTACGGTCCTAATGCAGATGGGGAAAGGGAGGATTTTTGGGGTGAACTGGATATGGTTCACAGTTGGAGTCCAGCGGTGTGGTGCTTGGGTGGTGATTTTAATACTGTGCGGTTTCCATCAGAACAGAAAGGGGGTCATGCTTATAATAGAAGTATGGAAGATTTCTCTGAGTTCATAATTAGAAATGATCTAACTGACCTACCATTGACTGGAGGGAGATTCACTTGGAGTAATCGTCAAGCTAGAAGTTCAATGAGCCAGATTAGATAGGTTTCCTCACTTCGTCATACTGGGATCTTCTTTTCCAAGCACTAGTTAAGTGAAATCATTTAACCCTATTTCGGATCATTGCCCGATGACTTTAGATTATGAAGAAATAGACTGGGGTCCCAAGCCCTTCCATTTTAGCAATATCTGGCTGGAGAATCCTAAATTCACTGAACTAGTGAAAGAATGGTGGAATAACTTTGAGGTCCAGGGTTGGGGAGGTTTTGTTCTTTTAAAGAAACTTATTCTCCTCAAAGCAAAGATAAGGAGTGGGTAAATTCTGAAGGTGGTCCGGTTGGTGAGAGAAAGGAAGGCAGCTTTTAAGGAGTTAGAAAAGTGGAACAATCTTGAAGAGGAAAGGGACTTAGAAGAGGAAGAGTTGATAGCAAAATGAATTAGCAAAGCCTTCACATTGGGATTGTATTAGATTGGAAGAGATAGAATGGCGTCAACGGTCGAGGATGTTATGGCTAAAGGAAAGGGGACAAGAATTCTAAATTTTTCCACAGATGTGCTAATATTAGGAAAGTTGCGAATACCATTAGATCGATTGTGGTTGATGGTAGACGGATTGAAGACAAGAATGGAATTAGAAAGGCTGTTAATGATCACTTTCAGGCTATCTTCAGATCTCCTCCTTTGCCGTTGGTGTCGTCTCCTCCTGTTTCTACTCCTCATTCAGCCCTCCCTCCCTATGGTGTCTCCTCCTTGGTGCAGAAGCCGGGTTCTCTCTCCCCTCCCTCTTTTTATTATTGTTCTAATCCCTTTTTGCACCGTCCTATGGGTCTGTTTTCCAGATTGGTCTGTCAACAAGCATGGAGCTCTTTCAAGCTTACTCTCCTGACCGAGCTTACAATTCTCCATCAGATGTGTTTTGTCCAGTTTTCGACATTAGAATGGCAGGGTGGTCTCCTTTTGGGTGGTCAAGGTTTTGCTGATCTCAATTCTTCTTTCTTGCAGGATCTTTTCATCTACTGTGGGGCAGCACTCGGTCTTTTTCATCTTCTCGTGGGCCCTCTATCAGCCATTGTTCTCTTTGCATCCCTTTCCAACTTGGATTTAGGGGACCCTAATCTGAGATTGGTGTTTGACTCGTGGGATCCGAAGGAAGCAATGCTGAACCATTTTCAGGCGTCTCATCATCTCTTTATCGAGTCAGGCGGTTCATTACCCTTGTTCAACACCGATCAGGATACCCTCGATTCTCTCCAATCCTTGTGCTCTTCTACCCTTTCCCCTTCTCCTTTGGTGTTGGCCCTTCTCATACACCCTGTGTTCTACACTTGCCGACCCTGGGTTTGATGACCTTAGACCCCTTGCTTCTGAAACTTTTATAAGCTTTCTTCTGCTTCTCTGAGTGCTTCTAATGCTCATCGACCCAATCTAGACGGCATTCTTTTTAAGCAGATCAGTAATGAAAATGCACTATGGTTGGAAAAGGAATTTTCTTTAGAAGAAATCAAGACGGCTTTGGATGGGTTGGCGGGGGACAAAGCACCTGGTCCTGATGGTTTCAACTTTTCCTTCTTCAAGGCTTACTGGGAAACTTTGAATTCAGATTTATCAGATTCTTCAAGGAGTTCTATCACCATGGTTTCATCAACAAAAATCTGACGAATTCTTTTATCACTCTCAGTTCCTAAGAGGGAGAGTCCAGGATAGCCTATCCCAATTCAGACCTATTAGCCTATTGGAAGTGTTTATAAGCTTCTAGCAAAAGTTTTAGCTGAAAGGTTGAAGAAAGTTTTATCCGGAGATCATTGGCGAGACACAAGGTGCTTTTGTGGAAGACAGACAAATCCTAGACAGGGTTCTAATTGCCAATGAGTTGGTCCACATGAGGCGAAAAGACAGAAATCCTAGCAATATTGTTTAAAATTGATTTGGAAAAAGCTTATGACTTTGTTGATTGGTCATTTGTGGGATATTTATTCAAGCGGTTGAGCTTTGGATCCTTATGGTGCAAATGGATGAGGATTTGCATTGAAGATAGGTCTTATGCTATCCTGGTGAATGGCTCCCCTCTCTCCCCAATTCAAGCTAATAGAGGGTTAAGACAAGAAGACTCTTTATCTCCCTTCATGTTCACTTTAGCTGGGGAAAGTTTGAATATGTTAGGGTTTCAAAGCTATTCTCAGGTGTTTTGACCTGGTATCTGGAGTAAGGATAAATCTTAGAAAGAGCTCTATCATTGGTATTGGCTTGGAAGAGGATCGGATTAAGGAGTTCGCTGATAGCATTGGTTGTGGCATTGGTAAACTTTCGTTCACTTATCTTGGTCTACCGGTCGGTGGGAACCCAAGACTGAAACACTTTTGGACTCCGGTTATTGAAAGAGTGGAAAGAAGATTGATGGGTTGGGGCAGGAAAGTACTATCTTTAGGCGGCAGGGTCACTCTCATAAAGGCGGTTCTCCTAAATTTGCCAACTTATTATCTATCCCTGTTTCAACTTCCTAGGGGTATTGAGAGGAAAATCGAGCAACTCTTCAGAAAGTTTTTATGGGGAGATGAGGAGTCTAAAAAGAAAGTTCACCTTGTGGCTTGGTCTGAAGTGGTAAAACCTAAACTTAAAGGAGGATTGGGTCTCGTGCCCTTGCAATTGAAAAACCAAGCATTGCTATGCAAATGGGCCTGGAGGTTTGGTAGAGAGAAGGAGGCGCTTTGGGTTAAGGACTTATCAGCAAGGTTTGGTCTGGAGGGTGTTGGTGGATGGTTTCTAAATGAAAGAGTCGAAAATCTTGGATCCTCAGTTATCAAAGCTTGGTGGAAATTAGGCTCTAGTATGGGTCTCCTTGGTAGCTTGTTTAGACAAAACCTAAGATTCTTGGTTGGAAAAGGAGATAGAACTTTGTTTTGGAAAGATCTATGGATTGGAGAGAGACCTCTTAAAGACATTTTTTTCAAGAATTTTTAGAATTTCGAGGAATGCTAATGTGTTGGTTCAGGATTTGGTCAATTACGAGAATGGGTCGGTTTCCTGGCATTTGAATCTTAGAAGAGAATTAAGATCTTTTGAAGTTGTTAGTCGTGATGATCTTTTGAATATTTTGGGGGAATTCCCTTTCTCGCCGAGTGATTCTGATGAAATGATCTGGTCAGGACACTCCTCTGGTTTGTTCTCCGTGGGAGCAATTGTACAACTAGCTCAAAATCAGCTTGTCAGCGATAATAGGGTGTTGAATTCAATTTTGGATAGCGTTGCTCCACCATGGATTCAAATATTTTTATGGTGTGTCTTGAAGGAAAAGATTTTGACGAAGAAAGAACTAAAGAGAAGGGGCTTATTAAGGGATGAGGACGATCTCAACTGCATCCTTTGTAAATCTTCTTTAGAGAATGTCAATCACATTTTTATGAATTGTGATGTTGCTAAAGGGTTGTGGACAAAATGTATTAACTTTCTGGGTATCCCTTGGGTCTTTGCAAATACTTGTGCTCAATCTCTAGGTTCTTGGCATCTATTGAGATTAAAACCCAGATTGAAATGTGCTTGGCATCTTTTACCGGCCGTGATTCTTTGGTCTCTTTGGAAGGAAAGGAATTCAAGACTCTTTGAAGGTGTTTATTCTTCTGAAAATGATCTCTTCCAGAAAGCAAAATGGACTTGGTTTACATGGTTATTGGCGGATCCCAACTTTCGAGGGCTTAAAATCAATGATCTTATGTTATCGTGGGAAGGATGTATGTTGGCACAGAATCGAAAGATGATAAAATTGGTGAGTTGGAAACCTCCCCAACAGGGTACTTGGAAGTGTAATATAGATGGTTCTCTTATGGGAAACCAGGGCCAACAAGTATTTGTGGAGTTCTCAGAAATCATAAGGGGGAGACTGTCATTATGTTCAATGAGTCCGTGGGTATCAAGAATTCAAATGAAGCAGAAATTCTCAGCATTAGGAAAGCCCTTTTAATCTGGAAAGATATTGGTCAAGGCAATCTCATTGTTGAAGGGGATTCGGCAAATTCACTCAAATGGGCAAGTGAATTGAGACGTCCACCTTGAAGATTAATTATTGTTATCAGGGAGATGAGAATGTTGGCAACCGATATGGGAGTATCTTTTGCTAAAGTCGGGCGATCAACAAATGGTGTGGCGAACTACTTCGCCAAATTGGGAGTTTACAATATTTGGGCCGGCATATTTATTATTTGATCCTCTATATTGTTCTTGTCCCTTTTATTTCACTCTCTCTTTGTCTAATTCTTTCAGACCCTCCCTTTGTTTTAAATCTTCCCCCTTTTTTAATAATGAATTTCTTCTTATGACTGCTCAAAAAAAAAAAAAAAAGATAAATTAAGCCGTAAAAAACCGTTTCAAGCCGCGTTTTAAATCGGTTTTTTAATCCAATCGTGAACCGTGAGGCGCGATTTTGGAAAAAATGGAAAGTTAGAGAATTTTTTTTTAAGAAAACGCCGGCGGCTGCGACTCTACCCTCCCTGCAAAACATTAAAATTCAGTAGAAAAAAATGGGATGAGAGAATAAATGAAACGGCGGAGAGAAAGAATGGAAAGAGAAAAAAAAAATATGGAGAAAAGATTGAAGAAAAAAAATCGCTATACCTGCTTTCCTGTCCCTTCTCTGCTTCTTTTTCTTCTTCGTTGATGGGAAAAATACAGAAAGCCGCGGCGGCTAGGGTTCAATAGAGAGAGGGAAAGAGAAGCTATTAAAAGAAGAGTATTAGTGTTCGTAGGCGAACACCCGTCGTTTTTTTGAAGAGGAATTCACCTGAGCTTCCTAAAGAGCTCACACGTGTACTCTAATATTATTTCAGAAAATTACTTTTAAAGGGAAAGTAATAAAAATTTATTTTAAATACAATTTTACTTATGCTGAAAGAAAAAATTATAATATTTTCTTTTATTTATCTTATTGTAGTAATTTAATATTATATTTATCATCTAATATTTTTACTATTGTCATTATTATTAAAAAGTCTTTTTTATTTTTATTATATCAATGTAACATAATTAACTATAGCTCATAATTTTTGAAAAATAAAATCTATTTTCTCAAATAAAAAAATATCATCATTATAATAAATTTCATTTTGGAGTTAAAAACTTAGAATGTCATGATAAGTAGCTTTCTTGATTTAGCTTTAAAAAAATAATAATAACTAATTATATTGTTAATTAGAATGGATTTGAAAGGTAAAATGAATTTATAAGATTCAAGATAATATCTAATAAACCACTCATATGTTTAGAAAATATTAGTCTACGTGTATACATTGAAATAGTTTATCCAAATAGTCTCACTAAATTATTCACTCACATTCATCTAGAGTTCCAAATTGGTAGTTCGCTCTTTGAGTAAAAACCAGATACATATGATTTAAAGTTTAAAGGTATCAACTGGTTGAATCCCGCCTCAAGAAGGAGGAGGTTCTAGATTCGAGCCCTATGACCTAATTTTGGTATGCCTTAGGGATAGTGGATTAATAACATCAGTGGAACAATTATAAAAAAAAATGTTCATTGAGGCTCCCATGGTTTGAATCCAAGACCTTCTTCTAGAGATCTTGCTCCCAAACCAACTAGGATAACCCCTTGGAGTTGGAGTTGGAGGCTCGACGTTAGTATATACAAGAAATACTCTCTCCTTCTACCAAAATGACTTTTGGAAATAACTTTGGATGGGCTCACCAATACAAAGTTATGTGGGCCCTCATGGGCCCAAAATAGATAATATTGTGCTAGCGGAATGAGGAGTTACAAATGGTATCAAAGAACAATTCGACTCTCTGTCAGTGAGTATAGGTATAGTTTAAGCAGGGATAGATTGTAATACCCCTATTTCGAATAAGTTATTCTGCCTAAATTAACTAAAATTCAAGGGGGTTACTATACTTTTTGTAAAATGTGCTTTAAAAGAATATTTTTTTAAGATGACCACATTTTAACCCAATAAATCTAATAAAAAAAATACACTACACTGACATAACCGAGTCACAAAACTCTTTAAAATCAAATTAAATTATACATCATTTGGTACTACACTGACATAACCGAGTCACAAAACTCTTTAAAATCAAATTAAATTATACATCATTTGGTAATAAACGGAGATATATTAACCTTTACAATAGAAATAATTTTATTGTTTATTGAGAATCTATCTATAAAAAGTTATTCTTATAAAACATCTAGACCCGTCCCATTCGAACTAATAAAAATAAAGTTTATTTGTTAACTATCAACTTTATTTATTTAATAATTCAACTGAGTTAGATTTTAAATAAGAGGTTATTTTCAAGCAACCGACTCAGAAAAGTAAAAAGATATAAAAAAACAGCTCCGTTTGTACTTCAAGGGAGTTGAGCTTCCTCTCCTTAGCCCTTATACCATCTCATCTACCCTATCACTCTTTTATTTATTTATATATATAGGGTGGCCACACCCAACTTTTCTGCCAAGAGACATCCGATTTCGAGTTTTAGATGGAATTTACCCTTTTGCCCTTCCTACTTAAAATCGCCTCATCCGACCGAACGACACTCTTATATTTTTTTTTCGTTCGGACGATGCATCGAACGAACTGCTGGTTTCTAGGACATTCTTAGGCAGCGGATGGAAGAGGAAGAGGAGGGGGGCCACCGTTGATGGAAGGTGTGACCCACTAGATGAGATCGAAGCCAAAGCAGGGGTGACATCAGTAGTGTTGGTTTGATGGAGATACAGTCCCAGAGCCAGCAGATCTGGTTGAAAATGTCCCAAAAATGGGTTATGGGCAGTGTGGTAAAGATGCACTGATAGTAAAAAGCCAGGCAACGGGGTCCCACCGTTGATCGAAACCCAAGGTCTTCCTTAGGCGTAGAGAGGTGGGTAAGGGACGACCATGGTGGTGTCGATCCTAGGTGCAGAAGTGTAGGATTCACTTGGATCTAAGGCCGAGAAGAATATCTGGCGGCAGTAGAAAAATTATTGAAAATGAAGCCTCTTACTCCATTATTTTTATTCAAATATGGTTTTTCTTTGTAGTGGATTTTTTTAATTTCCTTATTTTTGGACTCTCTATCTCCGATTTTCAGTTCTCATTCTTTTACAAGTTTTCTAATTTCCTTTTAGGGTTTTTCTTTATCTTCATTTTCTGAATCTGATTTTACTTGTTGAACTTATTTCTTCCTACTATTTTCAGAACCTCTCCAATTTTCATTTTTATTTATAGGATCTATTTTTTTCATATCCATAAGTTTAGTGATTTCTTCACATTTCATTGGTGATTTTTCTTTATGGATCCATTTTTAGACCTGTGGGAGAAATTTTCTTACACACACCAAATAATTCTACTTGGAGTGGCCTTTTAAGGTGGAGTGAAAATCAAATCCAAGACTCTCGGTTCTTGAGGCAGGTTCCATTCCATTATTCCAACCCTTTTTAGTTAACCGCTAAAACGAATGATGTCTTTATTCTTTTAAAATATTTGAGTTGAGACTTTTTAGATAATTAACTACTGACCATTTTAATATAATTCTTTCATTGTGAAGTATGAAAACTAGTCAAAATATTTCTTTCATGTTCTCTATTTATTCTTTTTTGTTAAAATACTTGCTTTATATATTTTTATTAATATTCTATACATTTATTACTTTATGATTCTACATTCATGTTAGACTACATACAAAAATCTCTTATGAATAATTTTTTTTAATTTAGTGGACATAAGTAAAGAGCAATTCACTTGTGTCACTTTCAATCTTGTTGACTATATTATTCTTCTTATTCTTTAGAAGGTTTTTCATTTATGAACTTTCTTACTCCTCATCATTAAAGAAGAGAAGTGAGGCACATTGGCTCTGTTATGTATTGTTAACCTATATGACATAGAGTATGGCCAACAATATCTATCATTGAGCAATTCACAGCTCTCCTTCTACATTTATGAATAATAAGGCACATTAATGTGTTAATACATCTTTACAAATTTCAAATATCGGATTTATCAATATATATTTATATTGATGATTAATGTGTTCGAACTTATTAGAGCATTTGACAAATCCATACAGCATGTAAAAGTTGACCCTTTGAAGTAGAGTGGAATTTGAACTCAAGACTCTCACTTCCTAAGCAAATTCTTAGCCATCACTCCAACCCCTTCGAGTTTATTAATCTATTTATATTTAGAAAAATATTTTGAAAAAACTCTCAAATAGAGTCGAGAACAATGATAATAAATTAACATTAATTATTTAATTAAAAACAAAAATATATTTGATGGTTAGAATTTCAATCTCATTAGTTGCTCAATCGCATCTCACAAATGCCCAGATTCCAATTACAGAAGTTATAAGTTATTAAGTTGCTTCATCAAGCTTGAGAAAACAGAGGTATCTATTTATTCTCTTAGTTGGGAAATTAATTTGATATTAGAAGTGTTAAAACACATATATAATTTATTCCAAAAAACTCATTTATAAGAAGAGAGTGTTCATGTACTTATAAACTCTATAATCTCAAAGCCCAAGGATGATGTGGGCCATACCGACTGAACGACCTGTGTAGCTTTATTTGATGTGAGGACTATATATCTTTTGCTCTCGACCCTTTTCATAAATTAGATCTCTACTTAATTAAAATCTTTTCAAAATTGATCTCATTTTAATTATTATATTTAAATCTCTAAAAATTATAGCTTTTGAAATCAAGAAGTATTATAATAAAAATTTCAAACACATCTATCTTCGTTCAGCATCTCACTTCTCTAAGAGATATTCTCACCTAAAAATAGTGACTTATCTTACTATATCATCAAACAAATATACTACATTGAAATCCATTACAGCTGGCTATTGTTGATACTTAGTAATGACTGTTATGAGTTTAATGAGACTAATCTTAGGACATAGATGTGGAGTTAGATAAATATAATATGAGATAAGGTAAAAGGACTGAGTTTATATGTTTCATTAGTTTTGAAATTTTTGATAGATTAGTGAAGTATCTAACTATTGTTGAACTTTAGCTAAACTCTTTTTTTGTAATTATTGACAAATTAATTTTGTACTGATTTGAGTGATTATCACTAATTCACTATTATGTTGAATAGTTATGAAATGTTAATTTAAAATAATATTATTAGTTCTACCAATATTTATTATAATCTTAAAATCTTTATAGGCACTATAGAATTTCAATTATATACTTTGTTTGAAGAATTAAATTTATGTTTATTTGAATTTATTTAATAAGACTTAAAAACAAATTTTTTTTTTGGGTAAGAGAAAGAATTTTATTAAAAAAATCAAAGAGTATAGATGCATGAAACAGTCCAGAAGGTCTAAGAGGTTTAGGCCTAATACAAGAACATAAACAAAACTAAAACAGAATAAATGGGATATGATGCAGCAATAAAAAATCAATATCTTGATAATTGGAATGTGCTACTAATCAATTTGTAAAAAAGTCCAGTGTCCATTTGAGGTCCGACTAACATGCACAAAAGATATCTCACTGCTATTCTAATTTTGTTTTACACCCAATAATAGTATCGACCCTGACATGTCCTCTCTAGGCAAATTTTTAAGATGGGCCCTACTGCAATTAATATCTCTCTTTTATTTTTTAATTTTTTGAACCTATTTTTTAGAGGTCTTAGATGACGGCCTACTCCATTTATAGCTAAGATCGGCTCTATCCAATAACCTCAAAAATTAGACTTGTTTGATCTTAGTCAAACAATATAATCCTTAATATTTCCCCAAATTTAACAAATCTCTAATCAAATTTAAATAGTACCAACTTGAATTTAAACCATCAAAGATTAAAAATTAAAAAAAATGGTGTTCAACTTGTAGATCACAGTTGGCCGGCCCTACACGAGCGTGGTCACAGGGGCGACTCGAGCGGTGGTAAGAAGCATTTCTTATTCTGCAGATCTTCTAAATTCTATTGCGTCCTCTGTATAGTAGACCTTCTAAATCAATCTCAATGCCCGTCTTGTTCTGAATTTTTCTTTTTAAATTCTATAATCGCAACACTTAGCGTCAAAAATCATTACCAAAATCCCGATTCATATTCCATTCCTTTTGTAAATCATTAGTTGTTTCAATCTACTAAAACCCCAAAGAAAAAAAAAACAGAAGAAAATAGTTCTAAAATATCAATCTTCTGCAAGGCCTTGTCATGCCTTGCACTTGAATTCTCTTCCTCTCTACCTCATTTTCTCTGCATTTTCAAGACCATTTTCTCCAGATTTCGTGAAGTCACAAATTATCTGTGTCCTTGTATCTCACAAATTCAGAAAATTTCCCAGCACTTCATCTCTAGTCACTTCAAAATCCATCGTACCCATTTTCATAGTCGCCACTATCAACGTCTCCATATTTCAAGAAAACGCTAAATTTCTTGCCGTTCAATCCATCTGTTTAATGCCTTACAAACCCACAAAAGTTTAATGTCTATATTTCTGCCTGAGTGCTTTATCTCAAATTGCTTCACATTCCCTTGGTCCACCCATTTATCCAAATTTCAAGGGAACCCCAGATTCCCTGTAATTCTATTCTTTTTGGAATAGCACTTTCCTATAAAAACCATTGCGTTTGAGGAAGATGATTTGAGCACACCCTTTTGGTTGTCCGGGAAGTTTCAGTCTACAAAATCCCCCCTCGGAGCACGAGCGGTGGGTATAAATGAGGTGAATGGCTGCAATCTGACAAGATCTGGTCGGGCCGCCTCCGTGTTGTATCGTGCAAAGACCGCTGTGAAATCCGCCTTGAGGATCCGAACTCTGGTGAGCTATTTGCTGCCTGCTTTGTGCTCCCTGGACAGCGTGAGAATTCAGTGGAGACTGTCCTTGATTCGTCAAGATACTTTGTGTTGAAAATTGAGGATGGGAGCGGCAAGCATGCCTTCATTGGATTGGGCTTCAATGAGATGAATGAATCTTTCGACTTCAATGTTGCATTGTCGGATCATGAGAAGCATGTTAAGAGGGAACATGAGAAGGAGACAGTAGATGCAAGTGATGACAGTCAATTTGATATTGATCCCGTGGTGAATCACAGATTAAAGGTGTTATCCGCTTCTTATCACTGTTTTGTTCTTTTTTTTTTAACATGATTTTTATCATTAAAAAATTAATGATTTTACAATTTAGAATTAACCATCTTCAAGAAATAAATTAGAATTGTGGATAGCTTTTTTAGTTGTACTTTTGTACTCAACCCTATAAAATGGCATGTTTTTGTTATTCCATAATTCTAGCATGTCATTTATATCTATTGGTCGCTCCTTCTAGTGTCTTATAACTTTGGTTCTTCGTACTAAGGCCATATATGATTTCCTAGGTGTATAATTCATCATCATCATCTAAGTCATTTATCCTATCAATTTGGGATTAGCCTTTATATTTGAATTTGGAAATTTATTTCCATTAGCCGACTGGCTATTCGATGCCAATGAAACTTGAAGCCACAACCTCTAGGCTGCGACCATCAGCCCTTACCAGTTGCGCTAGAGGTTTCTTAGGTATGTAACTGAACCATCTTAAATTATATTCCTTCATCTTTTCTTCTTCTATTGAGGCACCTATTGAATCTCACCTTATAAGCTCATTCCCCATTCTATCTTTTCTTCTAATGCCAGACATCCATGTCTCCATATTGAGATAAGCATAGGGAACATGTGCTTTACCTTCTTGCAAAAAACTATTGAACTTTCCTTTCATCTATTATAAGTCCATTTTCGTACTTTTTAAAAAGAAACTATCTATTATCCTTGTTCCCCGGCGGTTCTGTCTTAATGTAAGTATATCTGCCTTGTTCATTTTTCCTTCATACTTTTTCATCATTGTCAATGTTCAACTGCAGAAGACATTACAATTCTAATGTCATCCTATAGAAATGACCCTTTAGGCGATGTGGTATGTGAGAATCATACCATACTCTGTTGGCATTCTCCACTCTGCCTAACCTTCACTAGCCTACTTATAACATCTAGCTCAAATCCTCCTTTTAGTTCTGGGCTTGCCCTAAATGACAAAATCTATTAGAAAGTGGCTCAAATCATTTTCAATTTTAATCAACCCACTTGCCCACTCTTGACCACAGAAATAATATCTTTATACTACCAAACTGTCAAACTTACATCTTAAAAGCTTTTCTCCACACTTCATGGTCATTATTTGGTCGATTCTTGTCTCACCTACTAATGTCATTATATGAGGGCTTAGCTATAGGAATGAAGATGCATTGGACCTTTGGGGCCCTTATCTTTTTTGGATAAAGGTTGGGGCCATTGGGGGTCGTTTTAACCTTTGGATCATCTTCTTTATTTCATCCGCCAGAATTTTTTTAGGCACTAGATTTTCTATGATTCAAGATCCTAAGAAGGAAGATCTAATCAATGAGAAACTTGAAGGGTAAGCTTGAAGTGGACGCGGAAATAGCCACCAATTCTAATTGTGTATAATAAAAGCAGCAACTGACCATTCAATTGGATCCAAGATGCTCTACATGTTGGGATTGTGGCTCAAATCCACGGTGGAACCCATGATCAATCTCCAAATACAGTAGGACTCTCCAACGTGGAAATACATATAACGGCAATTGCTTTAGTGGGATAGGAGCCCAAAGAAAGTAGGACTCCTAATTAGAATATACGTGGGATTTGCAAGTTGCAAATACAGCAACTATAAGAATAGAAATTACTGTCGTTGATATGGTATGAAAATAGGACAGCCAGAGGAATAGAAACTGCTGTCTATAGGCACCGAATGGAGGCATCTATATATACAGAGGCACACGAATTGAGAGGACAGTGTGAAAGAGATAAAACACAGAGGTGCATAGTGAAGCCGTCGTGAGTGCTGAGAGGAGACAGCAGCGTTGAGGCTGCACACGAACTGAGAAAGAAGCAGTATCGTGAGGGGCAGTTCTGCTGCTTGAAGTGGCTGTTTGCTGTATATAAAAAGGAGGAGTTGCTGTCTTAGAGAGTAGAGGGCTCAACACTGTCTGTGATTAACAGAGGCTGCCAGCAAGAAGGGCTGATCTGAGAGCGTCTGGCTACAGTAGAGTATCCAAAGTGGAAGAGAACAGCAACATCAGTTGCTGCTCACAGAGGTAGTGTTGCAGAGAGGGATCACTGGCAAGAACAGAGGAGAAGATCCGTATGCCGTTTGAGAGATCTGTTCCACTAAGAATAGAGGAGGTTAGGCTCAGTTCTATCTAGAAACTGACATATAGGGAGAAGAAGCTGCGTGTTGGGAATCGTCGGAGGCGCTTTATCTCTTGTGTAACAGTGTATTTTTTTTTCTCTCTTAATAAAATATTTACACGCTCTATGGACGTAAGCCAAGGGTGGGCTGAACCATGTAAATTTGTCGGTGTTTTGCTTGTGCTTGATTTTATTCCGTTTATTGGGTGTGTTATTTTACTAATAAACCTAATACTACCAACTGTTTAGCATGGGAAACTGTTGCCTACTACTTTCAAGGTGAAAAGTCTACAGATTTAGCAAATTCAGATTATAATGACTTGTCACAAATCTTTGATCCAGGTGGAAAGAAGTCATCTTACCATTCCCTCCCTACCCTCCCCGCCGCTCCTCTCCCTCCCCTCCCCACCACTCCCCTCCCTCCCTCCCTCCCTCTCTCTCCCTAATGAAAAAAGAATCAAACCCGTTTTGTTTTGTAAAATTCGTTGTTGGATCTTTTTACAACCAAATTAGGTTGCATTTCTGTCGAGCACTGGACTGGGTATCATATCTCTAAACTGCAACAGTTATTACTGGTGTCATGTTATTAATACCTACATATCTTTGATTCTGCAGACTTTTTACATGATATGGCTTATACCAGTTTTTAGAATATCTGTATTTATTACCTTTCAAAAAAAAAAAAGAATATCTGTATTTATTGCATTGTTTATCATTTGTATGTCTGCAAAAACTTATTACTTGGTATTGACCTTGTCGTTTTAATTGTGTTGGCAATGTAATCAATTATAATATCTGGTGTGGTGTATAATTGTATGAAGGGAACTGGGATACAAAATATTGCCTCATTAAAGGACTAAATATATGTATATTACTATTTTTGTTGCATTGTTATGTAATATGCTATCTATCATTGCCAAGCTTGGACTGACATAATACGATAAACCATATTTCAGAAGCTGGTTCAAATGGTATTGTATTTTTGTAGGCTCATTAATTCTCAACTCCCAGCAATGTTTTTAGGGATTTCAATATGATCTGGTCTCTTTTTTCATGGCCCAGATTCTGTTAATTGCAGAGCTCTACAGCCAATGAGCCATTCCCTGTATTGATTTCCATGTCTATACCTTTATCTGTGGTCTGTCTCTGACACGGTAACTGTCAAACCTTGCATATTGAACTTCAGTGCCACTTTATGATGTGAAAGATATTAAGAATTAGGTTGAGCCTTTTTTCCTTGCCATTTTTGTGAGTATAAAATTTCACCTGATTTTAGGAGTGATCACCCATTTATGTACGAAATGATGGACATAGCTTGATGGTGAAATAATCATCATCATCATCATATTCAAAGTTATATTTATATGGAGTCTGGCTTTTAAAGTTTTACATCTCAATTTGATCCTATCATACACCATACATTCAGTCACTCCATCATCAGTCAGTGTCTTTCTTTTTCTCTTCCCTTCATATTTTCAGTGCTTTAACCCTTCTCTTAGTAGTACTGACAACTAGTAACCTTTCAATTCTACGCATAGGGGCCATCTCTAGACTTCTAATTTTATGTCCAAATCACTTTAAGCAAGTATATTTTAATTTATCTTGTATTGAGGCTATTTTAAAACTATCCTTAATGCAGTCATTTCTAACTCTAGCATTAAGAGTCAATCCAAATTCCAAATATTGTGTTCATAGTGGTATTTGTTTTATCATATCCCACAAATTTGTTTTTGGGTGATTGGCTAATTTAAATTCTCCTTTGTTTGATGTTCTGAATTTAACCTTATTTGACATATATTTTCTCATTGCAGATTCCTTTACCTTTAATCCAAGGCAGGGTCACCCATCTAATTTGGCCTCCTCAAGGACTAGGTGAGTAGAGAGAAAAGTGCCGACTGGAAGAGTTTCATCTTTCTAGTTCAATTCATCCAAAAGATTCTTTTTCAACTCTCATTTTCCATGACATTTGTTTTATTGCGCAACCATCTGGGGCCTATTTTTCACTTGTTATCTTATGTTTGAGTTGTTTTTTCTATCAATTTTGATAGGTGTTTTTCAACTAAAGCTACCAAAATTGCCTTGAATTTTTGTGATAATGAAATGCTAAATGTAATCATTAAAGATAGTATCTAGATGCTTCTTGAATATTCAAATCCATATGTCAATCAATGTAATCATTGAAAGTGACTGCATATATTCTTCAGAAATTCATGGATGCTTAATGGGTTCTTTATAGACTCTTCTAGTTTTTAATATTTTTGTTCATACTCATGCTCATGCTCATGCTCATGCTCATCTGTGAAATAATCGTGAAAGATGATGACGATTATTTCATCTTTTTCCTGACCAGATTTCGTCACATGTTTGTGTATCCATATCCATTGTGACAGGCTGCAAGGAGGGAGGTAATATTGAGGGGGACGAGAATAAGAAGGGGAGGCGGTGAGGGTGAGAAGAGGGGTGCAATTTTATAAAATAAACTGATTGTTAAGGTTTTGAAGGGGAGATGGATCAACCGCGTATGTAAAAGAAATGCAGATTTAGTGGAATGTTAGAACAGATGCTCTAGATTTTATTTTTTAAACATGAATCTGCAAATTAGGAAGAGGGGATACAGTGGGAGAAAATGAGAAAAAAAAAGAGAAGAAAGAATAAGTGAATGGAATTCAAAGGGGTTGAAGTGATTGTTAGGAACTTGTCTCAGGAAGTATGAGTTTTGAGTTCTATTCTCCTTGCACTCTAAAAGGTCACTTTTCCTGTGTGAGTAGAGAGGTTTGCACACACTTGGACAATTAGTTGGGTGTTCTAAGAGCCCTCGATACTTGGTCAATAAAAAATGGGTGAAAAGAAAAGAGAGAGCAAAAGGAAGAGAGAACAGTGAAACAAAGAAATTGAGAGTGAGAAGATAATGAAAATGGTGGGATCGAAAAACCAGTGAGAGAATTTGAGAAAGATATTTTTTAAGACAAAGGTGTTAAAGGCCTTTTGAATATCTGACTAATATTTGGAGTATGTACAAATCTCTCTATCTACACATTAGAAAACACTATAGAAAGTGGTTCTTTTGTATTGAGTGTGGTTTGAACTAAAGACCTCTCTGCACTCAAGTGTATTCTTGACCACGAAGGTAACCCTCACAGGTTAGAAATTGTGAAAATATGACTTGGGTGAGGAGTGGCAATGGCGATGGGAGCCATTGAGGTCTTGGGGCAAGCACGCAACGCCCATCTAGAGGCCAAATGGCATCTCAAATCTCTCTCTGTCTCTCCAAGTTTTTTAGGGCTTTAGGCTTTTAGGGTTTTGCCTTTTATATATATATATTTTTTAATGGGGTAAATGGATAAATCTGATTACCCAATTCTGCTAAAAAAGAATCTGATTACCCAATTGTGTAGACGTGACATGACCCAATGTTTGGGAAAGAATATGAAATTACAAGAAAAATCATCTTAAGTAAAATAATAAGGTTGTGTCTTTTAAACTCCTCACATTTTTATGAATTCAAATGATTTTTTATTCCACATTCTGTGTCTAATTCGTTGCTTCCTCTCATTTGCCAGAATTTGTGTAATTGTCAAAAGCACGTGGCAAAGGAAATCTCACATATCATATATGATATTTTTTTAATCGTGCGATTTTCCACATGTAAATTTTAAAAAAAAATACTTAAAATAAAAAAGATAAAATATTTGCAAATATTTTAATTCTATAAACTAAAAGGTGAATTCTAAGTTCAATCAAATATAAACCACCATCAAATTGATAAGCCAAGAATCTTGAATGAAGTTTCTCTCACCCAGTTTGATGAAAAGTTACGAGTTATTTCATGAATTTATATTTTTTAAACTCTCAAACTTTAATAATTTTAAATTATTTTTAAATTCTTAAATTATTACAATCTTATGTTGGGTCATGTTGATTGTTGACCTTATGTGATAGTTCCTCGTGAGAGGTCAACATTTGAATGCAAGATCTATCAAAATATTCTTTGATTTCAAAGAATTTTGTTTTTTAAGCTCTTCAAATTTTAGGAATTGCTTGTTAAGAGTTTACCTCGCTTTCAATATGAAGTGTAGATACTCCAAAACAATGTATGCATATTATTTTGGCTCTTATGGTAGGTCTGTTTAAAAGGTCGATGCTTGATATTTTGATAACAAATGCTAACTAATCACTTTTATTAGATTATAAAATTATAACTTTTTTTAAGTTCTTCATTTTTTATAATTATAAATTATTTTTTAATATTTAAACTTTGTACTTTTATATAGAGCCTATTTTGACCTCTCGTGATTGGTCCATAATGAACACGAGACATACTTAAGTTACCATGATTGTGTTAATGAAGGCCAGCTTTTCGAGTTCTTCTTATTTATTGACTTTATTTTATTTTTTTTAATTTTTTATATCTTATATCCCTGACTTTGTATCTAGTAAAGAACATATTTAATAATTCTTGTTTAAAAACAATTTTTTTTCAAATCAATCTATATCTATCGTATCAGTGGAACCCACGTGAGCACAAACTAGAGATTGTCAAGACGTGTACAAAGAACACACAAGAGAGGTGACCGTGCATTTTTCACCTTAAATTATCTTTTTAATTTAGGAAAGTTTGCACCCTGTTATGGTTTAAAAATATGAAACTTAGACAGTTAGGCTCAACTCGAAATTTTACAGGGTCAAGTAATTTGGGCAATTTTTTTGCTCAACTCAATAAAACTTGTTGACTTGTTCGACTCAAAATCCCATTCAAAATTTCATGTTATTAAAAAGACAAAATTTTAATGTAAAAAAATTAAAAAGCACAATCTTGAGAACTCTTTTTAGAAGAAATAGCTGAAACAATATCTTTTAAATGAATATAAAATCCATCTTGTTCAACGTCATCCATAACGTGTGCATGCAATTTTAAATACAATTCATGTTTTTATAATTTTCTCATCATCATCATCAAAATTATTTAGAGTTTATTAAATAAATCATTAAGACAATGTCAAATTGTGGCCTGGAAAGCCATTGTGATATCTAATTTAGATTTTATTATAGATGAGGTAAATGATAGCGTCAGAAATGATAGAGTGGAGACAGAGAAGAGGGGAGCAGAGAGGTCACTCTGGCAACGGACTCCGGCGAGCATAGGGGCGAGAATCAACAGTCAAAGGCATCAGATTGGTAGGACGTTGTCAGCAAGCGCCATAGACTCCATCAGCGGGCAGCTATCGTCACTATCTTCGTGGAGAATCTTCCAGATTCTATCGATAGAAGCTGGATTTGGGCGTGTTTCAACAAGTGGGGCCGTGTGGCTGATGTTTTCATCCTAGAGAAGAGAAATTTGAAGGGCCACAAGTTTGCATTCGTGAGAATGCTGGGAGAAGAGGCAGCTAGTAGGGCTATACAGGGGTCCAATGGAAGTTGGGTTGGAGGCAGGAAAATTGCTTCTCAGAAGGCGAGGTACGAGAAGGACAGAAGAATACCTGTACTGCAAAGGAGGATGAGACAATGGAGAGGACTGTCCTTCATTGGTTGGGATGGTTTCTGAACCTATGGAGCGAGCTCGAACTTGGGCGGAGGTGCTTGGTTCGTCAAGGAAAGGATTCTTCTCCATTGGAGGAAAGGTCTCTTACCATTAACATCAATATGCACAAACAAACCTTAGACGAAGCCTACGAGTGGCTATGTAGATCTGTCGTGGCTTCTGTAGATCGGCATATCAGTCCTACTGAGGTTCGTCATTTCTGCGTAGGTCGAGGTATAAACAGATCAGCTATCCGATGGCTAGGCAGTGATGAATACTTGATCACAGCATGGACGTTGGAAGAAGCCTTGGAATGGACGGGGAACTTAGAATGGTCTAAGTTCTTCTCATCCATTAGAGTCTGGCACTCGAACTCCCTGTCGTCAGT
This sequence comes from Chimonanthus salicifolius, assembly GCA_013350335.1. Taxonomy (NCBI): domain Eukaryota; kingdom Viridiplantae; phylum Streptophyta; class Magnoliopsida; order Laurales; family Calycanthaceae; genus Chimonanthus; species Chimonanthus salicifolius. The sequence goes on from CM023539.1 coordinate 7,217,012, forward strand.
GTGATGGACATGGATCCATTGTTTTGGTTTTCCACTAGTGGCTTGGGATGACAAATCCATTGCTGTTTTCGGGAATCATCTGGGAAGGATTATTGAGATAGATAAAGACAATCTTCAAAGAAAGGATCTTTCCGCTCTCATATTGTTGATTGAAGTGGATAATAGCAAATCCATTTCGGAGGAAGTGGTGGTTAAGGTCTCGGATGGGACTCTCAAAGTGCAGATTCGAGAGGTCTCGTATGTTGAAGATTAGGTAGATGAAGATCTGGAGGAAAGGAGGGGATCAGAATGGCTGTGGTTGATAATTTCCGACAACGAACATTGCACCGGACGATCGAGAGACGGGAGGAGTCACGGATTTCCAAGAACAGCCAAGCACTCTGATATCGCATGCAATCCTCGAGATTCTCATCGGTTGGCGTCTGAAGCAAGAAGCCCTCTGCGAATCAGGGACGAGAGCTCCATGTGATGGCAGCAGCGCAGGAGAAAGAGGAAAGCAAGCCTTTGCGCCCGTTAGCCAACTGCAACGAGAAAGAAGCGGAAGATAAGGGGAAGGATAATTGCGGGGTACTGTGCAAGGGCACATGTGTCAAGTTCTCGGTGGGGCAATGTGGCAAACCGAAAGTTTCTTCTCTTCCGGATTTGGATGACACGTGGGTCTCAAATTATGAGCTCTCGGCGGGTATTAACTTAAACCCACTTTCAAGATACACTGTAGACTTGGGTCGGGTTCAGAACATAAACCCAATGAACAGTTCCATGGGAGACTCAATTTTCGTTGACTCATCTAAGACTACATGTCTAAGTTATCCCAAACTTATTCAGTGTGATGCCATGGACCTGCCCTCAGGGAAGAAACGAAAAAAGGAAAGGAAGAAAGTGGTTTCGATGGAAAGGGAGGAAGAAGATGGAGTCTCAGTCAGCTCTCAAGACGCAGACGATCTTCACTATATTCAGGTGGAATCGCCGATCCCTTCAAAGAGAAAATAAAAAAATGGGGGAAAAAAAAAGATTGGAAAAGAATAATAAGTTGGATTCAGACGGGATCGGGGAGTCGCCAGCTGGAGACCTTGAAGTCGGGGGCTGTAACTCAGACAGACTGGAGTTGGAGGGTTGGCGTTCAACACGGTGTAGAGGGGGATTGAGTCGCTCTTCTTCCTTGCCAAACATTGGGCAAGGGGCTAGTTCTGAGGCCGAGAAATCAGAAGGAGTGTCGTCACTCTTGTTTGATTCGGATGCAGAGGAGGAAATCCTCGTTCTATCCGACGATGAGGTGATCAAGTGTAGCATGAAAAGTCCAATAACAGAAACAACAGATGCAGAGACCAAGGGTTTGCCTATGGACAATAAACAGGTGTATCGAGCAGTGTTGCAGTGTTGGCATCCAGACTGGGGTGTAGTAAAGAAGATGCCAGGAAAATTCTCTATGCGAGTAGTAAGATGGGCATCAAATTTCTTGATTTGGGTTCAGCTAAAGAGACATTGAGATTGATAGATGAAAGAGATAGAAGATCTTTGGACTCAAGGCAATCTGTCAGGGCGGAAATTTTGAAGGAGTCAAGAGGCATCTCAAACCTTCTAAAAGTCTATACATTTAAGAAGAAAGGTTTGACTCGAGGTAGAAAACAGGTTGATCAATGAAATTAATATCCTGGAATGTGAGAAGTCTTGGGTTCAGATTAAAAAGAAGAGCCATCAGGGGTATTTTTAGAAGATGTCGGGCTGATTTGATTCTTATTTAGGAAACAAAAAGGGAATTAATTACTGCTAAGGATATTAGAGAGATTTGGGGTGCTGATATAATATCTTGGAGCTCTAAGCCAGCGGTCCGTAACTCAGGTGGTTTTCTTATTCTTTGGAAGATGGAGGTGTTTGAAGCACTGGAAACAATCATGGGCAAGAGATCAATTTTTGTTAAAGGGAAATTGGTTGATGAGGATGTTGAAGTGATGGTGTCAAATGTGTATGGCCCACATTCGGAGTCGGAAATATTACAGTTTCGGGATGAAATTCAGAATCTGAAAAACAGATGGTCCGGTCCATGGTGTGTTGGAAGAGACTTTAATGCAATTCGATATCAGTCAGAAAGGAGGGGTCGTTCGGGGAGAGACAACTATTTAGAGGAGTTTTCGGATTGCATCAATTCTTGTCAATTAGTAGATTATCCATTGATAGGTGGAAGGTTTACTTGGTTAAATGGTTCGAGAATTCCCTCTATGAGCAAATTAGACAGATTCTTAGTATCGGTGGATTGGGAGGAACTATTTGGTGTTGGCCTTCAATCAAACTGAGAAGGCCAGTTTCAGATCATTGGCCGATTCTTCTCAGTTTGGAGGAGGAGGACTGGGGTCATCAGTCATTCCGGTTCAACAATGCTTGCCTAGATCACAAGGAGTTCCTGGTAAAAATGAACGAATGGTGGAATTCATTTGAGGTCGAGGGATGGGCTGGAGTGTGTTTATGTCACGCCCCGCCTTTCAACACCTGGACGGGCGTGATCTGACTGTACAAAATTACATCACCTGCTGCCCTAAACGGGTCTTACATAAAAAATCTGTGGCTAAATTCAAAACAAACATAATTACATTCACAAGCCACCAAGATTCCTCAAGCCCACAGCCTGCACGAAGATATAACATCTCATTTGAGCTTCCCAAATAATTCAAAGGGATAAATATCACTCACATAAGGATTCCTAAATGCATCACTTACTCACATTCCCATAACAATCACATTAAAGCGTTCTCAAAATTAATCCATACTTGAATTCATTATCCAAGTTGCCACAAATTAAAAATAAAAGAATAAACAACTTTCTCAAAGTCTCAAATCAAATAAACAACCAACTTATAATCTAAATAATAAATTCTGCACTAACTAAGCGTTTCTACGAATTCTTCATCGACTCATCGCAAAGGGTTTCCAACGGTTTAAGAACTTAACCAGATCTGATTGCAGGACTATTCTGCTGTTTCTGGGTCCAGAATCTGTTGGTTTTAAACTGAAAACAGAGACTTAGGAGCAGCCACTAAGTTGGCTCAATCCAGAAATATATATCCATACATATTTATATATTTTTAATAATAACTGTGACCATATACTGCAGATATTATATAAAAGAATATGTAAAACTGATTGAAGATGGGAGAAATCTGGGTATTTATTTAATTCACAAATTTTCCAACTTGCTTACTTAATTTTAAACAAATAAGAGAAACTTTAGGAGGAGAAGGCATGGCCAAAATACATAAATCGAACCAGGTGGCTGCCTGGTTTGGGCAAGAACCAGAGAGGTTAAGGGCAGATTCTACAGAGGTTGAAATCAGTCCACACTTAGTTATTTGGGGAAGAAAACTGGGTAGGTACTATTCACGGATCAAGTACTGGGGCATAACTGAGTCACCAATTTATTTGATCTTACAGCTGAATGAAGAAGGGAAAAATCATCACCATCCAACAAGGATTGGCTGGTTGGCTGGCTCGAAATTTACAAAGGGGAGAAGAGGAAGAAGAAACCCATGGGAGAAGAAGAACATAGAGGAAATTAGAGGGACATATCTGTTACTTGTTGTAATTTGGGAACAAAGATGACAAAAGCTGGTCACACGGTGGTCCCGAACTCTGCTGCTTGAACCGAAACTTGGTCTTTAAAGAGGAGAGGAGGAATAAGAACTCAAGAGAGATTTGGGGGTTTTCTTTCCCTTCTTCCGCTGAGGTTCCGCTGCGATTCCGTTGAGATTTGGTTGCTGTTTCGAAAAGGGTAAAAGAAGGGAAGCGTTCGCAGGTCTCTTAAAGGGAGGAGAGTCATATTGGTAAAGGAATCCCATCGGTGAAAGGATTTTGGACAGTTTCCATTTAGGTAGGGATTTGAGTCCCAAACGAACAACGAAGAAGAAGAATCCAATCTGAATAAGGAATCCCATCGGTGAAAGGATTTTGGACAGTTTCCATTTAGGTAGGGATTTGAGTCCCAAACGAATAAGGAAGAAAAAGAATCCAATCTGAACAAGGAATCCCATCGGTGAAAGGATTTTGGATAATTAAATTCGACCAGCGAAGGTGAGTCTCTTTAAATTATTGATTTTAATAAATTGTCCTTTATTTCTCTTTTATTAATTTTGTCAATCATCAATTAAATTCTAGACACTTAAAATTAGAATTTATTTATTGATTTCACATTCTTAATTGAATATTTGCAATTGGGATTCTAACTTAGGGGAATTAAAATATAAGTTGATAATTTATTTTCCATTCCCTTAATTTAATTCAAAGGGGATAAATTTGTAAATTCTTATTGGGGAGAAAGTGTGAAATCGGGGTCTAATATTAAATCCCTAAATTCAATTGTGTTTTTCCAAATAAAATTATCAAATTAAACTAGCAAATCAATTTAAACTATAATCATTTTCTAAATTAATTTTACCCGTCATAACTGATCCGTTACCCCAGGTCGGGTCATTACATCTTTATTGTGATACCCTATCCCTCCCTTTCTTGAAGTCCCACATCGGTGGGAGAGAAAGGAGGGAGTGAGTTTATTAGAAAGCTACCCATGTGTAACTTAGTGTGAGGCCTTCCAGCCCAGTGGGTAGTGGAAACAAAACCTTGAGGGGGTGGACCCCAGAGAGGACAATATCATGCTGTGTGTTATGAGCTGTGTACTCTGATACCAGGTGAGGCCTTTTGGGCTGGGCCAGGTGGACCCAGGCCCAAATGCAAAACCGTGCGGGTTCGAGCTTGTGTGTGAGGCCTAAAGCGGACAATATCACACTGAGTCAAGCCCTAAGCCCTGTGTGTTCTGGTTGGGTCGTTACAAATGGTATCAGAGCCGAGTTCAACACTCGGACTGTGTGGGCTTTCCTCCTTCTCTGCAGTTGTTGAACTGGATCGGATCGAGCCGGGGAGAGCTCGAGCCTTTAGGGGGGGTGATTGTGATACCCTATCCCTCCCTTTCTTGAAGTCCCACATCGGTGGGAGAGAAAGGAGAGAGTGAGTTTATTAGAAAGTTACCCATGTGTAACTTAGTGTGAGGCCTTCCAACCCAGTGGGTAGTGGAAACAAAACCTTGAGGGGGTGGACCCCAGAGAGGACAATATCATGCTGTGTGTTATGAGCTGCGTACTCTGATACCAGGTGAGGCCTTTTGGGCCGGGCCAGGTGGGTCCGGGCCTAAATGCAAAACCGTGCGGGTTCGAGCTTGTGTGCAAGGCCCAAAGCGGACAATATCACACTGAGTCAAGCCCTAAGCCCTATGTGTTCGGGTCGGGTCGTTACAGTTTACAAAAGAAGCTGAAAATGCTGAAACCCAAGGTCAAAGAGTGGTCCAAGAAGGAACTAGGCGATTTGCATGAGGAGCGGGAGTGTTCTTCTGAGATATTAAAGGAATGAGAGAGTTTGGAGGAAGAAAAAGACTTATCGGAGGAGGAGTATATTGAGGAAACTTATGCATGTCAAAATTGTGGGGGCTTTTAAGGAGGGAGGAAGTGGAATGGAGGCAAAAGTCCAGAGCTACATGGTTGAAAGAAGGAGGCAGAAATACTAAATTCTTTCACCGTATGGCTAAAGAAAGAGCTATGGTAAATTCCTTGAAGGTTATTATTATGAATGGGAGAAGACTGGATAGGAAATGTGATATTAGGGCAGCTATCAGGAATCATTTTGTCTCCATCTTTGCACCTAATGGTGAAGACAATCCGTCCAGGTCGTTTAGTGCTCAGTCTCCTGCCTCATTGCCTTTGACGTTGCCTGATTCGCACCCCCATGCTATGCTTCATCCTTCGGTGTCTGCTGTCATGTCCTCTTCCCCTTCAGGTGCTCCTTCTCTTCCATCTCATTTGCCTTCTTCTTCTTCCAGTTTTGTTTCTTCTATCTTTGGCTTTTCCGAGTTGGGGCCTGTGTTTTATCCTTTGCAGGCTAGGGGATCAGCGGGAGTGTACTTGGGGGCTGGTATTTCTTGGCTGGCATATTTTCAGAGGCATGGCTTTTGGCGTCTTCGACTTCTTTTCTCTGGTGCGGATGCAGATGCGTGGTCTCGGCATCTTCTGTTTCTCTCTTCGTCTGCGGTGCCTTCTTCTTGGGGGGAAGGGTGGCAGGTTCCAGCTTCCCTTCTGGGCCCTCCCCCTCGACCACTATTCTCAGCAGTGGGTGAGGATCTGTTGAACCATCATTTTAGCTCAGTGGCGTCTCTATCCGGACCAGGTGCTATCCATTCTTCTGCATTTTTCCATTCAGTTCCTTCTCATGATCTTCTCACATTGGGGGAAACCTGGCATAGCCCGAGTGTGGGGACCTGTGTTTGTTTCACCTCGAGTAGGGATTACCACTCGAACCATAGACCGCATCAGATGATCTCTAATAATGCCGTGAGAGATAGGTCGGAAGCGTGGGAGGAGTTTGGGTACCCTTTACTGGAGGGGGTTATTTTTGGTTCTCTTGAATCAGGGAAGGTTACATGGTTAGAGTGAGGGTTTGAGGAGGAGGAGGTGCTGGAGGCTCTTCGTAGTGTTGATGGGGATAAGGCATCAGGCCCGGATGGATTCAATTTTAGATTTCTTAGGAGTTGTTGGGATATCATTAGGAAGGATTTCCTAGAATTCTTTAGGGAGTTTCATAGGAGAGGGGTGCTGAATAAGAGTCTTAAACATAGCTTGGTGGCCCTTCTTGGTCAAGCTAGATTGTCCTAGAGGGAGGTGAATAGGACAATTGCAGAATTTTAATTTTCTTTAAAACTTTGGTCAATTAAAATTGGGTCTTTACTAATTAATCCAATTGATCTTTCAAAATATTGAGATTTACAATAAATAATGAATGTGAAGTAAAATCTCAACAAACACAATTTCACCAAACGAGTGTGCTAGAAATATAAGAAATAAACACAAATGCACAAAGTAAAGTGAGGAGGTGAGAAGAAATGAAAAATCTTAACACAAGGATTTTTACGTGGTTCGGCAACCTTACCTACATCCATGGGTCAAGTACACCACTTGAGGATTCCACTAACTTTCTCCTTCACGGGTGGAGAAGAAACCTATTACAACCCTTGAGCTCTTTCACGGGTGGAGATCGAACCTTTACAACACTTGATCTTTTTCACTGGTGAAGATTTGACCGATGACACACAAGAGAACATCTCTCTTGAGATTTCACAAGGGTTACACCAACCCTTTACAATTTTCTCAATAAATAATGGAAAGAATAGTTTTTGAGAAATACCAAGAACACTAGCCTCGAGTTGCTTGAAGTAACTTCGGCGTGCTCTTGAATGTTTTTCTCCTTACTATGCTCCTTGGTGATGAATAGATGCTCCGTTGAATATCAAACCAAATATTAGGATAAGAGGTTTAGGAAAGATAAATGGTTTTCCTATGAGAACAATCTATCCCTAAAGGTTCTCTCAAATACACACTCAAGAATGAGCCTAAGATGCTCAAGATTTATTTATGAGAGCTTTAAGTGTGTGAGATATTGAGTTCAAGAACTTTGGTAGTCTAACTATGGAGTTTTAGTGCTCTTTAAATGATTGAGAGTCTTGGAGAATATTAGAGAGGGTTTTGCTTATTAAGAATCAACCTTTGGAATGCCCTAAGGTCATACATTTAAAGCCCTCTTGAAGATATGGCCATTGGAAGTCAAAATCACAAGAATAGAGCCGTTAAAAATTTTCCGTTGCGATTTCAGTCGACTGAACTGAAGATTCGGTCGACTGAAATGTCCAGAAATGACCGTTGAAACATCTGGGCATAATTCAGCCGACTGAAATAAAGATTCAGTCGACTGAAACATTTTCAATTGACTGAAACATAGATTTAGCCGACTGAAACCTCAACAGTTTTGTAAACTTCTATTAAAACGACCATAAATTGGGTTCCCAAACTCAGTTTTGGGAGTTCTTGGGCTTGTTGGAAAGCTCATTGATAGATCTATCTACTCACCAAATTTGGTCCAATTTGAGGTCCATTTGATACCTCAAATAATCTCTCAAAGTGAGGGTACATGACAAAACTGTTTTGATCTGTTTTGCACCCTTTCATTGAAATGCTCATAACTTGAGCTATACATTTCCAAATTGGGTGCTCTTAGACTTTTTGAAAAGCTCTTTTAGTGCTCCATCAAATCATTAAATTTTTACTAATACTTGGGAACATTTGATGGAAGAAAAAACTTGCCAAAAATAGAGCAAAATTCACCTAACCTAAGAAATCCAAATTAGGCCAACCAAATTCCAAATTATGGATTCTAAGGTTTGTCCCAATGGTAATTCTAGGTCTTCTAAGTCATTCCTAAGACCTAAATACCTGTGTTGGTTGACATTCATGAAGTTCTTCCGATTTCGGTGCAATACCTTCCAAATGACGTGTCTTCTGGAACTTCAAACTTGATTTGACTATATAGGTCTTCCAGAGGCACGGTCTTGACACCCGAACAAGGTCACGACAAGCCACACAAATTGACAACTCATGACTGAGTCGAACACAGTCACGAAATTGACAACTCAGTCTGACTCAGGGGAGACAGATTTAACTTTTAGGCCAACAACCCTAATCTCAAAAAAGGATGGGGCTTCGGAACCATCTCATTATAGACCTATCAGCCTAGTTGGGTGTGTGTACAAGTTGTTGGCCAAGGTCTTAGCTGCGAGACTTAGTTTGGTCCTTGGGGAGCTAATTGGCGAGACACAGGGGGCTTTTATAGGGGGAAGACAGATTCTGGATGGAGTACTGATAGCAAATGAGGTAATACACACAAGACGCAAAGATGATTTAAGGTGCATGCTTTCAAAGTTGGATATGGAAAAGGCCTATGATCATGTCAGATGGGAATTTGTTGACTATCTAATTTGGAGAATGGGTTTTGGCTCTAAATGGAGCGGTTGGTTGAGAGCTTGTATCTGTGAATCATTATATTCAATTTTAGTGAATGGATCACCTACTGAACCAATTAAGACTTCAAGAGGCTTACGTCAGGGGGACCCTCTATCACCCTTCCTTTTGACAATGGTAGCTGAAGCTCTCAATGGCCTTATAAATCGTGCCAAGCAAGCAAATTTCATTAAAGGATTGGAAATCTCTCCAAGTGGCAGATCAATCAGTTACCTACAGTTTGCGGATGATACGCTACTATTCTGTGAAGCATCTAGTGAGGAGTTTTTTGGGATCAGAGCGATACTTAGGTGTTTTGAATTGGTTTTGGGGGTGAGAACAAATTTAGGGAAAAACGTTATCATCGGCTTGGAGGTGGAGGTGGAGGTGGAGGAGTTTAAGGGGTTGGCCAGAGAGATTGGTTGTGGTATTGGTAAAATCCTATTTACTTATCTTGGTCTGCCAGTTGGTGGGAAACCGAGATCTAAAGTGTTTTGGGAACCTGTTTTAGAAAGGATATCAAAAAAGCTAAATGCTTGGAGTAAGTCTTATCTCTCATTGGGTGGAAGGTTGACTCTTATTAAATCGTGTCTAGTGAATCTCCCCACTTACTACCTCTCGTTGTTCGAAATTCCGAAGGGGGTGGCAAAACGGCTAGAAAAAATCCAAAGAGATTTCCTGTGGAAAGGGAGTGAGAACTCGAAGAAGATACATATAGTAAACTGGGAGGAGTCTAGAGATGTGAAGGCGAAGGGTGGGCTGGGAATCTACAATATTAGGGATAGGAATCATGCACTTCTGTGCAAATGGTTGTGGAGATTCGCATCGGAAAGGGAGGCCCTGTGGAGGAAGGTGTTAATAGCGAGATATGGAGTGAGCGACCCTGGGGGTTGGAGGTTAGGTGATTCAGCCGCTAGGGTTGGGTCGTCGGTTGTGAAAGCCCTAATGAAGATTGGGAGTGGATAAGGAAAGGTCGGGGAAGTGTTTCGAAGGGGGATTAGGTTGTTGGTGGGTAATGGTAGAAGGGTATTATTCTGGCAAGATACATGGGTGGGGGAGAGGCCCTTAATGGAAGTTTTCCCCAGACTCTTTAAAGTGGCTCAAAATCGGGAAGCTCTGATTAGTGATTATTATAGCGAGGTTAATGGTACTCCACGATGGATAATCTCTTTTAGGAGGGCTTTGCGCGATTTTGAGAAAAGTATCCACCAAACTTTGATTGGAATCCTAAGTGCAACCAATTTGTGGACCGAAGATGAGGACAAATGGGTTTGGTCCTTGGAGCCGTCAGGATCTTTTTCGATTAAATCAATTCTTCTCTCAGCTTATGCTTCACACTCGACTTCACCTCCCATTTGCAGTTTGACTTGGAACAATTTAGTCCCTCCTAGAATTCAATTCTTTATGTGAACGGCGTTGAAAAAAAATGATCCTTGTCAGACACAATCTTATGAGAAGGCGTGTTATTCCACCTGAGGCTTCAACTACGTGTCCTTTATGCGAGGTTGAAGAGGAAACTGTTGACCACTTGTTATGCAAATGCCGATTTACATGGGTGGTTTGGTATTCGTTCTTGAGCTTGGTTGGGCGTTCGTGGGTTCTAAGTGGTGATGTGGAGGAGCTAGTTGAGTCTTGGTCGAGGGGTCCCTTTAGAGGAAGGTATAGGGTGGCTTGGAAAATGATCCCGTTCGCTATCTCGTGGGCTGTTTGGAAAGAACGTAATGCGAGGATATTTAAGGGTAAGAAGGGGGATCCTATAGGTGTGTTTGAAAGGGCAAAATGGCAAGTAATTAAATGGTTGTCTGTATGTAAGGAGTTTCGGGGTCTAAACCCTGAGGATTTTTACTTGTCTTGGGAGGGGTGCATGAAAGGCGTTAGTAAAAGCAAAAAGAAAGTGATCAAGTAGGCTGTCCCCCCTCTAGGGTCATGCAAGTTCAATGTCAATGGGGGCAGCGAGGGGTAAACCAGGTCTAGCTGGAATTGGAGGGGTATTACATGATGATAGGGGTAGAATGTTGGCAGCCTTTTCCGAGTCAGTTGGGTCGATGGAGTCTAATGAGGCTGAATTGTGGACAATTAGGAGAACACTTCAGGTTTAGTTTGGGTTTAGGAGTGGTAATCTTGTTATCGAAGGTGATTCTACTAATGTCATCGCTTGGGCTAGTAATAGAATTCTCCCCCCATGGAGATTGATCGGTGTTGCTAGGGACATATGGAGGATGTGTAGGTGTGGAGGTGTTTCCTTTACTCATACCCTTCGATTAACAAATTGTGTTGCAGATTTTTTGGCGAAAGCGGGTGTTGATTCTCATACTCCATCTTTGGAGTTCTTCACTTCCCACTAGATTTGTACTTTTGGGGTTGGGGGCTTCTTTTGGATCCTTATTGGGAGGATGTTTGTGGTTTATTTTTCTTTATTCTCTGTTTCTTTGTTTTTCCTTTGCTTTGTTGGCTCTGAGTATATATCTCTTATACTCGGATTCAGCTTTGTTCTTTCTGTATTTCCTTTCTATTCTTAATGATATTCAGTCAATGTTTAAAAAAAAAGATAGCATCAGAAATGAACATATTAGAGAAAGTTTAGAAATAGCCTCAATGGAAGACAAATTGAGAGAAATATGTATGAAGTAGTTTAGTCATGTAAATAGAAAACCAGAAACAAACCAAATTTGTATGAAGTAGTTTAGTCAGGTAAATAGAAGACGAGAAACAAACCCTAGTACATAGGGTTGAGAAGCTAAAGATTGCAGATATGAAAACAGATTAAATACTAAGAACATGAAAAAAAGAGATAAAGAAAGACATGTTAGAGTGTGAAGTTATATGTGACATCATGTAGTATAAAGTTATCCAAATAGATAAGATTCTAACATATGATATTGGGGTGGTTGCATATTAATGAGTGAATGGAGTTGAGATCTCAATGCAACTTGAGTGAGTTGGGCTCTGGTTTTCAAGTGCCTAAAATTCATTTTCATGAGGTTGAGTTGGAAAAGTTCAATCAGTCCTGTGTGATGCAAGACATGGTTAAGAGAAGGTTGAATATTTTACTCCAATTCAATCATTATCTGATTATCACATGAGATAATACAATAATAAATGTCATTTTTTTTTAAGATTAAACCATAAGACTACAATGATCGATTGAAAATGAACCTTTATCCATTCTTGTTAATGAGGATCTCCAAACACATTAAACCCATTCTCATGTATAAACATTAACTCAGTGGGTCTTACAAATGTATCATTTTTTTGTCCAAGGGCACCAGCTTTCTATTTACAAGACAAGTCCTAATCACAAATGATTTAAAATGATACAAACCAAAGTACAGTATTTAAAACATTGGGGCTTTTTCCAACCAGCCCACAAAGAAGGGGATACATATATGAAACATCCAATACTTCCTAGAGTTCAAGATCAAAGCAATCCAACTAAGCATCTTAAAAGTTACTTGATCATTCCTGTTCCACCAACAACAGAAGTTTCACATAAGAAAAGAAAACAAAGAACATTAAGCCATGGCTTGGAATAGTAAGTCGACCAGCTGTGTTGGAGCTGAGAAGAATGGACTATGATCACTCTCTATGCTCAACACCTTACTTGGTGGCCACTTCTTGATCATCTCCTCCTGTATCTCAGGGTTCAGCATTTGATCATGCATTGTCTTTATGAAAACCCGCTTCACCTTGTCCATGTCACCTCCAGGGTTGAACATTGCATCACTTGTTGCCAAAACGGGGAATGGTTTCAGAAGCATTGATGCAAGAGTCGAGTCCTAAGCCAAATGGAGGACAAGATCACCAACCAAAGTTATTTTTCGGGGTGGACATTAGGCAACCTTTAGGACACGTTTGCGTATTTCCCTTCGAACAGATTTCCACTAAAACAATGGGCCTTTCCATGTTCCGGAGGCATCTTTCTTATTGACAGAAGTTTCTCACTGGAGTAGAGATCTCACATGTTTGAAGGAGGCACATGTCTTCTATTATAACTCCAGTCTCACAGCAAGAAAAAAATAGATTTCACTGCTGAACTCACCCTGGTAGGGGAAAATGGTTTCCTCACAGCATACACAAGCTCCATTGTTTTGGTTCCACATATGACAAAGGAAATTAGCAAATGTGCCTTTGACATTTTACATAGTAGCAGAAGATAGTTTCCTACAAACAAAGAGGTTAGAATGTAAACAGTCTTAACAGAGGAGTGAAGGTCTACAAAGGGCCATTAGATTTGTAATTGGACGGACCTTTCCTTTTTAATGAGATGCACACATATTGTACAAAACATGACCACTTGGTAATCATCAGCCTAAATCCTAACCCTTCATTACATCATTTCCCTGTTCTCCAACTAAATGCCAAAGGCACGAGACTATGATGCCCGGGCACAGCATGGTTACAGCAAGAACATGCTATTGTATGGCAAGGACACATATTTTATACGTAAAAATGAAGTATTTGACAATGACACATGGTTCTCCAACACAGACACGTTACCTAAATTGAAGTGTCTATGCAATATAGATCTAAGGCCACTTTTTTTATAAGGGTTTTCCTTTTTAAGGCTTTGAGGGCAGATTTAACAACAAGAACAGGCAATTGCTATGGGAAAAATGGCTTCTTTTAAGGCTTTGAGGGCATATTTAATAACAATTTCTGTGGAAAAGAAAATTATCTATAATCAGTGGAATAAATTTGAAACATTGAGACTGGATACTTCAAGAAAAAAATGTGAGAACCCTCCACACTCATCCATTTGAACATAAAAAATTGTGTGCACTTTGAGATATTCATGTATAAAAAGTCGTTAGTCCATAGCATGCCTGGTTCATGCCCATGTCCAAACATGTGGAGTGACAGTGAGATAATATAGACCAATTGTCCAGTGAAGCTCACAACAAGAAACTGTCATAAATATTTCTAGCTCACTAGGATCATAGCTGCACATTCTTTGTGAGAATTTTTCTGTAAACCGTAAAATAAAAACCAAGAGAGAATTATTTTCTTGGAAGAGATTGTTGAAATAAGATTTTTGAAATGAATGTAAAGCTTGCCTTGCTTATGGTCAGTATCCATGACATGTGATGTTAAAGTGCAGGAGAGATTCAGGCACAATACATGAATGTGATCCTCTCATCATCATTATAATTTACATCTGACACATACGTCTATATATACGTATCATCTTTGATATAATTTCATGAAGTGGTGTATTGAGGTACTATTCCAAGTATAGGCCAAGAAAACCAATTTTGACAACTTAATCTTTTACTATAACTTAATGTCATAACCTTATTTTATGGCACATTTCACTTTTGTCCTGCATCACTCTTGTATTGCCAATGGCGCAAATTTGAATGTTAGAGTGGAACCTACTGTAAGACTGGACAGATTTGGATGTGCATCTATGAGAGAGAGTTTTGATCATTGATGAGGATAGACTGGCCAAATTGGTGACTAAGCATATGTTTCTCATTCATGTCTTAAAGGTCTTACAAGTTTCTGGATAAAAGTAAATCTCACAACCCAAATAATTAGATTTTTTTTTTTAAAAAATAAGAACATTCTTTGCCGTTTCAATTTAGTTTTAGTTTAGTTAATTATCATTTACCCTAAAAAGAAAAAAAGTAACAAGCAGCCATTATATTGAAGCAACCCTGTGCGAATTGTGACTAGCTCAAATGTCACACAAGATTTAAGTAATACACATCCAACATTGAACATCATGTTTATCCAAATCATAATCATAAAAATTCAATTTATTCAAGGTCTTTTATACCTCGTATTGAAGGACTATATTTTGTTTAGTCTCCTGCACCGTATAATATAAATAGAATAGCATGGTTTGAAGACATCCTCGGATATTCTATTGATAGTAACATCATCCTAGCTATGCTATTCCATTTACAGGTACATGGTCCTAGAGACAACAAAAATAGTCCTTCAAAACCCAAATGAACCAAGGTTTTAAAGCATGGTTTGGAACACCATATTGGAAAAGCTAAATTCATGGCATCTTTTTGGGAAAAAGAATTCTCAAATATGAGACAGAATTTATCATGCTTCGATGTGTCAAGCTGCAACTTAAAACTCTCAAGGATAGCTATCAAACAAAACATTTTCTTGGGGGGTGGACTATACAATTTTATAATATAAAGGTAAAGGCAGTGTACTCCATGGTTTGACTTAGCTAGGGTGACTTTTGGTGGCTGTAGGTTTGTAAATATATTACTCTTATTATTACTACTTAACTTCAAACCAAATTTTGTTGAATTGTTAAAAATTAACCAAGCTTCAGTTTTACTAGGTTTCAGGGTGTTACAGAAATCAATAAAACTTCAAAATATAAAATAATAAAAATTTGACCGCTACTACAGTTTAGGCTCCAGCCCAACAGAAATTGGTGGATATGAGCTGATTTTGACTTAGTTTTAAAGTAACACGTCATTTCTCTTTATGTATTTAATTAGCTTTATTTACCTCCATTGGACTAAGGTGATATAAGATTTGATGTTGAATTTCCTTCTTTAGAATAGCACTCGTTGGAGGCTCATCAGGTCCCAAACCATACCCATATTCGAACTTGTCAGTTAATCGCTTCTGCTTAGAACAATCAATAAAAATTGTTAGGAACTGGAGGTAGAATATATATGCAACTGCATAACCAAAGTAGATTTATTAAGAGAACTATCCCCCAAT
Source organism: Chimonanthus salicifolius (assembly GCA_013350335.1). Lineage (NCBI taxonomy): Eukaryota > Viridiplantae > Streptophyta > Magnoliopsida > Laurales > Calycanthaceae > Chimonanthus > Chimonanthus salicifolius. The sequence goes on from CM023539.1 coordinate 7,232,569, forward strand.
CAAATAAAAAAGATGGAATGTACAAGATCAGTTATCAATGAAGATATTGGACAACAAAAAAGAAGAGTAAATTAAATACACTTATTCCGTTAAAAAATAATAATACAGTTTAGCAAATAGACATCCAGGATGTGGTGATATGTCACTGGCTCACTGTCATCATGTATGATAAACTATTCTTTTCTGAAATCTATGAAGAAATTAACATAGTTTGGTTTAATCACTTCTCAAAATGCATCCCTTTCATCCTCATGTATCCACCTAACGTTTGACTAACTGTACCCAATTTTTTCGTGAGATGATCCCACACCTCAACCATCAGTACCATCTTCCATATGATTAAGTGAACTTTCTTCTTGTCCCTTTCCCCATTCCAAAATTAATATTATTAGATCCTTAACTGAACCAAAATTTAGATTATTAAAGAAAATAAAAAAGCTCATAATCTGCTAGCAATCACCTTGATTTTATGCAAAGACCTCTTTACTTTTTATTTTTTTGAGGGGAAATCCTCTTTATTTTCACTATGCTTCTCTTTTTTTCTTTCTATGGTTTCCCCACTTGCTGGGCCAGCAGCCAAATCAAGCCTGGCTGGAGATAACAATGCTATTGATGAGCCAAGGCAAGGGATCTAGGGGTTTGAAAAAGGAACTTCTTAGAGTCTCTTTCGAAAAGATGGATTACCAACTGGGCCTGTCCTTTCTGCAAGGGAGAGACTTTCATGCGATGAAGTTGTAAACAAAGAGGAGGTAGTAGGAAGTTGTGAGGTAGAAGTAGGGAGTGTTGTAGAGTCAAACACAAGGATGGTGGGACTATGGGTATAACCTGTAAGTTGATTTCCACAACCCATGGACATGGATTCATAAAGAGGAAATTCTAGCTTTGCCATGAACTGCTTGAACCAAAGAAGCTCACTAGAAGTACGTCATTCAATGTTCTACTCCAATGCTAGATCGTGCAACCACAAACTAATCCTTATCCCTTCAAGTGACAGGGTTCCCCTGAACATACAGACAATAGCCTGTGCAGAGTGAAGATCATCTACTGAACTAGTCCAATCAGCATGAAAGAACCCATGAATTCGTAAATGGTGTGGGAAGAATGTTGGATCATACATAACACAAAAACAACTTGCTTATGCAATAGGCTAATCTCAAGTCCAAAACCAACCTAAGACAAAAAGCTTGGGCTCCCATTGGGGAAAGAAAGTGTTTACCCATCTAGACTGATTCCTAGCATTATCCAAAACGTTGAATTCAGTACATGAATCCTATCACTAGTCACTCTTCCTTTTCTTTTCTTCTTCTTTTTCTTCTTTTTTTACTGAGACCATCAGTCACAATTTTAGAATGAACAAAACATAATGTAGCTTCATTTCATCATCAAGCCATAAGTGGGAAGATCAGATTGATATAGGGTTAACCCATGCTTTATTTTCGAAGGCTAGTGATTTGCACACCTTTTTCTTTTAAATAAAGGGGATACCACCCTTTATCCTTTCATATAATTTTCACCAACTCAATGGTGAAAGTGTTGTCCCCTTTATTAAAATGCATGGAATCCAAATTGCTAACCATTATTAAAACCAAACTCAACATGACAATTAAGTTCAGACCTAAGCCAGTTAAAAATAACATGGAGAAGCTTGCCCAGGATCAGGCAAACCTACTGGAGCTGTGCAGGGGAGAGACCCTAGGAAGCAATCAATGTACAGTTCCATTTACCATTCATTTTCAACACTCACTACTCCCTTGAATTTTTAAACACCCCCATGAATATGATAAGTTATATCAGAACTGTCAAGCAACCATTGTGTTGCTCCCACCTACTTCTTAGAGTTTGTTTCTAGCACAACTCATATTAAAAATGGACAAATGTCAATGGAGGTGATAACTGTTAAGCACTGTTGGTTGCTCCAAGAGATTTCTCTGTAGGGTCTGTTCCTAGAATAACTCATACTGAAAATGGACAAATGTCAATGTCTATTTACTTCCTCTCTGGCCAGGGAGAGTTTCTCCTAAGACATTTTTAATCTAACATGATATAAAGTAAAGTTAGCAATTGAAACAAAATCATACATTGGCTCCCATCGGCAACATTGATCCACAAACATATATGGCAAGATGGATTTTGTTCCCAAATTCTTGAATCAAATGAGTAACACTTAGTCCTCCAGCACTATGTCCAACAACAATAACCTGAAGTAAAACAAGCAACTAATAAATTTTTTTTTGGCAATACAAATATATCAACATTCATTAACAGCTCAAAGGCACAAAAGTAATACATCCTAGATCATTTACAACACAGATTTTTTTTTGAAACATGTTTACAACACAGAGATTAATCCCATAACTGTACCCAACAACACCTAAACATGATTACACTTATTATATATACTTTAACACCTAAACACCTAATATATATACTTTAACACTTAGCTAACATATAAATTCCATGCCCTACTAACTAATTTTCCAAACCAACTTCTAGGCCATCTAGATCCAGAATGTCAACCCCTTCTGCTATAATTAACATCTGCAGCAACCAGTGATATTATAAAATTTGGTATGAAACCAACCCACTTGTGATAAGGAACTCTCTTCCAGTGAACCAACTCATCAGCAACTACCTCATTTACACATTCCTAAGAGAATAGTTGGAGACGTGAAAGGGTTGGTTAAGTGCTCTCATGGCGAGAGCTCCATGTGAAGGCCACACATGATAATGGGGTTGGGATGGATTGAAAGATCTATGCTTATACAATGTTTATTAAAAATCAACTTAATTGAGTAACTCTGGCCATAGTTTAGAAGGACCTAAAAATCAACGGCAGATGGGACCATAATTTTGTCAAGTTCAAACCCATGACTAGAATAGTTGAGTCAAACTGATTTTTATAAGCATTAGGTAAGGACATAGATCTTTTAAACCCACTCAACCCCTGATCATAGGCGGGCTCCACATGGAGCTCTCACAGTGGGAGCACTTTATGGGGTGTGCAGCCGATTGTGCATGCCCGACACAGCCCCAGTGGCTTTATGGGGCACACATGGGTGAGGGTCATGGGTTGGGCGAGAGTCCGTTTGAAAGGTATTATTCAAATTATGCTTCCTATAGAAAATTAAGCCCATTGGATAAAAAAGGCCATGATTTTTAAGGTTCAAAATATCAACAGTAAAAATGAGAACAATTTTGAATAGATTTCAATCCAACGGTGAGATCAACCCAGAATGGGTTCAAATTGGATAGAGATCCAATTCACGGGATAGGATAAGGTGTCAATGGGGCCAAGGTGGGTGATGCGGAGCACACACGAGTTTCTATATTTAGCAAGTTTCTATATTTAGATTTAGGATTTCCAGTTTTTCATAATTGTATTGTTTTATTTCATTTATTTGTTTAGTCCACTAGTTGATTTTGTTTGGGGAAATTTAGTGATTTTATATATAATTAGGGCTTTCTAATCATTGGAGGTAGTTTGGTATTTGTTTATTTGAGAGTATTTTTCATGTTTTTAAGTCATTATATATATGATGTAACCCCTCCATATGGGATGGTCACTTAATCAATGAAAAGAACAACTTTTGCTTTGTGCAAACTTGCCTCCATCACAGGAAGCATGGTGACAAGCCAAGGAACCCTTGTGAGAAACTAGGAAGGCGAGAAGCCACGGGAAAAGGTGAGAATCCTCTTCCAAGATCCAGGTTTTTATTTATCTCTCTTTTTCCCTTTCTTCTCTCTTTGCTGCCCTCTCAAACCCAGCCGAACTGCTGTCCCAAAATCATCCTATTGTTGTCCCAGAACCGTCCTATTGCTGTCCCAAAAAAATCCCTGTTTACCGTCCCGACCGGTCCCAGATCCCATTCGAACTCGTCCCGATCTATCTCAGATCCCATCTAGACTCGTCCCAAGCCCTTCCTAAGTCCCTTACAGCCCTCCCTTACCCCAAACAGCCCCATAAACTGCTGTCTCAACTCATAATAGTCCCATATATGACTGTTTACTGCTGTCCTATCCATTGAGATCCCCTATTTTGCTGTCTCATACCGTTAAGATCTTATATGACTGCTATCCTACAATTTCTCCTTGCCAAACAGTCAATTTAATTCCTATTTCTGATGATAGATCTACATATTTATGGGATTTGACAAACCCCTTTGTTTTGAGGGACCTTTACAGCAGATGTGACTTGGTTTGAATCGTCTTATAATCACTTATATTAGATTCCATGAATTTGCATGATTCTTTGTGGTAAGTTTCTAAATTAATTAATTACATATATTAATTGGTATTTAATTTCAGCCAATTTTAGAGTGCATTATTTTCATTCCTTTTAATCTTTAGGGACCACATTTAGGCATTTAGGGTTACCATATCCTTTATCCTGCGTCAGTGGGCCAGAAGCCCAAGTGATCCTAGGTATACGCATACACAAATAGGGGTTCAATTCAATAAATCTGGGTGTAATAGAAAAAATCTACACCCCATTTTTTGACCACCTATGTATACACACACATATATATAGTTATTTATTTTACATTCATTATAACATATAAAATATATGCGAAGCATGAGTGAAACATATTAAATATGTATCATATTATTTATATTTACACCATGGGATCCTGGGTCTAAGAGACCTACTTTTTTTACAAGGCTATTTGGGTTTTTGGATAAATTGCATCCCTTTATGACGAGCCAAATTAAGATAAGATTCAGCTTGGTTTATTTATTCCAATAAATGATTGAACTCAAGCCTAATCAAACTAGGACTGCAACAAAACCTGACCTGCATGACCCGACCCAAGAAATCATGCTGGTCGGGTCAGGTTGAGAAGATAAAAACCCGCATGAAATTTGAGTCGGATTGGGTTGATGATTTTATAAGTTATCCCGACCCGACACAACCCGACTAGACTCGGCTAAAATTAGTATAAAATGGGTTCAAAATGCGGGTCGGGTCGGGTTGAGGATTTTATAAGTTACCCCGACCCGACCCGACACGGCTAAAATTAGTTTAAAATGCGTTCAAAATGCGGGTTGGGATTCGGGTTGGATCGGGTTGTGACATTCGGGTCGGGTCGGGTTGGGTTTTAAGGAATCTGGCCCGCCTGACCCGAGTCGCAGCCCTAAATCAAACCATGCCAAGATAGTTTGTGAGAGAGATTGGCTTGTTTAAGCCCTGCTACCATACATGATAGGATGCACTCATTTTCATAGGACCACCTCTCCTACCAAATAACAATGGGTAAGTGGGATAGAGAGGTCTCATCATGGATATAAGTGCCATGTTGGCTATTATTGCAAAGGAGGTAAATGCTATCATGTTGTTAAAACAAAACAAATGAGTAAATAGGCAAACCAAATGGAACTCCATTTCAACCCCCAAAAGTGGGAATAAGCAAATACCACCCATACCTTTTCATTCTCAGGCAACTTCAACATGAACTCAATGAGAGGTTTGTCATATTCCTCAAGTTCAAAAATGGTGTCAGGGTCAGAGCGATCAATTCCAGCACTCGCAAGGTCTAAACATGACACTTTGTAGCCTTGAGCCTCCAAATGCGTACGGATCTTGTACCAACACCAGGCCCCATGCATTGCTCCATGCACAAAAACGAAGTGTGATAAAGGTGGTAGTTCCATCGTTGTTGCCACTTGTCTGTTAAAACCTCTGTATCCTAAGGTTGTGTTTGCACACTGATAGAATATAAACCCATCATATTGAAATCCAGCATATTTTTATTGCCACTTCCATCACCTTTTGGAAAATCAAATGATAAAAAAAAAGACCAAACATAAACATGGATACTGAGAAAAAATTCACTACAACATGAAAATGAAGGCTGTTGAGAGTTGCTAGTTTCACTCTACAAAGTATAATTAATGCTTCATTCTTAGTCATCCCTAGTTTCCGATGACAGCAACATTTCAGTTAAAACTGGCAAACATTAAATACATAAATGCCCACCACCACTTTATGAATAAAGATCAATTAAGATGAGCCTATGAACACTATCAAATTAATGTTTACCCTTTTGTCGATTTCTCCATACATGACACACTATACTTTTTGTGTGGTATTCACCAATCAAAGGCCTCATCCCCTTTGGTTCTCTCTCTCTCATATGAGAAAGAATCAAAATGATGTCTATGTAATCATATGAATGGGTAGAGGGGCCACATGATATTATACTCACTAAGTTTTACTGCCAATATCCTACCGTGGTAGCAATCAAATGGATTTCATATAAGGAGGCTTGACAATTCAAATATTCATAGTGTTTCAACGGCTGGTGGATATGTAGGTACCGATTGTATTATGGTCAAATCTCGAGCACCTAATCAAGTCAAGTCTCTTGCACCTAATTAAGTGTGATTGTTAGCATGAGCTGCCCTGGTCCATTTCCTTCTTTAACTTTCATACTAAACATAAAAAATTCAACCAAACTGATAAAAAATAAACTTAATAAGCGACAAGTAGACCGAATTTCAGCCCTAAATCACTAAGAATCTTTGAATTCTATTAAGACCAAACAGCTAAAAAATCAGTTTGGGGTTGAAATTTGGTGCACTAGTTGTTTATCAAGTCTAATTTCAATATGAATTGCTATTTTTTATTAACAAATTAAAATTAAAAAGAAATGGAAAAAACATCAGGTGCAACCTTGTGATCGATAACACTTGCTCATCTCATCTCTCTCTCTCTCTGATGTGGACATCGGTCACAAACAAGATGAGATTTTGGCCTTGGCATTTGATTTTTATGAGAAGTTCCATAGGATGTCCAATAACAATGAATCCTATCAAATGGACCATGGAATTTAGCCCAAGAATAGGCCCAGCAGAGTGGCCCATCAAGCCAGGCCCACAACTCAGGCCCATACTTGTGAAACCCAAGTTTGGGCGTGAATCACCCATCACCGAATCTTCTTGAGACTCCAATTAATTCCAGCAAGACACTAAAGTCCTAATCAGATTGGATTTGGGTATTTAGAATCGGTGGGGATTTGGATAAAGTAGTTTAGAAGTATTAGGATTGGTTTTCTCTAATTAGTAGTTTCTTTATTTTATAATTAGGAAGTTGGTTTTTTTTAATTACTAAATTAGAGGAAGGTCGGTTCCTTGTTTTCTTTTTCATTTGGTACTTTTTCCTATAAAAAGGATTGTAATCAGCCCCTTACGGACATGGAGTATTATCAATAATATTTGAGATTTCTTTCTTGCAAACAAAGGACCGTTTGCTATTTTGATTCGCTGCCAGTTGCAGAGTTCTTGGCTGAGAAATCCAGCCCTTTGACAGGTGTTGGCGCTGATTTGCACCACCTGTTTGGCAGCCAATTGTTTGGTGTATATTGCTGCAAAAAGGTTGCAGAAGTTCTTCTAGGCCCAGCTTCGGTGATCTGTCCTCAGGAGTCAGGAATAGCAGCCATCTGTAGCTGATTCCAGGCCCTATTCAAACTGATCCATCCAGTTGTTACAGTCGTTTTATCAACTGTCAGCTTCAAGATTTGGCCAAGGTATTGATTCCACCTAGTTGAAATTCATCAAGGCAATATTACTCTTCATTGGGTGTCTTTGTGGGCCTTAGTGGCATTTTCTTTACAACCCAACAATTGTTGGGTTCAATTAATTACACGGCATAATTGTTCATGTTTGGCTGGTTTGAGATCAGTGAGTTTGATTGTTTGTTAAGGCCATAATTTCAAGATATTTTGGTTATTATCAACATTCAAGCTACAGGTTGTAAAAGTTTTGTTATTATTTTGCGCCGGGTTATTTAAGTTGTAACTGAGCTTCGCGTAATATTCGAGTTTCGACAATTTATTTGTTTTAGCCTACATCTCTCTCCACATGCACACACACCATTTCACTGCTTAGGATGACGATAAATGACAAGTACAGTATGTCCATTATTATAAAAAACTCCAGTGTGCCACTCACAAACACACAAAAGACAGGAGATATAAAGAACCATAGCAAAAGGGCAAAAAAAAAAAAAATAATAATGAAAAAAAGAGATGAATTTTGAAGAAGATCACCTCTGTTTCTGTGTCGTGAAAAAGTCTGAGCTTTTCGTTAACTTCACCCAATTTGGAGAGCAGATGTGACTTTCAAATGCTCAAATCGCCATACCGAGGTCATAGGAGGATCACAGTTCAGATCGCTGACTCTATTCTGGAAATGGCAAAGGAAGGAGATGACTTTCCTCCTTTGTTGGACCCGACGAAATGGCTCAAGAAAAAGACGGGTACCGCCATAGTGTCCACCCGCGCAAACACAGTGAGTGCAATCCTCGTCTTCTTCCATTTAATAAGTTCATTCTACTCTATCTTTAAAATATGGAATTTAATGGAAATATTTTCTTCAAATTAATTAAGTTATAAAAATAAAAGGGGTGCCCACACGGGCATACACTTTTAGGAGACACGAGTTTTAGTGAATTTTCCACTTTGTCCCCATTTGTCTGTACAGATTTTAGTGGACTTTCAGAAATCGGTTCACTTTCTAGTGAATCAGTATACCTACCGGATCACTTGAAAATAGAAATTTGAGGAAAGTGATCTAGTCGGTGCACCGATTTGAACTCTTTCACTTCTCAAGAAATCGATGCACCAACCGTATCGCTTGAAAATGGAAATTTGAGGAAAGTGATTCGGTCAGTGCACCGATTTCTTGAGACATGAAAGAGTCCAAATCGGTGCCTGCCGGATCACTTTTCTCAAATTTCCAGTTCCAAGTGATCCAGTGAATCGATTTCTGAAATTCCACTAAAATCTGTACGAACTGGATGGGACAAAGTGAGAAATCCGAAAAACTTGTCTCTTAAAAAGTCTTCCCGTGTTAGGATGGCCATCCAATAAAAATCTTAATTAAGTAATATGATTTATAAACTTCATATTAAAAATTAAAAATTTCATATTTTTTATAATAATTCATAAAATCATAGAGTGAGTGTAGAATAGTAAAACTTAACAATCAACATAAATAGAAATCGTGCAAGAATTCCTGCAAACAAAGAATTCCTGCAAACAAGTAAATTGAAAGAGCAATTTCTTTAGGCAAGGCAAAGAAAAGTTAGCTCATTTAAATAATAAAAATATTTGAAATAAATTAAAATTTAGAATTTAATCATGCATTTCGATTTGTAGTCTTATGAGCATCAGATAGGATAGGTCGGTGCATAAAAATAATTTTCTCAACTAAATATAAAAGTTAATCCCAAATTGATGAATTAAATATCTTAGATGATAATGATGATTTCGGGTGTAATTGTAAGTCTAAATAAGACAAAGTTTTATCCTACTCTCTCTATATTAACTATTTTCACACTTATTTTTCACATTGTGTCTCTCCCTCCCCCTCTCTCTCTCATGGGATGGGCAGGAATGCATGGTAAATGCACAAATCAGCACAATTGGAAACCCCAAGCTATAGTGTAGCCCACTTCCTGAGGTCAACCCAAATACGAAATTGAGATAACTGATTGAAACTGTATGGAATGTTGCTATGCGTGCTATCTTAAGTGTGTGACAGTGGTATGATTGAATGCCCATTTCATTGATATTAACATCCCATATGCATAGCTCACTCATGTTGGACCTAAATTAGGTTGACTAAGGTGTGAGTAGTTGGATGTGTGTAAGGGGAATTGGACAATGATGACACTAGGGTTGGGTTGTGCCATAGGGTTAGAGAGGACTTGAATGATATATTTTTTTTTTGAAACAATTAAGAGAAGATTTTCATTAATCAGAGAAAACAGTACAACAATACAAGTAAAAGAAAGTAAGGGAGGAGCCTAAGAGAATTAGGCCACCCGCCCGAACGAGAACATAAAAACAAACAAAGTAAACCAAAAACAGCAAAAGTCTACAACCCTAAGTCTATCCCAAAGGAGGGAGCCGCTAACTGCTCGGGGAAAAAAAGGTACCCTGAGTAGTCCCGTTGACACCGTTTTTTGTAAGAAAATCCGCTACCCCATAGGGTTAGAGAGGACTTGAATGATATACTTCGCTCACTTGGGTTCCCTAGTGGCTAGTGTGAATGACCAATTCTTTTTAGGAGGTTGAAGTGACAATAACACCTATTGGCCTTCAGCGGAACCCTATGGGAACAGTGCTTGTTGGCAGGGTCGTATCTACCTATAAGGCAAGTAAGGCGGTTGCCTTAGGCCTCCATTTAGGAAGGCCCCAATCTTCCTTCTTCTCTCAATTAATTCTAAAAAAAAATTATTCAACAGTTCAAAGTGCTTCAATCACCCTTCTTCTATTTTTGCTCTGCTTCTTCTTCTATGATTTTGTCTCATCTGCTTTTTCTACGATTTTGTCTGTCTGGGAGGGAGACTTGAGACTTGAGAGAGGCCTCTATTTTTTTTTTTTTTTTCTACGATTTTAGGTCGGGAGTGAGAGTTTAAGACTTGAGAGAGAATTAAAGAAGAGAGGGTCTAAATCCCGAGGTGGCTGCTGTAATTAATTTTTTCCTTTCTTCAATGGATTTGAGTGAGCAAAACTTTGCAAGTAGTTAATTTTTTCCCCATTAAAAGCATATGTTATAAACCATAGAATACAAATCATGTGAAATTGTGAATACTACCCCTTAGTATAAATAATATTAAGTATAAATACAATGCTTTTAAAAGAGGTTAGCAAAGTATTAATAATATAATCTATTATTTATATTTAGTATGATATTTGTAAGATGCCTAATATAATTTTCAAATATTTTCAGATGAATATGATGTCTTAACAAATGAAAATGATATAAATAAATAAATCATAAATCTAATTTTAGTTTTATTATTAAGGAAAAAACCTCTATTGATATTTAATATGACTTAATATTAACACTATGTTTTAAAGGCAATCATATAAGTATTATTATAGTAGATCAAGTCATTTCTTCAATTAAAGTAGATTTGAACAATTTCAAAAATATGAAGATATTTTTGGTTTTTTATTTAATTTTAAAAAATTAATATCATTAAATGATGATTGTTTGAAAAAATATTGTCTTAATCTTGAATGTCTTTTGAAACATAACGAGATTTCTAAGATAATGAAAAGAAAAAATATTAAAAAAAGAAAAAAAATAATATGACAAAAAGTATAAAAAAAAAAAAGAAGAAGAAAAATATTAAAAATAAAGAAAAAAAGAAATTAAATATAGCAAAGAAATAAAAAAATGAAAAAAAAATAATGAAGAGTTAAAAGTCTTAAGAGAAATTTTACAAACATAAATAATAACTCCAATGAAATTTTTAATTATATTAAAAGACTAAATTCTTTTCCAAATGCTTATATTGCATACCGAATATTATTGAAAATACATGTAACAGTTGTTTCTGCAGAAAGAAGTTTTTTAAAACTAAAATTGATAAAATCTTACCTACGATCAAGAATGTTACAAGAAAAATTAAGTGAATTAGCCATATTATCAATTGAAAATGATATTTTAATAAAACTTGAATATAAAAATTTAATTAGTAATTTTGCATCGCAAAAAAACAAGAAAAATAGATTCTAGATAAATTCCTTTTATCATATATAATTAAAATTTAATTAAATATTATTTATAATAATATTTAAATACCAAAAAGCCCTATTTAGAATTTTTGCCTTAGGCCTCGACTTATGTCTAGACGGCTTTGGTTGTTGGCTACAGTGACTCAGTCCCATAGATGCCGTAGAGGAGTACGTCTGTCATATGCTATGATGTAGGGGTGACGTCTCTCACAGGTTTGTTGGTACACTAGGTGTTCAGGATAAGCAGGGCTAGGCACTTGATGCACCTTGAGTGTTTTGCTAGCTGGGTAAGTTGTTATCCGACCACTCATGAGCAAGGCTGTATCACCCAGATGTGGTGGAAGGGCACGCAGGGCGAGGTGTGTTAGTGCATGCAAGGCGTGGTTCATTCGCTTAGTAAGACGGAGGTCCTAAGTCTTGTTGGGTCATGACGGATTGATTGGATATATGTTGCCACGTTCCATAGAGGTGTTTGGGCATGGGTTCACATGCCTATTATATGACTTGATAGCATGACATATTTGTATATCATTATTTATATTTTATTTCATTTATCTCTATGTAGGTGCATAAGTGTGAATCATGCATTTACTTCCTCACTGGGCTCGCATGTGCTCACCCTTACAATTTCAGATAATATTGCACTGACTGGGTCTGAGGGGCCACGTGGATAAGCATGGGCTATACGCGAGAGATTTTCACGCACATGCCACTGTTGCTTATCTGTTTTGATATTTCGTTCACATGGTTATGTATTGATGTGTTATATTCTCTAAACCATGTATAACTATGCTTTGGGATGATGGGTTTGTATTTGAGACTTGTAAATATATTGCATATCTTGAGATTTCATTTCATGTTTCTAAATGAATGGATTGTATGGACTATGGACATGTGCTTATGTCAGACCACGATTGGTCCAATTGTCCTATTTTTAAGGGAGACTGACGAAATTTCAGTAGGGATACTGAATCCCAAGATAGGTCTAAGGTTATTGTGATTAGAACACGTGTGTGCTTCCCACATGTTAGATATACTATTTATTGTGATATTTGTCAAAAAAAATCGTATCCCCGTCACGTGCCCATTTGAGTCGGGGCGTGACATTTTATCTTACTTAAAATGTTATTATAAAATATTAAAATGGAAATAGCATTATCTGGTAATTTAAAAATATGATGTAAAATTCTGAGCATGTTGGAACATGAAGTAATAAAAAGTTTAGCAACAAATAATTAGATTCAAAGCGAAATATTTTGTGATAACGAAAAAGAAATATTTTGCGCCATTGCAATACGAAATATTTGCACTAGCACATATATATATAATATTTTATATGACATTAAGATGTAGAAGTACAGTAAAACCTCTATAATGAAATGTGGTTGACACTATAGTACATATATTATATTAGAGAAGTTATTTAATTACGGGGTCTAGCAAATCGACGTTCAGTGTTTCTTTCTCAAAAAATCTCCTTAAAATCTCACTCATCGTAAAAAGTCCTGTCGATTGAAATCGTTTTATCTTCATTCTTTTTCTGCTCCATCGCCATTGCTGTCTAAAAGCTAGATTGCCGCCCATCTCCGTCATTGGATCCTCTCCGTCTGCAACCCTCAAGATCAGCGAGAAATCCTACCACTTCGGCAGTAAAAAAAAATCGCCAGACTCTTGCCTTTTGTGAGGTCTTTAGTCACTTTTGTAGTAATTTTGTATTCTAAATCTATAAAATATTATTTTACAAAATGGTTAGGAGAGTAGATTTTTTATTCTGAATATATTGAGTAATGAGTTAGAGAAATTTATTATATTTTGTATGGGTCCGAGGTCAGGACCGACTGCCAATATTATTTCAGACTGGTTAAAAATTTATAAAGTAATACGTTATAAAGGTTTTACTGTAATTGTATTATAATTGTATCTTTATCTATCACGCATAGGACTTGGATTCAAATCTCAGGTGCTAATGCAGATATTTCTTATTGCTCCAGTGGAAATATTTGGTGTTAAATCTAATTATTTGTTGCTCATTTTTTTAGTACTTCATTTTCCAAAATTCTTACAATTTTACATCATATTTTTAAAGGAGAAAATACTACTATTTTAATTAAGATAAAACAAAAAAGAGATAACTGAGTGACTCATCTATAATTTTTAAGAAAAGAAATGTTTTCTTAAAATAATATGCTAATTTGGACCCGTACAAATTTGTTGAGCAATCTATTTTTTTTTTAATTTCTTGTTGCGCTAGAACAAAAATTTCATGTTGAATCCAATTATTTGTTGCTCATTTTTCTTATTACTTCAAGCTCCAACACGATGAGCAAATAATTCTTCTAAAATATTTCAATTTTCTAATAATATTTTAATTAAGATAAAACAAAATAGAAAAATAGAAAAAAATATTCTGAATACGGTGCGACCGGATTTCGTTAACTCTTGTCGCCCTTAAAAAAGAGAAAACACCCTTTCAAGTTTCCAACCTCTTCTCTCCCCAAATAAGATGAAACTTGGAATACATGCAGTCGTTGGAGGAATCCAAAGCGATTCGTTTACTGTTTAGCTGCCACCTTGCCTCTAACGGATTCAAGAGAAAATCTGATTTTGGCAATTCGAAGAGACACAGTAAATGTACGAGAAAGGAATATGAGAGGATCTTCACAATCCTCTCTATAGATACTGCTTAATTTTCAGAAAACCAAACCAAGGATTCCATTTGAGCAATCTTTCGGCTTTCTTCTTCCTCTATTGAGCTGCTAGATATGGACAGTAAGGATTGCTGCTATGGCTGCTCTTCCCAGAATTACAGTGTGAGTATATGTCCCGCAAGAAGGGTGATTCCAGCTGTTGCAGAGACCCACTCTTTTGGGGAAAATGTCCATCCTAAGATAGACTCTGCAAATGAAAATGAAGTGAAAGAAACAGAGGTAGCTGCTTCTGTTAAAAAAAGGGGGGATTCAACTGCTGCTAAAGCTAAAGTAACGGTCAAGTGTAGAGTATCCATGAAAGAAGTCAAGTAGGAAGAAAGAAGATCGATGGCCATGGCCCCAATATCCATTTTGTCAATGGGGTTCAAGTGTCTTGATTTCTCTGTACTCAGTTAATGGGGTGATGGTCTTTGTTTTGGAATTTGGGCATGGGTTATTTACTAATTTTGGATTTAGAGTATTGGGTTTGGATTGTCTTCCTTGATCTCGTCTAATGTTGGGTGTTTTTATATAATTAAGTGAATGAATATTAAATATGTCAGTGTCTCCGGTTGTTAGGTGGTGCATAGAAGGATTTGTCATTTGTGGAATTCATCTTTGGTTTAGTGTGTATGACATTTTAAAATTTTTCAAATATTAGAATTTTTATGGGGTAATGATATGTACACTATCAAAATTAGTCAGCGTATATTAAATGAAATAATTTTTTTTTTAAATTATTTTACCGGCAACTTCATTACTTCCTCCACATTTTCTTAGATCTTTCTATAATGAAATTGAGGGTAAAATGAATTTTTTTCATTTTTTTTCATTTAATGTACAATGACTAATTTTAATGGTGTTCGTATCACTACCCACAGTTTCAGCAATGAATTAGTAGATAAGTAGAAAAATTATAAATTTTGAGCTTTTGTGAATGGCTTATATAAGTAGATCTCTCTCTTAAATTTAAATATTCAGTTTAAAAACTGTGAAACGTTTTTTTTTTTTTTCTAGCAACAATCAATATCTCAATCTTGGTGAGCAATCCTCCCACGGGTACTTTGTGTATAAAGAAACGGGTTTTACCGTAATGCCTATTTTGTCTGCCGTACCGAAAATGTAAAACAATAGGAATGTCAGAAATCGGCTCACTAAGAGTAAAATCAGCTGACCGGATCACTTATAAACAGTAAAATCGACTCTCTGAATCACGTGTGAATACTAAAATCGGCTCTCCGAATCACCTATGAACAGTAAATCGGTTCGCAAAAAACTAGTAAGGGATTCGATTGGTGAGCTGATTCTGACGTTCCAAACTTTTTCGGTATAGCAGGTGAAGGACAAAATAGACATCACGATAAAACCCGTGTCTTTATACACAAAGTGTATGTGGAAAGATCGTTGGCCCTCAATCTTTTGACAACTAAATAGAACACTCTAACGTATCTTTTTAATATCTTAATATCAAAATCTTCAATATTGAAATCTGATTTTCTAAATATTGGTTTGGTAATGAATAGATAAAAGGAGAGGAAGACTGATTTTATATCACTGATAGTAGACTTTTTTATCGTTAGTAGACATGATTTGCCAAAACGTGATAATAGATAATTTTTTCTGAGTCACGAATTTTGTGCACAATCTTTTTCTATTTTTAGATACTAATATAAAAATATGGGTTAAATTTTTCCAACTCAACATGTTTAATCATAAAATTTATTTTTTCTTTTAGTCACTTTTTGCACATTTTCTCTATGATCTTCTAAATCATCAAACTCAATCTTAAAATCTATTCTTTTAATCAATTTGGACAAGTTTTTCTATTTTTTCATACCAACATTAAAACAAATTATAATCATTCAGTTGATGGTCACATGACTTTTTAATGACACAAAATTTTGAGACCTCCAACCTTTTTTTTTTTCCTGAATGTACGCAGCTCCCTACAAATGACGGACATCGAATAACTTTGATATTTAAACATGAGACCTCTAGTTAGTAGTTCCTGAACCAAAATGTTTGCCAATTGAAATTATCACACATGAGATATGATAGTCACATGTCTTTATTATTATAAAGAAAGAAATTAGAATGAAAAATATAGAGGTATTGTACAAGTCCCTCCTTTGATAGTGTTTACAAACGAGGGTTTCTCCATATATCATGGTATATTTCATATTTGAACATTTTCATTTCTTTTTCAAATATTTTTAAATTTTTTTTTGTCAAAATACATATTAGTATTTTTTTAATACAATGTTTATAGATGGATATAAAAAAAATCTTTATACATGAACAATTTTTTTCTTTTTCTTTTATTAGTACCACGAATTCTTTGATACAAGTGCACTAGTGGATCGTTGAGAATCAAGTGAAGCATCCAACTGGAGGGATCTTCAATTATGGATGTAATGTATTTATCCAATAGGCAGTAGCTAACCAAGAACGGCTACTAAGAGTAGGGTTCCTTCAACCGCACAACAAAGCACAACGGCTACCATGCTTCCTATCCATTTAAATCCATTCTCGCCACCATTACAAATTCATACTACCCACTTCATCCAACTTCTACAGCTCCCTCCTTTTCCTCACATCCATCCGCCTCCACTTATCCTACTCTCTATATTAACCATTTTCACACTTACTTTTCACATTCTCTCTCTCTCTCTCTCTCTCTCTCTCTCTCTCTCTCTCTCTCTCTCTCTCTCTCTCTCTCTCATTCTAAAGCTGTCTCTGAATTTTCCATTTTTTTTCTCCATTCTTCATGGCTGCTACAAGGTTCTCCAATGAAAGCATGGCCGCCACGACGGCGATCACAAAATTAACCCCTGTCATGTGCTATCCAAGAAGAATAAACTCCGCAGGTGTGTTCGAAGGAGATTCGCCTTTCGATTTCTCGGTCCCTACTTTATTGATTCAGGTAGCTGTGGTCAATGTCATAACGATGATGGTTCGGTGCATTCTCAAGCCTCTCGGGCAACCTTCCATAGTTTCCGATGTCATTGTAAGCCCACTTTTTCTTCTTTACAGATCAATCAAAATCCCTTTTCTCCACATTTAAGATAAACATAAGATGATCTCTCTGTTTTTTGAGAAGAACAAACTTGGAAAGAAGAAAATGTAAGTAACTTGTTTCCCAATTTTAATTGCAGGGTGGCATATTGATTGGTCCATCTGGATTAGCAAGCAATAAGCTATTTGCAGATACTGTGTTTCCAAGAAGAAGCTTTAATTCATTGAGTACTGGAGCAGTAATTGGAGCTGTGTACTACATGTTCCTTATTGGGGTGAGACAAGATATAATGGTGATAGTGAATTCAGGAAGAAAGGCATGGCTAATTGCAATTGTGGGAGTGATCATTCCTATAACATTGATGTCGACGATTTTCGTCGTACCAAAACTGGTTGGCCAATAGCATGGAGAACGTCTCGTTTATGATGTTGATCATCGTAAGCTTGTCGCTGACGGCATTTCCTACTCTACATCCCATTCTCAGCGACCTAAATCTCCTCAACTCAAAGCTTGGGAGACTTGCCATAAGTGCAGCCACCAACAACAATGTGGGGGGATGGACAGCGTTGTTTATATTTGGAGCTCTGAGGCAGGGCTCAGCTAATCCTCACAAGGGCCTAATGTACTTGGCCTCCTGCATTGCACTTGTAATCTTCATAATCTTTTTTATTAGGCCAATGATGTTTTGGATAATTCGGCGCACGCCAGAAGGGGAACCGGTGCACCGCGCCTACATCATTTCCATCTTATTGGGGGTTTTGGTGGTCGCATTTGTCAGCGATTTAACCGGTTTGACGATGACGAATGGGGCTCTGCTTCTGGGGCTGGCCATGCCCGATGGGCCACCTTTGGGTGCAGCTCTTGTGGAGAAGACTGAGACCATTGTTCAGTGGTTTCTTTTGCCCATGGTCTATGCAGCTATTGGTCTGAAGACAAATGTGTATGCAATTCAAGATTGGAAATCTTGGGGGACTCTGGAATTGGTCATCAATTTCACTCACTTGGCTAAATTGGCTGGGACCATTGTCCCTTGTCGTTATTTGAAGATGCCCTTCAGTGATTCACTCTCACTAGGACTGATGATGAATTTTAGAGGCTTCGTTGAGTTATTAGTGTATGTGCATTTGAATGACTATCAGGTGAGTGTCAATCTCACAATCTATCTGTTCTTCCACACCTGCAACTCCGAGTGGTTGCGTTTCGGGCAAAATTTGGGGATTTGGGCCAAAACATGATCCACCATTATTGCATCCCATCCCAACTAGATCTCGTAAAGTCTAAACTGATATTGTTATCCAACCCGACTCAAACCAATCCATTTTAATAAATGACCCAACCTGATCCTGACCCTGTTATAGATAATCTAACTCTATTCAATCAGAACCCGTTTATAAATGGGTATACTGACTGACGAGACTATTCCCACATTTATATGCAATACATCCAACTACATGAGGTGTACACCTATTTAAGGAATAGTCTTGACAATGTCTCGCTAAAAGGTTTCTTTACATGTTTCTAAATTCACATCTTAGGAACTCTTTACCAAGTACTAACTTTAGATTCATCCATTCTATCAATTTTACTGCATTTTCTTTCTTCTTCATCATCCAAGCCTTATTTTAAATGAGCAGAAGTTGAGAAGTAAATCTCGGACACGCAATGTCAGATCATTAGAGAAAATAAAACTAACTTGCAATTTTCAATATGCAGATCATGGATGATCAATCTTACACTGTTCTTGTGCTATCGACATTGATGGTTACAGCGATCGCAACACCACTGGCAGAAAGATTTGGTCGTCAATCAAAGCTATACACACCATACGGTCTAAGAACAATCGAACACTTGAAGCTCAATGCAGAGCTGCGCTTAATGACATGCATCCATACTGAAGAAAATGTCCCAACCATGATCAACTTGATTGAAGCTTCCAATGCAAGAAGGGAAAGCCCTGTTAAGTTCTTGAATCTTAATTTGGTGGAACTTGTGGGCCGTGCAGTACCAATGCTCATTTCACACAACCCTCAGAGGAAATCTTCTTCTTCAATGATGCCCCACATCAATCAGATCAACAATGCGCTGTACAACTATGAACTGGAAAGAAGAGATTGCGTCGCGGCGCAATGTTTCACATCTGTCTCGCCTTACATAACCATGCACCAAGACATATGCATGCTTGCAATGGATAAGAAGGTATCCATGATCATTGTCCCTTTCCACAAGCAGCGACCAATCAATGGTTCGAGTCGTCTCGCAGAGGACCATCCATTGCGTAAGTTGAATGAACACATTCTCAATGATGCCCCTTGCTCGGTCGGGATTTTGGTAGACAGAGGGCATCAACATTTCTTCGCATGCAATTCTTGGTACCGCATTTGTGTGATATTTTTGGGTGGTGCTGATGATCGAGAAGCCCTATCTTACGCCTTTCGCATGTTAGGCCACCCATATGTGAGAATAGACTTAGTGAGGATCCTAGCAGAGAGAGATGATGAGGATAATGAGAGGCAGAGGCGGCTCGACGAGCGGTCGATAACCATGTTTAGGATGAAAGGTGCACAGACCGAACGCGTGGTCTACAGAGAGGTGATTGTAAATGCTAGCCAACAGACGATCAATTCAATTAGAAGTCTGAACAATGAGTATGATCTTATGATTGTAGGAAGAACACATGAATGCAACTCAACAGTACTAGGAGGACTATTCCAATGGTGTGAGAACCCAGAACTCGGCATCATCGGTGATTTTCTTGCTTCATCAGATTTCTATAATGGGATGGTCTCAGTGCTAGTAATACAACAACAAATCAATGTGGGACTTGTAGACTTAAATTCCGGTTACTTGAACAATTCGAGGAACTTGAGAACACGCTTTGCTCAAGATTTTCAATAGCAAACAGACTCAATACCCTGTGAAGCGAGCCTCTAAATGGAAGAGGAAGCTCATTTCTTTCCCTCTTTTCTTCTCAAAAGTGGATGGATAGTTCATTTTATTTAGTTCTTTTCTTTTCTTTTCTTTCTTATAAACATTGTTCAAGTATGTTCATATTAAGATGTTAAATGAATCTCTAGAGGTGTGTTACTGTGAATGCAATCCAAATATTAAAATAGAAAAAAATTGGAAAAATAAATCAGCGAAAACGAATACGAAGTCAAAATACCAAATTTTATAGAATTTAACATCGATGCCATTACTATATTCTTATACAAGTAATTAAATTACAGTTCATGATAACCTTGAATAGATCTATTATAATTTATATACCACTTAGCTTGTCCAAAGTTCATCAATGACAGAAATGGGAAAGCAATCCTTGAATGTAATATGATTAAAGGAACAGTAATCCACACAAAAACACCAAGAACCATCTTTCCTTTTACTAGTAACACAAGTATGAGTAGGAATTACCAATTGCATAAAGTATCTTGCATGAGTAGGAATTACCAATTGCATAAAGTATGCCAAGAATATCTTGACATATGAGGCTTTCCATAGCTGGAAGTCGTAAGGGGCAAGCCGCAAGGATTGCAAGTCTTACAAATTGGAATTGTATTTTTTTAAGACCAAAGTGTCAGGACCTTTTAGAGAACTTCACTAATTCTTGGAGCATAGTGCAAATCTCTCTATCCACACACCGGATTAAACCACGTGAAATGGCCCTTAAATAGAACTATTTTTCTCTAATGCAGAAGTCCATGGTGAGACATTTCCAATCACATAGGATGTGGCCTAAGTTGTAATAACCATTGGATGCTTAGAACTACATAGGATCCCTTGATAAGAAGTAGGCACACATCTATTTGAAAGTGAAAACCGTGGATATCAACATTAACACTAACACCTAAACACTATCCTGAGCAGAAGAAGGAACCAAAACTATCCTGAGCAGAAGAAGGAACAAAAACCTAAGAGGCTGAAGAAGTGAAAAACGGATTTGAAATTTTGCACGAATCAACTATTGATTACTGCTACTATCAATCAAAATGGAGATTGTATGGTTAGAGTGATGGCCAAGAATCCACTTCAGGAAGTAGGAGTCTTGAGTTTGATTCCCGCACCATATTAAAAGGTCACTCCCAGTAGATTTACCGGTATGTGTAGGTAGAGAGATTTGTACATGTCTCGAAGATTTATCGGATTCTCTAAGAAGCCTGAACACCTTGGTAAAAAAAATGGAGATCATATGATTATCAAATCAACCAAGTCGGACCTCAGATATTGCATTCCCACTAATGCTTGAGAAGAAATTTGTGGAAAATCCAACTTTGGCTCATGTTGTGGCTAATCAACCTCCGTGGGCAAATTTCTCATCGCAATTATAGCAGAGGTACCTGCTTGCATCTCTGCCCAAAACAATTGCCAAATGACGGTGTCCCATTAGAAGATGAAGATGAGTGAGGTGGGAGGTTTGGGAAGATAGACATATAAAGTTGTTGACCTTCTTTTTTAAGGTCAAGGTATTCAAGCGTCAGGTCTTTAGGACATGTATAAACCTCCCTATCTACACACGCTGGGTATAGAAGAATAGGAGAGTGACCCTTTTTATGTTAAAGGGGGTTTAATCCCAAGACTTCCCACAAATAAAGGCCTGTTCACCTTATGCAAGAATTGCAATTTCTCCTCCATACGAGCCACCTCCACTATTTCGACTATTATGCGAGGGCAGAAGATCTAGACCTCGATAGCAATCTATTCCTGTAAGTCCCAATGAAATATCCCACTCAATCCTTCCCCGTCCAATTATCAACAAGATTTCCCAATATTTTCAACTGGGTCTGAAGTATCACATAGAACCCGTTTAACAAAGTTTAAATTCATTAAAAATCTTATTTCATCTGTGTTATAGTGCCTTATTCTAATCAGATGCATAAACAAAAATGAAGCGATGGCCAAAATCAAATGGTATGAACCCACAACATAAGAATGCTGTCATGTATAATATTTAATATCTCAAACTAGAACCAATGAAACTTCAAGCTCAAAGCTGGAAATAAATAAATGAAATAAAAGCACACCTACAGTAAGCCAGAAATTACAGTAGAGTTCTCATATTGACAAAAAGGCAAAAGCTCCAAGTCACCATGGTTTCTACACCTTTTACCAATGGGACGAAAAAATTAAAATTCGTCCAACGAAATATAAGTGGAACCTTCTGAATGGCTGTTTCGACAAATGTATGTTCAAGACACAAAACCAATACAACAGTGTCTAAGTTCTCAGTGTCCAGCAACCACAAAGATTGAGAATTCAAGTCATGTAATCATATTATTGGAAAAAAAAAATAGAATGAAGAAAGTGTTCACTGAAGCTTTCTAAATTTCTAAAGCACACTACAGTCATTTTTTCATAACAAATCTAGAAGATCTTGCATAATACCGATTAGCAACTAAATTTAACTCTTTTTCGATAGAATAAGGTAATGTTTTGAATAATAAACTAAGAAAACATTGAACATGACTGAGCCCCCTCTCTAAACAAATTAACCCTGGTCAAGATACATGAGAAGATTTTCAAGGGATGAAAATCGAAGTGCCACAAAGAAAGGATGAGCTTTGTAACTAATCTGTCATTCAGACACATGGATGTGAATGACACAAATCATAAAGGTTTAGCTGATCTAAAGATCATTCCTTATAAATGATGGCAGGTAGTTGGCACTCAACAGAACTTCCAATGATTGTTGCAATTTACACACGTAACAAAAGTTGTCATTGGCTCATCTGCACTCCGAGTCTGCAACTGGTAATAGGTGGTCTTCCGCTGCCCACACCGGCCACACTTAAACTGATCTGTTGTTGCTTTTGGAGCCCCCGCACGCTCACATTCAAATAAAGCTTTCTCCTTGATCTGATTATTCTCTTGTTTCCGTTTATCACTAGCCATCTCTTCAGGGGTCATATTAATAAGTCTCTCTGGTTTGATTTCTCCAAGAAGAACTTTTCTCCTCAAATCTGGGTTGTTTGCATCTTTGAGATTGAACATTATGGACCTATATTTGAACTTCTGAGAACCATTAGAACGGCCTAACTTTTCAAACATTGCAGATTCCACAGAGACAGCTACCCGGATAGGATCACAGGCATTTACCTCATCTATTGTATCTTCATCTGTCTCACTAGAAACCTTGGAAAAGGCTTCTGCCAGAATCTCTCGAAGTTTGTCACGCAAAGAATCATTACATTTGATCATCGAAGTCAACTTAGGAGGGGCAACAGGCACTGATGATTGTTTTCTAATGCCAGAAGCTTGCTTCTCTTCCTTGTAGATCTTTTCAACCCTTACCGACTCACTATCACCAATCTTCTCAACCTTGACAGTCTCAGCTTTACTAACCTTTTCAACTTTGACATTTTCTGACCTTGAAACCGTCCGTTTTGAGTTTATCATTTCACCCTGACCAATCTTCTCAACTTTGACATTTCGGTCCACCTTTTCAACCAT
This sequence comes from Chimonanthus salicifolius, assembly GCA_013350335.1. Classification (NCBI taxonomy): domain Eukaryota; kingdom Viridiplantae; phylum Streptophyta; class Magnoliopsida; order Laurales; family Calycanthaceae; genus Chimonanthus; species Chimonanthus salicifolius. The sequence goes on from CM023539.1 coordinate 7,256,244, forward strand.
TACAGGCTCTGCCCTCTCAGATTTACTTTCAGCCTTCATAGGATGCTTGCTCTCAGAGCTGCTACTTTTCTTGTTGTTTTTGGCCGTCTCCTCAACGACTATGTTCTTCCAGATCTCAAGCAAATCAGAAGCCACAGCCCGGATCTTCTCCCTCGGATGTTTGGTGAGAACACGAAGGCGTTTCCCAACCTGAAATTTAAAAATATTTTTGGAAATAGAAATATTTATATAAAAAAAGCACGAAATGGATGCAACAAAGAAGTTTAGTTATCAAGCAAACAAGAATAGACAATCACTAAAAGAAAGAGAGTAAGAGGAACATAAGCCATAACAACATATTTGCCAGACCAACAGATACAGGAAGAGGTGCAAAAAGTAACTAATTTTACAATATTTCCTTTTGAGGTCCAATCTGCACTACACTGGGTTAAGTCTGTGGGGAGTGGCCCTTCATTGGAGTTACTAGGGATTGAAGTCTTGTGTCTCAACCACTAGGCCAACCCCTTGGGGTTTAATTTTACAATATTTTGTTAAAATATTTATCACTTTTCTGTCACCTTTTTTTTGGTAATGGCTTTTTGCCTAGAGTATTTTTTTAAGCAGTAACTGAAATTTATATTAGTACAAAATAAAGGTAGAAGAGAGATATGGCACTCTGATATAAGAGACATATACCAATGAGGCACAACACTAAAGCTTACACAATGAAAAAAAAAAACCCCAAAGCCTATACACAAAGGAAAGATCAAGAAAACAGGAGCATAGAATCTTAAAAATAAATCCACAAAGTCTTCTCTCTCAACTCCCACTTTCTCGAGGAAATCAACCGCTCCATTAGCAGACATCCTAACATGGTGAAAGGACATGACCATCCCTGAGCACAAGTCCCGAATTTCCCTTACTACTAGGATCAATCCCCAAGGTGAAATTTTCCTCCAGCCAGCCCCATCTGATTGCATTCACCAAATACCCTTCAATAATAAGTTCAACTCTTCCATACCTCATCCACAAAAGGAAAGCTTTCCTGATTCCTAACAAATCTACTTCGTTCGAGTCCCTCACCACCATAGAATCTAAAAAAACAAAGATCAACTCTCCCTTGGAATTGTATACCACTCCTCCTATGCCAGCTGGGTTGGGTATACCCCTCGCCTGCCTCATGCACATTAAACTTTAAAGAACCCTATGGGGGAGGGAACTAGTCAACCAGTCAGTTTCCTCTCCTTAGGACTACCCCTCAAACTCCTCCCGAAGCCAAGTATAAATCTCCATCTAACACTTTCAAAAACCTTCCTCCAACCTATTCACCTTATTCTCAAAGATCCTAGAATTTTTTTCCTTCCACAGGGTCCACAAAATAGCTGATGGTATGGCGTCCCAAGCCAACTTTTCCTCCCTCTAGAAGGGCAAAATCTCCAGCTATCCAATACATTTGGCGAAGAACTTCCTAAAAACTTATTCCAAATTACCGTGCCACCCCACACACAAAGAAGATGAAAATCTCCAGCCATCCAACTTTTTGTCACAGTAGCTGCCTAAGATAAATGAATGCAGGAAAAGAAAAGTAAGAACTGTTGCATTGCAAGGCAATACCCTCTAAAACAACCATTGTCTGTAAACCTGAAAACTTGACTCCACTCAAACAACCATTAAGTCAGGTAATTTGACAGAATCTGACAAGTTCCTTGTTCAGGGACAGTTGCTTGACTCAATGGCTTGTCAAGTACAGTTTGAGTGTTATTGGCTTTTTAACAAATCTTAGAGAATTAAGTTCCTTACATTAAGGACCTTTAGTTAAGACTTCAGGCCACTAAAATCGTATTCACTTTAATTAATCTACTCTCGGTCATGAAAAAGGAAACAAGGTACTAGAAAGATATTAGTCACAAGTAATTTCCAGCATGTGCCTCCAGGATATGCAAGAATACAGTCCACAATATGAAGCCCAAACTTCATAAAAAGAAGGAAAAAAGGTTCGTAAACTTCTTTTCCCCCATTTCTTGTAGAAAGATAATTTTATCACCAGATCTAGTTGAGGAGATCATAGATATTATCACTTCAGGAAGGCACCTGCCAACGTGCATCACGCTATCAGCAAGTTCTCTAGTCAATTCAGCAGTTAGATCTCTTCTGACTAGGAGCTTACTAGTGGGTACTTATTCTCCAGGGGCTTTTGGGTTCTGATTTGTTATTTGGGTGCTCTAGTAGCCTCATCTCAAGCCTCCTTGTATCTATTGCATTTTCAGCTTTTTCTAATTAAATTTCAGTCACCTTTCAAAAGATATATTATTAAATATCAGTCACCTTTCAAAAAATAAAATTATAAAATCTTTTAATTATTCCACTTCCCATAATCTATAGATAAAACTAAACCGTCACTCTTCTTATTCTTGCAAATATAAAAAGAAGGTAAACCAAAATAAATCAAAAGCTGTCTTAATAGCATCATTCACTTCTTCATCTAAAGGTAGTTAAAAATTAATTAAAAAAAGATATATAAAGATTGAACAAATAACACCAATAAAAGAAACACTTAACACCCACTGACCATGAAAAATAACGAACCATAAATTATCAACCAATTGTTTCTTACCTTGGGGAAAATTCAAATCATTAGACTAGAATGAAATTACTTATAAAAAAAACCACATCTTGCATAAAAGAAATATGTATGTGACATTAAAAAAAAGAAATATGTATGTGACTTAAAAAATAGAAATATCTATTAGTTTTATTTTCTTTTCCTGAATAAATGCAACATTAAACTAGGGTCACAACAGTGAGCACCATTCAACTTTACAAAATGCTCTAGTCAAAGCAGCTTATATTGCAAAACCAATTAAAGAATCCGATCTCCTAATTCCTTTTCAAAATTCGGATGCAATCAAAATGATAGAAAATCAAATCCACCATAACACATCAACAAACAAAAGATATCATCATCCCAGTAAAGACAATGAGAATGTAAGGTGTCTTTTGTCTCCTGCATGCTCAGCATGGGGCCACCGAAGATAATTGACTTCATAATAAAAAAAGAAAAAAGAAAAAGATACATAAGTAGTTTTATCTCTCTTGACATATCTTTCAGCATGGGACCACCAGAGAAAAGCCGTCTCTCTTTCTCACTCTCTAGAATTTGTTCTCTAAAGAAATGGTAACATGACTAGTGGTATTGAAGTCTCCAAAACAATTGTTTGCAGGACAATCCTAACAAAAGGCCAATGTTTTGATGGTAGAGATCATCCCATAGGCAAATTTTTTACTCAATGCCAATGAGTTGTCAGTTGTATAGAAGTACCATCAGAGTGAAGAGGTATCTATTAATACAAATAATTGCATCAGTTGCATCAAAACAAGCACTGTGATGGTTAGTTATCAGCTCACACATTTTTCACATAACGGACAATGGATTGTTAGATGTACAGAATAACTGCATCATGAGTGAAGACGATTGGAAAATTGGAGTGCCGAGGCATTTACACACAACTAGTGGCACTAGATGAACTAATGCAAGCATTTGGATAGTTGTCATCATCCATCATGTTCAATGAGCAATATATATATAATTTCTAATGAATTATGAGTCGTACAGAATAGCCATATCAAGATCAATAACTGATTAGACTACAGGAGTACCTGGGTATCCATATACAACTAATTGCACCAGATGCTCCAATATAAACATTTGGATGGTTGGACTCATCCAATCAGTACATTTTTCATGTAATAGACAACCGATTGTAAATTGTCCAAAATATCTGCATCAAGATTGATATTTGATTGGACTTTGAAAGTGCCTAGGTAACTACATGTTACTAGTTGCATTAGATGCTCCAATACAAGCACTTAAATGGTTGGAATCATCAAATGCACATTCTTAATGCAACATAAATTGTGATTTTCCAGAATAGCAATGTCAAGGTTGATAATTATAGATCAATTGAAGTGCCCAGACATCTCAATACAACTAACTGCAAAGGTAACCCAACACAAGTATTTGGATAGTTGGGATTCACTGTATCCACACATTTTTCATGCAAAGGTCAACAACAGGTTTGAAATTTGCCAAATACTCACCACTTCAAGATTGATAATTTTATATGCAACTAGTTGCACTATTTTCTCTAAACAAGCAGCAGTATCCTGATCACTCATTAAAGAAAACTAGAATTCCTTGAAATTCCTGATACGGTTGGGATTCAGATAGCAATGCACTTTCCTGGAAAATAATTTTTTAAGATAAGTGGCTGAACCCATTTCAAATTTTGGGTCATCATCAAAGCAACTTATCCCGTCTATCAGGAGTTGGACACTTGTAATCGGACTCGAACCCACAATCTTTATTGTCGAAATCTATTTCTATTTTTTCAGTTAAAATGATTTTTTCCAACGAAAGCATTTTTCTTTCCGAACAAGCAAAAAAAGATTCCAGGGGAACTAGAAACAAACACAAAATCTTTTGGTTCCCCATTCATTATCACAATCAAAAGGACTCAAAATCCTGAATGAAATCCCGAATCTCCAAGAAATCCCAGAAACATACCAAAGAAACCACCGATCGAAGATGAAATCAAAGATGTTGGGAGGATGAAAAAAGGGAGACCTGCGTGGAGACAAGAAGCTGCATCGTGACAGGGAAATCCCTGAGACGCTTCAAGGCATCGATGCATCGCGCTTCGTCAGGTCCACCGGAGGAAGAAGATCCGTCCGTTGACACCACCGCATCTGCTGCTTTTTTCGCAGCTTCGAAGATCTCCAGAAGCTCTTTCTCCATGGATTCTGCAGCTGCAATCTGGATTGGGTCTAATCAAAACCCAGAGTGAGGGAGAGAGAGAGAGAGCAAAGGGATTTTATTGTTGGTATCAGATGGGGCACCACCTATATTTTTTTTAACTAGGGCACAACTTGCTGTTTTTCGTAAAACGAGTTGCGTTGAGTCTGATTTGGTGGACTCGGGTTATCTTGTAGAAACCTCTCTAACTCTGTATTACAAGTTTCAACTCGATGTGATTGTTGAGCTAGCTAACGAGTTAAATAAGTTAGAAATATTTTATTTTTATTATTTTTAGATTTGCTTTGAAAGTAAATTCTTGAACTAATTTATAAATGAGCTTTAAAGAACTGGTTCATTATCTCTCAAATTAGAATTTTACATTTACTAGCTCAGTGAATAATGTACTCTTATCTTTTGCAATCAAAGTGACCCATTTTGATAAATGATTCAAATCAATTTGATTTGTTTAATAAATAATCCGACTTCAATTAAATACTCTTATAAATGGGTTGACGCGGCTTAAACTCAAAAATAAATGAGTAGACTTCATTATTGTCTATCACATGCAATTATATGAGGTCTAAACCAATTTAAGAGATAGTTTTGATATGTGTCATATTAGAAAATTCTATTTAACTAAGTATATGAGTAGATCCTAATTGAATCTGATCCATTCCGAACCGAAATTAAAAGGAAATCAAACTGACTATACCCAACAAGACCGAACCCAAATAAATCCAACCCAAGTAAAATCTGACCTGATCCATTGCCATGTCTAGGACCAATTCTTCCCAATTTGTTAATAAAGATATGTTTGTGAAATGAAAATTTACTTTTGTATAAAAATTAAGGTAATTTTATAAAACGCAAAATGATTTTCTAATTCACTTTTTTATTTTTTTATATTTGTTAATAGATGTGAATACATACGTAAAAAGTAAATTTTCCTATTTAAACAATCATTTTTCAAGAAAACCACTTTCTTGAGGAAGATAAAAAAAAGTTAGATTTTCCTTCTAACATTCTACCGTACACAACTCAATCATTTTTGAAGGTTTGTACGCATGAAGAATCTAGTTTTAACTCTATATTAATTTTATTTTCAACCTTATTAGTGGTATGAACTGCCTAATACTTCCCTTCTCTAATTACATTGATCTTATCAATTGTCTTTTGTACTACCCTACTGATTAAATAAATATAATTTAAAAAAAAAACTCAAGTACTTTTATAATCATTATAATTTTTTTTAAAGTGAAGGTATTCAAGCGTCTCACCTCGGACCAATTCTTAAGGCATGTGTAAACCTTTCAATTCGCACACTTCAAGTACAGAACAATAGAGAGTATCCCTTTTTTGTGTTAAAGGAGCCTAATTCCCCCGGCTTCCCGTTATAATCATTATTTATTCATTGATTAGTATTATTACTACTTTTGGAGCATTAGATTGGCAGATAATCTATGTTAGAAATCGTGACATGATAAATTGATAATATTCTTCAAGTATTACTTATTCTCAAAAGCTAATTATTGAGAATCTATAAGAGATAGTTTAAGATTAGACTCTGATACCACTTGTTAAGACAAGTCAATCTAATAGGTGGAATAATTCAAATCTTTTATAAATTCCTAAATCTCCCTTACACTTATATTATGAGATATTATGAGACTAGTTTGCAGTCAGTCCGAATCAACCAAATGAAAAATTAGGTGAAAACAAAATTAACAAAAAATTAATACCAGAGATTTGATCAAATATAGAGTGTTTATAAAAAGACTAAGTGGAGAGGGGACAAGACAAGAGATTTTGATCAACTAAGCTTATTGTGAACTTTGTAGAGCAACAGAAAAAATTCAATAGAGATATTTTGGATGAAATCGTAATCATTTTTATTTATTTTTTAAAAATTATTTTATTTCTTCGATATTCTAAAGAATTCATCCTTTTAGAACATTTTTCAAAAATATCCTTTTTATCCCAAGTTAATATATGCTTTATGGATGCCAATATAGAATTTTTAAAGTTGGAGTATAATGTCCTATTATTTTATACAAAATGAAATAAGGATTTTAGTTTCGACAAAATATTTAAAAAAAAAAATTAAAAGCATTTGATATCTCTAATCATTTGATTTTCAACTTCAATTATCAATTTTGATGGCCATTGGCTTGCGGGTTCAAGTTCTCATGGCTAGTGGACTCACCCGTGGGGGTTTTACACTAGGTATCCCGTGATTTCCACACATAAATTCAAAAAAAAAGAAAAAATTGACATTTTAGCTGAGATAGAGGGTTTTTTTTAATATTTGGATGGAGCCCAAAATCATGCCCAACTTCAAAGTTTGAATCTACTAGATTAAAATCTGTTTAACATATGTTAAGTCATGATAAAAATATGTTATTAAAAAAATAATAATAAATATTTGATATTTTAAGATTTTTGTAAATTAATAGAGATTCTTTCGGGGATTAATAAAAATATTAGATCTTCTTTCAAAATATCACAGTTAAGTAGTCAGTGCAAAACTTGTTTTTTAGAATGAATTGCCTTGAGTTAGATTTGCTAGACTCTGATTATAATGATTTTCTATTTTATTTTATTTATATCAAATTGTTTGTTTTGAGGACACAATATTTTATAAAAGAGTTTGCTTTTAATCAAAATATACTCTCAATAAATTTTCTATTTTATCTAATTTTCTAAGTATCTTTTGTATTTTTTAAATTGAAAAAATTCAGGGTACCTTCTATTTAAGCATGTTATGCTTTCTAAGATAGGAGACCTTGAAAATTATTAAAAAAAAATGTAAATACATAAATGACATTTATAAACTCATAGTGTTTTCAATTGACAAAAATAAAAAACTTTAGGATAATAAATAATGGAAATGATAAGCGAATAAAAATAAAGATTAATTGGGTCAAAGAAAAGGAGAAATTGTCATCAATTTGACCTGTTTTGGGTCTTGGAACAAACTTTATTTTAAAATTTTAATAGTCAAATATAAAAATAGTTTTGGTCTAAGGCTAGAGAATACTTCATTTGCAAGGTAAAAAAAAAGCCTATTTAAGTTGAAAGAGGCCCAAAGTAGCATCGTCAAAAATATGGTTCTCGGGATATTAACGGCGATTGATAATATTAGAATATTTTCAAATTCTTGGATTTTTAATGAAAATTTAATGGGAAAATCTCTCGGAAATTGTAATATTTAAAAATAAAAAAAATATTAATAAAATAAAAAAAAATAAGAAATTTACCAGAATATTTTTGCGATATTACCATTTATCGCATTTTAAATGCGATTTTTATCGGAAATTTATCGCCGTGCCAATAAAAATGCGTTTTTAATGTAGTAGTGGTATTTTGTCGATAAAAAACGTGGTAAATTTGAAAATACCATCGATATTTGTCACAATGCAAAGTAGTACTACAGGAATTTGAATTCATCTTGATTATAAGCATATGAGTGTAGATCATTGTGTTTGTAAGTACAATGATAATCAAATATATTTAGATATGCTAATTGTCAATCAAGATATTGAAAATATTGATATATTGGATAAAGAATTATTCAATCTTTCAATATTATGACCTAGAGTAGGTGCAATCAGGGGCTTAAAAAACGTTATCGGCTGATATTTTTCACTCTCCTCTTATTTTTTTTTAAAAATAGCGATATCGGCCGATATGCGGCTCTCCAAAACCGTTTCATATCGGCCGATACGATATGTATCAGCCGATATTTGTACCCCTTGGTGCAACAAATATTAAGAACGGAGATTAACTGCGACAAAAAATAAAATTTGGTTGTTATTGAAGAAATATATTGAGTAAGTATTTTAAATTTCATGAACGTTGTTAAACTTGATACTACAATACTTTCAAATCATTTCATGTTACTAGCAAAAATGCTCACTAAATAATAATGAAATTAAAAAAAAATGATATTTCTTCTTCAACTTTATAAATCTTGATACACGTTTCAAATTACTAAATTGTTTGTTAATTCAAGTAAAAGGCATTGGGTAGCAAAAAAAATAGAGTTTTAATGTTTTTTATGTAAATGGGTCAACTTGGGCCTATTTACATCAGATAATTTAGAGTATGTTTATACAATAATATTTCATAAACTTTTAATAGAGTTGCTTTTGGTATCATAGTTATCTTAAGCATTATCTTTTTTCCGGGCGAATTTTAGAGAATTGTTTTATAAATAAATTTGTCAAATTTTATGACTAATACGTTGAAATTGTCTATCTTTGACATTTTAAAATATGACACTTGACATCCTTATCAAATGTACTTCTTCTGAATGCTTTTCATCCCACTAACACAAGCCCATTGATTATCATAATATCTAACTAGCACAATAATCTTCACAAATGTATTAAGAAACATATGGTAGGAAATATTCTACAATGTAAGCTACTTCATTGTGGATTAGATAATTAATTTTAGTTATGACTCACTGTAACACCCATTGCTGATGGTGTGTGGGAAAAAGTCCCACGTTGCCCAGTGTTGTTGGGTGTAGAGAGATTATAAGAGGGGGCAACCTCTCACCCATCACGAGGCCTTTTGGGCCAGGCTCAAAGTACAATAATGCGGGTCCGTGGGGCTCAAAAAGGACAATATTGTGATGGAGTCGAGTCGAATCGTTGCACTGTTGTTTGTGTGTGTGTATCCTTTGTCAGTGTGACATGACAGAACTGGGGACGACTCTGCTCTTGAGGAGAGTATGTTGTAACACCCAAGCTGGTGTGTTGAAAAAAGTCTCACATCATCTAACTGCTGGGTTTAGAGAGAATTTTATAGGGAGTCGTCCCTCACCCATTACGAAGCATTTTGGGCCTGACCAAAAGAAAAATTATGCAAAGCGGACAATATTGTGATAGGGCCAGATCGGGTCGTCTGATTCATATTTATGCTTATCCACATTTTTTTTTTTAAAAATTGGATTTAAACTTAATTTAGACCTACTTAGAGATACAAACACATTTGACTAAGCTGAAAAAATACAAGTTATTAAAAACATAAAGTCTCTAATACTTAATTCATTGATTCAAATTAATTCTTAACATGCTTCTTAATTATATATCTTTCAAATTAATTCATTCTTTTCTTTTAATAAATAAACTGTATAAAAACTTATCTTTTCTTGCTAAATCTAACGTAGACTAGTATTTTTCTACCGAGATGTAAAAGCCTTGTGTGGGGCTTATTTAATGATAGATGTCTTGAGACGGTTATTAAATCTTCTAGATTTAGATCCAATCAAAATTGATATCTATTTTATGTATCTTTGTCATTGAAATAAGCATCATGAGTAAAAAATTATATGATAAAATAATTAAATCTTATTTTTGATAGCTTAATAAATATTATAATAAAAATATTTTTTTAAAAAAAATTATATTATTAGAGCCTTGATCATGGGCATCCATGAGACCTCATTTTCTCATCTAATTAGAAATCTCTCTGTGAAAGATCACCAAGGCACTGATGTGCAATATACTATCCTAAACATTCATATGTGAATCTATTAATTAAAATGATGATGAGTCTCTTTGAAAGATTTTTTTTAAATACGATAAAAATATTTCTAATTGAATTAGTTAAATTATATTTTAATTAATAAATGAATTTAATTTAATTAAAATTTATTAACTTTAAAATATGACTCAATTAGTAGTTAAAATTATTTTATAAGTTATGTATTAAAAGAAAAAATTCAAATAAGTGGATAAGAATCCCATTTCATGAGCCCATATTTAAGTGTCGGCGTGGCGGCGGCTCTTCATCGTTAATATCGTTACTCACTACACTGTATGAGCGTGAGACTATTGTTTTTAAAAGGCCACGTGTCCTAAATTTAAGCAATTCGAACAGACAATTCCGTGCAACACATGCGACAATAGACAAGCGTATCTGACTCCGTCTTATATTTCCCGTTCGGCTGTAAGGGGCATAATGGGAATAAGAACAAAAGCTATAAAAAGTTGCCCTGTCAGCGGCCATCACCGTCCAACCGCGGCAAGATTCGTGCTGCTCCTTTCGTCTCTTCTTGCCCTCGCTCGCATTCATTCCATCTCATCCCCTGCAAAAGAATACCGCTCCGATCCAAACGCTAGCTCTCATCTTCCACCAAAAGATCCAATCTCTATCAAATCACTCTTTAGAATCTGAACTAGATCCACCACATTTCTGCGCGCAACGGGTCGCTGCGAAAATGCCACACTCTTCGGCCATTCTTCGATTCAGGGCATTAAAAGACGCCTGATCGAGTTCTCTCTGTGCTTTTCGAGAAGACAGCTTTCGTATCGGTGGAATTTTCGCAAATATTGGCGATATTATGGTTTTCGAATCAAATTCCTGGGACTGAGAGCGGATTTGGTGTTTGATCGTTGAATTTGAGCTGATTAATGCTTGAATGAGTGAATTACTGCCAAATGCAGTGACCTTATGTGTTTTTTTTCTTTTGGCTTGCATTGGCAGAGGTAGGGTTTTCTTGGTAAAGTTTTGTTTTTTCCCCCTTATACTCCTTGTGTTTGTTCTTGTGTATTTTTCTTGATGCCTGATTTTTACTTTTTAAGAGACGATTTTAAATCAGACAAGGATTTAATTTGTAGATTGACTGTGGAATGTGAAAATCTTACGGGCATGCATTTTCTGCTGAAATTTCTGGGTTTCCTAGTGTTGGCGGAGTTTAATTTTTTGTAAGAGAGTAAGAAATTATTTGTAAGAAAGATTTTTTTTGGGAAATTAAAAAATGGATACGGAGAATTTTTTTTTTTTCCGGAAATTGTTGGACTTCTTCCCCCACAACCATATTTGATTTTTCAGTGCTGGATTGATTGGAATGGTTTTTTTTTTTTTTTAAATCTCATTTGTGGCTTTTTTTTTTTTTTTCTGCAGATTATTGAGTTTTTGCCTCAACTCCATTTGAAGGGGCAGATTAGCTAATTAGCTTTGAGGCTGGTGATTTGTTCAACTTCTCTACTTTTGGTATTTAAACCTGAGCTCTAGCTTGTTATTTCTGGTTTATATGAGAAAAGGCGAGGTGGCATGGCACTAGACTAAATGAAGTTTTGAAATGTGGTACTCCCGATTGCACTTGTATTTGTTTAATTTTCTACTTCTGGATCTTGACCTCTGCAGCTATGGTTAGTTTATGGTGACTGAACAGTGGAAATTTGGTAAATTTGTAGGTTTTCAGTTTTCCTTGTCTGTATAGGCCTGGTGTGCATTTTTGCATTATATGTAAATGGGTTCATAACATTTCCAAGTCAATTCAACTTCATTTGGGCAGGAAAAAGCAAGAAAGATCATAGAAGTGGAGGTTTTGACATCAACAATCCTTATTCCCTGTAATTTGGTTCTTTGAGCAGGTAGAAAGGGGAAGCTGTCTCCTGTTTTTGTTATTGTACCATACAATCAATGGCAGATAATTATTATGAAGGATGTTCTAAAGAATGAGAATATGATAATGTTCAGTAATTAGTATTGATAATCTAAAATGTGGATTTAAACTCCAGATGGATTGTGTTGTCAATTTTTAGCCAATGGTCAATGGAATCCTGAATTCCTCTGGCTTGATTCATTTTTGCCGATGTCCAGATGAGAAAGAAATTGACTTGGACAAGTAATTTGTGGCTGTGATGATTATAAGTCTTAGAGTTCCCTTCTCCTTTTCCATATGTGTTCATTGAGAGGTCATTTATGACTTCAGGTCAACCATTGGTGTTATCACCTTCTTGTGCTTCAGATCCTTCATCTATAGTACCATCTCCAAATTTTGGTTCATTTAGCTGTCTCTGCCACAATGCGTCTAGTTCCTCTTTAAGTTTTGAAGATGCTCTAAGTCGCTCTGTCGATTTAAAGGATGATGACACCATATCGAATGATCAGGTGATTTCTGAAGATTCTGATTCCACAGTGACTGCAAGAAGATTTCAATCAGCTGAGTCACAGTTCTTTCAACGGTTTCTGCTGGAATGCCCGCCACAAGAAGGGAAATGACTAGTATCCTGGGGTGCTATGGAGCTTCAGGAAAATACCACAGACGTTTGAAATTTCTGGGGCTCCTTTGGAGCAGGAAAAGTTAAATAAATCTCAGCGAGTGCGCCACAAGTGTGTGCAATTTGAAGATGCAATATCTGCAGAAGAGAATCCGAGGATAATTTATATTAATGATCCAAGGAGAACAAATGACAAGTATGAATTCACAGGAAATGAGATCCGAACCAGTGAGTACACAGTGATCACGTTCCTGCCCAAAAATCTGTTTATCCAATTCCATCGAGTTGCATACTTGTATTTCTTGGCAATAGCTGCTCTGAACCAGCTCCCACCACTTGCTGTCTTTGGAAGAACTGTTTCTCTTTTTCCACTTCTCTTTGTGCTTGTTGTCACAGCAATTAAAGATGGCTATGAAGATTGGCGAAGACACAGATCTGATCGGAAAGAAAACAATCGAGAATCCCAAGTGCTTCTATCTGGTCGGTTTATGATGAAGAAATGGAAACAGATACGTGCTGGTGAGGTTGTGAAAATATGTGCTGATGAAACAATGCCATGTGACATGGTTTTGCTTGGGACAAGTGATCCAAATGGAATAGCATATATTCAGATATGAACCTGGATGGTGAATCAAACTTGAAGACAAGATATGCTAGGCAGGAGACAGAATCAGCAACATTTGAAGGAGTGGCCATTTCAGGAGTTATCAGGTGTGAACAGCCCAATAGAAATATTTTTGAATTTACTGGCAACATGGAATTCAATGGACGTAGGGTTCCACTTAGCCAATCAAATATTGTTTTGCATGGCTGCCAACTCAAGAATACAGATTGGCTTGTTGGTATTGTTGTATATGCTGGTCAGGAAAAGAAAGCAATGTTGAACAGTGCAGTGACCCCTCCTAAAAGAAGCAGACTGGAAACTTACATGAACCGGGAAACCCTTTGGTTGTCTGTTTTTCTCTTTGTCATGTGTGCAATAGTGGCTCTCGGTATGGGACTATGGCTCCATCGCCATGGGGATTGGCTTGATACTTTGCCTTTCTACAGGAAGACATATTTCACAGATGGGCCAGATAATGGAAAGGAGTGCAAGTATCATGGGATTGTGATGGAGACTTTTTTCTCTTTTTTGAGTTCTGTAATTGTATTTCAGATCATGATACCTATATCTTTGTATATCACCATGGAGTTGGTTAGGTTGGGGCAATCATACTGTATGATTGAGGATGTACAGATGTATGACAGTAGTTCTGATTCAAGGTTCCAGTGCAGATCATTGAATATTAATGAGGATCTGGGTCAGATATGGTACATCTTTTCTGATAAGACCGGGACACTCACTGAAAACAAGATGGAATTTCGAAAAGCGAGTGTGTATGGGAAGAATTATGAAAACTCGATCAATCATCCAATGCAGGAAATAAGCGTTGCAGGTATGCTCTCTCTCTCTCTCTCTCTCTCTCTCTTCTGCAAACACTCTCTCCCTCTTTCTCTCTCTTCTGCAGACATCTATTGGACCTTTTATCATTTGGTGGTGTTGATGTGGATGACTGATTTTAGGACTCTAAACACAATCTAGCATGTCAAATTGTCACTTGGTTGATGGTTGGAAACTTCGCCAAGGGTCAACAGAAGTGAAAAGTGATTTCCTTGATGGTCATTCCCCTTACTTTAGGAAAAAAGGGCTTCATTTGGGGCCCAATGTTCTCTTAGAGAATGCAACGTCGAATAGGTGAACCTGCAGATCTAGATCCAAACAGGTCCTAAGACAAATAGTGGAAAATAAGTGAAATAGATAATAAATCCAAATGGTAAAGTGCACAACAATACCAATTTTGGCAAGAAATGAGCACAAAAGATGGCTCAGAAATGATCAGATACAGCAGATCTCTCCAACAGTCAAGGGTGACTGGCATGGTGAAGCTTGAGGGAGAGATGCCAAACGATGTGCTAGATCCAGGGTATTGAGTTCACCATTGTCGGTAGGTTTTGTGGAAAAACAGAAAACATAAAATTCCTGACCTTTTTTGCTTCAAAAAATCCAGAAATCCAGAGTTAAAACAGAAAACATAAAATTCCTGACCTTTGTTTGCTTCAAAAAGTCCAGAAATCGAAAGTCTGGGGAAGGAGGTGAATCACATGGTGTGGTGATGTTGTAGGTGGGTCCCACCCATGATGAATAGTGGTCGGAACCAAAAACCTTGCTTTGCATACCATGTTGTCGACTAAAAAAGAGCAAAACTATCCAAAAGTGGGTCCCACTTGCTCAAAATCCTTGAAACAGCCAGTGAGAAAGAAAAAAGGGGCAAGGGCGACTATGATGAAGGAGGTACCATGCCCTGATGCTAGAAATCAAGCCAGATGTGAAGGTAAAATAGTAAAATCTTGCAGATTTGATGCGCCTGTGGCCAAACAAAACAATGAAAAAATGGACCCCACAAGTCAACACTCCATGCAGTCGACCATACGGATCTCTCCGACAGTCAAGGTTGACTGGCGTGGTGAAGTTTGAGGGGGAGATGTGAAGGGATATGCTAGATCTAGGGTATTGAGTGCACCACTGTCGGTAGGTTTTCTAAAAAAAACAGAAAATAAAATTCCTGACCTTTGATCGCTCCAAAAAATCCAGAGTCTAGGGAAGGAGGTGAATCAAATGATGTGGTTATTTTGTGGTGATCTTGTTGGTGGGCCCTACCCACGATGAGTAGCGATGGGAACCAAAAACCTTGCTTTCATCAATGTTGTTAAAACCGGATCGGGCGGCAACCGTCTTCACTACGGTTCGGTTTTGTAGAAAAATCGGCTGAGCTAAAAAACTGCAAAAAACTGTGCTGACCCGTGGGTCAACACGATTTTCTTAAATAACCCGCAACCCATTAAAATCCTTTTTAAAAATTAAAAAAATCAATTTAAAAAAATTCAAAAAAACTTGTTTAAAATTTTTAATTTAATATTATGTGCCCTAATGGGTCACATATAAGCCTGCCCAAATATGGCCGCTCACATATCCCAGCCCAAAGAGGTTGAGAACTGTTCTTGTCTCACTCTCACCATCCCTCATTTATGGCCATCAGCGATGGCTTACCCTTTCCAAAGTTCGATGTGGGATTGGGGCAATGGGAGTAACTTGCTAGTAGTCCAACCCTGCTTCCATCGGTGGAACTTGTTTAAGCAGAGCATAAGAAGCCTATTTTTAAGAAAATATAAAACATAATCTCCTTTATATATTGGATGTCAAATTCAAATGAAGTGACAGTGGTTGCAAGGACAGATTTTAAGGAATAAAGATTGAGATTTTCGCAAAAATACCTTGTAAGGTGCGATTTTCAGATTCGGGAGTGATTCCTTGAGCGAGAGGCTTGGCGTGAGGCTTGGTGTGAGGCCTTATTCTCTTCAGGTACTTATTTCTTCTTCTTCTTCCCTTCGTCTCTCTTCATCCTCCATCTTCTTGTTCTTCCCTTCGCTGCCCCAAACTAGATCTACCCCTTTTTGGCTTCCGTTCCTCTTCCGATCCCCTTTTTCCCCTTTCCTTGCTGCCGTCTCCTTCTTAGTCCCTGCTTTGCCGCCGTCTCCCTCTTCCCCTTTTGTTATCATCGTGAACCCTAGCCCCTTCCCTTGTTTTTTATTATTTGCCTTTTTACCATTTTACCCTCCCTAAGTTATCCAATTAAAATAGGCCTTTATGACTAAATGGTCTGATTGCTTGCACTGCATCTTGAAAGTTATTCTATTATTTGTGGCTTGTTTATATCGTTAAGATACCACACCATTATCCTCAAAGGGTCAGTGACAATTAATACAAAAAATCACTTAATAATATAAATTTTTTTAAAAAAAAAGCATCAAATATTACTTTGTGGGCTATACGGCTAGTCCAGCCGGTTATTTAGAAATTATTTAAATTAAATTGCTAGATATATGATAAAGTATAAGAGACTTAATCAGAATAAAATAAAATTAGATTCGTCCACCCAAATTTTGTTTATAAATTTTCATCTATAAAATATTTTTTTTTATATCTCAAAAAATTTAACATCTAGCTTTTTATTTTTCAAGTTTTAAAATTTTAATTCAACTCATCAATTAAACCTAGTCAGTAATTTAATATTATTTATAATATAATATTCATAGCATGGGTTTGATTGAGTTTGACCATGGTTGAAACTTATTTAATCCGACCTTCCATCGAGATGGTTCGCTTCACAGACCGGTTTTTAAAACATTGCTCTGCATACCATGTTGTCGACTAAAAGAGAGGAAATGAAGGCATGGGGAAAAAGGAGAAAAGAAAATGGATATTGTTGTTGTATTTTCTATATTTTCAGCAGAACAGCAGAAGAAAGTAGATCATTTATAGACATGAAAATACAACAAAAAAGGAAAAACACCATAAAGGGTAGTCAACCAATATGGTGATCCTAGGGACTATGGAAAAATAAAGTACTCATGATTACAACATCTTACAACAATGACAACAAAAATGTGTATTCTAAGATGTTGAGGTGCAACTTGGGCGGGGCCTAACCTGAGCCCACATGAAAGTCCCAAAAAAATTTATGGGCCTAAATTATGAGGCTCGAATTAGAATTTGGGTTGGGTTTGGGCCTAGTACATGAAAGCTTGAGTTGAGCCCAAAAGACCAAATTTTAGCTATAATTTCTAAAATTTAATTTTCTTTAATTAATTTTGTATATAAATTATAAAGTTTATGTAATTTATTGTATATATTTTAGTAAAATAAAAAAAAACTTCCACTTTGGGCCCAAATAAGCTTGAGCCTGAATAAGCCCACATATATTATTTGTGCTTGAAATTGGGCTTGGGTTCTATAAGTACAATTGATAGGCTTGGGTTTGACTAATTCGGGTTGACCCGGGCTTGGGCTCGGGCTCGGGCTTGGACTTGAGCCCTTTAATTGCAATTTGGGCCTAGGCTATGGAAAACCTAAAACCCAACTTGGCTCACGAGAGTTGTAGCCCTACTAAGATGGATTAGTAAAGATATTATGAATGAGAAAATGAGAGAAAGTCTCTTAAGGTGGTTTAGACATGTATGTAGGAGACCACAAATGGTCTCTATTGGTTAAATTGATAAGATGCAATTGAATGAAACAAGAAAAGAGAGGAAGACTTTTAAAAACTTGATCGGAAGGGGGTAAAGGACGATACGGACGGTTGTAGGCCAATAGAGGATATGGTCTTTGATAGGACAAAATGGAAGAGAATTAGAAAGCTGACCTTAGATAGATGAGATGAGTGGCTTTCATGATGATGATGTATGTTATTGAGGTGTCTTACCATGGCATAACTGGAAATGTTGAGATGTAATGGCAATTTCTCCTTTTCTTTGCCAAGTTTATTATAGATTTGTAGGTGTGATGAGATTGTGTGACTGTGTACTAAATCATTATATGTCATACTTTCTATTTGGCACACTTACTAGGACGCCATCATGTGTGCTTTCTTCGGTGCCTTACATTTAATAGAAACTTCGATGGTGATCCATGGTGTAGCTTCACATCTCACCAACGATTGGATCTGAAAAACAGCGAAAGCCCATTGAGTGGTTTGAAGACTACGCAAAGGCCTGATGATCTTGGCAAGTGGCTTCTTATGTGATGAAGGTAAAAAATCTGGGTGATCCTGAATTTTTTAGTAATGCTTGTGAGTTCTATAGAAATTTTGGATGGATTCTACTTACGTTTTGATCAGTGCTAGGAACTTGGGTTGGTTTTTATGTAGTTACCTTTTTAACACACTTTTGTTTAGAAATTTTTATGGCTACTAACAAGTAACAATAACTGGCTTTAGATCCATGTAGGGGCTGTGATTAGCAATTCTTTCAGGGTTTTCATTTGCTTAAGTGCTGTCACATTTAGAGGGAAAAAAAACAAATATTGCCCTACCGAATGCTTATGCTATCTTGATGCTTAAATGAAATAGTTGCCTGTATTTTTCTTCTAGTTCTTTTAATTGGGATAAACTCTTCGCTATTTTCTATCTGATCAAGGAGACTTTGGTATGCTTTTTCTTTCTACATGATTTCTATGTTCAGCATTGAGTGAAGACTTGCACATGATTTCTGTGTGTGCTTAACCGATATTTGTTTTTTTTTTGTTTGTGGCCACAGAAGTGTTAGAAAGGTGGAGATGGAAGCTTAAGTCAGAAATCAATGTTGACGCTGATCTTGTGGCCTTGTTGCGAAAAGAATTTGCTGGATATGAAAGAATTGCTGCACATGAGTATTTCCTTACTTTGGCAGCTTGTAACACTGTTATTCCAATAGTTACCCGGTCTTCGTCTAGTTGTGTAAACAGGGAATTAGAGGAAGATGTGGAGGCCATTGACTATCAGGGGTGAATCTCCTGATGAGCAAGCCTTAGTTGCTGCAGCTTCCGCTTATGGCTACACTCTTCTCGAGTGTACATCTGGTCATATTGTGATTGATGTCTATGGTGAGAGACTAAGGTAGAGTTCATTAATTTCAAATTTATGGCTATTCTGGATGTAACCATTCTGTCACGTTTTATAAAACAATTGTGCTGTCTTCTGAAATGAAGTAGAACATGTCACAAAAATATATATTTTTTGGTTATGTAATTAATTTTGCTATTTCACTGTCTTGATATTTGTTCATTTTTTCCCTAAAAAATGTTTGTTGATGTTTTGAAAGTTTTGATTTCACATTCAATACAGGTTGGAGCTACTGGGTCTGCATGAGTTCAACAGTGCGCGCAAAAGAATGTTGTTATTAGATTTCCCAACAATGAAGTCAAGGTTTTAGTAAAAGGTGCTGACAGTTCCATGCTTGGTATTCTGGCAAAAGTTAGTGAAAATAACGGCCACACAGTTGCTGCATTTGATGATATAAGACAGGCAACACTGAATCATTTGACTGAATATTCATCACGGGGCTTGCGAACCCTTGTTGTTGCTGCCAGGGTTCTTACTGATGCTGAGCTTGAGGAGTGGCAGTGCAGCTACGAAGAAGCAAGCACTTCTTTGACTGAGAGATCAGTGAAGCTACGGCAGACTGCAGCTATTATTGAGTGTAATCTAAATGTCCTCGGTGCCACTGGAATTGAGGACAAATTGCAAGATGGTGTACCAGAAACCATAGAGTCCCTCTGGCAAGCAGGAATCAAGGTCTGGGTTCTTACTGGAGACAAGCAAGAGACTGCTATTTCAATTGGACTCTCATGTAAACTCCTTGCCCAGAATATGCAGCAGATTGTTATCAATGGTAATTCAGAGGATGAATGCCGAAATCTCCTGGCTGATGCTAAAGCCAAATATGGGATAAAACCATCCAAATGCAGGAATAAAACATTAAAAGGGAGAAAGTATATTGATGATGATCATCTTGAGATTCCTGATGTCACTAGAGCTTCTTCTAACATGTCTTTTTCTGAAAATGGATCACAAACTGTAAATGATGTTATTAGTGCTGGTGATATTCCACGACGGTGTGTGGGGAAAGTGCAAGCAAGACAACTGCTCCATTGGCACTCATAATTGACGTGAATAGTCTTGTTTACATTTTAGAGAAAGACCTGGAATCTGAGGTATGGCCCTTCTCACCTGAGGAAAAATTTATACTCATCATTGTGATTGGGTGCACATTATCATTTTTCCCTTATTGCCATATCACTATTTGAGAAATTATTTTTTCCCTTGTGAAATCCTTGCTCTATTGGCAGTATCTTTTGAATGTGTACTAACGTGCTAAACCTTAGTTGCTTTTACTGGTGAAGTACGGATGCATGTTTAAAATTGTCTCATCATATGGTTTCTGACATCTACAGCTTTTTGATCTTGCTATTTCATGTCGGGTTGTTCTGTGCTGTCGAGTTGCTCCTCTGCAAAAAGCTGGGATTGTTGATCTGATTAAAAGTAGAACAAGTGACATGACACTGGCCATTGGTGATGGTGAGTTAATCTTTTTGTTCACTTATGCTATGTACTAATCAATGCGCATCTCCTTTATGAAGTCTGGTATCAGCATTTCTATCGAGTTGCTTCCTGTCTGAAATCTTGCATTTCCATCCTCTTTTCTGAACTTTTTTCTTGTCATCAGTCTATTTCTATGTAGTTTCTCGATTTAAAATTCAGGTCCTCATAAAGCAATGGTTGCCACTGGCATCTCTCTTGCAGCTGGATGTCACTGTCCTGTCATGTCAATTGCTTTTCCTCTATCCTGGAGAGAGGATTTTCTGTCTTTGATTGGATGTAATCTGTCACAGTAAGGTACCTTCTCTTGCTTTATGTCCACTGAGTACATTCTTGGCAGGGGCTAATGATGTTTCAATGATTCAAATGGCGGATGTTGGTGTCGGCATATGCGGTCAGGAAGGACAGCAAGCAGTGATGGCATCGGATTTTGCCATGGGACAGTTCCGTTTTCTCAAGAGACTACTACTAGTGCATGGTCATTGGAACTATCAGCGTATTGGCTATTTGGTTTTGTATAACTTCTTTCGAAATGCCGTCTTCGTATTGATGCTCTTCTGGTATATATGGTTTTGTCCTTAGACCTGTGGTCTGTCGTTTTTGTTTCCTGTTTGTTTCTGATAATGTTCCAACGACTTTACTCTTTTAATTCTAACCATGTTTTTGTGCCCTTATTTCTCTTACCTGTAAAACTTAACAGAATGCTGAACTGCTGAGGTAAATTCTTTCTTGACATTGGATGATTATGGTACAAATCTATAATAATTTTGGAACCATATAAACTAAAACAATATGTTATTAATAAATTATAATGAAAACAAATACCTGGAAGGCGCTTGATCAACCGTCAGATTGGTCCAATTCACAAATGAACGACTTAGATGATGTAAATGGATGGCTCAAACCAAATCCTCAAATCCCTTGCTAGATCAGTGTAGAATCTGGGCTATCCATGGTTGGATTTGTCTCTATCCATGGTCAGACATTAGAAACAAGCATAAAATCATCATCCAACCATGTTGAGGAAAAGTCTAGATTCTGATGTATTCTTTTTTGTTGGCGTCCCATGATGTCTTCATCAATTCTCTCCGACTTGGAAAACTTCTCCGGTGAAGAGATTCTCTAGTATCTCTCATACATTTCCTTGTCGAGTCTCTGCAATGTTTCGTCAATGATCCACGTACAGTCAATCTCGGGTCGATCGTTGCACTTCACAAGGAAATTTCCTGTATCTCCCAATCCTGGTAAACACAATCTGCTCATCCAAGATGTCTCACTTCTTCCTTTGTCTTGGGTAAGGATTACAATGATGGTAAACGGTGTTGGGCAAAGATGTAGAAGCAATATAGTCTTGTGGAGATGTGTTGGAAGGATGGGATGGTGGAAGTGCATTTAGGTCTAGAGGAATAGGTGGTGCTTTGTAAAGTACTAAATCTTCCACTTTGAAGATGTGGTTGATTCTTAAATCTGAAGGCATGTCCAAGACATAGGTGTAGGTATTGATCTTAAGTGCTTTTAAAGGAATTGCACTTAGGGCTTGCAATTCTTTTATGGTCTGTTTGGGGAACTGCGTAGGCCTAATGTACATCATGACCATATCTTCCTCTTGAAACTCTTGAAACCTGTGGTGCTCATCTGTAGAAGATTTGTATATTCATTGCTAATAGAAAATTTTCTTCTAATATCAGCATGTAAATCATGGATATGCCTAGCAAAAAACTCAGCTGACTTAGAAGGCCTACTTGCAGGTGAAAGAGGTATAGGGTCTATTGGTTTCCTAGACTACTAACCTGTGACTACTTCAAAAGGATTGGAACTTGTAGACCAATGAATTGCATTATTACAAGCAAATTCAACAATGCGGAGAATATGATCCCAACCAACGACATCAACCTGACTCTTCAATTTGGTATGTTCAATAAGGTTCATCCTATAATGCGGAAGGTTTGGGGATACATAAAATTGAGGCCAAATCCTTAGTGGGTTGAACATATCATTTAGTAGGGAGCTCATTCGGAAGCTCCTCTGGTGCTACATCACTAGTCTCATAGAGTAAAGTAGTGATCTCTCTTCGAGTCTCTATTGATGTTTCTTGTGGAGATCCTTTAACTTCTTTGTCTTTAAGTGTGAACAATCTCCTGCTCTTTCTGCCCCTTCTCAAATTGTTTTTTATTGAGAAAGTGTAAAATTTTCTTTTCAACATCTGAAGTTGGCCCCTTCACACCACTCACCTTAAACTCTCTAGGAAAAGTGGGTTCAATTGATTTTTTCCTATTTTGCAATGCATTTTCTAACACTCCTAGACATGCATTGGTCTTCTGTGAAAAATCTATGGAACTTGTTTCTTGGGTATCCAATTTGGCTTTTATTCATGTCAGCAATTCACCGAATGGGTCTAGGCTCATGGTGGTGGTAGGATTTTTTATGTGGTATTTGATACTACTAGGTGTAGGCATGCACTTGCTAAAGATGAATGATGAAACCAACTTGGGTAACTACAACCTAACACAACCTATGGTTTGATCGATTCAACTCAGATACCAAATCTGACGCAGGACAAGCTCTGATACCAAATATGATTGTAGATGAACTCTGATACTAAATCTAAAGTATGACAAGCTAAACTATTGGAAGCCCTAGATCTAAATGATAGATGGATGCCTTTATGAGAATGTAAAATGTGTATGGTGAATCCTAAAATGACATGCAACCTATATCCATGATTTACATAAGTTCTTAGAGAGATAAATTAATATTAAACAAAGAATATAATAAAACCCGTGAAAATTCACATACATAATTAATCAAATAGGTTCAAAAAGGAGAATGACACATACACATAAAGCCCTTAAGGTTGTATTGCTAGTCTGTATATTAGTAGCTATCACCTACTTGGTGCAAACTTTGATGACTTTACTTGGGCCCACTTGGATGGGTGGGTTTGAAAGACCTTAACTTATATATGATGCATATAAAATTTCATCTTGATTGGATAAAAGAAGCCATGTTTTTAAGGCCCTCAAAATTTCACATTTATTTAACAGTGAAACTTCTTTGGGTTAAATCAATAGGCTTTAAACATCAAATTGGTACCAATTGGGTACATGTTTTATTCACAAAGGATAGGTGAGTGTGAGGGGGGTAATAGATCCATTAGGTTCATTCTAGGCCTGACAACCAAAATTTGCATCAAACTTACATGCAAACTACTTTGCGGGTTATCCTTGTTTTATCTATATATATTTTTTTGAATGTAACAGAGAAAAACGTATACAAAAAGACGATAGAAACGAAACAAAAACAAAGCAAAAGCAACTATAACAATAGCTCTCCAACGAGACAATAAAATCTATCCTTCAAGTAGTTGGAAAGTGCCATTGATTGAGCCACCAACGCCATTCTTCGCGAAGAAGTCTGCCATTCCGTTGGCTGTACTACTGATATGCATGAAGGACAATCCAGGCTCGAAACCAACTCCTTAATCTTCCTAACTAAAGTGATTAGCCTCCAGGGAGGACGCTTTACTCCCCTGGCCCATTTGATAGCGTTGGACAAATCACTTTCAATCACTAATTTTTCTCCCCCCAATTATGCATCTAAGGTCAAGGCTCTCCTAATACTAAAAAGTTCCTCCTCATTGGAGTCCTTAATCCCCATTGATTCTGTAAAGATAACTCGAGTGGCGCTCGAATGATCCCTAAGGACGCCCCAATCCCAGCCAAGCTAGGCTTACCCCTTGAGGCTCCATCCACATTGAATTTCAAAGTTCCACTAGGAGGGGGAGACCAATCAACTCGTTTCTCTCGACTCTGAGTTCTAGATGTCATGCAACCCTCCCAAGACAGAAATAGATCCATGGATTTCAAATCTTCGAACTCCTTGTTTGAACAGAGTTTAACACGTAGTCTCCATTTTGTTTTTTGGAAGAGCTCGCTGGAATCCAAAGCCTTACCCTCGAAGATCTTGGAATTTCTCTCCTTCTAGATAGTCCACAAAACCGTGGATAGGATTGTGATCCAGGCTAGCCTCCTCCTGGAACTAAAATTGTGGAGGAACCAAGACCCCACCAAACCCTCCCAAGAGCTAGAGAAAATCCAAGATCTCGCCGTTAATTTAATAAAGTGAAATAGGCGCTCATCATTCCTCAGTGGGAAGTTAATTTTATGTCATCCAAGAGAAAATAGAAAATGGCGAGGTGTTTGAGCACACAAGTACAAGCTTTAACTCAACATATATGTATATCTACTCATAGAGTATGAAGAGTCAGCGATAAGATTTGTAGCCATTCCTATGAGGAAACACTTATGCTACTGGAACTCATGCCTTATCAAGTATCTTATCCCATTTTTAAACTTGTTTATTCTGCAGAAAATGCTAGTTACCAAATTTTTTTTAACATAACTGATTCATTCATTAGTAAAGCTGAAGTCAATGCAGGTACTATAGTGAGAAAGTTTAAACCTCGGGCTAGAGGGCGTAGTTACCCAATAAAAAGATCCATCTTTTATAACTATTGTATTGAAACAGAGATCTAAAAAAGGGTTTCCTTGGTGACTTCATCGCCCCCTTTCTTCTCCACACCAGAACTTTCAAAAATCAAAACCCATCTCACCCTCCACCTCTCCCTCTGCCGGAGCTAGGACTTAAGATCCTTAGCCTCTCGACCCATTCACCCTGTCACTGCACAATTTCGGTCGTCCTTGTTTTCTGTTGAGGCTCCTTGCCTCATCGATGGGCCATCGATAGAGTCCCTGTCGTTCCTCTTCTACTAATGCCTTTGCTGCGTCCTCCGCTACCCTGCTGCATCATCCCTGCATCTCCACCATCACAGCCACCTCCTGCCGAGCTTCCATCGCACTTGCTACCGAGGTTCGTCCACAGTCCTTGCTTCACCCTGCCACTGCCTTTTGCCTCATCTCCCATCACCTCTTTTTTTTTTTTCTTTTCTCCCTCTCCATCTCTCCTTGTTCCCATTCGTACTGTGGCCTTTCATTCTCCTCCCACCACTTCCCTCAGATCCAGCTCACCATCACCCAACACAACCCTTTTCATCGTCCCTGTTTCCTTCTCCAACCTCCACATCCTGATCACCAACACAGATCCAATCGTTCCTGTAACCTTGATCTGTCCCTGAAACCTCAGACCTCCACATACTTCTCGCCCGGGTCAGCAGATTTGCATCAGGCGCGCAACATATGGTGGAGTTGACTTGTGGGTTGGACGCCTTTGGTCGACCCTTCATTTGGGCTATCCACCCACCATTTGATTCCTTCTCTGATGTTTCCACCGCAGCATTAATCGAAGCTGGCCAGTGGGATCTTACCCAATAGAACAAGGGGATCTGACCCAACAGAATAGGGGGATCTGACCCACCGTCGGGGTATCTCCACTTCCTACTGCTCCCCATCTCTTCTGTTACCCGCCGACCTACATGCTACAATCAACGGCTTTTTTTTGGCACCTGTGCATGTTTCGTTCTTCACGTGGCTCCTTGACAAATGAAGCGTCCTTCCATCTCCGTTCACACGTGACTGAAAGTGGAACTCCACGTGCTCCACTTTCGAGAGTCCTGTCCTCTCTCCTGGGCTCAGCCTGACTTTGCTCATGTTGGGCCTCTTCATGATCCAACTTATGGTGGTCCAGATCTACCAGAGGGCTGAAAAATGAGTAAGTTAGGCCTGTGTTAGTCCGACCGACTGCCAACAACTGAATGGGTGTGTGGATGTGGGAAAAGTCCCACATCGCCTAGGAGGATAAATCTGAAGGGGTATATATGAGGGAGCACACCCTTTACCTAGCACAACGTGTTTTGGGCCTGTGAGTTGGACCAGGCCCAAAGTAAGCCATGCGAGCTAGTGTGGGCCAGAGCGGACAATATTGTGCGGGTCGAGTCGGGTCATGGTCGTTACAAATGGTATCAGAGCTCAAGGTTCAAACCTTCTGTCTGTATGGGTCCCTTGCCCCTCCCTTGTGTTGAGTCAAGCTGAGCTCAAGAGGCCGAATCGAGGTGGGGGAGACTCTGGCTTAAGTGGGTTGGATTGTGATGGCCCCGGCCCAGAGGCCGAGCCCAGAGGGCTGAAAAATAAGTGAGTTGGGCCTGTGTCGGTCCGATCGACGGCGAACAACTGGATGGGCATATGGATGTGGGAAAAGTCCCACATCGCCCAGGAGAACAAATCTGAAGGGGTATATATGAGGGAGCATACCCTTACCCATCACAATGCGTTTTGGGCCAGTGAGTTGGACCAGGCCCTAAGTAAAGCCATGCGGGCCAGTGTGGGTCTAGAGAGGACAATATTGTGCGGGTCAGGGTCGTTACAGTTGGGACCCCCCCATTTAGGGGTCGATCTATGATGGCTTGGAGATTGTTACCATATGCGATCTCATGGACTATTTGGAAATAACCAAATGGGAGGATCGTTGAGGATAAAAGGGGCACCATAGGAGAGGTATTTGAGAAGGTGAAATGGAATTTGATAGGATGTCTATCGATTTGTAAGGAGTCTCTGGACTGGCTTCAAAGGGCTTATACTTATCTTGGGAAGGGTGCATTGTTGAGATATATTTAGTAGTCTCTTTAATTTATTAGTTATTATTATTATATTTTCCAATTTAGTCTTTTCCTTAATTGGTGCTTACCAATATTGTACTTACCAACTTTAGGGTTTTCCTCTTTTAGTTTATCTTTCATATTTGTATTCCCTTTTTCTGTATAAATATAAATGATAGGGTCTCTCCTTGATTAAGGAAGACACACCATATATCGTATTATTAGTGTCTTATTCAACATGGTATCAGCCAAATTTCGTTCCTGAGGGTGCCTTAAAGCACACTTTTCTTCTCTCCCTCTGCCGGAGGAGATACTAGGCAGAGGGAGGGATCTCGATCGACACTTGAACTCATGTTAGCTGTTTGCTTTTGTCTGAAGGCGCCAGCAGCACTTCAGGCACTGTTCCCTTCAAACGGCTTCCAAACTTTGCATCGCCTCTTGCTGTTGGGACTCACCCAGATCTGATTTGAGAAGGCAACAACCTGATTTGAACAAGAGGAGTCCTCTCTCGTCAGTTGTTGCAGGTTACAAAAGCAGAGCCTCTTCTCGTTTCAGATTTGCACGATCCCAGATCTGAAGAGATTTGGGTTGCCCTTTCCCCCTTGCTTCTGCTGATTGCTACCGCTTCTTGTTGCTGCCACCGTTGGACTGCTGTTAGCCCCCTTATTCCTGTTGCCTGTTTGCAGCAACGGTTCTACCATTTTTAATACAGTTCTTGGGTCAAGCCAGCCTCTTGCAGATCTCTCTTCTGCTGCGCCAAACATCTTCCTCACCGAACAGATCTGTTTGTCTTGTAGAACCTAATAGATCTGGTTCGTTTTGCAGATCTGGATCTGGTTCTTGTTGCCGTTCTTGTTAACCAGATCTGGATCTGGTTCTGGTTCTTATTGCAGATCACTGTTAGGGGCCTGTTGCTTTTTTTTTTCCCCACCGTTTGGTAACTATCTCTGTTGTGCTACCCGATCAGATCTGGATCTAATCTTCCAATCAAATCTGATTGGTGCTTGATTGCTAGGCTGCTCTCTTCTTTTACTCGTTCTGAGAATTAAACGAGGACGTGGGAAGACAAGTCTTCTACTGGAGATTGTTTCCTAAGTGGCTGATCGATTCTTGCTTCTTCCTTTGTCCAAACCAGACAGCAGAGGGGTGCCCTCTCAGATCTCTCACGGTGGTTCTTTTCCCATGGTTCAGCAGTGGAAGATGAAAATCCAAATGCACGAGCAGCAGAGTAGATCTGCAGTCGTTTTTACATTGTCGCTTGGTCGCCTGGCCCTCGTGTGCAGCATCCATTCGACTGTCCAACGGTTTGTGCGACTGATTGGTGGTCGTCCTCTGCTCGCCGCAGAACCCTGCAGGAAACTTTTAGATATGGTTTGCAACGCCTTTTTCGACTTTTGGTTTTCAGATCTGCCTTCTCCACAGTTTCTGCTAGCAGAACTCAGCCCACAGTTTCTGCCCAGCAGCCCGGCTGAGAAGATCCCTGCTTTCCTTTGTTTTGCTGCCATTTCCTGCTATTTGTTCTGAATCTGCTCTTGCTGTCGCCTTGTCGATCTATTCTTTGGCAACACAGCCCATACAGATCTGTACAAGTACAGCCAGTCGAGTACAACTCTCTTTGTAGAACCCATTAACCAAAACATAAATTCAATCTTGCTGCTCCTGTTTTGTCATTATCACCATCGTGCTTCAGATCTACGGCCACCCAAATCATCAGTGATTAGGGCGTTCTTTGCCACTGTTGCAGTTTTTTTTTCTTTTTCTCTCTGATCCTTATATGAATAAATAAAATCCTCACTCCCTTGCTTTTGCTTGTCGAACAATCCACCATTTGCCTCCCAGATCTGATTCTCCAGCCCTTAGACCTCTCATTTTAGAGTTTTTTTTTCCCTGCATTTTCTGGGTGGTTCATAGGGCCACTTTTGTTTGTTCCCCTAGATTTGTAGTCTTTTTGCAGATTTGAACCTATAATTTCCTCAACTCTACAGTCATTGTATGGCGTTGTTTTGAGTTTGAATGCTAGTGGATCCCTCTAAGACCTATTCTATAGTCTTGTTGGCTTGAGGTTTTAGTTTTTCTCCCTTTTACTGTTCATGCCCATGTTACTCTTCCTTGTTGGACTTCGGCTTCTTCTTCGGATCAGTTTCTCTATGCGGCGGACTTCTGTAGTGGATTTTTATGCCTTTTATGTCTACCAACGATTCTTCCCTTTGCAGCTAGCACTTTCCGGCATCAGATCTGGTCACTAGAACATTTTCAGTCGGCGGGATCCCTCATTTTCCCTGCCGTTCTATGGAGACCTATACATCTGTACGGTGGAGTTGCAGTCTTGTTGTTTTCAGCACTGAGTTTCCACTAGTCTTTCTCCAGTATTTGTTTCGGTACATACTACTAGCGAGACGTCAACTGGTTACAGACTTCGACCAGGCTCTGTTTTTAGAGATTCTTGTTGATCTGCTTTCACTCCAATCATATGACATCGTCATTGGATCGTCAAGTTCAATATGTTCAACCGTCAAGTGGGACCCACTTGAGCTTGTTTGGGGGGGGGGGGGGGGGGGGGGGGTGTGAGATATATTTAGTAGTTTCTTTAATTTATCAGTTACTATTATTATATTTTCCAATTCAGTCTTTTCCTTAATTGGTGCTTACCAATATTGCACTCACCAACTTTAGGGTTTTCCTCTTTTAGTTTATCTTCCATATTTGTATTCCCTTTTTCTCTATAAATATAAATGATAGGGTCTCTCCTTGATTAAGGAAGACACACCATATCTTATTGTTAGTGTCTTATTCAACATGCATGAGGGGAGTTGGGAAAGTTAGAAAACCAAGGGTCGATTGGGTAGCGCCACCTCAAGAATTTTTTAAATTTAACATGGATGGGGCATCAAGAGGTAAACCAGGCCCAGCAGGAATAGGAGGGGTGTTGCACGATGATAGGGATAAGATGTTATTAGCATTTTTCGAGCCCTTAGTTGTCATGGAGTCTAATGAGGTAGAACTGAGAGATATCAAGAAGCACTTCAGATTTGGTCTAGGTTTGGGACTGGTAAGCTTATTGTCGTCGAAGGTGATTCGACTAATGCCATCTCCTGGAATAGCAATAGGAAGACGCCCCCATGGAAGTTGGTTACCATTTTTAGGGACATTAGGAGGTCTTTGGAGACATCATCTTCACACACACTCATTGGTCGACGAACAGTATTGCTGATTTTCTAGCAAAGGCGGGCGTACATAAACATAGACCCACAGTGGAGCTGCTCTGATCAAGATTCTCTTTGGGTGTATAGGGAGTTGGGAACTCCATACTGTATCTATGTTGGATGCGGTGTATTGTATATAGTGTTTTCAGTTGTTTCTCTTGGTATTTCATCTAATAATCATGTATACGTCTCCTGTACATGGTCTATCTCACTTGTACCCTTCTCATTATTTAATGAATTTATTTGTTACTATTTAAAAAAAATTATTATAATGAAATCACGATTGTACCTCAATGGACAATAATTCTTAGAATGGCCTTAAAAGGAATTTGAGGAATCTCAACTTGAATCATTAATGAGCCTACTAGGGGAACACAATTTTGCTTGGAGGAGGATAAATGGATTTGGATCCATGATCCATCAGGGGTCCTCTTCGTTAGGTCGATCATTAGGTCATTCTACTCTAGTGATCATGGTCCCCTCCTACCGTGTAAGTTGGCATGGAATAATAAAGTTCCTCTTAGGATCCAAGTCTTTGTATGGGATGCAATCAAAGGGAAGATTTCTATCAAGTGCAATATGATGAGAAGAGGAATTCTACTAGAAGGAGCTTCACAATTGTGCGCCTTATGTGGCGAGGTCGAGGAAACGGTGGATTGCTTGTTGTGTAGTTGTCAGTTCATGGGGGGAGAGTGGGGGTTGTTCCTAAACTTGATGGGTTGTTCTTGGGTACTAGATAGTACTGTGGGGGAGTTATTACTGGAGTGGGCTGGGGGGTCCATTTGTAGGTAGACAAGGAGTGGCTGGGAAGCTAATACCATCGGCGATCTTTTGGTCAGTATGGAAGGAGTGGAATGAGAGAAAATTCGATAGGAAAGAGGGAGGGATTAGGGAGGTTTTTGAAAGGGCTAAGTGGAATCTAGTGAGTTGGCTCTCTTTGTAAGGAATTCTCTAGGTACTCTATGGAGAACTTTTGTCTGTTGTGGGAAGGGTGCATGAACGGGGTAGGAGAAGTAGAAAGCCTAAGATGGCATGGAAAAAGTCGATGTTAGGATATTGTTAGTTTAATGTGGGCAGCGAGGGGTAAACTGGGCCCGACTGAGATTGGGGGAGTGATCTATGATGATAGTGGTTGATTGTTACTAGCTTTCTCAGAATTTATAGGGGTCATGGAATCAAATGGAACAGAGTTGAGGGAAATTAGGAGAGTTCTTCAAATTTGGTTAAGTTATTGGAATGGTAACCTCATTATTGAAGGTGACTCTAATAGTGCCATCTCCTGGGCTATGGGCAGGAAGGATCCCCCTTGGAAACTGTTTCACTTGGTTAGGGACATAGGAACCATGTTGTGAAACTCGAATTGTATCGGAACATCGGTCTAGGGTGTGAACCGTGAATCGTTTATTGGAAATCATAGAATCGTAAGATTCATAATGTTTTTCTAAAATTATTATTTATACTGTAATTACATATAACATGACATAGAATAATAAGATGATTTTGTAAATTCCTCATAATATATAAGTAAATATGCAAATACATGAGTATATAACAAAGCGTACCAATGCAAAATTAAATAAAAATGCATTAGAAGTTAAGTTTTTGCATTCCAAAATCCAAATCATCATAATTCAAAAAAACTATTATCCAAAATTCTAAAACATCTAAGGAATATCATTGTCATCTTTGTCATCTAATACATCCGAGTTAGATAAAGATAAAACTGAAATTCTGTTACTAGAGTTACGCACGACCTAGAGGGGGGTGAATAGGTCGGATTTCGAAATTCAATTCCTTTTAAAATTTCCTTAACAGAATTATTACTTAAATGTATAAGATATGCAATGAATCAATTTTGAATTAAATACTGTTAACGAAATATGGCCGAACATACCTGTGTGTGCAAGTGACATAATATTCAATTAAACCATTCAAGCATCACCCACATATATGCACAAAGATTTTATAGTGGTTCGATTTCAATTAACCTACGTCCATTGTTAGACTTCCCAACTCTAGGGTCGTCCCAATTATACTATGAATGGGCCTCAAACCCAAATAGTACAACCTAGTTTTTTTTTTTTTATAGATGTTCGACCCAAATGGTCTAATCTTCGATGCCTATTTTTTTTTTTGGGTGGTTCGAACACAATGTTCTAATCCACCTTATAGTGTGATATAAAATAAAAGAATAAGGGCACTTGCCTTGGGCCTTAACCAATCTTCAATGTGTATTCTTCCTTGCTGAAATCTCTGTGCTCCTTCCTTTAGATCAGGTTCTTCATAGTAGAGTATCGGCACAACAGGACAGGGGTACTAGGACAATAGTATGACAGATTTCTATCCTAATTAAACCACCCTCATCTTCATCATAGGCTAAGTATTGAATACTCTATCATATCCTCGTTACAGGATGATGAAGATGGAATGAAGAGAAACTAATAGACTCTATGGTTGATGTTCTTAGATTGCCCAATTTCAATGAATCATAAAAGATAAGACAGCCGTGTATATATGCACAAGTCTACTAATGGCTTAGTCTGGAGGCCTCCATGTTGTGCAAGAAAATACAGCAGGCTCGACAATTCAAATTTCACATTAAGATTTTTTAATTGATCTCTCGGCTCTCTTATTTGCCACCTGTCCCTGATATACAGTCAGGACATCTGTATTACTAAATCATGAGGTGGCTGGATAACTTGTAAAGAGTTATAAACTGAAATTGGTCAAAGTGCCACCACAATAATACTCGCCACATGTAAAGATTTCTTATCTCAAAGAGACATTTGTCCCATAATATCAATCATGAGGTGGCGACCAAATCTAATTTAAAGCTATGAGGAGCCTTTCCTATTGTATAGAAAATACCCACACACGTGGCTTGGCTCCAAAAGATTTGATCAACTAGTATGAGGTGTCAAACAGATTTTCCAACTATGTTTTTGCCATAAAAAATCCCAATTAGGATTTTTTCGAAATCAAGGAGTAGCCTTTCCCTCTTTTTTGATTTATCTAACCAAATCTTGTAAGATACTTGGTCAAAGCACACTTGGCTTTGTGGTCCCATGCTGAATTACAACTGTCACAATTTTCACTACAGCTAAAGACTGCGTTTGAGGCCTCGACAAATTGCTTGAGGCCTCGAGGTTGGAAGTCTATCATTTTCTAATTTTCTAGATTACTAACCATTGGCTTCTAAGTTATTTTGGGCTTAGCCTAAGGTCTACTAAGAGTCACTTATCTGTGTGCCAATAACAAATTCGGTGCAGAGTCTTCAACGCACTAGTAGATCTTCCGTTATCTTCATATTCTTCCAAGGTAAGGTCGAAGTGAGTCACGTAATTGACAATATGGGTGACTCGGACGAGCCGGAGCACTAACAAAAACGTTTCCTCCATCTTCCACGTCCCCATCTTCAATTTCTTCAGCACTTTCTTCCTCTCCTTCAACGCTCTTTCACTTTTTTGAATAAACCCCTGTTAGTTAGAAAACTCAAATATTTTATAAATTGTGCCATCTAATTCTAAATATAATATAACAATCTTCAAGATTTTAAAACACTTACTCTGTTCTTTTCTGGATTAGTCTATTTCTCATTAAACATCTCAACGACTTCCAACCAAGAATTGTCTTGTGAAAGATCTGGATCCTCTTTCAGTGATCCATTCATCATCAGATTCCACATTTGATAAGCAAATGAGATAATAATCTGCCTTTGAATCCATTAAAGTCGGTCTCACTTGTAATTGTAAATTGTATTTTACAAATACAAGGGCATTCATTCTTTTTGCCTCTAGCCTATTCCTCCTTTCATGTGAATCAACAAAAACATTAAGAGAAAACATACAACGTTACTATCTTCACTTCTTAAACAAATGTTAAAAAATTGCATTAATTTATTTAAAGTTAAAAATAAAACATAGCTGTTTAAACATCAATTTCGCTCACATCCCAATTGCGTTGCAAGTTAAACTCAAATCTTTATTGCAACACGTTGCAAATCTTTAGTTTCATCTCCATAATCTTCCTACCACGACTGTAAAACATGAGATAATAAATAAAAAATCAAATTCAAAGCTTAGATAGTAAATATTAAATAACTAAATACTAAATACCTGATTGTTTTCTTTTCCATGTTGCTATGGCCATCTTATCCTACCAAAGAATCCTTTTGCAATTCTGAATGCAAGCAATTGTTCATCTATTTTAATCTTGTCATTCATGTCTATAGCCAACTTATCAAGGCATTGATATAACCTTTTTTACAAAAGGATTTTTCGTAGTCGAAAGAATGATTCAAATAATATGCAGTCGCATTCAGTGGATGATGAAGTTGTTCATTCCAAGGAGCATTTATAAATCCCAGTATGGCATATATTTCTTTTTATCATTGTTTAATCGCTTAGCAATCTTCTCCTTGGCTTGATCCATGCCCTCATATGTGTATCCCATCGCCGGTTTCTCATCTCCATCAACCAACTGAAGCAATTTTACACGAGGCATTCCAACCTTGGCTACAAAATTGAATACGTTTCCAAAACCTACTATCAAAAATCAAATCATGTACTTTTTTCCCCTCTAAAGTCTTGGACAGAGGTATTCTATCCCATTTTTTCGAGCCAAACATTCTCCGTAGACTAATTCTACGTTTCAGTATGCTTTTCAATGTAAGTTAGCATGTTGCAAATCTTGTTATTGCTGGCCTAACTAACTCATGATTTTTCGTGAATTGTCTCATTAAGTTTAGTAACAAACCATCACCATAAATGAACTTTTCAATTGCTTTTGTATGAGACATAGTAGTTGACTCCAATTTTCTTTTCCTTACATCTTCAAGCATAAGATCAATATAATGTGATGCACATGGAGCCCAAAATAAATTATTCCTTCTTTCCATAATTTTTTTCCAACCTTTACATATGGTATTGCGTTATTTGTAACAATTTGCACCACATTCTCAACACCTACCTCTTATATAACCGAATCTTATAAGGTCTTCCAAGTTCTCCGTATTTTTGGAAATTGAAGATATGTCAACACTTCTCAAAAATACACTTCCCAATGGACCATATTGACAAGAAAATTAGTAATGGACCGAATCTTTCCATCGGTCCAACTATCTGTCATAATTGTGAACCTTTTTTTTCCCCATTCTTTCTTATGTTTTTCCAACATTTTCTCCACATTTTCTTCAATTTTGAGATAAGTATTCCTTCTCTCATGATATGATGGAGGTTTCAACTCAATTTCAAATTTCGCAATTGATTCACATATAGGTTGAAAAAATGGACTTTTATCAAATTGAAGGGGAGGACATTTGCATAGAAAAAACGACAAGTATTAAGACAAACATTGGTTCTACCTTCTTTTTTCCAAACTCTATTTAGAGTTGTTTGTTTTTTGTCATCATCCACATTAACAACAAAATTTTCCATTGGTCCATTCCCTTTTCCTTTATCTCCCATTGGTTCTTGATCATCAAAGTAATAATCCGGTCTCCCAGCCTGCATTTCAGCCTCTTTTCTTCTCCTTTTTGTGCCCAACTTGTGCCCTAGCAACTCAAGACATTTTTGGGTCACTGACTTTGGACCAAGGTTGTCGAAATCGCACGATTCGTGAGTCGAATCGTGCGATTCAAATCAAATCGAGGGGTCTTACGACTCCAGTCGCATCAAGTATCGAAATCCTTTAAAAACGTACGTTTTTTCATTGACTCGCTAGTCGCATGATTCAAATCGGTAGAATCGTAGACTCGTTCGATACATACCGGAGAAGAGAGGAAGAGGAAAAGACACCTAATTTTTTATTTTTATTGGAAAAAATAAAGAAATTTTCGAAAGGAAAGCAAGAAAAACTCTTTGCATGGTATCTTTTCTATCGAGTTTACAAGAAAAGCAACAAAAACTCCACCTTCCATCGCCTCCTCATCTTCGCATACTGCTTCTGTCGCCTCCTTCAAGCATCCTCTGTTGTTTGCTACTTTACACTTTCCACAATCGTGGGTTTACTGTTTATAAAAGAAACCCTTTGTACGTTGGGGTTTCCGCAAGGCTATTTAATTCGAGAGGATCTCTTATTATTGGAGTTTCCATGTGGCCTATTTAGTTCGACTATTTTTTCGCAATTTCGCATTTTTTTTTTTCTAGACAATGTTGTTATATTTCTAAATTTTCATCATTATTTTTCTATTGTAATTAAAAAATCCCTTTTATTTTTTATTTTCAATCTTTTGTATCTATTTAAAAATTTAAAAACTTTAATTTTTTAAAATTATTTGATAAATGTTAATAAAAATTATTTAAATACTTTTGATGTAGTTGTTGATTTTTTAAATTTTTTAGTACTTAATACTTATATTTTAATTTTATATTAATATATTTCTTTTTTATTAGATTTTTTTTAGAATTTGGATAATAAAATTTATGAATTATGATAATTTGGAATGTGAAAACTTGACTTCTAATGTATTTTTATTCTATTTTGCATTATATATTATAAAAATTTGAAAAATCATCTTATTATTTTATGTCTTGTACTCATATTATATGTATTTATAATTCATATAATAATTTTAGGAAAAATATTATGAATCTTACGATTCTACGATTTCCGATTCACGATTAGCGATTCACACCCCTAGACCGATTCACGATACGATTCGATTTTGACAACCTTGCTTTGGACATTTATTACATGCCACTACATCTTCTTTGGTTTTTCCTAAATGGTGTTTCATGCGATAAATACCGCCATACATTTTTCTATTACAAAAGTTGCATTGCACATGCAAATCGCTGTACTCTACTACAAAACTTCCATGCTTCATCTTGTCCCTCATTTCCTTCCACTTCGTTAACCTCGGGCCATTTTAACAATCCACACAAATTTCTAAAGTTACATCCATAAATTTGACATTTATCATCCATCGTAAGTAACCGTCCACAAAAAAAAAAGAGACAAAAAGATGTTAATATGAGAATTAAATACAACTATTAAGTACTAATAAATTTAAGAAATCAACAAATAAATTAACATCATTTAAAATTTTAAATAACCATTAATAACATCCATCAAATATTTATTTTTAAAAATAGAACTATTTTTTTTTTTTAATAGATACAAAAGATTGAATTATAAAAAAAAAGAAGACTAGTTTGTTGCTAAAAAACTAGTACGAACAAAAAAAAAATGTAAGAAACTAGTAACTTTTTAAATAACCCTTAATAAGAACAAGAAAAAAGACCCAAAAATAGGGCATGTTGACGGCAACACCCAGAAACAGTCCATGTCTGAGGACATTTGGCGGCAAAACTTAAGAAAAAAAATCTTCCAAGTCTTCGTCCGAGGACCTGCAAAGTTAACTTTAAAGTAAATGTGATGGGTATTGCAGAATGAAATAATCGAAGGAAAAACAGATGAAAAAATGAAAACCAGGAGCAAGACCACGACAAAACTGAAGAAATTGCAGCAGACAACGAAGACGGAGAAGAAGAAAAAGAAGAAGAAGAAGATGAAAAGGAGAAGGCGGCATGGAAGAACTGAAGAAGAAGAGCAACGATGAAGAAGAAGAAGAAAAAGCCATGAAAAGAGAGAAGGAGAAAAAAATAACATACCTCGGATTGAAGCTGGACAACAAATTTGTTGCTTCGAAGGATGCGATGCTCAAAGGCCAGAAGACTAGAAGGGAGACGATGGTTGCATCGTTGCTTGTAGAGGCAGAAGGTGATTGGAGTCTCAAGAGAAGGTTGAAATCTATGGTTTATCGATAATAGGGTCCAATAAAACATGTATTTCTTTTTAAAAGCATGCAAAAACAGACTTTCCAATTCTATTCATGCGTCTTTCCTTCTTCCATTCGAATCGTAAGAGTCTACGATTTGTGGGGTTAACTCGTATGATTTGCGAGTCAACCCACAAATCGCACGATTTTGATTAAAATCCGATTTTTTCTGCAATTTGAATCGATAGGCTTCCAAGTCGATACAAATCGTACGAGTTGACTCATGACTCGTACGATTTTAACAACACTGATTAGGAAATTAACCTGGTATGGAGAAATCATTTTCTCCCATATTGCACAATCAACAAATAGTGTTGTAGATTTTCTAGCTAAGGTTGGAGTGGAGCTGCAACTGTCATCAGTGGAGTTCTCATCTTGAGCTTGTGATTGGGGATTGGGTTGTAGGGGTTAGGGGTTAGATGATACTTTATGAGGTTATCCTTTACTTTTGTGGTGTGGTTGTGTTTTGGTTATGTACTGGCCTTGTATAGCTCTCTTTTACAAGGTGGGTATTGTCTTGTAATTTTCTTAATTAATGAAATCATTCATGGTCTCCGTTGGGTTATATGATGCTTCACGAGCTTAGCCCTTACTTTTGTGGTGTAGTTGTGTTTTGGTTATGTACTGGCCTTGTATAGCTATCTTTTACAAGGTTGATATTGTCTTGTAATTTTCTTAATTACAAGGGACAACAATAGGACGGTTCTAGGACAGCAATAGGATGATTCTGGGACAGCAGTGTGGCTGGATTTGAGAGGGCAACAAAGAGAGAAGAAAGGGAAAAAGAGAGATAAAAACCTAGATCTTGGAAGATGATTCTCACCTTTTCCTGTGGCTTCTTGCCTTCCCTAGTTTCTCATGAGGCTTCCTTGGCTTCTCACCATGCTTTCCTGCGATGGAGGCAAGTTTGCACAAATCAAAAGTTGTTATTTTCATTGATTAAGTGTCAATCCCGTATGGAGGGGTTACATCATATATATAATGACTTAAAAACATGAAAAAAGCCAAAATACCCTCAAATAAACAAATACCAAACTACCTCCAATGATTAGAAAGCCCTAATTACATGTAAAATCACTAAATTTTCCCAAACAAAACCAATTATTGGACTAAACAAATAAATGAAAGAAAAAATACAAATTATGAAAAGCTGAAAATCCTAAATCTAAATATATAAACTTGCTAAATATAGAAACTTGTGTGGTGCTCCGCATCAAGTTTGCTTGGCAAGTCAACCAGGAAGTTGGCGCAGTTGGAAAACTATGCGTACACTTAGCCCACCTTGTGCCCATTCTATGGTCAAAACTGTGAAAATCTTCCAAAGGCCTTCAACAAAATTTGTTTTTAGATTCAATTTCTTCAAACCAAATCAAGGAAAATTCGAAATTGGCTTAAGAAAATGGAAAGAAGGCAATTTCCAATTTCAACCAAGAGAAAATCCTCGGATTTCCAAGAATTCAAAACTTTCACCAAAGTTGCAATGGCTCTGATTAGGAGAAGAAACCCATAGCTTTTATGGATTACCAAACCCAATTTTACTCAAAAGAAAAAATTGTATAAAGCTCCAATCTCACTAAGAAAATACGACACCATGCAAATCTTCTTAATGAAATTAAAATTTAGTGAATTCTAGAATTGAATTGTATGAATTAAATTCAATTTATACTATAGCTGAATGCAATAAAATTTCAAAATTAAATTTGCTTGCAAAATTCGAAGCCCATATGCATAAAATAAAATTAATTCTATAATAGAAATTCAAAGGAAGACAAGGACTTAGAGTAACGTTGCTCAAAGCATAGGAGAAAATTCCACAAGGACTTAGAGTAACCTTGCTCAAAGCATAGGAGAAACTTCAACTTCAATTGGATGTGTTTACAATGCTCGCACATGGCCTTCTAATTTTCCTATTTTCGAATTACACATCATCCAATCCTGAGTTGCCATGTGGCTTTATTACATCATAGAAGAAAATCAAAATAAAATAAAATGTCATCATATTCCCAACATAGTGTAGACAATTTCGGAGTGATCCCAACTTGGAGTTGGGTGACGGTTCCTTTTCTTAATTGGTCTTGTTGAGATGAGATTGATGATGGCTTCTTGTTGTGGAGCTCTATCCTTCTCTTCGCATCTCGTCACTCTTCCTTGTCCCTTGCTCATGGACCTTAAAATGTGGGCTTTTGAGGCTCAAAACATGTTGGATTAGGCCCTAATCCATATATTCAACATCAAATTTATTGGGCGTAAGATATCCTCATCATTCTCTTCTGGTTGAAAAGAACTCATCCCCGAGTTCACATATTTTGTTGGTAGGAGAGAATCTTTCACCTTGTATGCTTTGAGATCTGCATCATTGAGCCAATGTCAAATTTTCCTTCATCCAGTTTGAAGAAATCGGATCTAATTTCAAATTTTGTTGAAGACCTGTGGAAGATCTCCTAGTTTCAACCAACGGTCCTTCATCATATATCCATATTAGACCCTCAATTTTGTTCCATAGTTGCACCTAAAGTATCAAAATCTCACTAATTGTTATCAAGTCATTTTCACTTTTACTTTTGAAAAAAAGTCCTTTTTAGTTTTGTTCAGTTGCTAGTTAGTACTACATCATCGTGGGTTTCTTATATGAAGTTGTCTAACTTTTTTTTTTTGAGTGATAACGAAGAGAAAATATTATTAAAGAAGAAATTAATTCAGTACAATAAAAAGGTCTAAGAGGTATAGACCCAACTAAAAACAAGAAAAAAGAAAAGAAGAAAACAAAGGAACCAAAACAACAAAATCTTCAAGTGAACTCCAAGAGGCCAAGTAGTTCCATCATGCATTATCCAAAAAGCGTCCACATTAAGTATGGAAGACGCCAAAAATAGGTACCTCTACACTGTTATTTGCAAAGTAGTTTACTACCCCTTAGCTTCACGCTTGATATGGGCGAAAGAGACCTCTAGTCCTCTAACAGGTGCCCTGATCTCCCTAACTGTGGTAATCAGTCTCCAGGGTGGTCGCTTCAAACCTTTCGTCCATTTAATGATATTTGCCGAATCTCCCTCAATGACTAATTTTCCACCATCTAAGCCAACCCAAATGGTCAAAGCTCGCCTAATACTAAAAAGTTCAGTTTCATTAGAGTCTCTAGTCCCTACGGACTCTGTGAATACCAAGGATGTCTGGCCATTGTGATCTCTGAGCACACTCCCAATACCTGTCGGCCCCGGTTTTCCCCTAGAGGCTCCATCGATCAAGTTGTCCATAACTAAAACAAAGAAATAAGGGCATATAGCAATGAGCCCCTCTACAATTGGGAACTTTGTTACTTCTTTACACACTGTTCTTATGCTTGTTTTTGCCCTTTTTACATGCTCTGTATAATCAGGATATATTCATTTGGCATGCATTTGTTTCTTAAGAATTTGCTAAACTAATTGCATGCTCCACAGTAAAGCATGTTACTAGTGAATGGTTTGGTTCACAGGGAGATGTCATTCTATGAATTTTCTTAAATCTTGAATGTGTAGCTGATGCTATTCTCACTTTTAAACTACAACTATGGTGATCTTGCTGTTTACCATCATGCATAGTGTTTAACATGTTTTTCATTAGCAGGTATTATTATGTACAGCATTTTCCACAACTTCTGCTTTGACAGATTGGAGCAGTGTATTCTATTCTGTTATCTACACCTCTGTCCCTACAATCATAGTGGGTATTCTGGACAAGGACTTGAGCCACAAGACACTACTCCA
The DNA here is from genome assembly GCA_013350335.1 of Chimonanthus salicifolius. Taxonomy (NCBI): domain Eukaryota; kingdom Viridiplantae; phylum Streptophyta; class Magnoliopsida; order Laurales; family Calycanthaceae; genus Chimonanthus; species Chimonanthus salicifolius. The sequence goes on from CM023539.1 coordinate 7,298,267, forward strand.
GTACCCAAAACTCTATGGAGCTGGGCATAGACAAGAGAGTTACAACTCTAACCTCTTCTGGATGGTGATGATCGACACACTCTGGCAAAGTCTGGTTCTTTTTTATATTCCCCTTTTAGTTACAGGAATAGTACAATTGACATCTGGAGTATGGGCAGTTTGTGGACAATCTCGGTGGTTGTGCTTGTGAATGTTCATTTGGCGATGGACATTCAATGTTGGGTCTTGATCACTCACTTTGCAACATGGGGGTCGATCATCATCACATATATTTGTATGGTGATATTGGATTCTATACCCATCTTTCCCAATTACTGGTTAGTGTGCTCATTTACAATTCATGATTACTTTGGATTGTAACTAGATCTTGGTTCAGTACCATTTGCTATGCTATATCATGTATAAACCTCAAATTCCCTATGATGATCAATCAAGACTCCCTTGGCTGATGGTTCATCTCATGACTAGGCCAATGGCCAAAAACAGCAGCAACTGGAAGTTTGTCATTCAACTTAAAATGTTATTATGGCCTGTTGCTTTAGACTTGTCTAACCAATCTTCATTGCTCGGGTAAAACCATCTCCCCACTGGAAATCATAGTCTTGAAGATTGTTAGACTATTGTCCAGTCCCAAGACTTGTGTGAACTATACAGTTGTGGCCTTAAAAAATTGTGATTTCGGAATCCATGTTGTTATAAAATGGATGCCGGCATTGTCTTTCAGTGCCCTTGGTGAATTAGTCTAGGTGACTGCCCCTCCCTACAGAAAACATGGATGTCAGAATCAGTGATGTTAATCAAATGGTCATAAATTTCTACTTGCTGCAAATTTTAAGCTATAGGCTCATATAATATATCTACTAGTTTTAAGGGTCACTCCCCTTAGTTTTATCCAGTGTATTATAGGGAGGTTTGCACCTACCCTAAGGACTTAGTCATATTCTCTAAGAGGCTTGGATACCTTTTGGACTACCAAAAAAAAAAAAAAAAATCTACTAGTTGGATGGCCTAGGTCAATGCACTGATGGAGGTTTTGTAAGGTAAATAGGTTTTTTATGAATTATACTTGACCAGCAATTAATCTTTTACAATTGAAGTATCTGATATTTGTTTCTTTGGCAGGGCAATTTACCATTTGGCCACTACAGCAACATATTGGCTCACCATTTTACTTATAATAGTAGTAGCATTGCTTCCTCGTTTTCTTTTCAAAGTTGTACAACGATTTTTTTGGCCTTCAGATATTCAGATAGCTAGAGAAGCTGAAATATTGGGAAAACTGCCCAATCAATCACAGTCAAAGCCTGATCAAGATTCCAGTTGATGTGTATATTTGCCTTGTTTTAGAGGAACCACATTTTTCTATATATAGTTTGCCTCGAGTTCATCCTTGCAATGCTTCATTATTGAGTTCGAGGGCAGAAATATCGGGGGATATGGACCACAGGGTTTCACAGATCAAAAGTTACAACCTGAGCTCGTCAATATTACAGTCCCATCGCTGTCTGATGATTTTGAATATCAATTGGATTCAGGTTTTAAATATCACTCGGTTTGAGACTCGAGCTCAGAATTGGCACGACCTCCATTTCATTAGGGAGACCGAATCCGAGTTGACGCAACAGATACAACTCGAACTCGACCACTTTTTAGCACCATGATAGAGTTTAACGTCGATAAAAATCTAAGTGTAGCCACATTTCCTTCAATTCCCTCTTACATGTTTGATGGGCATGTGTCTTACTTGTAGGCATTGTAACAAATTCTGATGATTTCTTTTGAGGAATGATGGGAAATTTTCAACTTTTTGTGGATTTTCTCGTTCTTTTGAAAACGAGAAAATGATTAGGAGGATATTGCAAAATAAAATAACAATAATATGAAAATATTAGTAAGTGAAAAATAAATTGCGGCATGATATTTGTTAAGATCTAATGAAAATATTGTGACTCATTTTTGGTGATTTGTGGTGATATTAAAAATATTCAGGATGCCATTTCCTTGTATGAAAGAGGTGAACATGCCTGTCTATTTTAAGCATATTCAGGGCTCAATTTGGTCCCTCAGAGATGGAGTTAAGCTTGACTCGAATATGGTCGTAACATTTAAAGTTTTAATTCTATGTTAATATAGGATGAAAGACGAGGACACCTAATGAGAAGAGGCAATGAGAGGAAACATCCGAAATAAAGCTACATTTTTTGCCATTCTCAGTGATGTGCATATACATTTTTTAATCTCGTTGGCCTGACGGTCAAGATGACTGTCTCGGGGTCTTGAGTTTGATTAATGTTCAACCTCAATGGGTCATTCTCTATAGTTGTTTATCTGGTGAAATTGAGAGGTCTTCACATGCTTCAAGGATTAGTTAGGTTAAAATGCCTCCTTCGAGTGAGACATTTGGACACTTTGGTCATTAAAAAAGAGACTCCAAATCGCTTTTTTTTTTTTAAGACCAAGGTGTCTAGGCCTCTTAGAGCACCTGACAATCTTTGAGACATGTTCAAACCTCTTTATCCACCTACACACATTGGGTAATAATATAGGGAGTGACCCTGCAACGTGCCTTGTGCCGCTTGTGGGCAGTGCTGCTGTGTCTAAAACTATGATTGCAATAAGAAAAGGGGAGAAGAGGGGAGTAGAAACGGTGGGACGAATTTGAGTTAGGTATGATTGAGATATAATCTACAACTTATCTGATAATAGAAAAAATTCATTGACGAATTACTATGAAAATTCTTTCAATGATTCTAAACTAAAGAAATTAATATTTATGGAAAAAACAAAATTTATGAATTTTATTTTATATGTAAATATAAATCATCAAAGAAATCAATTTTTACAGAAAATAGTTGCACACTAACGTGCTCTAAATCTTAATGTAAATTCATATTTGTGTGCAGAAGAATTGCTCTTGATTATTTGTCATTTTGGGTAAGAGGTGTTAAAAATAACCTATATGATAAATTTTTGAAGCATATTTAAATTATTTTAAAGATTGAAAAAACTAATTTTTTATTACGTGGACAATTCGAAATACTTAGTTTTGTTAGTCAGAGCAGCTGATCTCATGATTGTATTTATTCCATCAATTTACAGAGTTAGAGTGACATGTAACTATTAAAAATTTCCACAATCTGGTCTGTCGAGGACATTTAATAATAATTAGGATATAAACAATTCAAATTTAAAGTTTTTCATGTTTTAAAATTCCATGTCACACATCAACACAAACCGTTAGAATTCGCACCAGTATTTTAAAAATGAGGCTTCCTTCATTATGGGGTTTATCATGCTTGGACTTGTAGAAGATACATTATTTAATTTATCATTATTTATATAAAGATGGATTCTTGGTAGATCCTCACTAAATTAAAGCAAATAAAATAAAGGTAGAAAACAGTCTATGGAATTTGACAAAGCTGACTGCCATGTCACCCTGCAGTTGGTGATGATAGTGAGTGGAAGGATACTTTTTTTTTTTCCTTCCTTTTTACTTAATGATAGAAAATTACTTGTCTCTAATAACTTTTCTTACCAGGAGACGATGGTAAAGAATTTGGAGGGATTGATTTGATGGTCAAAATCTATCCTTTTTTATGTTGAGTTTTGGATAACTTGATTTAAAAAAAAAGGGAATGATTGTATACATTTCTTCAGCAAAATCTCTTGAGTCCACGTTCAGTAGGTAAAACCTGGGTTGGGTTTTAACTCGATCCGTATGATCTGATCGTAGGTAAAACCTGGGTTGGGTTTTAACTCGATTCGTATGATCTGATCCAAAAATCAAGTGGATTGGATTTTACATTTTTAAAATTAAGGCTGGGTTAGGTTGAAGAAAAAAAAATAGAAATAAATTCGGGTCAGGTCGGGTCAAGATTATTTAAAATTGACCTGACCCGACCCGAATTGATCCAACCTGACCCACTCAAAAAATTTAATATAGCACTCGGGTTGAGTCGGGCCAGCAATTCAGTTTAGTAATCGGTTGAGTTGGTCAGCAATTCGAGTCGGGTTGGGTTGAGCAGTTCGGATTGGGTTGAGTCGAATCGAGTTCAATAATCTTTGGTATGAGTTGGGTTGGATTTATTAAAATTTGGTCCGACCCTCTTGAATTTCAGCACTAATGTTCAGATATAAATATTGGGTGAAATCTAAAATTTCAGCCGATAATTTCATATTCTAATTTATTGAATTCTATTGGAAAGTTTTTAAAAAGACAGGCTTGAAATTTCAGTTCAAGTCGACTAAAATTTCACTTATATTAATTTTTGGACTTTTTTGAAGAAATAAAAAGTACTGTGCTAAAAATGGACGAAATATAATGGAAGTTTTTTGCTGCCCTAATGACCAAATTATGAAATTTGATCAATATTTAAACATATTGATGTGGACTCATATTTCGTGGTTAGAAGGATTAAACATGACCCTGTAAGACATCTCAAAATCGTTCATCAAATGAACGGTTCAGATTGTTCAATGAGTTTTGAGAGGAAGATTAGAGTAGTTCTAGAACAAGTAATCAAAGCTCCCTATGGAGAAATACTCGGATCTAGGTCTCAACAAATTCAAACTCCACTTGCAGCAATAAATCACAATTTGTGAAAATAATATAGTGTCTCCCTTGTTAATTAAGGAGAGACTCCGATTTTATTTATAATAAGGAGAGCACAAATATAGAAGGGGAATCAAATAAAAGAGAAAAATATAATAATAGCAAGTGGTAATTAGGGAAACTGCTAATTAAGAGAAAAGCTAAATATATTCTAAATCAAAATATATCTTATCACAACTCGTCAAATTCGTCATTTCTAACATTCATATTGACTTTTGTTGTAAGGACTGATAATTCAGAAGATTAAAACTTTGATCTAACATGGAGGTAAAAAATGTGTTGCACTGATATAAGGCATCAATATACCTATATCTAGATACATAATAGAATGCATCGGCCATTACAGGCCGATATGCCTATGCGACAACTGTTCTCATCTGTCCGTCACCCATCTGTCATCTGTTCAGGCCCTGGCTGTAATGACCCGACCCGATTTTTCGGAGTTTTAGGGTCTTGGTAGCAGTGGGGTGAGTGTGGGCCCTGTGGTGGGTCCTGGTTTGTCCGATTTTGAGTTCGGAGACTCAGAGGGCAATTTGATAATTTTGAATTATTGAATTTTATGTCATAATTAAAAGTTTGAAAATCACACGTTTTCCCCCGACGTTTGTCATTTGACTTCTTCGAGCTTTTTTAAAATATTTTGGAAATTGAATATTTTTATTAAAAAAAAAAGGAAAAAAGAAACCCTAAACATAACCTCTCTTTTGGCAACACTGTAGCTATGCGCTACAGTGCCGCCGCACCTGCCACTCTCTATTTTGCTCTTTCTGCTTCCTTCTCCTTCCCTTCTCTCCTCTTCTCTCTTGCCCCAAACCCTAACCCTAGAGGAGTAGCCACCCCTTTGTTAACCTCCCTCGCTGCGGCCCTCATCTCTTTTCCCTCCCTCTCGCACGCCCAGCGCTGCTGCTGCCGTTCACCTTTCTCCTCCTTGCTTCGGCGGTGATTCCTACCCTTGGGCCGATGCTACTGCTGGTCGTCCCCTCTGCTTCTGGGAGTTCCGGTTTAGCCCAGGTATTTCCGATTCCATCTCCACTTCTCTCCTTCTTTCCGATCCTTTTTCCCCTCTCTCGATCTCTCCCTTTCCCCTTCTGATTTTCCCGATTTCCCCTTTCCTTTCCCTCATTTTCCTTCTTTGCCCTTCTCCTTCGGCTGAGTCACTCAGACCACCGAGTTGACTCAGTCGGGTTCAACCTTGGACCCCGATATCCGGCCCAGTTCACTGGATTCAGCCCAGCCCTTGGCCCGGCCCAGTCAGGCCCGACCCAGTCAGGCCCGATTCGGACCCGACCCGTTCTCAGGCCCATTTGCATCCTAGGCCCAATTTGACCCGTTTCATCCCAATTTGTTACCCTCCTATTATTGTTTTAACAGATTGAGCCCCTTCAACCCTCGGACTCGTTTTCTCGCATTGGATTTCAAGGGCACACACAGGTGAGGGAACTTATCACCGCTTTTAACATGCATCTATGCATATTACTACTCTATTAGATGTGCGGGTAAGGAATGCGGCGAATGGGGGTCCTCGATATTGTGAACCACTCGGCAAGGGAACTGTTGATACCATTATGTGGCGGGTCCCCATCTGGGTGTATTCTTATTCGATGCCCGCAGAGGCATATATGAATTGATTATTTGATGTCATAATTGATTGATTGTGTGATGACATGATTTGAGTTTATTTTCATTGACAATATGCTAATATGTCAGCATGTGAATATGTGATATGTGGTGGTATATGCCTGATTATGGTGTGATGTATTCTGTTGATGATATGCCATATAATTATGTGATGATTAATTTAAACTGCTAGACATTATAACATGTTTGGGTGTTAATATGCCAGCCCGTGACAGATAGCGATATATATATATGCACCTGATTATTATATGATGAGCTATGTTATTAGTACATGCAGTGGTAACTGTGCATGCATATAGCTAACATATGTGGGATGCCGGTGGGATATGGGTACTAGGCCACATCGGCATCTAGAGACTCTCCCCTAGCTTGTCAGGTAGTTAGGGCGGAGACGTCATGTGGGACCACGTAGTGGACGCATGGTTGGAATGCAGACTCCCTTGTGATTGGAAATGGATAGTTGTACCCCCTTGCATGGATCAAATGGTTGGTCCATCTAGTGTTTCTCAGACACACCTTTGAGAGAGGTGTAATCTGATTTAGAGAACAAGGTGTCTGGGAGTCCCAGATAAGGACTAATTGAGAAGTAATTATGTTAACCCTAGATGGGCCACTAGGCTGAATGTTGGTTCACCCAAGGTAACCTTAGAAGCCCCTTGCGGTTCCGATCCCGGAATGTGTGATGGATGAGGTGATCCCCAGATGACCGAGTAGGCTGAGGAGGTGCTCGCCCGCTCATTGGTCGAGGGATGGTGCGGTGAGGAACAACTCCCGCCAGTATGCCTTGTGGTCCCTGGATGACCGAGTAGGCTGAGGAGGTGCTCGCCTAGGTTGATGGACGAAGCGTTGAGGGACAGCTCCCGCTGGCATAGTTTGTGATCCCTGGATAACCGAGTAGGCTGAGGAGATGCTCGCCTAGGTCAAGGGACGGAGCTGTGAGGGACAGCTCCCGCTGGCATAGTTTGTGAACCCTGGATGACCGAGTAGGCTGAGGAGGTGCTCGCCTCGGTCGAGGGACGGAGCGGTGAGGGACAGCTCCCGCTGGCATAGTTTGTGATCCCTGGATGATCGAGTAGGCTGAGGAGGTGCTCGCCTAGATCGAGGGACGGAGCGGTGAGGGACAGCTCCCGCTGGCATAGTTTGTGATCCCTAGATGACCAAATAGGCTGAGGAGGTGCTTTCCTAGGTCGAGGGACGATGCGGTGAGGGACGGCTCCCACTGGTATGGTTTGTGATTCCCCGGATGACCGAGTAGGCTGAGGAGGTGCTCGCCTGGTCATTGGTCGAGGGATGATGCGGTGAGGGACAACTCCCGCTAGTATGACTTGTGATCTTCGAATGACAGAGTAGGCTGAGGAGGTGCTCGCCTGGTCATTGGTCGAGGGATGATGCGGTGAGGGGCAACTCCTGCTAGTATGACTTGTGATCCCCGAATGACTGAATAGGCTGAGGAGGTGCTCGCCTGGTCATTGGTCGAGGGATGATGCGGTGAGGGACAGCTCCCGCTAGTTCGATTTGTGATTTCTTGGATGACCGAGTAGGCTGAGAATGTGCTCGCCCGCTCATTGGTCGAGGGATGGTGCGATGAGATATTCCAGGCTAGGACACCTGTATGGTGGGAACAGCCTGTGGTGTGATGTGATAGTATGTTTACCCGCTGGTTGACTTTGGGGTTCATAGTTGAGACTTGGGTTGTGGGTGTTGACTCACCAGGAATTTATAGGCGCCTAACGAGTGGGTTCAACCGGCTCACTCGGTAGAAGACCTGTAGAATCCTGTGAGGGGTGGATACGCCATTCGTGTGGAGACCAACAGATGGGGTCCGAGGTTATAGGTTTGATTATCGAGACTCTGGTGCTCGGTTGAGGAGACCATAGATGAGTCTGGTTGGCAGTCCGTTGAGGACTGGTGAGGTGGTTACTCCCGGTTGGCAGTCAGTTTGAGATTCTAGTGAGTCCGACTCTTGGGTTGGTCGTGGTATGTGTGCAAGTTGTCATGAGAGAGTCAGAGGTCTGATCGAGGAGTATGGATCCTGATCCGGTTGGAGATCAGTTTGTGTACCCGAGGGGGGGTGAACTGCAGTGGATGCATAGAGTTGTTTTGAATTGGTTAAAGGACGTACTAGAGGCCCTACAGTTGTGGGCCCGTGTGTTAGGAGTAGGACACTCACCTGCATAGTCATGCATGTAGGCATCATAGATATTGATGTGTTCATATGATCATATACGGTGTATGCTTGATGATACATGATGTGTGTGTTACCCTCACTGGGCATGTAGAGCTCACCCCTTGCCTCACAGGTACTTCATAGAGGAAGGGTCGGCGGGACCCTAAATCAGACATTGAGCGTAGAGTTGCAGCTTTGTACTTGTCATGGTTTTATTTTGTAATTGGAGACTTGCTAATGTATTTTGAGATATGTATACATTTTATTAAGTTGGATGAATGTCATAATGCGATAATGCTACAATCTGTAATTCTGACTGATGCTTATGGTTTTTGATTTATTGGCGGATTGCTATGGTTAGTGTGGGTTGCGGGAGCGGTGTCTCCCATTTAAAAAAAATAAAATAAAGTATATCCGAAATTGTATTGGATCGGTTTTAGGAGTTCGTATCAGTTTTAACGTGCCCGTAGCGGGACGGGTCGTTACACTGGCAGCAATGCACCGATGCATTGTGGCCGATACATTGCAGCCAGAATTTTCCCACAAAGTTGTGATCTTTTTTACCCGTGACTCTAACAAGGCCAATGGTGCCGTTTATACTTACGTTTTAGTCTTGTTTCAGTAAGTGACTATATATAGTAGAGCCGAGTAAATAATGACTTTTTAACATTGTGACCTAAATGCTTTCCCACAAACAAAAGGGTCTAAACCTATCTAAAGGGAGAAAAGATTAGAAACAAAAATCTTTTCCATAGATAATGGTATCCATTTATAAAATTTAAATTTGAAGACAACAATATTATTCGATGTTTATTAGGGCTGCAACTTAAGGTCGGGTCTGAGAAATCATGCAGGTCGGGTCGAGAATTTCGGGTCAACGAGTCAAGTCAGGTTGAGAATTTTACAAGTTAATCTGACCCGATCCGACTCAACCCGACCTAATCTGGCTAAAATAGATTCAGAATGCGGGTCGGGTCAGAATTTGGATTGATTTGGATTAGAATTCGAGTCGAGTCAGGGTTATGAAGTTCAGATTGATAATTCGGGTAGGGTCAGATCAGGTTTTAAGGAACCCAACCTGCCCGACCCGAATTGCAGCCCTAGTGTTTATGATTAGCTAAAATGATTTTAGTAAAATCCCTTCATGCAGATAAAGGCCTTATATTTCATGACTTTCCATAGGCTTAAACTCCATACTATGTCAGATTTTGATTATTATCAATCAAAACCCATCTCTTTTAACATACAAAATTAATGATTCTAGACCATAAATAATCTTCATAGACTTATTTGGCATTGCATTGTAATGATAATATTAACAATCACAAGACAATGTGTTGTTATTTGAAAACAATTTTAATGGACATGAGGGTGGTGGTGGTGGTGTGCAATGTGAATGCTACTAGTGGCTACCCCAATAAGTCCTAAATTTGGATTTTTATGACGAACTTTATATTAATTAAAACACTAATCCCCTTCATGTCCACCACCCATTTCCACCCCAAAAAACCAAGGACCAATTTCATGAAATATTTAATTTTTTTTTACCTAAAATCTTCCAACACTAGTTATAAAAAAATAAAAAGAAAAGAAGATTGCAACTATGCTACTATATAGATAGATCCATTTTGAAAACAAAACACACTTCATCATTTACTTGAAGATGGAATGGAGCAAGCACTCTTTGGACATCATCTTGGTACCCTTTAGCATTTGTCTCACCACATGCTACCATTTCTTTCTATGGTACAATTTGAAGAACCACCATCCTTTTGTTGCAACCTTTACACTTGAATCTATGGGAAGAAGAAAATGGTTTCTTAATGCAGTAGAGGTGAGGGTAATTGATCTTCTTTCATTTCCTTTTGTGAGTTTAAGGCTTGGCATCTGATTAAAATATCAATCCATATTTCTTGAATTGCTTAGTTATCAATACAATATGATTGGGTCAAATATCGAATATATATGTTTTGAGAAATCATCTATTGAAATTGTTATATTCGAATTCCGATGACAAATTTTTATACGATCCACTTTGAGGTATAATGATGAGTTTGTTAGAAAGATTTATATTTATACATACTGTGTACTTAGAAATCTAATTGAATAAATATTCTAATAGTTTATAGAAATTGAAATTAATATACATTGAGTTTATGTTAAAATGAGTTAGAAATTAGGCACGAGTCTGAATCAGATTTGTTTGCTAGGTCATTTTGGATAGAACGAGAATGGTTCTCGTTCGTAGTAAAAACAATACTTCCTTTTATAAATGACTAAAAGTGAAAAAAAAGGAAGAACAAAGTCATTTCCCACTTAACCATTCTTTCTATAAGGATTAGCAACGCATTAACACCATTACTTTTCAAATTCAGATTCTGTGTTTTATTAAAAAAAAATTAAGAAAACAGAATTTCTCCTTCTACTCCACTAAGCAGCACTCTCTATCTTTTTTTTTTGACCGTTCATTTAATGCTGCAAATTATTTTCGAGGAATCACGTTTGGTCCAATGAAAATGACACTCACATGAATTTAACTTAAAATAATAAAAGTATGAAATGATATATAAAACTAGCAATAAATACACTAATAATATGAGCCAAATATATCGATTCGGCCTACAATATAGGCAAGTATATTGGAGTGAGAGTTCAATCTTTATTTAATTATATTTAATTTAAATCACTATTTTTTTTTCAGTCTACACATATTTCTACCTTCTGCAGCCTGTCTATAATCAATTCATTTATAAAATATGGGGTCCACTAATTTGAGTCAGGTTAAATTGGATTACGGGTCGACTCATGTAATTAAGTAGATAATTTAATATGTTTTAAGCAAAAAATCACTATAAAAATTCGTTCTAAAAAATAATAAACTGATGGTATGAAAAGAAGAGTATGTATTATATAATAGTTTAAAGATTCGTAAAAACTCAACTTAGGCAGTCTAAGTTGACTCAATTTGATAGGATTTCAAGTGTAGTGAGTAGTTTGACAAAATTTGATCTAACGTCATTAACCGACCCATTTTGATAAATGACCCGAGCCAATATGACTCAAACTTGTTTATAGATTTGACAGAATTTTTCTCCGTGTGACGTGTATAGCGCCCATTTGAGGGAGCACCAATCCTCTACTAGGATCCTTGTCACAAATATCTGCAGTATTTTTAAATTTACCGCATTTTTATCGGCAAAATACCATTACCTCGTTAAAAACGCGTTTTTATCACCACAACGATAAATTTCCAGTAAATTCCTGATAAAATCGCGTTAAAAACACAATAAACGTTAATAACGAGATAATATCTCGGTAAATTGCCGGTAAATTCCCTATAAATTCCTGGTAAATTCCCTATACCATTTTTATTTCATTAATTTTTTTATTATAATTTCTGCAAGATTTTCCCGTTAAATTCCGGGTAAAAATCCAAGAAATTAAAAATATCCATTATTACCAATTGCCGTTAATATCCCGAGAACGGTATTTGTCACAATGGTTAGGATGAGTACCCATATAATATTGATACAAACATTGTACCGAGAACAAATCTCTGGTTTGACATGGGCTGGGCTTTGAACCCCACCATCTGGCCCAATATTCAATGGGTTATTCCTGGACCTTATCGCTCTATCTGCCTAATGAGTAAAGGTGGGCCTATAAGGCCCAGATATCTCAAACTGAAAAAAATTCGAAGCAACCGATCTAATAATTAGTTAATGGATCCATCTTGGCCCATTTTTTATGCTTGTACCGACGAACATCGGCTTTCCAATACAATCAAGAGGCCCATAATTCAATTCAGATTTTTTTACTGGGTATCTACCTAGTAAAGCACTCAGGATTAGTTCATGAAACTTTCTCTTTGTTGTCCATTTGTACATGTCAAAATCCTTTTATTTTAATGTGTGTAATCATCCATTTCATATCTTCAAAGGATGACTAAAAAGTGGAATTCTCGTATGGGCTGAAGCAGGAGTGTAAATATCAGTTTTAAAAGCTTTATATATTGGCCGATATCTGATATATATTGCTGATATTGGTGGGTTTTATAAAAAGAAAAATAGGGGCTCGGCATGATACCGTGATTTCTACCCCTAGGCTGAAGTGTGGTAATTGAAGAATTTGTGGATGTTTTTTAGTTTAGTTAAATAGTGTTTCACACATATGCCACATGTTTTATTTCTTTCGATCGAATTAGAAGAAAAAACTATGATAATTCTTTAGAGGAATTGAATTCATCCACATATCATATGATTTGTTTTAACTAAGATGGGAGATACTTTGCAGAATAATGAGAAAAATGGCATGTTAAGCGCCCAGAGCATGAGAAACTCCATGATGACCATTATACCAGTTTCTTCCTTAGCTGCAATCCTGAATTCTTCACTGGCAGCTCAAACCAACAATGCATACAATGCCAGCCAACAAGTTCATAACTCGGCCTTGGGTTCATCGGCTGAGTCGACTCTGATTCTCAAATACGCCACCGCATCTCTATTCCTATTGCTAAGCTTCTTATTCAGCTCCATGGCCGTTGGATGCTTAACTGATGCAAGTTTTCTTATCCATGTCTCCGATGATTTATCACCGCGACAAGTATATTCAGTGATAGAACGTGGGTACGTGTTAGCCACTGCCGGAAATCGCGTGTTCTTAGTCACAGTTCCCCTCATTTTGTGGATGTTAGGTCCAGTGCCTATGTTACTGTCTTCACTGGCAATGGTATGGGTGCTATACCAACTCGATTTCACCGGCAACGGTTTCAAAGAAGATGAGCCGGAGTCAATGGAGTATCAAAGCCTTGGTGTTGAGAAAATTCAACATAAAATTGATGTTGCCATGTGAGACCAAGTATGATTAGAGCATTCATCAAGTCTTTAAATCTGTATTGTATATTTTTATGGTAGAAATCATTGGGCTTCTAATTCGGGCTCGGCCCAACAGAGACCACATGTTAAAATATGTGGGCCTCGGCTTGAGGTCTGATTTTCAATTTAATCATGGATCACGATTAGCATTAAGTGGTTGTACTTAATTAGGATATTAGAATTTAACTAATACAAGAAAAATGAAATGATACATGCAATTATATGTATGTTTCTATAAACATATACATGTGGCTACGCTAACAAAAAATCCCAACAGGCCAAGCCCACCCACTAACTAAATGGGCTAAAAATTGATCTGAGCCTGGCCCGCCCGACAAATATTGATGTTGAAGCAATTCATTTGTGACATGTCCAGGCCAGGTTCGGCCCATGTTTACTTGATTGTTCAACGTGGAGTTCATCTAACCTGATTGACTTCTAATTTGATTCAGGGCTGCATTGGGACCTACTCCTCAGTGGAGCATTTTTTTTTTTTCTTGAATTTATGTGTGGAAAATCACGGAAAATTCAAGGTAAAACTTCTACTGGTGATATCCACTGCCCTTAGGGCACACCAGGTGAAGTCATAGGAGCTCGAACCTGGCACCTTCCACTTCCTGAGGTGGGAGATTACTAATTGAACTACACTTATGTGGAAACAGTTTTAAGTAGAGATTTTATGACTAAGAAAATATATACAGCTTTTATTTTAATTAGAATATGAGAATTGGAATTCTAGATTTTCTGGTTTCTTTAGATTCCTAGAAATTGCAGGAATTCAAGATTATTTTTAAGACCTTTGGAATTCAACATTTTCAGTCAATATTCCTGGATCTCTTTTCAAACTTTGACCACAATGGAAGACCAGTTAGTGGAGGGGCTCACTAATAAAGGAGTCTGCCTTTTCTGGTCAACACATGCAAACAAATGTAACGTGTATTTGTGGCATCCATTAATAGAGAGCGTTATGCATATTGGGGTCCACACACGAAGACTTGTAAATTGTGAATTCACAGTCAATCATGGTAAACACATTGGCTTTGCTTGAACAGTGAAAGTGGAGAGATTTGTTTTCTAAGAAGTTCAACCTACTTTACTTAATTCTTCAGAAGAAAGTAGAGCTTACAAATAGTGAATTTTCACTCATTCATGAAAAAATATACAAGAGAAGAGAAGATGGGCAGAAGTTCTTGTATTTACTTTAAATTCTTCTCATCCATACACAACCATATTCATTGATAAATTGACCTGGTAAAATCTGACCCGACTCTGAACCAATCAGACCCGTATAATAGATAACCCAGCCCTATCCAAACTCGTCTACAAATAGATGTAGACCCGTCCTGAATCTGAAAATAAGTGGTTATACTTGACTAACCTGAGTATTACCACGTGTAAGTAACTGTTGAGGTCTACACTCATCTCGCTAGAAAAGTTCCATAGCCAAGTAAATGGGTAAACCCAGTCTGAACCTGATTTGACCTGAACTCGAAGCAGATTTGATTTGACTCGACCCTTTTAATAAGACGTGAAATTAGACCTAAATCCGAATACCTGACCTGACCCGACCCAGTGCCAGATTTAACAAGCTAAGTTGGGTTTTGGGTGACCCTGAACCTTAGTCCCAATGTGTAATTTAAGAGCTTGAGCTCAAGACTAGGCCGGGGTTGACACTGATTTGTTAAAACTTGCGTCTAGACCGCTTAACTCGAAGACATGTAATTGTAGTATAGGTCAGGCCTTTTGGATCTTAAATAGGTTTGTATACAATATTAATTAAAAAATATTCTATATAAATTATGTCTCAAATTCGAGCTTTTGGGTTGAACTCAAACTTTATTGAACTAGATCTAGCTCAAATTTAAAAATGGATCTTTTATTTTGAGCCTAATGAGCCTAGACTGAGCTTGAGTCAACCTGAATTGATTTTTTTTTTTTTCAAATTTTTTCATATAAGCTAAGTTAGGACTGGCCCAAGTTGCACCCTAAAATTTGATTGAAGGAAAATTAAAAGAATGATTAAAAAAAAAAAAATCATATTCAGTGGTGACCTATCCTTGTTACTATACACGTGGACAACTTTGTTTTTTGAATTTTGATTGGAGTTTGAATGGTAATTCACAACTCAGCATTTTCCATTTGGATATAATTTTTTTTTTTTCAAATTCATAAGATTCGTTAAATGAGCCTTTCTTAGAATTGATATGAATTAGTTGGTATTAGTTTGTAAAACCAAAATTTCCACAGAGATTTCCCAAGTTTTTTTAATTTAGAGAGGTTGTTTATTAAATATTAAAGTGGATCATATATTTTTTTTATAGAACTTGTGGAAAATAATAAATACACTGACTAGATGTAATTTCAGCCTCTTAAGATCATCTTAGTCTTACGATTTTAGATCTCAAAATTTTGACTACCATAAACCGTCGATTTTATATGGGATATTTCGTATAGTTATGATGATTACATTGAGGACTTTCTTATGATTTATATAATCCATGAAGTTCTCTAATCATTCTACTCATGTGCGGTTTAATTTATAATAAATATAATATCTCAATTAAAAATGAATACCTTAGTTTCTCTAAAGTTGTCCCATAAAAGCTTATTTATGGATGGAATAATCACTTTGAATCTTATTTTAAAATTTTAATTTTTTTATGAATAAATATAGCTAAGACTATAAGATTTCACTTATTATGATTATATCTCTTACATCTACTTATCTCTCTATAATCTAAAATGAAAAGTTTATAGCATGTTCTCATTACTATGAGAATTTAAAGAAGATGTTAAATGTATATGAAATTGCATCTTTTTATTATGTATGCTAATGTGAAAAACCACATTTACTTGATCTTAAAAAAGGAGGTACTCACTCAACAAGTGGTAATGAGGGTACATTTTGAAATTTAGCACTTTTTCTTATTATAATTATATAATTCTTTCTTTCTTCTCCACTTTATTTTAATTTGTACTTGGTAGGAACTTTATTTATTTTTTAAAAGCAGCACAAGACACACAGTTGAAGAGACTATCTTCAGCGCCCCATTCAGACATGTGGATAATCTGTCATGTAACACTGGACTTCAAATTTTTAGGTGAAGTTACTGTATATTTATAAAATTTCTCAAATTGAATATTCAGACTAATTACGATAGCTTGGTAAAAATATTTTAAGAATTTAAGATTTTTTGACACTCCCAAATATTTAAAATACAGTGTTTTATAAATAAGGGTATTCCTCAGCTGTGCCAAAAATACATTTGGGAGTGTCAAAAGACCTTAAAGTTTTAAAGTATTTTTATCAGGTTATCATAATTAGTCTGAAAATTCAATTTGAGAAATTTTAGAAATACACAGTGTTTAAAAAATAACTATATATGTTGCCAAATCTCTTTTAAAATTTTAAAGTTATTTTTTAAGCATTGTGTACTTCAAAAATTTCTTAAATTAATTTTTCGGACTAATTATGATAACCTGATAAAAATACTTTAAAACTTTAAGGTCTTTTGACACTCCCAAATGTATTTTTGGCACAGCTGAGGGATACCCTTATTTGTAAAACACTGTGTTTTAAGCATTTGGGAGTGTCAAAAGACCTTAAATTCTTAAAGTATTTTTATCAAGCTATCGTAATTAGTCCAGATATTCAATTTAAGAAATTTTGGAAATACACAGTACTTAAAAAATAACTTTAAAATTTTAAAAAGGAGATTTTACTGTTTAAAATTTTAAAAGGGATTTTACCATAGCGCATCAGCCTTCCTTTGAAATAATCTTTTGAACGATTTGACTGTGTACTTGAATCATCATAAGGAAGCAGAAGAATCGTTCAAAGAATTTTTGGCAGAGGGCAAAACGGTAACTTGATCTGAAAATTTAAAATCGGGTGTTCCCTCACAAATTATTTGGGTGTCCGAATGGGACGCCTTATCTTGGAGCTAAGTGTCATAGAGAAGTCAATATCAAAATAGAGAAGTCAATATCAGAAAAAGAAGAACCAAAGTTTTTTAAAGGTGTCATGAACAAGTCAATGTCAAGACGAGTAAGCAAGATCCAATCTGCCTACCTAAGATCTTATACGGGGTATAGAAAAAACGGGTAGCAATCATCTCATAGGAGGTTTATGTAACCAGGCCTGACCCTGCATGATCCGACTCGAAAATGATACGGGTCAGGTGATGAAAGTCGGGTCGGGTTGAGAAGTCAGAAACCCACATTGAATTCAGGTCGAGTTGGGTTGAGAAGTCAGAAACCCGTATTGAATTTAGGTCGAGTTGGATTGAGAAATTTTTAAGTTAACACAACCCGACCCAGTAAAAAGTAGGTTAAAGTAGATTCAAAATGTGGGTCGGATCTGGTTTCTGGTTGAGTCGGGTTATAATTCGAGTTGGGTCGGGTCAAGACGTCCGGGTCAAAACTTCGGGTCGGATTGGATTTTAAAAAACCCGTCCCGACCTGGTGCGATTTCAGCCCTAGAAATGGGAATACAAAAATCATTACTCTTTACTTAGATGCCTAATATAGGTTGGAGGTGAGACTATCCACACACATTGGCTAAGACGATAAGGAGTAACTAAAAAGGGATTGAGTGTGTATTAAACTCAAAATCTCGCTTTATGAAAGAAATATTTTGAGTGTATGCCAACCCCTCAAACTGGCGTACTTGGGCGTACTTTGAAATGAAAAAGATTTTCCTCCACTAAGTTTTCAAGGTGTGTTCTTCTTGGCAAAATTGAGTGTTTTCCATAAAAGATGGCGGACCATATAGACACCCAACTTTTCTACCTCTATACATCCGATTTCAAAAAATCCGGTGAAAATACTATTTTACCCTTCTGGTTTTTATCATCCCAACGAACTGTCAATTTAATTTACGTTCGTTCGGATGATAAAATTGTCCGAATGAACATTTTAGTGCAAAATGGGTTCCTTCTGACGATAGCTTTCTATTCGTTCGAAGGATCGTTGGGATCCTTCGAACGATCTTCTCTAGGTAGGCTTTGGAGCGGGATTTTCAAATAAACTCGTTTCTCGACCGATTTTTACAAACAAGGTATCAAAATTCATCGACTTTGAATTTTATGAACTCCGAGACTAGTTTTAAGTGAAAATGATATAGTTTTGGGCTTAAACATTGTACTCAAAGAATTAAGAAAAAATGGCCTTCCCTCTTAGTTCTTTGAGTTTGATTTTTGAAGCTCAAAACTATACTATTTTCATTTAAAATCAGTCCTGGAGTTCATAAAATTCAGAATAGATGAATTTTGATACCTTGTTTATAGAAATAAGTTGACAAACTGTCTCTTTTGAAAACCTGAGCCAAATGCGAAAAGTTGACCATTGGCAGAGAGGCGGTTTCTCAACCTATTTCTACAAACAAGATATCAAACTTCATCTATTCTAAATTTCATGAACTTGGAAACTGATTTTAAATGAAAATGGTATAGTTTTGAACTTCAAAAATTGTACCTAAAGAATTAAAAGGGAAGGCTACTTTTCCTTAATTATTTGGGTACAATTTTTTAAGCAAAAACTATACTCTTTTCACTTAAAATGAGTCCTAAAGTTCATAAAATTCAGAATAGATAAAATTTGATACTTTATTTGTAGAAATAGAATGAGAAACTGCCTTCCTGACAACGGTCACCTTTGCACGTTTGGCTTAGATTTTCAAAAGAGTCAGTTTCTCAACCTACTTTTACAAACAAGTTATCAAAATTCATCTATTTTAAATTTTATGAGCTACATGACTGATTTTAAGTGAAAAGGGTATAGTTTTTATATTCAAAAATCGTATCCAAATAATTAAGAGGGAATGTCATTTTGCCTTAATACTTTGGGTACAATTTTTAAGCTCAAAATTATATTTTTTTCACTTAAAATCAGTTCTTTAGTTCATAAAATTTAAAGTAAATAAATTTTAATATATTATTTATAAAAATCAATCGATAAACAACTCCATTTAAAAATTCCACTTCAAAATCTATCTAGGGAAAGATCGTTAGAACCATCCCACTAAAAGATTCGCATCAACATGTCAGCTGATGTTGATTTCTTACTAGATTTGTATCCGGCTTTCACATTCTACTTTGTCTTTTGAGCAGCTTACGTTGATTTCTTACTAGAAAATTAGATTTGTAGGTTTCTTCCCTCCACTTTATTTTCATTTAAAGAATCAATAATAGCATAAAGTGGAAGAATCTTAAGATTATTGAAGAAAAGTCAATAAGAGTAGCTACAGCCAAAATCTTATCTGATCCTTCTTGTCTCAAGAAAGTGGAAACATAACGTATCTATCATTCTATCTTATTTTACATTTTTACATGAGGTATATATTGTGGCGTATATTAAATTTTCAACATCTTAGCTATCATTGAAATTATTATTTTTATGAAGATTCCTTATAATTTAAATACAACTGTAATAAACTATTACTATTAAAACTTGATAGAGGAAAATTGTACAAAATGCAGATGCAACTCAATAAATCTTATTTAATGATCACCCACATTACAATTTGGCCCTGGCAGCACAGGTAACATCCATGGTGGTGATTGGATTTTTTCACCCACAAGAAATATGTTCACACATGAGTGCAGTTTAATCGGTAATCTCTCTCTTCAGAAAGTGGGAGGTATTAAGTTTGAGTCCTATGATCTTACCTGGTGTGCTCTTAGTGGATATCACCAGTAAAGGTTTTACACCAAATTTTCCACGATTTCTCATAAAAAAAAATGTTCAGACTTGTACTCAAAACTCAACTTAGAAATTTTGTTCTCTTTTTATTGTATTGTCATCATCATGTGATTGGAAATTGGAAATTGATAGCTAACCAACCTAAAGGAGACAGAAGTGTTGAAAGTGAAAGCACATTTTTCTCCTTTGTTCTTCATCCAAGGATCAATGGTCATTATCCTGCTTTCTTTTTCTAATGAAAAAGATAAGAGTTGATAAGTTGCAAATACCACAAAGACAGATTTTGGAATTAGAACAAATTTTAGATTTGATTGTATGAACTTTCCAATTAAGTGGTGTTGGAAAATAAGTACTTCAGTTAAGCTGATTGAGACAATTTATATAAGTAATTTGTTGTGGCTTTAATTCTATTAGATCATACTATTCATTATTGGTGACTAAAAAAATTACAAAATGGTATCTCTCCCTTCTTTTCTGTAAACTTTTTATTTAATTGAGTAAAATATAATTAAATTGAGGCTACTCACACCTACACTTCTATTTTTTCTCCCTTTTAAGTTTTAAGCCATCTTAGACATGCACCACTTCTCTTGTTTATCTTATTTGGTAGGGTTGAAATTCGGTCAGAGCTTTAATAACCTAAACTCAACTTATATTAAAAATTATTGAGTATAACTCAACTCGTCCTGAGTTGTTGGTCCGACCCAACTCAAATTGCTGACCGAATTAGAACCGAGTTACTGGCTCGATAAGCCAACCCATTTTTTTGCCCAAATTTGGAGAGAAAAAATTATCAACAGGTTTTATATATTTCTTCAAATTCAAGTCAGATCAAGTCAGGTCGGGTCAGGTGGGTTAATTTAAAATTTTTGAGTCCACTCTAACTCCATTTTTATACAGATTTTTTTTTTTTTCCATTCAGATCCGATCCTAAATTTACAGATACATAATCCAACCCACTGATTTCCAAGTCGAATCATGCGGGTTGGATTAAATCCTGGTCCAAATTTCACCTCTATTATTGAAAACTTGAAAGAGATGCTAAATAAGATACCTTCTCAAATAAAAGAAAATGCAGAGAATCTAAAACGAGTTAAACCAATTGACTCCAATCTTTCATCACCCATTGAAGAAACTTTTTTTGAGAAAAGATTTGTCAGAGAAAGAAATGATTGACATAGTAGCTTTATCCAAGCGTGATTCACATGACTACACCTCTTTCAGTAAAGTTGAAGGCTGATTGTTCTGATTATGTTAATAATTGATTACCAATTGCTTGCTAATTATGACAAATCTATTTTTTTAATTAATTAAGCTATCTTTTCTTGTGCTTTTGGAATCTTTAAGTTTAATTAAGGAAGGAAGACATTCATCAATGGTGATGGTAAATGTCCTTTTAATTAAAAAAAATTGTTTGTCACAGCAAAGTAAGGATAAGGTCGACCATGGATACCAGGATACCATTCTATGACCTTTCTCTAACCTTCCTATCAAAGTATAAAGACCTTAACAAATGAATCATCCAAAGCTTTTTAGAATGTTGATAATTACTAAAATCATGTACTTTGGTTGAACCCCAAAAATTTAATTACGAAAATGTCAATATATATTTATATCAATATATCATATCAGCCAATACTGAATTTTGCACCCCTAATTTATATATATTAATTGAAGATTGATACTGATACTTACTTTTTTTTCTTTATAAGAAATTGATTTGGGAATAGTACTCTTACTAACATAGGATTTCATCTCCATTTTATAGTTAATTTTATTGTTATAAAATTGATAATATTTTTATTTTACCCAATCAAATTTTCAATTTATCATTTATAAGATGAAGAATAAAATAGAGATGTGTCCAATATCAATAAAAATATTGTGTCTAAATTGATTCTCTTTTATAAGGAAATATTCTCTAATACTTTATAGTCAAATGATAAAAATACTACGGTTGTGTTTGGATAAGATGTATATTTTGCAGGAGTTTCCTTTGAATATGGTTTACCTTTTCTTGCTTGGTAAAGTGATTATCTCTTGCGGTGAAGGAGTTTTCAAGTTTGTATTGGAGAGGGGAAACTTGGAATTTTCTTACTCTACCAAACAGGGGTAAACGAGAGTAAGCCTTCTTTCACTCCTCTACCCCTCATCCAACATAGCCCATATTAAAACGGTAATTATCAATTGTACTGAAATTTAATAAAGACCTCTTTTATTATTTTAAACTCTAATGAAGTAGTAAACATGTGTATAAATTCAGGGAGGTATCCCTTCAATATCTATACTGATATATAAATTAATATATTTAATTTTTTTATATTGCTATCTATAAAATATGACAATATCTTTACCTTGTTAGATGTCGACTTATATGTTTGCTAATACTTCCATTCCACTAATCCATCAGCTGTCTAATAAAGGCGAGGGCCCTAATATTTGGAAAAAGTTGATTCCTTCATGGCTTCAAGCCCTCAAACCCATTTGCCTACCCCACATGTTTTCCCTTACCTGTGGCCTGTGGGGTACTTTTCTGCCCTTTGGACCACAATTTATCTCTTTCTATACTTTGTTTGAATCTTCTTCCTCTAGAAGATGTGAATGATTTCACTTTAGTACAAGTTTTCTTTCTTGACAAATACATTTCTTTTGTTTTTATCAAATCAAACCTACCATTCTTGCACTTGCTGTTGCATTTGGGATCAATGGTCAATGCTTCCATGAAACCAAATTGAATCCCTCTCTCCCCATCCACATAAAAAAGGGGAAAAAAATGGCATCTAAAGAGGATCTAATGAAATCAAACATTATTTTTATAGTTTCAACTAAAATCCAATTGTGTGGAGGTCCACTAGGTTCTTTCTAGTTCCACTTCTGTGCTAGACGAAATGGGATTCAAACCCATAATACAATAATTTAGCAAACCAATACCTTAAGCTGCTCAGTCATGGTTCTAATTTGTTGATTATAATTGGATGTGTTGAGTTGGGTTGGTTGTTCAAAAGGCCATTTGATCTAATGAATTGTGTAAGCTTAGCACTATAGCATGCAGGGGTGAAAATATACGTATCGGCCTATGAAAAATTTCTCGGCCGATATGACCGATATAATGCCCTTAATATCGGTCATCATATAGGCTGAGATGTATTAAAATCGGTTTTTAAATTTTTGTTCTTTTTTATTTAAAAAAAAAAAACGATATCGGCCGATACAAACGATATATCGGTCCGTTTATCGGTTCACATATCGCCCGATATCATGTTTATCGGTCTGGAAACAGTGGTTTAAAAAAAATCTAATATCGGTTGTAGGCCTCACACGATATTGGCGATATTATGTTGCAATATCGACCGATATATCGCTCCGTTTATCGGTACACGATATCGGCCGATATCGTGTTTCTCGATATTGAAACATTGGTTTTTTTAAAAAAAAATTAAGTTGTGGGGCCCACAAATTATCGGCGATATTATGAAGGAATACCGGATGATATATCGTACAAAATATCGGTCAAAATATCGCCTAACTTTGGCAAGCTCAATCTTTTTCCAACAGCTGGTGTGATTCCTCCTGTTTCCCACGCTGAATTTTTTTAATATTTTTTTGAAAATTAGAAAATCCAACCCAGCCAAACCCCTCTATTATTACGAGACCTCATACAATTCTTCATTCACAGACTCAATCTTTTCCAAACCCACTCATCCAGATGTGTTTTTTTTTTTCTAAGTCCATCTCCATTTCACATTCTTTCATCCCGTTTCTTTATAAAAGAGTTTATAATTGGCTGATTTTGGAAGATCCAATCCGTTCAAAGTATATTTGATACATAGATCTTCATTTATGGTAAGTTTTTATTCCATTTTTTTAAGCCTTTTCATCTAAATGTTTTATGGTTTTAATGTGTACTTTAATATTTAATGCATTTCTTGTAATATCTTGTTATTTTAGAAATATGGATTATTATTTACTGTTGGTGATTGAGTGATTTATTTATGCTTAAACATTTAGCATAGAAGTTATTATGACTGTATGTTATTTTTTTCATGCAGATTAATGGTTTTTTTTTTTTGCATTTTTTTTTATTTTCTAAAGTAAAATGGCCCCTATATGTACAAAATATTATAAGAAATAGTAATTATTAGAAAAAATTACTGATTTTTTTTATAAACTACCCCTCTGATTTTAGAAAGAAGGTTCTATGAAAAAATATAAATTTCATGCAATGTGATTATTTATTTTAAATTTTTAAACAAAAACCCCGATTTCATGTGATAAATGGCCAAAAAATATGTAAATGTACCGAAAAAGTTTGTAATTTTTTTAAACCAACCCTCTCAGTGTATAGGGTTTGTGGACTGAAAAAAATTTCAGTTTCACATTATATGAGGCTATATTTTCATTTTATCATTTAAACCCCCATTTTCGTGTTATAAATGGCCAAAATATATGTAAATGTACCGAAAAATTTTGTAATTTTTTTAAACCAACCCTCTTAGTGTATAGGGTTTGTGGACTGAAAAAAATTTCAGTTTAATTTCAGAGGAGGCTATATTTTCATTTTATCATTTAAACCCCCATTTTCATGTGATAAATGGCCAAAAAATATGTAAATGTACCAAAAAAGTTTATAATTTTTTTAAACCAAACCTCTCAGTGTATAGGATTTGTGGACTGAAAAGTTTCAGCTTCACATCAGATAAGGCTATCTTTTCATTTTATCATTTAAACCCCCATTTTCATGTGATAAATGGCTAAAAAATATGTAAATGTACCTAAAAAGTTTATAATTTTTTTAAACCAACCCTCTCAGTGTATAGGGTTTATGAACTAAAAAAAATTCAGTTTCACATCAGATGAGGCTATTTTTTCATTTTATCATTTAAACCCCCATTTTCATGTGAGAAATTGCCAAAAAATATGTAAATGTATCAAAAAAATATGAATTTTTTTTAAACCAATCCTCTCAGTGTATAGGGTTTGTATACTGAAAAATATTTCAGTTTCACATCAGATGAGGCTGTGTTTTTAATGTATCATTTAAACCCCCATTTTTCATGTGAAAAATCACCAAAAAATATGTAAATGTATCAAGAAAATATGATTTTTTTTTTAAACCAACCCTCTAAGTGTTTAGGGTTTGTGGACTGAAAAATATTTCAGTTCACATCAGATGAGGCTATCTTTCCATTTTATCATTTAAACGCCCATTTTCATGTGATAAATTGCCAAAAAATATGTAAATGCATAAAAAAAATATGTTTTTTTTTAAACCAACCCTCTCAGTGTATAGGGTTTGTGGACTGAAAAATATTTCAGTTCAAATCAGATGAGGCTATCTTTTCATTTTATCATTTAAACCCCCATTTTCATGTGATAAATTGCCAAAAAATATGTAAATGTATCAAAAAAATATGAGTTGTTTTAAAACAACACTCTCAGTGTATAGGGTTTGTGGACTGAAAAAAAATTCAGTTTCACATCAGATGAGGCAATTTTCTTTAATATATCAATTAAACACCAATTTTTATATGATAAATCGCCAAAAAATATGTAAATGTGACTATTTTTTATAATTTTGTGCATTTCTTAAACAGTAATGACACCAAACAAAGAAGATCCAGCATGGTCGTTCGGTGAACGACATAGTAATAACCGAGTTAAGTGCAACTTCTGTGAGGAAATGTTATCAGGAGGAATTTCCCGTTTGAATGAACATATAGATGGGAAGACGGGGAACGTAACAAGTTGCAAACACGCAACCGCACAAGCGCAACTTATTTGTCGGCAATTACTGGATGTCAATGCCAAAAAAAAGGAAAATAAGGACTGAAGCAGAAGACCATGCTATAGGTCACATAATTGTCGACTACTTAGAAAAAAGAAAGGGGGGGCCAATACGTACAAAATGTCCCGTCATCTTCAGAAGAAAACTCGGACGAGATTGAGGAGGACAGAGACTTGCAGCGTGCAATGCGAATTAGTTGCGACGAATTAGTTGAGATGAGGGGGTATAGTGGTGCAGGTTAATTTCTTTAAATTTATTGTTCACTCTAACAAACAATTTATTTCAAAATTACATTAAAATGCCAAAAAATGAATTATTCTTCTCTACACAGGGACTGCAAGTGGATCATCTAGACAAAAATCTGGAATTATGGGCCAATGGAGTTCGATTAAAAATTCATTCAAAGGGGGACAACGAGAAACAGTTGAACGC
Organism: Chimonanthus salicifolius; assembly: GCA_013350335.1. Classification (NCBI taxonomy): domain Eukaryota; kingdom Viridiplantae; phylum Streptophyta; class Magnoliopsida; order Laurales; family Calycanthaceae; genus Chimonanthus; species Chimonanthus salicifolius. The sequence goes on from CM023539.1 coordinate 7,324,480, forward strand.
TACGGTGTGAATTCGGAGACAATTGATACTGGTGATCCAATATGGGCAGGCCAACTTCTTTGAAAGAAGGTAAAATAGATCAACAAGATAGACAGTCGGCAAAACATTTCCTTGGGACGGCAACGACTAAGTATTTCTCTGATACCCACCTGCCACCGAGGGACATTGAGAATCCATATTTTAAAGCCATATGCTATGCATCCACAGTTGCTGGACCTTCTATCACCTTCCCAACGCCATGTGAGATTTATTCAACATTCATCCCGCGTGAAATACAACGGATTCGAGACTGGGTAAATAATTTTAAGTCTTCCTGGGAGGATATGGGAGTAACCATTATGTCGAATGGCTGGAAGAGTGACGGTAACCGGAGTATTATTAACTTCCTAATTTATAATCAATGTGGCACAGTCTTTCATAAATCGTGCGACACATCGGAAAGAACAAATGATGGAGATTTTCTTTGTAGAATGATGTTGTGTATCTGTGAAGAAGTTGGACCTGAGAATGTTGTCCAAATTGGGAAGAAGGTCGGGAACACATACCCGTGGATCTTATGAACCCCCTGTGCGGCCCACTGCATATACTTGATCCTTAAAGACTTTGCTAATATGAGGGAATTTGGGAACTTAATTGGCTGGAATAAGAACGTCACCACATTTGTAGACAATCATATTAAAATCTTAAAGGTTATGAGGAAGTATACGAAGCGTCGTGAACTACTGCGATCTGCAGTAACACGTTTCGCCACAGTATTCCTTACTATGCAGAGCTTCTTAAGAAGTAAGACAGAATTGATGAAGATGGTGTGTAGCAGGTCCTTTGCGAATGCGTTCGACATGAGGAACGAAGAACACGTAAGATATTACCAGAACATTACACATCTATTTATATTTAAAGTGTTCTGGGACAGTATCGTATCTTCCATCAACATCTGTGCTCCCATAATCACAGCACTCCGATTTGAAGACGGAGACAAGAAGTCGACGCTCCCCTATATCTTCAAATGCATCATAAAGGTTAAAACTGAAGTTGCAAATATTAATCCTCCGAATCAATTCATGCAAATCATCAATGAGAGAATTAATCAGTTTTTCATCACGAACCAACAGTTCGTTGCCAGTTAGTTTTTCATTTGTTATTTGTGTTTATATCTTATTATTGTGCAAATCTTATATTTATGCTAATCGCATTGTATTTCACTTGGCAGCATATTATTTAAATCTATTTTCAAAGAAAACCTAATGAATAAGGTTTAGAACTATCAAACTACTCAATTCGTAACTGCGTAAGACAGACGTTGGAGATTTTGGGTGCAATGCACCCTGGTGAACGGGCGGCATATTTCAGAGATGTATTACTTTCGTTCATTATGATATGTCATTTTTGATGATTTGAAAGTTTTTCATTTTTCGATAATACTAATTGTGTTTCCTTTTTTTTGAAGTTACACAATTATGAGAACCGCTTGGAATAATTTGCGGATGAAGTTGCTGACGTTAGGTTGAAAGAGACGGTGACGATGAGTGCTACACAGTGGTTAACATATTTTGGAAAAAACTCACCTCTATTGAGGAAGTACGTCACTAAGCTGATAAGCCAGACATGCACTGCAACAAACTGTGAGTGTAATTGGTCCACATTTAAATATGTTCATAGCAAACCTCGAAACAGGTTGTCGTCTAGAAGACTGAATGTTTTGGTGTACCTACACTACAATCAGCGACTGAGGGCAAGGAATTTAATGAGGTACCCTGAGTTGGAGCGGATAGATGCAAAAGATTTTTTTCGTTCCTATCGACCCCGAGTCTCTATTCAGTTATAATGATCCATTGAGTGAATGGATCGATGAAGAAGAAGAACTTGTATTTAATGATCTAGATATATCATTTTTAGACTAAAGTGCAAAGTTGGGAGAATGCAGGATTCCGAGAAAGAGGAGGAAAATGATGGTCGCCGCCATTCAGTTAGTGTGTCACGCCCTACAAATGCGGGTATGGAACGTCAAACAAGTACAAGGATGGCACATCGTCATCATTCTGTTAGTGAACGGCCTACTGGGACAGCCGGAGAATCCATCTCTTCATATAGGAGAAGGTCAATCAGAGGAAAAGAACGTGTCGTTCCGAGCAGCCAACTAGCAGGCGTAATTATGGGTCGGCCAAATCTGATTCATCTATAGATGACGGTAATGGGTCAGATGATGGGTACAATTTTGGTCACCAAAATATTATTTTAGATGTTGAGCCTGAAAATTCACCGAGTTATTATCCCGACATGAGTTAAGTCCATCACCGAGAGGAGGATAGATAACATATACTTCCTTATGGTGGACCAAACATGCAAAGTGAGAGTGAAGGATATGTATCATTTGATTATATGCCCACAAGATATTTGGGTCAATCGATATATGGGCACATGGACACAGACTCATTGTCAAGTAATATGCAGTCCATGTCCATTTCAGATCATCAGTCGCAACCCTCCTCCAATAGTTAGAAGTATCACTATCTATCTTCAACATCCAAGTATATGTCTACTGATGAGTGGCTTCCGGAAGAGAAATATGCCAGATTTTATTTCCACATGCCCGGTTATCCATATGAAGAGTTTGATCCATAGTGATATTACTCTATTTTTTAGAAAATTTGGGGAAGCTTTTTTTTTTTTGAATTTACATGTGGAAAACCGTGAATTACCCAGCGTAAAACCCCCACAGGTGGACCCCTACCCCTAAGGCACACCAAGGTTAGGCCATGGGGGCTCAAACTCGTGACCTCCCGCTTCCTGAGGCGGGAGGTAACCAGCTGAACTACACCCATGTGTACTTTTTATGTATTTGATGTTTCTTTTATGCATATTGACGTAGTTGGTGTGTTTTTCAACACTTTCCATTTAAATTAGTTTTGTTAATGACCTCATTTAAATTTAGGTGGCTTATAAAATTATGAATAAAATTTTAAAAATCATAATACTAATCACTAAATTTATCAAAAAGTTCTTACATAATTTTTCATAATATTAAATTTTTTTTTATCATTTCTCTTCATTTTATTGCTAATTTTAATACTAATTGTATTCGAAACTTAAATAAATAAATTCGAATGAGTAAATGACCGATATTTAATGAAAAAATTACATATTCAAGAAGCCCCAAATTTTCTGAAATTACCATAAAATTTTCGGACCAAAATACAATTTTTGGAAAATATCGGAGGAGAAAGAAAAATATCGGCCGATAATTCGGTTGGGGCATTTTTTGGATCCTGATACCATGCTTACTCTTCTTCTATAAGAAAAACTAAGTCTAAATCTATAAATTTCACCAGTATTCAAATCGTGTTTTCTACTAACACTCCAATGATCACAAATATCAACGATATTTTCAAATTTACTACGTTTTTATCAACAAAATGTCATTACCTTTTGTAATAACCCGACCCGCATCCGACCCTCACAATAGTGTCCTCTCTGGGCCTACACAGGCCCACACGACTTTATATTGGGCCCGACCTCACTCACAGGCCCAAAACACGTTGTGTTGGGTTAGGGGTTGTAACACCCCGGATTTTCAAGTTATAAATATTTACGAAAATTACCTATTTAATTTGTGAATTATTAGATATGGACCTTAGAAGGGTAAAGTGTTGGGTCATTGCCCAATTAAGATCCAACGGATATGTTATAGGTTCAATTTAAAATAAATGGGTAAGATGTGTTTAATTGGGTAAAGGTTGTTTATTTGGGTTAAATGCCCAATTGGGACCCAATGGGTCATGGTTAACTTGGATGACCACCAAGTTAGTTTAATTTAAATTAAATGGGGCTGAATTAAATAATAATGCAATATGTCTAAAAATTAAATTAGGAGTTGCTTAGGCCAAGTATATGAGATATCTAATCCATGATATGCGCATGGAATGAAAGACAAGGAAGGTTATGCGCATGAGATGTATGAGGGATTTCCATATCCATGCTATTGCACATAATATCATTTTAAAAAGGGGTATTTCCCTTGATTAAGAATGGCATTAAGGCAATGACTAAATTGAAGGGTTAGCACCTTCTAAGATAGGACTGATTATGGAGTGTAATAAAAGATAGAGAAAGGGCGCACACTACCTTCTAAATTTGGATTAAGTGGAGGTTTTATAAAGAGGATTCTCCAAAATAAGAAAGGTGCACACGGCAATTGTTATCTCACAAGACAATGGGGCGCATGGCACTTGCTATTTTAGAGAGACAAAGGAGCACACGGCAATGGCTAATTTAAGGGGTCTTGGTAGCCTTTAAGATGGGACAATTGGTTTTAATGAAAGAAAGGCAAGAGGGGCGCATGGCACCTTCTATTTAGATCAAAAGGAAGTTTTAATAAAAGAAAGGCATCAAGGGTGCATGGCACCTTCTAAGATAGGACTGATTGGATTTTTAAAAGAAAGGCAACACAAGGAAAGTTTGTGCACACGGCATTGTCTAAATGTATAACCGATTGGGAGTTGTTATAAAATAAAGACAAGGGGCTCACGGCATTGTCTAAATACATGACCAAGTGGAAGGTTTTATAAAAAGAAAGGAAAGCAACAAAAAAGGGCGCACGGCAATAACCACAACATCAAAGATCAGTCTCGGCAATAATAAGAGAAGGAGAAGGCAACCAGCAACGGGAAAGATCAAGAAGAAGTGGAAAGAGGCTAAAGAAAGAGAAGGATTGGTAGAGCAAGAGCAAGAGCAAGCGAAGGAGAACCGGAGGAGTTGCGGAACCGGTAAGTAGTTTTGATATTTTGTTTAAGATAAGGAACCATAGGGTTCGGCCATGGTGTATGGCCGAACCCCATGGAAGAGAATTGGGAAGGATTATGGTATTTAATTTAATGGAAAGAAATAACCATAGGGTTCGGCCATAGTGCATGGCCGAACCCCATGGAAGGTTATTGGTTAATTTTAAATGGAAGTTTGTTGATAATCCTATATGATTTTTGGAGGGGTGAAAACCATGAAGGACTATGGTAATTTAATGAAAGTTTGAAAGATAGAAACCATGGAAAGACATGGTTTAATTTATGGGTTTTTGAAAGTTGAACTCCATGAAAGATTATTCATATTTTTAAAAGGTTTACATGGAGATGATCATAGATGAACCATAGGGTTCGGCCATGGTGTATGGCCGAACCCATGAAAGGTCATTAGTGAATGATAATGGATTTAAATGATGGAAAGATTATAGATGTATGTTTATGATTTTAAAGGGTTTAAATGGAAAAATATAGATGGAAGTTCATGGCTTAATAATTGTCTTTATGAGTGACGTTTGGCCATTGTGTATGGCCGAACCCCACTAGGGTTTATTTTAAGAATGATAGAGATTAAATTAGTAAGTTTCTAATTATGGACTTTTGATAAAAAATGGAAAGAACCTTGAATTATGATTCAAGAATGGAATTGCTAAATTTAGAAAGTTTCTATAATTGGAAAGTTATGGATCATAGGGTTCGGCCAAGGTGTATGGCTGAACCCCATGAACCAACTAAGGAATCATATGGGTTTTATGGATCGGTTTTGGACATAAACCTAAGGATGGCAAAGTTGTAAATACATGCTAAAATGGAAGGTTTTATTTATGGTTCTATGGTTGTGGATTATTGGAGGATCCATGTATATAATGTATAAATGAATGGACCTATGTTTTGGAACCTAAACCTAAGATTATAAGTCATGTAAATGGTGAATGAATTATTTATGGATCATTCTTGGACTTAGGGTCTATTTATGGTAGATTTAAATGAATGGAGTGGCATGAATGGAAATGTTGTAAATATAAGCAAAAGTGAAAGATCATGGGTTCGGCCATGATGTATGGCCGAACCCCATGAGGTAGGTTGTGGATCAAAACATGGACTTAGGCATGTGTTAATGAGTGAAAAGTTTGAAATGATTAGACCAATGACAATTCGGTAATTAAGTGAATTAATGGACCATGGGTTCGGCCATGGTGTATGGCCGAACCCCATGGGAATTGTTTGGTGGACATAGGGACTATGTTTGGCATATTAAAATGAAACATTAACTAAAGATAGCCCAATGGCAAAGTTGTAATAAAGGGTGAAATTGAGGAATCATGAGTTCGGCCATGGTTATGGTCGAACCCCATGAGGATTATGTTTATGGACTTAAACAATATTGTAAATTAAATGGCACATGTTTTAATTGATTAATATGTTATAAGGTAACGGGACCTCACAAGGTGTGTACGATCGTGAGCGGTTACAGGACAAAAGACGCAAGGACACGTTAGCGGTCTTTAGTAGGATTCCACCTCTTTGAGACCATGGGTTTATGTACATTGTTTTTTTTATCTTGATTTGATGAATTTATATTGCAAAGGATATGTTTCAAAATGTGAGTTTTAAATGCTATGTTTATATGATAAAATAACATGTATTGTATATGTTTCAAATATGAGCTTTTAAATGCTATGTTTTGTATAATTGCATAGCATGTGGACATTTGCACCTCATGTATGGCATGGGAGGGATGAATGGTAACTGGAGACCTACACTCCATCGGGGCGTCCATAAAACACTCGTGGGGGATACCTTGATGAGGAGCATTCCATCAAGAGGATACTAAATATGAAATGTAATCGGAGATCCACACTCCGTCAGGGCGTCCGTAAACGAATTGTAGGGGATACCTTGATGATGAGCTTTCCATCAAGAGGATGTTTTGTGATGGGTGAAACTCATTGCATATGATAGCATGGCATGGCATTGAATAGGCATGATTATGATCTTTATTATTATGCAAGGTTTCTGGTTTTTATCGGTATGATTGGATCTCTATTATCATACACTGTTTTGGATACGATGCTTTATAAGTATGGTATGATTTATTATAACTGGATTTGATATGTATTATATCTGGATTTTTTGTACTAACCCATGTGTTAGCCTTACTTGGAATACCTACTGGGCACGTTGTTCTAATGCCCTACTTTACCCTAATTGATGATACAGGAAACGAGAGGAACAATGAATGCGAAACGGGCCAGGCATAGGAGCTTGGATGCTTTTCATTTATATTTGTTTAAGATACTCAATGGCTTGTATTTTGAGTATCTAGAATTTGGATCGTAATAACTTAAATGGATTTGCTATAGTTGGATATTTTATTGGATAATTATGATATGATAATTATGATTAAGGACTTAACGTACTTTCCTATCTGAATGGAATAGAACTTTGTTCTATTATTATTCCGCATGTTATGATTGGACATTATGATGTTATTCCGCATGTTGATATTGTTATGTGTGAACCGTTTCAGGGACTTAGTCCATACACACATAGGGTTGGCCAGTTAAGGGTCGGACTTTAGAAGTTCGGACTTACCTCGCTTCGTGACGTCCCACTCTCTATCGCTCTATGTTTATAAAAAAAAATAGACTCTGATTTTCAGAAGGGAAAGCGAGTGAAAAAAGGCGGAGTGTTACAGGGGTGAGCTCCCTCTTATATACCCCTTTCAAACTTTGCTCCTGTGCAATGTGAGACTTTTTCCACACCCATGCGCCAGCTAGCTATAGCCCTTCGATCAGACCGACACTAGCCCAAATTCTCAATTTCTAGCCATATTGGGCTTGGCCTTTTGGGCTTCTAGGCTGGGGCCTTTACAATCTACCCCACTTAAGTCCATAGCTTTCCTCAGCTCAGTTCGACCACCTGGGCTCTTGGGTCAGGGCCTCAATCCACCCCACTTAGGCCCAGAGCTGTCTTGGGCTCAGCTCGACTGCAATCGTACACATACAGGGGAGGGGCAAGGTATCCATACAAGCAGAGGGTTTGAACCTTTAGCTATGATACAAATTGTAACAACTTGGCCTGAATCTGACCAACACAATATTGTTCGCTTTGGGCCCACACAGGCCCGTACGACTTTACATTGGGCTCCCCTCACTCACAGGCCCAAAACGCATTGTGCTGGGTTAGGGGTGAGCTCCCTCTTATATACCCCCTTCAAACTTTGCACCTGGGCGATGTGAGACTTTTTCCACACGCACACGCCCAACTTGCTATGGCCCGTCGGTAGGACCAACACTGGTCCAATTTCTCAATATCTGGCCCTATTCGGCTTGGCCTTCTGGGCTGGGGCCTTTACACCTTTTGTACTTTTCTTCTTAGGTCATATATAACTCTCTTATGGGTTTCAGGATTTTCTTTCTTTTTTTCGCATATTCATTGTAGTTAGTTTCTCTTTATACCTTTTGTACTTTTCTTTTGTGGTCAAATATAACTCTCTTATGTGTGACCACTCAAGCTCTTGTATCTCTTTTTTATTAATGATATTTTACCTGTCTCTCTGGAAAAAAAAAGAGAAAGGGTCCACCTGTAGAACTCAAACTTCATACCCATCAAGTCCACGACCTGTGTTTAAAGTGGTTGTTTGATGTTCTTCTTAGAGTCTGGACTCATTTTGGAACAACTAAATTGCAATATGAACACGCTCGCAAGATGAATGTGATGTAGAGCATTTCGGAGATTTGATTTCTCATTTTTTTAGTATTTATTTTACTTGATGTAATTTTTGTTAGTTTATTTGAGAGTATTTTAGTCATTCTTGTAATTAAGGGTATTTAGTCAGTTTGTTGTACAAACCGTCACTAGGGAAATTGAATATGAATTAATGAAAGTGTTGAGTTCTGCAAACTCTGCCACCTACTAAAGGATTCATTGGCGAGAAGCCCCAGAAGGTGAAAAGCGCTCCACATCTGCCTCAGAAGGCGAGAAGCCCTCCAAGATCATTAAACCCTATCTTTTCTATCTCTCTTTCCTCCCTTTCTTCTTCCTCAAACCACAACCCCTAATCTAGCCCTAGAACCTTATCCCTATTTGTCGTCACCCTAAATTTCCACTTCTTGATTGTCGCCACCCCCTAAAATCCATCCCTTGTTGCCACTCGCTCCCTATATTAATTAATTGTAAGTATTAATTGGAATTTAATTTTAGCCCATTTTAGGTTAGATCATATTAGATTAATTCCTCAATTTACTTGCATTAGACATTTAGAGTTACTCCATCCCTTGTCGTGCATTAGAATGTGAAAGATCGCTTGATGCATTTGCATCACAAATTTTTATGAGTATTAAAATTGAAAATAAAAGAAAATGAGACTTTTCTCTTTTGTAGAATTTTGGAAAAAATGGTGGATCGCGTGTGACAAGGTTGTGAACAGAGAGAGAGAGATCTGGCCAACACTGCAGATTGAAGGAAGGAAAAAATGGTTTTAGATAAAAAAAAATGAGAGGAACTCAAACTTTGTCTCTGATACCATGTAGAATTTAGGAAAAATGGAATATAGCCTTTTTCATTAAAACTTAAATATAGAATTTATAAATCTCTCAAAGAGGAAAGGATCAATCAACAATCAAATACAATCTTGTAATGAGGGATCCTAACAAATAAAGAAATATACAAATATGGAAAATCAATGCTGGGATGAATCTCCGTTAATATCTTACTTGCATGAAATAAGGGCTGTTTGATAAGACCACATAAGATGAGATATTTTCCATTTCTTCTAAGAAATCAATTTCTTAAGGGAGAAATCAAAAGTTCTAATTAGAAAAAGAGAAGATTTTTTCACTGAACAAGACAATATTCTAATCGTTTTTTGCCAAAATAAAAAATAAATATTAATATTCCATATTTCCTCAAGTAAAATATAAAAGCAATTGCTCAGTAAAACTGTTGTTTTATAATTGTCTTTTTAAATTCCTCGGATGAAAATGTTGCCGGAAGAACATGAGGTGAGACTTCTTTCATGAATTTGATGATAAATTCCATGTGTGGATAAGGAGATAAGGATGCCCCGTATGGAAAGAGTATGGAACATTCCCAAGTAAACTCCTATCAATATCATGGAAATTGCCTTCACCTTACAAGGAAGACGAAATTTTGTCGTAAAGGTGAACTCATTCATTCATTCATTGCTACTACAGAGATCTTAACAAGGACATCTTTTATTGCTTATGAAAAAAAGGGGCTGAAATATGTGTCTCAGGTTTTGAAAATCCCCGTGGAGTCAAGACTTCACAGCAGGCCGGCCATGACATTAGGTGGTGCATTAGGGCCCTTTGAAATTTTAGGGCATTTGCAGTAGGAGCTCTCTTATCAGTTTTGTCTAGGACCCATCAAATTTTAAGGGTTCTCAGGATTCACATTGCTTCACAGATACCTGCCTCATATTTAATGGGATCTATCCATGTCTCTGCCCACTTCTCTTGTGAGGTAGAGAATGGATTGCTTGAATACTCTCTCTCTCTCTCCATCTCTCCAGTGGACCCCACAAACATGCTTTGCATTTTAAGGTGAACCACTTCTTGCAATCACTTTCACCCAAAAAGCAGCCAAGGAGAAAGAACTGTGAATTCCGTGTTTCATGATAGAACTGAACACAATGAACTTAATTATCATTTTATATAAGAATGTGCAAACTTTCATGAGATTCATTTCGTGTCTTTCTAGGATCAGCTATCTGACATTTTCACCAAAGGTCTACCAAAACACCACCTCTTCACAGCCGAATTTGCGAGAAAGTATTAATAGAAACGGTCGACTTTCCATAATAATTGTAGTTTCCATTGTTATTAGTTTACCGCATCACAGAATTGTAATTTGATTGTTGATTTATTCTTTCCTCATCAGGATGCCTGTATTTTCTATATAAAACTAGTTTCAATGAGAAAGGCATTGAACTATTTTACCCAATTTCACAACATGAAAATTAAACAAATAGAAGGGCTACATAACAAGCAGTTATGGATGATGATGCGGTCATTCCAAACGGACCTGGGTCTGTTAATACTATACTCTAGGACCCAGAAAAAGAAAATAAAGGAGGAGAGATTCTCCACTTTTTACACCAAGCTCAGATGAACCCTAGTTCATTGAAGTCAAATACGTCGTCAAATTCATCTGTGTTCATCAGATCCATGCCGAAGGTGTGAGAACTGGTGGAGGAGTACACACTGGACTCGCCGTCGCCTGTTTCAGATACTGTCATTGTTAAGTTTGTCTCCGGCATGTATGAATCGAAGGTGATATCATCAAATGGCATGAGATATTCGGCCGCCGCCGAATTAGTCTGCATAAGATTGCTTTGAATCTCTTCAATGTTCTCTGTTTTGACAGAGGGATTAGTGGAGATAAATGGATGATCAAGTCTCTTCAAACTGGTCGATTCGAAATTGAGCACACATGACCCTGTAGAATTTGAATCCAAGACAAGTTGGGGAGGCTTAAGTACATCTCTGCATGTGTGTTGCCCATTGTAAGTGATCAGATATACTGAAGGGTCTGTTTCACTTCTTTGGACATGTTTGGTTGCCAGGCAGCCTTGGCTAGTTTTGTGGGTGCATCTGAAGTAGCATCTGTCAATCACAAACAAAATGGATTTACTTAATTTTAAATTCATAATGGGGTGAAAATTCATCTTATTTTTTTTATCCCAAATCACTAATCATCTTGTAAATAGAGGGCAGATTCGTAACAGTAATTTATCTTGAGGGGGTAGAATGATAACTTCACTGAAAAATTCGGAAATGGATATCTAAGAGATAGATTTTTTGAATGTTTCATCACTGGCAGTGAAAACGGCTACATAGGCATGTTGTTGCACAGCAGTAAAAGAAGAAATAATCATGGAAAGAACATCAGAAAAGTAAGAAAAGTAATGTAATTTTGATTTTTTTTTTTATCTTGAAAAGTAAGTTCACATGAAATATTGATATGTCAGTATTCAGTACATCAAAATAAATATGCTGAAACAAGGACAAAGATTCACATGCCTTTTATAGCCTTAAATTCAACAGGAAAACAAAACTTGATTAAATATTTATGTTAGAATTAGAAGTTAAAAATATGTTAATTTCCCTCGCTGCTTGTAAAAGAAATGAAGACAGAGAGAGAGAGACAGACAGACAGACCTTGGCTGTTGGGCACCAAGGATTTCCTTTTGTCCATATTTTCTCCACACATATCCATCCTCAAATGGTGTGGAAGAGAATGTTGTGAATGCCTCAGAAGTTCTTCTGTCAAAAAAAAAATTCAAATGTTTGTTCGTAAAATATTTAAAATAATAAGAAATCTTATGTACTACTTCCAAATGTTGTAAATATCAGATGGTAAAAATGCATTAGTTTTAAGATAATATATACTTAGAAAGTTCCATGCTCTCCTTAAATGACAATTCTTTTGTTCTTCTGCAGTATCAACAACATTCAAGTTTGATTTGGTAAATTCTACACCAAAGATAGGGGTTTTCTGCCATTAAAGAAGATCACATGTCTCCACTATTCTTCTTTTTATGGGATTTACAATTTCAGTTTTGAGTATCAATCACAGCTTGAAAATTTGGAAAAAATTAATGAATTTGATCAAAATTACTTCAGGCAATGAATTTTTTTATTAGAGTTCTAAAAGAATTTAGAAAACCCATGCTTAATTGCCCTGATGTGGCATCAAAATGACAGAAGAAAAACATGACATCACCTTCTCTTGCATCCTCTCCGATGAATTGTGGTGCCTTTGGAGGCCTGTGCCTTCGCTCTCCCAACGGAATCCTTGAATTGCCGATCATCAGAATACGGAGAAGGTTGTTGGGTATCCATCAAATTCCGGCAACCGTTATGGGCCTCGCCGGAATTCTTCAGTAAAGAATGAGCTTCCACTAAAGAGTGGAAGATCTCCGCCGCCAGGGAATTTTCCGATTCAGACCCACCACCTTCTGACAGGAGATTCCGGAGCCGGATGGTTAGATCCAGGCCGTTGGTAAGCTCCTTGATCGCCAGTTGCAGATTCAAGGGCAACTGTGAAGGGGCAGATTCCATTTTCTCTTCTCTTTGTCACTCCTTTCCTTCCTTTTTCTACTAATCTTGTGGAAGTTTCTTGGTGGGTTGATTCAAATGAATTGATTATTGTACGAGAGAGAGGTAGAGAGAGAGAGACAGAGGATATTGGCAAGAAAGGCATAGGAAATGCAAGGAAATTTAAAGGAAGAAAGCTGGAAATGTGAACAAGGATGATGACAATTTTTGCTTTCGTGGTCACTTGACGTATAGATGCTTTCGTAAGACAAATTTACACTATTGGGGGTTTATTTGAGCTAGAATAGTGAGAATATTATTAAATAATATTTTGAATAATTTTTTTTAATGGATGATCAGTATTTATTCAAAAAGAGGGAGAAAGCCCAAAAAATTACAATAAGAAAATCCACAGCCGGGCCAGAGAGAAAAAAACCTTAATAAGCAAACATAGGAAAAAAAAACCCACATCCCGAGCCGCATACAAAAAAACCCACAAAACGAAGAGAGGATACGAAACGAGTCCCAGATATCATACTTGTGAAAAATTCAAATTATTAATTGATAATTCAAATTATAGATAAGTAAAGTTTTATTATTAATTGATAATTCAAATTATATAATCTCAATTTTTAGATTTTAATGAATATAATTCGTTTATTGTTAAAAATTTAAAATTAAAAAATAATATAATTAAATAGGGGTAAAACTTCTCTATATTATACTCAGATATGTTGGACTCAAGATATTTTTCTACAAACAATTTTTCTGCATATTTTTTTATTCCTTCGGAGGATCATTCGACTGCAAGGATCGTTACGATCCTTCCAACGAATCTTGCTGATATGCTACAGTCAGTTTTTCTTAAATTTTAAACACTAATTTAAAAAAAAAATTAAAATTATTTTTTAAGCACTGTGTATTTCTAAAATTTCTCAAATTGAATATCCGGACTAATTACGATAGACTGATAAAAATAATTTAAAAATTCAAGGTCGTTTGACCCTCCTAAATGCTTAAAACATAGTGTTTTACAAATATGGGTAACCCTAGGCTGTGCCGAAAATACATTTAAGAGTATCAAAAGACCTTAAAGTACTAAAGTATTTTTATTAGGTTATCGTAATTAGTCTGGATATTTAATTTGAGAAATTTTAGAAATACACAAGTGCTAAAAAATAACTTTAAAGATTTAAAGGAAATTTTATTAGTTAAAAAGTTATTTTTTAAGCACTGTGTATTTTCAAAATTTCTCAAATTGAATATCTAGATTAATTACGATAGACTAATAAAAATACTTTAATAATTCAAGGTCGTTTGACATTCCCAAATACTTAAAACATAGTGTTTTACAAATAAGGGTATCCCTAGGCTATGCCGAAAACACATTTAGGAGTGTCAAAAGACCTTAAAGTCTTAAAGTATTTTTATCAGGTTATCGTAATTAGTCCGGATATTCAATTTCAGAAATTTTGGAAATACACAGTGTTTAAAAATAACTTTTTAAATAGCCAAATTTCCTTTAAATCTTTAAAGTTATTTTTTAAGCACTGTGTATTTCTAAAATTTCTCAAATTAAATATCCAGACTAATTACGATAACCTAATAAAAATACTTTAGTACTTCAAGGTCTTTTGACACTCCTAAATGTGTTTTCGACACAGCCTAGGGATAATCATATTTGTAAAACACTATGTTTTAAGCATTTGGGAGGGTCAACCGACCTTGAATTCTTAAATTATTTTTATCAGTCTATCGTAATTAGTCCGGATATTCAATTTAAGAAATTTTAGAAATACACAGCGCTTAAAAAATAACTTTAAAATAAAAAAAAATTACTATTTAAAATTAAAAAAAACTCACTGTAGTATATCAGCAGATTCGTTTGAAGGATCGTTATCATCCTTCAACATTGTCATCCTTAAAATGATTCGACTAGTCATACGAAAGGAATAAAAAATAAGCTGAAAAATCGTCAGAAAAATTGTCAGAAGGAAAAAAAACATGAGAGTAAAAAAAACACTAGAGGGGCAAAAGATAATTTATCTTAAAAAATTGGAAAATCGGTGTCTCGTGACAAAATGTCCTGTATCTAAACGTGCATAGCGTGCAGTTCCACATAAGTGTCCACATGATGCCCTACTGATGAATGACAGAAAGGGTTGTTGAGCCCTAGCCCTCTTTAAGTCCACACTTAGTGTACAGTTGATCGTTCGACACAGCACAAAAGTGTAATTTTTTCAAGTTCAACCTCATGACCAGTGTCATTTCATTAATAAAAATCCGTCAAACCTATAATAATAGATAATCTTTTACATAGAGCCTCCATCTCTACTGTGTAACTTATTTATGGTTTCAAATTATTTATTTTAATTTATATTATAAAGAATTTCCTTTCAATTGCTTTCTAGTCTTTTAAAAAATCATTAATGTATTTAATTATGACTAATGGGGCCATTGGGTATTTAATTGTGCTTTACTTTTGTTGAGATGGATATAAATAAAATTTATGGGGCAATTTGGAGGATAAAACGGACGTGGAAAGGTAATAATAATAGAAGGAGATATGGTAACACTTTCAAGCCCCCAACACTTATTGGGCACGTGCTCTGACTTTCTTTCAGGAAGTCGGTGTGGGTCCGACTTGTACAGATTGCTTTTTCGAGATATATGGTTTAGATACATTGTATCAGGCATTGGAAGAATCCGCTACCATTATTTTGGAATATTTATTCTTATAAAAAATTAGAGGTGCAGATGTGACGGTCAAAAAGTTTTTTCTTTTGTCTTTTGCGAAGGGAGACATTTAAATTCTTCGAGACTACTTTCACCAACAGTTATTTGACGTGAGAGAGATTTATATATACTCGTAAAATTAATTACACTTTAAATATGGGATGTAGATACTCATTTAAAAAATTTAGATTTTGTGTTCGATTTATACTTAACTTTTTTTAGTCACTTTTCATGAAATTATTTCTCATCATCGACATATTAGTGTATATGGATTAGGAGATTTACGTATGCTAGTAGAATTAGTCTCACCTCTAATATAAGATAGAAATATCTATATTATAAAAAAATCTTTTTTGTTTAGGTGGGTTAATTTTTTTTTCTTCTTTTCAATTTTTACTCTAGATATAATTGTATTCTTCTTGTTTGTTCTTTGCTATTGTTACTAGATTTTTAAATATTTTTATAAATTTTTTGATAAGTATAAATCATTAACTTTAAAAAATTTAAAGATAGAATAATCGTTGGATGAGAATGAAACTTCATACATTTTCTACTTATATTACGATATGCTCCGTTAATAAAATATTATCCGTTTTGAGTCTAAATGGATTATCACAGCAGAGCGTGCACTCATATACAAACTCCAAAAGACCTTTTGCTAGAGGAAAAGACTTCCTCTCTTATATATACTATAGCATTTCAACTCTCATGGGCAGTCTAAGACCTTTCCAACACCTTCAATAGCGATTTTCTCTTCTATACATACCCCTTACTCATACAAGGCCTAATACCTAATGGATAGTCTCAAGTCTCAAGTCTTGAGTTTTTGTCCAAGAGAGAATGGTGGAGAAAACAATTTTTCTATCAAAAAGGTATTGTTGGCCCGTATATCACAATTAAATGTTTCATCAAATAAAGTTAAAAACCGCATTTAAATTTATGAGTCCAGTTCAGGTCCATTTGGTTCTTTGCTAGGTTTTTTTTTTTTTTTAAATCCAGAGGTGTCCAGACGTCTCACTCGACTAGTCCTTTGGAGTGTATAAAAACTCCCTATTCGCACACACTGGGTAACTCAATGAGATCTTACTATATACATATTCTCATGGGAAGTGGTCTTTCATTGGAGCTTCCATGGTTTGAACCCAAGGCCTCTCTCTAAAAATCTTGCTCGATAACCCGTTGGGGTTACTTGGTTTCTTGCTAGTTGATTAGTGTCTTGTGCTCAATTACATTTATACATTGATTAAATAATTGGTATTGAGTAATTCTTTCTCCACTTTCAAGTTTTTTACATTTTCTTCTACTTTTAAATTCTAATATAAAATTATGCCTCAAATTCTTCAAACTCAACAAATTTATCATAAAATCTTTTCCCTTTTGCTTTTTCAATTTATTATACGATCAAATGGAAAGGTAGAACCCGTAAAGCCAACCCTAGTATGTAGATGGGATTTAAACTACATTGATGATGGTGATAATGATGTCATTTTTTGCACAAATTTTATATATTTAAGGGTGGCCAAATTCAATCTTAAAATCTCTTTATTTATTAATCTTTTTATAATAACTTTTTATTTATTAATTCTACTATGATAAGAATAAATCAAATCTTTCGAATTTACTAAATCATATCTTAAAATTCCCTTTTCAAATTTTAGCTATTTTTGGACGAATTCTTCCCCCTACCTCCTCATGAAAAATACTTCCATAAAAAAATAATGTTCATTGGATTTGGAGATGGCCTGAAATCTAGATTTTTTTTAAAAAAATTCCTCACTTCTTCAATTTTCGCACATTTCTAACAAATATATTTAATAATTTGTTTTATTAAATTTTATTTTTATTTTTTATATTATATAGATTTAATAAAAAAATATTAAATCTTATAAAATTGTCAATATGTTAAGTTACCTCTATTTACATTTATCAAATAAGATTTTTTTCTATAAGAGTAAGTTTTAACTTTACGTCTTTACCCCTATAATTACCAAACAAGATAGATAACCCTCACTCATGGATAACCCCAGGTATTTTTTATAAAATTTACCCCTCCTAGTTGAAATGTTTTTATATTGTATAGTACTGAGAATATGTCATCATAATAGAGTACCGACTGCTTAAAATAAAAACATAATGACGGCAAAGGAATTTAGAGGAAGGAAGAGAAAGTAACGTCTCTCCATCCATTCCATCAATCAGCCCATGTATTTTAGATGAAAGAAAGAATCAAAGAAAAGGTAAAATTGCATACTTGTAATAGTTAATGAAATTGGTCACTTTATTGTCCATGTCTTTTTAAAATGCATAAAGGCAAGAAAAGGAAGTTTCATGTTTGGATCTTTATGATCTAATTTTGGTGTATTAAAGGTAATAGACTCATCTGTAGAAATTTTATATGCAGTATCTCACAATTTCTCACACGTAAATTAAAAAAAAAAAAATTCTATTATTATTGTTACATGCTTTATATAATATTTTATTTTTAAAGTTCATTCTCTTGATCCATCCAAGAAATGAGATGCCTATAAATCCCACCTCCACTCCAAATTCACTATCAATTTCAACGTAAGACTTAAAAAATTCAAATTAACAAAATAAATTTCAAATTTTATTCTTAAAAATACAAAATGATAAACAATATGAGACAACTAATTTTTTAATAATATAGGAGTATCTATACGCCACATTGGAGGTGAGATTAATCCACGATACACGAAACCACTCCAAAAATGAAGAATTTATTGTTAATTGTCTCATTTACCATCCTATCGAACATTAACGTAGCTTAAATGTACATTCCTATATATCTCGTGCCTTACATATACAAATTTGTGTTGGGCTCTGGTTCTACTAATTCAGGTTAACTTGGGCTCGAGCTTTGGTCCTTAATTTGCAATTTGGGCTTGAGTTCAGGTATACGTTCAAAACTCAACCCGGCCCGCCCAAGAATCTTAACCATGGGTCATGTAAGCATATGTTTTGTTTTTTTCTTGAATTGGCACACTCCACAATGCAATTCTACTAAGTTGCCGCTTATCATTAGATTGTTTAATTCCCATGTTGGAGGTGGGGAGGAAATGTTTATGTTAGCATATGAAAGATTACTGATAAGGTTCGAACCATTTCCAAATCAAGTGGTGTAAGTATCTTTCTAGACTGATTTTGATGATCAAAGTGTTCAGGTCTCTTAGAGTACCAGACTAATCTTCAAATTATATGTAAGCTCTCTACTTATACACACTGAATAACTTTATAAAAAGTAGCCTAAATATCTTTCTAGATTATTCTTATAGGAAGAGAGGCGTTTCAACTTTGAATTCACTATGATACATCCTATATATAGGGCTGCAACTCGAGTCGGGTTTCAGCCCGACCCGCATTACCTGACCCAAGAAATCATGCAGGTTGGGTCAAGAATTTCAGTCCAGCGGTTCGGGTCGAGTTGAGAAAATAAAAGCCCACATGAAATTCGGATTGGATCGGGTTGAGGATTTTATAAGTTAATCCGACCCGACCCGACCCGACCCGATCCGACCCGGCTAAAATGGGTTCATAATGCAGGTCGGGTCAGAATTCGGATTGATTCAAGTTAGAATTCAGGTCGGGTCGGGTTCTAGAGTTCGGATTGAGAATTTGAGTTGAGTCGGGTCGGGTTCCATATATATCAACTCGGGTCGAGTTGAGTTTTAAAAAACCCAGCCCGTTCGACCCGAATTGCAACCCTACCTATATATTACTCAAATTTTAATGGAAAACAAAATACAAGTTTTAGATTTATGGGACTTTCTTATTCTAACACAATATCAAGGTAAATGCTAGAATAAAGAATAGCACTTACACCATGTATTTAGATTCATGGCAACTATATTAGGCAACTTATGTTCAAGTGATAAGATCACTCAGCAAGGTTAAGAATTGAATCTTACTTTATAATTTATATGACTTATTAAATGAGATTCATCATATGATAAAATTTGATTACTTTTACATAAAATGTTTACTTTTAATTAAAGAAATTACTTAGATATCAAAATATCCCTATAATTGTTTATGGGCCTAATACCTACCATACATGAGAATATTTAGTGTTGGAGATAAATATACCATACTACCGTAGTTGTCAGATCCATTTCGAAATTGACTCATAGTGGAAGTTTCGACATTCAAACCGTCTTTGTTCTATTTTATAAAAAATTATGGGTAGTCGTTTAGACACCCGAATCTTCTGCTAGGAGGCACCCTTTTTTGAAATTTAGGATGAAATTATAATTTTGTCATTCCGATGTGTGTTTGGATGATTAAAGATTTTT
This sequence comes from Chimonanthus salicifolius, assembly GCA_013350335.1. NCBI lineage: Eukaryota > Viridiplantae > Streptophyta > Magnoliopsida > Laurales > Calycanthaceae > Chimonanthus > Chimonanthus salicifolius. Next base: position 7,344,382 of record CM023539.1, read on the forward strand.
CAAAATCAGAAGAACAAAATATTAATTTCACTCTAAATTTCAAAAAAAGAGTGTCTCCTAACAGAAAATTCGGGTGTTTAAATGGTCATCTTATATTAAAGTTCTCTATTTTTTTAAAAAAAATACTATTTTGCGATTACTTTTTTTATTATCTCTCTTTTTTTAAAAAAAAGAGAAGGTAAAATGATTTTTTTTTAAAAATAGTACACTATAGTAAAAACTTATATTGCACGTGTCATTATCCCTTAAATAACTTCAAAACTAACTTTCCGAGAACAAGATAATAAATGTGCAAATACGGAGAGTTGATTTTACATTTAATGAAAATTTATTTGTTTGTTGAGGTGGGCAGCCGACTTTATTGAAGTGGGCCGTCCGTCAAGATTAGGATAGACTTTGGCTTTCGGTACTCCTGCACAACTAAATTAAGAACGACCTCTCCACCGTCCACTAAAAAATAACTTTAAAACTTAGATTCGATTTAAAATGTAATGGCATTAAGTGACTAGATATATTTTTTTTATAATTTCCTAAAACTCATTAAAATTTATTTAATCAGCTGATATAAAATTCTAATTACGTTGAGTGACTTTGTATATTATAGTTGTTTTGAGTCTATGTCTCTTAAATCCATCTATTATATTTTTTTTTATCTCTTTTTAATATATTTCATCTGATTATCTTTAAAAAAATTAAGTTGAGTACAATATCAATATAGCACTAGGTTATATGATACAATTTCTACATTAATATGTCGAAATGGCAAATATAAATATTGCTCTAAACATATTTATTTAGAATAAATTCTGATTAAAGTTCACTACAATATGATAAAATATACAATAATTTGCAATTATTTTTCTTATTATCACATAATGGCCCATTTGACCCTACCCATTTTGCTCTATTTTTTTTTTTTTTAAAAAAAAGTTAGATATATATATATATAAATTCAATGGTACAACTGAAAGATATACTTCATTTGTTATAGTTTACAAAAAAGTTTAATCCTAAACTTTAGTTCAAATTCACTTGATCTTATGAGTCAAAGTCAACATGCTTCTTTAATTTAAGAATTCCAGGTGACTTTGACTACTAAGACGAAGTTGCTAGAAATTGAATTTTAGGTTGAAATTGATCTATCGTGAAATATGTTTCAAATTACTATACTTTGTTTTTAATGTATATTATGAAATTTTAATAAAAAAATGAAATGGATCCAATGTGCTTATGGGTTTTAAGTTTTGACTTTTAATTTTGAATGAAATGAGAATTTATGTTTATTTCTTAAGTATTGTTTTTGAATTTTTGTCTAATTCAATTTGTATTTGATTATTATTTGAGTAAAATTCAAACATTCTTGAATTAGTATTTGATAATTATACTATTACAATTGAGATTATAAACATAAATAGTTATTTAATGATAATTTATATTTCTATTTACGTAGAATAGTGTATAATGATGAAAATAATCAATTTATACATTTTATAATTTTTTATTTATTGTCTTCACAATTTATTATAGTTTTGCTTCTTCTTTTTTTAAATGTATGCCATTTTTTTCTGAAATGGAACACAGGAAATGCCTGGATGTCAAAACTTTCTGTTAAGGAGTCAAAATCCAAATGGATTTAATATAATGAGTAGGGATGATAATTTTGGCCGATACTATCCGATATATATCATTGATATCGATTGATATTGATGATTTTGATAAAAATAAAAAAATAAAAGAGAACTTTACCGACCGAAATATCATCTGATAGTGAGATTTTCAACCCTAATGAGGAGTACCAATGATATATCAATGATACGTGACTCTATTGGCTCAAAAATAATTTTACTAAAAGTAAATATTTATCATATTAACCATATATAAACAATTCATGTGACCAAATCAGCTATATTTAATACGCATTGGCTGATGTTGAATATCTGATCAATCATAGTTCACTACGTTGTCAACCTCATTTATTCATTTGTCGTGGAAAATGTTGAGTGATTGGTTAAAATTTATTAAAAATAATAAAACTAAAAGTTAGAAACAAGGACAATAGATGTGTGAATATGATGAATGGACCTTTTCTTACGAAAATCTATTATTATGCTCAGATGGGGTGTACCACTTGAAAATTTTATTATGTCGGTCCTTGATTGGACTTTGGGAACCGACTTTCTCCAAGGGGTCTGTACCTGGCTCTTAACAAGGATTGGTTGTGGCTTTTGGTACTCCTGCATGGCAACTAAATTAAGAAACTTCAATGTTTTTCAGCCCCCTTCTTAGTACTAAATATGGATGGTATTTTTAAATTTATTATGTTTTTATTAGCAAAATATTATTATTTTGTTAATAATGTATATTTATTGACACGGCAGTAAATTTTTGATAAATTCACGTTGAAAATGTGATAAACGGTAATATCTTGATATATTCTCGATAAATTCTACACTAGGATTTTTATTTTATTAATATTTTAAATAAATTTATTTGTATTATTTTTAAAATATTATTTTTTTGCGAGATTTTCCCATTAATCTCTCGGTAAAAATCCAAAAATTTTAAAATATGCCGATATTAACAATCGACGTTAATTTCCCGAGAGGCGAGAACAATATTTGTGACTATGGTTTTCAGCTTGCATGAAATTCGATACTTAGTTTATCAAAAAATTAAAAACTTAAATTCAATTTAAAATTTAATTAAATGAGTAATTTGATCTTTTTTTATAATTTCCAGAATTCATTAAATTTTACTAATTCAGCTGACTTAAACTTTTAATGGACTTGGACTTGTATGATTTTTCTGAGTTTATAAATTATTATTCTCAATCATTGATAAGAGCATCCCTCCACAAAATGAGAGAAAAGACAGTTTATTCTTTGATCGCATCAATTCTAGAAATATTTGTTTAATCTATTGAGGAAAATAAGTTTCATCACTATCAATGATGGTATTCACAATTTTAATCCATTGTTTTACTTCTATTTTTTAAATAAAATCACCAATCAAGTATTCACAATTTTAATAAAACCATGTGGGTGTAGCTCAATTGGTTATTTTCTGCCTCAAGAAGTGAGAGGTCACGGGTTCGAGCTCCCCTGGCCTAACCTTGGTGTGCCTTAGGGGTAAGAGTCCACCCGTGGGAGTTTTACGCTAAATATCCCATGGTTTTCCGACACCTAAATTTTTTTAAAAAAATTCAGGGCTATTGATTAAGATATTGCTAATTTAAACAATAAGAGATATCATATATGGCAGATTTTTTTTACAAAAAATGGCGTCGGAGGGCTAATCCATGGTGTTTTTCATTTTTCTGGAGATTAGATGTTCTTGTTGTTGTGATGTATCTCTGCTTTTTTTTTTTTCCCTCCTTCTTGGCCTATACCTCTTAGGCTTTAAATTTTTCTTTTTTGTATTTTTCTCTTATTTTCCCTTTTCTTAATGAAAGTTCTCATTCTTATCGCTAAAAAAAAGAGATAACATTTTTTTTTCTTTTTATTTTTTACACATTTTTAATATTAAAAAAATACAAACTAAATTAACATGTTTTATTATCAAAATTTAGTGTATGAAAACTTCAAATCATTAGCATAAAAGTAGTTAATAATAAAGGAAAACTCTGAAAAGAGGACACAGTAGTGTGTCTTGTTAAAGAGGTAAAAGTTATGAACTGTCACTAAAGAGAAATGTGGGTAAAGTTTCCAACCCAAGAAAACTAGAAAAATATGAGAAAGAATACCATTTTTGTCACGATCCGAACCGAAAGAGAAAGTTTTTTTTTTTTAAGTAATATACACATTCCCACACCTCCCTTCTTTACTAAGTTTAGAGAGTTTACATAAACATAGATCAACAACTTACACCATAGTCCATTTACCCTTAAATAAATACAAAAGACAAAAGGAAGACTGGATCTTCTAGTATAGCCTTCTCCTTTGATGAGGGGCCCTGTCTCGACACAGTTCCTGCATCTGTGAGGGATTAGCACACATTAAACACATATAGTACAAGAATGATAGACGTATGCATCTATGGCAGTGGAGCCGTAGCACGTACTATATGGCTCGATCCGTCGAAAAATGACTTACTTTATGACAGTCCGACAGATGGGGTTGGTCGATCCAATCCATGCCATCAGTCGCACCGACAGTCCCTGGTTCTCTTTTCTTTTTCCCCTATACCTCATCTTGTCTACTTGGAATCAGAGGTCCAAAATTCGGCTGATATGAGATGTATCTGCCGTATAGGTGAGATTTTGGCTGATATGATCGACATCTCACCATCTCGATCTCAGTAGAGATTTGACCCAAAAAAGAGAGAGAGAAAGAGTAATTTCGGCCGATATTGTAGAACCGAGATATAGACCGAGATCTCAACCCCACCGAATTTTGAACCCCTACTTCGAATAAGCTAAATTGGGCTTCACACTAGGTGTCCTATCAAGAGGCCCACACACTCCCTACAACTTCTCTCGATTTGGGTTTCGGGTCATTACACCCCCACCTTGGACTTCACGGAAGAAGTCCTTAAAATAGTTGCCCCACCAATGAGACCCACCCACACACACACTCCTTAAGCTCCCTTTTTACTCGGTTAACTCGTCAACGATCTGGGGTTCACATGATTTAGGGGTCAGGTCATTATAGTCTTCCTGCGAGAAATTAAAAAAATAAAAAGAAAAAGAAAGAAAGAATCAATAGAAACAGAGGACTTTTGAATAATTTTTTACTAAATTTATCACTCGATAACTTTACATACAACCATATAAATATATAGGCCTTAAAAGAACTTCAGAACCTAACTTCATACTCAAGAAAAGAATCATAAACCAATCAGCTGCAATTGTAGTCCTTATTTTAAGCATTTTGACCTTTTAATATTATCATAAAGAAAAGTGAAGAAAATACAAAATTGACAACCTATTTAAAATAAGACAGCTTGAATCGTTAGGGTTGTTCTTTAGTCTAAATTGGCCAAGCCAAAACACAGCCCGTGAAACTCAATGGGCTTTTGGCGGGCTTGGGCTTCTATATATGAAAAGGGTTGGGCTTACATACAGCATAGCCAAGCCAAAAACACAGCCCTTGAACACCCTTTATAGTCATTCATAACTTGTCCTACGTCATTCCCCTCCCCTTGAAAAGATGTCGCCCTCAAGTTCTAAATGTCCAGTGACTATGACTAAAAATAGTGACGCTCGATTCCTTACCTTGCTCAACAAAGTTGTATTATCTTCTTAGAATCTCTATATGCTTCAAATATGCTTAAAATGATTTAAATGGATGTAGTTCAACTGGTTGCCTCCCACTTCAGGAAGCAGATGTTGCAGGTTCGAACCTCCATGACCCAACTTTGATGTGCCTTAATAATAAGGTAGTAGGCTCATCTGTGGGGATTTTAGTAGGACTGCGTCTGAATTTTCAATACATTAATAAATAAAAAATGCTTTTAATATTAACAATCTAATTACCAATTGGGGCATTGTCTTTCGACCAATAATTGAATGGTTTTCCCCATCTCAAAAAATAAAATCAATTGGAGCTGAATGATATGAAGTAGGAGACATAATTTGGATGTGATTACTTGGTTTTGTAGGCAAAAAATATGAGTCAACATTAATTGCCACATGTATACATGATCGTCGACTATTGGATTTTCTATGAGGATCAAGTGTTGAATGCTCTTGTTGTGAATCTTCTAAGAGTGGACTATCTTCAAAGAAATTATCTTCAATTAGTAGATCTTTATCTTCTTTTTTTTCTGGATTAACGTGTGGAAAATTCAGACACATTGCTACTAAAACCCCCACGGATGAATCTACTACCCCTAAGGCACACCAAGGTTAGGCCATGGGAGTTCGACCTCCCGCTTCCTGAGGCGGGAAGCAACCAGTGATAAGACCTTCTTAGATGGTGGAACACGGTTTTGTGGGGTAGAAAATCCTTAACTATATAAGTTGGCCATTGAACTTCCACCCATATAAATTTCACAACTAGATTCAATAGCAAAATAGGAAAAAAAAAAAAAAAAATTCAATGGGCCTTCCACTAAAATTCTAGGGCTTATGAATGATTTCGCACTTAGATTTGAGATCACTTTTTTCCATGCCTATGAAATCAATTTAGTTGGGCCTGATCGGCTGATCCACCGTCGAACATTTCAATCTGAATAATGTCCACATGAATCTAAATCTCCATTCATTTGGGTCAACGTAATAAGGACGTTGTCGCCGATGACGAATACGCAATGACCTCATTCAGTCGATAACACGAAAAGAGTATAGGCTGAAGAACTGTGGGTGAAATAATCTGGATCGAAATTGAACTCAGTCCATTTGCATAATCTGGTCACATGATTTCCTGAATGATACAGTTCGATAAATTCAACTACTGGACACTGATCTGGGTAAGACATCAGTCAGGCCCTACAGAAATGCAGAATGGAAAGCCAATAATATCCAGGCCTTGGCCCAGTAATGATCCTGCGCACGAGTATTAACCGAAAGCCTACCTTGGTTAAACAATAATAAAGAGAGACGAATATATAATGTTTTAAACTGAAAAGGGCCTTTGGTCATTCGTAAGGCTTAAAATTAAGCTTGGATGTGTCAAATCGAACTGGTCAGAGAAGAAGCAAACCGAAATGGATCAACCAAATACAGGCCCAATAAAGTACACAACCTAACGCTGGGTATAGAAAACTTCAGATACAACCCGAACCTGACCTATTAACATTGTTTCTATGAGTGGATGAGGTACATGTTGGGCCCAAGGTGTCCCAAACTCGAACTAGGCCCTTCAATGGGTTGGATTTGTACCCAGAAATTTGTAACTAACATGGGTTGATTTGTACCCAGAAAAAGGTTCATGGAAAGTAGTTTTCGATTTTTCAAGATGCATATGATTGGTTGTTGTGGGAAGGATTTGCCTAAGGAACAGAGAGATTTTAAACATATTCGATTGTTGATGGGTTATTTATATACAGTTCTTATTGACAGAGAAGGGGATGATGAAAGGCTTTGAGGTCCTAGCATTCATGGAACATCTTCGTTGAAGTTATTTATAAATTGTTGGACATTAAACAATTAAATCCACACACAAGGACACGAGGGATTACATAATTCAGCAAAATCGCCTACGGGGCGTGTATTAAGATTCCATTATGAAAAAAGTGCCACACAGGTTATAAGGGTTACCCAACCCTTTTCCTTCCCTCTTCTTCACAGTCTCTTTTGCCTCTCTATTTCTCTCTATTTCTTTCCTCTCTTCTCACACCAGAGAAATCACATAGCCAAAGAAAACCCTAGAGAGAAAGAGAAAATAAATACTAGGGAACAGGGGTAGAAAAATCGGCAGGGCCAAGATCCCCGCCGATTTTTCATATCAGCCGATATATCGGTTCGGCCGATATATCGGTCGAACTTTTTCTCTCTCCTGCCCATTTTTTTTTTAAAAAAAAAAATTCCAAAAAAATTACAGTAAATGCAGATAATTATGGGCTTATTGAATATGTAATTTTTTCATAAAATATCGGACATTTACATCTTCTAATATATTTTTGAAGTTACGATAGCGGGAAATTATATAATTAGTAATAAAATGGTGAAAATTACAAGGAAAAGGATATAAATGAGGAAAATTTGTAGAAATAATTTTATAATTTATTTTCTTAGTCAATGAGTGTTATTTGAAGTTATGAATTATAGAAATAAAAAATAAAAATAAAATGATTGAAAGTTACATAATAATGTAGAAAAAATATTAGAAAATAAAACTAAAGGGGTCCTAATCACTTGAATTAATAACCACACAAATGTCATACATAATAATATAATTTTTTTTATTTGAAAAAATAGATTTTATTTTTCATTAATAATAATTAGATAAATAAAATTATTAGATAAAATTATGACCTATAGTTAATTATGTTAAATTGATATAATAAAAATAAAGAATACCTTCTAATAACAATGACAATGGTAAAAATATTAGATGGTAAATATAATATTAAATTATTACAATAAGATAAATAAAAGAAAATATTGTACTTCTTACTTTCAACATAAATAAATGGCGAGTTCTGCCGGAAGGAAGGGCATTCTGTTTGGTGACTGGAGTGAACAAGATTTCGACAATGGATCATTTAAGTGGCAGATCGCTCATGGTTAACGGTTGCAGCTTATGTCTACTAAGATGCAGAATCTGTCAATCACTTATTTACATATTTTAGCTTAGCCCACTAGATTTGGATCTTCTTTCTGAATCACTTTCCAATGAGCTTGTGCATCCTCATTGAGTTGAGTCATCTGATTAAAGCTTGGTTGACGGATAGAAATATTAGATGCCTAACGAACAGGGCTGGCTCTGGGCATCGGCAGCGTTGGCTGCTGCTTAGGGCCCCCAGAGAGAAAGATCTCTCACACACTTAAACTCCTTAATATACCAGTCACAAAGGGCCTCTGAAATCTCATTCAGCCTAGGGCCCCTAAAATTTTAGGAGATCTCAGGGCTGGCCCTGCTGACGAATATGCAAAAAGCTCCAAAACTGATAGTTAACAAAAAATCAAATCGTTTATTATTCCACAATAGGCTGGTCCAACTTGTTGTCTGTACTCCAGCAGTGAATCTCGACAAGAAATCCATCACATTAGCATAATTCCTCAAAGGTACCTTTCAAGAAATGGGAATTTCACATAAACTATTGAGCTCCTTCGTATGCAAATATTATAAATGATATATGAATCGCATCTGATCCAGTATTTCATGAAAGAACTAAATGTATAGTCTACTGTCATTTCATTTGTGATTGTTATCTTGCAAGGGTGATTGCTTTTCCCTGGATTACCTCACAACTAGGGAAGGGAATTTGGCCCAAAATGCCGTAGAACTAAGGTAGAGAAAAGGTGGGCTTTAGTGAAAGTTTTCAGGCCAAAAAATGAAAGCCTGTTTATTATTCAGGCAGCATGGGCTCAGGTATGTGCTGGCATTAAAGCCCGAGCTCAGACTGATTATTTATAGGCTTTTCACTTGCTCATCGAGCTCGAGCAGAGCACAACTTAAGCCAAGCCCAAGCCCAAGCTTAAGATATGTAATTTTTTTTATTACAAATCGGTCATTTACATGTTCTTCAAATGTAATTTTGAAGTTACGAAATCGAGGATTTCAAATATTATTAATAAAATAATGAAAAATTACAAAACAAAAAAATTGTAAAAATATTTTGAAAATTTATTGACTTAGTTAATGAGTGTTACTTTTAAGTTACGAAATATAAAATTTCAAAATTAATTAAAAAAATGATAGAAAATTACAAAAAATTGTAGAAAAATTATAAGAATTTATAGAAAAGTTGTGCTAATTTATTGAGCTAGTTATGGAACCGATAGCCACTATATATATATATATATAATCCATTTTAATTTTATATTAAATGTAATAAAACTTGTATAAAATACAATCAATGTAACATCACTATGGAGGCCGTTCGAACGGGGATGTTAAAAAGAAACCTTGCATATGCGTCTTGTGGATACTTCTCATCCGCTGCTATCTGATACTGGTAACAGAGGGTAGCAAGGGTGACAACAAGTAATAATTATTTCACTTTTTTTTTTTTAGTTTAATCATTTTTAAATATTTTTAACAAATGTAAGTTAGATTCTGATAAAAAAAAATATAATAAAATATAAAAATGCGTGAAAATGAAGAATTTAGACAGTATAATAACTTCTAAGATCAATTTTAGAACTAAATTAAACCCGTCAAAATAATAAAAAAGCATTATAAATTCAGATTAAAAATTACATTAAGTGCATCTAAATTCTAAAGTATAACATTCAACTAAAATACCTTCAGATATGATGGCTAAAATATTTAATCTGGAAAATAAGTGACAATAATTGTAGATGTAGCAAAGAACAAAGCTTTAAACGGTCTGGATCACCAAAAATTAGGGAAATGCCAATTTTTTAAGAGCTAAAATATTACAAGAAATGAAAAAGTTATTGAGTTTGGGAAGAGAGAGAGAGTAAGATCGGTCGATTGATGGGAGAATCAAAGTGTGAAAATGAGAGAGAGAGAGCTGTTGGGTACTAACAAAAAAAATTTAACCGGTCTCCTCTCGGTTTTTTTTTTTTTTTTCAAAAAAATGATTAAAATGTTGCATGTGGCCGAGAGATGAAAATCTTGGGTTTTATAGACGGAGGTATCTCAGCGGAAACGGTTAGTATCAGTTGTACTTTGATAAAATAGGCTAATATCGCCGATATATTGGCGATATATATATCGGCTGATGTTGGTCGATTTTATTAAATATCATTTGATTTTTTAAAAAAAAGTTGTTTCAGTGGTGGGTCTAGTCCAATATCATCCGATATCAATTTTTTATTTCAAAACTGAGCCTCCTTTCATTTTTATTTTCTTTTTAATTCAAAACAATTAAAATATAAAAAAATCACAATATTTTTCAAAAGAAAAAAGAGGAGAGAGAAATCTCAGTTGATATTCGATCCAATATCGGCTTAGATTTCCTTTTACCTCGGCCATATCTGCCGAAATCTCCTTTTACCAATATTTTGATCCCTCATCTGGCCTACCATGGGTATGAGGAGCAGGCCGTACAATGCCTTTAATTTGATTTTTGAATTTCAAAATTTTGTACTTCGAATTTTGGTGCCGATATTATAAGATATGGCCAATATTACAAACGAGATGTCAGCCAATATATCGCCGTTATATGGTGAAGGCACCAATCTATATTTCAATCTTTTTTTAAAATATTGTTATTTGGTTGATATTATCAATATCGACTGATATTTGAAGCGATATGATAGCAGATATATTAGAGATATTATACTGTTACGGCTGATACATATATTATCAGCTGATATATATCGGCCTTCATTTTATCTAATATTATTACCTATGCTCCCAAGAAGAGGTCGAAATATCGGCTGATATCTGATATATATCGGTTATATATATCGTCGATATCGGCCAATATGTATCGTCGATATCGGCCGATATTAATACATTTTTTAAAAAAAGAAAAAAAATTAAGATAGAGAAAAGTATCGACTGATATATCGGCTGATAACAAGATATCGGTCGATATATTATCACATAACTATTTAATTGACAAATTAATGCTAAGAAATCAACCTTAGTTTGTGGGAGAATATAAAAACCGAACCTTAGTTTTTTTTTTTATGAGAATTTAATAATTTAATTATTTTTTTAGATGAAAATAATTCTAATCTCAAAAACAATTAAATTTGAATTTAAATCAAACACTAATAAAAATAAATAATCCATGATTCCCTTTTTTTTTGAGATGCAAACGCCTATGAAAAATGAAATACACGTCAGCCCATTTCCATAAAACCAGCCCAACAACATAAACTAAACAGGAACACAAATTATTTTCTTTATTTTCAGTAAATTCTGATCATTTCTCTGGATTTCCCTGTAATTTCATCATGCCAAACGCCCCCCACCCCTACCTCGTCCACCGACACAATTTTGTATGTGTAAAAATATATAGCAATGCAATTAAATTTTCTATCATATTGTGACGAACCTGTGACTCGGCTTTAAACCACATATAAAAAAGTATGTCTAAGAAAACCTTCAAATCAATAAATAATTACTAATATTATATAATTTTTTTAAAAATAATTGCATTAAATATGTATAATTTTTTTTTAAAATTTACGTGTGGGAAACCGAGATAATTATCTCTTTAATAATATAGCCTTATTTAATTTAGTAGAGTTGATAAATTTTCTTTACAAATCCTATTTAATATGATTTTCTATTATAATTGTCTCACAAGTCAAGGTCAAAATATTGTTTTTGAATGATATAGGCAATATTGGCCAGTTTTTTATTTCCTGCTGATAAGTACTTGGGGATCGACTATGTTATTTAGTAGTATATAATAAACTCAAAAAGATTGAATTGGTGACTAACAACTCGGCTCACGAAGTAGGATTTTGACTTTGATTCACACAATAAAGTGCTAGTTCCTCTACATAGGGCTGCAACTCAGGTTGGGCGTGTCGTGGAGTTGATATATATGGAACCCAACACGACCCGACCCAAATTTTGCAATCCAACCCGACCCGAATTCCAACCCAAATCTGACCCGACCCGCATTCTGAACCTATTTTAGCCGGGTCGGATCGGCTTGGATCAAGTCAGATCGGGTTAACTTGTAAAATCCTCAACCCGACTCGACTCGAATTTTATGCGGATTTTTATCTTCTCAACCCGACTCGACCCGTTGACCCGAAATTCTCGACCCGACCCGCATGATTTCTCAAGTCGGGTTATGCGGGTCGGTTCAAAACCTAACCCGAGTTGCAGTCCCTCTACAGTTACCTAGTGTGTATTCACACTAGAGAGGCTTATACATCTCCAAAAGATTAGTCAGTGGATTAAACGCCTCAACACTTTGATAAAAAAAATAGCATATAATAAGAAATTAAATATTTTCTATTTTTTTTTAACTTCTGTGTGGGAAACTGTGGGATACTCAACATAATATCCCCATGGGTGAGCCACTGCCCCTAGGGCACACCAAGGTTAGGCCATAGGGGGCACGAACTCATAACATCCCGCTTCTCGAGACAGGAGGCAATGAGTTGAGCTACACCCATGTGGGTTAATATTTTCTCTTTTTAGTAGATTTTTTTTATATAATTTAAAACTGTAGTATCAAAATATATTTCAACAAATTGAATATCAAAGTAGAGTTATATTATTTGCCTGGATAAATTAAAATCATTAGAAACCTGATTTACGTGGGTTCATAAGTGATGTCAATTCTAGACTTCTCTGACACTTATGTCAGTCTTATTTCCTCATACACTATTATATCTCATAAATTAGATTTACAGTTAAATTAAAATCTAATATACAAAATTATCTTCTCTTTTACTGTTGTTTTTTATTTTTATAAAATTAAATATTTTACAATTTAATAAATCTAATTTTTATAAAAAAAGTATATTCAAAACATGCCTTCTAAATGAATCTAACTCCACCACTTGCCCTTGTCTTTTTCTTATCAGTATGTTGTCATTATTAGAGCACGTGGTGATTTAAATGAGGACTGACTTGACATGTTCACGATTTATAGCCAAGAAAAATTTGTGGTCTCAGATATTTTTTTATATCATTGACAATACATTTTATCTATATAAATTATTATTTATAAATTTTTTAAAATTTATGTGTGAAAAATCACTAAAAAACTAACCGTAAAATTCTCATGGATCATATCCATTACCCAACACATCAAATGTGATTATGGCATCAAATGTGCACCTGTATTAATCTTTAATTGAGAGAAAATTATAATAATAATGATTGATGACAAACAAAATTTTAAGATCTAAAATCATGAATTAAGTGTTTAATGGAGATGAAATTTTACCACTTAATATGTATATCATTTTTCAAATAACCCATTCATTTACTTAAGGTTACAATTGAACTAAAATATCTCAAATGTATAAATGTATTGAGCTTTCCAATATAAAAGTGAGCCTAGGCGCTAGGTTTCAACGACACAATGAGATTTAGGTAATTTTTTATTATTTTTATTTAAAATGATTTTTTTAAACAGTTTAAAAATATAATTTATTTTTAATTTAAGGTTAGTAAATTTCATTCAAAAAGAGGGAAAAGAGCCCAAAAAAAAAAAAAAAAATACAAAAAAGCAGAACCCACAACCCGGGCCAGCTAAATTATATTGTACTTTTATGATTTAAATTAAAATAATTTTAAATGAATTATCTATTAAAATATTTTTTTAACAAATTTATCACAAATAGAACTCACAACTTAGCTTTTATATTGGAATTCATATTAAACTCAATTTGTTTCGTATAATGTTTGTTTCACGGCGTAAGAAAATATAAGATAACCACATTTTTCTTGAAATAAATAATTTGAATGAGATATTTATTTTTTCTAAAAATTCATTTTCTCACGTCATAAATTTATCATCGATTTTCAATGAAAATTTTCACAGGTCAACCATTCACTGATGTGTTAGAATCTCTTTAGATGTTAAGACATATTTAGATTTCTCTTAATTAGTAGTTACTGAACATGTATTCTGCTATTTGCTACTTTTCCTCATTTATTTATTTCACTTGATTTAAAGACACTCTAAATGTCTCACATCGGTTAATTTGAGAGACTAATAACTTTATATAACACTTGAAATACCCTTCTTTCAATGGCTAACAATATTATTAGAACAAGATCTGATTCAACTGCAGGTCGGTCCAATTTTCAAAACACTTGTTAAAAGATAATGCGAAACCTAAGTTCAAGAAAAACTCATGTTCAAAGAAAACCCTACAAAAATTTACCTCTTATATAGGGCTGCAACTCTGGTTGGGTTTTGACTCGACCTGCATGACCAGACCTGAGAAATCATGCGGGTCGGGTTGAGAATATCTAGTCAGTGGGTCGGGTCGGATTGAGAAGATAAAAATCCGTATGGAATTCGAGTTGGGTTCGGTTGGGTTGAGGATTTACAAGTTAATCCGACCTGGTCTGGCTAAAATTATGTTAAAATGAGTTCAGAATGTGGGTCGAGTCAGAATTTGGATTGATTCGGGTTAAATTTCAGGTCGGGTCGGGTCGGGTTGTGATGTTCAGGTCAATAATTTGGGTCGGATCAGGTCAGGTTTCATAAATATTAATTCAGATCGGATTAAGTTTTAAGAAATCCGACATATCCAACCGAGTTACAGCCCTACTCTTATCCAAATATAGCGAAAAAGCTCTTTCACCATAAGTCTTGGAAAAATTCAAATCATCTATAAATACAGCTCAATTTCACTCTAGCTATCCAATTCTTATCCTTCATCATTTACAATTTCCTTATGTTTTTTTCAGCTACAGCTTTCAACCCAATGCTCTGTCGGTGATTGCCCAACCCTCTAATTATTTTCTTTTAGGAAAAAAAACAAAGAAGATTTGTTTCTCATTTTCTCTTGGTGACCCCATAATGAACCACCACATTAATTCTTTGTCTCTCTCTCTCTCATTTTTGATAAGAGCTCAGTAATGGTGAGGTGAACAATGCAAGGAAATTGATAGAGAGGAATAGGAATGGGAATGGGAAGTTGTGTGATGATGGGTTGGTCTAGAGTAGGCAAACTTGCTTGGTTTATACTTGCATTTGTGGTGTTTGGTTATCCACAATCGGAAATGGTGGTGGTGGAAGGGGCCATTACCTGCAACCAGGTGCAAGCTGCCATTAAACCTTGTGAGAACTACCTCAAGGGAATAGGAGGAAGCTCACCGGCCGGAAACTGCTGTAACGGTGTGAAGAGCCTGAAAAACATGGCCAATACACGTCCTAATATATCACAGGTGTGCAGATGCCTTACACAGCAAGCGGCCGGAATAAAAGGCTTAAGATTAGACCGCATGCAATCTCTACCAACAAAATGTGGTGTTGTTCTTCCCCCCAACATCTCCATCAGAAGAAACCCCCGTTGCAATTAGTAAACCCTATTCTCTTACTAATTCTTTTCTTATTTGTTTGCCTTTTGTTATCAATTGTTTGTGGTATTTAAAAGCAAAAATTCTATCCACTTTCTCTATCGAGACTGGATAGTATACTGGGGTATTACTTTTAAATAGATTTTATGTCTTATTTTAGTTTTCTATCGTATAAACAGAATTATATGAATAGTATATTTTACTTCTATTTGATGCTCCTATCTATTAAATCTAAGGGATTGAAGTGATAGAATCCGCTCCAGAAAGTGAGAATCTTGAATTCGATTCTCATTTCACTTCAAAGAAGTACTCTCTATAGAGTTACCTGTTGTATGTGTAAAAGAGCCACTTTCCATAGAGTTACCTAATGTGTGTGTGGGTAGGGAGGGTTGCACATGTGCTGACGATTAGTCGGCCATTCTAAGAGGTCTGGACACCTTAGTCATCAAAAAAAGATTATCTTATCTCTTAATTTTGTACCTTTTTTAACCCGTTAGCTTGATGGTCAATTCCCATCCTTTTCTGTGGAAAGTCTTGGGATTAAGCCCTCTCAATACAAAAAGGGTCACTCCACATAGTTGTGTACCTGACATGTGCGGATTGAGAGGTTTACATATGTCTCAAAGATTCGTCAGGTGAGACACCTGGATATCTTGGTCTTCAAAAAAATGAACTTCATTTATTAAAATTTAAAAGACCGAGATTAGATGGATAGAATGATTAATTAGTAATAAAACTTTACATATTTAACACTCCTTTGTAATCTATCTGATAGAAATGCTGTTGGAGACTATATCATCTTCAAACCCTAACCAGACCAGCCAATATTTGCCTGGTTCAAATTGGAACTGAATCTTGTCTAGTTTAGTTTGTGAATCGTACTTGGGTATAAAAGACGATCAAAATAGTCAAAAGAGGAAAAAAAATGGTTGAACCTTGTTTAATCATCTTAGTACAAAGGTGAAACCAATCAAATTGTTTTATAATTTATTTTTCAAAATTTTCAAAAGAAACAAATTTATCTTCTTCATGAAAAATCAAATTTAAGAAAAATGTTTTGGCTCTCTTATCGGAAATGTTTCTTTTGGTTGCATCTACCATCATAAACACTAACATGTCGGCTGCATATAGATAGGGGTAACAGGTAATTAATAGAGAGAGGTAAAAAATTAACTTTTTATCTCTTTTTCTCAACTTTAAAAAACCATTTTCAAGTGAGAGGTTTTCATATTACTTGGATTACTCCGGATAACTCCTACAAAATTTACCCCCATCCAAATACAGCCGCCTTTGATTGTAAAACTTTTTTATTCTTTTACAAGAGAAATTAGCAAATTAAAGTCATACCTATTTAAGAATTACGAAACTAATTCTCATATCTAAGTTTCTAGTTTTAACCATCTTCAAGTATTAGATGGGATCTCCTTACCAGAGACCTTTGATGGAGAGATTTTCTTTATCCTCCTCTCACTATCACCAAACACTGGAATGATGTGAAAGTTCTCTACAAGAGAGACAATCTATTCACTTCCATAATTATAAACTAAGAATCTTCACTTCGTACAAAACTACTCCTATTAGAGATTGTTCATATCCTCCTCAATTATGATAGTATTAATTTTTTCAAAATATCATGTTATAAGTCGATTTTAAATTTATCCCACATCATAGCGGGTCCCACATGCCATGTGGTCCATGGTTTTAGAAACAAAATCTTACATGATTAAGGTCAAAATTTTGTAGAAATGTTGAGGCAGTTGAAAAATATCTTGTAATAATTATATATCTCTAAACTCTTTTTTTTTTTTAATTTACGTGTGGAAAACCACAGGATAGTCAGAGTAAAACCCCCACAGGTGAGCCAACTATCCCTAGGGCACAACAACGTTAGGTTATAGAGGCTCAAACCCACAATCTCTCGTTTCCCGAGGCGGGAGGCAACTAATTGAACTACACTCATGTGGGTTATATATCTAAACTTTAGAAGAATTATGCAACTAAGATCAAATTATCAACTAATATGTTATGCATCTATTGATTTATATGTATTGGATTAAGCCCAACCAATGAGATTTGATAGATACATATCATGGGTAAAATCTTAGCCCTCATTCTATATCTTCTTTAATCTCTTGAGAGAGATCAAAAAATTCTGAACTCATATCACACCTCATTTATTTTTGTTTCGATTGTATTTGTTACTCTTAAGATAATTTTTATTTTTGATTTTTCTGTAGAAATTTTAAATGAAAGTCTAGTAGAAGGTTAAGGAATTTTGATGAGAGGATGACAATTAAGGTATGGACAACTTGGTCTAGTATTTTTCAAGAATTATACGAAATTAGGATTTTTTTAAAAGGAATTTGTTAAATAATAATAGAAAATGTAATACCCTGCCCTAGATTAGGCGTGTGTTAGCTTAATAACTCTGTTTAGCCGGTTAATCTCGGAGATTACTGTTAGGGCTTCGAGGAGAGTGCAAGTTTGGCCCAATCCGAGCTCGTGAGCTCAGTGATCCAACTCGTCCAGCTGGAGGGGCATTTTGGTAATTTACCTCTTGCTGTGTTTATGTTATAAATTTTCTTGATAAGTGATTATTATTAATTAATAATGTTCTCCTTAATAAAGGATTTGCATTTCTGATTTTAAAATGAATTTATTTTCATAAAATGATATTTTAAATCCGCCCGTCAAAACCCCGAAAGGGAGTTTAATTATTTTAAATGATTTCGGAAAAGAGATAAATTTTGAAAATGGTGTATGGTGTTAGACCATTTTAAGAATGGTCTAGTTATTTCATTTCACTTCAAAATGAGATTTCTAAATCTATTATTTTAGCATTTGTTTATTTAAGTAATTATGGGTAAAATATGGTTTTTATTTAAATAAATGATTTCTAGTGAGAGTTAAATTCTGAAATTTTTATAATGATCAAGATTTTCAAAACCCCACCTATCTGTACGGTTGGATTAATATTTCGAGATTTTAAATTATTACTTTTAGTTTTAAAATCGGTTTTTATTAAAACTGATGACTAATTTGCAAAACCTAAACCTGTGGAGGGCTAATCTGCAACCGGACCATTAAACAGTGAAAACACTCTATCAACGTCCGCACCTGCTGCAATGCAGCAGCATGCACTGGCCATCCAACCCCAAATCCCGGCCTGAAATCTATATATCCGGCCCTCAGTTTAGCTGTTTGAACTCCCAAACCTTTCTCTTCTCCCTCTCTGCTCTCTGTTAAACCCGGCCGAGACCCCCCTGCCTTAGCTTCTGTTTGCTTCTGTTTTTCAGTAACAGTAAGCTTAGAAGAAATTTCCAAAATCCGGATTTCAGCTCAGGAACCCGAGCAAAGGTATCCTTTGCAATCCCCTTTCGATTTTAATCAGTTTTGAATCAAATAGAACCGAATTTGGCCCTGTTTTGATAGAGAAAAACCATTTCAAAAATCTAAGGAAAACCATGGGTTTCATGTACCCGTGAGGATTTGACCTTAAAATCCAGTGGCCTAGTAAGCCTCTGAGCTCCAAACCATTCCCTATGGAAAGAGGACTCCCAGAGGAATCAATCAGACCGGTTGGATGTGAAAAACGAGTCCGGGAAGCCCTCCCTTTCCGGAGTCGCATTTCACTGCCCGACTGCAGTCACTGTCTACTGTTGCAGACAGTGAGGAAGACGACTCTCGGAAGGTCCGAGAGCCGATCTTCGGAAGGTCCGAGCAGTGACCCTCGGACGTTCCTAGCTTCACCCGAAGCCCAGTTACACCCGAGGCGAGCCAGACCCTTTCGGACGCATCGAGCCCAGCTCGGAAGGACCGAACACACTCGGACATTCCGAGCCCAAACTTCGGACGTTCCGAGGCATGCAGACCCACTGAGACTGTTTTCTCTGTTTTTATCGGTTCAGATGGACTTCGGAAGGTCCGTGACCCAACCTTCGGACGATCCGAAGTCAGGCCCATGTTCCGAGGCCAGTGACTTAGTTTAGTGTGGTTCGGATGATCTGAAGCCACTGTACCCGGTTCCGAGGGACTTGTTTTTAAGTGATAAAATATTGTTCGATTTATGATGATATCTAATCTTGCTTGATTAACTATTGATGTGATTAATGATGTGCTATGATTTATAACCCCCCCCCCCTTCCGATTAAATAAAATTGTACTAACCCCTTCTCTCTTATTACTTATAGTGTAAATACTATTGTATACGCTTCCAGGCCGACCCTATTGGTCGGGCACTGAGTGATTCACTTTCAGGCTGACACTATAGTCGGGTACTGGGTGACCTTGAGGTCTAACTCAAAATGTCAGGTCTGGTCCTATCCAGAAGATAACCGAGAAGTGACCCGAGGATCTAGACCTAACTCAATAAGTCAATCTGGTCAATGCCCAGAAGACAATATGAGTTTTGGACTGAGCCCCTTGCTATATTATTATATTGTGGATTATGATAATTTAAAAAGGATAGAAACCAAGTAGGAGACTCAATTCCATGAACCCTGGATATTTTGTGGGAAAACGTATGATTTCCTAATACTACATATGTGTACGTATTTGTTATGTATATTGATTGTGCACTTGTGTGTTGTTTGAACAGAGACCGCGTAAACCACACATCACGGTGAGGGAACTTAACTCTGGAGATTATGTAAACACGTTTTATTATGAGATGGGTTTGGACAATGGGTGGTTTCAGACTTGATGAACCCACTCATGTGCCTAGACATGATGCACTATGGCGGACCATGCTGTCGTCAGTTGCTGACTTGAGGGTGTCAGTATCGGCTAAGTCAGAGCTGGAGATGTACTTGCAATGATGTATTTTGACCGTGTCGGGACTTAATACTGGTCTCAGCGTAGTCGGCAGGCGTTACGGTGGATAATGGCAGTGTTTGATGATGTTGATATATTACTTGAGATTATGCTTATTATTATCAAGCATGTGATATTGAACTGTTGCTAACCTGTTATATTTTCACTTAAACTGCATTGTTATATTTCCTTCACTGGACTAGTTAGCTCACCCCATTCACCTTTCAGGCGATGAACCCGAGGAGGAGGACCCTCTTTATCAGGCTTAGGATGGATAAGCTGAAGCGGTGTTTCGGGATTTCCCCTGAGGGGAATGCCCTTATCTTTTCTTGTTGGTTCTTGGAACCATTTGCTTTTATTAAGTACCGGGTGTGGTACTTAATTTATTTCAATGTGATGTATTAAACCGTTTGCCTCTGTAGTGGCTTGAGACTAGGTTTTGAATGTATGAATCAATGGTTGATTTTGATATGATATATGTTGATGTTGTTATTTATATCTACTTTGTGGGGTAGACTTATGGTATGTGTTTGAGTCCACATGTTGGGATCATGTGTGACCTTTGGGCCTAACCGTTGATCCGGGCCCAATTGGTATGCTTGTGTTAGTTTATCTTAAAAAAAAAAAAAAAATCAGTGGCGTTCCGAGCCCACCCTTCGGGTCGGAGCGTGACAGAAAATAAGATTTTTATGCACTTAGAAATAATCATTTGAGTTATGAACATATTATTGTACGTGTGGATATTTTAATTTTTAGCTTTTCTTCATTTTTTTTGGAATTTTAGCTTTAAGATAATCTCAATTTTAAACTTTTTTTAAAAGAAAAATTGAATGAAGGCATATTGGATGTCAGGGAAATTTAATGGAGATAATACATTGTATTTACAGAATGTGGATAATGTTTGTTTTATTTACACAATTTTCACTTTTTCATATTTTTGACATTATTTTTATATCAATATTATCACCTTCAACAATATTGTATGATTTGCATGGCAGGATCAGGTGAAGTCTATTTAGGGCAGAAGGGCCATGTCTAGGTTTGTCAAGATTGGGCGACTCAAGGCTCAATTACAAGATCTTTATGACTACAAATTCTAAGATTAATATATATTGAATACAACAACAATGGTATAAGGATATGATGTTAAGTGGGCCTTAGGCCCTGCCCTTGCTTGTTAGGCCCATATGTGCAGTCGTATTGAATGTTTGGTTCTTCTGAATTATCATTATATATATGCATTTATCTTTGGCATGTAATTCCTCTCCTAAGATAACATTGAGGTTAGAATTTTGAAGTCTGGATCCATGTCACAAATATCGGTGGTATTTTCAAATTTACTACGTTTTTATCGGCAAAATACCATTAACGTGTTAATAACGTGTATTTATCAGCACGACGGTAAATTTTCGATAAAATCGTGTGAAAAAACATGATAAATGGTAATATCGCGATAATATCTCTGTAAATTACTTGTAAAATTTTATTAAAATTTTTATTTTATTAATATATTCATTTATTATATTTTTATTATTTTTAAATATTTTATTTCCCACAAGATTTTCCCGTTATTAACTCAATAAAAACTTGAGATTTTGAAAATATCCAGATATTACCAATCGCCGTTAATATCCCGAGAACAGTATTTGTGACAATGGTCTAGATAGGTCTACTGTATACCTGAGCTAAAGTAGTGAAGTGTTAAGTGTCTTGCAGGGATCGAAAATTCGGCTCTGCTGAATTTTCGGCCAATATTTGATCTCGGCCGACATCCTCATTTTTTTTGTTAAACTCTCGGTGCCTTTTTTTTTTTGAAAAAAATAAAAAAAGGCTGTTTTGTTTTAAAAAAATTAAAAAATATAAATATCAGCCGATATCTAGGCCGATATTCGCCCGTATCTAACGAATATCGGCCGAGATGCCCACACCGATATATATATATATATATATATAAAATAAAAATCGGCCAACATTCGGCCGAACTTTTCCGTTTCTGCGTATTGGTCGAGATTTTGACCCCTGGTGTCTTGGCAGCATGTGTTAGCGGGTGGAGTCCGTATGGATAGATAAATTATTATCAGAACTATCTGCTGTAAAACATTGGAACCATTAAATTACTTTATCACATGATTTTTCGATACTGAAAATAAACCATTATAGTGAAAGATTCAATGATGATGAACATTACAAAAGGTTAAATCCAAATTTAGAGACTCATCATAAAATGGACCACATATGGGTGGAAGCAAAAATACTCAAGCGTTTTGTAATTTTTTTCTTGTAGTATTGTAAAATTCATTGATAGTGAATTTGATCAAGTTAATTATTTTATTTTAATTAAAATATAAAAAGTAGATGGTATGTGATGGGTAAGTAAGCTACATTAATGTTGAAGTCATGATGAAAATCTCGACCGATATGGCTGATAAATCGGTCGATATTATTAAAAATTGTCTATTTTTTTTAAAGTTTAAGATTTAGAGTTTAGAGTTTAGGGTTTAGGGTATTCCCGGGTTTGTCATTGGAGCTCTTGTACTCACCTGAAGGTTATATCTTCCTCGATTGTGTTAGTGGGCTGCTCGGTGTTGCTCTTTTTGTCTTGGGCCTTGATGTTGTCGGGTTGTTTTGTTTGGCCTGGGTTGTTTGAGTGAAATTCTAACCCTTCATTCAAAAAAAAAAAAAAAAAATTGAAAAATTTTAGTATCTAGAAATTCATAGTAGTTGAAGTGTTGAACACATTTTTTTTTTTTTGAACTATTGAGTAAGATTCATTAAAAACTAGGGAAAAACCCCGAAAAGCATACAAAAAATGTGCTCAAATCATGATCAAAGAGAAAAAGAAGAAAAACCCACGGCACGGGGCTAGCCACAAAGCAAAAAGAGCCCCCGAGGGAGCAAGAGAAAGTCTATAAGTCAGCAAAGACTCCCATACCAAAATTAGACAGAATGGAGTGCTCAATCTATTAGTCCAAGCTTTAAGACTAAAAAAATGGAGTCATTCTTCATAACAATGTACATGTGTTTAATCTTTAAGTGATTGACGTGGTCAGCAACAATACAAGCATGAATCTTGAGACGCCACTGACACGAGGAGGGGAAGTAATATCTGAAAATGTCTCAGGAACAAAAATGTTGAACACATTTTGATGATGGTACTAATTGAATTTGCAATTGAAATTGTTTATTTGATAATCAAAGGCTATAGAAAGCAGGGATCAAGATATCGGCCGATACATGTCGTATCGGCTAATATTGATATCCGATATATATCGGTGATATAAATAATTTTTTTTTAAAAAAAAAAAGAAATTAAGAGAGAGAAAAATATCGACCGATACCGAATTTTAAACACGTGATAGAAAGAAGTAAAAGTAACAAGTGAGAGAAAGGTGTGATCTTCCAAATTTACTTTGGAGCAATTAAACGCAGATCCAACTTTTAATGTAGTCATATCTTTAGCAACTTAGAAATCTTAAGACTTCTTTTTCTTCAATATGAGTAGTTTTTACCTTTTAGAACCAATATTTTTTTTTTTTTTATGTATTTTGCCCTCTTCTGTAGCCTATACAATTTTAAATAAAGTAAATATGTCACAAAAATGTTTGTGATTGAAGGAATTTCCAAATTCTCTATCCATTAGACTCTAGATTTGTGATTTTGTATATATTGTAGGAATTTAAAATAAATTTTAATTACAATATAAAATATTTCAAATCTTAAGTCACGGTTGTTTCCTCCAATATATATTGAATCCGATCATTGTATGAACGCGTCAGATTGTCTTCCAAAAGGTATGCACTATATTTATTTATTTTATCCTCCAAAATTTAATTGTTTAAATAGTTTATAAAACGTGATCATTATGTCAGGAGAAATAATGAAGAGAACATAGGTTAAAATTAGATTTTTTTTTTTAATTTACGTGTAGAAAATTGTATGCCATCAGATTTTCAAAAAAATTGTAGCCCACGTTTGCAGAGTAAGAACAATTCCTAAGAAGGTCTCAGAGGGATTCCCTTTCTCACATAAGTAAGTTAACCTTTATTAGAGTTGACTTTATCTGTAATTAGCATCGCTAATTGTGAGAGTAAATTGAGGGATTTCATTATTTCTATCTTCTGTAATATTTTTCTATATGAATACAACATCCATTTGGTTCTTTCCTAATGAAAGAGAGGAAGACAATTCAAATCCATCTCTTATTTCACATGGTATCAAAGCCATAAAAGATCCTTATTTTCTACTCCAATTTTTCCCGTCTGTGAATCGAGAAACGGGATTCTTCTTGTTGTTCTTGTCTTTCAAACACTTTGGAGACCTGTTTTTCATCGGCGGCACCTTTGTTCGCCTGCTTCTCTGGTTTCCAGATGTCAGTCCACCAACTGAGCGCCATCTCTGCACTTCGTGTTCAGATCTGCTAATCTTCTTCTCACATTTCTTCCTAAGCGGACTCTGAAACGTCTCTCCTCCAACGACCATTTGTCACCGACGAACATTGGCGCTAAAAAGAGGGCAATTTCTCCCTTTGTTGTTGCCCACCCGAAGACTGCATCTCCTCAGTCCCAATTTTTCAGGCAATCAGTCTAGCCCCGAGCGCACACCTAGATCTGTAGATCTGCTACTTCCTGCTGCTGCATTTTCTTCCCGCCGTTTGCCGCATGTTGCCTCTGTTACTGCAGGTTGCCGCTTGGCTGTCCCATTCTTGAAGACACAAAATACCCTTCTACTTAACTGTAGATCCGGCACTGCTCAGCCGCTCCTTGCTGCAAATATCTCTCGTCGGCGCAAATTCATTATCTCTGAACAGGTCATCTTATACATCTTCAGCTTCCTTAAGGCTCAAGATCTCTGCTTGCAGCCCATCACTGCCTCTACAAGAAACCCATTTTGCAATCACGGCCATTTTCAGATCTGATACCGCTCAGATCACTATTTTTCCGGCGCATATTGCATTCCAAGAATACCAACGACACCTCTCTGCATCACTAGTGCCATTAATTGGTTGTTGCTTTATCTAGTATCTCCGAGGGACAACTTTTCCTTTTTTTTCTGGCACTACTATTGTTATACAGTGCTTACTACAGTACTTTTACATCGCTACAGTATTAAACAGTACCGTCGCAATCACACAGTGTGATACAGTATGTTGCTACAGCGTTTTACTTTGCTCTACAGTATGATACTATATTTTATACAGTATGCCACAAAAATTTTGCACTGTGTGCTACAGTGTTTTCTACAACGTGGGGCACAGGTGGTAGCGGTGGTGGTGGAGAATTAGCATCATACGAAGGAAAATAAATACATAATGAAATCCCTCAATTTACTCCAACTGCTTCTCTTGATCCAGGCTAGCCCAGAGACCCTCTACATTCCTTCTCCTCTCCTTCTGCTCAGACACCAGCTGCTCAACCTAGTCGCATTTGGTGCCCATTGCCTCATCTAGTTGATTATCATTGCCCTACTGTCACTCACGAGTGTGCACTCTCTCCTTCCGCTTCCGAGTTGACATGTTCATCTTACCCACTTTACCATTATCTTCATACTTCTAACTTTTCTATTGCACATAGAGCCTTTCTTTCCACTATTTGTTCCACAGATGAGCCCCGTACATCATCTAATTGATTATCATTGATCTACTGCCACTCATGCGCGTCTACTCTCTCATTCCGCTTCCGAGTTGACAGGTTGATCTTACCCACTTTCCCATTATCTTCATATTTCTAACTTTTCTGTTGCACATGGAGCCTTTCTTCCCACTATTTGTTCTCCAAATGAGCCCCGTACATTCTCTCAAGATGTAAAGTCTCCACACTCGAGGGAGGCGATGGAAAAAGAAATTGAAGCGCTTGAAAGGAATCACACCTGGCATCTGGCGTATCTTCCTGCCAACAAGAAACCCATTGGCTGCAAATGGGTGTACAAAATCAAGTATTGTTCGGACGGTTCTATTAAGCGTTATAAGGCTCGCTTGGTCGCTAAAGGATTCACTCAGGTTGAAGGGTTCGATTATCATGACACTTTTACCCTTGTTGCTAAGCTGGTCACAATTCGTGCTTTCTTCCTATTGCCTCTGTCAAGCAATGACCCATTCATCAGCTCGATGTCAATAATACCTTTTTACAAGGTGATGAACACAGGAAAATGACTATTTTACCATTATATTTGGAATAGTTAACCCCTTGTTTTGTATCTTTTTGGATATGATTAATGAGATTTTGGACGTTTTGCAGGATTTATAGAGAAATACAAGATATGAGAATTTAAACGGTGAATTGTGCAATTTTTTGGCATAAGTTGATATTTTTGGAAAGTTGATATTTTTGGAAATTTGAAATTTTTAATAATTATTTTACCACAATTTTAGGGGTTTTATTATAAAATAAGTAATTCAAATCCATTTATGAGAATTTGGATTAATTTAGTCATTTTTAGAATTAATTGTAAGTGGTAAAATTATTTATTAGATTTTCCATACTTTGAAAAGTCCAATTATTGAGCCCATTAAGAAAAGTCTATAAAGAAATCCACATGTGTGAAGTCTATTTTCATCTTTTCAAGATACATATGAGGAAATTCGAAATTTAGAAGTCAATATAAGAGGATTTTCGAATTTGGCAAGTGGATGAAGGAAAAATAAATAAAATAAGAAAGGGAGAAATAGAAGGAAGGTTTGATACATATTCATAATTTTGGCCATAAAGTTTCACTCCAATTTCCGATTGTTTTGATTCTTTTTGGGTTGGAAAGAAAACTTCAAGAGCTACAACTTTGTAATTTACGACTTTTCCTGATTCGGACCTTAACTAGGTTAAAACGTAGATGTAATGTGGTACATGTGTAAAAAACAGGATTTTACATCCACTTTCCTTAAACGAATTTTATTATTTTTTCCACATCCTTGCCTCCTTTAAGCCATTCTAAGTTTAGCACAGACCATATCAGCTCTCCAAGTGTCACTTACTTTATTTAAATCTTTAAATCCAAACTATTCATTCCACCTTCTTTTATCTATAAATACTATCCCTCTCCCATTGAGAAAATTGAACTTGGGCTGCTAATTTTTGGAGCATAGGGAGGAAGGAAAGGAAGACAAAGAGAAGGAAAGACAGTGTCGAATTCAAATTCCACAATGGGTTTCAGGTTGGTGTTTTGACTTCTCATTGTAATTTCTTATCAAAGAATTCCATGGTTTTGTAATTTTAATTCTTTTTTTTTATTAATAAAATTAAGACAAGTTTTTTAGATCTATGGTTTTCCACTGAATATTTGTTGATTGTGATAGTTTTTATTTGGTTTTTTATTTCTTTATGAATACATGTTTTGATTTAATCTTAGAATTTTCATCTTAAACATCCAATTTTTGGGAAAGCTGAGAACCTTAATTTTCCATTCTAAGGCTCTTTTTAATAGTAGATGCAGAATTTAGATTTGGAATTTTATGTTGAATTTTCTCTAAGCCCAATGTTTATTTTGATTATTTCTTGATTAATGAAACTCATGTTTTTCTTAATTAAATTAATTGTGAATGAAAATTTTGAATCAATAACTATTAATAAATGTGAGTTCCATGTTCTAAGTTTGATTTTATTTTTAAAATATTGAAAATAATGTCTCCTTAATCTTCAATCCAAATTCTACTGTAAATATGTATATATGTTTCATTTTTATTTTTTTTCTTTTATTTATAAAATTCAAACTCTTGAAAAATTGAAGAACTAGGTTGGGTAATTAAATAATTGTATTTTAACTTTGTTTTCTAAGTTAGATTAAGATTATTTATATTTTTACATTAAATCCACATTTTAATTAAAATTATTTAAATTGTTAGATTTTATGTTTAAGTTTAGAATGTTTCTAAATTAAAATTAAAATTCATAGATTAGATAAATAACTCCATATTTATTAGTTTTCTCTATGTTTTCTACATTTCTTAAATTACGTAATTCAATGGTATATTTTTCACGGATATATCTTTCTAAGTTCCGATGGGTTTGACCTCGCACTCAATTGCTATACTATCTAATGGTTCGTGCGCTTGCTGAGTTATAAATTTAAAATTTCCATAATAAGTTTTTGGTGCCGTTGTCGGGGAAATTTAAAATTTGCACAATAAATTTTGTGCCTGCTCAAACTTCGAACCACCTGCTTTCGCGCTTGAACCCACCATACGAGCTACTTTTCCATCTTCCTGCTGCACTTCAGCGACCCTGCCACGGCCTCAGTCATCGTCTGTAATCGAACCTACTGTCGTCTTTTCACAGTCCAGTACCTCCTCAGTCTCTCCCTATCGTTGTTGTCCAGATCCTATCTTGCCCTGTCTAGTTTCTCGTCTGAGCTCCGATCCTTTCTAGATCTTGCTATCTAGAGCATGTCCTTTTGCTGCAAGTCATCGTTCGCCTGCTACTTGTTCCATCCAGATCTCGTTAGCAACCTGTCCAGGCTATTCCCAAGCCCATCGTCCATTCGTGCATTCTTATCTTCGACTCAGGTCTGATCCTCATCTGATCTCCGTCAGATCCCCATCGTCTATTAGAGTAACCAATTTCTGCACTCTCTCAGCAGATTTGGCCGTTATCGTGATGTGGAATCTGACCTTTTGGCTGTGGTCTCTCTCGCTAGTAGCCGGAAAATCTTTCGGAGGGTGACCACTCCACCGGCAATGTTCGGGTGGATTCTATTGATTTCTTGATTATTTGAAGCCTGCTTCTGTGTCTGAGCCTGTCGACCATGTGTAGTTGAAAGTTTCCCACTCGCACAGTTGCGTGTGGATGCCTGAAAGCATCCGCTATTGTCATCGACCATTGTACCAAGGTGTGATGTGGTCTAGTTGCCAGATTTTTTTGTTTAAAGATCCTTGCCCATTGTTGGTTTTTTTCTTTTCCTGTTCTATGTCAGGTCCATTGTGGGCTGGACTACCTGTTCCTATGTTGTATTTACACCTCTGTGTTCTTTTTTATCTATTAATATATTGAACCATTAAAAAAAACAAATTTATTTTGTGGGTCGACTGCCTATGTGGCACCCATGGGACTCAAATACAAGACATAACTTCCAAAATAAGCAATCTTCACCAAATTGGTATCATATATATATAAATTTGAGAGATAATAGAAATAATAATATTAATGAGGAAAAATCCAAGTACAAGTGGTGGATATAAGAGACTTAGACCCAGAAAAGACATTGTAAGTGCAAAAATTTACAAAAATGTAATCCTAGTTCATTGGAAATACAAAGCATAAGCCAAAACAAGATAGAAAATGCCACCAATTCCACTTCATCAAATCAAAGAAAAAAGATGCCCTCATGTTCCCTATTTACCTGGCTCTTTGTTAAGAAGTGTGTCACTTCATTTGCTAACCTCTTGACAAGTGTAAAAGATACCTCACGAAGACAATGCCCTAATTCCCCTAGCTACTGAAATTAGTTTCCAAGGTGGATACTTATAGCCCATGACCCATTTAATCATGTTCGCTGAATCCCCCTTAATTATTAGTTTCCCCTGATCAAAATTCACCCATAGAGACAATGCTCTCCTAATCCCTAAGAGCTCTACTACATTTGAGTGTCTAACTCCTACCGACTTAGAAAAAACTAGGGATGAGAAACTGATCGAATCACGTAAAACCCCTCCTATGTTTACTGGCTTTGGTCTACCCTTAGCATTCCCATTTACGTTGAACTTGAACACACCAGATGGGAGGAAAGCAAACAACACTACTACTAGCCTTTTTAGGCAAACCACTCATGCAACCTTCCCACAACCTACAAAAGTGCGTCACTCTATGCCTCTTAAACTCTTTACTAGCTATTAGCCGAGCACACAACCTCCATTTTGCCTTTTGGAGAAATCTCGAAAACACATGCAATTTAGATCTCAAAACAATGCAATGTGCATCCACTGATGCATCTAGTGATGGGGACGTCATGCATGAATTTGAGAGCAAAATTGAAGCCTTTGATGATCCCCATGATGACCGTAGCTATGCTATCGCTCAATTAGCCTTAATTGAGTATGATAAATTCCTTGGTGCCAAAGACCTGCTTCCCCAACCTCAAAAGCCACTCCATTTGACCCAAAATCAGTCTAAGATCAAGACATATGGCTTCAATGGTCCAAATCCACTTAAATGACCCCCAATTGACCTTTTTTGCTACCCAAATGCAACCTTTTTTCATTTTCCACGAATTTTGTCTCTCACATGCATGGAGGGATCTTGGAAAAGAGGAAAGGATCAAAATTTTAGCAAGCCATGAGGATTTGGAAAGGGTGTGGCATAGAGACCTTATCCAAGCATGGAAAAGTCGGCCATTGTGTTCTTGGAAGTTTGGAATTGATGGTGTTTGGTATCCAGCAATCCAGTGCTGGTTTGTTTTGGGGGGGGGGGGGGGGGGACCCGCCAGTTTTATCCTTAGGCTTGTAGGGTTTAACCACCCTAGTGGACTGACCACCATGACCTCATAGAATGACCACTTGTACCGCCTGGTGATTGGGTGAAAAAGTCTCACATCGGTTAGGAGGTACAAGGTTTGGGTGCTTATTTGAATGGTCGCCTCCCTTACAACAACGAGTTTTAAAGTCGTGAGCTCGCATTGCGATGTGCCCAAGACCCTGCAGGGATGGCGGGGACCATGTGTTGGTTGTCAAAGAGAATTGTATTGACGTGTGTAAGGCGGGGCCCACGGTCCTAACAAGTGGTATCAGAGCGGGTTCGAGGTTCGGGAACCCACTGTGGTTGCGGGGGAGGGGGGGAGGGGGGAGGAATTGTTGGGTATGGGCCAAGCAATCCAGCGCTGGTTTGGGGGGGGACCCCGCCAGTGTCAACCTTAGGCCTGTAGGGTTTAACTACCCTAGTGGATTGACCGCCATGACCTCATAGAATGACCACTTGTACGGCCTGGTGATTGGGTGAAAAAGTCTCACATCGATTAGGAGGTACAAGGTTTGGGTGCTTATTTGAAGGGTCGCCTCCCTTACAACAACGCGTTTTAAAGTCGTGAGCCCACATTGCTATGTGCCCAAGACCCTGCAGGGATGGCGGGGACCATGTGTTGGTTGGCAAAGAGAATTGTATTGATGTGTGTAAGGCGGGGCCCACGTTCCTAACAAGTGGTATCAGAGCGGGTTCGAGGTTCGGGAACCCACTGTGGTTGCGGGGGTGGGGGGGGAGGGAGGAGGAATTGTTGGGTATGGGCCCAGCAATCTAGCGCTGGTTTGAGGGGGACCCCGCCAGTGTCACCCTTAGGCCTGTACGCTTTAACCACCCTAGTGGACTAACCGCCACGACCTCATAGAAGGACCACTTGTACCACCTGGTGATTGGGTGAAAAAGTCCCCCATCGGTTAGGAGGTACAAGGTTTGGGTGTTTATTTGAAGGGGTCGCCTCCCTTACATACAACAATTCGTTTTAAAGTCGTGAGCTCACATTACGATATGCCCAAGACCCTGCGGGGGTGGTTGGGGACCATGTGTTGGTTGGCAAAACAAATAGTATTGTTGTGTGTAAAGGGGGGCCCACGGTCCTAACAGATGGCTTAGATGTAATCTTATATTAAGTGGGTGGAATCGATGGTAGAGATGGATAACACTCTTGTAAATATTTTTTGCACCTTTGTGTATAGGATCCAAGTTGAGTGAAAGTCAAAGCCTTTGGGCGAAATTCCCTCTCCCTCTATCTCTCTGGTGTGAGCTTGGGTTTGAGTGTTTTGGGTCTTCTAGTTTTCTTCTAAGTTTTGATTCTTAGTTCAAGAAGAGTCTTGGTCTAATTCGAGTTCACCTTAGACGAATTTGATCTTGATCTCCAATTGGATTGTAAGAACTCAATTCTAGTGTTCTAGAAACCTTATTTTCTTGGGTGATTTTGCATGGTGTCAACTTCATCTAAGGAAGTCGATACCTTATCTCTTTGTTCCAGTGAGAATTGGAGGCTTTGGTTCATATCCTTGAAGCCTTGTTTGCCTTAAACCGAGGTAAGTGATCAAGGAGCGTTACACGTCGAAGTTGGACCAAGGATCTCCCTAGACGATTCGATTCTTTGAGTCTGGGGTTCTCTCGAGGTTCTGTCTAATTCTCGAGCTGGTTCTCGAAGATTTCTTATTTCAGAAGGTGGAGGCATAGGTAGACTTTACACCTGACCCTATCCTTCGTCACCATGTAATTTTGGAGTTTAGGGAAACCATAAAGCACTTAATTGTTTTTTGAATCACTAGTTATCCACTGTGGGCCCATTTATGATATAGTCTACATAATTCAACATTGCCATGAATATGATCAACATCAAAGCCTTTTTCCTATTGACTATTTTCATCAACTTTTTCACTCAACCATGTTAATTATCATGTTCTTTGTTGTCCCATAGTTCACCATGTCTTGTCTTGCCACCACAGTTTCATACCACCATAGGCAATGACCAAATTGTGCCACTACAATGAAACATTTACTTCCCAGTCTATGCATGCCAATGTTTAGTAGGAGAATAATGTCGCAAATTAAAGCAATTTGTTTTCTGATCTTTGATTTTCTTACCTTCCATTTAAGTTGAATATTTAATGTTATATATACAATAGATGCATTAATGGATACGATTAAAAAGATTTTCCCAAAAATTCAGCTTGGTTTTTAGACAGATTTTCGTCGACCTAAAACCAAAGCTGGCTTGAATGTTTGATTTCTCCTTGAATTGAATTTAAATTTAATTGGTGTTTTTTTAATGATATTTATTTAATTGGTGTTATTATGGATGGGGGTGCTTGAAAAGATTCCTGATGGGGATATCCTCGTTATTTAATTGGTGTTATCAATCTGACTCAATTGAGTCCTGCAAAGTAAGATCTTAAGGGCAAAAATTCCTACAATATTACCAAAAAATAAAAAAAATATTGCAAAACATAAGTTGAAGGACATTCTGGATGCACACTGAGGATTCTTTCATCAGTTTACCTTCCACAGCTCTGAATGATGCTTTGAAGCAA
The DNA here is from genome assembly GCA_013350335.1 of Chimonanthus salicifolius. Classification (NCBI taxonomy): domain Eukaryota; kingdom Viridiplantae; phylum Streptophyta; class Magnoliopsida; order Laurales; family Calycanthaceae; genus Chimonanthus; species Chimonanthus salicifolius. Next base: position 7,377,700 of record CM023539.1, read on the forward strand.
GAAGTAGAGCGGCTTAAAATAGCAACAGGGGAGATGTTGAGCCCCAGTGATTCATTCAATTTGGGCATACACCAAATGCCCTATAATCCACCATTTTTTCTGCTTCCCGTTCAACCGAACTTCCAATCATCATAGCTCCACCCATCTCAATCAAACATCTCCCATCATCATCTGCTTGCACATTCTCATGCTCTTTCAGAGATGATGCAGCAGGACCCAATTGGCCGACTACAGGGGCTTGACATTAGCCGTGGCTCACAGCTTGTGAAATCTGAAGGCCCTTCATTGTCTGCCACTGAGAGCAGCAGCACATTCTAACCCAGTGTCTAGACATCTGTTAGATTGTTCGTATTGCCTGACATCTATGAACTTCTTGTTCAGTTCTCCATTTTTTATTCTATTGGTTCTTTCATGAAGTGTTATTATCCTTTTGGGTTCAAGCTCCAAATTTCTTTTGCGAATTCCTTTGGGTTCTTTTCTTGTCCTTTTTTGTCGTTGTGTTCAATTGATTTTTTGTGTGAGTTGCTGTAATGCTTGTTGGCAATGGAAGGGAGGTTTCAAGAGAGCATCTTCCCAACTGGAGTCTTTTTCATTACTTGTGTATGTTGGCTTTGATGTCCTCGGGGTGATTAGTAACATCTTCTGGTCTCCATTTACTGATTTAGTTTATTGTCTCTGACTGACTAATTCTGGACTTTGTCATTTTAGTGTTGTATTCTTGTACTCTATTGAAGCATCAATTGTACTTCAATCCATTTGGCTATTGTTATTATCACTATCATTGTTATTTTCTCGAGCGGTCTGGAATTGACAACCCTGAGATTCATTTTTATTTTCTCGAGCCGTAATGGACATGACAGCATGTGGGATCCATACTTCAGTTATCTAAGCCATTGCTTGTGGGCAGAACTTGATTGTGTATGCACTAAGCATTGTAGATGGAAGCATCCTCTACACAGAAGCCCAGTAAGGAAGGCCTACAAAGTGGCAGCTTCTTCAACCTGGGAGCTTTTTGTTAGATCTGCCTATATCACAGATATCTGGATCACCAAGTCATAGCTTCCCTACATGTACAAAATTGGGAAACTCAGCAAACTTCATGCAGAGACAGAGACAGCGACAAAGATTGTATAACTGTGACTCTAGGACTTTGAATGGCCTTTGAAGTCTGGGGGTACCAACGACGTGCGACTGTGAAACAAGCTTTTCCAACTGATGAGTGCGAAGAGAACTCATATATTGGAAATATATATCTGTTCCGATATTATTTAAAATTGTTTTAGAATTTTTCTTTTTTAAAAAAGATATTGGTTCAGAAAATTAAAAAAATATATTGGATGAACTTTATTTGCCCCATTTAATACGGATGAAATTTTCAAAATTGTTTTTTTCAAAAAATTTGGTGACTTCAGATTTCAAAAATGATAATAATTATCACCAAATTCAATTTTTTTTAAAAAATGACTTTTAAAATTTCAAAATGATAGTAAATTATCACTCAAATCGATGGAAATTTTATTAGCTACATATAATATGGATTAAATTTTCAAAATCATTTTTTTCATAAATTAGGTGACTTTTCAAATTTCAAAAATGATAATATGCTTTGAAGTGTGCAACGTGGCCTTTTTATCAACATATTTCATTTTGTCACATGATTTCGTGTTTCAAGATCCCCATTGCTTATCTAGAACTATTACATGCACACAAGTGCTTGAGACGCGATGATTAGTCCATTGAAAACGTCTTATGAATATGTGACTCATCAAAACTCACACTAATTAAATCAAATAAGAGATATTTTTAAAGGTGGTAAAGTTTAAAGAGAAAAATTAAACTAATCAAATTTCGAAGAGTTTAAAAAATATGACTTGATTGATTCAACTAAAGTGATTTCTGATGAAACATATATTAAGAAAATTAACCCTTTGGTCATCGATCTTAGAATTAGATATCCAAAGATGACCATTTGTGGCAGACCTTTGCTTCTTCCTCTTCGTCAAGTGAACTCAGAAATAGAAAAAAAATAAACCCCACAACCCTAAATTTCTATTCAATTTCACTTTGAGAAGTAGAAGAAAATGGTGTGATAATCAAGTCCATAGATATCTAATAATCAGGATTCATATGATTTCAACTAAGAAAACAGAGTAACACATTTTAGCTCAATAGTTTTATTGTATTCCAAGTATTGTACTATCACAAGCTACAACACTATAAATCATAAATGCAAGGACACTGTGTATCTCAATCCATGCTTATTTGACTACTGAATTTGATATTCTAATTGCTAATGAAATCCTCTCTGTCTTCTCCATTCACCAGTGAACCCTGCAAATAGTTCAAATAAATAAATAAATAAGGTGGGAGAAATATAATTTAATCAAGAAGAATATGATGATGATAAGCTTTGGTGAATTCAGGCCTACTTGCTGAAGATTGGCGAGATTGGCTTTTCTGAGGCTAACCTGGTTCACTTTTCATTAAACTAAATTTTATTGAAGAGAAAAAGAAGATGACAGATAGAAGGAAAAAGGCAGACGTCATCATCATCACATTATCATTATTTAAAATAAAATTCAAGATAAATAATAATAATGACGATGTCGTTTAATAATTTTTATATAGCGTTTTGACAATGTGAGTTAATGATTTTAGAACAGTAAAAGTGAAGTGAAAATAATAATTTAGAAAGTGAAGGGGTCGAAATTTAAAAAAAAAAAAGTGTTAGGATTGGCACTATTCACCGTTGGTTTAACCTCAAGGGGTTGGTCTGAAGGTGAAGATGCTAGTTTCATGAAGCGGGATCTTGAGATCGATTCACATTTAATCTCAACGGCTACTCCCTTTAGACTAAACTTTTACCGGTTTGCATAGATTGAGAGGTTCACGTATATCCTTAGAATTAGTCTCATTTCCAATGTCGAAATCAGGCCGTATTTTTTTCTCTCAAGATTGGAGAGACTGGATTTCCTGAGGCTTTCCTAGCCCACTTTTCATTAAACTAAATTTTATTGAAGAGAAAAAGAAAAGATGACAATAGAAGGAAACAACAGATGATAGTAGCATCTGTCATCATCATCACATTATCATTATTTAAAATAAAATTCAAGATAAATGGTAATAATGATGGTGATAATTGTTTATATACGCATTTTTGCTTTGACAATGACACAAAATGATTTTAGAACAGTAAAAGTGAACTAAAAATAATAATTTAGAAGATGAAGGGATCGAAAAAATAAAAATAATAATGAAGTGTTAGGGTTGGTACTGTGCGCCATTTGTTACTACATTTAAATTTCAAGGAGTTGGCCAGACGGTGAAGATATTCGCTCCATGATGTGGAATTTTGACTTCGATTCACAATTAATTTCAACGGGTTACTTTCGATAGACTTAATCGATTTGCATGAATCAAGAGGTTTATAGAAATTAGTCTTACTAATGTAAGGTGGATGCCAATGTTATAAAAAAGAAAAAAAAAGGTGTTAGATTAAGCAAACGAGGATAAAGTGGCACACTTGGAACAGTCGAGAGTGGGAGAAAGCTTGGCAGGCAAAGAAACTCCACATTTCACAGGAATACTGTCGACAAGGTCCCATTGGAGACCTGGAATTGCCGCTGCCATCTGCTGTGCGCAGGAACAAGCAGTTTGAAGGTCCTCGTTGGCCTGGACAGCAGCAACGAGCTGCCGCAGTCCGGCACAGCATCCGGACGGCACGGTTCCACCTTCTCGGACATAGTTCACACAAGGTGTGAGATCAAGAACCACTTCCAGGCATGAGATAGCGGCCTCGGTGCCCCTACCAGCCATCATCACCATCATCAACATCATGTATACCATTGCAAGGCACCTCATCTTTCCAAACACTCCACTGGTCATATTTCCTTCTCCTTTCTGCTGGCTTGGTTACACCCAAGTCTCTACTCTACTCTTCTCTTCAACATGGTAGAACCTTTCATATATATAAGCATATAGCGATGGAGACAGAGAGAGAGAGAGGATGATTGATGAAGATGGAGGAAGAGCCAAGTTCTCTTACGTGCACATTTAGAATTCAACCCGCAGCCGTGTTTGAAAAAGAGTTTAACGCTAGAACTGATTTATTTTTTTTTATAAATAGATACTTTTTTTTTTATTTTTAGACATTCATTTTTTAAATTTAGGGTGAAATTACCATTTACCCTTCTGATATGCATTCAGATAATGAAAGATTTTTCAAAATCGAAAGAGGAAAATGGTTATTTCACCATAAATTTCAAAAAAAGGGGTCTCTTAGTAGAAAAGTAGAGTATCTAAATGGCCACTCTTTATTTAATGACATATTTTTTTTTCAAATTTTAATATCTCAATAAGAGGTCTAAAAAAAGAATTAAAACACTTTTTTATTATTAAAAGATTTAACTCTATGACCATTCATCCATATAGAAATGGCAAGAGAGGTTTTTCTCTTCACCCCCACCCATTGAAATTATCACTTGTTCTTTATTAACAGTAAGTCTTCTCTTGATTGTCTCATTGCCACCTAACTGTTTTATAAGTGTATATTTCTTTACTTGTCACCTTCTCTAATCATGGGATTGTAGATAGATTGAATGATTGATTATTTTCCTTTTATGGAAATTGTACTCTTATATTTATTTGAGTGTAAATGATAGAGACACGTCAATTCATTTTTCTAAATTCTTCATGGTATAGAGCCAGACGATCTAACCCAGAGTAAACTCTCTCACCCAGTGAAATTATTACTTGTTCTCCATTTTAATATGAAGAGAAATTACTAAGTTTTAGGGTGTTAGGGATAAGGGAAGTGTTCAAATTTAATTATGAGTTATTTGAATGATATTATATTTTGCAACTTAGTAATGATAAGACATATTATGATGTGTTTCTAACGCAATCCATCGACTTAACCTAAATTCGATTTGGAGAAACATAATTTGAATTATATTATAATCTATTATTAAATAAACTAATCCAATCTGAATGCATTTAATAAATGAGTGGATTAATAAATAAATAAATTAATAACTAAATTTTGATCCATTCAACCTCTAATTTTCTTTTATTAATAGTTCAATTTAACAATAGGTAAGCTAATCAATGTGAATGAAAGAGAAATTAAATAATTTAATTAGTATGGGAAAATAGATATTAATGGCAATTTTATCGAGAATTCACAGGAGTGTCGATAAATCTTGAGATATTAATGGTAATTGATATTTTACCAATAAAAATGTGATAAATTTGAAAATATCAGAGATATTTGTGAAATTGGTTAAAACTATGCGTGGAACAATAAATTTGAATGTGGGGCCTACACCCTTGGAAGATCATAATTGTGACCAAATATATACTATTAGTAGATTACATCATTGTATCGGTCCACGTACATGTGCTAATTGAAGAGGGTCTAATTTGGAGACTTCCATTCTTTTCTATCTTAGACTTTTCAAAAGGAAGGCTAATTGTTCATTGTATCATGCATGATAAACCCAAAAAAGAGTAGAAATTTTATTTTATTTTTATTTTCAAGAGAAAATAGCTATCATTTTTAAATATTGTTTTTTTTATTATGAGAAGTTTGTATTCTAAAATTTTGAGTAGTTTTTATTTTAGAGAGTAAATAATTACCATTTTTAAATATTGTTTTTTTTATAGTGAGAAGTTTATATATTAAAATTTTGAGTAATTTAAAAAAAAAAAACTTTTTATTGGAGGTGAGACTTAATTCTATAGATACACGAAATCACTCACAAATCCTATGTGTTAGGTTAATTTAAAAAGAGTAGAATTCAAGACTTTTAATCTAATACTAAAAGCTTAAATGAACTTAATTATTTATATTGAGTATAGACTAAACTGAAAGGATACACGAGATCTAAATTGAAGAGATCACTCTCAAGAAACATATCCATCCAAATATTATAACTTTAAATATAATTTATTTGTGGGAAACCACGGAATAATATATTCTAATTAAAAAAACCCAATCTATTTTGAGTTCAGATCAGCCAATCTAAATTGATTAATTTGGCTTATGGTTCAAACCATGAATCAAATAGAGAATTTGAAGGGAACACTATTTGTCTTATCATTCAATTACAAATTTACAACTATGAAAGAGAGACCAATTATCAGAATTGATTGAGAGAGTAAAAATTTTTCTTTATAAAATATGTTACTAAATTTACTTTTATTCTACAAATAAGAGTCATAAAAAAAGATATATCATTATTATCTAAACTATTTATTCTGCTAATTTAGAGTTGGTTGAAGATAATATATATATATATATATATATTACTTTTTAAAATGTATACGCACAATTTTGGGAATTGAACGGTTTTAGAAAGAGTTCCGGGAATTGCGGCGATGATTCGGAGGAATATTTTCCTCAGTTATGATTATGATTAGGGGATAATGTTCCAGTATTGACATTATTCTGTAATTAAGTTTATAATTTTAGGCAATGTTTTAAAAATTAATTTGTGGATTAAACTATCTTAAGAAAAGGTTGAATTGAATAGGATTTAATTTCAAACTCAATCTAACGCATGATATGGATATGATATCAAAAATAAATATTAATTAATTAATAAGTTAAAAAATTAATAAATAAATAATTAAAAAAATAAAATACTAAATAAAGACAAATAAATATTAAAGTTAATAATCACATTTTGATAAAAGATGGACAGGGTTGTAAAGAATTCTTTTTTTTTTTTAAGACCACGTATTTGATCCATTTAGAGTACTTAACTAATTTTTGGGACATGTTCAAACTTCTTTATCTATACACACCAAGTAACACTATGGGAAGTGCCGCTTTTATGTTGAAGTTTTTTTTTAAGACTGCGGTATCTAAACTTTTTACAGCATTTGACTAATCTATGGGACATGTTCAAACTACTCTATCCATACACACCGATGAACACTATGGGAAGTGACCCTTTTATGTTACAAGAGACTTCAATATAAGACCTCTGACATCTTAAATGAATTCTTGACCGGCAAGTCAACCTTCACGGATTATTTTAAAGCATTACTTATAGATCTATATATTAAGCTTTTATATTACACAGAACAACATTCGATGATAATTTATCTTATGCCACATTTTTCAACTGGTGCTATTATATATACATCAAATTCTATCTTTTTATTTACTTTAGACTAATTTGGTAAGGTCTTTCAAAAATTAAATTATATTTAATTTAAATAGCTATTATTTCAATATATATTAATAGAAGTACAATTTAAAAATTGATTTAATGTACTCTTCAAAATGGCAATAATAACTCCAAAAGTAATTAATAGTTGTCCATTAGAGCAGATGTTGGGTTAGGGTCCTGTTCATTATATACAATAATACCATTTTATTTAAAAAAAAATAAGAGAATTATAATATACTCATCATAAAATCCAGTGTCGTACTCTCCGTTGTACAAAGTTGACATTTTCCAAATTACAAGACTGAGAAAATGACACTGTAATCCTCAGTCTAATGGATGGCTGAAAACTTAATTTTCTTTCTTTGTCTTTGATTCTCTTCTTCCTTCAGTCCAGCAATCTCCATTGATCTTGACTGCCATGAATATCTAAAGTAGGGTATCATTTTTTGAAGTTCATCTTTGTTGAGTTGAATGCCCAATACTTTCAAAAATACACGTACCTTAACAAGACAAGCATTAAGCTTGCCCTTTTTTTCACCAAGTTGGAAAATCAAACTTCAAATCATGCAAATACAAGACAAGGATAAAAGCTACTTAAGAAATACAGAACAAAAACAAGGACTTAGAAGAGAGAAAGAGAGACGTCTATGCTTTTGCAAAGACTAAAAAATATTAGAGGATTTACTGCCTTACAAACAAAATAAATAAATAAAAAGACAACCATTTAGTGGTAATGGCTTGTGATAATCTAGAACATGAATATGAAAAAAATTACAGTGCAAAATCTATTAGTACTAATCCATTTTAAAAATAAATAAATAAAGAAATTTTCACTGATATCTTAATGTCTGCTTTTCATTCAGAGCTAGTTAAAGTTCTTAACAGGGGTAAAACTTAAAAGCATAGCAATCTTACTAAATTCCTTTGGGTTCTTTTCTTGTCCTTTTTTGTCATTGTGTTCAATTGATTTTGTTAGAGTCCAATAAACCTTAATTGTCATTTCATATAATAGAGTTATATATACATGGAAAACCCTAACTAAAGGATAAGCAAAGTACTAAACTACCCTTATACTCAATAAGAGGAAGAGGAAGGTAATACAATTAACACCCGCCCTCAAACTCACGATGGTACAGAGTTAAGCATCAAGAGTTTGCTAAGAAGAAATTGAAATCGCGCAACGGTATGAGACTTCGTGAAGAAGTCACGACTTGCAATGCAGAGGGAACAAAGGGAAGTGAAATCGTGCCAAGCTGAAGATGATGGCGCACGAAGTGGCAATCCAACTCAATATGCTTAGTACGCTCATGAAACACTGAATTATGTGCTGTTTGAATATCACTCTTATTATCAAAATACATGGATGTGGGAGCAGAGAGAGAGACACCCATATCTGTAAGTAACCAACGAAGCCAAACGATCTCAGCTGTGGTAGAGGCCATTGCACGATACTCCGCTTCAGCAAATGAACGAGCAACAACATCTTGCTTTTTACTTTTCCAGGAAATGAGAGAGTCACCAAGGAACACACAGAAGCCAATAGTAGATTTGCGATCAGAAGGATCACCTGCCCAACCAGCATCAGAAAAAGAGCGTAGCTCCAAGGTAGACCCGGAAGAAAGAAGTAAACTCTGATATAAAGTGCCACGAAGATACCACAAAATACGAACAACTGCTGCCCAATGAATAGTGGTCGGTGAAGAGACAAACTGACTCACAATATGAACAGCATATGCAATGTCAAGACGTGTAATGGTGAGATAAACCAAACTTCCCACTATAGTGCTATACAGAGTAGAATCGGCCAAAGGCACACCACCAGAGGAAGTGTAATGAATATTGAGCTTAGAGGTGTCTCAACTGGTCTAGTATCAGTAATCCGAGCTCTGCGAAGAACATCTGCAGCATACTTGGATTGAGAGAGAAGATAGCCTTTGGGAGATGATGCAACTTCTATCCCAAGAAAGTATTGCAATGCCCCCAAGTCTTTCATATCAAAATGGCGTCGTAACTGGAGTTTCAACTGGACAATGCCATCAAGATCATCACCGGTCAAGATCATTTCATCAACGTACAAAAGGAGAAGAATACGACCAGCAGAGGTGGAACACACAAAGAGAGCGGAGTCATGAGCGCTGGAGTGAAAACCAAGAGAAGCAATCACTGTAGAGAACTTATCAAACCAAGCACGAGGTGCCTGTTTGAGACCATATAACGCCTTTCGAAGCCGGCAACATCCCCATGACGATGAGCAACACCTGGAGGAGGAACCATGTAGACTTCTTCAGAGAGGTCACCATTGAGAAATGCATTCTTAACATCCATCTGCGACAAATGCCATTGATGAACAGAAGCAACTGCGAGTAAAGTGCGAACAGATGTCATTTTAGCAACAGGAGCAAAAGTCTCCTCATAGTCAATACCATATTCCTGAGCAAAACCCTTAGCAACCAATCGGGCCTTATATCGCTCAATTGATCCATCAGATTTGGTTTGAATCTTGTAGACCCATTTGCAACCAATGGCCCGTTTGTCCGGAGGAAGAGCAACCATCTCCCATGTACCTGTTTTGTGCAATGCAGAAAGTTCTTCATCCATAGCCTGTTGCCAAAGAGGATCACAACTAGCCTCCTTATAGGAGGTGGGTTCAGAGAGCGTATGAATGGAAGTGAGAAACGAAGAACGGAAGTAGAATAACAAGAGTAAGCAAAATCATCAAAGGAATAACCAAAACGAGTAAGAGGCTTACGAACCCGTGAAGGATAATGCGAAGTAGCAAGATCCACATCAGCAGAGGGCGAAGGAGACGCAACAGTAGGAGACGGAGGATTAATATCTGTAGATGACGATTCTTCAACAGGAGTAACACAGTTAGGCAATGCGGGTACAGGAGGAGACACAGATACATCATCAATAACAGAGAAAAGGGTCAACATAGATTAGATCGAATATAGTAAAAATGCGAGAATTGGAAGGAATAGAAAAGAAAGGAATATGTTCAAGAAACACAACATGACGAGAGACATACAACCGCTGTGCACTGGGGTCATAGCAACGATATCCCTTTTGACCCGCACCATAACCAAGAAAAACACACATGGCAGATATGGCAGATAATTTTGTGCGCTCACATGTAGAACGAAGCACAAAACAAGTACAACCAAAAACTTTCAATGAGAAATAATCTGGAAGTTTATCATATAAACATTCAAATGGAGATTTACCAGAAGTGAGATCAGAAGGAATGCGGTTAATCACATGAGTGGCAGTGAGAACCGCTTTTCCCCAAAAGAGGGTAGGAATACTAGCAGAGAGTAACATAGAGCGAGCAATTTCAATAATGTGCTTATGTTTTCTCTCCGCAACTCCATTCTGCTGAGGAGTGTCAGTGCAAGAGGACTGATGAACAGTCCCATCCAAGGCAAGTAAATCTGAAAATTTGCCAGAGATGCATTCATCACCCAAATCACAGCGAAAGAATTTAATAGTAGCAGAAAACTGAGTACGAATAAGGGCCCGAAAAGTTTGAAAAATCGTAAAGAATTCAGAATGACGTTTCATCAAGTAAATCCAACAAAATCGAGAATAATCATCAATAAACGATACATAATATCGAGAACCCCCTTTTGTAGCAATAGGTGCTGGTCTCCAAACATCAGAATGAATTGAATCAAAAGGAGCAAGAGAAATAGATGAACTTTTATTAAAAGGTAAAGCAGAAAATTTTGCCAGTTTACAACCACTGCAATCAAAAATATCAAAACTAGGTAAATTGCCTAAAACACCAGTGGAAGCTAAATACTTTAAACGGGAACTAGAAACATGTCCAATCCTAGAATGCCATAAATAAAATGTAGATGAGGTGGAACTCAAACGAAAAGATGACAAATCTACTGAAGAGGCAGCTACATCAGGAACATGAAGCTGCTCTAACACATATAATCCTCCTTCTCTACGGCCGGTCCCAATCAGCCTCTTGGAATGAGGATCCTGCACAAAGCACGAAGTAGGAGAAAAATTAACGAGACATCCAGAATGTGAAACCCCTGCCACCGATGTGGGAAGAGTCCCCGATCGGTAGTGGAGGCAAAGAGGGGAGTGCTTATATGTGAGGCCAAGCCGCTTAATTCGTGTGACGCATTTTGGGCGGGGTCAGGTGGGCCCGAGCCCAAATGCAAAACCGTGGGGGCTCGCTGGTGTGCGAGGCCCAGAGCGGACAATATCACACTGAGTCAAGCCCTAAGCCCTGTTTTCGGGTTGGGTTGTTACAAATGGTATCAGAGCCAAGGTTCAACACTTGGACTGTGTGGACCTTCCTCCTTCCTTAATGTTGTCTAGCTGCGGGCGGCTCGAGGCTTTAGGGGGGTGATTGTGAAACCCCTGCCACCGATGTGGGAAGAGTCTCACATCGGTAGTGGAGGCAAAGAGGGGAGTACTTATATGTGAGGCCAAGCCTCTTAACTCGTGTGACGCGTTTTGGGCAGGGTCAGGTGGGCCGGGGCCCAAATGCAAAACCGTGCGGGTTCGCTGGTGTGCGAGGCCCAGAGCGGACAATATCACACTGAGTCAAGCCCTAAGCCCTGTTTTCGGGTCGGGTTGTTACACAAAATCACATAATTGACTTATAGAAATCAAGTTCAAGGTGAGATGAGGTATGCAATAAACGTCAGACAGATGCAAAGGGGAGGACATGATAGAACCCACTCCTGCCAATGGCAAGGAGGCACCATTGGCAGTTAACACAGAAGCAGATGAGGAAGAAGGAGACAAGGAAGTAAACAGAGAAATATCATGAGTCATGTGATGAGTAGCGCCTGAGTCAAAAACCCAGGTGGAAGGTGATATACCTGAAGAAGCTGAAGGAGGCAAACCTCTGGAGGGAGAAACAGTAGAAAATGCATTAGACTGCTGAGTATGAAGAAATTTCTGCAATTGCTCAGTAAGAGTGGACAAGGACGTAGTGGAAGATGATGCCTAATGCCGAGATGAAGGAGTCGAAGATGATGCCTCATGCCTAGAGGGAACAACAGTTGTTGTGCGATGTTGTCTGGGTATGGACACTTGTTGTTGCTGTCGTTTAAATAACACCGGACATTGGGCCTTCCAGTGGCCCTTTTGTTTACAATAGTTGCAGTCATCAAGAGCAATTTTCCCACCTTGGCCCTGGCGAGACTGAGAGGTAGAAAAAGGCTTGGATTGCACAGCAAAAACAGTCTGAGTAGGCATAGAGAGAAGACCATTGCTTGAATGGGTCTTGAAGAGAACTTCTTCTGCTAAGAGTTCGTGAACAACAGAATCAACCGACGGAAGGGGACTGCGATGAAGAATAGATCCACGGAGAGCTTCAAAGTCATCACGGAGAGCGGACGAGAATTGAACAAGTCTCCCTTCTTCCCTATAAGTACAATAAAGTGCAATGGAACTAAGTCCTGCAGGTTCAGTTAGTGCAAGCTGATCCCAAAAGGCAGTCATAAGTGAGTAGAATTGCTGAATACTCATATCCCCCTGCCTAGCCACTCGAAGATCGTTCTCTATTTGGTAGCGCTTAGCGAAATTAGACTGCTTATATAACCGTTCCAAGTGATCCCAAATTTCTTGGGTTGTAGAAAACTTGGCAAGTTGCATACCAATGGAGAGTTCAACTGAGTTATTGATCTAAGTAATAATTTTGGAATTATTAGTAGTCCAAGAAACCAATGATTGTGCATAATCTAGAACCTTTCTGTCTGTAGGAATGACAAAGGTTCCAGAAACATAGCCCCACATATTCTTACCAGTCAAAAAATTCCGCATGACATAAGCCCAATAAGTATAGTTACTATCATTCAATTTGACACTGATAGCTTGAAGAGAATCATCACGTTCACCCGCCATGATGTCAGAAACTCAATGCTGTCAAGAAGGAAATACAAGCAAGCGGCTCAAATACCTTGAGCAGTCCAAAGGGGGACAAACCAGCGCGCAGCAAGGGAGTCCTGCGGAAGTGACGAACAAATGGGTTGCAGATCGGACCGTGCAGATCAGAGGCACGGCAATGGCGGATCGGAAGCGGGCTGTATGCAGGTCAGAGGCGATGCAAAGGAAGCCGTGCAAAGAATATGAGATGCAGTCAGCGGGGATCTCAAATCGGAAGCAGGGGAAGGCAGTAGGCGGTATATCGGAAGCACTGCAGGTGGCAGATCGGAGACACAGCAGGAGACGGCAGAAGTGAGAGCAGCCGTACAGATTGCAGTTGGTCGCGGGCGACAGTAGCAAGGGAGAACAGGCCTGCAAACAGAGAACAAGGGCACCGTTGGGGAGGCAACGAGGACGGACGACAATCAGATCGAGAACAGCAAGATTGCCGGGATGAGTTTCTTCTGCGCGCAGAGATCTGATTTGGGCGAAAAGAAAAATTTGATGTGGACGAGCTGGGCATGCAGATCTCGATTGTGCAAGGTGGAGGAGCAGATCTCGATTGTGCAAGGTGGAGGAGTGAAGACAGCAAAGGGCAGTGGGCGGCGATGACAACTGCAAATCTGCCCGTCTCTGGCCGAAAACTACCGGCGAGCAGAGAGAAGTGACAGCAAAGGGCAGTGGGCGGCGATGACAACTGGTCCGGCGAAAATCGTAATCGAAAATCCAAATCGAAAAATGCTGCTATGAAGATCCGATCGAAAACAAATCGAAGAATCGTAGGCTTCTCTGATGGCTGCCGCTGTCCCAAGAAGAACCTTAAGCTCTTGATACCATGTTAGAGTCCAATAAACCTTAATTGTCATTTCATATAATAGAGTTATATAGACATGGAAAACCCTAACTAAAGGATAAGCAAAGTACTAAACTACCCTTATACTCAATAAGAGGAAGAGGAAGGTAATACAATCTAACAGATTTTTTGTGTGAGTTACTGTAATGCTTGTTGACAATGGAAGGGAGCTTTCAAGAGAGCATCTTCCCAACTGGAGTCTTTTTCATTAATTGTGTATGTTGGCTTTGATGGCCTTGGGGTGATTAGTAACATCTTCTGGTCTCCATTTACTGATTTAGTTTATCGTCTCTGACTGACTAATTCTGGACTTTGTCATTTAGTGTTGTATTCTTCTACTCTATTGAAGCATCAATTGTACTTCAATTCATTTGCTATTGTTATTATCACTATTAGCACATATGGAAACCACTTATCCCTTTATTGGGAGTTATATAATTTCATTGTACAGTTTCCTTTTATGTAGACCATCATTTATTGTATTTCTTCTATATATACAATAATCAATAATTCATCTTCTCTCATTTTTGAGGAAGATATTGTAAATCCTCTCTCTAATTTTCACATGGTATCAAAGCAAGGTTAATTTTTTTTTCTCTGCATCTGTCAGACAGATTTTTCTCCGGTGATTTTTTTTCCCCTGCTTGCCGTTCTACCGGCGCAGTGAATGCTCTGTTCTTAGTTCTGTTGCACTGTTGCAAATAGTCGCCGTTGGCATTTTTTTCCCAATCACCGGTTCCAGATTGCGGTTGGCAGCCCATTCTTGTTTCCCTCTTGACTGTGCTCGGCCCATCAGTATTGATCGCCGCTGCCGATCTCTGCCAGATATTTCTGGATTTTTTTTCTCAGATCTGATTGTAGTCAGATCTTGATCTCTTCAGGCTGTTTTCGGCTCTATTCTGGCTGCTCTTGGTGCATATGGAGACTATCGACCACAACCCATCGCTGCTGCAGATCTGAAAGTGAAGCTACTGTTTCCGGATTGTGTGCCCATCGCCGTCTATAGATCTGATTGTCGATCGTGCGGGCAGCCTGAGTGCCCTCCATCTCTGCTCGCCGACAGTACCAGGAACTCCGATCTGCCTTTGACGCGGATCTCCGATCTGCGTGCTTGCAGTGCCGACCCACTGCTCGACTCCGATCTGCCATCTGGATCTGGGAGAGAGGCCTTTACCCCTTCTTCCTCTCTCATGATGCAGCAAGGAAAACCGTCAGATCTGTAAGTAGATCTGAGCGAGAAGGGGCACCAACTGCAGATCTGTACGCCAGAGAAGAAGGGCCTGCAAAACTCTTTGCTGAAACTGATCTCTGCTCCCTACTCGTCAGTTCTGATCTCTCCATCTCACTCGCCGGATCTGCGCACAGGCCCGATCTGCTCCTCTACTGGACGGGACTGTCTCCCTCATTGTTTCAGCGGTCCTTTTGTTGCTGCTCTTTCGCTGCATCAACCCAGTATCGCTCGTATTACCATGGACTATCCTGTGGTCTCCTCTCTCGTGATTGGCCGGAGATCGGCCTTTGGCCCGGTTGCCCCATTTGATGCTCTTGCCTGCTTTCTTGCTATTGGTCTGGCTATTATTTTGTCACCATGGATAGCCACCCAAGCCCTCCTTCACCCGTTTCAAGGTGCTGCAACAACCATTAATTCTACTGCAGAACTCATTTTGCTGAGTTCACTTCAGCCCCTCTTTGATGAGGCGATTCCACATGGTTCTTTTTCACAACTTTTATGATGTTCTCTATTGCATTATGGTTGATGGCTCCTCCAACCCAACATGTTGCCAGCTATATGCATGTTTCCTTTGTACTTGCTGTGATCATCATTATTTTGGTAGCACCATTACCTATGACAGATGGGGAACTCTCCTTTTGGGCTTCTATACTGCTCTTGGGATTTTATGTCTTTGAGGCATATATGGGGCTATTTTGTCTGTTTCTTATGAAAATGAGATCGCCATCCATTCTTGAGGAGGACCGTAGCACCCTCACGAATTTTTTTCGTCTTCCCCATTCAGGTAGCTGCATATTTAGTGTCCATCTAGCAAGTATTGCTCTTACAGTCCCTTCTCATTCAGTGTGAATCATTGATACATGTGCCAGTAACCACATGTGTTCTTCTTTATCTTTATTTTCTTCTTATAAACCTTGTTTAACCCCATCCTCTGTTCACCTTCCGGATGGATCACTTGCCCCTATCACACATATTGGGACTGTTTCTCTTTCTTCCCATCTTGTGCTTGAGAATGTTTTCTTTCTTCCCTCATTCAAATTTAATCTCTTATCTGTGAGTCAGCTTACGAATTCTACTTTGTTTAGTGACGTTTTCTTCTACCCAATGTCTTTTTCAGGACCCATCAACGAAGAAGACGATTGGACAAGGTGATGTTCATGAGGGGCTTTACTACTTCCTTATGGCTTCGGCAATGGCTGTTATTCAACCACCCACCCTTGATCTTTGGCATTTACGCCTTGGTCATTTGAACCATCGCAGTTTGCACATGTTAGCTAAGGAGGTACCCCTTATGTTTTGTTCCAAAAATCTCATTTGTGACATTTGTCCACAAGCCAAACACACACGCTTGCCCTTTCCTTCAAGTTCTATCACCAGTAATAGACCATTTTCCTTGATTCACTGTGATATCTGGGGCCCATTTTCTCAACCCTCTTTGAATGGATCTCGATATTTTCTAACCATTGTCGATGATTGTAGTCAATGCACATGGCTTTACCTCATGCCTGTCAAGTCTGACACAATCTATTTTGCAATCATTTTTTGCCATGATTCAGACCCAGTTTCATTCTCGTATCCATTCTCTTCACTCGGGTACTGGTGGTGAACTCTTTCCCCTTATCCAACAAGTTCGTTCGGATAATGGAGCTGAGTTTCTTTCTTCTTCTATGCAACATTTCTTTTCCACTCATGGGGTCATTCATCAAAGGAGTTGCGACGCAACTCCACAACAGAATGGCATTGTCGAGCGCAAGCACCGTCATCTCTTTGAGGTTGCTCGTGCACTTCGTTTTCAGGCACACTTACCCTTACAATTTTGGGGTGAGTGCATCCTCACAGCCACCTATCTCATCAATAAAATGCCCATTCCTCTTTTATCAGGCAAATCTCCACATGAAGCTTTGTTTCACTCCAAGTCGGACTATTCTCGTTTGCGTGTTTTTGGCAGTTTATGTTTTGGTCACAACCATAACATCAAACATAAATTTGACCAACGAACTAAACCCGATATTTTTGTTGGCTACCCTTATGCACAAAAAGGTTATCGCATTTTTGACATAGCCACTAAAACCATTGACACCTCTTGTGATGTCTCTTTTTACGAAGGCCTCTTCCCTTATCATGATTTGCCTACCCTACCATCTTCTCCTGTTACACCATTGCCCATATCTAATGACCCTACCTTTGATTTCCCTTCTCATTCGCCTGTTGCTAATTCTCCACCAGCAGTCCTCCACCCACTCCCACCACCGGTTTCCCCAGTTGCTTCTTTTGATTCCAGTCTGCCCAGCAATGCTCTGCCTTCCATTCCCTCTCCTGCTGCTCCGACACCAGCTGCTCGGCCTAGTCACATTCGACGTCCACCGCCCCATCTGGCTGATTATCATTGCTCCATTGCCACTCATGAGCATCCACCTTCTCCTTCTGCTTCCACGTTGACAGGTACACCTTACCCTATTTCCCATTATCTTCATACTGCTAATCTCTCTGCTGCACATAGAGCATTTCTTTCCACTGTTTGTTCTACAGATGAGCCTCGTACCTTCTCTAAAGCTGTTAAATCCCCACACTAGAAGGATGCCATGGAACAGGAAATTGCAGCCCTTGAAAAGAATAATACTTAGAGCCTCACTTCTCTTCCCGTTGGTAAGAAACCCATTGGTTGTAAATGGGTGTACAAAGTCAAGTATCGTTCGGATGGTTCCATTGAAAGATATAAAGCTCGCTTGGTTGCCAAAGGCTTCACTCAAATTGAAGGACTAGATTATCACGATACATTTGCTCTTGTTGCTAAAATGGTCACAGTTCGTGCCCTTTTGTCTATTGCTTCTGTTAAGCATTGGCCTCTTCATCAGCTTGACGTCAACAATGCTTTCTTACAAGGTGACCTTGATGAAGAAGTCTACATGACTCTTCCACCTAGATTTGCACAACAGGGGGAGCAACGGGTTTGTAAGCTAAACAAATCTCTTTATGGGTTAAAGCAGGCTTCTCGACGGTGGTTCGCCAAGTTTTCATCTACTCTTATTCAAGCTGGATTTTCTCAGTCTAAGTCTGATTATTCATTGTTCACACATCACTCCGGCAATTCTTCGACCTTTGTATTGGTCTATGTTGATGATATTATAATCATTGGTGATGATGCTTTGGCCATTCAACGCCTCAAATGCTTCCTTGAAGAGAAATTTTATATTAAAGACTTGGGGCGTCTAAAATATTTTCTTGGCATTGAAGTCGCACATTCTAAGACGGGTATTTTTTTCTCCCAAAGAAAATACCTTCTCGACATTCTCAAGGATACAGGATTTATTGGCGGACGTGTCTCAGATTTTCCAATGGAACAAAAGCTGTGATTATCACCTGATGATGGGACTTTACTTCCTGATCCCACCATTTATCGTCGTCTCGTGGGTCATCTTATATACCTCACTGTTACCAGGCCTGATATTAATTATGCAGTCCATATTCTCAGCCAATTTATGCACCCTCCTCGGAGTGCACATTTGGACGCCGCCCATCGTGTGATTCGCTATTTGAAGGGTTCCCTCAATAAAGGGATCCTTTTATCTTCATCTACTAGCCTTCATCTACAGGGATATTGCGATTCTGACTGGGCCGGTTGTCCAACTACTCGGCGGTCCATCACTGGTTATTGCACCTTCCTCGGTTCCAACCTCATTTCGTGGAAGACCAAGAAGCAGCGTACAGTTTCTCGCTCCTCCGCTGAGGTTGAGTATCGCGCCATGGCAACTTTGACCTGTGAGCTTCAATGGTTGAAGTACTTACTCAGTGATCTTGGCATTCTCCATCCTTCGCCTATCACCTTGTTTTGTGACAATCAAGCTGCTCTACATATTGCCAACAATCCCGTCTTCCATGAACGGACAAAACACATCGAGCTCGATTGCCATTTTGTTAGGGAGAAGCTCCAGTCTGGGCTCCTTATCCCTCGCCACATTCCTTCTTCTCATCAACTTGCTGATGTCTTCACCAAGCCGTTGGGCAAAGATGCCTTTCATGACATGATTTGCAAGTTGGGCGTTACTCACATACACGCTCCACCTTGAGGGGGAGTATTAGCACATATGGAAGCCATTTATCCCTTGATTGGGAGTTATATAATTTCATTGTACGGTTTCATTTTATGTAGACCATCATTTATTGTATTTCTTCTATATATACAATAATCAATAATTCATCTTCTCTCATTTTTTAGGAAGATACTGTAAATCCTCTCTCTAATTTTCACAATCACCATCATTGTTAGTTTCTCGAGCGTTCTGGAATTGACAACCCGGAGCGTCATTTTTATTTTCTCGAGTCGTAATGGACACGATGCCATGTGGGATCCATACTTCAGTTATCTAAGCCATTGCTTGTGGGCAGAGCTTGATGGTGTATGCAGTAACCATTGTAGATGGAAGCATCCCCTACACAGAAGCCAAGTAAGGAAGGCTTACAAAGTGGCAGCTTCTTCAATCTGGAGATTTTTGTTAGATCTGCTTATATCACAGATATCTGATTGACAATCCGGATCACCAAGTCATAGCTCCCCTACATGTACAAAATTGGGAAACTCAGCAAACTTTACCTTAGCTGGTGCTAAGAGCTCAGACTCAGATATGCTTTTTATTTGTAGTATGCAGAGACGGAGACAGTGACCATGATTGTATAATTGTGACTCTAGGGCTGCGTTTGGATGGGGGTAAGAGGGGGTAACCCGGGTTACCCCTTGTTACCCTATTTTGGTAACAATGGGGTGAGGGTAAAAATTGAATATTTACCTCTCTCATCCCATTTGTGAATACCTCTTTGGAGGTTGGGGTATTCACAACACCCTACCCCTCAATACCCCTTGCCTTCCTCTCTTTATCAATTATATATTATAAAATTAAAATCTTTCAAAAAAGTATATATTATATAATTAAAAAAATAATATATTTCAAGTAATCATCAATTTAATTCTGTTTGAAATTTATTTTAAAAATGTGTCAACATTTTCAATATGATGCATTTGGATGAGGGATAAATTTTACGGGGGTTACCCTTGAGTAGGGGTATCTGTAAGTAGGGATAAACTGACATATTAATAATTTTATGAGAATTAATATTTTTTTATTAAATATATCTAAAATAAGTAAAATTATATGAAATATAATTGTCAAAATATCCTATTTTTAAGGGGTGATTTTGAAGAAATTTCGATAAGGTCTTGAAACTCCAAAAGAGTTTGAGGTTCATGATAATCTCTTCCGGAGTAATTAACAATTTATTTTAAGTTTATTTTAAAAATGTGTTAACATTTTCAACATGATGCATTTGGATGAGGGGTAAATTTTATGGGGGTTACCTTTGAGTAGGGGTAACTGTAAGCAGGGCTAATCTAACATATTAACAATTTTGTAAGAATTAATTATTTTTATTAAATCTATATAATATAAAAATTAAAAATTAATTTTTTTGAAACATAATTGTCAAAATGTCCTATTTTTAATGGGTGATTATGTCGAAATTTAGATAGGGTCTTGAAACTCTAAAAGAGTTTGAAGTTCATGGTAATCTCTTTAAAAATGTGTCAACATGATGCCTTTGGATGAGGGGTAAATTTTACGGGGGTTACCCTTGAGTAGGGGTAATTTGACATATTAATAATTTTATAAGAATTAATCATTTTTATTAAATTCATATACTATAAAAAAATAAAAATAAAATATTATGAAACATAATTGTCAAAATGTCCTATTTTCAAGGGGTGATTCTGTCCAAACTTCGATAGGGTCTTGAAACTCCAAAAGAGTTTGAGGTTCATGGTAATCTCTTTTGGGATAATTAACAATTTATTTTGTTGGAAGTTTATTTTAAAATTGTGTCAATATTTTCAATGTGATGCATTTAGATGACGGTAAATTTTACGGGGGTTACCTGGAGTTACCCTTGAGTAGGGGTAACTGTAAGAAGGGGTAACATGACATATTAACAATTTTATGAGAATTAATATTTTTATTAAACTCATATAATATAAAAAATAAAAATTATAATTTTTTTGAAGAGATATGTTGATATTTTTTATTCATTTATTGGGATTTAAAATAATAATATCAAAAAAAAATCTTTATTTATTTATTTTAATGTTAGAATGCAAGTGTTCATTTTAAATTATAATTATGAAAAATAATTTATAAAAAATGGATAATATTTTTATAAGTTATATTATTAGGATTAGTTTATGAATATTATTTAATAATTATGTTTTATAAAATTTCTCAAAAAATATCAATATATCAGGTTACCTTTGCTTATAGTTACCAAATAAGATTTATTACCCTTAAATTAAGCTTTTACTTTAACACTGTAATTACCAAACAAGATAAGAGTAATCTCAGTTCAAGGCTCATCCCCACTCAAGAGTGACCCCTACTCGGGGTGACCCCTCTAAAATTTACCCCTCATCCCAACGCAGCCTAAGACTTTGAATGGTCTTTGAAGTCTGGGGTACCAATGACATGCGAATGTGAAACAAGCTTGTGCCAACTGATGAGTGTGAACAAAACAACTGATGTATCGGTAATATATATCGGTTCCGATATTATTTAATATTGTTTTGGGATTTTTTTTTTTTAAAAAAAGATATGGGTCCAAAAAATTAAAAAATATATATATTGGATGAACTTTATTTGCCACATTTAATAAGGATGAAATTTTCAAAATTGTTTTTAAAACATTTGTTGACTTCAGATTTCAAAAAATGATAATAATTATCACCAAATTCATTTTTTTTTAAAAAAAAAAATTAGGTGACTTTTAAAATTTAAAAATAATAATAAATTATCACCCCAGTTCGATGGAAATTTTATTAGCTACATTTAATATGTCTTAAATTTTCAAAATCATTTTTTTCAAAAATTAGGTGACTTCAGATTTCAAAAATAGTAATAATTACCACCAAATTTGATACTTTTTTTTTCTTTAAATTAGGTGACTTGGCAAATTTAAAAAATGATAATATGCTTCCAAGTGTGGAGCGTGGCCTTTTTATCAACGCATTTCATTTTGTCACATGATTTCGTGTTTCAAGATCCCCATTGCTTATCTAGAACTATTACATACACACAAGTGCTTGAGACGCGATGGTTAGTCCATTGAAACGCCTTATGAATATGTGACTCATCAAAACTCACACTAATTAAATCAAATAAAAGATATTTTTAAAGGTGGTAAAGTTTGAAGAGAAAAATTAAACTAATCAACTTTTGAAGAGTTTAAAAAATATGACTTGATTGATTCAACTAAAGTGATTTCTGACGTGACATATGTTAAGAAAAATATTTTCTTAATGAAGTCCTCGTCATAAAGATATTAACCCTATGATCATCTATCTTAGAATTAGACATCCAAAGATGACCATTTGTGGCAGACCTTTGCTTCTTCCTCTTCGTCAAGTGAACTCAGAAATAGATAAAAAATAAACCCCACAACCCTAAATTTAAATTCAATTTCACTTTGAGAAGTAGAAGAAAATGGTGTGATAATCCAGTCCATAGATATCTAATAATCAGGATTCATATGATTTCAACTAAGAAAACAGAGTAACACATTTTAGCTCAATAGTTTTATTGTATTCCAAGTATTGTACTGTCATAAGCTACAACACTATAAATCATAAATGCAAGGACACTGTGTATCTCAGTCCATGCTTATTTGACTACTGAATTTGATATTCTAATTGCTAATGAAATCCTCTCTGTCTTCTCCTTCACCAGTGAACCCTGCAAATAGTTCAAGTAAATAAATAAATAAGGTGGGAGAAATATAATTTAATCATAAAGAAGAGGACAAGCAATCCATGGGTATGATGGTGGATAGCTTTAGTGAATCCATGGCCTACTTGCTCAAGATTGGTGAGATTGTATTTTCTGAGGCTTACGATGGCCCACTTTTGCATTAAAGTAAAGTTTATTGAAGAGAAAAAGAAAAGATGGACAATAGAAGCAAACAACAGATGATAGTGGTATCTGTCATCATCATCACATTATCGTTGTTTAAAATAAAATTTAAAATAAATGAGAATAATGACGATGATGTTTAATAATTTCTATATACGTATTTGTGTTTTGAGAATCTCAGTTAATGATTTTAGAACTGTAAAAGTGAAGTGAAAATAATAATTTAGAAAATGAAGAGATCGGAATTAAAAAAAAAAAAGTGTTAGGGTTGGTACTATTCATCGGTGGTTACTACATTTTAATTTCGAAGGAGTTGGTCTGAAGGTGAAGATGCTCGCTTATGAAACGGGGTCTTGAGATTGATTCACATTTAATCTCAACGGTTCATTCCCTATAGATTTAACCTTAACCGGTTTATATTACATTGAGAGATTTACATATGTCCGTTGAATTAATTTCATTTCCAATATCGAAATCTCGCTTACGTTTTTTTCCTTAAGATTGGAGAGAGGATTTTATGAGGCTATCCTAGCCCACTTTTCATTAAACTAAATTTTATTGAAGAGAAAAAAAAATATGACAATAGAAGGAAACAGCAGATGACAGTGGCATCTGTCATCATCATCACCATCACATTATCATTATTTAAAATAAAATTGAAGATAAATGGTAATAATGATGGTGATGTACGCATTTTTGCTTTGACAATAGCACAAAATGATTTTAAAACAGTAAAAGTGAAGTAAAAGTAATAATTTAGAAGATGAAGGGATCGAAATTAAAAAAAAAAATTAAGTGTTAGGGTTGGCACTATGTGCCATTTGTTACTATATTTAAATCTGAAGGGATTGGCCTTACAGTGAAGATGTCCGCTTTATGAAACAGAATCTTGAGTTCGATTCACGTTTAATCTTAAAGGGCCACTTCCAGTAGACTTAATCGATTTGTATCGATTGAAAGTTTATATATGTCGGTAAAATTAGACTTTACCTTCAACGAAGATTGGAGATACCGAAAAGGAAAAAATGTCAGATTAAGCAAACGAGGATAAAGTGGCATACTTGGAACAGTCGAGAGTGGGAGAGAGCTTGCAAGGCAAGGAAACTCCACATTTCACAGGAATACTGTCGACAAGGTCCCATTGGAGACCAGGAATAGCCGCTGCCATCTGCTGTGCGCAGGAACAAGCAGTTTGAAGGTCCTCGTTGGCCTGGACAGCAGCAACGAGCTGCCGCAGTCCGGCACAGCATCCAGGACGGCACAGGTTCCACCTTCTCGGACATAGTTCACACAAGGTGTGAGATCAAGAACCACTTCCAGGCATGAGATAGCGGCCTCGGTGCCCCTACCAGCCATCATCACCATCATCAACATCATGTATACCATTGCAAGGCACCTCATCTTTCCCAACACTCCACTGGTCATACTTCCTTCTCCTTTCTGCTGTCTTGGTTACACCCAAGTCTGTACTCTACTCTTCTCTTCAACATGGTAGAGCCTTTCATATATATAAGCATATAGCGATGGAGAGAGAGAGAGAGAGAGAGAGAGAGAGAGAGAGATGATTGATGATGATGGGGGAAGAGCCAAGTTCTCTTACGTGCACATTTAGAATTCAACCCGCAGCCGTGTTTGAAAAATCAAACACTGAAACAATAATAAAGATGAAACTAAACTAAGTTAATGTAATCTTTCCAGTTAAGTAAGATGTCACTCCTAAGGATATTTCTAAATTTTGAAAGAGATGAAGCTCAAGATGCACCCTTGACAAAAACTCTTCTTGGAATCACATCACTCGATTTAGTGCTATCTTTAAAGATTCTGTTATTAGGTTCCATAAGCTCCACACTACAGCAAAGAGAGATTCACCACAAAGATTAGTATTTTGGGGAAACCGACACAATAGAACAAGCACAAGAAAGCTAGGCTACAGTGGAAAGCATAACTCAAAAAATGTCAAACTTATCCAACAACGAATTCCAAAAGATAATCACTGACAATAATTTTTTCTATTCTGCGCAAATTGTATTGGATCGGGAAATAGATATTATAATTTGCTTAAAGGTAGCCATTTAGACATCTTAATTTTCTTATAGGAGACATCTTTTTTTGAAATTTAAGGTGAAATTACCATTTGCCCTTTCGATATGCATTCAGACAATGAAATATTTTTCAAAATCGAAAGAGAAAAATGGTTATTTCACCCTAAATTTCAAAAAAGGGTTTATCTTATAAAAAAAGTAGGGTGTCTAAATGGCCACCCTTTGTTTAATGACATATTTTTTTTCAAATTTTAATATCTCAATAAGAGGTCTAAAAAAAAATTAAAGCACTTTTTTATTATTAAAAGATTTAACTCTATGACCATTCATCCATATAGAAATGGCAAGAGAGGATTTTCTCTTCACCCCCACCCATTGAAATTATCACTTGTTCTTTATTAACAGTAAGTCTTCTCTTGATTGACTCATTGCCACCTAACTGTTTTATGAGTGTATATTTCTTTACTTGTCACCTTCTCTAATCATGGGATTATAGATAGATTGAGTGATTGATTATTTTCTTTTATGGGAATTGTACTCTTATATTTATTTAAGTGTAAATGTAGATAGATTGAGTGATTCATTATTTTCCTTTTATGGGAATTGTACTCTTATATTTATTTGAGTGTAAATGATAGAGACACGTCAAGTCATTTTTCTAAATTCTTCATGTTACAGAGCCACACAGTCTAACCCAGAGTAAAGTCTCTCACCAAGTGAAATTATTACTTGTTCTCCATTTTAATATGAAGAGAAATTACTAAGTTTTAGGGTGTTCGGGATTAGGGAAGTGCTCAAATTTAATTATGAGTTATTTGAGTGATATTATATTTTGCAACTTAGTAATGATAAGACATATTATGATGTGTTTCTAACTCAATCCATCGACTTAACCTAAATTCGATTTGGAGAAACATAATTTGAATTATATTATAATATATTATTAAATAAACTAATCCAATCTGAATGCATTTAATAAATGAGTGGATTAATAAATAAATAAATTAATAACTAAAATTTGACCCATTCAACCTCTAATTTTCTTTTATTAATAGTTTATTTAACAATAGGTAAGCTAATCGATGTGACTGAAAGAGAAATTAAATAATTTAATTAGTATGGGAAAATAGATATTAATGATAATTTTATCAAGAATTCACAGCTGTCGATAAATCTTGAGATATTACTGGTGATTGATATTTTACCGAAAAGAACGTGATAAATTTGAAAATATCAGAGATATTTGTGAAATTGGTTAAAACTATGCGTGGAACAATACATTTGAATGTGGGGCCTACACCTTTGGAAGAACATAATTGTGACCAAATATATACTATTAGTAGATTACATCAGTGTATCGGTCCACGTACATGTGCTAATTGAAGAGGGTCCAATTTGGAGACTTCCATTCTTTTCTATTTTAGACTTTTCAAAAAGGAAGGCTAATTGTTCATTGTATCATTCATGATAAACCAACAAAAGAGTAGATATTTTTTTTTTTTTTAATTTTCAAGAGAAAATAGCTATCATTTTTAAATATTGTTTTTTTATTATGAGAAGTTTGTATACTAAAATTTTGAGTAGTCTTATTTTAAAGAGTAAATAATTGCCATTTTTAAATATTGTTTTTTTTTATAATGAGAAGTTTATATATTAAAATTTTGAGTAATTTAAAAAAAAAAAATTGTATTGGAGGTGAGACTTAATTCTATAGATACACGAAATCACTCACAAATCCCATGTGTTAGGTTAATTTAAAAAGAGTAGAATTCAAGACTTTTAATCTAATACTAAAAGCTTAAACAAACTTAATTATTTATATCGAATATAGACTAAACTGAAAGGATATACGAGATCTAAATTGAAGAGATCACTCTCAAGAAACACATCCATCCAAATATTATAACTTTAAATATGGTCACAAAAAGAGTTATTAATTTAGAATCTCAAAGTTAGAATGAGTGACATGTTTCGCATCCATATCATACTTGACACTTAACTTATTTATATTTTATTTAAACTTTTTTTAAATTTATGTGTAAGAAACCGTGGAACAATATATTCTAATTAAAAAAACCCAATCTATTTTGAGTTCAGATCAGCCAATCTAAATTGAGTAATTTGGCTTATGGTTCAAACCATGAATCAAATAGAGAATTTGAAGGGAACACTATTTGTCTTATCATTCAATTACAAATTTACAACTATGAAAGACAGAACAATTATCAGAATCGATTGAGAGATTAAAATTTTTTCTTTATAAAATATGTTACTAAATTTACTTTTATTCTAAAAATAAGAGTAAAAAAAAAAGATATATCATTATTATCTAAATTATTTATTCTGTTAATTTAGAGTTGGTTGAAGATTATATATATTACTTTTTAAAATTTATATGCACAATTTTGGGAATTGAAGGGTTTTAGAAAGAGTTCCGCGAATTGCGGCGATGATTCGGAGGAATATTTTCCTCTGTTATGATTATGATTAGGGATAAAGTTTATATTTTCAGGCAATGTTTTAAAAATTAATTTGTGGATTAAACTATCTTAAAAAAAGGTTGAATTGAATAGGATTTAATTTCAAACTCAATCTAACGCATGATATGAATATGATATCATAAATAAATATTAATTAATTAATAAGTTAAAAAATTAATGTAGAAATAATTAAAAAATTAAAATACTAAATAAAGACAAATAAATATTAAAGTTAATAATCACATTTCGATAAAAATATCTTGTTCATATTAATTACGATTATAAAGATTTTAAAGATAACATTACTCAAGTTTAGGATTGAACTTACCTTGAACCGCCGAGATGGGTAGGGTTTTAAAGTATTTTTTATTTTTTAAGACCACGGTATATGGGCCTTTTAAAGTATTTGACTAATCTTTGAGACATGTTCAAACTTCCCTATCTATAACCACCGAGTAACACTATGGGAAGTGCCTCTATTATGTTGAAGTTTTTTTTTTAAAACCGTGGTATCTAAATTTTTTAGAGCATTTGACTAATCTATAGGACATATTCAAATTACTCTATCCATACACACCGATCAGCACTATGGGAAGTGATCCTTTTATGCTACAAGAGACTTCAACATAAGACCTCACAGGCGGGTTCTTGACCGCCAAGCCAATCCTCACGGATTGTTTTAAATCATTAATTATAGATCTATATGTTAAACTTTTAGATTACACATAACAACATTCAGAACAATTTATCCTATGCCACATTTTTCAACTGGTGATATTATATATAAATCAAATTCTATTTTTTTTTATATATATATTTTAGACTAATTTGGTAAGGTCTTTCAATAATACCCTAAATAGTAAAATCCACTGTCGTACTCTCCGTTGTATAAAGTTGACATTGACTGACAAATTGACACTCTAATCCTCAGTCTAATGGATGGCTGAAAGCTCAATTTTCTTTCTTTGTCTTTGATTCTCTCTTCCTTCAGTACAGCAAACTCCATTGATCTTGACTGCCATGAATATCTATTAGGGTATCAACTTTTTGAGGTTCATCTTTGTTGAGCTGAATGCCCAAGACTTTCAAAACTATGAGACAAACATTAACCTTATCCTTTGTTTCACCAAGTTGGAAAATCAAACTTGAAATCATGCAAATACAAGACAAGGATAACAGCTACTTAAGAAATACAGAACAAAAACAAGGACTTCGAAGAGAGAGAGAGACGTTTATGCTTTTGCAAAGACTCAAAAATATTAGAGGAAGATGAGGGGAAACAACGAGATACTCCAGGCCTATTTCATGATAACCAACGACTGTAAAGAGGGTTTTACTGCCTTACAAACTATTAACGGAAAGGGTTGACTGTATTCAGTGTCCCTTATTCAAGAAATTGTAATTGATTAGTACACGATACTATAAATATAGGATGCAATGAGAAAGGCATTAAGCCATTGTTTTCTCAATTTAGTGGTAATGGCTTGTGAAAATCTAGAACATGAATATGAAAAAAATACAGTGCAAAATCTATTAGTACTAATCCATTTTAAAAATAAATAAATAAAGAAATTTTCACTGATATCTTAATGTCTGCTTTTCATTCAGAGCTAGTTAAAGTTCTTAACATGGGTAAAACCGTAAAAGCATTGCAATCTTACTAAAATAAGGGTGGCATTTAGACACTTTACTTTTCTGCTAGGAGACATCATTTTTTAAAATTTTGAGTGAAATTACTATTTTGCTCTTTCGATTTTAAAAAATCTTTTATTGTCTGAATGCATATTAGAAGGACAAATGGTAATTTGATCTTAAATTTCGAAAAAGGATTTCTTCTAGCTGAAGTTAATGATGCATTGGATCTCCTGTGAAATCCTGGCTCTGCCCCTCCTTTTATCTATATTAGTAGGAAGCATGACATTTATTTTCTCTACATTCTAGTTATCTCTTTTTGGTTCAGTCTGGAGCTCATTGATTGGGCTAAGATTTTGATACTGAGTTTGAAGTTCCTCTCTTCCTCATGAAAACCTGGTATCCAATTATCTTCAGTAAAACTGAAATTTTGCTGTTTTGCCAATACTCCAAGCTTATGTCTCCCTTGATGATTTCTCTACACTGATGATGTCTCTCAACTTTGAATCTTTCTTTATTTGAGTTGATCAAGTATTTTTCTTGGAATTACATCTTTTCAAAGGCCCATTTTCTTCATTTATAAGCTCCATGGTTGATTCGGCGGAGAAGTCTAATTACAAGTCTTAAGGGGGGCAACTTCAGAACTGGCAAAAATCAATTCGACTCGAGCTGATCTTTTGATAAATGATTTGCATAGATGACCCGATCTTAACTGAATCCTGTTTGTAAATGAATAGATTTGAACTAATCCAAAAATAAATGGGTAGACCTGACTGGCATGATTATTGTTATGCACATGTAACCATACGAGGTTTACACCCATTTAAGAGAGTCTAAGTTTGTGTCTCGCTAGAAAAATCTCTTCAACTGGATAAACCGGCCTGAATTGGCTAGGCTATACCCATTTAACAATATTCAAAAATAGACCCGGACTCAAAGAAATCCAAATCGAATAAGATCTTAACCAAACCCAACTTCACCTGATCCAATCCATTGCCTGGGTGAATCCCCAAAACTCCTAGCCTTTTTGGTATAGTAGTCCAGGCAATGGCGCTTACTATTTTTTTTATTTTTTTTCAATCCCCTCATACAATTTTAAATTCCTTTCCCATTCCTCAACTTGATCTAGGGTTTTCTGGAGGAGTCTCTCTTCCCATAAAGATGGTTTAGACCCATGTTAACAACTGTATTTATCAGAACGGTTTTCCTTTCTATTTTGATAATAGTATTGATTTCCAATCCAAATCTGTCTGTTTTATATAAAATGAAAAATAAAGAATTCACTTTCATCAGTGATGGTAGGAAACGGGTTCACGTTATGGATGAGTAGTTCAGAGAAACAAATAAAAGAATGGGCCTAAATGGGATCTAATGGCTAATAAATGAGGTTAATGAAGTTGGGTGGTATTAATTTAATAGGATTGAATGGATAAATTGTAAATGGAAAGAAAATAATAATGAAGAAGTTGGGTTTTGGGATAAGGACGATGGTCGGCCAATGAAAGATCAAAGGTGTGGCTAATGTGGTTTGATAATTAAATAAAGGTGCAATGGGAGCATAGGTATTCAATGTTCAAGGAGCATTAATGGAAAGAAATCAAAAAGAAAGGAATGGACGAACGACAAGGAGAAAGGGCTGACTGTGAATGGGCTTTGGGCAAGGGTACGACAGGAGTGCTGCAAAGGATGGGTTTCGAACAGGGTATGGGTTTGAGTGAAGAGAAGAGTAAGAGGAAAGTGGAAGAAGAAAGGCGGTGGAAGATGGTTTGGGGAAAACTCAAATAATGGTGAGGACGCCGGATCTGAAGCAGCCGACCGGACAACGGGACAGCAGCGTCAGATCTGGGATGTGTGTCTCTGCACGAGCAGCAGAGTGGAAGAAACTTCAAAGGGTGCTTTCGAACACCGTCGATAAGAGGAAACCTTCAGAGGAAAAGAAGACCGGTCGAACACCATCGACTGATAAGCTCTCTCGAGTCCACGAGGAAGAAGAAGAGAAAGCCGAAATCCATAAAGAAGAAGATATCCAGGGAAAATTCCAAATGAATTCATATTCAATAATCTTGAATCTTTTACATCCCAAGCATGGGTTTTATATACATTCAAGCAAATAAAAAATAGAAAAAGAAATTAAACGAAAAATAAGAAAGA
Organism: Chimonanthus salicifolius; assembly: GCA_013350335.1. Lineage (NCBI taxonomy): Eukaryota > Viridiplantae > Streptophyta > Magnoliopsida > Laurales > Calycanthaceae > Chimonanthus > Chimonanthus salicifolius. Next base: position 7,409,105 of record CM023539.1, read on the forward strand.
AAGAAAGAAGTGGAAATTGAAAGAAGAAGATCTAGAGCATCGTTGGTGTAGAAAGAACGAAGGAAAGTGCAGTAAGTGTTCTCTGTTTTAAACAGATGTACATTGATTTTCTTTTCCTTCAATTTCCAGTGCTATCTTGTTGTCACACGGTGGGCCTTGAGTCCCACGTGTGTGCTACATCAATTAGAAATAGTGCAATTAAGCTTAGATTAGTCGCCCTCATTTAACTTGATTCAATTTAATGGATAGACCTGAATCAAATCCAAAAATAAATGGGTAAACCTGATTGACATGATTATTGTTATGGACATGTAATGGTACGAGATTTACTCCCATTTATAGGCCAGTCTTGATTTGCGTTTCACTAGAAAAATCTATTCAACTAGGTAAATCAATAAACCCAACGCGTATCCAATTCGAAACCGACCCAAATTGACTACACCCATTTAACAAAATCCGAAAAAAGACCCGAACTCAAAGAAATCCAAACCAAATAAGATCCGACCCAAACCCAACTTGACCCGATCCAATCCATTGCCTAGGTGAATCCCCAAAACTCCTTGCCTTTTAGGTATGGTAGTCCAGGCAATTGATCTTACTATTTTTTTTCCAAACCCCTCTGCAAATTTAAATTCCTTTCCCATTCCTCAACTTGATATAGGGTTTTCTGGAGGAGTCTCTCTTCCCATAAAGATGGTTTAGACCCATCTTAGCAACTACATTTATCAGAATGGTTTTCCTTTCTATTTTGATAATATTCTTGATTTCCAATCCAAATCTGTCTGTTTTTTATAAAATGAAACTAAAGAATTCGGCTTCATTAGAAATAGTGGAATTAATCTTAGATCAGACACCCTCAATTTTAACTTGATTCAATTTAATTTCCAACCCAAGTAATCTAAGCTTAGAAGTCAACTCAAATGCATTTTTGTGAATCCATTCCCACTCAGCTTATTCAATTCCACAATAGTGCTACATTGGGTTGAGTCAACGATTATCACCCAAATGTTTGAAGATCCGAACCATTCGGGTCTCCATGGTGCATACAAGCTTATTTAATACAACTAGAACAGTTTGAAAATGCTGAGGGAGCTCCTCTTTCTCCTCCTATTACCAATGAATCCTGCAAATAGTAAGTAGAATTGAATAGAGTGAGTGAAATATAATCAAGAGGTGTGAAAGGCAAGAGACATTGACAAGAGGTTGGTTAGGTTACTTGGTACAGTCAGTGGAGGGGTCGATCTTAAAGGGCACGGAAATTCCGCATTTCTCCGGGGCACTGCTCACAAGGGGCAACTGAACGCCGGGAGCTGAGGCAACTTGCTTGATGCAGGTACAAGCAGTTTGAAGGTCAGCATCACTGGCTTTGGCTTCATCTAGGAGATTCCGCATGCCGGCACAACAAGCAAATGGAATGGGTCCGCCACCACGAGCGTAATTCAGGCAAGGCGCTAGATCTTGGGCTACTTGGCCGCAGGTGAGGCTCGCCTCAGTGACCAACATCAGCATCTGTAACAGCATTGCGAGGCATAGGAAGAACTTGCTGAATGCTCTGATGGCGGCGGCCATGACTCTTGCTCGCTAACTTGCTGCTGCTCTAAACACTAGTTCAATACAAGTTTGGCCTTGTTTGCTTAAATGTGTAGCAGGGCTTGTATATATATATATATAGTATGAGATGGAGATTGGATAAGATTGGCAACTTCAGTAACAGCCATGCATGCAATGTAACAGCCATGCATGCATTCAGTCCCCTCCGGCCCGTGTGCTGCTGCCCAGTCTCCAATTTTGGTAGCAAGCTCAAAAATGGTCTTGGTGGAAAGTTGTGGGGCCTAGTGCATGTTAGCACTTAGCACTATTCAGGATATTCTCTTGAATGTATTTAGCCTTTTGGCATTCCCGCTTACTGTTTATAGACGTCAAAAACTCATCAAGGAAAAAAACTTAACTCAGTGCATTTAAGCCCAGAAACTGTTGAAACTAATTGTGCAAACGTGAGTTAGAAGCGTTGTTAAAATTGGGGGTTTAAATCTGCAACTGAATTCAGTTGTCCACTCGGTCTTGGGTTGTTGGAGAGCTTGGCCCACTTAGTTGAATTGGACTTGAGGAAACCTTCCCATTGATGAGGCTTTTTTGGGGCATAGCCACGTGGGCAAGGCCAAAGTAAAGCCTTGAGAGTCTATGGCCCAAAGAGGACAATATCATTTTTGAATTGGGTCTAGTCGGATCGTCACAATTGGTATCAGAGCACGATTTCACTCTCGACCTATGTGGACAATACTTGGCACAAATATAGCAAAGCTAGATTGAATCTAATTGACTGAAACATAGCAGTGACTTGCATATCGATTTTGAGGGATCAAACGATTTTTGATTTGAATGAAATTTGGACTATTGGAAAGCTTATTCAAAAACCTTTCCAAAGAACCCTACTTTGGCAAATTTCGAGCTACGAAACCCAAATTATGGCCTTTTGTTTTTTTAACGAAGGGTAAGTATCATTCAACGAGAGAAAAAACATTCTCTAAAAAATTACAGAGGCACCCAATAAGAAATGTGCAAATAAACAAATAAACCCACTGCCCGGGAAGGCAGAACATAACATGGGAGAAACACAACCCACAAAAGAAACAAATCTATAAATTTGTATTAAACACTCCAGTACACAAAATAAACAAAATGGAAGTGTTAAGAGTATTTGCCCAAGAAAGAAGTCTTTGACAAGAAAGATCGGTATTCCTAGTCAAATACAAATGCTTAACTTGAAGGCTCTTCGACAGTAGGTGGATAGCCTGAGCATGAATTCTTAGACGCCAGTTGCAAAAAACAGGATTTGATGAAGCATGTAATGATTCATGATCAGGCAGAAGGATTCTGCCAATGGACAGATGAAGGCGAAGACAACAGGCCAAAACCAGCTGGATGGATATCAACTTAGATTGAGAACAACTTAAAGATAAAGATGGGAAGATGCACATTCCCATAATATGAGAGGTCTCATCATAAAGACGAGCACCTAAGTGAGAAAGCCCTTGAACCAGTAATATTGAGAAAGTCAAGGAAACGTGGTAGACAGAAGGGCCAATAATCAAATCTGGGGGCTTAGGAGGGATGGGTAAAGAAGGTGGCAGGTCCCAAATAGCGGCAAAAGAACTATCCAGTTTAGCACGGTCTCTGTTGCAAAAAAGGAAAATAATTCTACTACGCACATCCGAAGAAATTCGGAAGAAGAGCTTACTAGGATTACTGTATGTACTTCTGAAAATACGAAAGTTTCTTTCAGGCCAGCAGTGCCAGACAGTCGCCGGAAGGAGAAGGCAAGCCGCAAACTTCTCAATAGGATTTAAACTTACACTAACGAGCTGAGAAGCTTGGACAACAATATTCGGGTCAAAGTAAACAAAATTGAATTTGGCACATAACAAATTCTAGATGGAAAGAATGAAACTACAATGAAAGAAATGCTCATTATAGCCACTGCTGCCAGAACAAAGAATACAGGATATTTAGTAGTTGTAGCCAAATCTTATGAGCAAATCAGTAGTTTTTAGGCCATTGTTAAACAATTTTCAAGCGAAAATAGAGTGTCTGACGATACAACCGGGGAACCAAACAAGGTCAATCCAATTGGGGTCAGGACGAGCAATAACCTGCACACCAATAGCAGAGGAGAGGGATAAAGACCCTTTGTCATTTGCTGTCCAGAGAATAACATCATCAATGGGGTGAGCAGGCAGGAAGATTTGGGAAACAAGGTCCCAGATGGCAACAAGCGCGTCCGAAGAAGGAGGAGACAGTTGCCAATTGCCACAGTTGATAAAATTTGACACAGTGATGTTGGTACCCATACCCAAACTTAAAATGGGTCTACCACCAAAGTGATTGAAGATGATAAATCCAGGCCTTATATAGGGGTCGAACCAGAAGAGAATATTTCGACCATCACCAATAGAATGGAAGAAGAATGGCTTCGCCCTATCCTTGACAGAAAGAATGGACTTCCAAACCCAAGAAGAACTCCTCCTCAAGCGAGCCATCCAAAAATTCCTACCTTTCAAATATTTATTGTGGACCCATTTGATCCAAAGATTGTCAGCTTTAGAAGTGATAGCCCAAATCTGCTTGATCAGGCAAGCCCTGTTGGAGTGAATCATCTCATTAAAACCAAGCCCACCTTTCGACTTAGGACTGCATATAGAATTCCAGGACACTGTGCATTTTCCTACTATCGTGAGAGCCCCAAAGAAAGCTACCATTGCCTTCTCAATTTCTGCCAGACAAGTTTTTGGCAGCAAAAAAACATTTGCCCAGTAGAGATGAAGGTTGCAAATGGTGGACTTGATGAGCTCCAACCTCCCTGCGAAGGATAACGAGGAGGCCCTCCATGAGCCAAGCTTTTGATGAACACTAGAGATCAACCCAGCACAGTCAGAAACATGCAGTCTAGAAGAGAACAGAGGAAGGCCCAAGTAGGTAATTGGGAGCTTAGCTTCGACCATCCCAAGCAACGAAAGAATATCATCTTTGGAGTTGGTAGACCCAAAAAAGATGACTTGGCTTTTAGAATGGTTGATGGAGAGCCCGGAGAAGATAGCGAAATCATCAAGCAAGGTTCTGATTGTAAGATTTAATTCACCTTATGTGTCCCACACATTGTGGACTTAAAAAGTAGGGACTCATATTCAATTATATGCATGTAATGGTTGGAAGAGAAAGGGTTGGGTCACTTACCACTTTGATGGGTTGTGGTATGAAAGAATACTAACTACTCTAAGGTCCTCTAGCGCCCCATGAAAAAAATTTCTCTCTGCAGTTCAAGAATACCTTCAGCTTAAGAAATCCATAGCATTGAGACTAAAGAAGGGAAAGAGAGTGAAATCTAAAGGGCACCATCTTCTCTCTATTTGCATTGTAATTTTAGGAAAGATCAAAGGATACACAGTGATATTGGATTGATAGAGGAGTCTCTTAATCAAGTGATGGATTTGGGTATGTGTTTTGTTTATGATGTTTAATTCCGCCTAATGTTATGTTTATTGCAAAACATCATTTGATTCAGTTCTTGTGGAATAATGACAATGGATTGAAATCATATTTTGAATTGGTTAATATTAAGATGTAAATCTGATAATGAACTTGATAATTTTATTCCCAAATCTTCAATCCTTATTAAGAAAATTATCCCATCACTGATTGCAGTGATCGAGCCAACATCAGTTGAGCATCAAATTGTCGGCGAATAAAAGATGAGATATGGAAGTGCTCCTGTAAGAGAATGGACAAATGATCTGCTTGTTTAGAATGCTTTCTCTAGAGCACAAGAAAAACTTTCCATGACAATGGAAAAGAGAAAAGGTGACAAAGGATCACCTTGTCGAAGACCCTTCGAGCTGCTAAAAAAAACCCCTAGGGGTGCCGTTGATGAGAACAGAGAAAGATGGAGATTGAACACACTCTATAATCCAGCCAATCTATTTAGAACTGAAGTTCATTTTCTGAAGGATGTGGAAGACAGTCCCAACGGACGCTATCAAAAGCTTTGCGAAGATCAATCTTTATGCGCAGACGCGGTGGCCCATCAAAAAGGTGGATGTCATGAATCAGGTCATGGCAAAGCATATTACTAGAAGAAATGTCACGACCAAGGATGAAGGCAGCTTGGTGAAGGCTGATGAGAATGGGCATGACAGGCTTCAATCGGTTAACAAGGACTCTGGAAATAGATTTATAAATCTCATTCGACAGAGCAATGGGCCTGACAAGATCAGGGCGATCGGCATCAGCAGACTTCGGAATAAGCGTAATGAAAGATGCTTTAACTTGCTTGAGAAGTTTTGAGGAAGCAAAGAAATCCGAAATGACAGAAAAGACATCATTCCAGATAACATTCCAGCAAACTTTAAAGAAAAAACCATTAAAACCATCGGGACGAAGGGATTTCCTCTTATTAACTCTGCAGATGATCGAATCGATCTCTTCTCTGCAAATAGGCATAGAAAGGGCCTCGGAGTTGGTCTGGCTGAGAGATCTAACGATGTTAAATCTGCAACCAAGAAAGGAGAGATCGCTTCTAAAAGGAGTCGGCGAGTGGTTACCAATAGAGCTAGCAGACTGGATCGGATGGCCATCAAAGAGAAAAGTGTAATAGTTGACAAAAGTGTCACCAATCTCTTTATCATCAGTACAATAAGAGTCATCATCCCGACAAACAGAGTGGATGTTATTTTGGTGCTGGCGGACCTTGATGGAATTGTAGAAGAAGCTACTTCCAATATCCCTCAAGTTGAGATTCAGCATTCTTGATTTTTGATGCAATAAGCTTAGTTCACTGTCCAGGATCGCTTCAAGTTTCAAATTGGTTCTGAGCCTACTCAAGATTGTTTCTAGCATCAGCAAGTTTGAGAAGATAATTTAGGTCTGGAGCGTTGCCAACCAATCAGAGCACGTTTTAGCCTACAGAGCTTGGTAACCAAGAAAACATTGGGTAACCAGAAACAGGACTATTCCAACTGTCAGTAACAAGTCTGAAGTATTAGAATCCAATAAACCTTAATTGTCATTGCATAAATATACATGGAAAACCCTAACTAAAGGATAAGAAAAGTACTAAACTACCCTTATACTCAATAAGAGGAAGGTAATACAATCTAACACCCGCCCTCAAACTCATGATGGTACAGAGTTAAGCATCGAGAGTTTGCTAAGAAGAAATTGAAAGCGCGCAATGGTATGAGACTTTGTGAAGAAGTCAGCAAGTTGCAATGCAGAGGGAACAAAGGAAGTGAAATCATGCCAAGCTGAAGATGATGAAGTGGCAGTCCAACTCAATATGCTTAGTACGCTCATGAAACACTGAATTATGTGCTATTTGAATAGCACTCTTATTATCACAATACATGGATGTGGGAGCAGAGAGAGAGACACCCATATCTGTAAGTAACCAACGAAGCCAAACGATCTCAGCTGTGGTAGAGGCCATTGCACGACACTCTGCTTCAGTAGATGAACGAGCAACAACATCTTGCTTTTTACTTTTCCAGGAAATGAAAGAGCCACCAAGGAACACACAGAAACCAGTAGTAGAATTGCGATCAGAAGGATCACCTGCCCAATCAGCATCAGAAAAAACGCGTAGCTCCAAGGTAGACCCATAAGAAAGAAGTAAACTCTGATATAAAGTGCCACGAAGATACCGCAAAATACAAACAGCGGCTGCCCAATGAATAGTGGTCAGTGAAGAGACAAACTGACTCACAATATGAACAACATATGCAATGTCAGGACGTGTAATGGTGAGATAAACCAAACTTCCCAGTATAGTGCGATACAGCGTAGAATCGGCCAAAGGCACACCATCAGAGGAAGTGTAATGAACATTGAGCTCTAGAGGTGTCTCAACTGGTCTAGTGTCAGTAATCCGAGCTCTGCGAAGAACATCTGCAGCATACTTGGATTGAGAGAGAAGATAGCCTTGGGAGATGATACAACTTCGATCCCAAGAAAGTATCGCAATGCCCCCAAGTCTTTCATATTAAAATGGCTTTGTAACTGTAGTTTCAACTGGGCAATACCATCAAGATCATCACCGGTCAAGATCATGTCATCAACGTACAAAAGGAGAAGAATACGACCAGCAGAGGTGGAACGCACAAAGAGAGCGGAGTCATGAGCACTGGAGTGACAACCAAGAGAATCAATCACTGTAGAGAACTTATCAAACCAAGCACGAGGTTCCTGTTTGAGACTATATAACGCCTTTCGAAGCAGACAAACATCCCCATGACGATGAGCAACTCCTGGAGGAGGAACCATGTAGACTTCTTCAGAGAGGTCACCATTTAGAAATGCATTTTTAACATCCAACTGCGGCAAATGGCATTGATGAACAGAAGCAACTGTGAGTAAAGTGCAAACAGATGTCATTGTAGTAATAGGAGCAAAAGTCTCCTCATAGTCAATACCATATTCCTGAGCAAAACCCTTAGCAACCAATCGGGCCTTATATCGCTCAATTGACCCATCAGATTTGGTCTTAATCTTTTAGACCCATTTGCAACCAATGGCCCATTTGTCCGGATGAAGAGCAACCATCTCCCATGTACCTGTTTTGTGCAATGTAGAAAGTTCTTCATCCATAGCCTGTTGCCAAAGAGGATCACAACTAGCCTCCTTGTAGGAGGTGGGTTCAGAGAGAGTATGAATGGAAGTGAGAAACGAAGAAAAGGAAGAAGAATAACAAGAATAACCAAAATCATCAAAGGAATAACCAAAGTGAGTAGGAGGCTTACGGACTCGTGGAGGATAACGTGAAGTAGCAAGATCCACATCAGCAGAGGGCGAAGGAGACGTAGCAGTAGGAGATGGAGGATTAATATCTGTAGATGACGATTCTTCAACAGGAGAAACATAGTTAGGCAAAGTAGGTACATGAGTAGACATAGATACATCATCAATATCAGAGAAAGGGTCAACATAGACTAGATCGGATGTAGTAAAAATGCGAGAATTGGAAGGAACAGAAAAGAAAGGAATATGCTCAAGAAACACAACATGACGTGAGACATACAATCGCTGTGCACTGGGGTCATAACAACGATATCCCTTTTGACCCTCACCATAACCAAGAAAAATACACATGGCAGACTTGGCAGATAATTTTGTGCGCTCACATGTAGGACGAAGCACAAAACAAGTACAACAAAAAACTTTCAATGAGAAATAATCTGGAGTTTATCATATAAACGTTCAAATGGAGATTTGCCAGAAGTGAGAGTAGAAGGAATGCGGTTAATCACATGAGTGGCGGTGAGAACCGCTTCTCCCCAAAAAAGGCTAGGAACACTAGCAGAGAGTAACATAGATCGAGCAGTTTCAATAATGTGCCTATGTTTTCTCTCTGCGACCCCATTCTACTGAGGAGTGTCAGTGCAAGAGGACTGATGAACAGTCTCATCCAAGGCAAGTAAATCTGAAAATTTGCCAGAGGTGTATTCACCACCCAAATCACAGCGAAAGCATTTAATAGTAGCAGAAAACTGAGTACGAATAAGGGCCCGGAAAGTTTGAAAAATCGTAAAGAATTCAGAACGATGTTTCATCAAGTAAATCCAACAAAATCGAGAATAATCATCAATAAACGATACATAATATCGAGATCCCCCTTTTGTAGCAATAGGGGCTGGTCCCCAAACATCAGAATGAATTAAATCAAAATGAGCAAGAGAAAGAGATGAACTTTTATTAAAAGGTAAGGCAGAAAACTTTGCCAGTTTACAGCCACTGCAATCAGAAATATCAAAACTAGGTAAATTGCCTAAAATACCAGTAGAAGCTAAATACTTTAAACGGGAACTAGAAACATGTCCAAGCCTAGAATGCCATAAATAAAATGTAGATGAGGTGGAACTCAAATGAAAAGAGGACAAATCTACTGAAGAGGCAGCGACATCAGGAACACGAAGCTGCTTTAACACATATAATCCTCCTTCTCTACGGCCGGTCCCAATCAGCCTCTTGGAATGAGGATCCTGCACAAAGCACGAAGTGGAAGAAAAATTAACAAGATATCCAGAATCACATAATTGACTTATAGAAATCAAGTTCAAGGTGAGATGAGGTATGCAATAAACGTCAGACAGATGCAAAGGGGAGGATATGATAGAACCCACTCCTGCCAATGGCAAGGAGGCACCATTGGCAGTTAACACAGAAGCAGATGAGGAAGAAGGGGATAAAGAAGTAAACAGAGAAATATCATGAGTCATGTGATGAGTAGCGCCTGAGTCAAAAACCCAGGTGGAAGGTGATATACCTGAAGAAGCGGAAGGAGGCAAACCTATAGAGGGAGAGACAATAGAAAATGCATTAGACTGCTGAGTAGAAAGAAATTTCTGCAATTGCTCAGCAAGAGTGGACAGAGACGTAGTCGAAGATGATGCCTCATGCCGAGATGGAGTCGAAGAAGATGCCTCATGCCTAGAGGGAACAACAGTTGTTGTGCGATGTTGTCTGGGTACGGACACTTGTTGTTTCTGTCGTTTAAGTAACACCGGACATTGGGCCTTCCAGTGGCCCTTTTGTTTACAATAGCTGCAATCATCAAGAGCAATTTCCCCACCTTGGCGCTGTCGAGACTGAGAGGTAGAAAAAGGCTTGGATTGCACAGCAAAAACAGTCTGAGTAGGTATAGAGAGAAGACCATTGCTTGAATGGGTTTTGAAGCGAACTTCTTCTGCTAAGAGTTCGTGAACAACAGAATCAACCGAGGGAAGGGGACTACGATGAAGAATAGATCCACAGAGAGCTTCAAAGTCATCACGGAGAGCGGACAAGAATTGAACAAGTCTCCCTTCTTCCCTATAAGTACAATAAAGTGCAATGGAACTAAGTCCTGCAGGTTCAGTTAGGGCAAGCTGATCCCAAAAGGCAGTCATAAGTGAGTAGAATTGTTGAATACTCACATCCCCCTGCCTAGCCACGTGAAGATCGTCCTCAATTTGGTAGCGCTTAGCGAAATTAGACTGCTTATATAACCGTTCCAAGTGATCCCAAATTTCTTAGGCTGTAGAAAACTTGGCAAGTTGCATACCAATGGAGAGTTCAACTGAGTTATTGATCCAAGTAAAAAATTTTGAATTATTGGTGGTCCAAGAAACCAATGATTGTGCATAATCTGTCGCCTTTTTGTCTGTAGGAATGACAAGGGTTCAAAAACATAGCCCCACATATTCTTACCAATCAAAAAATTCCGCATGACATAAGCCCAATAAGTATAGTTACTATCATTCAATTTGATGTTGATAGCTTGAAGAGAATCATCACGTTCACCCGTCATTACGACAGAAAATCAGTGCTGTCAAGAAAGAAATACAAGCAAGCGGCTCAAGGACCTCGAGCAGTCCAAAGTGGACAAACCAGCGCGCAGCAAGGAAGTCTCGCGGAAGTGACGAACAAATGGGTCTCAAATCGGACCGTGCAGATCAGAGGCACGGCAATGGCAAATCGAAAATGAGCTGGATGCAGGTTAGAGGCGATGCAAAGTCGGCCATGCAAAGAAGGCGAGATCCAGTCGGGTGGGATCTCAGATCGGAAGCAGAGGAAGGCAATAGGCGAGAGATCGGAGGCACTGCAAGTGGCAGATCGGAGACATGGCAAGAGGCAGCAGAAGCGAGAGCAGCCGTCCAGATGGCATTCGATTGCTGGTGACAGCAGCAAGGGACAACAGTCCGGCAAACAGAGAACAAAGGCACCGTTGGGAAGGCAACGAGGATGGACGGCAATCAGATCGAGAACAGCAAGATCGCCAGGATGAGTTGCTTCGGCGAGCAGAGATCTGATTTGGGCGAAAAGATCTGATTTTGGGCGAGATTTCTGCTGCAAGCAATGATCTGAGTTGGCCGAAAAAAAAAATCTGATTTGGGCGAGATGGGCATGCAGATCTCGATTTCGCAAGGTGGAGGAGTGAAGACTGCAAATCTGCCCGGCATGTGGCCAAAAACTACCGGCGAGCAAAGAGAAGAGGTAGCAAAAGGCAGTCAGCGGCGAGGACAATAGGTCGGGCGATGCAAGAAGAGATACGAAAATCGAAATCGAAAACCCAAATCGAAAAGTGCTGCTATGAAGATCCGATCGAAAAACAAAGCGAGGAATCGCAGGCTTCTCTGATGGCCGCCTCTGTCCCAAGAAAAACCTTAAGCTCTTGATACCATATTAGAATCCAATAAACCTTAATTGTCATTGCATAAGATAGAGTTATATATACATGGAAAACCCTAACTAAAGGATAAGAAAAGTACTAAACTACCCTTATACTCAATGAGAGGAAGGTAATACAATCTAACATGAAGAACTCGGAATCTCTACACCAGTTGTTGATGAACCTGAATGGAGGTTTTCCATGAAAATCCCAATCAACTAAGTGTAAAGAAATACCCCCGTGATCGGATAGCCCAGCCCCAAAGAAGTGACTGGAAGAGTTATTGAAAATGTTTATGAAAGGCTGAAAATTATGGCCTTTTTGAACCACAGGGTTTCTCTCTACAAACGAGTCAAACTCAAACTCGTTTGAATTCAAATGGAGATTGAGTTGTGTAGATACGTGGAAGTGTTTGCTTTCAGCCAAGTAATGTGTGGGTGAGATAGGATAGGTTTAGGTTATTTTGAATTTATTTTGATTGGATGATTAGGTTAGTTAGCTTGACTCGTTGAGTTTAATTAGACTAGAGTTAGTTTGGCACATTTCTTATAAATAGTTTTGTACTCAGACGAATGAAAGAGCCCAGAATGGAGAATTAAATCAGTATTTTCATTGAGTTGAATTCAGGGGTCAAAAATTCGGTAGATCGGAGATTTTTCTCTCTCCTCAATTTTTTTTTGAAAATCTCGATGGCTTTTGTTTTAAAAAAAAGTCATTTAAAAAAAATAAAAAGACTATTTAAAAAAAAAAATATATATATATATATATATATATATATAAAAAATATCAGCCAATATTCATCTGACCCACGGCGATATTTGTATTTTTTTTAAATAAAAAATAAAAAACGGTTGATATTCGGCCGAGATCTTAGCCGTATCGATCGATTTTTTTTTTTTTTATTTCTGGCCGATACTATGCGTATTGTCCAAGATATCTCAATAGTGGAAATCCTGAAATATCTCGGCCGATACGCACAGTTGGCCGAGAATTCGACCCTGGTTGAAATAAGCCAGAATGAAGTTCATTGGATTGGAGGCCCATTCCATTGTGTTATCCGGGTAAGCCCAACTCTCTTTTACAGCAAAGATTCATGCTTATGAGAAATTAATCCATTTAAAAGTAGTGCCAACATGCACTGGGCCCCACAACTTTCCACCAAGACCATTTTTGAGCTTGCTACCAAAAGTAGAGACTGGGCAGCAGCACACGGGATGGAGGGGACTGAGTGCATGCATGGCTGTTACATTGCATGCTTGGCTGTTACAGAAGTTGCCAATCTTATCCAATCTCCATCTCATACTATATATATAAATTCAAGCCCTGCTACACATTTCAGCAAACAAGGCCAAACTTGAATTGAACTAGTTTTGATTAGAGCAGCAGAGAGTTAGCGAGCAACAGTCATGGCCATCATCAGAGCATTCGGCAAGTTCTTCCTGTGCCTCGCAATGCTGTTACAGATGCTGATGATGGTCACTGAGGCGAGCCTCACCTCGGCCAAGTAGTCCAAGATCTAGCGCCTTGCCTGAACTACGCTTGCGGCGGCGGACCCATTCCATTCTCGTGTTGTGCCGGCATGCGGAATCTCCTAGATGAAGCCAAAGCCAGTGATGCTGACCTTCAAACTGCTTGTACCTGCATTAAGCAAGTTGCCTCAGCTCCCGGCGTTCAGTTGCCCCTTGTGAGCAGTGCCCCGGAGAAATGCGGAATTTCCGTGCCCTTTAAGATCGACCCCTCCACTGACTGTACCAAGTAACCTAACCAACCTCTTGTCAATGTCTCTTGCCTTTCATACCTCTTGATTATATTTCACTCACTCTATTCAATTCTACTTACTATTTGCAGGATTCATTGGTAATAGGAGGAGAAAGAGGAGCTCCCTCAGCATTTTCAAACTGTTCTAGTTGTATTAAATAAGCTTGTATGCACCATGCAGACCCGAATGGTTCGGATCTTCAAACATTTGGGTGATAATCGTTGACTCAACCCAATGTAGCACTATTGTGGAATTGAATAAGCTGAGTGGGAATGGATTCACAAAAATGCATTTGAGTTGACTTCTAAGCTTAGGTTACTTGGTTTGGAAATTAAATTGAATCAAGTTAAAATTGAGGGTGTCTGATCTAAGATTAATTGCACTATTTCTAATGAAAGCGAATTCTTTATTTTCATTTTATAAAAAACAGACAGATTTGGATTGGAAATCAAGACTATTATCAAAATAGAAAGGAAAACCATTCTGATAAATGTAGTTGCTAAGATGGGTCTAAACGATCTTTATGGGAAGAGAGACTCCTCCAGAAAACCCTAAATCAAGTTGAGGAATGGGAAAGGAATTTAAATTTGCAGAGGGGATCGGAAAAAAAATAGTAAGCGCAATTGCCTGGACTACCATACCTAAAGGGCAAGGAGTTTTGGGGATTCACCTAGGCAATGGATTGGATCGGGTCAAGTTGGGTTTGGGTCGGATCTTATTTAGTTTGGATTTCTTTGAGTTCGGGTCTTTTTTCGGATTTTGTTAAATGGGTGTAACCAATTTGGGTCGGTTTCGAATTGGATATGGGTTGGGTTTACTGATTCACCTACTTGAGCAGATTTTTATAGTGAAACGCAAATCAAGACTGGCCTATAAATAGGTGTAAACCTCCTACTATTACATGTGCATAACAATAATCATGTCAATCAGGTTTACCCATTTATTTTTGCATTTGATTCGGGTCTATCCATTAAATTGAATCAAGTTAAATGAGGGCGACTAATCTAAGCTTAATTGCACTATTTCTAATTGATGTAGCACACACGTGGGATTCAAGGCCCACCGTGTGAAAACAAGATAGCACTGGAAATAGAAGCAAAAGAAAATCAATGTACATCTGTTTAAAACAGAGACAACACTTACTGCACTTTCCTTCGTTCTTTCTACACCAACGATGCTCTAGATCTTCTTCTTTCAATTTCCACTTCTTTCTTTCTTTCTTATTTTTCGTTTGATTTCTTTTTCTATTTTTTATTTGCTTGAATGTATATAAAACCCATGCTTGGGATGTAAAAGATTCAAGATTATTGAATATGAATTCATTTGGAATTTTCCGTGGATATCTTCTTCTTTATGGATTTCGGCTTTCTCTTCTTCTTCCTCGTGGACTCGAGAGATCTTATCAGTCGATGGTGTTCGACCGGTCTTCTTTTCCTCCGAAGGTTTCCTGTTATCGACGGTGTTCGAAAGCACCCTTTGAAGTTTCTGCCACTCTGCTGCTCGTGCAGAGACACACATCCCAGATCTGACGCTGCTGTCCAGCTGTCCGGTCTGCTGCTTCAGATCCGGCGTCCTCACCATTATTTGAGTTTTCCCCAAACCGTCTTCCACCGCCTTTCTTCTTCCACTTTCCTCTTATTCCTCTTCTCTTCACTCAAACCCATACCCTGTTCGAAACCCATCCTCTGCAACACTCCTGTCGTACCCTTGCCCAAAGCCCATTCACAGTCAGCCCTTTCTCCTTGTCGTTCGGCCATTCCTTTCTTTTTGATTTCTTTCCATTAATGCTCCTTGAACATTGAATACCTATGCTCCCATTGCACCTTTATTTAATTATCAAACCACATTAGCCACACCTTTGATCTTTCATTGGCCGACCATCGTCCTTATCCCAAAACCCAACTTCTTCATTATTATTTTCTTTCCATTTACAATTTATCCATTCAATCCTATTAAATTAATGCCACCCAACTTCATTAACCTCATTTATTAGCCATTAGATCCCATTTAGGCCCATTCTTTTATTTGTTTCTCTGAGCTACTCATCCATAACTTGAACCCGTTTCCTACCCGCTGCATCACTGATGAAAGTGAATTCTTTATTTTTCATTTTATATAAAACAGACAGATTTGGATTGGAAATCAAGACTATTATCAAAATAGAAAGGAAAACCGTTCTGATAAATACAGTTGCTAACATGGGTCTAAACCATCTTTATGGGAAGAGAGACTCCTCCAGAAAACCCTAGATCAAGTTGAGGAATGGGAAAGGAATTTAAAATTGCATGAGGGGATTGAAAAAAAAATAAAAAAAAAAAAAAGTAAGCGCCTTTGCCTGGACTACTATACCAAAAAGGCTAGGAGTTTTGGGGATTCACCCAGGCAATGGATTGGATCAGGTGAAGTTCGGTTTGGTTAAGGTCTTATTCGATTTGGATTTCTTTGAGTCCGGGTCTATTTTTGAATATTGTTAAATGGGTATAGCCTAGCCAATTCAGGCTGGTTTATCTAGTTGAAGAGATTTTTCTAGTGAGACACAAACTTGGACTGTCTCTTAAATGGGTGTAAACCTCGTATGGTTAGATGTGCATAACAATAATCATGCCCGTCAGGTCTATCCATTTATTTTTGGATTTGGTTCAAATCTATTCATTTACAAACGGATTCAGTTAGGATCGGGTCATCTATTCAAATCATTTATCAAAAGATCAGCTCGAGTCGAATTCATTTTTGCCAGTTCTAAAATTGCCCCCTTAAGACTCGTAATTAGACTTCTTCGACGAATCAACCATAGAGCTTATAAATGAAGAGAATGGGCCTTTGAAAAGATGTAATTCCAAGAAAAATACTTGATCAACTCAAATAAACAAAGATTCAAAGTTGAGAGACATCATCAGTGTAGAGAAATCATCAAGGGAGACATAAGCTTGGAGTATTGGCAAAACAGCAAAATTTCAGTTTTACTGAAGATAATTGGATACCAGGTTTTCATGAGGAAGAGAGGAACTTCAAACTCAGTGTCAAAATCTTAGCCCAATCAAT
The DNA here is from genome assembly GCA_013350335.1 of Chimonanthus salicifolius. Taxonomy (NCBI): domain Eukaryota; kingdom Viridiplantae; phylum Streptophyta; class Magnoliopsida; order Laurales; family Calycanthaceae; genus Chimonanthus; species Chimonanthus salicifolius. The sequence continues at coordinate 7,425,601 of CM023539.1, forward strand.
GAGCTCCAGACTGAACCAAAAAGAGATAACTAGAATGTAGAGAAAATAAATGTCATGCTTCCTACTAATATAGATAAAAGGAGGGGCAGAGCCAGGATTTCATAGGAGATCCAATGCATCATTAACTTCAGCTAGAAGAAATCCTTTTTTGAAATTTAAGATCAAATTACCATTTGTCCTTCTAATATGCATTTAGACAATAAAAGATTTTTTAAAATATAAAGAGCAAAATAGTAATTTCACTCAAAATTTTAAAAAATGATGTCTCCTGGCAGAAAAGTAAGGTTTCTAAATGCCACCCTTATTTTAGTAAGATTGCAATGCTTTTACGGTTTTACCCATGTTAAGAACTTTAACTAGCTCTGAATGAAAAGCAGACATTAAGATATCAGTGAAAATTTCTTTATTTATTTATTTTTGAAATAGATTAGTACTAATAGATTTTGCACTGTAATTTTTTTCATATTCATGTTCTAGATTTTCACAAGCCATTACCACTAAATTGAGAAAACAAGGCCTAATGCCTTTCTCATTGCATCCTATATTTATAATATTGCGTACTAATCAATTACAATTTCTTGAATAAGGGACACTGAATATAGTCAACACTTTCCGTTAATAGTTTGTAAGGCAGTATCTCGTTGTTTCCCCTCATCTTCCTCTAATATTTTTGAGTCTTTGCAAAAGCATAGACGTCTCTCTCTCTCTTCTAAGTCCTTGTTTTTGTTCTGTATTTCTTAAGTAGCTGTTATCCTTGTCTTGTATTTGCATGATTTCAAGTTTGATTTTCCAACTTGGTGAAACAAAGGACAAGGTTAATGTTTGTCTTATAGTTTTGAAAGTCTTGGGCATTCAGCTCAACAAAGATGAACCTTAAAAAGTTGATACCCTAATAGATATTCATGGCAGTCAAGATCAATGGAGTTTGCTGGACTGAAGGAAGAGAGAATCAAAGACAAAGAAAGAAAATTGAGTTTTCAGCCATCCATTAGACTGAGGATTAGAGTATCATTTTGTCAGTCTTGTAATTTGGAAAATGTCAACTTTATACGACGGAGAGTACGACAGTGGATTTTACTATTTAGGGTATTCTTGAAAGACCTTACCAAATTAGTCTAAAAAATATATATAAAAAAATAGAATTTGATTTATATATAATATCACCAGTTGAAAAATGTGGCATAGGATAAATTGTTCTCTAATGTTGTTATGTGTAATCTAAAATTTAACATATAGATCTATAATTAATGATTTAAACAATCTATGAGTGTTGGCTTGGCAGTCAAGAACCAGTCAGAGATGTGAAAGGTCTAAAGTTCAAGTCATTTTCAGCATAAAAATGTCACTTATTCGGTGTGTATGAATAAAAAAGTTTGAACACGTCCCAAAGATTAGTCAAATGCTCTAAGAGACTTAAATACTGTAGTCTTAAAAGAAACAATGCTTTTAAACCCTGCCCATCTTAGCAGTTGAAGTTAAGTTCAATCTTGAACTTTACTAAATGGAGTAATGTTATCTTTAAAATCTCTTGAAAATTCAAATTCACAAAAAATCTAGATGATCCACAGTTTGAAAGATTGGGGTACTTGATCCTTTACAACCTGCAAAAGAATTAGAACTTATTGTTGGAATAATTTATTATTTGTAATTGTAATTAATATGAACAAGATATTTTTATCAAAATGTGATTATTAACTTTAATATTTATTTGTCTTTATTTAGTATTTTAATTTTTTAATTATTTATATATTAATTTTTTAACTTATTAATTAATTAATATTTATTTATGATATCATATTCATATCATGCGTTAGATTGAGTTTGAAATTAAATCCTACTCAATTCAACCTTTTCTTAAGATAGTTTAATCCACAAATTAATTTTTAAAACATTGCCTAAAAATATAAACTTAATTACAGAATAATGTCAATATTGGAACTTTATCCCCTAATCATAATCATAACCGAGGAAAATATTCCTCCGTATCATCGCCGCAATGCCCGGAACTCTTTCAAAAACCGTTCAATTCACAAAATTGTGCATATAAATTTTAAAAAGTAATATAATATAATATAATATAATATATATATATATATTATCTTCAACCAACTCTAAATTAACAGAATAAATAATTTAGATAATAATGATATATCTTTTTTTATGACTCTTACTTGTAGAATAAAAGTAAATTAAGTAACATATTTTGTAAAGAAAAAATTTTAATTACTCGATCGATTCTGATAATTGTTCTCTCTTTCATAGTTGTAAATTTGTAATTGAATGATAGGACAAATAGTGTTCCCTTCAAATTCTCTATTTGATCCATGGTTTGAACCATAAGCCAGATTACTCAATTTAGATTGGCTGATCAACTCAAAATAGATTGGGTTTTTTTAATTAGAATATATTATTCTGCGATTTCCCATAAATAAATTCAAAAAAAAAATTAAATAAAATATAAATGGGTTAAGTGTCAAGTATGATATGGATGCGAAACAAGTCACTCATTCTAACTTTGAGATTCTAAATCTATAAAATTTAATAACTCTTTTTTGTGACTATATTTAAAGTTATAATATTTGGATGGATGTGTTTCTTGAGAGTGATCTCTTCAATTTAGATCCCGTGTATCCTTTCAGTTTAGTCTATACTCTATATAAATAATTAAGTTCATTTAAGCTTTTAGTATTAGATTAAAAGACTTGAATTCTACTCTTTTTAAATTAACCTAACACATGGGATTAGTGAGTGATTTCGTGTATCTATAGAATTAAGTCTCACCTCCAATACAAAGTTTTTTTTTTTAAATTACTCAAAATTTTAATATATAAACTTCTCACTAAAAAAAAAAAAAATATTTAAAAATGGCAATTATTTACTCTTTAAAATAAAAACTACTCAAAATTTTAGTATACAAACTTCTCATAATAAAAAAACAATATTTAAAAATGATAGCTATTTTCTCTTGAAAATAAAAATAAAATAAAATATCTACTCTTTTTTGGGTTTATCATGAATGATACAATGAACAATTAGCCTTCCTTTTGAAAAGTCTAAGATAGAAAAGAACGGAAGTCTCCAAATTGGACTCTCTTCAATTGGCACATGTACGTGGACCGATACAATGATGTAATCTACTAATAGTATATATTTGATCACAATTATGTTCTTCCAAGGATGTAGGCCCCACATTCAAATTTAATTGTCCCACGCATAGTTTTAACCAATTTCACAAATATCTTTGATATTTTCAAGTTTATCACGTTTTTATCGGTAAAATATCAATCGCCATTAATATCCCAAGATTTATCGACACTACTGTGAATTCTCGATAAAATTGCCATTAATTTCTATTTTCCCATACTAATTAAATTATTTAATTTCTCTTTCATTCACATTGATTAGCTTACCTATTGTTAAATCAAACTATTAATAAAAGAAAATTAGAGGTTGAATGGGTCAAAATTTGGTTATTAATTTATTTATTTATTAATCCACTCATTTATTAAATGCATTCAGATTGGATTAGTCTATTTAATAATAGATTATAATATAATTCAAATTATGTTTCTCCAAATCGAATTTAGGTTAGGTCGATGGATTGAGTTAGAAACACATCATAATATGTCTTATCATTACTAAGTTCCAAAATATAATATCACTCAAATAACTCATAATTAAATTTGAAGACTTCCCTAATCCCTAACACCCTAAAACTTAGTAGTTTCCAATGTTTTAAAACCCGACCCGTAGGGTGACCCGTCTCGGAGGAAGGGTGGGTTAAATAAGGTTCAACCGAGTTGACCCATAGTAAAACCCGGTCAAATCCCTGCCATTAATATAATATTATAAATAATATTAAATTATTACTAAGGTTATATTTTATAAAAAATATTCTTGTTAGAAATTTGTACAAATAATTACTAAAAAAAATAATACCAATTCTTAAAACAATGTTTAAAGCTTTAAAACTCACTTTGTAGTTGTTCAAAATTATTATCATATTATTAATACAAAAATATCATATTCTGTTAGTATACATTTCAATCATATAAAATTTCAATCATTCAAAAAACAATATTTATTATAAAAATTATTTATTTTACTTGGAAACAGTTTACTGACATATAACTTGATTTCTATTAAGTTGTTATTTTTATATTTTATAAATTTTCTTTTAGAAAATTTATAAAACCTAATTTTAGAAAAATAATAAAGTATAAAAATAAAAATTAAGTTAGATATAAAATTTGTATATTTTTTTTAACACATAATATTTTCTATTAATTTTTTTCTTTTTTATTTTAATTTCTATTAAATAGGCTCCTCATATTTAATCTCTCTTCTGTCTCTCCCTCTCTCACATTTGCTGAAGCATCCCCAAACCATAGCAGCTTTGAGCCACCGCGGCCGCCCCATTCTTTGGTAGCCGATTATCTCTCTTTCTCTTCTCTTTTCTTCCTCTTCTTGCAACCTCACTCGAAAAACCTAACTCTGGCCTTGTGCGCTGCCGCCCTTTGTGGAGTCCCTCACTCTCGGCCCTCCTCTTCAAGCTCTTCTTCTTCTAAATTTTCTTTCTTTCTTCTTTCCCATTTTCTTCTATCCAAACGTGTGTTGATAAACCAGGGTTTAAATTTTTTATTTTTAAAACGGGTTTTAGTTAAAAACAGGTCATGGGTTAATGTAAAAAACCGGATTGAACCACGGGTTGAAGTGGGTTTTTATGGGTTTTAAACCCATGCGGGTTTTAAATCAACCAGACCGCTAAGTACCCGATTATGGTTGAACCGCGGGTCAACCTGCGGGCCGGGCCATGTTTAACAACATTGGTAATTTCTCTTTGTATTGAAATGGAGAACAAGTAATAATTTCACTAGGTGAAAGAATTTACTTAGGGCACTCTGTACCATAAAGAATTTAGAAAATGACTTGATGTATCTCTATCATTTACACTCAAATAATAAGAGTACAATTCCCTGAAAAAGAAAATAGTCAATCAGTCAATCTATCTACAATCCCATGATTAGGGAAGGTGACAAGGAAAGAAATATACACTTACAAAAAAGTTAGGTGGCAATGTCAAGAGAAGATTTACTGTTAATAAAGAACAAGTGATAATTTCAATGGGTGAGGGTGAAGAAAATTCTCTTGCCATTTCTAAATGGATGAATGTTCATAGAGTTAAATCTTTTAATATTAAAAAAGAGCTTTAATTCTTTTTTTAGACCTCTAATTGAGATATTAAAATTTGAAGAAAAAACGTCATTCAACAAATTATAATATCTATTTCGTGATCCAAGACAACTTGCGCAGAATTAGAAGAATCATTGTCAGTGATTATCTTATCTGTCTTTAAACTTCTGAAAAGACAAATTACCTTCTTCTCCACTGTCCTTTTTCTTATGCAGTTTAGAATTCTGTGTTGAATAAATTTGGCGTTTTTTAAGTTATGCTTTCTACTATGGCCAAGCGTTCTTATGCTTGGGATATTGTGTCGGTTTCCCCAAAATGCTCATCTCTGTGGCGAATCTCTCTTTGCTGTAGTGTGGAGCTTATGGAAGGTAACAACAGAATCTTTAAGAATAGCACTAATTCAAGCGATGTGGTTTCGAGAAAAGTTTTTATGTTGCCTTATTTTGTATTTCAGAATTAAGAAATATCCCTGTGAGCGACATCTTACCTACTTGGAAAGATTATGTTGACTTATTTTAATTTCCTCTTTATTGTTGTTTCAGTGTTTGTCTGGGCTTTTGTTTTTTGCACCTCTGGTACCTCCCTTTTATTAATATATTAACCATTCAAAAAAATATCTATTTATAAAAAAAACAGTTCTAGAATTAAACCCTTTTCTTTTAAAACAAAAAAAAAAAAAAAGCATTTCATTTGACTAGTACTAAACTTGGAATAGCAAATGCAAACATGGCTGCGGATTGAATTCTAAATGTGCACGTAAGGTAACTTGGCTCTTCCTCCATCTTCATCAATCATCTCTCTCTCTCTCTCTCTCTCTCTCCATCACTATATGCTTATATATTTGAAAGGCTCTACCATGTTGAAGAGAAGAGAGAAGAGTAGAGTAGAGACTTGGGTGTAACCAAGACAGTAAAAAGGAGAAGGCAATATGACGAGTGGAGTGTTTGGAAAGATGAGGTGCCTTGCAATGGTATACATGATGGTGATGATGGTGATGATGGCTGGTAGGGGCACCGAGGCCGCTATCTCATGCCTGGAAGTAGTTCTTGATCTCACACCTTGTGTGAACTATGTCCGAGAAGGTGGAACCGTGCCGTCCGGATGCTGTGCCGGACTGCGGCAGCTCGTTGCTGCTGTCCAGGCCAACGAGGACCTTCAAACTGCTTGTTCCTGCGCACAGCAGATGGCAGCGGCAATTCCTGGTCTCCAATGGGACCTTGTCGATAGTATTCCTGTGAAATGTGGAGTTTCTTTGCCTGCCAAGCTTTCTCCCACTCTCGACTGTTCCAAGTATGCCACTTTATCCTCGTTTGCTTAATCTAACACTTTTTTTTCTTTTTTATAACGTCGTATCTCCATTCTACGTTAAAAATAAGACTAATTTTACATAAATATATAAACCTTTCAATTTGTAGCCCCTTGAAATTAAATGTAAATCGAAATCAAAATTTCACTTCATGAAGCTGACATCTTCAACCTCACACAAACCCCTTCACATTAAAATGTAGTAACCAATGTCGCATAGTATCAGCCCTAACACTTCATATATATATTTTTTTTTAATTTCGATCCCTTCATCTTCTAAATTATTATTTTACTTCACTTTTACTGTTCTAAAACCACTTTGTGTCATTTTCAATGCAAAAATGCGTTTATAAACAACATCACCATCATTATTACCATTTATCTTGAATTTTAGTTTAAATAATGATAATGTGATGATGATGATAGATGCTACTATCATCTGTTGTTTCCTTTTATTGTCATCTGTTCTTTTTCTCTTCAATAAAATTTAGTTTAATGAAAAGTGGGCTAGGATAGCCTCAGGAAATCCTCTCTCTCCGATCTTGAGGAAAAAAAGTACATGTAAAAGATGATTTTGATATTGAAAGTGAGACTAATTCTACGGACATATGTAAATCTCTCAATTTATAGAGACCGGTAAAAGTTAAGTCTATAGGAAATAGGCCGTTGAGAATAAACGTGAATCGATATCAAGATCCGATTTCATAAAGCGAGAATCTTCACCTTCAAACCAACTCCGTGAGATTAAAATGTCGTAACCAATGGAAAATAGTGCCAACCCTAACACTTTTTTTTTTTTTTTTAATTTTGACCCCTTCAGTTTCTAAATTATTATTTTCACTTCACTTTTACTGTTCTAAAATCATTAACTCACATTGTCAAAACACAAATGCGTATACAAAAATTATTAAACATCATCATTATTATTCTCATTTATCTTAAATTTCATTTTAAATAATAATAATGTAATGATGACGACAGATGCCATTATCATCTGCTGTTTCCTTCTATCGTCATCTTTTCTTTTTCTCTTCAACAAAATTTAGTTTAATGAAAAGTGAACCAGGTAAGCCTCAGAAAATCCAATCTCACCAATCTTGAGCAAGTAGGCCTCAATTCACCAAAGCTTATTATCACCAGGGGTGCAAAAAACGCCCCTGCCGAATTATCGGCCGATATGATTCTCTCTCCTCTTTTTGTTTTTTTTTTTTATATAAATATTGATATTATTTTATTATTTTATTTTTTTCTGAATTAAAAAAATATAAAAAACCAAAAAAGAAACTGTTTTTTGAAAAAGAAAATTGAAAATGTAAATATCAGACGATATTTACGATCCGGACTAATAACCATTTTGATTCTTTTTTTTTTTTTTAAATACCGATATGATTCGGTGATGTATTCGGCCTTATCGGCCGATATGAAGGCTGTACGGCTGATACAATACGTATCGGCCGTACTTTACGGCTGTTAAAAGCCGAATGATGATATCTATACCCCTGCTTATCACCATCATAATTCATATTCTACTTGATTAAATTATATTTCTCCCACCTTATTTATTTATTTATTTGAACTATTTGCAGGGTGCACTGGTGATTGGAGAAGACAGAGAGAATTTCATTAGCAATTAGAATATCAAATTCAGTAGTCAAATAAGCATGGACTGAGATATACAGTGTCCTTGCATTTATGATTTATAGTGTTGTAGCTTAGGATAGTACAATACTTGGAATACAATAAAACTATTGAGCTAAAATGTGTTGCTCTTTTTTCTTAGTTGAAATCATATGAATCCTGATTATTAGATATCTATGGACTTGATTATCACACCATTTTCTTCTACTTCTCAAAGTGAAATTGAATAGAAATTTAGGGTTGTGGGGTTCTTTTTTTTCTATTTCTGAGTTCACTTGGCGAAGAGGAAGAAGCAAAGGTCTGCCACAAATGGTCCTCTTTGGATGTCTAATTCTAAGATTGATGATCAAAGGGTTAATATCTTCAGTCTGAGGCTGGGCCTATCCAATAAAAAGGACGATCATTGAGCCGTATTTACTCTAGATGATGAAGAATTCATTAAAAAGGTATTTTTCTTAATATATATTTCGTCATAAATCACTTCGGTTGAATAATCAAGTCATATTTTTCAAACTCTTCAAAATTTGATCAGTTTAATTTTTCTCTTTAAACTTTACCACCTTTAAAAATATCTCTTATTTGATTTAATTAGTGTGAGTTTTGATGGATCGCATATTCATAAGACCTTTTCAAAGGACCAATCATCACGTATCAAACACTTGTGTTTATGTAGTAGTTCTAGACAAGCAATGGGGATCTTGAGACACGACATCACGTGACAAAATGAAATATGTTGATAAAAAGGCCACGCTGCACACTTCAAAGCATATTATCATTTTTAAAATTTGACAAGTCACCTAATTTTTGAAAAAAAAATGATTTTGAAAATTTAATCCATATTAAATGTAGCTAATAAAATTTCCATCATGATAATTTATTATCATTTTGAAATTTTAAAAGTCACCCAATTTTTTTTTTTAAAAAATTGAATTTGGTGATAATTGTTATCATTTTTGAAATCTGAAGTCATCAAAATTTTTGAAAAAAACAATTTTGAAAATTTCATTCGTATTAAATGTGGCAAATAAAGTTCATCGAATATATTTTTTTAATTTTCTGGACTCATATCTTTTTTTAAAACAAAAATCTTAAAACAATATTAAATAATATCGAAACCAATATATATCGCTAATATATAAGTAGTTCGGTTCACACTCATCAGTTGGAACAAGCTTGTTTCTCGCACGTCATTGGTACCCCAGACTTCAAAGGCCATTCAAAGTCCTAGAGTCACAATTATACAATCATTGTCGTTGTCTCTGTCTCTGCATACTACAAATAAAAAGCATATCTGAATCTGAGCTCTTAGCACCAGCTACGGTGAAGTTTGCTGAGTTTCCCAATTTTGTACATGTAGGGAAGCTATGACTTGGTGATCCAGATATCTGTGATATAGGCAGATCTAACAAAAATCTCCCAGATTGAAGAAGCTGCCACTTTGTAGGCCTTCCTTACTGGGCTTCTTTGTAGAGGATGCTTCCATCTGCAATGCTTAGTGCATACACCATCAAGTTCTGCCCACAAGCAATGGCTTAGATAACTGAAGTATGGATCCCACATGATGTCATGTCCATTACGGCTAGAGAAAATAAAAATGAATCTCAGGGTTGTCAATTCCAGACCGCTCGAGAAAATAACAATGATGGTGATAGTAACAATAGCCAAATGGATTGAAGTACAATTGATGCTTCAATAGAGTACAAGAATACAACACTAAAATGACAAAGTCCAGAATTAGTCAGTCAGAGACAATAAACTAAATCAGTAAATGGAGACCAGAAGATGTTACTAATCACCTCGAGGACATCAAAGCCAACATACACAATTAATGAAAAAGACTCCAGTTGGGAAGATGCTCTCTTGAAACCTCCCTTCCATTGCCAACAAGCATTACAGCAACTTACACAAAAATCAATTGAACACAATGACAAAAAAGGACAAGAAAAGAACCCAAAGGAATTTGCAAAAGAAACTTGGAGCTTGAACCCAAAAGGATAATAACACTTCATGAAAGAACCAATAGAATAAAAAATGGAGAACATGAACAAGAAGTTCATAGATGTCAGGCAATATGAACAATCTAACAGATGTCTAGTCACTGGGTTAGAATGTGCTGCCGCTCTCAGTAGCAGACAATGAAGGGCCTTCAGATTTCACAAGCTGTGAGCCACGGCTAATGTCAAGCCCCTGTAGTCGGCCAATTGGGTCCTGCTGCATCATCTCTGAAAGAGCATGAGAATGTGCAAGCAGTTGATGATGGGAGATGTTTGATTGAGATGGGTGGAGCTGTGATGATTGGAAGTTAGGTTGAGGGGGAAGCGAAAAAAATGATGGATTATAGGGCATTTGGTGTCTGCCCAAATTGAATGAATCACTAGGGCTCAACATCTCCCCCGTTGCTATTTTAAGCCGCTCTACTTCTTGCTTCAAAGCATCATTCAGAGCTGTGGAAGGTAAAATGATGAAAGAATTCTCAGTATGCATCCAGAATTAAATGCAGCAGTATATTATAACAGAAAACTTACAGGATCGCAAAATTACTTATTCTAACTGAGTGCTCCCAAGGGAAGCATCAAAGACCCAAACTCAAGTAAATCCAGAAAGACAATAGAAAGTGAACAATAAGCTTAATTTGGCTGGAACATCTAACCATGCATGCAACTTCATAAAATTGCACCCTATCTACGTTTATTTCAGGTCCTTTAAAACCATAGCTAGAGTCATCAAATGAAGATGATTTTCATAATTACTATATAAAGCCGTAAATCTTTCAAACCCACCCAACCCCATAATCATACATGGACACAAAATGTACAGACACAGGATAGATCTTTTAAACCCACTCAATCAGTCAATCCCATGTTCACACATGCACACACTTGTATGCGCACACCCACAAACACACTAGCTGGAGTTAGAGTTCGGTGTTCGTAGGCATGCGTGCACAAGCACACAGGCACACTAAATGGAGTTAAGAGCTTGATATTTCATATTTGTAATATCTCAATGATCTTATTTTATTTACATCGGATAAATGCACCATCACACAACTTGCTTGTCCTATTTAAACCAATCGTCAAAAGTCATTTTTGCAAATCTCTATAAAAACTTGTTTGTTAATCACTTTTTTAGACTGAAGGAAAAGGTGGGGGAAAGAGCTAGGGCCTCGAAGGGCTGAGTTGAGAGAAGGGTAGAAAAAAGAATATTTGAAAACATATAAAATTATATTTTTATGCATAAAACAAGTTGAGTCCTTCAACTTATGTTTTGCAATTTTTTTTTTTTTCTTTTTTGGTAATATTCTAGGAATTTTTGCCCTTAAGATCTTACTTTGTAGGACTCAATTGAGTCAGATTGATAACAAGTTGACTCACCCACTGAGTCCAATACCAAGTCCAATTTTTTTTAAACCTTGCCTCATGCCAAGGGATGTAAAAGGGTTAAACTCAGATCAGATTTAAATGAGCCATCCCTGCAGAAGCCTAAACAAACAAAAAAATGAGCTTGCAAACTTTGCCATGATGATATTCTCATCGACAAAGTCAACATGTGAGTAAACTGGATATCGTACAATGCCACCTTTGAGCTGAAATTTGTGGAAATCCATGGAAATATAATGATAAAAATGAAAGTCTTCAGAAATATAAGACCATTAAATATCATAACCGACAACATGGTAACAACTTAAACCATGTAAACTACATACACAGAGTCAGAGAAAACATGCAAAGTTGAATGAAGGAACAAACAAAATATAAAGCTAAATCTTCTAAAACAAAGCATGCTCACCATCACGCAGCTGTGCTTGTTGCTCCATTGTTTGTAAACGTAGCTTAAGCTCTGTGTTCTCAGTAGTCAGACCAGTTGTGTCTCTCTAGAGAAAAGAAGGAAAATCGGCAAGTTATCAGTTAAAGTCAGAGATGATGAATATGTGAATGTACGAACTAATTCCATCATTTCATTCAAGGACTATCCTAGAAAGATTAATGTCTTATTTTTCATTCAGTAGAGGTAGGACCCATAGTGATCCAACCTTCACCTAAGGGCCTCACCATGGATGGCACAAACCTTCTACAAGATTATAACCATACAATAGTTTACTTAACCAAAAACCTAAAACTTCTTAATAAAATTCAGCCACCATTTTCATTGACATATAACATCATCACCATTGTCAAAGCATTTATCCCATCCATCTAGAGTTGGCACTTTTAATTGGATTTGACAATTACTTTTTCCATAAGTTGACTCACTATCTTACATCAATACTACCTAAAACTGAGCATTTACCGATTTAGCAACATGCTCTTGCACTAGAATAGAGCAATACAATATGCCCCAGTAATAAAACCTACCTAGGTATGAGCCAGTCATGGAGGATAGAGATAGAAAAGCTATTACATGGATTTATCTATGCAAAAAGTCACCCTCATTTAGTGACCTTAAGCTATGATTCAACAGCCCAAGCTTTAATGGTTTTTGAAGGACCATGTCCAAATTCAACGCTTCTTATTAGTCCAACGAGTGCCAAATCGGGATATATGACAATTCATGGTGGATCAGGTGTTTCTGAGGGTTTGAATTTATCATAGGTGGGATCCATTGTTCAGTATAAGAATGAAGTGGCCTAGACCCCATTTTTGGGGTTTATTGGATTTTCTTCTATACATATCCCAATCTGGAATCTTTTCAATGGTTTAACAGCATTATAACGAGGATATCCCCATCAGGAATCTTTTCAAGCACCCCCATCCACAATACACCAATTAAATAAATATCATTAAAAAAACACCAATTAAATTTAAATTCAATTCAAGGAGAAATCAAACTTTCAAGCCAGCTTTGGTTTTAATTCGAGGAAAATCTGCCTAAAAACCAAGCTGAATTTTTGGGAAAATCTTTTTAATCGTATCCATTGATGCATCTACTGTATATATAACATTAAATATTCAACTTAAATGGAAGGTAAGAAAATCAAAGATCAGAAAACAAATTGCTTTAATTTGCGAGATTATTCTCCTACTAAACATTGGCATTCATAGACAAGGGAAGTACATTGTAGTGGCACAAATTGGTCATTGCCTATGGTGGTATGAAACTGAGGTGGCAAGACAAGACATGGTGAAATATGGGACGACATAGAACATGATAATTAACATGGTTGAGTGAAAAAGTTGATGAAAATAGTCAATAGGAAAAAAAGCTTTGATGTTGATCATATTCATCAGCAATGTTGAATTATGTAGACTATATCATAAGTGGGCCCACACTGGATAGCTAGTGATTAAAAAAAAAAAAAAGTGCTTTATGGTTTCCCTAAACTCCAAAATTACAGGGTGATGAAGGGTAGGGTCGGATGTAAAGCCTACCTATGTCTCCACCTTCTGAAATAAGAAATCTTCGAGAACCAGCTTGAGAATTCGGTAGAACCCCGAGAGAACCCCAGACCCAAAGAATCGAATCATCTAGGGAGATCCTCGGTCCAACTTCGATGGGTAGCGCTCCTTGATCACCTACCTGGGTTTACGGTAAATAAGGCTTCAAGGAGATGAACCAAAACCTCCAATTCTCATTGGAATAAAGAGATAAGGTATCGACTTCCTTAGATGAAGTTGACACCATGCAAAATCACCTAAGAAAATAAGGTTTCTAGAACACTAGAATTGAGTTCTTACAATCCAATTGGAGATCAAGATCAAATTCGTCCAAGGTGAACTCGAATTAGACCAAGACTCTTCTTTGAACTAAGAATCAAAACTTAGAAGAAAACTAAAAGACCTAGAACACTCAAACCCAAGCTCACACTAGAGAGATAGAGGGGGAGGGAATTTCGCCCAAAGGCTTTGACTTTCACTCAACTTGGATGCCTTTACAATGAACCCCAAGGGTCCTATCTATACACAAAGGTGCAAAAAATATTTACAAGAATGTTATCCATCTCTACCATCGATTCCACCCACTTAATATAAGATTACATCTAAGCCATCTGTTAGGACCAGTGGGCCCCCCTTTACACACAACAATACTATTTGCTTTGCCAACCAACACATGGTCCCCGCCACCCCCGCAGGGTCTTGGGCACATTGCAATGCGGGCTCATGACTTTAAAACGCGTTGTTGTATGTAAAGGAGGCGACCCCTTCAAATAAGCACCCAAATCTTGTACCTCCTAACCGATGTGGGACTTTTTCACCCAATCGCCAGGCGGTACAAGTGGTCCTTCTATGAGGTCGTGGCGTTCAGTCCACTAGGGTGGTTAAACCCTACAGGCCTAAGGGTAACACTGGCGGGGTCCCCCCCCCCCCAAACTAGCGCTGGATTGCTGGGCCCATACCCAACAATAACACCCCCCCCCCCCCCCCCCCCCCCCCAAAAAAAAAAAAAACCCCCCAGCAACCACGATGGGTTCCTGAACCTCGAACCTGCTACCCGCTCTGATACGACTTGTTAGGACCATGGGCCCCGCCTTACACAGCAATACAGTTCTCTTTGCCAACCAACACATGGTATCCGCCACCCTCGCTGGGTCTTGGGAACATCGCAATGCGGGCTCATGACTTTAAAATGCGTTATTGTATGTAAGGGAGGCGGTCCCTTCAAATAAGCACCCAAACCTTATACCTCCTAACCGATGTGAGACTTTTTCACCCAATCACCAGGCGGTACAAGTGGTCCTTCTATGAGGTCGTGGCAATCAGTCCACTAGAGTGGTTAAACCCTACAAGCCTAAGGGTAACACTGGCGGATCCCCCCCCCCCCCCCCCCCCCGGATTGCTGGGCACATACCAAACACCATCCATTCCAAACTTCCAAGAACACAATGGCCGACTTTTCCATGCTTGGATAAGGTCTCCATGCCACACCCTTTCCAAATCCTCATGGCTTGCTAAAAATTTGATCCTTTCCTCTCTTCCAAGATTCCTCCATGCATGTGAGAGACAAAATTCGTGGAAAAGGAAAAAAGTTGCATTTGGGTAGCAAAAAAGGTCAATTGGGGGTCATTTAAGTGGATTTGGACCATTGGAGCCATATGTCTTGATCTTAGGTTGATTTTGGGTCAAATGGAGTGGATTTTGAGGTTTGGGAAGTAGGTCTTTGGTGCCAAGGAATTTATCATACTCAATTAAGGCTAATTGAGCGATAGCATAGCTAAGGTCATCATGGGGATCATCAAAGGCTTCAATTTTGCTCTCAAATTCATGCATGACGTCCCCATCACTAGGTCCATCAGTGGATGCACATTGCATTGTTATGAGATCTAAATTGCAGGTGTTTTTGAGGTTTCTCCAAAAGGCAAAATAGAGGTGTAAGTGCCCTGGCTCGTCCGAGTCACCCATATTGTCAATTACGTGACTCAGTTGAACCTTGCCTTGGAAGAATGAGAGATCTACTATGCATTGAAGAATCTACACCGAACATGTTATTGGCACACAGGTAAGTGAACCTTAGGATACCTTAGGCTAAGTCAAATACCTTAGAAGTCAACTGTTTATAAACTGAAAAATTAGAATATAATTGACTTTCAGCCTTGAGGCCTCGTGCAATCTGTCGAGGCCTCGCAGACAGTCTTTTGCTGAGTCAAAATTGGGACAACTGTAATTCAGCTTGAGCTTGTGTCACTTGACTAAGTATCTTACAGATTTAATTAAATAAATCTCTAAGGGTTTTTCTGATTTCTAAAATGATCTTTGATTGGAAGGTTTTATGGAAATAAGAAATAACCAAGAAACTCAAATTTGTCACCTCATACAGATTTGAACAAATCTATTGGAGCCTCATCGTTGGAGAGCTGGTTGTTTGTGACTAAATTGGAAAGGCTCCTCATTGTGATTAAAATTGATTTACAATCATCAATCTCTCTTGATGTAAATCCTTGATTGATGACTGAAATAAATGAAGGATCAATCATGCACAGGTGTCATCCTAACTAGGCTGGACATTCACTATTTAACAAACAGAATAACTTATGCAGATTCTGTGTTGTCTTACCATATACCTGCCAAGAGGCCTCATTGGAATCCTCGAGGTCTCGTAGGCGTGACTGGCTACAAAAAACAGACAGTCTTATATGTATCAGGGAGCTGAATGAAATAATAACAGACACACACAGAACCTTATTGGAACATCCCAACAGCAGCCAAAGATCTTTCTCTTATCTTCTCTCTTCTTCATCATCCTTTGCAAGGACATGAAAAAGTATTCGATGCTTAAATTATGAAGAAGATGAGGCTGATTTACTAGGACCCAAAAATCAGTAAAATCATTGTCCTAGAATCCATGTTCCGTTGTGCCAAAGCTCATTGAATAATGGAGCAGATTTGAAGGAAGAGGTGCGGAGACATCAACAAAAAGAACACACATTTTGAAGAATTGTTAAGGCCCAAGGCAAGTGTTCTTTGTTTATCTTTTTTATCATTGTATGGTGAATTAGATCAGTGTGATTGCACCACCTTAAAAAATAGGTCACAAAGATTAAACCAGCGTGGTCGAACCTTTCAAAACTATGTTGTAGTGTTTGGGTGTGACTCCCATACATAGTGGATTTGGGATAACCCTAGAGAGGGTGAGTCCAACAGAGGATGTAGGTTCAGGTGAACCGAATCACTATATATCATTGTGCATGTGTGATTTGTTTTAATGGTTTGATTCATTTGTTTATCACTTGCACACACGTTTATTCCGCTGCACATATTGTTAAATTTGATAAATTATTTAAAAGGGAACTAAAATTGAAAACCGACCTATTCACCCCCCTCTAAGTCGTGCATACTTCTAGTAACGGAATTTCAGGAGCTTATGTGCTCGGCTAATAGCGAGTAAAGAGTTTAAGAGGCATAGAGTGACGGACTTTTGTAGGTTGTGAGAAGGTTGCATGAGTGGTTTGCCTAAAAAGGCTAGTAGTAGTGTTGTTTGCTTTCCTCCCTCGTCTGGTGTGTTCAAGTTCAATGTAAATGGGAATGCTAAGGGTAAACCAAAGCCAGTAAAAATAGGAAGGGTTTTGCATGATTCGATCAGTTTCTCATCCCTAGTTTTTTCTAAGTCGGTAGGAGTTAGACACTCAAATGTGGTAGAGCTCTTAGGGATTAGGAGAGCCTTGTCTCTATGGGTGAATTTTGATCAAGGGAAACTAATAATTAAGAGGGATTCAGCAAACGTAATTAAATGGGCCAGGGGCTGTAAGTATCCACCTTGGAAACTAATTTCAGTAGCTAGGGGGATTAGGGCATTGTCTTGGGTCGTGAGGTATCTTTTACACTTGTCAAGAGGTTAGCAAATGAAGTGACAGATTTCTTAGCAAAGAGCCGGGTAGATAGGGAACATGAGGGCATCTTTTTTCTTTGATTTGAGGAAGTGGAATTGGTGGCATTTTTCTATTTTGTTTTGGCTTATGCATTGTATTTCCAAGGAACTAGGATTACAATGTCTTTTCCGGGTCTAAGTCTCTTATATCCGCCACTTGTACTTGGATTTTTCCTTATTAATATAATTATTTCTAGTCTCTCAAATATATATATATATATATATATATATATATATATATATCTATCATACCAATTTGGTGAAGATTGCTTATTTTGGAAGTTATGTCTTGTATTTGAGTCCCATGGGTGCCACATAGGCAGACGACCCACAAAATAAATTTGTTTTTTAATGGTTCAATACATTAATAGATAAAAAAGAACACAGAGTTGTAAATACAACACACGAACAGGTAGTCCAGCCCAGAATGGATCCGACATAAAACAGGAAAAGAAAAAAACCAACAATGGGCAGGATCTTAAAAAAAAAAAAATCTGGCAACGAGACCATATCACTCCTTGGTACAATGGCCGACGACGATAGCAGATGCTCTCAGGCATCCACACGCAGCTGTGCGAGTGGGAAACTTTCAACTGCACGTGGCCGACAGGCTGAGACACAGAAGCACGCTTCCAACAATAGAGAAATCGATAGAATCCACTCGAACATTGCTGGTGGAGTGGTCACCCTCCGAAGGATTTTCCAGCTACTAGCGAGAGAGACCACAGCCAAAAGGTCAGATTCCACATCACGACAACGGCCAAATCCGCTGAGAGAGCGCAGAAACTGGTTACTCTAACAGATGATGGGGATTTGAGGGAGATCAGATGAGGATCTGACCCGAGCTGGAGATAAGAATGCACGAACGAACGATGGACTTGGGAAGAGCCTGGACGAGTTGCTAACGAGATCCGGACAGGGCAAGCAGCAGGCGAACGATGACTTGCAGCAAAAGGACAGGCTCTAGATAGCAAGATCTAGAAAGGATCAGAGCTCAGACGAGAAACTAGAGAGGGCAAGATAGGATCTAGACAACAACGATAGGGAGAGGCTGAGGAGGTACTGGACTGTGAAAAGACGATAGCAGGTTCGATTGCAGACGATGACTGAGGCCGTGGCAGGGTCGCTGACGCGCAGCAGGCAGATGGAAAAGTAGCTCGTCTGGCGAGCTCAAGTGCCAAAGCAAGTGGTTCGAAGTTTGAGCAGGCAATGGCAGAGAAACGAAGAGGGTAGGTGTTGGCTGGAAGGAACCACAGCAAGCAACCGGGGAAAAAGCTCGCCCGACAAGCACGAGCGTCGGAACAGATGACTGGAACAGGCGAGCACGGATACCTCGGGGCAAGCAATGGAGGAGGGCACAAAGTGACCAGGGCAAGTGGGAGACATGGAGATGGGAATAGGGAGGTTGCTCAAACAGGGAGGAGGAAGATGTAAGTGTCCCGGTTCGTCCGAGTCACCCTTATTGTCAATTACGTGACTCAGTTGCACTTGCCTTGGATGTATAAGAAGATCTACTATGAAGTTGAAGCGTCTACACCGAATATGGTATTGGCACACAGGTAAGTGAACCGTAGGAGACCTTAGGCTAAGTCAAACACCTTAGAAGTCAATTGGAAAAATAAGATAATAAGTGACTTCGCGCCTCGAGGCCTCATGCAGTCTGCCGAAGCCTCGCAGCCAGTTATGCTGAGCTGAGCTGAGTCCAGCTGACCCTGTGTTTTGCTGATTCAGTCTCCTACAGATTTCGAAAGTTAAAATCTATATCTGTTTAATTGAGAGGTAATTATGGTAAATTGATTGGAAGCTTATTATGATAAATAAATTATCCACATGGTGAGATGGATAATTATGGTAAATTGATTGGAAGCTTATTATGGTAAATAAATTTATCCACATGGTGAGATGCTGCCACCTCATTTAAATTTGAATTTGAATACCCTTGGGGAGCTGTCCATGACAAGTATGGAAAGGCTCCTCCATGAGTTGTAAACCATCTTGCAATCTTCCCATCTAACCCTTGATTGATGGCTAAGATAAATGAATTGCAAATCATGCACGGTGGATATGAGGTGGCTGGTATCTGGCTGGATTCTGTTTGGATAGATTAAACTGCACATATGTCCTGTCCTTGCAGACTTACCGCTGGCGAGGCCTCATTGGAAGCTGCGAGGCCTCGCGGGTGTGACTTACTGCAGAACTTAAAACTGCTTTATAAAATAACAAGCCTTTTGTAAGAGGGACCGATATACACAGAGAAAACCAGGAACAAGATTACAGTGTCTGATCAATCGGCCTTCCCTCTAGACACCTTCTTCATCATCCTCCTTCGTGGATGTTTGGGTAGTCAAAACCCAAATCCTGATGAAGAGTAAGGTGTTAACATAGGACTAAAACCAGTCATACCCAAGTCCTACTATTGTGCCAATAAATACGTTGATGATGCTGATTTGATGGAAAGGAACACACAGATTCAGTAAAGAAGAAAGAGCTTAAAGGAAAACAGTTAAGGCCCAAGGCAAGTTTTCTTCTTCGTTTTATTTTAAACATTATAAAGTGGATTATAACAGTGTGTTCAAACCACTCTAAAAATAGATATAGAGGATTAGACCGATTGAGTTGAACATCTATAAAAAACTAAGTTGTACTATTTGGGTGTGAAACCCATACATAGTATATTTGGGATAGCCCTAGAGAGGGTGAGTCCAACAGTGGATGTAGGTTCAGGTGAACCGAACCACTATATATCGTTGTGCATGTGTGGCTTGCATTAATGATTTGATTCATTTGTTTATCACTTGCACATACGTTTATTCCGCTGCACATATTGTTAAATATGATAAATTATTTAAAAGGGAACTAAAATTGAAAACCGACCTATTCACCCCCCTCTAAGTCGTGCATACTTCTAGTAACGGAATTTCATAAGACGCCTGGCCGACAGCAGGAATGCAGTTCGGAGCCGCAGAAGGCGTGGCAGAGGCAGATTTGGACAGAACCGTGGCAAGCACAAGGAGTCACTGTCGGAGAGTCATGGAAACAATCTGACAAAGGAGAAAGAGAAAAATGGTAGCGAGGGAGGTGGAAGCGGGGCAGCTAAGGATCTACAGTCCTCCCTCTGCCGGATTTGCTCCGGCAGAGGGAGAGGTGGAGGGTGAGAAGGGTTTTGCAGGGGTTAGGTCTACGGTTTTTATCCTCTCGAGAAAGGAGAAGTTGATCCTTCTAATACACCACACAAAATAAATTTGTTAAACCCAATTATGGAGAGCCTACCCCAAATAGATGGTTGATGATGATTGATCTACTATGTCAGAGAGCTCATCACCAGTGTTTAGGATTAGTCAAATAAGACCATTGAAGTTGTTTGGTTTTAAATTTACTAGCATGAATTTCCACATCCTGACAGCACAAACAATTGTGTAATATTTTTGACATTATTGAATGCATGCTTATAGACAAATCTAGCCCATTTAGAAGTACAAGTGTCACCAAATGCATGGACGGGCTTTCAAAATCAATTCTAAACGCATGGCCGGAATCTGTTTCACAAGTTTTTTTTTTAAAAAAATTTTGTTTCACGAGTTTGTTGATCAATTTTTTTCAATATAACATTTTTTAACATCAAGCCTAGCTTTCTAATAAGGATGTAAATTAGTCCCATTCATGCTGGATATTTGATGCAGTGCATCTCAACACCTTTCATTTTTAGATTCTTGCTATTTTCGTATTCTATTTTTAGATAGGGTTATTTAGTAATTAGAAAGATTTTTTATTTTCAGTGCATTATAGAAGACGATTGATGAAATAAAGATTGAGACTTTTGCAAAACACCTGTGCAAGGTGTAATTTTCAGATTGTGGGATTGATTCCTTAGCATGAGGCTATGGCGTGAGGCTTTGGTGTGAGGCCACCATATCTTCTTCCATCCAGGTGTGAGTATCATCTCTTCTATCTCTCATCTCTCTCCTCCCCTTCACCTCTCTTTTTTTCTTCTCTTTCGAACCCCTTCCATAACCTTCCCTTTCGCTACCTACAACCCTTTCCTGGACTTCCCTTGGTTGTCGTACCCTTTCCCCTTCACCGTCACCTTCCTGAATCCTCTGTGGCCTTGCCGCATCCCTCCTCTCTGTTTCCCCTCATTGCATTGAAGCCCTAAGCCTATTTTCGTTGAACCCCTTCTTTATTTCCATTCACACCTCCCTTTCTTTAAAACTCCATTCGTGTCCCCTCCTTTTAGTTGTCTTATGTCCAATCCATTTAAATCTTAGGTCATTCCATCTAAAATCAAATAACCATTCCATCCTTTTATTTAATCTTCATGTAATTATTTACATTAGACTTCAAGGATATTCGCATGATTATGTGTGGTAAACTTTTATATTAATTAGTTGCATTTATTAATTGAAATTTAATTTCAGCTCATATTAGTTTTAAGTGCATTATTTTCATCCCCTTTTAATTTTAGGGTATCAAATTAGGGATTTTGGATTACGCTATTAGTTGTCCTGCATCAATATTGGTCTAATTTAGGTCAGCTTCAAGGAAATTTGCATCAAAATCTGCCATTCAAGAGCTAGATCCAAATGGCTGCAACACATTAATCTGCCACAGGATAAAAGAACCCATGGCGTAATTGGTAATTGCTCATTGATGCAACTACAAGATTGTGGATCCTAGCCCTATAGGTGAAATAGACAATGGATTGAAAGAAAAAATTTGCTCAAACCAATTATGGGTGCCAACCCCAGATAAATGGGATAAATGGCTCTGATGATGACAAAATAATGATCTATTTTCTTTTCAAAAGGAATAACAAGGATGATGATTTATGTTATGTTATTTACATCTAAGCTATGCAGGTTAACAGGTAAAGGGTTAGGGGATTCAGATCTAGCACAATCCAAGTCTGCATCTGAAAACCATTTAAAATTTTAAATGTGAAAATCACATGCAGATTCAGATCCAAAATTTTAAATGGACCTAAAACATGCATCCAAATCCATTAATATCATATCAGATTGTTCATACCTTTTGGTTTCCATTTACTGTTTCCAAAAAAAAAATTAAGTATCCATTTACATTCCTACCCAGAAGTACTGCCCATAGCACAGGAGGTGCTCACAATGACAATTATAATGGTTGCAGGTGCAAGTCATGTTCCCAGTGCCCATAGGTGGCATCTATACAAGAATTTTACATCTTCCAAATATGAGAAAATCAACAGAAGAAAGCATATAATCAATCAAATGTATTAATAAAGATAAAGCTGCATGGGATACAAGAAAATGAAATTACTTTATTTTCATTCTTTCTTCTATTTTCTTTTTGGGGTTGTGTGTGTGTGTGTGTGAGAGAGATGAGAGAGAGAGAGAGAGAGATGAGAGAGAGAGAGAGAGAGAGAGAGAGAGAGACAAAGACACAGACAGAGAGATGGACCTCTACCTGATTAACCAAAGGTTCTGACAAAATAACTGGCATGGACCAGGAATTTGAGGCATTTAATTATTAGGTCAACTAATAAAATCAGCCAAGTTTTGGCTTGAGTAAGGTCCATACCAACCAATTTAACCCATGGAAATACCACAACCAAATATCATTAGTGCATATCTATGGCATTAAAAATACCATAGGATTTGATTTATTGAACAGATTAAGTAAGCCATTTGATGTACATCCCTACACCTCAACCTATCTCAAGTTTGAGTTCAATTGTACTCATATTACATAAGTTTTGGCCCAGGCTGTGTACATGTTACCCATTCGGCTTCAAAATGATTTCAACTCCAAGCCTGAAAAATGGCTTTCTATGTGGGCCACATAAACCGAAACTCAACCCAGCCAGTTAATCTCCAAATAAAATCTCAGACGTTGAATTAATGATACAAGTCATTTGCCAACAGGGTTCCATGCAAGTACATGTGAAATCTAAACAGTACCCAAACAAAGAAGAGAACAGGGTCAAAAATACATGTAGATGAGAATTTTATCAATACAAACCTGAAATAGTGTGAGCTGTGCAGAAAGAGTTGTAGCTTCAGTTTGAAGGGTCTGAACTTTTCGCTCGAGTTCTAATATATAACGGGCCTTCCTCTCCTTTGAGCGAGCAGCAGACTGACGATTTGCAATAATCCTGCAATAAACAATATCCAAAATGACTCCACTAAATTTTGAAATAATTTTACATCATCCAAAGATAAATATAACTACCAGGTTCAAGGAAGATGTTCAAATGAATAAATTCCATGTTTCCAAGCGACAATATGAATGTCAAAATAAGTGCAGCTTGAAGATCTTCATGAACAATCAACAACACCAAAAACTCTTCAAAGAAAATATCATGTAAAAAAAACAAAAATTATGAGATTGAGAACAAAATGGCCAGTAACATAAACTGATAACTGCATTAGATATTAATATCAAATTCACCAATACCTAGCATAGCAATCATCTAGTCGCACGGATCACAAAATCTATATTAAGTGAGATCATGTCACAAATGTATTATTCTACAATGATAAACAGGCATTCATGAATTGCATTAATCACTAACGATTAACAACAAAATGATCAAAACAACCCTGTCCATTCATTGTTGCCACACCACAGGCCTTGACATCATTCACAAATCAATTGTATCACCTCACCCCAAAAGAAGAACTCTGCGTTTCCATTTACAACATGTCAAAGTTTAGTTATTTTATTGGTATTATCTTCTATTTAGTTCTCTAGTAATTGGTAGTAAGAGCATTCAGGTAACTTCGTATTGAAATTAGTTTAACTAAATTTAACTAAGATTTATGTTATGTTCTTTCCTTTCAGAATTGTCAAAGCCTGCACTGAAAGGGGTGGATGCATTTTGTAACCACTGTCAGGGCAAAGTGAAATGATCCTTACGCTGTCATCCTCAATGGGAGTTTCCATGAGGATGAGTTAATCCACCGTCCATCAAACTTTTGAAAATGAATCGCAGATTAACTCAACTGCATGGAACCATAACATCATTTGTCAAAAAAAAAAAAAAGATCACTTCCCACAACAACAAAACCCAACATTTCCACAACCCCAATAAAATTGAAACGAAAAAAGTCAAAAACAATCCAAGTCCTCTATTTCAACAAAGAAACAACAAAATTCAAATAAAATATAGGAAAAACAGAAAAAGAAAAAAAAAAAAAAGGCCCCGTAATATTCAGACCCACTATTTCAGTAACCGAACCAACTCGTTTCAAATCAGAAAAAACAAAAATAGAGAAGACACACCAAAATAACCCAATTCAACTTAAAAGGAAAACAAAACAAGATTTCCCTCAACATCTAAATCCACCATTTCAAAACAAACCAAAAAAAAAACAAACAAAAAAAAAAAATAATCCATTTCAAATCCAGATAAACTCACCACAATGTTCCAATGCAATTTAAAACAAAAACAAAAAAAGACCATCCACATTCACCATTTCAGTAATAAAACAACCCAATTTAATCAGGAAGAGAAATGAAATTTAGAATGTCTTAAAAACACGAAAACCCACCTCTTGGCACGCTTGGGATCAACAGCAGCGAGCTCAGCGAGCTTATCAGCGGCCATGGCCTTTTTGGCCTCAATGACCTCCCCAAAAACACCCTCTCCCCTTTTAGACTCCGACGACACCATCATCGATCCATCGACGGAGTTACTGTGTCGATGCCGAGGCCTGCTGGCAATTTTATCGCTGTCCTCTACCTTCATCTGCGTCCCATCATTACCCCTCGGATCAATTCTCTCCCCGCTGCTCTGAGAATCTTCCATTCTAGATCCAATCTTGTCCATGTCCATGTATCTGCAGAAGATATCTTCTTCCGATCCCATCTCTTCAAAACTTCCCTCGGGTGCTGCCGATGAAAATGGATCGTTACCCAGATCGAGATCATCGGAGATTGATGGAAAGGCAAACTCAGATTTGGACCGCCGGTGGTGGGTCGCCTGGACGGGGGTGGTGGTGGTGGTGGTGGTGGCGGGATTTCCATACATTGGTGGAGGTGTTGGTGTGGACGATGTTGGAAGAGGAGGTGGAGGAGCTTGTGTTGGATCTGACATTTGTATTCCTTCACTCACTCTCTCTCTATATACCTATATTCATTCCCACCTTCTCTCACTCTCTCTCTCTCCTTTTTATTTCTATAACCTATACTCTTCTCTTTCTTGAGGGGATTGGGGAACTGGGGTTAAGGGAAAGACATGGTTTTAAGATTTTGGAAGCATTTTTTTTTAAAGGGAAGAATGAGATCAGAGAGAGAGAGAGAGAGAGAGAAAATAGAAAGTTTTCTTTTGGAGGAGGTGCAGAAATGAGATGGGGAAGAAATGGATTCTTCATTTCTTCTTCATTCTGTCCCCACCCCCCCTTTTTTTCTTTTTCTTTCTCTTTTTCCTTTTCAGTTGAAGGGTGGAAGATCGGTGGGTCGCATTCTATTTGAGTGGGGCCTGCCCATATTAGCCTGATCCAAATCTTAATTGACGTCACTCATTAACGAATTATAATTTAATATCGAGAGGGACTGAAATTCTTTTATATTGAGACCCAAAAAAATCATGTGCCATATATTTTTTTTTAATTTGTGTGTGGACAATCGAAGGAAATCAACATAAAATTTCCATGGATGATACCCGCTACCTTTAAGTAGGGCTGAAATCGGGCCGGGTCGGGTTGGGTTTTTTAAAACTTAACCCGGCCTGAGTTATTAATATATAAAATTCAATCCGATCTGAACTTTTGACTTGGACGTCTTGAACCGACTCAGCCCGAATTTTGAACCTACTGTAGTCTACTTTTTACTGGATCGGGTCGGATTTGATCGAGTCAGGTCAAGTTAACTTAAAAATCTCTCAGCTCACAAGTCAAGTTAACTTAAAAATCTCTCAACTCAATCCGACCCGAATTCAATGTGGGTTTTTGACTTCTCAATCCGACCTGACCTGACCCTCTAACCTAACTTTCATAACCCGTCGCGCATGATTTTTGGATCGGGTCATGTGGGTTCGGGCCAAAACCCGACCCAAGTTTCACCCCTACCTTTAAGTCACACTAGGTGAGGCAATGGGGCTCGAACCTGGCACCCTCCCGCTTTGTTAGATAAGAGATCACTAGTTGAGCTACATCCATAGTTTAAAGCCAGAATTTGACAATGCCATGCCATTTTTTTGGCCATGCAAAAAAGTTTTATTTATTTAATTTTTATTTAATATATGCTTATTGTTGAATTTATTATAATAAAAAAATATACAATAATTTATTTGAATCTTAAAAAGGTAAAAGTAAAGATGATTCAATGAATCTCTTATTTGCAATTAGATAAGTTCTATAATAATCTTGTTATTGCTAAAAAATCGTTATTAATAGCATTTCATCTTGATTCTGCCGGACTAAACTTTGAGTTTGGTCAAGCACAAACTTTTTTGCAATTAAATTTATTTGGTTTTGAGTTTATTTTGGGCTTAAAATGAAAACCATTTGTAATTTTGTAGTATACTATTAAAATATAAGTTATATTATAATTTTATATTCACACAAAATTAATTTAAAAATTAAATTTTATCAATATTAATCAAATTTGACTTTCAAACCAAACGCAAGCTTGCATATAGTGGGCATGGCCTAACCCGATTTCTATATAGAGCGACAATTTAGGGCCAAATTTAAGTCTGACCCGAGCTGGGCTAACCCAAACTTAAATGTTTTAAAAAAAATTCACATAAACACAAAATAAGCCCAACTCAAGTTGCACTACTAATTATTATTAGAGTCCACTTGCAAAATTATTTACAAAATTTACATGGTTACACAATGCATGGCTTATTTTCTTAAAATTGCATTAAATCTCTCTTATGTAGCTCAAATGGTTACCTCCCGCCTCAGGAAGCAGGAGGTTGCGGGTTCGAGCCCCCATGGCCTAACCTTGGTGTGCCCTAAGGGTAGTAGGCTTATCCGTGAGAGTTTTACGCTGGGTATCCCGCAGTTTCCCGCACGTAAATTTAAAAAAAGGATATTGCACAATCATAACTCCAAATTAAATAACCAATTAATTTCTAAATTCTAAAATATATATTTCATTCATCTCATGCTTGTTATCATAAATGGAATTGCTTAATTTGAACTTATTTATTATAGATTAAATTTAAATCTTATAAATTGTTAGATTTTTATAAAAAATTTAGAGAAATGATAAAAACCTAACCATAAAAAGTTAACCCTCTGTGACTAAGAGTGCAACTTGGGTCGGTCCCGACCCATGCCAATGGCCCGACCAAAAAATATGAAACCTAGGTCTAATCGAGTCAAGGCTTGAGGCCAAGTGCAAGCTCAAAATTTAATGCCCTACTTAAATTTGGGTCTAGCTATAACCCAACTCAAAATCTGACCCAACCAAAATTGAATCCAAATCCGACCCAACTTTAATCCATTTCCATCCGAACCCAAAGTGGCATGTGTTGACTTGGCCCAAATTGTTTTTTTTTTACTAGCGATTTCTCATCAACGTATTTAGGTGTATAAACTAACATAAAAAATAATTTCAAAGAAAAAGATTTCTCACCTCATCTTCAAGAAACTTTTTTTATAAAATCTAGGGTGGCCATATAGACACCTGGGCTTTCTCCCAGCAGACAGCCGATTTCAAAAATTTGAGTGAAATTACCATCTTATCCATCAGTTTTTTAATTAGTTCGTTCGGACAGTGCCCCTTCCTAAACAAAAAAAAAAACTTACACTCGTTCGTGCATCGGTGCCTCTGATAGTTTACTTAAAGGACTAGAGTCCAGACAAGGAAATGTCGCTGATTCCCCTGAGGAAGACAATCATAATTGTAATACCCTGCTCCAGATTAGGCGAGGTTTAACTTAATTTTCCTGTTTAGCCGATTAATCTCGAAGATCTCGGCTAAGGCTTCAAGCGAAGCCCAAGTTTGACCCAATCCGAGCTCGTGAGCTCAGTGATCCAGCCCGTTCAGCTGGAGGGGTATTTTGGTAATTTACCGCTTTTAGATGTGATTTTATAAATTATATTGATGTGTGTATATTATTGGTGGATAATATTCTTCTTAATGAAGGATTTGTATTTATTATTTTAAAAGGGTTTAATTTTCAGAAAATGATATTTAAATATCGCCCGTCGGAACCCCGAAAGGGAGTTTTAATTATTTTAAATAATTTCGGGAAAGAGATAAATTTTGAAAATGGTATTTGGTGTTAGACCATTTTAAGAATGAACTAGATATTTCATTTCATTTCAAAATAAGATTTACAAATTGATTATTTTTACTTTTGTTTAAATAAGTAATTATGGGTAAAATATGATTTTTGTTTAAATCAAGGGTTTTTATTGAGAGATAAAATCTAAAATTTTTATGGTGACCTAGGTTTTCAAAACCCAACCCATCTGTAAGGTTGGATCAGGTTTTTGAGTTTTTAATTTATCACTTTTAGTCTTAAAATCAAATTTTCTTAAATAAAGACTTATCTGCAATTTGAAAATATCTGAGGGACTGATCTGCAAAAGCAGAGCAGCCTACACACGCCACACAGCGTGCACTGGCCGCTCGGCCCTTTTTCCGGCGGTGATGATCACCTCCCGTCGTCTTGTCCCATCGGATTCAGCCGATTTTCCGGCCAGAAAAACCTATAAATTGAAGCCCTCTTCGATCGGTTGATTCTGCATTTCTTCTCTCTCTACTCTCTGTTTATTTCCGTCCGAGAAAGTGGGAGATTTTCCAAAGACCCGAATTTCAGCCCAGGAACCTCAACAAAGGTATCCATTACATTCCTCTCTCAATTCCAACCGATTTAGAATCAAACAAAATCGAATTTGACTCCGTTTTCATTGAGAAAAATAAGTTTTAAGTTTTAAGGAAAACCATGGGTTTCATGTACCCGTGAGGATTTACCCTTAAATTCAGATAACCCAGCGAGCTTCTGAGCTCCAAACCTCTCCCTATGGAAAGAGGACTTCCAGAGGAGTCCATCAGACCAGACAGATGTGAAAAATGAATCTGGGAAGCCCTCCCTTTCTGGAATCGCATTTCACCGTTTTTCCGCCGTGACTGTCTGCTGTTGCAGACAGTTGGAGAAGACGACTCTCGGAAGGTCCGAGAGCCGATCTTCGGACGGTCCGAACCTTCAGACGGTTCGAGCCGTGACCCTCGGACGTTCCGAGCTTCACCCGAAGCCCAGTCCGACCGAGGCAAGCCAAGCCTCTTTCGGATGCACCGAGCCCAGCTCGGAAGGACCGACCCTCTTGGACGTTCCGAACCCTGTCTTCGGACGTTCCGAACCCTGTCTTCGGACGTTCCGAGGCTTCAGACCCACCGAGACTTTCTGTTTTCTATTTTTTCCTGTTTCGGATGGACTTCGGACGGTCCGAGACCCAGTCTTCGGACGATCCGAGGTCAGGCCCCAAGTTCCGAGGCCAGTAACTTAATCTAGTGTGGTTCGGATGATCCGACGGCACTGTACCCATGTTCCGAGGTGATGTTCCGAGGGACCCGTTTTTGAAATGATAAATGTTGTTTGATTACTGAGTGGTTTCAGATTTTGAACCCACTCATGTGCCTATACATGATGCACTATAGTAAGAGTGCTGTGATGATTATGATATTACGATGTTGATCGTATGTGTATGTAAGACTGCTTCCACTTACCTGAGCTATTTAACCAATATCGGCCATATGAGAGATGGTTTATGTTTACTGGACCATGGGCGGACCATGCTGTCGTCAGTTGCTGACTTGAGGGTGTCAGTGTCGGCTACGTTAAAGAGCCGGAGATGTACTTGCAAGGATGTGTTTTGACCGTGTCGGGACTTAATAATGGTCTTAGTGTAGTCGGCAGGCGTTACGGTGGATAATGGCAGTGATTGATAGTTTGATGATGTTATTATATTATTTGAGATTATGCTTACTATTATCAAGCATGTGATATTGAACTGTTGCTAACCTGTTTCATTATTTACTTAATGTGCATTGTTAATTATCCTTCACTGGGCTAGTTAGCTCACACCACTCACCTTTCAGGCGATGAACCCGAGGAGGAGGACCCTCTCTTTCAGGCTTAGGGCGATTAAGCTAAGGCAGTGTCTTGGGATTCCCCCGGAGAGGAATGCCTTGATCTTTTCTGTTGGTTCTTGGAACCGTTGTTTTTTATTAAGTACCGGATGTGGTACTTAATTTATTTGCCTTTTGAGATAATGTTTGGAATGATGAATCAATGGTTGATTTCTTATGCTTTGTATTAATCAATGATAGATTTGTTTTGAACATGTTATGTGTTAATGTTGTTATATCTTGGTTTTTGGGAAGCATATGGTACATGTTTGAGTCCACTTGACGGGCTAATGTGTAACCACTGGGCCTAACTGTTGATTCGGCCCAGAAAGAATGCTTGTGGTTCAGTTTATCTTAAAAAAAAAAAAAAATCAGTCACGTTCCGGGCCCACCGGTCGGATCGGGGCGTGACAATAATATTTCCTTAAGAAAAGAGGTATAATTTCCAAGATATGATTTGAATGGAGCGAGATTTGCAGTGAGTGATTCGAACTTGAATACTGATTTGGAAGACCAAAATGTGAAACTAGATACTGATTTGGAGGACCAATATGTGAAATCATATAGGAACTTGAATAATTTCTGATCTGTCGTCTCATTTGAAAGTGGAGATATTTCTGCTGTTCAAGTGTCATGATTGTATGCAGGTATATGTTTTCAACTGACATTTAGAATATCATCTTTGACTTTTCTGAAGAGATCACTTGCAAAAGCTAGTGTGAAAAGCTGTGAAGATCTTATGAATTTCCTTAAGAAATGAGGTAATTTCCAAGATTTGGTTTGAATAGAGTGGGTTTGTAGTGAGCGATTATTTGAGGGCTCCCCATTTAGACACCGCAAGTTCCTGCCAGCAGACACCGATTTTCGGTTTTTCCTCTGGAAATTACGATTCTGCCCCTTCCGCTCGAAATCGATCGCACGATTCTACAACGCCATTTCACGTCGATTGATCAATCTGAAGCGTATACGATCGATTGATCGAGCCGACAGTTCATTTTCGAATCGATCGATTAATCATAACACGAGATTCAATCGATCACATGGTTCCATGGGATCGTGCGATCGATTTTAACTGAAAGATCGACATTTTGATAGTCGACCTCTCCTCTCAAGATCGATCATACGATCCCAGTGATCAATCGATCGATTGTGAACTATTCAAAAATCGATCGCATGATCACATAGAATTGTGCGATCGATTTTAACTGAGAGGTCGACAGTTTGACAGTCGACCTCTCCTATCAAGATCGATCGCACGATTATATGAGATCGATCGATCGATTGTCTGTTTAGAGCAAGATCGATCGATCGATCACATAGAATCGTGCGATCAATCTTATCTGAGAGGTCGATAGTTTGACAATCGATCTCTCCTATCAAAATCGATCGCACGATTATATGGGATCGATCGATCGATTGTCTGTTTAGGCCAAAATCGATCGATCGATTTCTGTGATCGTGCGATCGATCACAAACTTATATATAAAATCGATCGATCTTTCCCCCTTTCTCTGCGATTGAAACCCTCGAAACCTAAACCATTTCTCTTCGTCTTCTCCAATTGATCGATCGACTCTTTTCTCTTCACCAAATCGACCTCACGATTCTCGAAATCGATTGATCGATCTTCCCTCTCCCCTCTACCAACCAATCGATTTTGCCCTCTCCTCTCTGGATACCCTTTCTCTTCGTCTTCTCCGATTTCTTCTTCTCGTCCCACATGGCATCCAAAGGGTCTACATCGAGAGGGAGAAAGACGAAGGTGTCGGCTTCATCTAGAGGGAAGAAAATGAAATTGACGGAGACACCACCTACAGAGACGGAGACCTTCGACCTGAACTACTTCAACTCTTTGGAAGCCGCCACATTCTACCGAGAGGGTTTGTACTCTCGGCCGATGATTTATAGTAAAATCATTGACCTAAGCTTTTTTTCTGCATTTGAATTAAGAATCCATGAGTATATTCGAAGACTTGGATGGAGAGTTTTTTGGGAATAAGAGAAGATTTTTACCCAAAATTAGTGAAGGAATTTTATGCAAATATGTCGGAAGACCGAGCGAGACACTTCATAAAATCCAAAGTTAGGGGGACAGAAATTGAAATTTCAACTTCGGCACTGAACAGAATGTTTCAGTTTCCAAGTACCACTATTTCGAAGTATGAAACCAAATTCATGGCCCACTGATGTTGTCGGATTCGTTCCCTCAGAGGCCATGACCCAATTGTGTGGGCAAAGTAATGGTGCCAAAGGAGATAAGCTCGGATTTATAGAGCTAACTCTAGAAGCCCGAATTGTATATTACATTATTAGGAAGAATATTTTACCTAGAAAAGGGCTTAGTAATCAGGTGCCGTATTTTAATAGTTTCCTGATATGGTGCATTTTGAATGGCAAGCAAATTGATATATCATTCATCATAATAAAGCACATGGTTGCATCTCGTAAGATTAGAAAATGTAGCCTTCCATATGGTTTATTTCTGTGTTACTTAGTTTCGACAAGAAGGAATTATCCTCCCCCCTGAAGAAAAAATAGCTATGAAGAAAACCAATATATTCGATGCGTCTACTTTGGGTAAGATGTGATTCAAACTCGACAATACACGTTAGGATTCCCAAAGTAGAACATGGTCATATTGAGTTTGAGGCACCGGAGGAGGAGGGTGACATACCTGAAGTTGGGGGGACAGAGGCGCCTGAAGTTAGGGGTGCAGAGGCACATGATACAGGAGTCAGTACCATGCTAATTCTTGACAGCATAGAAAAACTGAATGAAAAAATTGATGCGAAATTTGCCGAGATTGAAGGAAGGCTTATGGGCAGGCATGAAGGAATGGTTGATGAAAAACTAAGTGAGATGGAAGGAAGACTGATTGGAAGACTTGAGGGAATGGTTGACGATAAATTGGTTGAGATGGAAGGGATGATGAATGCCAAAATTGATAAGAAAAATGGTGAGTTGGTCGGAATGACGATGAGAAGGCTGAATAATTTGGAGAATCAAGTGGTAGATGTATTGAGAAACTCTGTTCTTTTATTGTAAAAGAAGGAGTAAATACACAACTTGGATGCGAGTTCGTCATCCGGGACCATCAGATGTATGATAGCTGAGAAGATGATAAATCAATCATGGGGGAGAGCCTCTTAGTCCATTGACACGAGTGAGGCTCACCCGACTGACATCCCACAGCCTTGTCCGACTGGCCCCATTCAGCCTCTTCCGTCTGGCCCCATTCATTCTTGTCAGACAAGCCCCACTCAGCCTCACCCTACAGGCCCCACTCTTCAGGTGCGTTCGACTGGCCCCAAGTAGAGTGTGACTGGGCATCGTCCATTGGCACCAGCACATCCTTCATCTGCACTAGCATCTCCTTCATCGGCACCAGCACCTCCTGATACTGCATCTGCCCCAGCTTCTACATCTGCCCCAGCTCCTGCCTCCGAATAGCCGTTGTATTTGAAATTTTTGTAATTTTGAAATTTTGATATTCATATGTAAATGTTGTAAATTTGAATGAATATAGTGAATGTTTTCTTTTTATGACATCGTTTGTCAATCTCGAATGAACATAGTGAATGGTTTTTTTTATGAACTATTTCGTCTATTCGGACAAAAATGGTGAATGATTTATTTATAAACAACTGAATGAACAAGGGACCCTTTGTCTGTCAGTAAATATGGGAGCATTGAATGGTCTGTCACTAAATATGGGACCCTTGAGTAGTCTGACACTAAATATGGGTTTCATGGATTGTCACTAAACATGGCACCTTTGAGCGGTGGTTTGTCCCTAAATATGGGACCTTAGAGTGGATTGTCGCTAAACATGGCACCTTTGAGTGATCAGTCAACAAGTATGGGACCTTAGAAATCAAATGACCTGGTTAAAGAAGAATTTTAACCATTAGTGAGGAAGTTTGTTGACTGACCAATCAAAGGTGTCATGTTTAGTGACAATCCACTCTAAGGTCCTATATTTAGGGACAAACCACTCAAAGGTCCCATGTTTAGCGACAAACCACTCTAAGTTCCATATTTAGTGAAAGCCCCACGCAAAGGTTCCGTATTTCGTAACAAACCACTCAATGCTGAATTTAAAATAACAATTGTTGTTTGAATACATACTTCAGTACATCGGAATTAAAATTAATACAACTTTTTGGAAATGAAATACATTCTTGCAACTGAATACATGAAAAAATAATAGACATCCATCACTGATTCTACCAACGCTGTAATTCGCCAAGATCTCTAAGATCACCAGAGGTATATATCGAATCGTCATAGAATGCATAAGAACCAGTCGGCTGTGGAAAAAAGAGTACGTGTTAGTATTTTTTACCTTATTCTATATGAATGAAATGTAAATATGTATCTTATGTAAAAGAAACTTATTTCGGATAATTGAGACAAACTCGTTGCTTGCGATTCAAGGTAATAATCATGAGGTTGAGACAAAGCATTTAAATCTACACTGCAGGATGCCTGTGCAGTACATCTATTCAGACATATTCTCTTCATATGACTAATATTTTTGCATAACACACATCTTCTTCCAGTCAATGGATTCTCTACAATTTCAAATGTAGAAGGATCTCGTCTTGTAGATGTTTAACCCTTTGAATTCTTTGAACCTGAATTACGTCCTCTACTGTACTGCATAATAGGTTGGCTGATATGCATCTCATCACTAGGCAAGATCTTGATATGATCTCGGAGCTCTTCTTGATCAAATGTAGACATGTTTCAATATTTTTTCTTAATGCCTTCCCAGTGAACATCTAATTCATCCACAAGTCGATTCATTTAAAGGTTCAAGTCGTCAAATGAAATCAAATCAATTATGTGAACACAAGGTAAGCTCATGGAAACTGTAAACTCATGTGTACAATTGGGTAAAACTGACCTGTTCATGAGCATAACATATTGCTTGTAAACCTCAGACAATGCAAATTGTGATACTCTGTCGTTCACTTCATCAAAGAAAAGAATCGAAACTAGTAAGAACAAACCTGATTTTTTCATCCTCCATTTGAATCTTGAAGTCTTGAAACTGATTTTCAGTTGCCTAGGATATCTTCCTTCGGATAACATATAGATCGCTAGTGGAGTTAACTATATATCAGTTTTAACACTGAATGTGTACCTTCAACCCTTGACGTTGCTGCATTTTGAAAATATAAATTCTAACCGATCCATGCCTTGACGAATTGCTTCTTATGTGGGATCCATGTCCTTCTAATATAATTCACTGCATCCGAATAATCGCGAAAATCTTGTTTCAATGCCTCAAACGCTTCATTAAATGCAACTTCGGATGGAGACTCGACCAAGTCATTCCATTGAGTCATAAATGCATTCCATTCTTCCACTTTTTTGAAGAGGGGCTTACAATGAAGCAAGAATATTTTTGTTGATGTGCCTAAATACACAATATATGTACAGTATTAGAGAACTATGAATCAATGACATTCTTCAACGCCAAATCTCTATCGATAAAAAAACTTGTCGATCATGATCGACCCCTAATACCTTCTTGAATATCTGTAACGCGCATACGTAATCTTCAAATTTTTCATTCCTCATAAATGCAAAGCATGAGTAGAAATTCTTGTTGAAACTTGTGATACCTAACTGATATTAAGCAATGGCATATGATATCTGTTGGTTTTGTAAGTGCAATGCCATGAGAAATACATTATTATAGCTCTTCGTAAGTACAACTAACAGTGGATGTGCAAAGAAAAGATAAGATAAATGACCTTAACTGTCATAGTTGAGAAAATATTGATAACCACCTTCTTGAAGATCTTCTAATAAGCCTTCAATTGAAGTACTACCTCTAAGTTGCTCTTTTCGAACCTGAAGACTAAAAATTGTACAAATCAGCAGTTGATACTCCAATCTCTAGATTCTCGTTTCGAAGGGTCGTCATAATTTGCCGGGGTTGTACATTGCTGTTATGTATTTCAATGATCATTCTCTTCTCTTCATCTGAAAAACACCTTGTAGTAGGATGACCTACTAATACGCTCGTGAGATCATGATTGTGCTCCACATATTTTATAGTCAACTTCATGACCCATCAACAATTTGTTTCCCTCTCACTTCAAATGGATAATCAACAAGGTGAGAATATGCTTTCTTCTTCCTCTCATCATCTTCCAAATTAACTGTGCTACGATATGTACCCCCTCTATCGCAACAAAAAATAATTACATTGCTTTTATTGCATGACCTCTTAATGGTAGCTACAAATCCTTGCGCAATGGAAACCTCCTTAACATGCTTCACTAAATCGTCACGACTTGAAAAACACCTCTCAACAAACTCATTGTCAACAATATCATTCTCAACAATCTCATCATTTTCAACAAATGTGGATAAAACTCCCTCACAATTCATACTACTGTGTAATGAGAAATTTTGAGAGTCTTGGGTTTGAGAAAGAGTTACCATTGATTCCGATTCGGAGATTGAGAGAGTAGCTTATGAGAGATACATTCAAATCAATATATGAGATTTGAGAGAGAATGTTCAAATAGTGGAGTGGTTTGTTTTGGAAAGGGGGTTTGGGGTTTAAGGGAAAATAGTTTGGAAAGGATTTTAAGAGAGAGGGGTTTGAATGAGAGGGGTGTATTTTGGGCTTTGAGGGAGAAGATTTCGAAATAGGGAAGGTTCTGAGAGAGAAGATTTCGAAATCGGGGAGGTTTTGAGGGAGTAGGGTTTCGAAAGGGGTGAGATGGAAAAGAAGAATGAAAGGGAAGAGCGGCACAATTGAACTTCTACTCAGTTTCGCGTGGAAGATCGATCGC
This sequence comes from Chimonanthus salicifolius, assembly GCA_013350335.1. Lineage (NCBI taxonomy): Eukaryota > Viridiplantae > Streptophyta > Magnoliopsida > Laurales > Calycanthaceae > Chimonanthus > Chimonanthus salicifolius. Next base: position 7,462,920 of record CM023539.1, read on the forward strand.
ACGATTCTATGTGATCGATCAATCGATCTTGCCCTAAACAGACAATCAATCGATCGATCCCATATAATCATGCGATCGATCTTGATAGGAGAGTTCGACTGTCTGACAGTCGACCTCTCAGATAAGATAGATTGCACGATTCTATGTGATCGATCGATTGATCTTGCCCTAAACAGACAATCGATCGATCGATCCCATATAATCGTGCGATCGATCTTGATAAGAGAGGTTGACTGTCAAACTGTCGACCTCTCAGTTAAAATCGATCGCACGATTCTATGTGATCGTGCAATTGATCTTTGAATAGGTCACAATCAATCGATTGATCACCGGAATCGTGCGATCGATCTTGAGAGGAGAGGTCGACTGTCAAAATGTCGATCTCTCAGTTAAAATCGATCGCACGATCCCATGGAACCGTGTGATCGATTGAATCTCGTGTTATAATCAATTGATCGATTTGAAAATAAACTGTCGGCTCGATCGATCGATCGTATACGCCTCAGATCGATCGATCGACGCGAAATGGCGTTGCAGAATCGTGCGATCTATTTCGAGCAGGAAGGGGCAGAATCATAATTTCCAGCGAGAAACCGAAAATCGATGTCTGCTGGCAAGGAACTTGCAGGTGTCTAAATGGGGAGCCTTATTTGAGATGGTAGACGTTAGTGTGAAAAGATGTGAAAATCTTACTAAGTACAAGAAGTTACTGATCGTTCGGAAACGATCGTTTGAGTACAAGAAGGTTCGTACTAACTGTTCGTTCGGACATTGCAGTCAAATGGCGGTTTTTAAAAAACTAAGGGGTAAAATGATAAATAACCATCCTAAAACTGAAATCGAATGTCTATGACTTCTTTTCTTACAAAAAGTACTGCAGTTGAACTGCAAGGACGTTGGCTGAGAAAGGAAGCTTACGTTGTAGTTTTTAATCTTTTAACAAAAGGGGAAAAAAAAAAATGTAATGTCATCATCATAAATAAATACAAATCACTGAATATAACATTATACAAACGTCATTCTTTTGTTTGTCATTAGATTTATCACTTTGATTTCATTGCATAGCTTTAAATATTGATAAGTAGGAGATTGATTAATTTTGATATAGGTGTAAATTTACATGCCTCTTTTAATGGACTAATAATTGGATAATAACGTATCAGCACATACAACCAATATGGCATAATATCGATCATTCTCAACTTTTTTTTTTAAAAAATACCCTTTCAACCATTTTTTGAGTTCAATCTTATGTTTAATGAGATTTTAAAAAGATTTGGAAGCAATTTCTTCAAATAAATTCTAAACTGTTTTCTTTCAAAATTTGACTATTTTGAGTTATTTTTATTAATTTTTTTAGATTTTTGCGCTACGATAATCTTCATTTTAAATTATTTTGTAAAAATAATTAACTAAATAAAATTGAATACATGAAATTGAAGGTAGAAATTTTAATGTGACAGATATAGTTTTTGATGTATCTATTTGATTTATTAATTTTTTTAATAATAAAAGCCAAGTTTTCTAAAATAATTCTCATTTTGAAATTTCTTGTGAATTTTTTTAATGAAATAATATACAAATATTTATGAAATTAAATGAAATATATTAATGTGATTTATATAATTTTAAGTGGTATATGCGATTTTTTTACTATTTCTATTTTTCACAAGATTCAAAATTTTTACGGTAAAAAATATATGAGTTGTAATAGAAGATACACATTACTATAAAATACAAGGAAACATTAAATATTGGTTTTTTATTTTCTAAAATTATTTTTGACAAGTCAGATAAAAAGAAAGAAATAAAAGAAATAGAAACCCTTTAATACCCTGACCCGAATTAAACGTAATTAGTTTAATAAATCCTTCTTATACCGGTTAGTCTCGAATATTACGGTTAGGACTTTATGAAAAGCCCAGGTATAGTCCAATCTGAGTTGAAAGCTCAGGGATCCAGCTCGTCTAAATGGAAAGGCAAAATGGTAATTTACCATTTATTGATATTATTTTATTATTTGTGTCATTATGTGATTATTATTGGATGATATTATTTTTCTTAATCAAAGATTCCTATTTCTGATTTCAGAATTATTTTATTTTCAGAAAATGATATTTAAAACTACCCGCCAAAATCCGAAAGGGAGAAATAAATATTTTTAAATGATTTTGGAAATGAAAACTTTTTTGAAACAAGCATATTATGTTAGACCATTTTAGTACGGTCTAGTTTATCCTTTCAAACCCCAAAAATGAAGATTTTAATTTATTTAGTTTAACACAAGTTAAATTAAATAAATAATGTTAAATTATGCATTTTATTTAAATCTATGATTTTTAGTGAATTTTAAATCTCTAAATTTTTATGGTGATTAGAGTTTTTAAAATCCAACATTTTTGTTACATTGAATTAAATTTATTAAACTTTAAAAGTATTATTTTTAATTAAAAATTGATTTTTATAAAAAATAGACCTATTTGCAAAAAACCAGAAATTTCAGAGAGGGACTTATTTGCAACCAAAGAGTAACTTCTGTCCGTTACTGTATCGGACGTCGGCACCCCTACATACAAATGCCCGATGGCCATCACCCATTACTCAACCTCTCTATATATGGCCTCTCCTCCCCAGCTGGTTTCACCCTCAGTCTCCATCTCTCTGTAGCCTGAAAAATCAGACCAAACTCCCTCTCCCTCTGCCTCTATTTTTCAAACTTTTGTTGACCGTAGCTTAAAGAGGAGGAATTTTCAAAAGCTTGGAATTTCAACCCATGAACTGAAGTGAAGGTAACTACTGTATTCCTTTTCAAATTTTAAATTATTTAGAATCAAGTGGAAGTAAATTTGACTGAGTTTTGAGTGAGTAAAATGAATTTCAAGTTTAAGGAAAAACCATGGATTTCTTGTGTCAGTTTGGCTTTGGTGTTAAAATCCGACGGCTTAATCAATGTTAAAACTTCAAACTACTCCTTAAGGTAAAAGCATTCATTGAGGAGTCCATCTGACCGGTTGAATGTGAAAATCGAATCCACAAAACCCACTGTTTTTTAATTCGTATTTCATGGTGTTGTTGCCCGTTACTGTCTGCCGTTGCAGACAGAGAAAGAAGACGACTTTCAGACAATCCGAAAGTTGTGCTTCAGACGATCCGAGCGACCCCCTTCGGATGGTCCGAAGTGACCCTTCGGACGTTCCGTGCTTTCGCTCGAAGTTCCGAAGTGGCCAGAGGCTAACTAGTTGCCCGCTTCTGCTCCAGGACATTCCGAGCCTTTTCGGAACGACCGAACCCCTCTCGGACGATTCGAACTTCCATCGGCATGATCCAATACACAGCGAGACCCACTGAGATCTGTTTTCTGTTTTTCGATTCGGAAGGACCTTCGGACGATCCGAGACCTAGACCTTCGGACAGTCCGAAGACAGACCCAAGTTCCGAAGTCTGTGGACTAGTTTTAAGCCGTGGTTCAGATAATCCAAAGCCACAGTACCTGGTTCCAAGGCATGTTCCGAAGAAACCCAGTTTTTTAATATAAAATCTTGATTGATTGATGATACATTTTTAAATGCTAAGTTTTAAATGTAATGTTTGTACCCATTTGATAATTTAAAATTTGTACTAACCATTCTTCTCTTATTATTATAGTGTATTACTATTATATTCACTTCCAGGCCGACACTATTTGTCGGGCACAGAGTGACTTAACTTCTAGGCCGACGCTATATCTGTTGGGCACTAAGTGACCTCGAAGCCTTACTCAACATGTTAATCTGGTCCTATTTAAAAGACAACACGAGAAGTGACCTGAGTATTTAGACCTAACTCAATACGTCAATCTGGTCATGCCCAGGAGAAAATATGAGATTTGGTCTGAGCACCTTATTATTATATATTGTGGATCATTATAACTTAAAATGTTTAGAAACTAAGTATGAGACTCAATTCCATTTACCTTGGAGATTTTTGGAAAAACAGTATGATTTTGAGATACTACTTGTATGTATTTATTTGAATGCTGTGTATGTTGACCTATTATTGATTGTACACGTTTTGCATGTTGAACAAAAACTACGATACCACACAATTTCGGTGAGGGGACTTAACTGTGCAGTAGATGTAATCAGGTTTAATGAGATAAATCTTGAGCAATAAGTGGTTTCAAATTTGATGAACCCACCCATGTGCCCGGACATGATACACTATTGTAAGAAGTGCTTATGATAATTGCAAATGTTTATGATGTTGATCATATAAGATATATAATACTGCTTCAACGTGCCATTGACCATTGAACCAATATCGGCCATGTGAGATGATTTACGTCTGCTGGGCCAGTTGTGTCGACAGTTGCTGACTTGAGAAGTATCAGTATCGACCATGTGAGGGCCGAAGATGTACTTGTAATGATGTATTTTAACAGTGTCGGGACTTAATACAATAGTCTCAGCGTAGCATTTAGGTGATACGATGGATGACAGCAGTAATAGATTGATTTTGATATTATTTTGACAAGCATGAGATATCATATTACAAATGTTGATTATTTAACTAACATGATTTTTCATTAGACTGCATTGTTATATTTCCTTCACTGAGTTAGTTAGCTCACACCACTCACATTTAGGAGATGTATCCGAAGAGGAGAACCCTCCGTATGAAGCTTACAATCGATAAACTGCTGCAGTTGCCTTGGGATACCTACTGAGAGAAATTCCGCTATCTTTGTCTTTTGGTTCCTGAACCATTTATTTATATAAAGTACCGTGTGTAGTACTTAGTTTGCGTTGATATCATATATTAAACTGCTATATGTTCCGTAGCTACTCTGATTGTGTTGTAATAATAATTCGCTAGATGGAAATTATGTATTTGTGTTTGTAGTTTGGATAGACTTATGGTATGTATTGAGTCCACATATTGAGATCATTTGTGACCTTTGGACTTAACCGTTGATCCAGTCCAGTTAGAATTCTTGAATTTAGTTTAAAAAAAAAAAAATCAGTGACATTCCAGACTCACTTTTCAGATCGGGGCGTGACAAACTCAATACTTGGGGGAAGGGGGAAGATGTTCCTTTCAAAGGATGTCTCTCCCACGTGTTATTTTGACCATAAAATAATTATGCGCTTGCTAATTTGATTTGAACTCTCTTTTCTCCTTTATGATTTAACTAGTGAAAGAAGATACTCTGCAAGTAGCCTGGTGCCCTCAAATTAATCATTATAAATCCTCCAAACACCCTTGATATAATAACTATAAACCCACAAAAGATATCCAATATATCCTTAGAAAAAAGACACACATACTGGAGAAATAATAATAATTTTTTTATTCTATACCAGGGGTTAAAATATCAGTATCCGCCACAAAATCTCTCTTATTTTTTTAAAATTAAAACCACCGATATTAGACGATATATGTCGGATATTGCCTGATTAAGCAAAATATCGGACGATACGATACGATATTAAAACCCCTAATCTAGGCATTTCCTGTATTAGAGATTGATGATTACCATCAAACAATGTGCTTAGAGCTTGCTTTTCTTTTTATGACAGTTCCAAAACCCCCACCTCTTTGAGTGCATCAAATAAAACTTCGAATGCACACAACCCCTTGTACATCAGGTGGCAATGGGATTCGAACCTCTGGATTTAGAACTTGTCTCTTACACAAAAACAAATTTTGGGCCAAAGAAAACATAACACATCTCATTCTCATGTTATAAATGTGACCAAAGAAACACAATAAGCTACTGTTATGAATGAAATGAACATAAAAAGAATTTTCCGATGCATTTTAAGTGGGAATTTTTTTCTTGAAAAAAATAAATAAAAAGACATCTATCTCCCTTAGAGAGGAGAATTTTTCTTTTAACTTGCTGAGCTGAGGCCTCTCCCAAGTAAATAACTATAGCTATAACAAGTGGGAAAACCTTCCTACGCCACCCTTACCACCCTGGGTTGGTTTTGGTTGGTGACTTTCTGGTGTAACGCGAATTGGGATATGATGATTCACTCAAGGGCATGTTTGTGTTTTCCATCCTAATTAGATTTTTCAATGAAAATTAGCTCCTACACAAAAAAATGTTCTTACAAAAAATAAAATGATTTTCCAACCCACCTTTCTATTTTATGATGTTTACTAAAAATTAGAATTTTCAATAAAAATCAAAACTAATACAAAAGAAAAGAACAGATTTTACCTACATGAGTGTAGCTCAACTGGTTGTCTCCCACCTCGTAAAGTGGGAGGTTGCGGGTTCGAGACCCCATGGCCTAACCTTTGTGTGCCTTAAGGATAGTGGACTTACCAATGGAGGATATACACTAGGGTATCCCGCAGTTTTCCACATGTAACTTTTTAAAAAAAAAAGATTTTCCCATCTAAAAGATCATTTTCAAGGAAACCACTTTTCTGTGAAGGAGAGTAGGAAAGTTGATTTTCCTCCACTTTCTAATGAGTGCAAACATACAAGCATGCCCTATACAAAAAACATCACAATTCTAGAAAGAAAAACAAACTTTATTCTCTCCAATGTTTTAATTTATACTAAATAAACAAATAATTCAATGTAAGGTGAGGTGAGGTCTACCAAACGAATTGGCTTTCTGATAACCAACCTGAGAAGCAGGAACTCGGTACAATTCAAGCATTGAGAATTGAGACACATCACATGAGAGATCTAACTAAATATATCAAAATGTAAATCATCTAAATATATCTCAAAATTTTCGCAAAGTTTCAATTATGCATCATATATCATTCAAGTCAGCAGTATCAATCAAGCATCTTAGACAAACATAAGAGGTCCTATCTCACTTCTAAATCTGTCAAAGAGTACATAAATAATTATTGAAATAGGGACACCGTATTTTTTATAATAAGAAACACCAATGTATCTTTTCTTTTTTAAAGACTGCAGAAATGATGAGAAGTAAACATAGAGACAGATTCTGTATCTCTTGTTATAAAAAAGACTTAAGTGTCTCCAAAATGTAAATTTCACATGAAATGTTGCATTGCCAGCACCCCATTCAGTCAGTGTTGCAGCCTTACTGATAAGCTGACAGACTAATAATTTTCTTTCAATATGAAAAGAAAAATATTGATAACAACAAAAACCATGAGAAGTCCACAATAGAGAAAACAAGAAGTGATTGCAACAACTGACATTACCGGAAACTGTGTTTTGTTTGCCTTAGTAAATTCAATCAAAATGCAATGCATGAATTTCTTCTTAAAACAAAGAGAGATTTACAGCAATTCTTATCAAAAAGTTAATTCTTGGAAATGATCAAAAGTTGTTTAAATGTATGAGTCAAGTTCTCTGAAAACCCTAAAAAATTGTTCAGATGCAATTTATTTACAATTGATTAAAAAATATTTTGAACACTTTTAGCATTAAAAACTTCGACAAGTCTTTTTTGTTTAAGCTATTATATTTATAATTTTGAGTGTTAAAACATTTCATTCAAAATTCTTTCACCAAAGTTATCCTATTTGGAGCCCATCTATGGTGATTGTAGTAGATTTGCTTAAAGGATTGTTCTTAAATTTGAGAACATAAAGAATTACTTTGGTTTGAGCAATGAAGCCATTTTTTAAGCTCATAAATCTAAAGCATCTAAACTTATTTTAACAAGATCATGCACAATGACATTTCAAAAAACCAAGATCAGGGGTGCAAATATCAGCCGATATATCGGCCATATCATATCGGCCGTTTTTTTTTAAAAAAAAAGAGGAGAGAGAATAATATCGGCCAATACCGAATTTTGCACCCCTGACCAAGATCATGCTCATTTGAACAGGATAATATACTTTTGGCATTTTAATGCAATACATATAACATATTTGAGGAGCTGGATCGAACCAAATGAAAGAGAAATTTCCATTCATATAATATATTAAAATATGGTAAATATTGATATATTAACATGTTTACTTTAAAAATAATTTATTTTTGAAATATAATTTCATAGTCAATGATCCCAAAGTCACAGTAGATGTTCATAAATAAAATTCTAGTTAGAAATCTTATGCTACACATCACTACAATCCCTTCGTATCTTCTCCACATTGGAGCCATAGCAGAGGGGAGACTTCTGCATAAACAGAATTTCTGTTCTCAACTCTATAAGCACCCTACTTCAAATTATTCAGATTTTTTGAAGAAATTTTAAAAAAATATTTGGTAGATAGTCATGTACTGGCTGTTATCAACCTATATAATACCATATTAACCCCAGCCCAAGATTTGAAATCCTGATCCCTTCTATTAATAGCTTGACCTCTGTTGATGTTCAAATTGTAAGTTAGAAACCATTTTGCAATCACTGATTTTAAAATTCATCTAATTTAGATTAAAGGGAGTCTGTACACTTAGAATTGGATGCTGACAAAGAAATACAAGACTATCATACACTTGAGATCCATATTCATGCATTAGGAGCAGACTTCCCTCCCAACACCTTAAAGGGGAAGGGTGAATTCACACAAGAGATTGAAAAAAAATTGATGTGGTTTCCGTACCTAGGCATATGAGCTTCCCAAGACCACGAGAGTCAAACTTGCTGAATTTCACTGGATAGAAATTCAGATTTTGTGTTTCTTTCTTTCATGCTATTTGTTTTCACTACATGTGTGGTGCACTTTCCCAAAATTTTCTGGTTCATCTCAAACATGAATCTCATGCCCCTGATCTGCACGCAAGTATATACCATTTTAAAAAAAAAAAAACCTATTTATTCAATATTAACAAGAAAAACATCCCAAAATGTGAACATGAATTTAGGGTCCAGGTATGAGAGAGACCTAGCTACAACATTAGCAGCCTAGATACCAAAAGATACATCAAAATAAAACAGCTTTAGTTTAGCACTGCATAATACTTATAAAAAACTTTGTGGTCAGCTTTATATGCAGATATAGAGATTTGAATCCTATCAGCTTACAATAAAAACTAATGGTTTCACACAGATAACAGTGTATAATGTTGAAGAAACACAACAAGCATTCATACAAAGTGTAAGAGGCGAATTGAATCATCTTTCAAAGTAACATGCCAGTGTTCTATGCATGTGCAAGAACCAAGTCATTCAAATGATGCCATCTTTCCTTATTTGCCCAACACCTGGAAAATTTGTATAGAAAAACTAACATTTGCTTTCACATTACACTTTTCATACCAATTGCCTCTTCAGCCAAAGAATCAGCACTAACATTAGCAGACCTAGGCACGTGTTGAATTTTGAATCAATTCATTAACTACTATTATCTGCATGACCTTTTTTTTTGAAAGACGTCTGCCGGACCTTTTCTACGCACGAGTAAATGCACATCAGTTTCTGCTTCTAGAAATGAACAAGTATGCATGCATAAGTGACCATGAACCACTCATTTATTCTTCATGCTATCTTTGCTGGCCAAGTCAGACCAAGTTGACTCAGTTGATGTCAGTACCAATCACCCGAGTAGCCCAAGTTGCAACTGAAATGACCTAGTCCTATCATTAAGGTGTGAATCCCATGTGGAACTGACTTGATGTTCGAGTCAACTCAGACTAGGCCAAATTTTTAAACCTTGAGCATGCCACCAATCCAATAGCACATACAAAAGTGGATCAATTCCTACACTGACTATCTGAGCTCTTGATCTTATGCACCAAGAAATGAATACACTAGGACCCAAAAACAAATTGAGATAGGAAAATGCTCTATATGCAACTTTTAACCTATATGGACTGTTGATGTGTTCTTTCTAGACCATCTATTAGCTAGCCAGTTGATTGAAAAATTAGAACCATCCAATTTGCCTCCAGCATATTGACACCCTATGAAGAAACATGCTGACCAAGGAATTTATTTTTTGAAATGATGTTTACCAAGGAATTTTCCTCCAGCATTTTTTGCAAGCCCAAGAAGAAACTGTCAAAAATATCATATAACATGCAGAATAGATATTGGCCATGGCATATAAATAGTTCTTATTATACTTATTTACTAGTTTTTTTTTTTAGTTACCGAAGGTGTCCAGGTGTCTCGCCTAACTAATCCTTTAGGACATGTGCATACCTCCTTATACACACATGCCAGGTTCTAGCGGTGGGACCTTAATCTGTACATATCCCATGAAGAGTGGCCCTTCATTGGAGTTACCAGGGATTGAATCCAAAACCTCAATCCTGAAGTTTTGTGTCTCAACAACTAGGCCAACCCCTTGGGGTTACTTATTTAGTTCTTTTGAAATGGATAATTTGGAATTGTATGTTGGATGTCAAATCCAGAAATGAGGTCTGGACCCTTCTTTTTGAGAAGTGATACCCTTGTACATGGAAACATGTAGCATAAGACTTGGGAGTAAATAAAAAAATACAGGTAAAAAATCACACTGAAACAAGCCTATGATGCCCAGATACGGACACAGGAGCAGGCACCAGGTTTTACTAGAATCGACATTTCAGACATAGAAAGGATGTGGGCTAAAAGTGGCCCACCTGTAGCCCCAAATCCTGGGCAACAGCTGGATTGGGTTACTCCTTCAGGTAGATTCAAGCTTAATTTTGATGACAGTTCCAATTTGGAATGAATGTTGCTGGTTTTGGTGGTGTATAAGAAATTCAGAGTATCCGGAAATATTTTCAGTATTCTGGAACCATAGATGGTTGTTTCACGAATGAAGTGGAGTTATATGCACTGTGGGTGAGGATTAAGGAGCAGAATCAGAGAGTTTCTGCTGGCGATATCGTTGAAGGGGACTCCTCTGTGATCCAATGGGCCAAAGGTGCAGTCAGTCCTTGGTGTCTTTTGGATAAGGTGGAATTTATCAGGAAAGTAATTAAGCAGAAACACTTCCACATTTCTCATGTCCATAGATCTGCTAATCAAAGGGAAGATTCCTTAGCTAAAGAGGGTTTATTCATGGGTACAGGATAACATTTTCTTCTTTGCGATGTAATTTGCTTGATTGTCCTTTGTCCAAGGGCAGGTATTTTTCCTGTTTCTGTTTCTAGTCTGCAGACCTTTGCCACTGCTGCTCTTGTGGCTGTGTTCTTTATTTGATAAATAGTAACCCTTTTCTAAAGCAAAAAATCTAAAGTCCCTGAAGTCCGTTTCACCAGTGTTACAGGGTCACCTTCCAAAATACATAAAAATAACCTTTATCCATGGCAACACCCTCTTAAGAGAGCTTTGACCTCCTCATTATAATCTATACTAGATGCGGTTTCAGAATAGGAGAAAATTATAAAAATTTCAAACCTTCTTCTTTCAGGGTTTAACAAAAAAAAAAAAGGAAGAAAAGAAGAGGGCAGACCTATTAACTTTCCACCAAAACTACTTACCAAGAGCTACAAACCTGTAACATTCTTACCTACCTTTTCTTGCAAGGTTTATATCACTTTATCTGATTCTAAAGAAGAGAAATACTTCAATTGAACCTCCTACTTTACTATGTAATCAAGGATGATCACTAGATAAGACATCACATTATAGCATCAGTATTTGAGATCATTAACATAAAAGAAGAGGCCAAACTCTCTTATTACAGTAGCAGTTCATTACAAAAAAGAGGCAAATATCATTTCACTTAGGTGTCACATGTTGCAACATTCTCTCTTCCACTCTACAATGTAAGAGTTCAAGTCTATGACTTTGTTCATCACCTAGTCTAGGCAAGAGCTACTCAACTTTATGAAACTAAGGAGAGTTTCTCAGATCATTCTCATCCATCAACGTTCAACAAGGAAGAGAAATCATAGATAAAGACACTGACAGAAGCATGCCATACTCTTTAGTTTATCTCTGAATCCAAAATAAAAAGGCATGCCATAGAGCAATAAATAAAATGATCTCCAATGAAGGTCAAGTGTCATCAAAGGAGAGATATTGTCCCCATGACATATAACCGTTCACTTTCTTAATAGAGACATAGAACTAAAGAGTGAGGAAGCATAATGGGGGGAGATTGATTGTTGAGGGGGACTTTGTCAATGATATTGCATGGGCATCAGGGAGTAAGAAGCCTATGTAAAGGTATGGGAGAACATGAGGGATATTAGACAACCTTTCTAGACGTAAGAAAATTTCTTTATGTAAGAAGGTTGGCCAATGCAGTTATGGATTTCATGGCAAAAACAAGTGGATAGACATTCTTCCTTTTTCTCCTCATTGAAAGTAGCTTGTTCCTCCTCTTTTTTTAAGGGCGTAAGAATCAGCATATATCTCTTATACCATCACTTTCTGTGATGTTACAAAGAATTTACTTGTTACTTTTTCAAAAGAAATTAGAGGGTAGCTTTCTATCGGAAGTCAATAAAATTAGAGGAGAAAAAGCCATACCTCAATCAAACAACTTGAAGTAAGATTAAAATGCTGGCCAGTAGCTACCTCCTTGCTGTTAACTGCGATGGAACACTTGCCAAGGTTCTTTAAATAGAAAGATCCATCATCTTCCATCTTTATAATTGCCTGTACATGGAAGGGTCTCATCAAATGGCAATAGATGATTTTTTGGAAAATGTAATAGATGATAGTCAGTGTGTAAAAATGTCTATTCTTATTTAGAATGGGAAAAATGTTCTGGTGAATTTGGTCCATTCATGAAAGAAATAATCAACAAATAACAACGCCACATGTGTAACACACTTGGATACACCACAATTTCCATATTTTAGTGGAACATATACCCGCCAAATTCCAAATCATCCAGGAATTAGATGAATAGCAATGCCAGAAAGGTTCAGCCATTTGGATGCACCGGAAATTCCCATATTCTAGTGCCCTGAACATCATATGGGAATTAAAGGGAAAGAAACAAAGATAAAGGTTTACCTCTTTCCCCTCAAATCAGAATCCATTTTGTTAATAAACACCCATCCACATCACAGTTATCCTCAGACCAGCAACCATTTTCTTAATCAATACAAATCAAAATTGCAGTACCCTCAGATCAGCATCTACTTGCTAATAGAAACCCAACAACATCGCTTGCATGTGCACATGCTAATCATCCAGGAATTAGAAGGGAAGGAACAAAGATATAGGTTTACTTCTTTCCCCTCAAATCAGCATACATTTTGTTAATAAATACCCACCCATTCTGTTCATAAACACCCACCCACATCAGAGTTACAAGGTGCTTTTGTGCGTATGCCCTTTCAACACTCCTAATTATCTGGGAATTAGAAGGGGAAGGAGCAAAGATAAAGGTTTATCTTTGGGAAGGAGATCAACTTTAATTGAAGCAACACTATCCAACATATCCATTTATTATATGTCCACCTAGAGTAAGGAATTTATCATTGGGAGGCAGCTTGACCCTCAAGTCAATCTAGGTAAATCTTCCAGCATATTGTATGTCCCCATTTGAGATGCTGAAGGGGTCGTCAAGAAATTGGAGAAATAACAGAGAAATTTCCTTTGGGATGTCAAAGGCGAAAGAAGAAGATTCGTTTAGTAAGTTGGAGGAGGTGATGAAACCCGGGGAGGAAAGGGGTTTAGGCATTGCTAGATTAGAGGATAGGAATCATGCCTTGTTATCTAAGTGGCCTCGAAGATTTGACAGGGAGGACGCTCTATGAAGGAAAATTTTGAATGCTAGATATGGAGTTGAGGGTCCAGGAGGTTGCAAAATAGAAAAGCAGAAAGGGAGGGTTGAGCAGTGGCTAGGGCATTTTGTAGGTTTAGTAGTAGTGGAGGAAGGGTGAGGGGGGTGTTTGACAATGGCAATAGATTTTTGGTGGGCAAGGCAATGAAGATGTTGTCATAGAGTGAATTAATGGTTGGAGAGAGATTGCTTAAGGATGTTTTCCACGTTTTTTAGGGCAACTGAGAATAAAAACGCTATGGTCACCAAGTACTATAAGGTGATAGGAGGGAGAGTGGAGTGCTTAGTTGTGTTTAGAAGGGGATTGGGAGATTATGAGAACAGTTTATTTGATTCGTTCATCATTGTCAAAGATGAGGACCAAAGAAACTGGAATGGTGACTCGTCGGGACTATTCTTAATCAGAGCAATATTAAAGTAGTTTGTGCATTGGGTTCAGCAGCCAGACCCCAATGTTCTTTAGTTTGTAATAGCTTGGCTCCTCCATGTGTACAGATTTTTCCAAGGCTGAAATAATGGGTAAGAAGTGCTTCAGAGTAATTTGAAGAGGGGTAAGACCCTACCAGTTGGGGATTCTTTGAAATACACCTTATGTAGTTTAGACAGGACTCTATAGACCATTTTTTGTGCAAGTGTCAATTCTCCCATACGATTTGGGACCTTATGTGGTCTTGGATTCAATCCCTGGTAACTCCAATGATGGGTCACTCTCCGTGGGATATGTACAGGTCCCACCGCTTGAACCCGGCATGCGTGTGTAGAGAGGCGTGCACATACCTCGAAGGACTAGTCAGGCGAGACACCTGAACACCCTCGGTCATCAAAAAAAATAAAAAAATTGGGACTTCTTTTTAGGTTTAATGGGTTGTGTGTGGGTTTTTAATGGCATTATTGAGAGGTTGATGAAGGAGTGGTGCAAGGGTCCTTTTAAAAGAAAACGGAAGTGGCAATAAGTCTCATACCCTTTTTTTTTTTTTGGTTGTGTCGGCATGGAAGGAGGGGAATCAATGATTTTTTTAGGGGGAAGTTTGTGGTAGTAGGGGAAGGTACTAGAGGAGAGAGATAGCATATTGGTTAATGTTGTGCAAAGATTCTGAGGGATGTCCCATCTCTGATTTCATTTGTTCATGGAATGGGTTCTTGAAGGACTAGCATGTTGGTTAATGTTGTAAAAAGATTTTGATGCATGTTCCATGTTTAATTTCATTGATTCATGGGATGGGTGTATGAGGGAAAAGGTGTGTATTGGGGTGTTGAGTTGGGGAGGGGGAGGAGCATTAAAGGAGGCGGTATGGGTTAAATCACAACTCAAAATTTTCAAGTTTAATGTAAACAGAGCAGCTAAGGGCAAACTAGGGCCAGCTAGTACTGGGGGGCTTGGGGGTGGCTTCCTAATGATAGACAGGATATTTCTTATTCTTCCCAATCAGTGGAGATCAAGAATTCAAATTTATGAGGCACAACTCATGGGAATCAGGAGGGCTCTTCTACTATGGTGAGGCTATGGTTCAGGTAACATAATTATTGAAGGGGACTCTATAATGGTTTAGCTTGGGCAAGCGGTAGGGAAAGACCCCTTGGAGATTGGTTCATATAGTTAGGGGCATTAGGAAGGTGTGTAGAGAGAGAGAGAGAGAGAGAGAGAGAGAGAGTAGTTCACTTTAGACAAATAAAAGGTCTGCTAATAGTGTGGTAGACTTTTTGGCAAAGCTAGATTTGAGAGACGTGAGGTCCTTTGTGAAGTGTTTGTAATTGGATTTATGGGGTTCATGGTTTTGTTTTGTATCTTGGGTATTTCTTTTATTTGTTTTTGGCTTATTTCTTTTACATGCTTGTGTATAGTCCTGTCATGTCGAGCTTTTAACTATTTTCCTTGTATTCTTCTTTTTTAAGATATTTTTATTGTTCTGGGCTAAAAAAAGGTCCTTTTTTTTAAGTGCCCAAAAGGGTGGCAAAGAATTTGAATAAGATTCAAAGGAATTTTGTTTGGGAAAGAGGGAAGAGAGGGAGGAGAGAGAGAGAGAGAGAGAGAGAGAGAGAGAGAGAGAGAGAGAGAGAGAGAGAGAAGGGGGGGGGGGGGGGGGGGGGGGGGGGGGAGGGGGGTAGGAGGAAAATGCCGTGGATTACGGCTTGCCAATTTGACTTAAAAAATCAATCTCTCCTATGCAGAAGGTTGTCGAAATTTAGTCAGGAGGTTAACTCTTTGTGGAGAAGACTGTCAGTAGCTCTCCATGGGGTCTAGGGGATTGGGGATTGTGTTCTTATTAAAAAAGTTGAAAAGGAGGCATCAAGGGTGGTCAAGGCAACATATAAAGCAAGTTTAAGCACACAAGGAGTAGGTAAGGTTTACAAGGAACGCCTTAGGTTTTTAGTGGGTATTAGCAAAAGGTTTCTTCTAGGAGTCCACATGGGTGGGAGAAAGAATGTTGAAAGAAGCTTTCTTGAGAATTTATAGGATTTTAAGAGATGGAAGAGTTACGATAGGTCATTGTTTTGAGGTGCATAGGGATCAATAATATGGGTGGTTGCATTGAGAAAGGCAGTTAGGGAGCCTCAGATTGTGGAATGAGAAATTTTGCTACAAACCTGGAAGGTGTAATAGGGTGCTCAGAGGAGGAAGACAATAGGGTAGGGGTAGGCCATTCTTTCGGGTTGTTTCGGATGAAGTCTTGTATTAAGGTAGTTAGGAGAGAAAATGGGCTGGATCCATTAGCAAGACATGCTTGGAAAGGAAAGGCACCGCTAGCAGTTCAAGTTTTTAGTTGGGTGGTGATTAAGGGTAAGGAACTAACTAAATGTAATTTAAGGAGAGAAGAAATTATTCCCATAGAAAGAGTGGTTAGTTGTGTTCTATGTGATAGTGGAGAGGATAGATCGTTTATTTTGTAAATGCCTGCCTGTTCACTAGGAGGATGTGATTTTGAGTGTTAGAGTTGACGAGTATCTTTTTTTACTTTTCATAATACTTTTAATAGGAGCGTTGGAGGCTTGGGAAGGGGGTCCTTTTAATGTAGGGAAAGAGGCGTGGGATATTATCTAAAGGTTGATCTTATGGTTTATATGGAAGGAAAGAAATACTACGATTTTTTAAGGTGGTCAAAACTCACAAGAGGAAGTTTTTTGAAAAGGTGAAATTAAGGGTGTTTAGTCAGTTGGTAGTAGTTGGTAAGGAGTTTGCGGGGATCTCCAGTTCAAATATGAGGTGTTGGGACTTGAGAGGGAGGGAGTGAGAGAGGGACGGGGGAGGGGTGTTGGGGTTGGGGTGGGGTTAATGTTCCAAGGAAATTAGAATTGTTAAGGAATGGAAGCCATAGGTTATTTAATGTAGCTCTGGCAGAGGGTAGTAGGACTAAACTACATGAGGAGGGGGGAGTAACAAAGCTGATCTTTTTGGCTCCCATCGGGGTCAAAGAAGAGATTGTAAATGGCATAACTCGAGTTAAAGGTAAAAAAGAAACCCATGAAAGATGATCTCTATCTTCAAAGGAAATCGGAAAGAGATGGTCAAGGAGGGACATCACATTCAAGCATGACAAGAGATCAGAAGATGGTATTTTAGACTTTTAAGCTAAAGCAGGAGTTGAAAGAGTTGATCATTTTCTGCACTTCTTTTGATTTTATTATGAGATGTATTAGTTTGCTTTGTTTTCTCTTGTATGTGGATGACATTGAACAACTTTATACTTCTTTTTTTTTTTGGATAAATAAATTATTTATAGTCACCATTTCAAAATAATAACAATAAATGTTTACCTCTTTCACCTCAGATCAGCATCCATTTTGTTAATAAATATCCATCCACATCGTAATTACAAGGTGTTTTTGTGTGTTTGTGTGCACACATGAGTGCCTTGTTTAAAAACAAAGGGTTTTTTGTTCAAACAATTAAAAAAAATTGAGTTCTATTCTCAGCATATGTACAAGTGGGGATTAGTAGTGGTTGGTGGTAGCAGTAAGATGGAGAAGAAAAAGTAGTTGTCTTCATCAACTAAAATTATCTAAATGTCTCATATTTTATATCGGATAAAATGAATGGATCAAGAGGTAGAACAAAGATTACCTATGATAGAAACATAAACTAGAAGTAACATCAGTGAAAAGAAAAAAGAAAACAGATTACAGACATAAGACTATTAGAACAACCAAAAACAATCAAAGGATGACCCAAGATGCCCACAGCCACATAGAAGGAAGTCCTACATATCAGTACCCAGAGTTCAGGTTCTAAAAGCAAAGATTGTCAAGGAACTTATCATGAAGAATGTGACATGCGCACAAGTCATTTGAAAATTCTACCATTTTTTCTACTAAAAGGACCCAGAGTATTGCATAATGTAGCATCCACTATAACACACTACCCTTTATCAAAAGTAAAAAAATACCGAGACAATACCGAGAAATTTTGAAACCATAAAACCACAGGGAAAAGTAACACAAAACCACCTAGAGTTTATCATTAGAATATACAACTATATGTTTACTTAATGATTAAGACATAGTTCCAAAACCATATTACCTGTCGCCGAGATATTTTATTAGCACGTCCTTCTCTTCCCAAGTCAATGTCAACATGCACATCTTCTGTTGCTCTCCCAAGTGACACCTACATGGACAAATTTCCAATGTAATAAAAAGAACAAGAACATAATGATAACATAAAGATGATACAGTGGGGAAAAAATCTTTAGTTGAGTCCAACTTGGTGAATCAAATGAATCCATGGGTCCAACTATATGTTTGATCAGTTAGGGTCCAAGACAAGGAGAAATCGGTGGTATTTAAGCATACTGAGAGACATAGGCCGATGATGGAAGGCAATCGATTAAATGATCTAATTGAATCGTTTAATTCTAAAGGGACCACAAGGAGAAATATTAAGAAGGGAGAATGTTGAAGCTATGTTTCAATGGCTTTCAAAAGGATGTGGATCTAAAAAGAAACTCAGAAAAGGAGGGAGAACTAAGGGTTAGTTTTAGGGGCTTTGCCCCTGTTAGGTAATAGTATCCAATAGATAGTTTTTCTTTTTTTCTTCATTTTGTCCTCTTTTTCTATTTATTTTCAATAAAATTCCGTCCCTGTTCAAAAAAAATGAATCCAAGGGTTATAATCTTTAGATGATACTAGCAAAACAACAAACAAACCAACAAACTAACTAACTAACTAACTACATATATATATATATATATATATATATATATATAGAGAGAGAGAGAGAGAGAGAGAGAGAGAGATCCAAAAAGAACATAGAACAACTGTACTGTTCCATCTTTCAAAAAAAAAACTGTACTGTTGTGATGATAATATTAGAATAAGAAACTCCAAATTTCATTAATTCATTTGCTAAAGGTTGTGCTACATTGGCACAGAAAAAGGGGAGGTAGTGGAGAAAATTCTTTCCCCCTCCCTCCAAACATAATAATAATGATGATGACAACAACAATAAACCAAAAGGAAAGGCGAAAAAGCATCAAGGAAACATTCTAAATTACAAGTACCAGGTACCAAAAGAAATGTGATTAAGGTAAATATTAGGTTTTGACATTCAAAATGGTGCTAAGCTATATTGCAAACTATTTCAAGATGTGATACACTCATGTCTGACAATTATAGACATTCGCACCCCTATTAGACACTCATAATCATTCTTAATGAAATCTTCTAGTACTTTTTAACATTGTTTTCCAAGATAACTAAAATACTACACAACCATTCCCCTCTTAAAACTTAAATAAAATATCAGTATGAATATAGTGTTGTGTCCTCAGAAGCACCGATACGGGTACGAGTATCGGATACGACACGTATCCGATATGGGGATACGGCAAATTTTGAAAAACTAGATACGGATGCGACGGGATACGCCGAATTAAAAAATTATTATTATTATTATTATTATCATATATATCAACAAAATAACTTCAGACATTTACAAAGAATATCATATATTCTACTATGAGATAAAAATTATTAGAAAATTATATTTTTCTATTTATAATGAATACAATATAGATATATATTAGTATTACAAAAGATATATATTAGTAAAGATTACAAAAGATATATATTATAAAGATTAGACTATTAACAATTTAGTATTATGAAAAGATATATATAATATGTTTAAAAAATATTTACAATATTACAGTATATAATGTGAATGATTATTGAGGTTAAAAAAATAATACTGAAAAGATATATATTTTTTCATCTTTTCTCCCTTGCTGCCGTATCCCGTGCCGTGTTCCGCTTCCCGTGTCACGTGTCCCGACGTGTCTGCTGCCGTCTCCGTGACGTATCCATATTTAAAAAATGTTTTATTTAATTAGATACTTATCCGAGCCGTGTCCGTGTCGGAAACGTACCCGACACGGATACTTGAATGGTTTCGGAGTATCCGTGCTTAGATGAAAATGTTTCAATCTTTGTGAAAGATAGCAAAATAAAAGATGGGAAGGCATTTTAGAGATCTATCTGATACAAAATATAAAAGTGACATTGATATAAAAGTAGAAGCCAATAAAGGAATGATTGAAAAATAGATGATATATTAGCATTAAATAGAAAAAAGAAAAAGAAAATAAAGGACCAAATTTATCCTCAACGTTAAATATGGATTTTGTTAAAAGAAACAGGACTTGTTGATTAACTATATTATTTAACCAAATCTTGATTTAAAAAAGAATGCTTGAGGAATGGTGAAAGAACATTTTGGCCCCCCTTTATCAAAATACATGAGATATCCAAAATTGTGTCGTGGGACCACTTCAGGCAATGGGACACATTTCTGGACAGAATTGTCCAAAATCACTTTATTTTGGAAAGTCAACTTAGTCAGTTGTCTAATTTATATTGCAATTGATCATCCGTTAATTTTTTTTCCTTCTTTGCCACCGTGAATGGCTCCCTTTGTATTATTTATTAATGTAACCTCTACAATTTTAGAGACACATTCAATACAACAATGAGAAAGAATTCCTCTCCTCAATTTCTCTTTCCCTTTTGTCTTTTTTCTTACTATCATTTTCTACATGGTATCAGCCAAAACGATTTTTGGATGCCTTAGGAGAATTTTCCTTCCGTTTTACTATTCCTCGCCGGTGTCACTGTTCGTTGCCTCACTTCGGCATCCACTTCGGATCAATTTCTCTTTCTGGCGGACTTTTGTAGCAGATCCCCAATTCTACCCTGCGTCTTCTGCAATGTTTTTACTCAGATCTTATTATTTTCATATTTTCTGGGCCTGCCTGCGTTTCACTTTTGCAACCTGCACTTTCCGACTTCCGATCCAGCCACCGAAGCATTTTCTGCTGGCGGAACCCCTCAATTTCACTGTCGTTTTTGGAAGGCTTGTCCACCTATAACGTGGATTTGCCACTTTGCCTTCCCTAGATCTAGGTTTCCACCGATCCTATTGTACCTGTTCCGGTCCAGAAAAAAAAACCCATTTTTGGGATTTTTTCCTTAGATCAACGTGGATACCAAGGTTGTCAAAATCGGATAGTATCGTGAATCGGTCTAGGGGAGTGAACCGTGAATCATGAATTGTAAATCGTTGAATCGTAAGATTCACAATATTTTTTTAATTATTATTTATACTATAATTACATATAAATGACATAGAATAATAAGATACATTATTCAATTCCACATAATATATGGGTTTAGTTGGCATGAAAATTTGATATTATATAGCTTTTAAAAAATGTTCAATTTATTATAGCAGACATATTTTTTAAAAGTATCTAGTACAATTTCAAACAATTCTTATTATACAGGTAGACACAAATTAAAATATTTGACTAGATAATGAAAATTAATAATGATTGGTTACATAGAGTTATGGAAAGAGGGACACCAGATATCTTAAAATATCTTACTAGATAATGGAAAATATATTATTATAGTTAGTGTACTATTTTAAATAATAATTATATTAAAATAGTTAGTGTATTATTTTAAATAATAATTGTTTAATTGAGATGTGTATATTTTAAATAATAATTATATTAAAATAATTAGTGTACTATTTTAAATAATAACTATTTAATTGAGATGTGTACTATTTTAATAATAATTATATTAAAGTAGTAAGTTTACTATTTTAAATAATAACTGCTAATTGAAATCTGATTAGTGTAGTAGATAATAATTCAATAGCATTTAAAATTGTAAATAACTCTAAATAACATCTATCAGATAATTTTTTTAAAATAATTAGAATTATTTATTTTTTTAAATAAATATAACTATACAAAAATTTTAAAAAAAATAAAAGATATTTTTAATTAATAACGATAGCAACAAATTAAAAAATACGAAAATACAGTGCGACCTAAAGAAGAGAGACGAAAGTGTCAAAAATGACCTCGGCTTGTGCAAAATTAAAAGGGAGGATGGCACGATTAAAAAGGTAAAGGTTAAGTTGTAACTGAAAGGGAAAGTTAGGGTATCGGTAAGGAAGAGACGGAAGCAAGGGTAAGGAAGAGAATGGGAGATGGAAGAGACGGAAGCAGAAGAAGGGAGAAAGAGGAGAAAGGACGTAGAAGCTGCTCAGGTACACTATTTCTTCCTCTCTTAAACTGAATCGAACGAGGTATGCTTTTCAAAACTATTCATGCCTTCCTCTCTTCGTTTCTTCTTCTTCCCCTAAATCCGTATCTTTGCCTCTTCCACTCCTTCGCAGTTCGAATCGCACGATACTGCGATTCGAATCGCAAGATTCACGATTCTAGAAAAAAATGCAATTTTTTTAATTAATTTCGATATTATACCGATTCGTACCGTAAGAACCTCCGATTCGATACGAATCGTGCGATTCAAATCGTGAATCGCACGATTTCGACAACCTTGGTGGATACTGCCCTTTTGCAAATGGGTTCTACCCCACCATAGTCGCCCTTGGACCATCTCCCTACACCCAAAGTTGACCTAGTGTTTCGGTCAACGGTGGGGCCCATTTTTTTGTTTTTCATCACTGCTGCCAAGACGCTCCAAACTCCATCTTTTGGGACTTTTCTACCGGATTTACTAGTGTTTTTCCCGTGGCATGCCTTCCATCCACTTGTCTGGAGTCGCCCCTGCTTGCTCTTTGGATTCCACCCAGGTGCTTCACCCACAACACTGGTGAGGCCTACTTTTTGCCATTGTACTTCATAGATTTGTTCCTCTGGTACTCGGCAGTGGCCTATTTTGGCTTGGACCCACTTAAAATTGTGTTCTTCCCTCTTAGTGACTTAAAACTGCTCATCCGGGCTTCTATTGGATTTTATCCACTGTTGTTGGCTTCTTCACCACTGTTGTACCGAGTTCTGTTATTTGTTTTATTGCTATATGAATTCTTCTACTGCTTCTCTCATTAGACAAAGGACGAAGGTACCCGTTTTTGCACCTACTGCAAGATGACTAACCATTCTGTTGCTTCATGCTACAAGCTTCAAAGTTGACCAAAGCAAGCTCATCTCTCCACTACCCCTCATGTGGCTCCTTCCTCTAATGTGGCTACTAATAGTGCCCCAGTGACTAGACAAGAATTTCACTTATTACTGCAACGACTGGAGTGTCTTCAATCCTCCAAGTCTACTGTTATCTCCTCGCAATCAGGTACTAAGCCCCTCGCACACCATGCCTAAACCCATTATTGGATTATTGATTATGGAGCCACTACCCATACGGTTGGTATGTCTAACCGCTTCTCTTCCCTTTCTCCAGTTTCATATGGTACCCTTACTAAATAATTGAATTGCTCAGTCACTTTCTCATCGTGTCTTCTAGGATCCATCCACGAAGCAGATAATTGGTGAGGGTCGTGAAGCTGACGGCTTATACTTACTAGACCCGCGTGCTGGCAAATCTTCTGAAGCTTGTTCGACCTCCTCCTCAGACGATGTATGGTTTTAGCATTGTCTCCTAGGGTATCCATCTGATTCTATTTTGAAGCAACTTATTCCATTTTTGTCTTTCCCTAAATTTGATTGTGAACATTGCCAATATGGAAAACATTAGACCTGAATTTCCACCATCTTTCTATAAACATACTTCAACCTCATACATTCTGATGTCTGGCAATCTCCTTCTGTTTCCTGCAATAGTTTTCGTCATTTTGTCACATTTATTGATGATTATTCTCGTATGGCATGGATATATATGACGAAACATATGTCGGAGGTCTTTGATCACTTTCGCACCTTTTACCACTGGGTTCAAACCCAATTTTCTTGTAAAATCCAAATTTTGCATAGTGATAATGGAGGAGAATTCTTTTTTGAAAGTTAACATTATTAACTATTAAAGAAGTTTAAAAAAAAAAAACTGGCTACAAAAGCCCACCAAAAGATACATAGAAATATCTCCCAACAAGACTAAAACTTGGTTACAATTTCCGTGGACAACCGCAACCCCTGATGGGCCATTTCATCTGCAGCCGAGTTAGCTGATCTAGGCGCCCAAGCTATCTTGAAACCACTGATAGCCATTACTTGCTGAATGTGCTCGACTTTGTCTAGAAATAGGAACGAGAATTGAGACCCCAGCACCCACCTTACAACCTTAGAATCTCCTTCAATCAAACTCCCACGAACTCCTAGCTCCTCCAACTCTTGAATGCCTCTCTAATTTTTGCAAGACCATGGTATAGAGTCTTAACTTTCTTGTCCTACACCTCAACAAATGGTGTAGCTGAACGGGAAAATCATCACCTCCTTGAGGTCGACCGTGTTGAATAATCGAATAAAAGTAAGGAAAAAGAAGAAAATTGATGGAGAAAAGATTGAAGGAGAAGAATTCTTCTCTTCTCTTAAAATGTATTCACTGTGTTTTACCCTACAGCTTTGTACATGATTAAATAGAAAAAAGGGAGCCAATCAGGTTGGCAAAAAAGGAAAACATTAATTACAAGTTGACTATGTAAATACATTGAACTTGGACACTGTCTGTCCAGAGATGGGTCCCGACTTAAGTCGAGTCCCACAATAGCCCGTTCACATCTTTCTATTATGCATGTCCCGAAGTCCTATTGACCAAAAACTGTCTTCACTTCCTGTTACCTTATTAACTGCATGCCATCCCGAGTGTTACAGAACAAATCCCCTCTCGACATTGTTTCCTTGCACAAACATGTCTTTATTCTTCCATTACATGTCTTTGGTTGCGTCTATTTTGTTCATCAATTTTCTACTGAAACTCTCTCCTTGGGCTGTGAGATTTGGAATACTCTAACTTCCATAAAGGGTACAAGTGCCTTGATCCCTTCACTGGGAGGACATATATATCCATGGATGTCACCTTTTTCAAAGAGTTCCTTACTTTTATCAAGACACAACTGCTTCCCCCCATCTCTCCCCCCCCCCCCCCCCCCCCCCCCCCCCCCACCCCCCTCTCTCTCCTCTTCTTTAGATTGTTCTTCCTCTTCTTCCTGCAAATATTAGTCCTTCTAGACCTTCCAAGCCCCTTTTGACGTATCACTACAAGCAGCCCACGTATTCAACTGTAGCTGACCCAACTCAGTCATTTGCCAATGGTACAGATCATTCAACCACTGACCCTGATCCTCCCATTGCACTTCGAAAAGGTAAGTGTGCTTGTACCGATCATTCCATTGAGTGCTTTGTGTCTTATCATGATGTTTCTCCTTCCTATCACAGTTTTCTCACAGCCTTGGACACAATGAAGATTCCAAAGAGGATTGATACTACATTGAAACATCCCTCTTGGAAAGTCGCCATGGATGAGGAATTAGCTGCACTTGAGAAGAACAATACTTGGGACAGGGTCCCTCTGCCTCCAAGGAAGACTCTCGTTGGGTGCAAGTGGGATCTTTGCTTTGAAACATAATCCAGATGGATCTATTGTCATATATAAGACACGCCTAGTTGTCAAAAGCTTCACGCAAACATATGAGGTGGACTACTAGGACACTTTTTCACTTGTCACCAAGATTACTTCTGTGCACATATTGCTCTCCCTTGCCACCACTTATGTCTGGCCCCTTCACCAGTTAGATGTGAAGAATACTTTTCTCCATGGTGATCTTGTGGAAGAAGTGTACATGCTTCCTCCTCCAGGGTTTAGTCAAGCAGGGGAGAGCCCAATTCTGCGTGCAGACTCAAGAAGGTTCTGTATGGCCTCAAGCAGTCTCCACGGGCTTGGTTTGAAAATTTTAACAGTGCATTGATACCATATGACTTGACTTGCTGCAATCCGATCATTCTGTCTTTATATACAAGCTCCATTTTGTTCTGATGATTTTGGTAGTCTATGTTGATGATATTGTCCTTACAGGTAACAATGATGTTGTCATTACTACCTTCAAACAGTATCTTCGCTGCACATTTCATATTAAAGATCCAGGGCTTCTTCATTACTTTATTGACATTGAAGTTGCTCGATCTTCTCAAAGATAAGTTAGACTACATTAACAAATTGATGCAAACTAATAATAAAAAGAGACACATTGATAGCAGGGACTGGAAAACCATATCAGGGAAAGGAAATGTGCACAGCACTGAAGATAACCTAGAACTCAAAGATAAGTTACTTCAAACCATGAGGGAATATTACAGTTCTCTCATAAGACAAGCTATGTATAAAAGGGGGAAGGAGAAGGCAAGAACCCTGCTTCATGTAATGAGGCACTTAGTTGCATTTTATAGAAGAAATTAAATATAATATGTTTGAAGGTCACTCCTCAAACATTAATATGACAAGTCGGTCATTTATGGTTATTTAATTACCTTCCATCAGGACCAAGTTGTGAAATACTCATAATTCTAGACAAAGATATGGCCAGTTTTTCTGATAGGGTACATAAGAGTTAGTGAGTTACACGGTTTGGGTTCCACTGGTGTCTTGGGTTTTAATTTAAAAAAATTTTAAAGGTTCCCTTGGATTAAAAGTCTAAGACAAAGAAGACACGCATTTCCTTTTTTTTCATGGCGACGGTAAGAAAAGAAATTTACAAAGTTCTTTCAGGAATAAAGATGGAGTTGATGTGGGAAAGAAGAGCCTATGAATCATGAATGTGAAAAAATGAGTTGACGAAAAAGTGACTGTGGTTCCTGAGTGGTTTTCATTTTTTTAAGAATTTCTATCAAAATTTGTGTGGTCTAGATCCTCAGGACCATATCCTTCTTTCCAAGGTCAATGTAACTATGCTTTCAAATGCTCTTGGTTAGTCTAATTTCTCATTGCAATTAGAGCATCTTCAGTTAGTCCCATCTCTATCTGTCACAACTACATGTCAATACATACATGCTACAATTATCCATGTTAGTGTGGCATTCAAGCTTACTTCATGATTAACAACGGCAAGCTTCATTGGACATATTACAACCAAATGAAGGCAACATAATAAAATACATACAAGTCAATGGAGTCATTATTAAATGTCTAGACAAAGAGATCAGTACACAGAAAAAGGGCAATACATCAAGTAAACCAATACAACCTTCATTGAATCCATTAAATTGATAAAATCATAGCATAGGTATGGGTGCAAGTGTTGGAGTCCGATGTACAATAATAATAATGGAAAAAGAAAATAATAATGAAAAGAGAAAAAAAATATTGGAGGAGAGAAATTTCTCTCTTTTGAATATATTGTATTGAATGAATCAACTGTAAGAGAATACATGAATAAATAAGAAACAAGGAGCCAATCATGGTGGCTAAAAACAGAAGGAAATAAAAGAATGCTTGATTACATCAATTACAATAAATTCTACAGATGCTCGACCTCCTCCTCGACCGATATGTGGCTTTGGCATTGCTGGTTAGGACACTCCTCTGACTCTATGTTGAAAAACCTTGTTTCTTCTTTATCTTTTCATCATTTTGAGTATGAACATTGCCAATATAGAAAGCATACTAGAACTTGTTTTCCTCCTTCTATCAATAAACGTGCATCTACATTATTTTCTATTATACACTTTGATGTTTGGTAATCTCCTTCTGTTTCCCGCACTTGTTTTCGTTATTTTGTTTCATTTATTGCTGATTATTCATACATGGAATGGTCCTATATGGGGTCCCACAACATCTGACACAGTGGTAGGTGTGGGACTCGGCCAAAAAAAATGGACACGGATACATGATACCATATTTAAATAAATTTAAATCTAAATTTATTTTAAATGAAAGTAAGGTGCAAAAATACCATTTATAGAAAATAATATACTAATTTCACTCTAAACAAGTGATAAACATATCAATATCTTAATTAGATTTCAAGAGAAATATCAACTTAGAAAATGAAGGTAAGAATTACTACAAGAGTCCATGTAAGAACCGGTCAAGTGTCCAACATCTGTGCAAGTGTACGACATGGGTGCGTCAAACATCTTGAAGAGTCTATGTAACATAGATCATTACTTCCCTCATTAAATCCAATAAATTGATATCCATAATCAATAATATATGAAACTGGAACTAAAAGAAACTTCTGATGTCAATTTATTAACGGTACCTCAGCTTTCTTAATGTAATGCTTCAGATGGCGTCCATAGAAAACTGCAAAAGCTCCATGAGATGCAATAGCTCTCTGCATATAAGAATGAGCACCTTGTTCCAACCTCACAATTGCCTTCTTAGTATCCTCATATTGATACCGCGACACTGAACAATAGAAACATAGAGAAAATTTAGTCAAATCACCAAACAATACGCTACAAGATCCACATAAACAGGTATTCAATAGGGTGTTCATCTTTGCAGCCATTGATATGTACAAAGCATGAAATATTAGTTATGTGAAAATATTAGAGCAAAATGAAAAAAAAAAAAAAATGCATAATAAGAAAATATGATAAAATCAAGCTTAAAACCGCTATTAAAAAGGTAACTGTCAGTTGTGTGAAACTGGAAGGCTATATGCACAAACAAATTTCCTGATTATTCTTTGTTAGGAGGTTGGAATAAACCTCCTTTTGCTAAATTGGTGACTTGGTAACCAAGAAAATTTATTAAAAATAAGAGAGTACAGATTCAAAAAGAAAGAAAAAATCTAAAAGAATTAGACCCAAACAAGGAAAGAAAAGGAAAAAACAATTAGTACAAAAACGAGAACTCCTTCAACCTCTTCTAAATTGGTGCTCAAGGTTGGAGTGCCTTATTTCTTCTGGATTTCCCTATTATTCCATCATAGCATCTTCCTTTTACATCTTTAATTTTTTTTTTTTAAATTGTAACAATTTTATTGAGTTATAGAAAGAATACAGACCAGCCAACTATAATAGATAAATGGGCTATGAAGAAAACACAAGCAACCAAAGAGGCCTAAACTAAAGCTTATGGCATGTTCATTGGGTTCCTGAGAAAATGAATTTCAATGACAAAACGGATTTTGATGGAAAAAAAAATTTAGAAAAATGACTTGATAGGAATTAGTTTTTTTTTTTAAAAGATTCATATATCAATAGATAAAGAGGCATCAAATGTGCAAGCACATAAGGGAAAAGTAAAAAAGAAACAACAAGCAACAATAACATGAAAAAAACCTCCCAAAAAAGAAGCCAACAGTCAGGCCACAATAAAAAACACTATTAGCTCAAGCAAGATCAATACATTCTTTCCAAACACGCAAAATATCGGTCATAGATAGGAACTGGCTTTACAATCTAAATTTTTTCCATATTTGTTCGTCATTGACCGACATTAAAAAAAAATCTTAATAAATGGGTTGAGCATGGTAAGGTTAACCCATTTAATAAATGACTGATGCAGAGCAGCCCAGCTGGGTTGGGCCCCATCTCAAGCCAAGCCTAGCCAAGCTAGGCCCAACCACCACTTAATGTATATAGGGTTTTTATAACCCTCTTCCAGGGGAATCGACTATTAGAAGAAAAGAAAGAAAAGGATCGAAGTGGAGAAGGAAGCAACCCCGCTGACTACGTGAGAAGCGATGGCGAGATAGGGAGAAGAGTGAGAAGTCATACCAGTACAGGTACCACTTCCTCTTCCTCCTTCCCCTTCTCTCTCTTTCTCTTCTCTTCTCTTTCCTTTTTACTTCTTCGTTTTCTCTTCTTCGCCCTCCCATTTCCTTTCCCTTGCTTCCGCCCCTTCCCTAACCTTCTACCCTTGACCCTCCAAATAGCCCCCACAACCTTCGCCTCAACCTAAAACCCACTCCCTGAGTTTCGTCCCTCTCCAATACCCCCTTTCTAGCCTTTGTCCCTCCTTAAACTGCAACCCCAAACCCTTTGCATACTTCCACCAGCCATTGAAGCCTTCCCTGGCCATCGCCTCTGCCCCACATCCATTTCCCTGATTCGTTAGCCCTCCCTGAGTTTCGCCAGTTATCCCAGCCCCTTCTTGGGTTTTTGTCAATCATCTCCCCACTCCCCCCCCCCTCCTCCTCTCCCTCCCTCCTTTCTTCTTTTTCCTCCTTTTCTTCCCTCCTTCCTTCCTCCCCTCCCCCCCTCCAAACCCCTTCCCTTACTTTCGTCTCCCATTAAAATCCCCTCTACTGTTTCATCCCTAACCAAAACCCATTCCACAGCCTTCGTCTCTCACTAAGAACTCCTCTACAGCCCTTACCTCTCTCTCAAACAGCCTCCCTACACTCGCCATTAGCCTTTTCTGGCTTTCTTTCTTCACCAATACCTTCAGAAACCCAAACAGTCCTGTATCAAATCCCCTTGGGCCCCACCGATCCATCCTTGACCCTTTCCTTAACCCTAACACCTAAATCTTGAACCCCTTTGTATTATCTAACCTACCCCTAAACCCAGAAACCTTACCTTTGTTGATTCCCTACCCTATTCTGGCGATAGGCCTACACCCCATGAATCCCGACGAACCCGTAATTTTGAAAAGGTCCCCATCTTGAGTTGCAATTGGGTCTAGTAAGTGATATAATTCCCTACATTTGATTCTAAGGATTTGTGTGATTATTTGTGATGAATTTTATATTGCTTTATTACCATTACTAATTTAATTCTTAATTTCAGTCCATATTAGATTTAGGGTTCATCAATTTAGTCATCTCAAAATTGCATTAGGCATTTAGGGTTACCATATCCCCTATCCTACATCAAATTGCTATCAGAGCCATTGGTCACTCTGACGTGTCCTGTACCCATCCAGTTCCTCTCATATCAGGACACCGTGTGGTGTGATGTGTTACCGATGGATGTGGGACACATCATCTTGGGCCACCCTTGGTTATATGATCGTGATGTGACAATGTTCAGTCGCTCGAACACGTGTTGTTTTCAATACAAGGGTAAGAAGATCAAACTCACTCCTATCCAGCCCAAGAACACCTCGTCAAAGCCGAAAGTCGTGGAGGCATTAGATGTTTTATCTAACATGTCCGTTAAACCTGCTAATATCATAGCAGAGAAGCTAAAAGAAGAAATGCCTTCACGATTATCAAAGGTGGGAATTTTTCCAATCTCAAAGGCTTTACAGAAAAGCATAGGACTTCCAACTGTCATTGTTGATTCAGAGACTGCTAATCTAACAGTGTCTAACAAAGAACCTACAGAAGATGAAAATGTGGAGCCCGTGGTTGTATCTACTTTTCTAGAACCATTCACCTCTGAAATTCAGGAACTTGAACTAGAATTGGATGGTGTTTCCCAAGAAAATCAGTTGAGTTGTCCAGTTAGTGAGCGCACATTGGCGTGCAATGTTGTCTTACCCATGGCAGAAGTTGATTCTGATAGCTCGGTCGAAAGGTCTATAGGCATGAGTCCCTCTGAAGTTTATTTGTTTGTCTTTTGTTGTTGTTGTTGTTGCTGTTTTTGTTGTCGTCGTCATTTTTTTGAATGGTGACTATTAATAAAAAAAGAGGCACCAGAGGTGCAAATACAGAAGACGAAGGAAATAAAAGAAATAAGGAAAACAACCCACAAACCTAATACAACCTCAAAAAGCACTAACAACACTGGGCAAAACACTAAAGGAGAGCTTAAGCTAAGTCAATACATTCTTTCCAAACTCGTAAAAGGTCATTCATCGATATATTCCTGAATTCGGCAATAGAGGAAGCCCAAGAGGCACACTTGCTAAGAATTATTCTTGATATTGCATAAGCTCGACTTGGCACAATCGTTAAAGATTCTATTGTTATGTCCCCACCATAAGCTCCAAACATTGCCAAATAGAGATAAGCACCACAATAAGGAACATTTTGGGGAGACCGAAATAATATCCCAAGCATAAGATAACTCTGCAACCGTAGAAGGCATAACCCAAAGCACACCAAACTTATCCAAAACAGAATTCCATACATAATAGGAGAAGGGGCAATGAATAAGGTGGTGGTTAGTTTCCTCCGAGGCCTGAAGGCAAAAGAGGCAAGAACTGACAATGACTCTTACCCTTTTGCGCAAGTTGTCTTAGGTCAAAATTTTCCCCATGCAGGTTGTTCATAGAAAACAAATTGCACGAGGCAGCGCTTTGGAGGTCCACAAAGCAAGGTTGACAATAGCTGGATGAATTGTCCGATTGTTCCAATTGAAGGAGGACTTGATAGAGAAGCACCCAGTCGGGTCCAGCCACCACTCACAACAATCCTCAGAAGAGCTTTGGATCCGGTAGGAAGAAATGGCATGCAGGAGCTCAGAAAAGTCACCAGTCTCTAAATCAGAAAGATTGCACCTAATGGCAAGGTCCCAAACAACCTACTCACTACAAATGGAGTAGAAATCAGCAATGACTCCATGCTGAATCTGGGATAGTGGTAGAGGGAAGGAAATCGGGATGCCAAAGGGGTATTCATACACCAGGGATCAGTCCAAAACTTAACTTTATTACCGCGCCCCACCTTAAATCTGATCCCATCTTTGAACTTATCAACACAAGCAGCAATAGCTCTCCCCATTCCTGATGCTCTGCGAGGAAAAGGATTGACGGCCCATCAAAGGATTCCCAGCCTGTATTTCTAGATAAGAATAGTTTTCCAAGGGGAATTGCCCTCGGAGCCTAACCGCCACAACCACTTAGAGGCGAGAGCAAAGTTAACTTGCTTAATAGACCGCACTCCAATGCCATCGTTGTCATTAACCAATTGAATCAATAAAGGGCATAAGAAACGCACCAAAAGAGCTCGGATAACATTAAAAAAAAGGCAATAATGCTCCCAGAACACAGGGGAAGCAATATGGGACACAAGTAAAACACAAAACAAACCAACAAGTGACTAGTTTCTGCTTATCAAGTGGCCTATCATCAGGATTTTGTTCATACCTACTATCCAGTAGAACACTCTTAGCATGAGGTGGGGCTTGTTCCTTCCACATCTTAGGATTGACCTTGGGAAATTAATTTCTCTTCAATGAGAGGTAAAAACCTTCACCGAGAATTAACCATGTCATACTGCCAAATTCTTTTATCCAGGCCTTCCCCAAAGACAAAAATCCCTTGCAACTCCAACAGCAAATTGGCTAAGTCCCCTTCTTCCCAATCTTGCAGACTAGTACTAAAATAAAGCACCTATACAATCTAAGAATTCTACCATTGAAAAAGGAACCTGTCAAAACATTCTCCTCCTGGGCTATATATACAATCTAAGAAATTTGGCCTCGTAAAATAAATTTAC
The DNA here is from genome assembly GCA_013350335.1 of Chimonanthus salicifolius. NCBI lineage: Eukaryota > Viridiplantae > Streptophyta > Magnoliopsida > Laurales > Calycanthaceae > Chimonanthus > Chimonanthus salicifolius. Next base: position 7,496,065 of record CM023539.1, read on the forward strand.
CAGCCACGGCATGTTAGGAAGATAAAGTCCATTCAGTTATGAACACGATACCTGATCCCAGTATTAAACATAGAGGAAATGCTGCAAACACCTCTCCAGAAACTTCACTGTTTGCTAGCTCAAGATTGGATGTCAAACATGGACATGAAGCACATAATTCTTGATTAAAATTTGGCACTAGGGACAGCCACATTCTTCACCCACTCTCCACAGCCACTTCCCCAACAAGGCTTGATTCATGATCCCAGTGTTCGAATTCCCAAACAACTCTCCTCTTAGGTTCACAGACTTGGTCCAAAGAACTGAAATGATATCTCCTTTTTTCTGGTTTATCATTCCATAACAAGTTGCAACAAATTCTTTCAGTCTTTTTAAACACTACAACTAGACATTTAAGCATGTATATAAAATAAAGAGTCAGACTTGCCAGGATTAAACTGAATGATATCTATCTTCCAACCAGAAAGAGATGAGTGTCATTGCATCTGGACAAGCATCATCAGCAGCAGCCAAAATCCCATCTATCTAGGGTCGGCTTTATCTTCCTTCCCCAACATCTCTTTTAGAAGATTGGTTGTCTCCTTCCCCCATTAATGTAGAGGAATCCCATGCAGTTGCACCCATTTTGTTACTATTACTAGCCCTAGAATTTCCATACATTGGTCTATTCATGCCAAATAACCTTGTTTGAAATCCCAGCCATTGTTACAAATTCATTTCACGTACTCAACAAAGGCTACGACAATCCAAAAGCACAGATAAGACAATCTTCTTACTGATACTCAAAAGTCAAAGCACCATCTAAGGTGAAACCAATCCTTAATGATTTTCTCCAATGTGTTTGCCTTACAACCAACACCTGTGAAAGTTTAAGCCAAAATTTCTCACCTGTTTTGTCTTAGCTCCTGTAGTCCCGTATCTTAAGGTTTTGCTTCCCACCCTTTTTCACCACTTGTACAATAACTTTGTTTGATTATTCTAAAGTACTTACAAGAATCCCCAATCAAACTAACCTTCTTCAATTTTTGGGTTGTATTCTAAACTACTTTAGACCTCTGCTCCCCCATCTTTCCACACTTCTAGACCAGATTTTTCTAAGTTGACTTTCATAGACCTCCCATTATATTTTCTCGCATCAAATAGCAATTGTATACTACACCTACAACCCCGAACTCCCTCACCATTTGCCCCAACTTCCATTCCAGCAAATTTCCCATGAAGAGGGAAATGTTGTCGGACTACCACAACGTTCCCTGGCTCCACCTGAAGCAAACGTTCAAGAGAGATTCAGATGTGCCAACCAAAGTCAGCATTCTAGTTACGACATTTATGAGTCATTCTTTCTTTTGCATATTAATTAAAATGTCATTTCTCAGAATGAGGGGGGGAAAGTATCACATCTCCAAGATCTCAAATGTTAAATTGCTAATTATGTCGGTGCCTTGGACATTGATACATATATTGGGGTCAATATGCTTTGAAGCAATTTCATCTTAGAAAGAAAACATCGTGGTAGCCTAATTAATTGAGGAGAATGGATGATATAGAAAGAGAGATCTGTGGGCACAATCAAGCTAAGGTTTAGATTCCTCCTCTGCCTTGAGCTCCCTCAATGTTCCAATAAACCTCCCAATGAAATCCATGAAATAAGTAACCATTATTGAACACATCAAAAGAAATAAGCATTCCATCATTTGGGAGTCAGAAATACTCGCAAAGTGGACTCCATCCAACCACCCTATTTGAAAGATACGGAAAGTATGATTTAGTATGATACAAGAAAATTACAAAGAAATACACCAATAAAAAATAATATTAATTTTTTTGAATTTATCAATTTGTGCACAAGCATTCTGCATTCTAAATGGAATGGCTTCCTCTAGATAAGTATTTCTTTATTGACTATAATATGTGTATAAACAATATAAAAAATAAATAAAAATGAAGCAATAAACAAAAGTATAATCCTCCTTATATTAAGCCACAATGAGCTATATAGTACCTTCTCTCGTGAAATATGATTCCTGATCAGACGGACCCAAGTCCATATCAAGTATCTGTAAGCAAACAACAGAGAAAATGAAAATAACCAGAATGCACAATATGGGAACCTAAAAAAGAGCCATCAACTGCCATTTAAGTTAACTAAAAGGATAAATGACCACATAAAGTTGTGTGTAATATCATGTTTCTAGGCTGAGAAATGGATGCAGAAAATAACATGTGATATGAGCAAGAAAAAGTGTCATTTTGCAAGACTTTGCTATAAAATTACAAAAGCCAGTAATTGTGAGGGTAATGAGTTTCCTGATAACTATTTAATTCCTTGGCTAAAAGAATATTCATAAAATATGTGGTGGAAATATCATACACTTGGATGTGTGATCATTTCTTGATATAAGTAATGAATGACACAAACAAAAAGAATAGCAAGTACCATTGCTTCAATATCTGAAAAATAAGGCACATCTTCATCACTTTCATATAGTAAATCTTCTTGATCTGAAATTGAGAAGTTTGCTGATGGTTCAGGATATCCTGTTTCGCCATTATGCAATTCAGCATGTGCTGACCCATGTTTTTCTAGTGTAATGGATCCATCTAATTCCAGTTTGCAACTCTTAACAACATTTTGAGAAGAATTTTTAGGATGATCAGATCCTTGAATAGGCCTCTCTAGTAATGAGTTGGAATTCCCAAAATTATCTAGTTGTCCCGCTTCAACTGCTACAATATCTTCATTCAATGCAATAGCTGGGACACTGTGTGTAGTCACGGGCACTGCCATGCATGTACTTGTCTGCTCAGCTGCACGCCTAGACACTGCCACAGAGGAATTGTTCTCAAGCAACTCACTTTTTCCCACCATTACCATCACTTGGATTCTTTATATCAACTACAGGCAATGGCAAAGATCCTACTGTCATAGATGCCATAGTGGGCTGTGAAGGATGTCCATGTTCTCCCTTAATCGGGCCGGATTCATGTTCACTAGCTTTTCGTCTATCAAACAGTTCTTTATTTGAGGGTGGAAATGAGCTAGGAGCATCCTTGTACTTCCGCATTGCAGCAGAAACAAATGAGGGAAGCACATCCATAGGTGATAAAAAATCATCATTGCATGGGATTTCAGGGTCTTCTGTGTTTAGTGCACAGAACATTAACCCTTCATCTCCATGGCAACTTTGTGTGGAAGTAGCTGGCACATTGACCTCTAACTCACAAGCACTTTGCCCATCACCATGACTAGTATCTCGTGGATCATGAATATCATCTAATTCTCCAGAACATGCTCCATCAGGAATCACAAGACGTGTGTCCAAATCTGTTGATGTTTTGGTCTCACATGAGTTGGATATGTCATCCTGATGAACATCATTAGGAGAACTTAACAAAAGTGAGTTCAGACCATCAAAGCAGGATCTATCTATCAAATCTTTATCATCCACATCCATATAAAGGAGCTCTTCCTCATTCGTGAAGTTCAAAAGAGAATTTGAAAGTTCCATTAAATCACCTTCAGAGATTGTAGTAGAACCATTCAATCCATCACCAGAAATTCCATCATTCAACTTTGGCTCTGAGTGGACAGCATCATAGCCCAGTGGATTCATTTTCTTAACACCCACAGAAGAAAGCACTGAATTAGCTCTTACATTGTGGTGTTTCTGCTCAAAGCTCGCTTCGATTTGCATGACTGGTGGTGTAATGTCCTCAATTGCTCTCCAAATGGGAAGACTAGGCAGTGGCGATGAATATCCTAACTGATGAAATGAAGCACCACAGTCTGAAACTGGTGAACCAAAGTTCTGATTTCCTCCAAAACCAGAACAATCACTTCCTTGGTTATTTTTCAATGAGTCAAAAGTAGACAGGGGCTTTGCCTCTACATCATCCGTTTCAAATAAGTTGCTTGGTGGCAATGTTTGTGGTTGTTCCATTTCCTGAACACCAGAGCAGCTTTGGAAGACAGTAACATTCTCTCCAAGGATCTTCGGCACATCTTTAGGTAAGTTATCATGCTCAAAAGAATTGCCATCAATGTTCTTCCCCACTGACTTGTCAACTGTGACTGGGGAAACATTTTCTGAAAATCCATATAAGCATTCCTGAGGCAACACTCCACCATCATGCACAAGTGGCTCCACATGCCCATTGTGAAATGTGTGAGCAGCAATATCAACACCATTACCAACCGCTGCCTCCATCCTAACCATTTGTGGAAAGCCATGATGCACAATATCAAAGCCTCCATCTTGAAGTCCATATCCACTTGATATAGAAGCTCCTAGCAAGCAGTTTCCCACTGAATGATCAGTGTTAAGTTTCAAATGCTCTTGATAGCCGTCATTCCCAGTGCAAATATGAGCACTGGGTGGAACAAGAAAATCCAAATCAACGGAGTTGCATGGTTCATTGCAAATTCTCTTTCGCAGGGCATAGTAATGGCTGCGAACACTATCCACTTTTCTTTTCCCAGATGTCCATTGTTTACCTCTGGAAGTACAAGGTTTATCGGATTTTGGAAGACTTGAGACAGAAAGCTCAAGTTCCAAAATGCGAGCAGAAGCTTCTGTTGAAATATCTGAATCATAGAGAAGCGAGTACCACCTATCCTGCAGTTCTCGAATGGTATATCGGCGAGAGAAACGCACTGCTCCTTTGGCAAGTGACTCTAAGGATGCACCAGCCTGTCAAATAAAAGATGTCAAGAAAGTACACGGACTTCAGTAGACAACCCTGACTCATAAACATGTGAGAGAGAGGATTGAAAGAATAAGAGAGTCAATAGGCAATAATGGACAATGATGGATGCCTGTGGTACAAATCTAAATGATAAACTGTTAAGAGAAATAAATACAATAAATGCCTATCATACAAAGCAAATTGATTATAAACAAGATAAAAATTTGAAAATTTGAAAAAAGAAAAATGAACATGCTATTCTGTAATTTCATGGCACTCAACAATGTTCACACAAGAAGTGATTTTCAGTCACTGCTCTCAAGCATGGTTGCTGGGAAACACAATCTTACAAGCCCATTTATACACAATAGAAACATAAGGTGATAATAAGCAAAGGTAAGTGTTTTTTACTTCAACCACTTAGACCTGATTACTTTTTCCGAATCAATTGGTCTGATGGAATCTAATAAGGCTGAATTGAAAGCAATTAGGAGAGCACTTCAGATTTGGTCTGGGTTTAGGAGTGGTAACCTCATTATCGAAGGTGACTCAACCAATGCCAACCCTTGGGCTAATAATAAAAAATTCCCCCCATGGAAATTGATCAGTATTGCTAGGGACATTTGGCGGCTGTGCAGGCAAGGTGGCGTCTCTTTCACTCATTCACCTTGATCAGCAAATTGTGTAGCAGACTTCTTGGTGAAAGCCAGTGTTCATCTACAAAGACCATCTTTGGAATTTTACTCATCTCAACAGTCTTGAATCTTGGGGACTGGGGGATCATTTGATTATTGTTTTTGGGTGGACCACACGTTGTATCTTTATTTCTTTTTATGTCTCTTTTCCTTGTTGGATTTGAGTATATATATCCTATACTCGAATCACTACTCTTATAATTTCTTTTATTTTAATGAGAATTTGTCGTTAATGTTTCAAAAAAAAATCACTTAGACCTAGTCTTAGATTAAAAAAAAAAATCAGTAGTCTCTTACTCTTTCCATAAGGGAAGGAGATGACAGACTAGAGAGCATAAAAAAGCCAAAGAGAAGAAAACATGAAGCCAAATCAAGGAACATAAAATCCCAGGACCCCATACCAATGAAGTCCTCTGCTGCCCTTCACATTACAGATCAAATGTGAAACAGAAATCACCCACAACTGTACAAGAATGATAGCAGCCTAAAGGACTATTATCCATCACATGCTACTCACCGTTTTGGCAAGGAATTTTTCTAACCCTTTTTTGAAATGATATGTTCTGAAAATGATAGATATTAAGTATTAAAAAATCCAATAATTTTTTTTGCAACACAGCCTAGATTGGGTCCACTCTAAGATGCACCGATATGGGTACGCGTATCGGATACGACATGTATCCGATACGAGGATACGGCAAATTTTGAAAAACTAGGATACGGGTGCGGCAAGATATTTCGAATTAAAAAATTATTATTATTATTATTATATTAACAAAATAAATTCAAACATTTACAAAAAAATATCATAAATTCTACTATGAGATAAAAATTATTAGAAAATTATATTTTTATATTTATAATGAATAATATATATATATATATATATAATATGCTTTAAAAAAAAATATATATATATATATATAAAGATTAGACTATTAGCAATTTAGTATTATGAAAAGATATATATAATATGTTTAAAAAATATTTACAATATTAGAGTATATATATATATTCCCCTCTTCTCCCATGCTGTCGTATCCCATTCCGTGTCCCGCCTCCCGTGTCCTGTGTCTGCTGCAGTATCCACGACGTAGCCGTATTTAAAAAAATGTTTTATTTAATTAGATACGTATCCGAGCCGTATCCGATCGTATCCGTGTCGAAAACGTATCTAAAACAGATACTTGAATGGTTTCGGAGTATCCGTGCTTCATAGGGTCCACTCTTAATTTGAGTTCAAGCATACACAATGCACAACGCACTGATGTAACCAAACAACAATTTCCCATTTTAAAGAATATAGCTGATAGTTTTGGACTTGTCTTAGTCAAATCTTTCTTTTTGAAAGTTTCTAATGGTTTTGTTCTGGCCCTTAATCTAGCTTTCTAGAACTATCCAGCTCCCCAGAGAATATCAGCTTTCATTTGGACAGCTGGGTTTTATAGGATCTTTGATGTAGGACACGGGAGACCCATCTCTCTTAGGATTTTCTATTTTCGCATTATTTTTAATTTAGAATTCTTGTGTCACAAGGAAGCTAGGTCAATGGCTTTCCTATTTGATTTAGGAGTCCTTTTCTATTTTGATTTCTTGCTATTTCTTATAAATACAATACAAGTAAGAGAGGGACTTACCTCTTTTCGAAATTATGAAATAAGAATAAGATTTGTTTAACCCTTGCCTTTGAGCACAGGTTATCCCTTTGCTGCCTTGGTTGCAGACGATTCTTCCCTTGGTGGTTCAGTTCCACTCGACTTCTCCATCTTTTCAGATCTTAGGCTTAATCCCAAGAGAGGAAACCCTTCTCTGACTTGGGGCTTCATCCCAGAGCTTCCACCTCCAAGCCGTGCTATCAGATCTAAGATTTTCCCCTCTGCACTGCCTTAGTCTTGGTAGATCAGGTACCATACGCACTGTACTACTTCTTCTTCCAGTCTCTTCATCTCCTTCCACTTCACTTCTTCTCCCTCTTCAAGATTTCCGCTGCCAGTTTCCACCGCTATCTCTTTTTCCGCTGCCTCCCTTTCGTTTTCTTTTCCTTTCCACTTACCCATTCGTATGTTACCCTATTTCAGCCCCAATTTCCTTACTTCTCACGTGCCAGCAACAGTCCCCCTAAGTTAAGTCTCGCATGTGCGAACCAACTCACGTGTGTGACCCGATAATTCGTTGGGATTGACTTATTTTGATTTCTTCCCCGCTTCCGCTACATTAATCTTGACCATTGACTGCTTGAGTAGTGGAACCAATTCTGGTGAACACATGCTACCTCTGTCTCAACAAAGCAAAAACAGTCAACCACCTCTTCATCCATTGCGAGTTCATCCATCCGATCTAGTTCTAATTTTTCAAGTTTTTTAGCATTAAATGGATTATGCCACTTAGTTTCAATGATCCTATCAACATGTGGGGTTTTGGTTCCAGAAACCCCAAGCATCGATTAGCCTAGAAGCTCAAGCTTGTGGTTGTCTTGTGGATGATTTGGAAAGACTGAAATAATCGAGCATTCAACAATAAATCTTCCTCCATTCAATAAACAATCTCTTGGGTTCTCAAGAATGCAAACATTTTTCATCGTGACTTATCTTCTAAGTCTTCTTGTTTATTGGCTTCCCACAACTCAAACATTGTCTCTCATTGGATCCCTCCCCTTAATGGTCAAGTGAAATTAAATTTTGACAGCCGTTTCTCATAGAGATCTACAATGGGGTGGCATTGGTGCCATTATTAACCTCACCTGGGACAAGAAGACAAGCCCTAGAATCTTTTCCCTAGACATCATCTTCATCAAAGCCATAATCATGTCTATCTGGGATCGGCTTTTCATCTACTTCTCCAATTGGCCCTATTATAAACCATACAATTTACCACTACACAATCATATCCCTTCCCTCCACAATTTCACTTGTCTACCCCTCCTCCTTGTACCTGCAACGTGTAACCTCGCAACTCTATGTATGAAGGTTGTCTCTGATCGTCTACTAGCAAGAGCAAACCACCCCAAAAGAGTTTCTCTAAATGTGTCATCTATTAGGGAAATTTTTAAACTATCCCTAATATAGTCATTTTTAACTTTATCCTTCAACATTAATCTGCTCATCCAACGTAACGTACGCGTCTCCATCACCCTAACTTTGTGCATTTGTCATTCCTTCATTGCCTAATACTCTACTCCATAGAGCATTCCAAGTAAAATAATTGTTTTATAAACCAACCCTCTAAGCGTTGTGGGGCTCTCTTATCACATGAAATCTTTTCCCTAGTACTTAATTGAATTTACAATACAGGAGAAATTGTCAGTCCATGGCCCTTTCACTATCCAAAGCCATGGCAATCTTTTTTTTTTTTCCCCTTGCCTTGAAAGGCACAAGCTACAGACCTATAGCATTCTCTAATGCTTCACCAACCACAACATGAACATGAAACCTTGATTTTAGTATCTTCAGTTTTTCCTTAATTGCTAGGATCTCCAACCTATTTGAATCAATAACACATTAATCCTAGAACCAAAATGCAGAGTGAGTCATCCTTATTTACGTAACCTATGTCATGAAACTAAGTACTGGCAAATGCTCTTGCACTTACTGTTGAGATATATTTAGCAGTTTCTTTAATTTATCAGTTACTATTATTGTATTTTCTAATTTAGTTTTTTCTTCAATTGGTGCTTACCAATATTGTACTTACCAACTTTAGGGTTTTCCTCTTTTAGTTTATCTTCCATATTTGTATTCCCTTTTCTCTATAAATATAAATGATAGGGTCTCTCCTTGATTAAGGAAGACACACCATATCTTATTATTAGTGTCTTATTCTACATGGTATCAGCCAAATTTCATTCCTAAGTGTGTCTTAAAGCACGCTTTTCTTCTCTCCCTCTGCCGGAAGAGATACTCGGCAGAGGGATGGATCCCGATCAACACTTGAACTCATGTATGCTGTTTGTTTTTGTCTAAAGGCGCCAGCAGCACTTCAGGCACTGTTCCCTTCAAATGGCTTCCAAACTTTGCATCGCCGCTTGCTGTTAGGACTCACCCAGATCTGATCTGAGAAGACAACAACCTGATTTGAACATGAGGAGTCCTCTCTCGTCAGTTGATGCAGGTTACAAAAGCAGAGCCCCTTCTCGTGTCAGATTTGCACAATCCCAGATCTGAAGAGATCTGGGTCACCCTTTCCCCTTGCTTCCACTGATTGCTACCGCTTCTTGTTGCTGCCACCGCTGGACTGCTGTTAGCCCCCTTGCTCCTGCTGCCTGTCTGCAGCAACGGTTCTACCATTTTTAATACAGTTCTTGGGTCAAGCCAGCCTCTTGCAGATCCCTCTTCTATTGTGCCAAACATCTTCCTCACCGAACAGATCCGTTTGTCTTGTAGAACCTTATAGATCTGGTTCATTTTGCAGATCTGGATCTGGTTCTTGTTAACGTTCTTGTTAACTAGATCTGGTTCTTGTTGCAGATCACTGTTAGGGGCCTGTTGTTTTTTTTTTCCCACCGTTTGGTAACTATCTCTGCTGTACTGCCCAATCAGATTTGGATCTAATCTTCCAATGAAATCTGATTGGTGCTTGATTGCTAGGCCGCTCTCTTCTTTTACTCGTTCTGAGAATTAAACAAGGACTTGGGAAGACAAGTCTTCTATTGGAGATTGTTTCCTAAGCGGTTGATCGATTCTTGCTTCTTCCTTTGTCCAAACCAACCAGCAAAGGGGTGCCCTCTCAGATCTCTCACGGTGGTTCTTTTCCCATGGTTCAACAGTGGAAGATGAAAACCATATGAGCGAGCAGTAGAGCAAATCGTCGCTTGGTTGCCTGGCCCTCGTGTGCAGCGTCCATTCGACTGTCCAACGGTTTGTGCAACTGATTGGTGGCCGTCCTCTGCCTCTTCTCCGGTGAGATCTGCATCCGCCGCAGAACCCTGCAGGAAACTTTTAGATCTGTTTTCTTCAGATCTGGTTTGCAGCGCCTTTTTCGATTTTGTCTTTCAGATCTGTCTTCTCCACAGTTTCTATTAGCAGAACTCAGCCCACAGTTTCTGCCCAGCAGCCCGACTCAGAAGATCCCTGCTTTCCTTTGTTTTGCTGCCAAATCTTGCTGTTTGTTCTGAATCTGCTTCTACAACCCAGATTTTACAGGCCGCCACCTCTTCTTCTCTGACGGGAACCGTTCTGCTCTCAGATCTCTTCTTCACTGGTGCATCGCTGCCTGTCACTGCGCCACCTTTACCTTGCTCCGCTGCTTGCTGCCTCCTGCAATTGCTTGCAGATCTGGTTCGTTTTCTTCTCCGTCACCGGCTTCTAAGCCTGATCTGCTGCGCCCGATCTGAGTTGCAACGAACCTTCTGCACTTGGGGTTTGTACCACCCGTCGCCCCTACCTCTATATTGCATCTACAAAGCTTTCTCCTCGGTTTGTGCTTCGTGGGGTCCACTTTTGGTTGTCTTCTTCTCAGATCTACTGCAGAACCTTCAGGCTTCGGTCTGTTTTGGACCTATATCTGCATCTGCAAGCCTCTGATTTCACTGTTGCTTCACTATTGTCTCGACCCTCCCTCTATCTTGCATCTGTGTGGATTTTGCTCCATAACGTAGGATCCATTGTTGCAGTTTCTCTCCCAGATCCTTGTATGAATAAATAAAATCCTTATTCCCTTCCTTTTGTTTGCCGAACAATCCACCATTTGCCTCCCAGATCTAATTCTCCAGCCTGTAGACCTCTCCTTTCAGAGATTTTTTTTTCCCTGCATTTTGTGGGTGGTTCATAGGGACATCTTTGTTTGATCCCTTAAATCTATAGTCTTTCTTCAGATTTGAACCTATAATCCCACAACTACCATCTTTTTGGCCCTACATCACATCTGTATGATGCAATTTTGAGTTTGAATGCCAATGGAACCCTTTGAGACCTATTCTATGGTCTTATTGAATGGAGGTTTACGTTTTTCTCCGTTTTACTGTTCCTGCCCATGTTAATGTTCCTCACCAGACTTTGGCTGCTTCTTTCGATTAGTTTCTCTATATGGTGGACTTCTGTAGCGGATTTTTATGCCTACCAGCAGTTCTTCCCTTTGCAGCTAGCACTTTCCGGCATCAGATCCGGCCACCGGAATATTTTCAGCCAGCGAGATCCCTCATTTTCTCTACCGTTCATTGGGGACCTATACATCTGTACGGTAGAGTCGCAGTCTTGCTGTTTCCAACACTGAGTTTCCACTGTTCTTTCTCCAGTATTTGTTTCAGTACATGCTGCTGCGGGACGTCAACTGGTTCCAGACTTCGACTAAGCTCTGTTTTTTGAGATTCTTGTTGATTTACTTTCACTCCAATCAGATGGCATCATCATTGGATCGTCAAATTCAATATGTTCAACCTCAAGTGGGACCCACTTGAGCTTGTGGGGGGGGGGGGGGGTGTTGAGATATATTTAGCAGTTTCTTTAATTTATCAGTTACTATTATTGTATTTTATAATTTAGTTTTTTCCTTAATTGGTGTTTACCAATATTGTACTTACCAATTTTAGGGTTTTCCTCTTTTAGTTTATCTTCCATATTTGTATTCCCTTTTCTCTATAAATATAAATGATACGGTCTCTCATTGATTAAGGAAGACACACCATATCTTATTATTAATGTCTTATTCTACACATAACACCAAAACATCAAAATAACTTTAACCACCTTGGAGGCAAGATTTCTCGTCCATAAAATTCTATAACATATACTTCAACCAAAGTGCAGTATACAGGTTACATTCTCAGCTGAACCTATTATAGGACCTTAAACCACATGTAGTTTCTATTCCTTTACCCAGAAGAAGGAATGATTTGACATATGTAGTGGATACCCCCAGCAACGAACTTCACTAAATTGACATGTGGTTGTAAAGCTTCAACCCAGAAATTCTTTGCTGCAGAGGTACTCAACAATAATAGGAAAGAGTGACAATGCAAAGAGAGCATACATGATAAGAAACTAAACCTGTGACATAAGCATAATATGTAACTCTGTGGCCTGTGGCCTGGTATTTGCTTTTTTACCTTCCTTGATGGCCCTGTTTCTGTTTCTGTTACGGGCATGGCCATATTCTTTGGCTGTATTTTTTGTGTTTTGCTTCTGCCCAATCAATAAAAATCTTTCCAAAAAATAATAAGATGGTGAGTAAAATAAAATGAAATTAAACCTCGCATCACCATAGCCTCTTCAGCCCATCTTATAGTTATTTGATAAGAGTCAATAATCCAATACAAATGCTTGCCAGGTCAGTGTTCTAAAAACAAGTCAGCCCAATGATCATATGAACCAGCAAATGAGACTGTGAAACCCACGTTTGACGAGTGACATCATAATTTTTTGCAAAGCTGAAGCAGAATCAATAAGAAATCAAAGACATACTCAGAAGGTTTGAGCTTTCCACCTCTCTTCACATCAACTACATGAAGAGTGAGATATTTGGCATAAACCTCGAAGGTGGCGAGCTAATCTAGTTTGGCAGCCATGTTGAGATGTGTGTTGTGGGAAAGCTGTGATAGGAGGGTGAAACAGCATGATATGATACAAAACAATCAAGTGAACGTGGACAATGTGAAGAATGGAGAAGAATTATCTGTATATTGTGTTTTCTTCGACTCACATTTAGTTGCCTGGCAAAGCAAGAAGTAGTCCACTGTTGCTCGATCTAGTGTTGAGGCCGAATCTCGTGCCATGGCTAATAATGCATCTGAATTGTTATGATTCCGACGGTTCCTTACTGAATTGGGCTTTGCTCCTGCCGATCCCTTATTATGTTTTCTGACAATCAGGCAACCATCAACATCGCTTTCAATCCAATCTTTCATAAGAGAACTAAGTACATAGAAGTTGATTATCACTTCCTTCGTCAACATATTTCTGAAGGCCGTCTTTTCACTCCTTATCTGCATTCTAAAGATCAACTTGCGGATATGTTGACAAAGGTTGTTCCTCGAACTCAACTCACTGGAGTGGTTAGCAAGCTACGTTTACAAGACATCTTCGAACCAGCTTGAGGAGGAGTGTTGTGGGACCCACTTCAAACATTAGACCGTGTGGGACCCACCTTCTCGACATAGTTGACCAAAATATTTCTAGTTTAGGAAAGTTGAGCCAAAACATGTCATTAGATGTGCAATTAGTGTAGTTGCTTATTCATTTGATTTATTTCCTTTTTTGGCCACCATGAATGGCTCCCTTTGTACTATATATATGTGTAACCTCTAGACATTCAATACAACACAATATACAAAGAATTCTTCTCTATTCTCCACATTCACTTTTCTTTATTCTATTATTCTACAATGTGAAGCAGCTTCTTTACCCTCAACTTACTTAGGTCTCCATCTTTGTATTGGTCCCCATGGCTACTCTTTGTGGGAGCCTATCATCAGCAAGTTTAGCAAGCGTCTTGCCTCATGGCGAGGTAAATATATATCTTTTGGTGTCCGAATTACTCTTTTGAAGTAACTCCGCATTACTAGCTTCCCTAATCCCCTCCATCTACCACATGTCCCCCTCACCCGATGGTACCATCTCAGATTACTACTCTTTCGTGGGCGACCAAATTGTGTGGGATATTCTCTTCTATCGACGAGCAGATATTCTTACACAACTTTTGTTACATCTCAATCTTGCTCAGATTCGTGACTCAGAGAATGACTCCTTGCTTTGGTGGCCTAGTTCGTCTAGTGCATTTTCGGTAAAGTCTTTTTACGAGTGGATCAGTAACCATGACTCTACTCGAACGTGGATCCTTCCATCTGGTCGTCTAAAGCCCCACCTCGAGCCATCAGTTTCCTTTGGACCGCTAGTTTGAGGACAATTCTAACACAAGAAAATTTGCGCAGGAGAGGAAGAGTCTTGATAAGCGTTTGCCCTTTATGTTTCTAGGCTTCTAAAGACATAGATCATCTCCTCATTCATTGCTCCTTCTCGACTACTATTTGGAGCACTATCTTGGAATGTTTCGGTATCCAGTGGTCTATACCCTCTTCGATAGTTCAACTTTCTTTCTGATGGAAGCGCTCTAATTTTCCTCTAAGTTCTCAGTGTTGTGGTGCCTTTCCCTTTTTGCCACAGTATGGTGCATTTGATGGGAGCGCAATAATAGAGTTTTCAGAAACCGTGTTGAAAATCCGCAGTATATTTCCAACCGGATTCTGGACGTCTTCTATTGAGGACTTCCAACATGTATCCATGATAGTTTAGTGTTTTGGGCTTCCACTTTTTCGTTGCTTGGGCTTTTGGGTGTAAGGGGCTAAGGGGTGTTCTTCTCCTCTTCGTCACATTGTACAATTTCTTTTGCACCTCTAATGCTTTTATTTAGTATTATCTCAGTTACCGTTTCAAAAAAAGAAATGCACGTTGATGTAACATTGAGAGTGGTATGAACTGTCAACTGGTAGTTTTCACTTTTAGCCATTTTGCCCCAACTCAAGTAGCCCAATTGTGTGCCTTCTATTATGGAGAACAAAGAGTAAGATGAAAAAAAGCAAGGTTCACCAACATCATCAATTAATATTCATTTATCTGCGATTGGCTTTTCAAGTTTTGTGCAACTAGCACTTTTCACTTTTAAGCCATTTTGTCCTAACCCAAGTCACCCAACTAAGCACCTTCAATTAGAGAACAAATGAAAAACTAAAAGAAGCAAGCTTAACTGTCATCATCAATTAACGTTACCATTTATCTAGGACCGGCTTTTCGAATTCTGTTTTTCCTTTTGACCTATCATAAATTACAACATTTGTCATTCCACAATATATCATGCTTCTGTTTGTCCCATCCCTCCACAATTTTTAGTGGTCTTCCTCTCATCCTTATACCTTTGATTTGTAATCTCTCATCTCTACAAACTAGAGTTGTATTGGATCTTCTAGTGACATGATCAAACCACCTTAAACAAGTTTCTCAGATCTTGTTATCTATTAAGCTACCTAACATAGTCATTTCTAATCCTAATTTTAAAAATTATTCCACTCATCCAAAATAACATTAAAATGTGCATTTCCATTACCCTAACTTTGTCTATTTGTCGCTTCCTCATTGCCCAATGCTCTGCTCCATAAAGCATTGCAAGTTTGATAACCACTTAATAAAATCACTTGTTTAGTGGGTAGGACATCATCAAACATTTTCAGCTTTGAGATTGAGAGAAAATCTTCGCATGAGAGATAAAAAAATCAGAAGGTTGATGGTTCACCTTGATTAAATCTAAGATATGCGCGACAAAAAACAACCAACCACATCCAAACTTCTTTGGATGGACCATCGGATGGGTTCAACATCAAGATTAAGAAGAATCTTACTGAACATATGCAGCAACATGGGATCACCTCAACTAGAAGATACATACATCTGATCAAGAACACAGCACCATTTTCAACTTGTTAGAACTGAACTGTCCTCAATGACAGCCCAATCAGCTACTCCATTTCAACTGTTGATTTTCACAACAATAGCAATTTTTCATTGACCACTATCTTCAAAAAGATTTGTAATACAACCCATATGAATTTTAGTGGCAAAGTTGCCATGAATTAACCAATTCTATAACACTACCATACAAAACATTGTGCTTGATCATTTCTCATAATAAGAAGCTGCAAGAAACCCAAGTAATTCACATTGATTCAACAGTTACCTTTCAACAAACAGCTTCAAGTCAAGAGAACCTTGGCACATCAAACCAACACTAATCCTCAAAGCTCAAACACTCCCCAGAACAGATATGAAGCATGAGCTATTTGATGTTTTGTTGGGGGGGGCGGAAAGGAAATCAAAGACTAGGGAGAATATTGAAAGTATTTGGACAGACAAAGACCCAGTCAGCATTACCTCGACTGCATTCTTCAGTAAGAGATCATCTTCCGGAATCCAAGCAGTTAAAGGAGCAAGTGCACCCATTTTGAGACCTGACACTCAAGATCACCTCCTAGCACTCTATCAAAACATTACAGTGTAAGCACTGCATGCAGCAAACTAGTTTGCATCAGTGTCCATTTGCGCCCATCTAAACAATCAGGTTTATATAAGAACACAATTTTCTCATCAAATTTTGACTTGGATGTTTGAACTTTGAAATCGAAAGTACTCACCTGGAAAAGAACCATTTTTAAAAAATGGTTAAAGAATTTGTATTTGCAACTATAAAATTGTCATTTTCCAAGGAGGTGCTCTATATTAAATGTTTCCAAATGGGATGGGATACGCTTTCCTGAAAAATAACCATTTTTCAACAATTACTGTTTCACCCATTAGCATTTGTAGTTCAAACGGTTACTTTCCAAGAAAGCACTTCCATTTCAAAGATTCCAACTGAAAAGGCATTGGCTTCCCGGAAAGGAACCACTTCTAATTTTTTTTTTTTTTAAATGACTAAAAATATTAGTACTTGTATATCAAAAATAGTTATTTTCGAATGAAGTGCTTCCCTTTCCATAATTCCAAGGGAAGGATGTGCTTTCCTGAAAAAAAAAATTTAAAAAAAAAAAACATTTTGTAACCAAAAATGGCAAAACCCATTTGTATTTGTACCGGAAAAAAAAAAAAAAGAAGCTTATTTTCAAGTACTTCTCTTTCCACGATTCCAAACAGAACGAGATGTGCTTTGGAGTAAAAGTTAACCAGAATGGTAAACCCATTCGTATTTTTAGTTTAAAAAAAATGCTTGCTTCCCAGATTTCAAACGGAACAGGATGTGTTTTCCTTGGAAAAGAAACATTTCTCAACTAAGATCGATTCAATCCATTTACAATTGAAGTAAAAATAGTTATTTTCTAAGATAGTACTTGCCTTTTCATGCATCCAAACGGAAAATAAAATTCTGGGGCTTCTTTTTTCCATGCACCTTCGTAAAAAAAACGGCACCAAACAGAAAAGAAGCAGCAGCAACCAAGCCCCAATATTCCAAAGCGCTAGTCACGAGGTTAGGAGCGAAAAACAAGACAGGAATTTCACTGGGTATTTTATCAGGAAGGGAGCTAAAAGGGGGATTTCGTTTAGGGGCGAGTATTGTGCTAGGGTTTTGCAGGAGCAAAAGCAACAACTGATTGTGACGATTGAGAAGGGTGAACGAAGAGAGGGCTTTGCAGTAGCGATGGCGGGCAAAGAAGGAGAAATAGAGAGTGGAAGACAAACACGGTCAAGGCAGAAGAAGAAGAACAAAACAAGAGTACAGAATGGAAGAGTTGGCGCCTCGAGAGAAAAGACAGCGGCGAACAGTTTGTCGGTCGTGGAGTCTCCAAACTTCCGTCCGTGACCATCGGAGGAAGCGTCATTGGAATTGGAGAGATTAAGACAGGAGATTCTCCCGGAGAAACACAAATTAGAAGAATCTCAGTTCAATTCGATTTCTAATATTTAAAATTTGAAATATATATTAAAAAAAATTAAACAATGGTTTTTCTTTGAAAAAAGATTGAGAGAAAGTGTTTTCTTCCCTAATTGTCACATGGCATTAATATTATAAATAAGAATCGAAATAACATGTAATAGCACGTAATTCAGTTGTGAATCTATGATCTAAACAATTATAATTTTGTTAAAAGACAGCGTGTAATTCAGTTGTGAATCTATGATCCAAACAATTATAATTTTGTTAAAAGACAGCGTGTAATTCAGTTGTGAATCTATGATCTAAACAATTATAATTTTGTTAAAAGACATCTATTCTGACTGTATTAGGATAAAGGATAGAGTGAAATTATCATTTTATCTATACCATTTTATCTACACCATTTTATCTACACCGTGTATTAGGATAAAGGATAGAGTGAAATTATCATTTTATCTATACCATTTTATCTACACCGTGTATCGCTCTTCAAAAGTATCAATATTCGACGGTGTTGTTAAACCCGACTCGATCCGTAGTCGAATCGACGGTTGGCCCGTGACATGATAAAACTCGTTAGGATTAAAGACCCTTAAAAACCTGCTATCACCCGTGGTTCAACCAAGGGTAGAAAAATTGGCCGGGCCGAGATCCCATCCAATTTTTCATATCGGCCGATATATCGGCTGAACTTTTTCTCTCTCCTGCCCATTTTTGTTTTTAAAAAAAAATTCCAGATAATTATAGACTTATTGAATATATAATTTTTTCCTAAAATATCGGACATTTACATCTTCTAATATATTTTTGAAGTTACGATAGTGAGAAATTATATAATTAGTAATAAAATGGTGAAAATTATAAGGAAAATTATATAAATGAGAAAAAATTGTAAAAATAATTTCATAATTTATTTTCTTAATCAATGAGTGTTATTTTAAGTTATAAATTATAAAAATAAAAAATTAAAATAAAATGATTGAAAATTACATAATAATATAGAAAAAATATTAGAAAATAAAACTAAAGAAATCCTAATCACTTGAACTGATAACCACATAAATGTCATACATAATACTATAATATTTTTTTTCATTTGAGAAAATAGATTTTATTTTTCATTAATAATAATTAGATAAATAAAATTATTAGATAAAATTATGAGCTATAGTTAATTATGTTAAATTGATATAATAAAAATAAAGAATACTTTCTAATAATAATGACATGTTAAAAATATTAGATGGTAAATATAATATTAAATTATTAGAATAAAATAAATAACTTTCAACATAAATAAATATTATATTTAAAATAATAAAAAATATTCACAATCGCTTCCACGTGAGCTCTTTAAGAAGCTCACGTGAGTTCCTGTTAAAAGAGGGTTCCACAAACCCTAAAACCCTAATGCTCAAATTTTACCCTTCTTTCTCTTTCACTCTCTCTGTTAAACCCTAGCCGCCGCCGCTGCTCTGTATTTTTCCCATCGCCGAAGAAGAAAAAGATGAAGAAGGAAAGCTCTGAAAGGTGTAGCAATTTTTTTTCTTCAATCTTTTTTCCATATTTTCTTTTATTTCTTTCCATTCTTTCTCGTCCCATATTTCTAAAAAAAAGGGCTTTAAAAAAAAAATAACAAACACGAATTATCGGTAAAAAATTCGGTCATATCGGTCGAATTTTTTTTTACGGCCGATATCGGTGGTCGAAAATCCGAATTAATTCGGCCGATATGCACACTATCGGCCGAATTTTTGACCCCTGGGTTCAACCTGTAATAAATTCGTGATCCGTTGGAAGTAAAACCCGTTTTTTAAATGTATTAAAAAAAAAACTGCTGGAATGGGATTGGATTGCCGATTTCGGATAAAAGTGAAAAGAGAGGAAAAAAAAAAAAGGAAAATCAGGGAAGAAAAAAGAAGAAGGAAATAAAAACAAAAAACGAAAAAAAAATTTCACATTCTCACTGCTACTTCTCCGTTGAACGATCTTCCCATCTTCCCGTGGCTGCGGCGGCTTTAGTGACGATTTCAGGGTTTGTTTAAGAGAAGCACGTCAGCACTTCCCTATTAAGTTTCAACTAACGTAAGCACATGGTTTCTAGCATCTTTTTTAATTTTAAAGACTTCAATTTTTTTTTTTTTATAATTTGATTCATTCTATTATAACTATAAATAAATAATTAGAGATGTGAGAGGCGGAAAATTCGAACCAATAACATGTGGCTATATAAATTAGTTTAATAAAAAAATAAAATTCATCTTAAGGTTATTCATTTCATTTAAATTTATGAAACGAGTGATTTAAATAAAAAAATATTTATATTTCAATTTATTAACCATTTAGAATTTTATAATATTATTATGAGATTTAAAAGATTATATAGTGTACAATTTTGATATTTGAGTCGATTTATTTTTCAATTCAAACGTGGCTTGAGACTCGTCGAACTCGTCATAAATGAATCAAACGGCCGAGGTTAAATTTTAAAGCATGATATTTTCACAAAAAGTCGCAAATGTCAATTTTCTTTCACTCTATTTAGCCGTTAAATATATGTGACTAGTGTATTTTGTTTCTTTCCTTTCTGTATTTTTAAGAGGATTCATTAAAAAATAATGTTGGATTAAAATTATTGTAGTCAGATTACAATATTTGAGAAAATATTAAATGTAAATAAAAAATAAATTTGGATTTAAATATTAGACGTATGAGATCATAGATTATGAAATATTTTTGTTTAGGATGATATTGGAAGATAGACGTTGGATTATTAATTTTTAGGTATTTATAATTGTTTATGTGGGAACAAAAATATTTTTTATGAAAATATAATCTTGTCCTTTTATTATGTGTATTGTATTTTATATTTTATTTTTTATAGTTATTTATATCTTATTATCTTATTTAATATTTAATAATTTAATATTATTTATCATATCATATTGACTTGTACAGGTTTGAGTGAGTTTATTTAACCCAACTTTCCCATGAAATGGTTTGGTAGATGGGTTGGTTTTTAAGATATTGCTCTCAACTACTAAAATATATATTGACAAAATATTATATTGATAAAATAATTTTTTACATAAAATTTTATTTGAATTCATTAATTAAACTTTAGTTAATAATTTAATATTATTTATAATATTATATTACTGATATGGGTTTGACCGGGTTTGACTACAGGGTCAATCCGGTTGAACCTTATTTAACCCATCCTTTCTCCACAGGAAGGGTCGTTCCACAGGTCGGATTTTAAAACATTGGTATTCAGTATACCGATATACAAAACATATATATATGAAGAGCGGCGTGTTATCGGTACATTGATATTTAATAAGCGGTACACCGGTACAAGTAAAATGAGAATTTCACTCTATCACGCGTCTCCTAACAAATTTTATCTGTATTAAAATGACTGACCTTTTTTTAATATATTAATACATGGGATAATAATTGTTGATTTAATATTGGATATATTAAAATGAGTATGTAATTGGAGTTCAAGGAGATGGATTTAGTAAAGATGATATTGTGGGCCACATTAAAAAGTATTTGTTTGTAAAAAGAAATAACAATTTAAAATTTAAAGAGTTTTAAAACTAGTACCATTATATAGGCAAATTACACTCTAGATATGCTGCAAAAGTTGATCAATTAAAATGAAGTTAAATAATCAAAATTAAGAAAGCTTAACATGACTTTATTGATCCATTGAATATAATATCTTTCGATAAATTTCATTATAATAAACTTCTTCAATTGTAGATTACATCAAAAGATTGCATTCATTAATTATCACAACACACATTATGATTCCTTCTAAAAGTTTAAAAACATAGCTTTATAACTTTATTAATCAAATCAAGGTGATTTCTTAAAGTTGCATAATTAAGAAAATAACTTTCAAAAGTGAGCTTCATGTAGGATGCAAAGGTTTCAAAATTAAAAAATAATTCAAAATACTTTTAAAAATGGCTTTGTTGATCCAAGCAAGTGATCAATGGAAACATTGTATTCATGTATAGAATTTCTCAATGGATCTATTACATGGGGACAAAGTCATTGCCGTTTGGTGCAAAAGTTTAATAATCAGAAAATAAAAAGGACCCATTTTTTAAGTTGAAATAAAAAGTCACCAAATTTTAAGAACTTAAAAAAATGGGTCCGGACCTGAATTGGTGCAAATGGGCCCATATTATGGTACAATTGGGTCTAATGGATTAAGTCCTGCATCCTGCTTCCCTCCATTAATCCTAGTATAAATTTGGGGAGGTAATTCATCGATCTTGTCCAATTGGATCTTGATCAGGTCATTGTCAAACTCATTGGGTTCGATGTCTAAATTAAAATTATTACATCATATAAGAAAAAATGAAAAAAAAATGACATCATAATCCTCATTGGGCTTGGGCGAAATTGGCTAGTCATGGAGCATGCAATCCCAACCGTCCATCTTGGATTGTTGCATGATTGGTAGTCCTCCAAATCAGCTCCCTATCCATGCTCATGCCCAAAGGAGAGGATCCATTCTATTCTTGAAGTTTTCGAATCCATCCTAGTGGTCCCAATCCAAGATTCCATGCCATGTTGGCATCCATGTGGCGTCCACCTAGGTAATGATGTGGATGGTTATATGGAAATTTGGTCATGCAGCAAATGGGCCTCCTAAAGTGGGCTTGAAGGCCCAACACACTTCAATGCAGGCTCCAACCCGTAACTTGATCATTTGGGCTTAGAATGGACTAAGGGAGTGAAACTAGGCCCATTGAAAACCTTACAAGGCCTCTCTTTCCTTCATCAATCCTCTTTAGGAATTTGAGTGCAATTTCTTCCACTTGATCAAATTGGGCCCTGCCATCTTCAACTGGATCTTGAATAGATTCAATGGCCGCATCACATAGGTTCAAGTGAATCTTAAATAGGATATAGAATTTAAAAAAAAAATAAATCTTCAAAAAATAAATAATTTAACAGTCTAATTGAGATAATTTTTAAAATGTCACATTGATGGATAAACTCGCCTAACAGACCTATCAAATTAATTAAAAAAATCACAAAAGAGTGCAAAAGTTAGCCATTGCTAAATGACATGACAGTGAAATGAAGTCCACTGACCCTACAAAATCAAAGAAATAGTTACAAATATTAGAATTTAAAAGAAAATAGTTTTGTTAAAAATGAGAAAATAGTTTTGTTAAAAATGTATAGCCGTAAGGTTTAAACTAAATAAAATAGATGGTAGAAGTGGAAATCCCTCTCAATTGTTCATCTATTTACTTAAATCAAATAGATAAAAAAAGTTTAAATGAAACTTTTTCTACACTATACATATCAACAATTTATAATGGCCGCCCAATCTCACACTGGACTTTTCTTTTATGTGATACAGGATTTGAAATTTTTATGTGGAATTTTCACTTTACCCTTCACCCTTCTATATCTCTCTTTAAAAAATGAACTCCAAAACGATGGATCGATTGTTCCTTAATGGGATCATGGCCACTCCAAAGCAGCGAGCCAAAACTATACTACATCACCATACAAATACTCACTTAAAGAGGACTTGTTCTGAACCCTTGGATCCCTGGTCTTAAATTACAGACTCACACTGAGTCATAGTGTACATAATAGAGCTCATATTAGTAGACCCAGTAGGATCTTAATTTTGTATTTTGACAAGATCAGCAATCCTCCCACGGGCATTTTGTATCTAACGACACGGATTTTAGTGTATTTTCGATTTTACCCTTCGCATAAACAGTAAAATTTCAATATGCTGATATTTACTGTTCATGTGAATTTCGACGAGCCGATTTGAAATTCTGGATAGTCGAATTGCACTGTTAATGAATTTTGGCAAGCCGATTTGAAATTTCGGAGAGCCGAATTGCACTGTTCATGAATTTTGGAAAGTCGACTTTCAATTTCGACAAACCGATTTGTACTATTCATGAATTTTGACATTTTTTTTTTTTTCGGTATGACAGGTAGAGGGCAAATTGGCATCACGGTAAAATCGATGTCTGTATACACAAAGTACCTGTGTGAGGATCACTGACCTTTTGACAATGTGTTTACAGGGGAATTAGTGTTAGAAGATAGAAACACCCCAAGACTAATACAAAGATATTCTTATATTCAATTGATGGTAAAGAGTTTAACATTTTATAGGTGGGTTGCACTCAGCCCTGCCCCGACTTGAGCTCTCATGGAAACCCAAGAAAATTCAGGTTCAGACCTACTATCATATTATCGGTCGCAATGTTGCGAGAAAATCCTGGCCACAATGAATCCATGCGTTAAAGTCGGGGTTCAGATGGATGCGAATTGACTTGTAACAGCCGATGCATTATGCCAATACAGATGTATCGATGCCTCGTATCAATGCAATATATTTTTTACCTCAAAGACTTCGCTAACTGACTCGATCGAACTGATTTTTGGGTTATATAAAATAGTGTCAGCCTACTGAAATGAAAGCTTGAAACTAACCTGAGGATCACATTTATGTAATTAATGTTATGTATAAATATAAATCTAATCCTAATATTATATGGTTTTTTTTTTTATAAGTTTTAATAATATAAATCCAAAATAGCCCCATCTTGGGTTCAACGAGCCCAGATAAGCCTGAGTATTTAATTTGGGTTTAAAATTAGGCTAAGCCTTACATGTGAAAGCTTAGGTAGGCTTGGATTTGACCTATTTGAGGCAACCCAGGCCTAGGATCAAGCTCATGCTTTTATTTTAATTGGACAAATTAGGCCCAACACTCTACAAATCTTCTGGTGAACAGTTAAGCTAAAAGATCTAATTAAAGAGAATAAAGTACAGAAGATTTAATCTCAACTAAGTCAGGTTTGACATAAGTAGTCTTTACTAGAAAGTGCTTTATATTTTAAAATTTACTAATAAATTGTGAAAACGATGGATTTAATTCTAGGGTCAAGTCTCTTAAATATTATATTTTTCAATATTCATTGCCAATGTACTAATCAATTTTTTTATTTGTACGAATAAGATGAGTATCTTTATTCCAACATTGAAAATAAGACTAATTCCACGAGTATACAAAACCATATGCAAACTTTATATATTGGATAAGCCTAAAAAGGAATCGAATCCAAGACCTTTAATCTAATTATATTTTTTTGATTAACTTAACTATCTTTCCTAATCAATATCTTGTGTGTTTGCCGTTAGCACTCACTTTTTAAAATAATAGGGGCCAATAATGGGTGGGATTTGGGTTTTAAAATAAACAGGCCATGAAAAAAACTTGTACATAGTGTAGGGGTATAAATCTCGGCAGATATGACCGTGATCTCGCCAATATCGGCTGATACATACTGAGATTTAAAAAAAAAAAAATTAGGAGAGAGAGATGTCGGTCGATATCTGAGATACCGAGTTACCCCTGACACAGTGGTCGGTGTTTTGGAGATGGGCCGAAATGGCAATCTATGGTTTGCCAAAATCAGTTCATTGTTGGTCTGTCTTCGTATAAATTAATAGAAATATAAAAGAATAAGAGTTGTTATTTTATTGACTAAATTCACTTAGGGTATGTTTGTATGATTTTTTTTTTTGTGTGAAAATGAAAAATTATTTACATGTTGAAATTATTTTTCTGTATTTGATACAACTTTTTTGTAAAAAAATACTTTTCACATCATAATTATTTTTCACCAAAATTGTGGAAAATGAATTTTTTTTTTTTAAATTCATGTGTGGGAAATTGTGGAAAATCTAACGTAAAACTCCCACAGGTGATACCCACTGCCCTTAGGGCACACCAGGTGACGCCATGGGAGCTCGAACCTAGCACCTCTCACTTTCTGAGAAGTAGACTACCAGTTGAGCTACACCCATGTGAATAGAAAATGATTTTTTAGGAATAGTTGAAAGTAATTTCCTTGTGAATTTTAAGACATTCAAGCAGGGGTCCAAATATCAGCCGATACGTATCGTATCGGCCGATATCATATGATTTTGAAACCGCATATCGCCCGATATCTCGACCGTATCATATTGGCCATTTTTTTAAAAAAAAAAAAGAAGAAGAGAGGTATCGGCTGATAATGATATAGTCGATATATCGTATCAGCTGATACCGAATTTTGAGCCCTTGAATGTTCAAGTATTCAACCCAACTCATGGGTTAACTATAGCCTAAGCCCCAACCAATTCATGACACAACTTGTGACCCGGTCAGTGACCCTATCCATGATTTGACCAACCTAACCCATCAAGCCATGACCCTTGGTCAAACCAAACAAACACAATATCTATCATCTATTATTTGACCATAACTGAGCCAAACCCATATCACATGCCTAACCATCTCTAGACTCATGAAACAAACTAACCTGACTTAGCTTATGAATTTCTAGAATGGATTGAGATGGGTTAAGACCTAAACTTAAACTAATTGCACTCCTTATTACATAATATCACCAATTTTAAGAAAAAACATAAGTTGAACTAGCTATATAATGTATTTAACTTTTATTAATGTAATTACTAATATTATTGTTATTATTATGAATATCTTTGGTCATCATTATTTAGAATTTGGGGGGGTTAAATTATAACCCCGACCCACCTGACAATTGGAATTTTTTTTTATTGATTCTCAACTTTTTTCTTGTGAAGTAGATGGCTAATTTTTTACAAGGTTTACATTGGAAGGTGAAAATGAGTTGATTGGATAGATATTCTTTTGTGTTTGAAGTGTAATAAAATTCAATTTAAGAATACCATTCCAAGTATTAAAGGCTATAAAATTCTAACCATCTATAAGTAGATTTAGAGATGAGTTTAAACTATATATTAATCAAATTTATAAAATAATAATGAGTATTAGAAATAAAAATAGTGCGAAAACTTAATTATATAAGTCACATTGAATTGATTCGCGGCAGATAATTTATCAAAACTCAATAGACCAAATAAAAATTCTTCTTCTTTATCTTTACATGATTCAAGGATTTATTCATCGTGTAATGACAGCATTGAGTCTTTCGAAAATGTAAAGAGATGAGATAAAGAAAAAAATATATTAGATAATAGAGTAACTGTCAATATAATCTATAATATAATTAAATGGAGAGATATAATTCGAAAAATTAATTTTAAATAAAAGAATTTATTTTGGATAAAATGAGTATCTTACTCATATAATTAAATGGACATGCATGTGTAAATCTCTTAATCAACAAACACCGGTTAAATCTACCAGAAGTGGTGTGTGTGAGTTGAGCGTGAATTAAACTCAAGACTGCCGCTTCATGAGACGGACTTCCTGACCAACATGCCAACTCTTTGAAGTTAAATAAAAAAAATTTAAACTTTTTAATTAGAATTTCTACTAATGATAAAGTTATGCAAACTTATGTAGATCGCCCCTCAATCCTTCTGACCTGATCGAATCTAAATCAAAACTTTGAGCCACATGACCATGAAACTTCTTCAAAAGTCCAAACCCACCCAGTAGATTGGGGAAGTTTGGTGGTGTTGAATGAAATGTAAGCCAAACAAAAACCCTAACCCTGCCTTTTGGTTCACTAAGTAAATAGCCTTGCCACACACGTTTAGTGCCACTGATTCCCTCACATGTCATCATAAATTGGTGGTCACAGTACAACATCCCCAAAATTGTAAGCCTCCCTCATCAAATCATTGTAAAAAAGAAGAAACATCCCTAACTAGTGCGTTAAATGCATCATCTCATTATCCTTTTTAAGACTAGATTAGAAAACTTTAATAAGTGTAATGTCCACTATGATTGAATGGATACCCTATTTTTAACTCGACATAAAATTAGAAAAAGAAAAGAAAAAGAAAATAGAAAAACTCAATGACTGAACTTGAAAGTTTATTAAATCAAGTCAATTTGAACTGACTCACTCAAATTATTTCGAGTTTTTAACTGTGATTTAAGCACTCTTTGCCGACATTTCGCAAAGTATGACAGCTTCATGTTGCTGGTTGGAAGCTGAGGTGGGGTGGGATTTAGTGCTCAGAATAAGCATTTTTACATATTAATCATGATTAGTTGGTGGGATCAGGTGCTATAATACAATTTCATTTGCACCCTTTGCTGCCTTTGTTTTTCTTTGGGAAGGTATTTCCTCCGTGTCATGTCACCTAATGAAAAAGAAAGTGAGAAACCAAAACCAAAAACAAAGTCCCCTCTACATTCCTTTCTGTAGTCTCTTCTGATTTGTATCCTAAATCCCCCTCCCACTGTCCCCAACTCCTCCAGAGCCACCATTGAAAGATAAAGAGCCTAACTCCTCCAGCCACCATTGAAAGATAAGAGCCCTTCAAGCTGCCCCTTACAGTTTGCAGGTGAAGAGAAGATGCCCCTACTGATTACATGATTATGGTGATGATGATTATTGTATTAAAGGATATTATCAATTATCGACGACTCGGGCCGCGATTTACAACAATTTAATTGATCAAGGTGGCCAATCTTGTCAGATTCTTGAATCAAAATCCATGCCATCCACTGTCCTCCAATCTTCAGCGGCGATCAAGAGGGGGAATCCAGCACCGACAGTCCCTGATTCTGAAAACGACCCCCTTCTTCAGGACCCCTTTTCTTCCTTATCCTCTAATTACTAAGAAGATGCCCTGTTTGGGTCCTTGTCTAACAGGAATCCTTGTAACATTACTGGCCAAACCAAAAGAGATGAAGAACCCATAAAGAGAAACACAAGCTCTTCTGCCTCTTTATTTGCTGCTTTCTATACTTCATAGCTGTATCCTTGGCTCACTCAAGTACTCAACCAAACCTTGAAGAAGACCCATGAAAAGTAGCCGTTGGAGAACCTAAAAGAACAGGTACCTCCTCATACTACCTTCATTCAAGTGTTGTTCAATTGTTTTTTAATTTTCAACATTAGTCCTGTTATTAATGGGTGTTAACAGAGCATTAGATTGGGCAGATGTGCACAGCATAATTAATCTCTTCGGTGCCAATTGATCAAGTTCAAGGGTGAATTCTGCGAAATGAAATCTCTCCACACAATAGCAAGGGGAACACCGCATCGCCGACTACTCGGTACTGACCCGAAAGAGCTACCGTTGGTCAATGGAAGTAGGCCACATGGAGGAGCTGCTGCCTACAGCAACGACGCCAACTTCGACACCAACATGGTGATCATCCTTGCTGCTCTGCTTTGTGCACTCATCTGCGCACTGGGGCTGAATTCGATCATCCGATGTGCGCTGCGGTGCGGGAGGCGGTTTGCCTTTGAGAACCCACATGAGGCGGCTGCCCGCCTAGCTGCCACCGGCCTGAAGAAGCGCACTCTACGCCAGATTCCCGTGGTGGTGTATGGAGCGGAGGCTAGCATTCCGGCCACTGACTGCCCCATCTGCCTGGGGGAATTCATGGATGGTGAGAAGGTGCGTGTCCTACCTAAGTGCAGCCATGGTTTCCATGTGAGGTGCATCGATACATGGCTCATGTCACATTCATCGTGCCCCACCTGCCGCCACTCCTTGCTGGAGAAGCCAGTGACGGATTCTGCTGACGTGGAGGCCGGAGCACAGTAACCGGCAACTGGGTCCACACGGCAGGTCGGGGTGGTGGCAATTTCTGATGACACAAGCTGAGGTTGGAAATTTGGTAGGTACCCTTTCATTTGAATTTTATTTTTGTATACTAAATAATTATTTTTTTTCCTTTCCTTTTCTTTTTTTATTTCATAGGATTCTAATATTTGCACCCTTGTAGGTTGTAAGAGGTGAAGTAAAACATGGAAATGGGAGAAAGGAAAAGTAGAATTGCCATTTTATTTCAACTTTGAATCTCACATTTGAGTGAGTGAGAAGAAAAGTAGCATAGAAGTATTTATTTTCATAGCTTCATGTGTTATTTATTTCTTTGTTTTTATTTAATAGTTTACTTCAAAGTTAAACAGAGGATATGATATCAATTCTCACCCTAAGGAAAGTGTCTTTGTTGTGAAATCCTCAGTACTATCCTTCTAATATGCATGTGTTGTTCCTCTATTTCTAGTTATTTTCATATTTATGAACTCAAAATTCAATTACACTTTTTTTTTTTAATTCACGTGTGGAAAATCATGGAAAACTCAACGTAAAATTTCCATAGATAATACTTGAGTGCTCTATGTCGTCAATTATTAGATTTATTATTCCTTTCTTTTTCTATGTGATCATCATAAAAAAAACCATTAAATCTCCACATTTCCTTCAGATTAACTGATGGTCTTGACTGTTATCATCATGTATAAGACTGTTAATTCATTATTGAATTGATTGAAAATATATTATAAAGTTAAAAAAGTCAACCTCATATCATATCATTCCTCTGTTTATAGACTGATTGATAAGTAGGATGGTCAATGGGAAAGTATGGAATGTCAAGCCTGTTTTGATGAATGGAGTCGGGTCTACCCAAGGTGATAGAAATATGAGTAATAAGAAGGTAATATATTCATGATCTATCATCATTATAAAATTCATCCTTGAATTGTAATTATAGTTCAAAAATTTTAAATTGAATTGGATTTAGATCTTATCCAAGTTATTCAACTCGATAAAATTTGTTCACTTACTTCATTTGAAATCCTATCTAATCGAGTCAACTTTGACCAACTTAAAAAAATATTTTTTGAGTTTTGAAACTATAGTTGGAATCATTGGCACACTGTATATGCACCATTTCTGCATTCTTGTTATGTATATTTTTTAACTTTATAACCATAGTCCATCCAATGCAGGGTTTACCATGTTAAATACTTAAGACATTGGCTGGTCCCCTTTGTTCACTCAAGGGCATATCTGGATTTCTCAAATGGAATAGGGGAAGAAGGGTTTCATTCACTTGAGGAGCCTCTATAGTTTGTATGATAAAGTAATCCATTTCTAGAAATCATGGTATTAATTTTCTATCTAAATGGAAAACTATGGTTTTAAACATCAGCTCCTACTACTGTTGCCAATTATAGTAAGAAAGAAAAATAGAAAAAAATGCACATGTCGGCATTCAAATGGTTGATAAGCATCTATTTTATAAATTATTTGGAATCTAATTATGATATAATTATTAAAGAAAAACAAGATTATAGTTGTAATTTTGATCAATAATTGAAAAGGGGAAACTCTGAAATCCAATTAAGTTGGTTATGATTGGTTTCGACAACAATATTGATGAAGGGTAGGGTCAGGTGTAAAACCTACCTATGCCTCAACCTTCAAATTGAAGAATTCCTCAAGATATGGCTCAGTAATTTGTCATAATTCTTAGATAACCCAGACTAAAAAAACCACGACGTCTTGAAAGATCCTCGAACTAACATCGATGTAATACACCTCTTGACAAACGGGTTTCAAGAGGATGAGCCAAAATCTCCAATTCTCACCGGAATAAAAAGATA
Source organism: Chimonanthus salicifolius (assembly GCA_013350335.1). Taxonomy (NCBI): domain Eukaryota; kingdom Viridiplantae; phylum Streptophyta; class Magnoliopsida; order Laurales; family Calycanthaceae; genus Chimonanthus; species Chimonanthus salicifolius. The sequence continues at coordinate 7,527,218 of CM023539.1, forward strand.
AGGCCTATGACTTCCTAGGACAGAATTGACACTATGTCAAATTCACTAAAGAAAATACGAATTTTAGAATTGAATTCCAAGAACTAGAAATTAAATTCATCTAATGGTTGAACAAAAATTAATTCTAGAAATTAGAACTAGAACCCAAACTAGAAGAACAAAGCAAAACTTGAATTAATTTTGGTGTGTTTGTACAATGGCCAATGGCCTTCATTTATATACAAAAATTCAAAAATAAAATAAAATTATAAGAATTGCCATCCATCTAAACCGTCTATTCCACCTCCTTTCCAAAGATCAATCGTAACCATACTTACATGTTACTATAACCCAACATTCTAAATTCCAAACCTTTCCAAATTTGCGACCTTCCTACATGCATGTGAGAGAAAATTCATGTAAGACCCTAGTTGCTTGGATTTGGGTTTCTAAAAGGGTCAATTGGAGCTCATTTTGGTGAATTTGAAGCATCAGACGCATATGACATAAACTTAGGCTGATTTTCGATCAATTTGGGTAGCTTTTGAAGTTGAGAATGCAAATCTTTGGCACCATTATGTCCATCACACTCAATTATGGCTAACTGAACAATTACATGGCTAAGGTCATCATGGAGGATATCTAATGAATCAAAATTGTCTTTAATTTTTATGCATGTCATACTTGATGTCTTCAATTAATTGTGCTTAGGATTGTTCATCTTCAATTGTGCTTAGGATTGTTTATGGGGGGTGTCAACTCAGCTGAGTCAATTTAATTCTCATGGATTTTTAAAACCCACATCAGGTTTTGGTAGTAATTGCAAGATTCAATTAGGATTGTTTATGGGGGGTGTAAATGACAGAGCAGTGTTAGCTTGAGCTTGGCTTAAATGTTTATTGAGCAAATCCTAATTAAATGTTTACACACCTACATAGCTTTACTGAGCAGGAATGTTAACTAGCTTAGCTACAGTTGTTAACTAGCTTAGCATTTACATTGGTTCACTTTCAAACAGTTCTCAGTCTTTTTTCTCCAATTGAATGCAGTCACATGGGGCGTTTGAAAAGGTAAGAAGTAGCTATGTTCATGAGCCCCTTGTTTTCTTTGGCTCATTTCATTACTTTTAATGCCTTTTTCCTGTTTCCACTCCATAAGCCTTCAAATACAGTTTGATGATTTGATGAGCATATATAGAGGCAGAGAGCACTAGGAAACATTATGACAGAGAATCGAATATCAGCTCTCTTCTTTTCTGTTCAACTCTTTTGTTTTCACCCCTTCTTTTCCTTTATGATGTAGGTGTAGCCCCACATGAAAGAAATTCTCACTTCACTTGTTGGGAAAAAGGGGAGAAATCTCATGCACTTGTAGGACCAGTACTAATGTGTGTGACTTGCCTACCATAGTATTTGCCTGCCTATAAACTAATAGGATTGCGTGGAGAATATTTTTGAGGAGAATTATGGAGGATATTTATTTAAAAGTGATACATGATTTTGTTGGCCAACGAACGAGTTCCACGTTGGTTGTGAAGGGGGAGATCTAGAGACTTAAAAGGGACTTGCGTCACTCTACCTATTAGGCTACTCTTTTGGGCTAGATACCCATTCCTAACAAGTAATATCAAAGCCATATCTCCATATTAATGCATGTGGATTCAGGGATCCCCTAACCAGACGGGATGGCTGGCAACGTTCTATCCACCGGAGAACCTCATTGGAGGAGGGGGGGATTGTTGGACAGTGAACGAGTCCCACATCAGTTGTGAAGAGGGAGATGTAGGGACTTATAAGGGACTTGGTTCACACCTCTAATTAGACTAGTTCTTTTGGGCTGGGTACCCATTCCTAAGAGATTTGTTGGTGGTAATCATTGTTCAATCAATTTGTTTAACCTAAATTACTTACAAAATTAGTTTTCGACCTTGACTTTGATTTCACAAAGCAGTAGTGGTTAAACGTGTTCTACATGTGCGTGCTTTTAAACTAGTCGGTGTAAATCTATTTGAAACCTTTGAATTAATCTTTATAAATCTGCATGAGAGATTCAAGATATCAATATAAAAGACTTATTTATACTATTGAAACAAAAATAAAAATGTATAATCTTAAGAAGTCTATCTTTTGTGTTACGTATAGGTAGAATGATTAGTGTAAAATTAATGAAACAAAGTCTATTGACATGGATATTAGGATTGTCAGTGTTAAGATTCGGTATCCAACTCAAAAGACTAATCTATTAGGTGGAGTAATCCAAGTCTTTTATAACTCCCTAAATCTAGCCCTTTACAACCAATGTGAAACTCGTTCGCTGCTCCGAAAGTGAGACCTGTGTGGGCATTGCAATTCACCCATCAAATGTGGAGCCCATCAAACCATCCAACGGATGAGTAGATTCAATTTGGTATAGTTAGACCACTGAAGCTGTGCTCTCACATTATTTGTAGGCATTTTTTTCTGGTTGCTGAAGGCATCTTTGTGGACCTTGTGGTGCAGCCTTTGTACCTTCATTCTTTTCTCATACCTCATGAATGATTTGAGGATGGAATGTCTTAAGGGTCTCAAAGTGAAAGAAAATAAGGAATTTGAATCCTTTGGAAGTCTACTTTCATAGAGCATCCTCTCCTATTAGAGGAAATGACTCTCATTTGTCATGTCAAATAGAATAGAAGAGAGATATCTCCACCAATGAGAGATGACACTCTTCGCTCATGTAGAAGTTCACTTTCAGAAAATCCGGATTTGAAAATAAGAATCTAAGCCATCAAAACCAACCACTAATGAAATTGTGGCACAAAGCTCTACTATACAATGATGAAGTTAGGTCAATGAGGATATTATATTTATGGGGTAAATACTTATTTATTAATATATTTTGATTACTTAATCAATGGCACTATTAAATTTATCAGTGAAAACAATTTTTAATGGGATTTATAAATATTAATCATTATTAAAAGTTTGAAAAGTTAAAAATTATAGCTTTAACATCTTTTTAAGAGAACTTATTTTTAGTCTAGCATTCATGATTTGACCTTTCCAAAGAATCATCATATTATACAATAGTGGGTTATAAGTAGGGAACAGAAATTAAAAATTAAAAAATAATTCAAAATTTGAAGAGTTGAAAAATATAACTTCAATAGTCCAATCATGGTGAGTTTTCTTAGTCTTATATTCTTATTTTATCCTTTCCAACATACCCAAAAGCAGGGGTATAAAATTCAGGATTCGGCCGATATATCGGCCGAATTTATTCTCTCTCCTCTTTTTTTTTTTTTTTAAAAAAAATAGGCTGATATCGACCGATATGATACGGTCGTGATATCGCCGTATCGGCCGATATTTGTACCCCTTGTCCAAAAGTGAACCATCAAATAAAGTACAAAACATTGATAAATAAATAATTTTTAAAACTTAAAAATGTGACTTCAAACCATTCTTTCAAAGTGCTGTTTTAACATTATATTCAATCCTTAGATCTTTCAAATGGGTTCATGAACTGATATGATCAAAATGAAGATATTTGTATGGCTGATGATTAATGGAATAAATAACACATTTTAGAGTTAGATGTATATAAAATGACATGAATAGAGGATGAATCAAATTTCAAAATGATCAGATTGATTTAAACACTGAAATTTAAAATATTATAAATCATTCAATTATAGGTATATCGGTTTCATTTGAAAAACTTAAAAAATAAGACTTCGATGATCTAACCATTATAATTATTTTTTAAAAACACATTTACAATTTATAGTTTAGGGAGCTGCGATGGATCCATCAAATTGGTCTAAATTGGGTCTTAAATAAAACCAATACACGTGCTTTTGAGAGTCTTATATTCATTTTTTATTTTGAAAAGTTTAAAAAATATGTCTTGAATGATTAATAAAAAGTGACTCTTTTATCAATCACATGCAAACATTTAGATCTTTTTCAATGGATCATAAATTTATCCAAAGTTTTAATTATGTAATAATGAATACTTTTTTATATTTGTTATGGCTGTTGTTAAACTTCATAAGTTATATTTTCAAGAAAATGAGGCAATTTAAATCCCAAAGCTTGGATCATTCAAAATAATTTTTGAATCCAAACCTCGGTGGGCTGAACAATGAGATCACCTAAATTAGGTTAACTTTGGTAATTATCACAAGTCACAACACATTCAAATGAGAACATTTGATAATAGTTCTGAAGTGTAAAACCCAAACCTAGCAAGGATTGTCATTAGAACATATTCATACACAAATTTCTTCATGGCCACAAACCCTTGTTATCAAAACATGTAAAACCCTAGCATGAAAGCTCTTCATATTGGAACTTATTTAGGCAAAAACATGAAAAGAAAAAAAAAATTAAAACAGCAGAATACAAAGATCCTGCCTAAGCTAGATAGACAAAAACCAGAGGTGTTAAGCCATTTCATTTAGATAGTAAAGCTCCCAAGCCACTAGCCAAGGATGAGACAGTTGTAGGAGACACTTGCCCTGCTCCCACCCAAGTACCACTTCTTGATCATTTCAACCACATTCTCATTTTCCACTTTGAGTTTCACCTCTTCTTTTCCTTCTGTTGTAAAGCCAATCTGCACAATCAACCAAATGTCGATGTAATCGTGACCCAATTATCATAACCATGGATGAAATTGTTGCAAAACAACCAATAAGATGATCCCATTGGTTCACTAGAAACTAAGCACAGTGCAACTACAAGTGCAGATGCAAACATGTTTGTTGTATTTAAACCATGCATGTAGTAGGACTCGTGGTAGATCATCTGGTCTAAAAATCAAGTTGGGTCTTCTCATCATGCTAACACTGTTTGTCCACCATGATGTTTTAAAAATTGCAGTGAACTAGTAAGGTTGACAGGAACTGGCTCATTCAGTATGCTTTGTCATAGTTTTGAGCCTAGGACTAGGTATCGATCAGCACTACTAAAAGATCTCAATTACAAAATCAGATTATTCAAGCCATTGAACAGTCATGTTTGACTGTTCAACTGGTTTTGACTTTTCGTCCAGTTTGAATCAATTCAAACAAAATGGAGCCTAATCCAATCTGGTGTTTTATAGATCAGGTGCATATTGAAAATTGGCTAAAGCTATAAAAATTGGGTACACCAGGTTAAACCAATTTGTCAAAACCAGTAACCTAGTGCAGCCACCAAGTTTCGACTGGTTATATCAGTTAATTTTTACTTCTTTGCTTTTAACTGTTTACCTTGTCTAGTTCGTGAATGGTTAATTATAGTAGAACATGGTGGACTAGTCAATTGGAAAGAACAAAGTCCAGTAATTCTTTCAAATATTTTAGGGAGGATCCAGTAGTATGTGTACATGGCCCTTGATGCATCTTCAGAACATCCAATGTCGCATAGTTGTAGGACTTGTAAGCTCAAGTGAGAAACAACCTACATATCCATTCAATACACCAAAACTTATCCCCAACTAGAGTTTATAGCCATCTAATTTAAGGCCTTGAAAATGGTTAGTTGAACATGAAACTTATCGTATTAAGCTAGAAATTTCATTCAACTTTCCATTCTCAGAGCCTTATAGCAGATGGCTAGTACCTCTATTAGAAAATAAACTTCAGTATTTGGATGAATCTACAGTTTCCTTTCATTTAAAATGGCATACTGAGGGCATGCACATGCTACACCAAATACTGAATCGTTATTGGATGTTTAGACATGGACATCAGTTCAGGACAGACTCTTCCATGTAGTTCGAGTCAGGACAAGCAAATAGATGCAAGATATAAAGCAAGAATCAAATATGTGAAATACTTAATTTTGTAAAATTTGTGTAGAAGTAATGAAGTATGAATGAAGACATTTGATAGGGGAAATGAGTTTTCTAATAACAACGAGAGTTGGGGAAGTTAAAATGTTAGCCAATTACACTCATCAAATTGATTTGACGACTGTCAGCCAAAACTGTTGGGCAACAATAGCAGCAGTTTACTTAGCAACCATGATGATAACTAATAAGTTTATTGCATAAAATAAAACAATATACTAATAAACTAGCCAAAAGGTTCTTACCTCTGCCGTGTGAGATGTTGCTGGAAAAAGGAAGGTGATGATAGAATTCTTCTTGAAGTATTTGGATTGGAAAAACTCGACGACTTTTTCTAAAGCCTCTTCTTCTTCTTCTTCATATTTATCAATGGCTGCCAAGCGATCCCTCACAGCACTCTCCAGTTGCACACCATATTGAGCACCTTTGATCTCCTTTATCACCACAACTCTTAGGAATTTCTCCACAGGTGCTGGAAATAAATGCGTAGTTTTAAGTTTACAATAAAAATTAAAATCAACGCATATGGTTACATTAGTTTTCCCAACTAAAGCCTTTTGCATTGATTACTGGTTCTAGGATGCACAAATTTCCTTACGACTGCAGCAAATTGGTGATGACAACTGCACGATAATTTATAAAATCTACAGTACTCATCTATAAAAAGCAGCCCATTAGTCATGCATATTTGTTAATTCCAAAGCCAGAAAATCATATGCTGATTCTGATATACATGAAATAACACTTTCACGAATTTAGACCAGGCAGTGAACCCAAAATATGCCATGTTTCCTAGATGGCTTCAGTGTTGCTTTGTGTTTTTATCTATACTCTTGCTGTCGCGAAATTATCTGTTTACTTGGCTGGTGAACAGAATCATGCCAATCTCTCATATTGACCCAGGCGCAACTTCTTCACTCTTTGGCAGGCCAGGCCTGGAGCCTTGGAAAGGCCTTACTTTAGAAGCCCACTTTTGTCCTTGCTAACAAATAAATTGCAACCCACCATTGTCCTTGCTAACAAATAAATTGCAACCCAACTCTATATCCATGTTTCTAAAATCTAAATCCAAAGTTCCTAACAGCAGGTCAAACGATTTTTCCAAGCAGTTTGATCAAGCTGATCTCATTAGATCAACTAGAGAAACTTATTCCAAATACATGGCAAAAACAAAAATGGATCGAATTATGTAGTCAAACTGGTCAAAACAATCAGTTATGAATCTTTTGGTGGGTCCATCAGTATTTGATCAGCTTGACTATCTGTCCTGTTCTGTTTCTGATCAAACCATAGTTCAAAAACTCGGGTGAGTCTGTCTGATTTGACTTAGTTGATATAATTTCCCGTCAACGAGTTTTTCCGTGTCGAGTCCAAAAACTTGGCCGAGTAACTTGACTTCGACAAGATTTCGAGTCAAGTCCAAGTTTCGAGCTACGGATCAAACCAATTAGGCCACTGGTTGGTGTTTGAACTGGCTACCATCTGCTAGTTCCGTTGGGTTTTCAAAACACTATGATAGAAAATTAACCTACACAAATACCTAATAATTACAAAAATTGAGATAATAGAGATGAAATAAACATGTGTGATGTGTATGCTGGTATCCATGAGGTTAACACTTACCTGAAATCAAAGCCTCAAAGAAGAGATCATCATCAACAAGCTCATTTCCCTTTTTGCCTTTCCACTGTTGTAAGTGCCCCACTATTTCTGGCTCCAAATATACTCCAATTGCAGTGAACTTTATCTGCAGAAAATGTATCTCAATATCCGTAATACCTGCACCACACAAATCGCAACATCTTTCACACACAACAGTGCAACCTTTCTTTCAACAACATTTTCAACATCAATGAATTTTTCAGGATTTCTAAATCTCAACACATAGTAAACTAGTGATACAGGTGAGACAAAAAAGGTGAGTGGATGGATGGTTTCATTAAGAGAAACCTAGAGCCGTTTCCCCCCCTCCCCCCGAACTTCTTGGTTAGTGCTGCACTTGAGTTGGGCACAAGATGAAAATAAATTACCTAATGTGAACTCTACGCTGTGGTAGGAATTGTTCTGCCTCGAGCCTGAAATTTCCTAACTCTGCCTGAGCTTGAGTTAGGCTTTCATGGCCCTCAACCTGACCTGACAAAACATGACCCGGCCTAACCTGCACTTGATGTATGTCAGGTGGAGCTCAGGTAGCATTGGGTCTAATGGGAGGTTGGGTCTAGTGCCCTGCATTCAAATCAGACCACAGGATGGGTATGCCCAGTAAACTTTTGGGGAAAAAAACCATGGTGAAAGAGGTTTTTATTAGTCCCTTCTTACGCACCCTCACATAATATATGGTTGGGTAAATGACAATTAACTGTTGGCTTGTATGACAAGTTCTATCACAATAGAGTATTCAATTTTTTTTCCTCCTTTCATTTCATCAGTACAAAATCAGTTAGGCTGACCAAGCCACTACAAAATTTCTCATGAAACAGTTTGGACTTATCTAAACCAGTCTAGATAGGTTGATCAACAGTTCACTTCTATGGCAAATGGCTTCCATCTATTCTAACATAATTGTCTAATATCTAACAATAAACAAGTGATTAACATTGGAATCTCCCCTCCTTGTAAAAAGGGAAAAAATGGAATCTCATGGACTGAATCATTCGATAAAATTAATTAAGGTAGAAACCAAGTGGCCATCATGAACAATCTCATTCCTCATCAAAGTAAAAATCACTGATGGAAAATCTTTACAATGGATAATAATACCATTAATTTGGTTCTTACTCCTTAAAATGCTGTTTCGTATTATTTTAGATTAAGTTGTAAATTATTACAAAGTAATCTAAATGTCATTTAAGAAGTACAACAAAACTGTTTTCCTATATGGGTAGCATTGGATCTGATATGAACATAATAACAACAGTGAGAAATAAAACAAGCACATACCATGGCCAAGCAGAGTCAATGGCTTAGAGACAGTTACTTGTGAAGGAAAAGGAACTTCATCCACCATAACTATTTCAGAACCTCCTGCACCATAATCAATTGACATTAATAATAACTGCAATGATAACACTATTAGAGTTTAATGAAAAAAAATAATGATGATGATGGTGGTGGTGGTGGTGATAATGACAAAAATGATGATAGTGGTAAAATTTTCAGGTGGTCAGGCACTCAGGCTAGATTTCCACCCAGCTCAAGTCCATGGTACTTACAGGTAGTCTGAACCACATCCACTGGTATTGTGCATATAATTGGAACAACACATTATATACATACACACTATAAAAATTCAAGGATCTAAGAATCTTAAAAGGTTTAATTGGATGCTTAAACAAGTCCAAGAGTCTCACCATGGGTAGATAGTAAAGCTTCCAAACCACTGGCCAATGATGCCACAGTTGTAGAAGAGACTGCCCTGTTTCCACCCAAGTACCATTTTTGGATCATTTCTACAACGTTCTCATTTTCCACTTTGAATTTCACCTCATCTTTTCCTTCTGCTGTGAACCCAATCTGCACCGTTTATTCAACAAATCAAATAAATTTTGCTACAAGTAGTGGTGCTGGCCAAGTGCCATATCTATGGTCTTAAAAGGAGGTTTAGAAGTCTACAACAGCACAGGCTAACCTGTTACATAATGGATAGCACTATGGTCCTAAACTGACATTGTGTTTGGGAGAACATTTTAGTATTCTACCTGTATTTGGTTTCCATATTGTAGCAATTGTTTTTGACAAAAAGGTAGTAGAAACTCTTTTCACTAAGAGGTCATAAAGGTAGTGAACACCTATCATAAAATAGGTCTTCTCCTACATAACTGAAGTGCAGTGGTCCAAAAATGGCATGACTGGGTAGCTTGAAACAGTTCAAAGAACAAGAGTCCTGATCTTTACAAAACAAGTTATGACCATAAGCTGATAAAAAACAGAGAAATTTGGTTAAGCCAATGTTTTGACTTACTGGACCACACATTTTAACTTATAGTGAACAGTTTTTTTTTTCCTTACCCTTTTCTGTTATATCTGTGGCATAAAGGGTTTGATCACCCACACAGTTTCAAAAATCATAGCATTTATCTAATGGAATGCAGGAAGTAATATTTGCCTTGAGATGTTTAAGATAGAGTCACAACTTTTGAATATAATGAAATTATTGAAGGCAATAGATATCATAAATCATAATTGACATGATAGGATATAGACGCAACAAATAGGTGAGGATCAAATTGTGTCAAATATAAAATACTCAATTAAAATGAATCTTAAGTGAAAAGAAGTTGCTATTATAAAAGAAAATGTGTTTTCCAATTACTATATCCATAGAAAGTTACATGTTTCCAGGTAGTCCAGGGTTCCAAAATTCACAACACATGATTTTTTCAATACACATTGGGCATACAATATGCAACAGGCAGAGATGGGAATAACTTGGCCTTACTCAGCAAACACATTTCTTAAAAGGATTCATGTTGTCTTCTCTTTTCATCTAATGTCATCAAGGGCCCTAAAAACATGATGCTATAGGCTGTATAGGCAGAGTCGCAGTTCCTTGAAATACCATTGATGGACATCAGCTAATACACAGCTTATTGACCAACTTTTGAACTATGGGCCAATTACATCCATCTAGGGGTATGCCTACAACTAAAACTGTTAGATGATGATAAATACCCATTTTTAAATAACGATGGACGTAAATAACAAATCATATTAAAACTATATAATAAACTAATAAAATTAGATAAGTGTTCTCACCTCTAATGTGCGAGATGCTGCTGGAAAATGAAAGGTGATGATAGAGTTCTTTTTGAAGTACTTAGATTGAAAAAACTCAACGACTTTCTCCAAAGCCTCTTCCTCTTCTTCTTCATATTTATCAATGGCTGCCAACCGATCCCTCACAGCACTCTCCAACTGCACACCATATTGAGAACCTTTTATCTCCTTTATCACAACAACTCTTAGGAGTTTTTCCCCAGGTGCTGCAAATAAATAAATGCATAAATAGTGAGCATTAAAAATAATAGTGAGCATTAAAGAACAAATTTATAAAAGTAAAATCATTTTCTTCTCACCAACATATAGGGATGTTGATGGACTTCCAGTTATCTTATAACCTAAAGAATATACTCAAATAAATAGATTTTTTTTGTAATACTATATGATTATCCATTTATAAAAGAGGAATCTTACTACAGAATAGGATACTTAGATCCTTTATCCACACAAAAAAGAAAAAAGATTTGGATACAAAATTCTCTTTTCATTAGTTCTATAGTCCATATTTGTGTCCGTTACAATTTTGAATCTAGATGTGGATCAAGATATCCATCTTTTTAATGTAAGAATAAGAATAGGCAACATCAGCATCATAAAAATACCAGTTTGTTTACGTTTGAGATGTCAAAAAGCAGGATGAAGGTGTGAAATAACTACAGTTCAGGTTTTGCCACATATTAAGATTGAAATTCAAATCACCTGAGCTCCAGATGTGAGCTCAAATGCAGATTCATATGCAGATCACGAATCCAACATTCATGCAGAATTTTAGACCAAAAATTTTGAAAACGATATCAACATTAAAAATTCAAAAATGTTGCCCTACCTAAAAAACTTGTCAAAAATTCAAAATGGTACCATCATGGATGTACACATGATATTCACAAAGGTCTGTTCAGAAATCATGGGTGGGATCTGTACAGGCTGAGACCTAGGCTTTGATGGCAAATATTGTTAGCAATGAACCCCACCAATGAAGCCGAGTATAATGAAGAATTTGAGCACACTCGACTATTTGACTTGATGGGATACCCTTACTGTAAGCACACCAAACAATCACAAAAAAGTACCTAGTCCTTTTAGATTCTAAAACAATGGTAAACACGATCATTTATAAGATTGAGTGCAAAAAGTAGAATTTTAAATACCGATTTTATATAGGTAGGAAAATAGTTTTCAATGATGATGATAACAAAGACAAGAATCACAATTGATGCAGCCCATCCATGCCTGCATGCTGGATTTGGGCTCATCTTTTTATTAAACCTTGATCTGGTTATGGATTGTATCTAATAGTGATTAAGCTGGGGCCTGAATCATGTTGCAATAAAGTTATAAACAGCTATATAAGCTTCTTCAGCAAACATTAAGTCATATCAGTCATGTTACTTGGATGCCCATCAATATTATAGGCCTTCAGATCTCCCATGTTAGCCTTGGCCAAGATCTAAACTTTTTGTCCGAGGGAGGACCAGGCCTCAAAGGCTTACTTTCAGCTTTGCTTTGGCTCTTGCTAATACATATCAATGTTTTCAAAACCTGAAGAGAATGAGAAACCATTTTGCCCTCTGATTGTAATTAAGCCGGTTAAATCGGCTAGCCATCCACTGACAAAGACGAGGAAAACTGCTCAGAAAATATTTAAAATTTGGAAGAGTAAAAGCGATCAGATTGCACAATCAAACAGGACAAGAGCCTGAATCGTAGATAAATTCATTGTAACAATGTTAAAGGTTGTGGGTTCAAGTTATATGGTACCAAATAGGTAGTCAATAAAACAAAATTTAGTTAAATCCAATTATGAGCGCCAACCTCATATAGATGAAACAAATGGGCTTGACAACAACGATGACAATGAAACTCATCAAGACTCGATCACTTAGATCTTTCAATGGTTTTGAAAGGATTTGATGACCCACCTCTAGGGCCTACAAGGTTTTCAAATAATACATAAGTTGGTTCTGATAATATGAGATGACCTATTGTAGTTGGAATCTCAATATAAGGGGCAAGGTTTTGGCCACACATGATATGACTTTTGATATGATAAAGTAGAGAAGTAAATCTCAAAAATCTCACTCCAGACATATGAGATTAGTGAGACTACTATGATGATGACAATTACAAAAATTTTAACATTTTGCAGAGGTTGTTTATATTTATGTTAGGTCATGACCATCTACCAAACGAAAGTTGATTGAGTAAAACATTTAGAGGTTGGTTGTCTATTTTCATGGAGAACTTCAATCTTGTAGAAAAAAATTATATTTAGGTTCGTTATCTATCGTCTGAGATGCGTTGAAACATAATGTTTTTGTTGTTCACATCAAATTCTTTATGTCATGTTGATAATGAATACAACATTGTCTCACCTAATGAGAAAAATGTCCCTCTTTTCCTCATTAATTTTTCTAATGCTTCTACTGGGAGATAGATTTCTAGAAAGAATAGGAAAAGACCCATTTTGTATTCTTAATAAACAACTCTTCTCAACATAAGAAGAGAAAACGATTTGTTCAATAGAAGAAGAGAAAACAATCTTATTTTCTATAATCTTCATCTTCCATCCGCAGGAGAATGACAAATAGTCGACTACATAACCGGTCGGGTCAAACCAGGTTTACAAACACTGCCTTACAGATGGTAGAAATCAGTCTACACAAGACATTAATTCGAGAAAAAAGAAAGATGACAAAGATGAAACACACGTATGGATGTGGATGAAGATCCATAAGTTAATAATTAGTTACCTGAAACCAAAGCCTCAAAGAAGAGATCATCTTCAACAAGCTCATTGCCCTTTTTGCCTTTCCACTGCTGCAAGTGCCCCACTATCTCTGGTTCCAAATATACTCCAATTGCAGTGAATTTTATCTGCAGAAAATGTATCTCAATGTCCGTAATACCTGCATGAACGCTTACAGTGAACTCATTCAGTGCCCCACCTTTATAACCTTTTTCTACATCTGTGAACTTTTCATGATTTTCTAAATTCTCTAAAAATATGTAAAAAGAATCACTTTTGAAGTTATTTGGTGCTTGGCTGCTTGCATAAATAAAATGTTCATTTATTTTAATTTAAAATCCAAAGAAAAATCAGTAAAATGTTAGAAAATGGTCACAATCTTATTTAGTACGACTCCAGGAGAAGTCCCCTTTTTTTTTCTTTAAATTTCAAGATATCCAAATCTCTTAGACTTCTAACAATAAATATTTAAATATCATTTTAAATTTAAAGGACTTTTCATATATTAATATCAGAACTCAGTATGTGAACAATATATTAGTAGTATAAAAAATAGTATGAATATTATGAAGACTAATATATCAAAAAAATATATTAAATTTTAATTATGTAAATTAGTGTCAAGAACGATGCAAAAAAAGATGAAACAAGGACGTACCGTGGCCAAGTAGAGTCAATGGTTTAGAAACAGTGATTTGTGGAGGAAATGGAACTTCGTCTACCATAATCATTTCAGTACCCACTGCATCCATAAGTTTCTAGCAGATTAGCCACAATTAGTAAGAACTGTAATGATTGATATTATTAATTATTAACTCTTGGTGTAGACCTAATAAAATCTGACTCGATTCAATCCAGCCTCATTTAATTAATAGATAGACTTCAATGAGTAAATGTGATGTTAACCAGTTTACTAATGAGTAGACGTAACTACTTCAGCTATTGCTGGTATAACTATATAACGTCTAAACCTGTTTAATAGTAGTCTTGGTTGAGTCTTATTAGAAAAATTCTATTTAGTCAAATAAGACTAAAACCAAATATAACTTGATCTAATTCTAAACCCGACTCGACCCGATCTATTGTCAGGTTTGGGTTTGTGTAAGCTGGAACCTACGTAGTGTAACCCCAAGCTCAATTTCATTTTTAGACCCAAGTTCAATTCAAGCTGAGTTAGTCTTGGCTCCAACTGCCTACCAGTAATTTAAAAATAAAGGATAAAAGATTTTTTTTTTTTTTTAAATCATTTGGATGGTAAAAGGACAAATTTAATGTCACTGAAATAATAGTGAATTTTTAATAGCAAGAAGGAAGAATCTAATGTGCAACACACATCATATCAACATTCTTTAATTATTCTCAGAGAACTAGAGAAGCATGGAAAATGTTGCAAACAGAAGCAATGATTATAAGTATTTGTGAGGTAAATCGGTTTTATATGTTTAAGATTACTTTCCGGCAAAGAATAATAAATAAAGTGGTCCAATTCAAAGGTGTTGAAGTGGTGGTAAAGAACTTGCCTTAAGAAGCGAAAGTCCAGAGTTTGATTGTCACTCTACGTAAAGGACCACTCTCCGTAGAGTTATTCAGTGTGTGCGGATAGGAAGACTTACACATACTCTGAAAATTAATCGGTACTCTAAAACGCTTAGACACTTAAATCATTAAAAAAAAAAAAAAACAATAACCAAACTGCCATATTAGTCCAATAAATGGCTCACAAATTCCATGCCTGTACACATGTCTACAGTGCTCACACTCAGATAGGACAGGCAATGGGAACAAAGACAGGGTCAAAACCTAACCTCCCTCACAATTGGGCCCATTACCTAACATACCAGACCCGGTAAACCCAGATGGTCAAGATTTGGGCCCAGCCATAACTATCAGGCCCAACCACCATGGTATCCATCTAACATGTAACACTTGATGGGTTTTGATTTTTCTTAGATGGATCCTCAGCTTATGAGGCCAGACAGATCCAGACCCTTGTCAGATTGGGACAGAGGACTGACTTGGGCAGGCCCAATCCAGGTCCGTTGACAGCTTCAATGAGAATTGACAGATATGACTAATTGGGAGCTCTTCCTAACTCTTACCGTAGTTCTTATCACATCATACTCAGTGTTCAAAAAAGTTCTTATCGAATACCATTAACGGAAAGTCTTCTCCCGATTGACTTTTCGATCTTGTACTATCCTGTAATTATTCTCTTCCAACTCAAGGGATTGTAATTGGATTTTGATTGATTCTTTCCTCCTTTGTGAGGCTGGTAAAATCTATTTATACTCATATCAGAGGCAAAATGTCAAGTTCTAAAATTCTTCATGATACAGAGCCACTCAATCTACCTCTGTTCTAATTTTTTAACTCCAACTCTAACTTAATAGAAGGCCATCCATTCACACCAGAAAAAAAACATTCTCCTGTGTAACAACTTACATTAATCCAGTGCAAGCAAGAATTAGATAACAGATATACATTGCTGAGTATTGAAACATGCACACAAAGAGAGAGAGAGAGAGAGAGAGAGAGAGAGAGAGAGAGAGGGGTGTTAGTCTTAGTGTCTTATTGGTTAGAAGCAGAAGATGAGTTGATCCCCTGTTTGTCTCACTGAGGAAGGAGGAAGGAAGAAGAAGAAGTAGAGTAAAGGAGAGATGTAAAGGAGATCGAGAGAGGAAGGCCATTTATTTGATTGATTGATGAGAAGAGGTGCGTGCAAGTGCAACTACCCCTTAATGTTGGTGGTAGGTAGGGCTTGGGACGTGGAGAGCTTGTGAGCCACCTTACTTTCTTTGGTTTGAATGGAAGTTTTAACGTTTTGTCACTCTTGTACAAACGATTCTCTAATAGGAAAACAGAGACCTACCACTTCGTTTACTTCATTTTCCATTTAAACATTGACAGTCATTAAAATATATCGTCATTATTTAAATTATTTATCTCATTAACTTTTTTATATTTGAATTTAACAATTTATTTTTATGGCCCGACTGAGGACTGGGAGGACAATAACTGTTAAAATAATTACTAGTTTTTATTTTTCCTTTATTTGATTGTTTACGAGCAGAAAAAAAAAAGAAGACAAATCCTAATGTCATTTTATATAAAAAAAACACCGATGTTTCTATCATTTCTCATTTGATAACTTGTTATCTTTAGAGAATTGATTTGAGCATGGCACTTTTATTCGGCTTGTATAGCTTATTGTGATAAATTAAGTTTTTACTATAAAAAATTGCAAAAATGTCAATTTATTGCCATGCTCAATGTCAATAAAAATACAGGTGCCCAAGTCACTTCCCTATTGCTTAATGTTATGCGTGTGACTTGATGTTGTTAGGTGAATGATTGAAAACATTAAAATAAATTGCCATTTTTCTTCTTTTAATTACAAGTGCTTTTGGTTTTTTTTCGAGGTTCAGAGATGTCCTAGTGTTGCACCTAATTAGTCCTCCGGATTATGTAAAAACCTCCAATTCACACACCGGATAAATTTTCAGGAAGTGACCTTCATTAGAATCACTAAGGATTGAATTAAGACCTCAATTCTAAAATCTTGTCTTGTCCACTAGACTAACCTCTTGGATTTGCCTTTGGTTTATTTTTATGACTAATTTTTTATTTACAAAGATTGTCCATTTAATCTTAAATAAATAGAAATACATATATAAGGACTTGCATTATAAAAAAGTGAGTCAACCATATACAAGAACATTTACCAGCAAGTTGGTAATCAAGTGAGTGAACCCCTGTTTTTGATAAAGAGGATATCTTAAGCAAATCAGTGGATTAAATTTTTTTTTTTTAAGTTGTCTTATCTTTGATCACTAGATTCAACTATAATATTATTGGGTTATTATATTTTTTTTCCATTTTTAATATTAAATATATAAATTAGTTTTTCTTGGGCAACGTCACCTATGAGTGACAGTCACCCTTAGTCTCTAATTTAATTTATCACAACTCTCTCATTTGAAATATCTAAAGATGAGTTTAATAGTTTTATAAAATTTAAAGATAAACATATACAAATATGTATAAAAAATTAATAAACAATTTAAATTTCTATTTTAAGAATGTAACTTAAAATAAAATTAAAATAAATACAATTAATATTTTATTATGCTTACAAAGTGTCGAGCATAAAAGAGTAATCAAGGGATAAGTGACCTGTGATGGGGTCCACTGTCCAGCCACAATTAGATGGTACGTTCGTTATTTCGAATGAAAAAGTGGGTATATTCAAAGTTAGGTTTGAATTGCTCATGCTTAAAATAACGTGAGGCTGTAATCATTTGGCAGTGGTAGTACAGGCTTTGCTCTGGTTTAATTTCGACGTAAGGGACAAAGTCAGACCTGGTCTATTATATTATATTTAAAATGATAAAGTATTTCAAATAAAAATAAGATCAAAATATTGTATGAAGTATGTGGATTGTGAAGAGGGATTTTCGAATGAGTTAGTTTCTCGATCAATTTTTACGAATAAGGTATCAAAATTTATCTACTCTGAGTTTTATGAACTCTGAGAATGATTTTTTAAGTAAAAAGGATATGGTTTTGAAATTCAAAAATCGTACTAAAAAAATTAAGGAAAAATGGTTTTTCTTCTTAATTCTTTGATTACGATTTTTTAAGTCCAAAATTATACCATTTTTTCACTTAAAATCAGTCCCGGAGTTTATAAAATTCAAACTAGATGAATTTTGATACATTATTTATAAAAATCGATGAGAAACGACATCATTTGAAAATCCCTCTCCACAACATACGGAGAATACTGTTTGGATGAACGCATTTTACACTGAAATGTTCGTTCAGACAATCTCAAAGTCCGACGAACGCATTTTACACTGAAATGTTCGTCCAGACGGTTTGATTGTCCGAATGAGCGAAAAATCAACTGGATGTTCGTTTAGACGATCTAAAACGGAATAGCAAAATAGTAATTTCACACAATTTTTGGAAAAACAACGTCTCCTAACAGAAAAGAGCGATGTCTAAATGGCCAGCCAATCTTTAGCAATTACATTATATTTGAAATAACCAAATCACACTAAGATTTATCCATATGGCATCACTGATAGAAGATACCAAATTATCTACTGTTATGGAGTAAAGGATTTTTTTTTTTTTAACTTACGTGTAGAAAAACACAGGATACTCAGCGTAAAATTTCCACGGATGAGCCAACTTCTTCTAAAGCACACCATAGTTAGGCTATAGGGACTCAAATCTACAACCTCTTATTTTTTAGACGGAGGCAGCCAGTTGAACTTCACCATGTAATTAATGGAATAAAGGATATAAAACTTTAGAGTGACCCTTCCCGATTTTCTTATTTATGAGTAGGGCCATCGATTTACTTATTTATTATTTTATTATTTTTGACACATTACCCTTGACAGACTTGTATAATTGCATAAAAAGTTAACTTCAAACTTTGACCCGCTCAGTGTATCAATCATTTTGAAGGCCCACTGTATCCTACACGTGTGGAAATAAAGTTGCGCAAGTATTGGCCCAATGCTGCATATGCGTGATAAATCATCGATAAGCTTTCTTTCTTCTCTGATTTTTTATTTTATTTTCTTTCTAAATAATTTAAAAATATCTTAAGCGTTATTTTTATGTAATTGTATCATTATTTAACGATCATTTACACATTAAAATATAGTTTTCAAATCGTAAAATCAAGATTTTAATAACTTTGCAAGAAATTTTGAAACAATTTAAAATTAGTAAAAAAAGGAAAATAATTTCTAGTAATTTTCTAATAAGATATTGATTTAGTTAATTAATATGAAATGATTATAATTAAAAAATTACTCATATCTCAAAATTTAATTGTCATGAGTTGTAAATTTTTCGTAGCCTATCTCACAAATTTCTGATGATTAAATTGAATAGTTTCTCTTAACTTATATTATCTATTAAGTACTCTATCTACCTCACTCAATAATGTATAGCTCAACCCATGAAAAATTATCAATTTAGCCTCCTTAAAGCTGCTCATTTTAGATTTTTTTTTTTTAAAGCTACTAACTAAGTTGAGGAATGAAAAATGAGAAGAAAGTGAAAAAAGATGTAAAGAAGAGGTATCATTCTTGTACATTAGCAGCTTAGTCAATAGTGTTGCAGATTTTTCTCAAGAAATGATGTTGATGGAGCTATTCAGGGCATTTTTCATTTATCAGAAGGATAGTTGTTGATGACTTTTGTACTTGTATTGCTTATTGGGAGAGCCAAACAGACACCTGAAAAATCTACCTCTACATACCGTTTTCGAATTTTTGTGCGAAATTACCATTCTGCCCCTGCGTATAAATTCATTCGAACGAATTTTCAGTTCATTCTCAGTTTGTTCGAATGAATATACTCATCCGAATGAACACGTTATTGTAATTTTCGTTCCTTCGAATGAGTGTTCATTCGTTCGAATGAACCAAATTGTTCATTCAAACGAATGAACATATATATGCTAATCCTTCACAAAATTCGACTTATTCATTCGAATGAACTAAAACTGTTCATTCGAACGAATGAACACTCATCCGAACGAACTGAAATTACACTGATTTGTTCATTCGGATGAGTACATTCATCCGAACGAACTGAAAATGAACTGTCAGTTCGTTCAGATGAATTGGACACAGGAGGGATAGAATGGTAATTTCACCCAATTTTTTTTTTTTTAAATCGGGTGTGTAGAGGCGGAAGAATCGGGTGTCTATATGGGCACTCTTATTGGGGCTTATTGGGTGTTTGGCTCTTTTGGTTGTGCTTTTGTTTTTTCTCTTTTCTTTGTATCTCTTATGCTTTTTTTTTTTTTTGTATTTTCTTCTCTCTTCTCTTGTATCTTTTTCTTTTAATGAAATTTCTCTTAACTGCTCGAAAAAAAATAAAAGAAGATGACATTAGTGATTTTTTTCTTTTGGAAAATGATTTAAGAATAAAAAAGGTTGAGGTAGAAAAGGGTAATGATCTGTGCACATTTAAAAGGAAAAAATCATTTTGCCATTTCTTTTTTTTTTCTCTCTCTTCCCTCTCTCAAAAAGAGAGGGCAAAAGTGTATATTTTTGGGCTTCCCCTCTCTTTGAATGAAATTACTAACCATCATTAAGAAAAAAGAGGGCAAAATGAACTTTTCCTTTTAAAGGTGGTATACCATGGTGAAAACTCATGCACGGATAATTATCGTTGACTTTGAGAATAGAAAAGAAAGAGTGTGTCCATCATTCATTTATTAGATTTGAAAACTTACATTTAGGGATTTAACCCACCTTATTAGATCTAAGATTAGAATTTTGATAAAAAGCTGTTCAATTTTAAAGTCGCTCTAGGCATTTTTGTATTTCTTAAATGTTGAAATTGGTAGAATTTTAGTCGAGTGGATGAACTTTTTGTCCATTTTAATATTTTGATCAATTTTAGAAACCTAGGAGATTTTTTTTGAATTTCTATTAAAATATCTTATAAATTCATTGGTAAGTATTATCCAAACTTCTTGCACTTGACTCCTTCAGAGCTCTTAAATCTCAAAATTTGAAATTCTTTTGTATGGCTCAATATATTGTGATGAAGTCCATTTTCTTACGAGTTTATTAAAGAAATTATAAAATATTTTGAATGAAAGTTATAAAAAATAAAATGAAAAATTCTTGTCCGACACCTCTTTTTTAATGATTGAAGGTGTCTAAATATCTCATGTGATTAATCTTTTGAAACATGTAAAAGCCTCTCAATCCGAGAATAATCCTTGACTTACATGTGACCGGTATGTCACGAGGTTAGTGAATCATTTCTTGATTCAGCCTATGCGACACTCACTCGATCAATCGTTCGTCAAGCGAGATCCTCACAACTAATTTGGTCACTTTTTGGACCGAGATTATGAAACAAAACTAAGTACACACTTGAACAGAAGGATGGAAAGTAGTTGGAACACCAATACTTGTCAATACAAATTTGAACTTGTATTAAACTCAAAGGAAGTATAAGGAAACACTCAAGGGCTACAATCTCACACTCAATGCTAGATTACTTTGCCTAGCTTGAGAGCAAATGAACTTCCCATCTCTATTTCTAGTTGAGGCCATGTCCAATTATGGACAAGGTTGTGCCATGTGGCAACAATCTAATGGTTGCTTCCAAAATATCGAAGAGATTTCTTACGTACTCCACACCATTCTAGACCCTTTCTAGACTCTGCAACTTCTATAAGCTTTTAGAACATTCCACACAAACTCTTAGACTTCTACATACTTACGCAATGTTCTAAAAGACTCTATACTCTTCTACACACTTCTACACAACTCTAGAAAATTTTCACCTATTCTAAAGAACTCTAGATCAGGGGTTTATATCTTGGAAAAGAATGTTATCCGCCACTATTTTTCTCTCTCCACCCGATTTTTTTGTCAAAAAAATTCATTTCCAAATGCATGCATATTCTGCACATGTAATACGTGATGGGTTGTTATTGAGCAACTCCCACTTGTGAAGGTGTCACTATATCCAATTAAAGACTTTTTCAACCTAACGTCTCTCCATATATGCTAGTTAAATTCCATATAGAGGTGTTCTCGAAGGTTGGTACTCAATCCAAAGGCATGTTCTTAAATATAAAAAAACCATCTATAAAATTGAAAATAAAAGGTATATGCAAAGTTAAAAAAAATTCATTTGTAAAAAGTAAAAACTACAACCTCAATATCCATAAAGAATATATATATTTATTTATTTGATGCTTCTCGTGGGTGTTTCGGGGCCGTGGGTTTTTTTTTATCTTTTTCTAGTATCTTTTGTTTCTGTATTCGCATATCTGGTGCCTCCTTTTCTTTTAATATAATTACCATTAAAAAATGATAATATTATTAAAGAAAAAACAAGTATATTACAACAAAAAACTTACAAAATGCCAAAATTGAGACAAGAACGGAAAACACCTAAACTAACTCTAGAAAATAAAAGACCCCCCAGGAAGAAAGCAAACCGCCAAAGAGAGGGACACTAAGAACTGCACAATTGGAAGTGATGTGGGCATCGGAACTGACAGACCCGATGATGTCCCAATTGGACAAAATTGAGGAATTGACTCTCCAAATTCATGATCGAAACCGATGGAGGGAAACGGGAGCCCTGAAAGTTCTGCGTGAATACATAACCTGGGTTGAATTGGGCCTAGGCCTTGCAAATACAAAAGAAACTAGATCTAGACATGAGTAAATCTGACCATCATTGGCCCAAACTCTATCTTTACAAGCCTAAAAACTTATATAGGATGATCACGATAATCAAGAAAACACCTTTTAGGTTTTATGAACTCCCCTTTTTGGGTTGTGAATTTGAGGCTTGTTTACCATCAATTACTGTATTATGTTACTATGCGTAAAAATCTATCTGTGAAATTGATAATTAAATGCACATTTTTCTACTTCAAGTACCACCAATCTCCTTTAGTTATATTGCTTTATCTGGATCTTTGTGTGTGAGAGAGAGGCCCCAATGATCCAGTGGCTAATGAACTTTTACTTTTGCAGGACCACAGGTGATATCTATGCTTGGGAATACTTATTCTAGTGGAGGTCCGTTATCTCATGGTCAAGTTCAAGCAGGGAATAATCAATTGAATTCCATGGGAATGTTCAATGATGTGAACTCTAATGACAATTCTCCTTTTGATATGAATGATTTCCCTCAGTTGGCTGGTCGACCAAGTTCTGCTGGAGGACCTCAAGGACAATTGGGTAGTTACTAGAGTTAACTTTTATATTTTCCATGCTTTCCTTGAATTCCTACCTTGCAGAAAGATGTATTCCTACTTTTTTATCAATTTTCCATTAAATAGCAGGGTCACTACGAAAGCAAGGTGGTGTTGGTGTTAATTCTATCATCCAACAAAACCAAGAATTCAACATCCAAAATGAAGATTTTCCAGCATACCCTTACAAAAAATGTGCTTGTTATGACTAGATATGGCGACCTACTGTGGATAACAATTTATTGAAGGCATTTAAAGTGCAGATTTAGCACTGATTTTCCTTAGAAAGAAAAGAAGACCATGATTGAATTAGTTATTGATTATCCTGTCATGTCCCGACCCTCCGGGTCCACTAACGTGAGATTTTTTTTTTACTCTAATATAATACTGAGCCTTTGCGGAAATCATTTTAATATATGAACTTAAAATCTCATATAACCAAGTTTGGATCTGACATTTGGCAGCTTCGGACCCAACCATACTTAGCCGGTAAAAATCTCAGGCAGATGGAGGGGCCACATTGGGCCCACTTAAGACCCAAAACTTCGACAGATTCTACCTTGACGCATAGTATGTGGATACACTACTAACCAACATGTAATCTATAACTTGACCTCTTAGGAAAGTCCAAATAGAAAATATCACACATGATCTACCTAACATTTATCATCAATCAATCCCATCAACATCAGAATTGCACATCAGAAATAAATTAGATTTTATTACATTCTACAGTGTTTCAAACGAACACCATAAGGGGTTTATTATATTGCATGCTCATACGTATAACGTTTACTGAATTAAATATAAGATCCCAACATTGGGTAGATAGCTAAAGGATTTCCATCCTACACTATAGCTGAAGATCCTCCTGTCCTTCGTCCCCCAAGTTTCCTATTTCGTAAGGGGTGTGAGCTTTACAAACTCAGTGAAGTTAAAACAACAGAAAGTTCTAGATAATAAAACATATTATCTACATAATAAACATGTTATCAAACAACAGTTTATATACTCAGAAATCATTTAGAATAATGTCAACACAGTTATCTACTATGAAATGTCCTTCCTTTCTCAAAAAGATACCCCCGTCAAATGACGTCTATGGCTTTTCCCTAGTCGCGAGTAATACGTTTCCTACACTGCCGACAAATTCATGCTTATTGCTTTACACAACCCGTATTTTAGTACTGTAACGCTCCGACCTGGAGGTGGACCCAGAATGCTGTTAATATTTTTTTTTTTTACCTTAACAACTTCGAATTGGGCTTGAACAAACGTTAGGCTCAGAAATAAATGTCACACATGCTCTTTACAAGTGGACTCAAACATATACCATATGTCTACCCTTTTACAAGCATGCGTCATACAAACAAATATTTCCATCATAAAAAAAGTAATCTCATTTATAACAGATTTACGACTAGTAATATAGTGGTTCATATATGATTATAAAACGGGTACCACAAGAGATACTCTACAAAACATGGTTCTAAGAACCAACAGACAAAATAAATGAAAATCCATCCATGGGATTCCAAGAAACTGCAATACCTTATCCATTCTTAAGCTTGAAATGGAGGTTCCTCCTCCTTGGGTACATCTCTTGAAATGTGAGTGGTGTGAGCTAATCAACCCAGTGAAAAGAACATAATAATGCAGTGTAATAATTATCAAATTAGTCAAAATCAACATTTTCATCATGATATATTTGTCATGCCAAAATATCAATCATTCTCATATTACTACTGATATCCAATGCAATACCTAAATACTACACTGACTATAAGCATTAAGTCCCGACACGGTGACAATGCAGAATCTTTCAAGTACATCTCCAACATATTTAGACCGGTACTGACACATCTGGGCCAGTAGACGCAAACCGACACACCTGAGGTGATAATAGTTTAGTAATTAAGGGTACGTGGAAGCAGTATTAATATCATCATATCTCATAAGCATTTCATCATTATAATCACAATATATGATAAACATCATTAACATCAATAAACACTTTTCACAATAGTATATTATGTGTAGGCATATAAGTGGGTTAATTCTTGAAACCACTCATTGCACTAGATCCTCTTAACCTGATATACTCCTAATGCAATATTAAGTCTCCTCACCGTATGTGTGGGGTATAGAGATATTTGTCAAAAATGAAAAGAAGAATATAACGAATTATACAATCATCAATCAAACATAATACACATAATCATAGTGTTACAAATCCTTTTATTCTATTTTCCGAAAAACTTAAAGGGCAATGGATATGAGTCTCCTAAAATGAGTTACTATTCATTTCAGATTATAATAATCAACAATATAATAGAATACTCAGGCCACTACTCGTATAGCGAGTTAGGCCTAGAGATTAAAATATAGGATGCTCAGGCCACTACTTGTATAACAAGTTAGGCCTAGAGATAAAAATATAGGGTGCTCAGGCTACTACTGATATAGTGAGTTAGGTATAGAGGTATATTCAGTGCCCAATCCGTTCTTTTATACCGAACTGCAAAGTTAATCGCTCAGCTACTGATAGCTATCGGGCTGAGTCAGCCACAGATAGAAAGTACCGGCCTGGAAGTGATTATATATATATATATATATATATATAGTATAATAGGACAAACTAGGGTTACTATCATTTTTAATTGAGAATAAGGGTCTCTAGACAATTATTAATATAATCAAAATAAAAGTCTCAAATTATTAATTTTAAACAAATTTCAAAAATTATACCTATAAAAAGTATTAAGCTGAATAATTAATTTAAGTGGTCTAAAAGTAATTTAAGTCTCTTGGTTATTAAATTTAAATTAACAAAACTAAATTAGAATTTAATTTTAAACAAAACTAAAATATATATATATATATATATATATATATATATATATATATATATATATATATATATATATATATATATATATAAGAAAACCAACTTAACTATATCTTTTCTTAGTATTTAAAAAAAATGTTTAAATCATTATCTTAAAAATTTTAAATAATCCATTTGAAATTTATAAGTCAAAACTTCATTAATTAAAATAATAACTTAATGAACATACATTAGATGATATTAAAAACTTTATAAAAAAAAAAAGAATCAATCTCATTCTTAAATAATTAGAAATTGATTTTCAAAACAACTTCTAATAATATCTCTCATTATTTCATAAAATAAGAGAACTAAATAATTGAAATATTAAAAATTACCTTTGATAAAAACAAATTAGATAGCCACGGCAGTATGTTTTTATGGCTTCAATCCAGTCAACTGCACAGAAGTCTACTAGCGCTGGAGGGCCAAAGGTAAGAAAAAATGAGGTTAAGGTTTCTGAAAAAGAAAGGATGAAAGGGACAATACCTTTGCTTTGATGGTGAAAAATGGAATTTAGAGAGAAAGGAAGGTGGGGGGACAGTGGTCTGTTGAGAGAGAAGTTGAAAAAGCAATAAGATGAAAATGAAGCAAGGTTTTAATAAAAACCTCTTCTCATCTTCCCGTATTTGGAGTTACGAAGGTGTGGCCGGAGCACATATTGTGTTTTCTGCCTTGTGCTTCTTAACAGCTATCTGGCATTGGGTATATTGGGACCTATAAATATTCTGTGATGAACATACAACAAAACCCTCTTTGGATTTGCCGTGTTGGCTACCTAAGGCATAGGTTTGCACTGTAAGCTAATATATATATATATATATATATATATATATATATATATATATATATATATATAGATATATATATTACTTATTTTAGTCGGTTACAACATGCAAGTTTTATCATGTTACTGTAGCTATATGATTTTACTATTCATAATATTATTTTATTAGAGTTATATTCTTATTTCATTTTCTCATTAATATTTAACTAAAAAAAAGATTTATTCAATTTAATCTATCTGATCCAAAATGTTGAGTTTTTAAAATGTTTAAATACCATATAATTTTGGAAAGTTATAACCCATTAAACTTCATAGATTTAAATAAAAATCACTTTTAACACTATTCCGTTAAATTAAGTTGTATTTATTTAAAGGGTTTAAAACCTTAATTTTTATATCAAGATTAAATACTAGGTATTTTCTTAGAATTTTCTAACTTCTAAAATTATTTTAATATAACCGTTTTCTAGTTTTCAGAACCTTTTTTGGGTAATTTTTAATAATAGTTTAATGAAATAAAGATACTTATAAATTTCAGAATCTAAATCCCTAATAAATAAATTAATATCACTCAAATAATAATAAACAAACAATTATTCAAACAATAAATACACTGTTAATAGTAAATTACCATTTTGCCCTTCTAACTTAAAAGGGTTGGATCAATGAGCTATTGAGCTCTAATTGGGCCAAAACTCGACTTTTCACAAATCTCACATTGTAATCTAAGTGATTAAAAGGTTAAATCATATTATTTAAACCTAATTCAGGTCAGGGTATTATAAATACACCTCGTACCAATGCCCTCTACAAGGTAGGTACTTCATTCATTGTTGTGAGGTAATTTGATATGCACAGTATACCAATCAATATGCACATTAACATATGGATTTAAACATAATTGTCAACCCACATAATATTTCTCATACATATGATCATAATAACCTCACTCAGCTAACATAGATTTCTAAGCCCTCCTACATGGAATCATAATACAAATATCAACAATCAATATTTAACTATAGTATGTTGGAAAAAATAAACACAGATTAAAAGCCCTCGAATGAGTTATATTATAGCATAAATAAGTGTTACCGTTCTCTCCAAATCGGGTACATCTACCCTATACTCATCATTTATCGTATAGATTAGTTATCCTGCAAGACACACAGTTATACACAAAATGCATGTTCCTATCGAAATTACGGTTGGATACATGATCTATCATCAGATCACCAACATCATAATACCAAGTAGTCGTTTGGAATAAGTGAGTTCCGTACTCCGTTTTAGGATGACTGGATCTCGACATCCCGAAACACTCTCATGTTCACAGTTCATATGTAAAAATTCATAATCAACTCCTTACGTGTGAACAATGTCCGTATCGCATTCTAATCCAATCACATCATTTCCGTCACTAAAAATGACCACAGATATCCACTTATTGCTGTAGACCTAATGGTGAAAGAAACATTATATTGAATGCAAATGAGATGCACTTTAATAAAGACATAGTGTGGTTGAATCTCCTCAACTTTGGTTTGACGAGTGTTTTTCAGTAATCTGTTTAAAATGTAAAACATTGTAAATACAACGTATAATAATGCTATATACCCATAATATATAATCCTAAGTGTCTAGAATATTATGACAATATATTTATATAGTTTTCTTTTCAATTTTGTTAAAATTATGATTTTGCCCCTGAGCTTAATACGGACCTAAAAATAAATCTACAAGTGGTCTAAAATAAGTATTTTTAAGCTAAAACAACATAAAATTCATTTTTGAAACCTTTCCAAAAATTACATTTTTGTACCCAAAAAATATCCAGAATTACCAAAATGGCCCTGGGCAATATTCACAAAAATTACGAAAATGCTACTGGTATTGTTCACCAAAATTTCGAAAATGACATTCGGGTACTATTCATAAAAATTACGAAAATGCCATTCGGATACTATTCATAAAATTACGAAAATGCAATCGAGTACTATACATAAAAATTATTAAAATGCCATTATGAAATTTTAGAACTTGAACAGTGAGCCGCATGATCACTGCGCCGCAAGTTACTGTTCATTGGTAGATTTTCCAATTTTCTGTATTTTCTTCTCCGATTTTTATAGAGTAAACTGTAAGGCATTTTCTGATGAAATTGAATATCTGGCTTGCTCTTAATGAGGTCCTACAAAGTAAAAATATTAACTCAAAATAAATACGTACATAAATCTTCCGAAAAATTTAAGACAGCTGTTATAAGCAATAATAAACACCACAAAAGAGAAAATCTGAGAAAAACTTTGTGAATTTGTGATTTTAAATGTAAAGAGGAGTGCACCTATTTATAGGGTTTAAAAAATCACTATGGGAGATTGGGTGTGTAAACCTTGCTCCTTGGATCTGTCGGCAGAATTAAAACGATTGGTTACTGTCTGCAAGATGAAATCAGATGAAAACCTTATCTTTTGCAACAGTAAAAATTACTTTTACTTTACCTTTTTTCTATTCGACCATATTAGACCCTAACTTGTGAAAATCCGATGCCGCAGGTGTGTCGAGAACATGGGGTTTACCTACGGTGGAACGTTCACTTTTTGTTCTAAGGTCAGGATGTGTCCAGGCGTCGCACCCGACTAGTTCCCTGGTGTGTGTAAAAACCCCCCAATTCACACATACCAGATAAGTCTGTAGGGAGTGACCCTTCATTGGAGTTACTAGGGATTGAACCCAATACCTCAATCCTAAAGTCTTGTGTCTCAACCACTAGGCCATGCAGGCAACGAGTATCATTCCAAAATTAAAGAGCTTTTCCAACAATGCTAGACACGAACCTTGTGTCAAACTTTTTTTTTGAAGGTAATTTCATTAATTAAAAAGAAAGAAAAACAAGAGAAATGGAGGTCCAAATGTAGCCCTCCAAACTAAATAGTATACATAACCTCCCATATTACAAAAACTTGTTTACTATTTCCATAGGTAAATACACCCCCTGTCGAGCCATATCATCTGCAGTAGAGTTTGCTGACCGATGAGTCCTGGGCAATCTTGAAAATTGTGGACTGAAATCGTATGCTGAATCTGCTCAATTTTATCTAAGAAGATCCATGGACATTGAGAGCTGCAAGCCCACCCCACGACCACCTTAGAATCCCCTTCGACTATACTCCTTGTAACCCCTAATGATTCCAATTCCAAAATGCCCTAAATTGGAAGGTTATAACGATTTGATGGACACCCTATACATTGTTGATTGGAACGGAGTAAAACTGTGACCCAATTTTCTTTTTTGAAAGATGTGACCCAAAATTAATAGTGAGATCGAAGGCAAACCTTTTGTCTAAAACCTTTAAATTTCAGTTATGTCTATTAAAAGTATTTTCTTCATTTCCATGGAAATATATGATCATTTTGGCACTCTCCATCTATTTGGGGCTTATGTTTCAATTCGTTGGTTTATGAGACCATGCACCTCACATGCATGGAATAAGGAACTCAGTAACTGAATTCGTTATGAGCCTCATATCCCCATAAACTAATAATCAACACTGGCCGACCTCTTTTATACTTACTAATGGCATGTGCTACATAGCTTCTAGTAAGATTTGCCTCTCCCCTCCCACACCCGATCCCTCTACGCCCCTACTGTGTGAAACTGTTGTGCCTTCACCCTTCAGTATAAAACTAGTGTTATTATAGTGGTCAGTGGACTATTGGTTACATAATGAATCTCACAGAAAATAATTAGATATGCATGCAATTGTTGGTTCCATGCTAGCTTTAACTAATCAGATCCTGGTGTAGTCTATATCCGTGGATCTGACTATTAAATCTGTTTCTGATCTGGCCCAACTGGATCCATACCTGATTACTCGCTAGTAAATTTGTTATTATACAGTATTAATTGCAATATTGATTAGCATGAAATGAAAATGTCTACCCTTGGCCCAATTTGCCCTGATTTACTATGGACATGATCATTATATGAAAATGTCATGAATCAACAAATGGAAAATGCTTTGGGATTGCATGGTTCATGTCCAAGTGAATCCAAACTAACTGCTCCAGCATTTTGTCCTTTTCTTTTTAATATCATAGGTATCCCCACCCTATATTGGAGGTGAGACTAATCCCATGGATACACATAACTGTCTGCAAGCCTCATGTATTAGGTTACTCCAAGGAGGGTCGACTCTAAGACCTCTAGTCTATTTCTAAAAGTTCAAGCCAACTAAGCTACACCTTTGCGGGCTCTGAAACATCATAATTTCAACTCTTTACTTGCCCTATCCTGGTAACAGGTCTGCTTCATGGTAGGTTGCGTTTGTGCTACATGGGGGTCAGTTATGACATGGATCTATAGTCAGACCAAATCTAACATATGAAAATCCCAATGACCATTTATGGTAGAATAAAAAAAATATGAGAAATGCATAACATGTGTATGTGTAACCACTGATGATGTATACTAGTTGAGTCATGATGGAGTGGCCAAAACCCAAACTCTGACCCTCCTTAAACCCAACTTGGGTTGGCAGCTATAGACCTGTACCCATTCCATCGTCAAAGTCAATGGCAAAGTAGCCCAAAGTGGCTGAATCAGAGCAGATTAACTGTTTAACTTGACCAGTGCCATCCCGAGAATCGTTGCTGCTTTACAGTAACTTACAGATGAGCATTTGAGTCTAAATCTTTGAAGCTCTCTTGGTTTCATGAGGAACCCTACATGTATGACATGTTCTAAATCTCGACCAGGTCTTTACGTTTGCCTCTGTTACATAGATTTGGCAATGTCTCTGTGTTAGATTCGCAGATTGCTTAAGTGCTAGCTTTACTTTGTTTTGCATGGTGATAGAATATTATCCAATCTTTTTTGTTTTTTAAAATCTAACTAAAATATTAAAATGTTTATTTTTTATGTACATGAATTTTTATTCTTGTTCTTTTGACCTGTTAGTTTTATTTTAGAATAGATATCTGAAGTTATTAAATTGTTTGCCAAATCCATGAGTTGCATGCTTAGATTTGCCAAATTGGACACCTTGTACATGTTTAGATTTTGACATGTCTACCTGTGCACATTCAAATTTTAGTCTTCTGGATTTTAGACTTCACAGTATCTGGCTTGATGGTTGCCATATGTATTCTACTCTTCTGGTTGAGCTGAGTTACATGAAGTGCTAGAAGGAAGCCCGAGTCATATTAAATTTGCAAGCTCAGTTGAACTTACAGCTTGCTGTAAACCCGCACGAGTGTAGCTAAGTTGGCTTAAGCTTCTAGGAATAGACTATGGGTCTCAGGTTCCACTCTCCATGGAGTTACTTGATACATGACGCTTGCTGGTGGTTTCATTTATCCACCCACGATATATTAAAAAAACTTACAGCTTGCTGTATAAAGGCTCGTTTTTGGTGCTTTCAACCCACAAGCTCTTCAGTGAGGAATAAATTATTTAACAATATGTTATGTTCCCTTTCTGTGCATTGGATTTGCAGTTCAATCCATGTAAACTCTAACTAAGAAATCTTGAGACCTTTTAACCAGTGAAATTGAAGAGGTGTGTTGTGAAAATTTTCTTCACATTGTGATTGACAAAAAAACTAAGGTAAAATCTGAAACTGAGAAAATAATGTATAACAAGGTCGATTACCTGGTTCTTCTAACTTGTGTAGATTTTTGGCCATTTTCCATTAGAATGTGGCTATCAAGTAAATGGCCAACAATAATGAACTGTAGCCCCCCCTCCCCCTCCCTTGTTTAAACTATTAATACAATGTTAGCTCAAATTCTTCAATGATAGTTCATTGTATGATGATTTATTTGTAGTTTCTTTTGTTTTTCTGTATTAACTTTTTTCTAGTAAATGATTGTACCATAACATTGAAAGTGAAATTAAAGAAAATGTAAATTGAAAAATGAGAAGTACTGGTTTGACCACATTTAGAACTGATGCGACTGCCAATATTAGCTTTTTATCATGGTTTTGAACCATTTACAGTTTATTACACCAAACTAGTTGAGGGGCCAGTTCCAAAGAAACTTGGTTTGATGGAACTTCAAATACTTGATTTCAGATGTGTTTTGATTTGTTGTATTTGGGTTCTACCTGATAATATTTCCACCACTGGTACTTGTGATATTCATGCATGTGTTTTTGTGCATCTCATGACAAATAACTTTTTAAATTATTGAATTCCACTGCCATCTATATTCTCTTCTATTGTTTTTATTGTGATCCTAGATACAATTCTTGTGCAGGAGGCAGGGGTTTAAATATCGGCCGATACGTATCGTATCGGCCGATATATATCGGTTTTGGGTATATGAATATCGGCCGATATGTATCGTATCGGCCGATATTCACAATATCGGCCTTGATATCGGCCGTATTATATCGGCCCGATATCAAAATATCGGCCGATATCGGCCGATATTAAAAAAAACAAAGAAGAAAGAGAAAAATATCGGCCGATAACGATATATCGGTCGACATATCGTATCGGCCGATATATCGGCCGATACCGATTTTTAAACCCCTGGCAGGAGGTAATACTGATTTCCCGATGGATATGCATCAGAAAGAACAACTTCACGAATATGCTATATCTATGACGCAGTCCCAGCATTATCCTGTGAGTCTTGGTTTCCATATTAAAGACTAAACTACCCAGTTCATCTTTTTTTTTTTTTTTTAAATAAATAATTACACCATCTAGTTGAAAAAAACTATCCATTGAGATTTTTTAAAATGGGATCCAATTGAAATCGTTTTGTGAGACTTCAACTGACACTTCTTTCTCTGTCACACCCACTATTTTCTGATGATTGATGAGCTAGCTGATTTGACCCTATTTTGGGTAATATTCACTGTTGGATTAAAGCATGTTATTTAGATCATCAGTCAGATCTTTGTGACCTTAAACATGGTATTTAGTTGATCTGTTAAAAAGGTGGTGCTTTGGATGATTCACTCAAGTTGATTTTTGGTAGGCATCCATCCAAAAATAGGCCTTGTTAAAATATCAATCTTGTATATTTCCTTACAATAAGCTTGTACAAGGGTCACCTTATATAGCTGATACAAGGGAGCTATTATAGGGAATTCACATCAGTTATACAATAACTTATGCTATACAATCGGTAATTGTCCCTACAATTACTGTATTTAATTCCTAATTGACAACTCATGTCAACACTCCCCCTCAAGTTGGTGCATAGATGTCTCCAATGCCCAACTTTGTCGAGTGAGTTGTAGAATACTTTACTGCAAATTGCCTTGGTTAGCATGTCCGCCAGTTGGTCTTCAGATTTAACAAATGGAAACTGAACAATATTGGCCTCGAGATTCTGCTTGATGAAATATTTATCCACTTCAACATGTTTTGTACGGTCATGTTGAAGTGGATTATGAGCAATATCTATGGCCGCGTTGTTGTCATAGAGCAAACTCATTGCAGAGTTGGGTGCATAACCCATTTCTGTAAGTAACTTCTTTAGCCAAAGGAGTTCACAGAGGCCTTTGGTCATTCTTCGAAATTTAGCTTCTGCACTAGACAATGCTACTACCTTATGTTTCTTACTCCTCCAAGTGACTAGGTTACCTTCCACAAAGGTAAAATAATCTCAGGTGGATCTCTTGTCCGTAATACTTCCTGCCCAATCTGCATCTGTGTAACCACTGATATCTAGATGATTATTCTTTAAGAACAGAAGTCCCTTCCCCGGTACCGACTTCAAATACTGAAGAATTCGAACAATGACATTCATGTGATCCTCACTAGGATAGTGCATAAATTGGCTTATTTTGTTAACAGCATAAGCAATATCCGGTCGTGTATGTGACAAATAAATTAGTTTTCCAACTAACCTTTGATATCTCTCTTTATTAGTAGGATACTCACCCAGATGATGATTTTGAACAATTGGAGTGTCAGCAGGCTTACAATCAAGCATTTCTATTTCAGAAAGTAAGTCCAACACATATTTTCTTTGGGATAGAAATATGTCTTCCTTTGACCGAGCTACCTCAATACCCAAGAAATACTTGAGTCCTCCAAGATCTTTCATTTCAAATTCAGTCGCCAAATACTCCTGGAGTCGAGAAATCTCTTCCACATCATCTCCTGTAATTATCATGTCATCAATATAAATTATCAATGCTGTTACCTTTCTACTTTGGTGCTTTAGGAACAAAGTATGTTCGGAATTGCTCTGCTTAAACCCATAATTTCTCATAGCCAAACTAAACCGTCCAAACCAGGCACTGGGTGATTGCTTCAAGCCATACAATACTTTATGCAATTTACACACAACCCCAAACTGTGAGTGTATAGTATATCCTGGTGGAATGTCCATGTATACTTCCTCCTTTAGTTCACTATGGAGAAAGGCATTCTTTACGTCAAACTGATGTAACGACCAATCTAGATTGGCTGCAAGGGATAGTAGTACCCTGACAGTATTCAGTTTTGCTACTAGAGGGAAATTTCCTGATAGTCAATACTATAAGTCTGTGTATACCTCTTCGCCACCAGTCTTGCCTTATATCTTTCAATAGATCTGTCTGCTTTGTGTTTAATAGAGAAGACCCATTTACATCCTACTGTCTTCTTCCCTTTTGGCAGCGGAATAAGATCCCATGTCTGATTTCTCTGTAGCGCCTCCATTTCTTCTTTTATTGCCCGGGTTCACTTTGGATCTGTTATAGCTTCCTGTACTCTGCTGGGAACATGAATAGAGGACAACTGGTGCACAAATGCCTTGAGAGACCCTGATAATCTCTGAGATGATACGTGATTTGCGATCGGATATTTTGATTTCTTCACCTTATACTCTAGAGAATATCGATCCGGTGGTTTCCACGATTATGCCTGCGAGGTAATTGATAACCAACAGGGGTATCATATATATTGACAGGTGAAGTAGTAGGAGAGCTTACCTCAGGGATATTCTCAAGGGATTGATCGTCTGGTACTGGAGAAAGAGGGGGTTCTTCAGGTTCATTTCCAAGAATCACAGCCGGTTCTTCCTCATGTACACCGGGTTGGTTGTCAGTCGGCCAATCTTCCTCATGTACCGATCTAATGTCCATGTTGTCACCACCTGTCCAATTCTGCTCTTCACCCGGTATTTCCCCCTGAAGAGGGGAATTGTTATCGGGGCATGAAAGAATGTTTCAGACTCCAGGAAAGTGACATCCATAGTAACATAAGTGCGTCTGGTTGAAGAATGGTAGCAACGGTACCCTTTCTGATGTGTGGCATACCAAAAAAGAATACAGCGAATAGCACATGGATCAAGCTTAGTACGTTGATTTTTATGGAGATGAAAAAAGGCGACACATCCAAAGATACGTGGAGTAAGCATCAAAACTGAGGGCAGCAGGCCATGCTGTGAGAGGACTTGGAGTGGAGTCTGAAACTTCAAGACTTTAGAAGGCATACGTTAAGCAAATATATAGCTGTAACAACTGCATCGTCCCAATAACGTTGAGGGACATGGGCTCCAAAAAGGAGAGCCCGAGTCATTTCCAAAATATGTATGTTCTTTCGTTCGGCAATACCATTCTGTTGAGGTATCTGGGGACAAGTAGTCTCATGGAGAATGCCATGAGTCTGAAAATAGCACCGAAATTCTTGGTTAACATATTCTCCACCGTTGTCCGAGGGAATTATTCTCCGTTTAGTTGAAAATTGAGTCTGGATCATTGTATGAAAAATTTGAAAGATTTTAAACACCTCATGTTTATGTTTCATCAAGTAAAGCCAGGTCATACGGGTACAATCATCTACAAAAGTTACAAACCAACGAATGCCAGAAGATGTAGAGATGGGAGAGGGTCCCTAAACATCAGAATGGATTAATGTAAAAGGAGTGATACTTTTATTTAAACTTAAAGGATAGGACACATGGTGACTCTTGGCTAAAATGCATGAGTCACAGTTAAACTCCAAGTCTTGTAAATTTGAAAACAAATCAGGTAACAAATATTGCAAATAGCTGAATGAGGGGTACCCTAAACGACGATGCCACAACCAAATATGCCTCTGCTTGACGTCCAACGAATGTTGCATACTATTAGCTCTGCCAGTGTTGAGGTCATCCACATAATACAGCTCCTCTCT
Organism: Chimonanthus salicifolius; assembly: GCA_013350335.1. NCBI lineage: Eukaryota > Viridiplantae > Streptophyta > Magnoliopsida > Laurales > Calycanthaceae > Chimonanthus > Chimonanthus salicifolius. The sequence continues at coordinate 7,564,106 of CM023539.1, forward strand.
TTTAATACCACGACCAATTATCTCCTTGATGAGAATATCCTGAAGAAAACAAAAACCAGGGTAGATTAATGCACAACAATCTAATTCCTCAGTGGCTTGTCCCACAGACTTCAATTTATTTGAGAGAGAAGGAACAAGTAAAGTGTTTGATAATAACAGAGAGGGTGAGAGGGCGACAGTGCCAGCTTCTGTAACTGGATATGTAATCCTATTAGCATTAGCAATATTAGTTCGTCTCGGATGAGTCGTACTAATAAAGTCATTAGAATCAAACGTCATGTGATCAGTTGCTCCTGAATCAATTATCCATCCATTGTAATCCCTCTGATTAGAGATAAATAAAGCATAACCAGAGTTACCTGAATCGCTCAGAGTAGTAGACTCATTACCAAGGGGCGAAACACTTGAGGATTCTACCGGTGAGATAAAAGATAACTGAGGTTCAGCAGTGACCAAAGCAACCCGACCTAAACCCTTTTTGGTAGCAACTCCACGTTGCTTTCGGGCCTTGAGTTCATTCCACCATTCTGGATATCCATGTAGTTTAAAACAAGCATCACAGGCGTGTTTGGGATTGCCACAGTGTGTGCAACCGCCACTGTCCGACTGAAATTTGGGTTTACCCAGAATGGGTGGCCCAGTCTTGGCAGCATATTGTACAGATGCCCAGTGGTCTGGTCGGCTAGAGTCTGCACTCTGTCCGACATGAGGTACTGGTGGCATCTGGTATGAGAACTGCTGACCTGATCGGGTTTTTCCCCTACAGGCCATACCAGCACCAGTAGGTATTTCGGTCCCTGTCATCATCACAGCCTGTCTGGTATCCTCTCGTTGAACATACCCATATGCCTGTTCCACTGTAGGAAATGGCTTCATTTGAAGCACATCGCTTCGAATTTTGTCCAGACGTTTATCTAATCCATCAAGGAAGATATAAACTCTATCTTCCTGAATAATCAAATTAAAATGGTGAATATCTGTTTCACACTCCATCGGGTTCGGGCGGCGAAAATCAATTTCTCTCCACAAACCTTGAAGTCTGTTGTAGTATGTCTCAATTGATCCACCATCCTGCCTCATTCGAGTGACTCGCCTTTTCAGATCATAGACCTGAGATGTATTAGTCCCATCAAAGTATGTTGTGGCAATGGCGTCCCACACCGCTTTTGCAGTTTAAAATCGAATGAAGTTGCTGATCAAACTCCGCTCCATAGAGTTGATCAACCACCCTTTCACAATCGAATTCTCTGTTCGCCATTTTCAAAAAGTAGGATCTGCTTCCAAGGGTTGTGGAAAATCTCCATTAATGTAATACAAATTGTCTTTGCTAGAGATATACATCTCAACGACTTGGGACCATAGACCATAGTTAGCACCATTTAGCTTGATGCCGATCTGTGCAGTGGAAGTATCAAAGGTCGGGGTCGGGGTCAAGGGCTGGTTCTGGCGCAGTATTTGAGCAAATCTGGATGACAGATCCTCGAGGATCTGCGGGGTCGAGGTAGGACCAGACTGTTCTTCCATGAGAGTGAAATTCTCGGTTGAAACTCGCGAACTAGGCTGGATCTGCATGGATTACCATGAATTGGGCCTGATCTGCCTGAACTGGGCTCTTCGGTTGAAAAAGGGGCCACTCGGTGGCTGCAGAAAAAGGGGCCTGATCTGTAGAATGGGAACTGCCTCCGGATAGCGTCGGAATGGGGACGTCTCCGGTGAATCTCCTTTGGGATCGTGCAGAGCGGGGTGCAACCGCCTCAACTCTTTTCTTCCATCCGAGATTTGCAGAGCTGTTGCTCGTTGTCCGCCGGTTGCTGTGTTTACAAGGCTGCCCCTTGCTTCTTCTTCGGCGATCTGTCTGTTCTTCGAAAAAACTGCCGATCTTCAGAGATCTTCCGTTTTGCCCTTTCTTTCTGTTTCCTCTGTCTTTTCGAACTCAGATCTGGTCTTCCGCAGTCAGAAAGGATCGGCGGCAGAGCAAGAGGGTTCCACTCGGTCACCGCTCAGTCTGCAGTTCTGCCATCTGCAGCGTCTGCAGGATGCGATCTCGGTCTATCTGGCTTACTGCTGATATGTTATTCTCGTCTGAATTTGTTGAACCTTTCAAGATTCCAAAAAACCAATGTCGCCTCCGGCTTCAAGCGAACTAAGTCTCACCGATCTGAATCAGATCTTCACAGATCTGGTGCTCACCGATCTGAAGCAGATCTTCACAGATCTGGTGCTTTCTCCCTCAAAACCGAGAGAGAGCTATCTTCTCTGCAACACCGATCCGGTTGCAGGGATTATTTTATTTATTTATTCCTAAGAACAGAGACCCTAAGATCCGTGGCTCTGATACCATGTTAAAATATCATTCCTGTATATTTCCTTACAATAAGCTTGTACAAAGGTCACCTTATATAGCTGATACAAGGGAGCTATTATAGGGAATTCACATAAGTTATATAATAACTTAGGCTGTACAATCGGTAACTGTCCCTACAATTACTGTATTTAATTCCTAATTGACGACTTATGTCAACAGGCCTTTCTGACCATCTCCATGTTCCAAGGTGGGCCTTACAAGATTTCATGTTAAGGATCACAATGGATCATTTCCTGTGTAGTTTTGTTTTAGGGGATTTGTATGTATGATAACTTCGTTATGGATTTGATAATATGCTTCAAATTGCAGATGGGGAGATCTGCCGGATTCAGCTTAGGTGGGACTTATGCGTCTCATCGCCAACAGCAACAACATGCCCCTTCAGTTAGCAGTGCTAGTGTACCCTTTGCTCCTGCAAATGGTCAAGATCTTCTTCATTTACATGGTTCTGATACATTTCCATCTTCACATGCAACATACCATTCATAGGTACTGCTGTTTGTTTGCATTGTGGATGGGGAATATGGCATTTTTTTTCTGACACACATTATCTATCGTAAAGTTGACCTCTCTCTCTCTCTCTCCAACCAGTGGGCCCCCAAACATAAGATTGAGACCTGGCTTTTGGTATGGGTTCTTATGACCAGTTTATGTAGCAATATCAGCATCATCAAAATCAATCCCAATTATAACAAAATAGATAACAGAGAAAGAAGTTGATGCTGGAGAGTAATCAAATGTATTATTGAAGCATAGGACAGGTTACATCAGATTGCTCTATTTTATAGACTTGATAGCATAACAAACTCTCCTAAAATAAACATCAACTACTTGCAGAAAATCCTACCAGCTGAGAGTAAAATACTCTCTTATTTGACACCTTGCTACTGACTTAGTCTAATCCAGAATAATAGGAACTGAAAAAACAACTAATCTAAATAACAAGAAAAATAGCAGTGAATGAAAATACCAGCAAACAATAAGATGCACTAATTTGTACGACTCCCCTTTAGTGCATTCTTACGATCGATCACTCCTAGAGCAGTTCTGAAACTTTCAAATTTCAGTTTACCTAGAGGCTTTGTAAATATATCAGCAATTTGATCAGTAGTATGAACTCCTTTCAACTCAATTTCTTTTTTTAGAACTTTCTCTCGAATAAAGTGGTAGTGAACATCAATATGCTTTGTTCTCCTGTGAAAGATCGGGTTTGAGGCAAGTTTGATGGCACTCTCATTATCACAATAAATCGGCACAGTATAATCAACTTTAGAGAGAATGTCTCTCATCAGGCACTTCAGCCAAATGCATTCTTGTGCTGCCATTGTTGAAGCCATGTATTCAACTTCAGTGTTGCAATAGTGGATTGCTTCTTGCTGCACCAAGAAACAACCACTGAACCCATGCTAAAGCAGTATCCAGAAGTTGAACGACTATCTGTTGAGTCACCCGCCCAATCTGCATCAGTAAATCCTTCCAACAGAAAATTATCAACCTTCTTGTACATAAGACCAAATGTGAGAGATCCTTTTACGTAGCGTAAGATTCTTTTGGCAACATCTAAATGAGAAGTTCTAGGACTTTGCATAAACTGAGAAATCACACTAATAGAGTAGGCGATTTCTTGTCTTGTGATAGTTAAATAAATCAGATTACCAACAAGTTGTCGGAATCGTTTAGCATCTTGTAACAACTTCCCTTCCTCTGTTGTTAGTTTGAGAAGGGTCTCCCTAGGAGTAGCCATTTCTTTTGACTCCCCCATGTTGAAACGCTCCAACAAGTTCCTTGCATATCGTCTTTGAGAGATAAAATATCATTGATTTGATTTTTCCACTTCCAAGCCGAGAAAACATCCAATTTCACCCAAGTTTTTCATTTCAAAACGAACTGACAAGTCATTTCTTAGATGAGAAATTTCAGCTTCATCATCTTCGATAATTATCATATCGCCTACATATAGTAAAACCAGCTAATGCATATTTGATTCTAATTTTACGAACAAAATAGAATCTGAATCAGAAACTTTAAACTTACAAAAGATGAAGTATTGAACAACTTTACCGTACCAAGTGTGTGGTGCTTGTTTGAGGCCATACAACTCCTTTTTTCAACCGACAAACATAATTAGGAAAATGCTCAGTGATGAATCCTTGGGGTTGTTCCATCAGTACTTCACGATCCAATTCGTCGTAAAGAAATTCATTATTTACATCTAACTGCCATAACTTCCAATTTCTATAAGCAGCAAGTGAAAAAATTGTTCTCATCGTAACCATTTTTGCCACTGGGCTGAAAGTCTTCCTCGTAGTTTAGTCCGTAGCTTTGAGAGAAACCACGAGCAACGAGACGTTCTTTTCATCTATCAATAGTGCCATCTGATTTTTTCTTCAAACGATAAACACATTTGCAAGTGATCGGCTTGCAATTTTTTTGTTTTGGCACAAGTTCCCAAGTCTCATTTTTCTTTAAGGCTTCAACTTCTTCTTGCATTGCTGCTTCCCATTCTAGATAGTTCTTAGCTTCTTCATTACATGTTGGTTTTTCTTTTTCATTTTGTGCTTCAACAACGAAGGCATGAGTTACAGTATAATGATTAAGCTGTACCTCATAATCCTTGAGATAATCTGGCTTGTTTTTCTTCCTTGTTGATTTTCTAGTCATCTGCTCACTATCTTCTGAACTTGGCACTAGAGTTTCTTCTCTTCTTTGATAGCTAGGATCATCACACGGCTCTTGTGCATTTGTTGGAGGAAACAACTCCAAATTATCTTGATCATCATCAAGATCAACATTCTTAATGGTGGTATTTAGAGCAAAATACCAAGACGACACCTCATCCAAGACAACATCTCTGGATGTGACAAATTTCTTTGTTGTTTGATCCATGCACTTCCATCCTTCCTGCATGAGTCATAGCCAACAAAGACACATTTCTTTACTTTCGGGTCTAGTTCGGTTCGATTAGTTTTGGGTATATGAACATAACAAGTGGAACCAAATACCCGAAAATAACCATATTTGGCTTCAGATAATACAAGATTTCAAATGCAGCTTTTTCTTTACCTGGCCATGGAGGTAGCTGGTTTATCACATGACATGCGCATTGAATTGCTTCTGTCCAAAGCTCTCGAGGAAGGTTCTTATCATGCATCAATGAAAGACTTGTCGAAGTTAGATGAGCCAACTTCTTTTCTGCAACTCTGTTCTGCTAAGGAGTGTTAGGACATGCCATTTGTCGTTGAATACCATTATTATCACAATATTGAAAGAAATCATCTGACATGAATTCATCACCGTTGTCGCTCCTTAAGCATTTAATTTTCTACCCAAACTCCTTATTTATGGTACTGTTGAATTCAACAAACTTGAGTAGTGCTTTCACTCTTTTTTTTTTCAAAAAATACACCCAAGTGTATCTGGAATGATCGTCTACCAGCATCATGACATAATGATAACCACTATAACTTGTTGTTTTTGTTGGTCCCATTAGATCTGTATGAACCAATTTGAACAGCCCCGACCTCCGATTAGATGAGCTTTTGAAAGGAAGACGGTATGATTTGCCATATTGGCAGCCTTGACAAATCACATCTTCATGTATATTTTTAAGGGTTGGTAGGCCATCTAGCAACTTCTTTGAAGATATTTGCTGTAACATTTGATAGTCCAAATGGCCTAGTCGGGCATGCCAAGTGGTCATACTATCTGTTTGACTCGTCTTCTTCACATATGCCTCTCCTACTGTCATAACAAATAGGGAATCTTTCTTCTCACCAACAAGAACAACATCAGCTACAATGTCTCTCACATTATCAAGCACTTTCACATCTTTTGGACCAAAAAGAACAAATTTTCCAGAATTAGTAATTTGAGAAACTGAAACTAAATTTTTCTTCAAACCTGGAACGTGATAGACATCATTCACCTTGATATTTGCATCGTCAGCACCAATCTTCACCACTCCTTCTTTCATTACAGGATAAGTTGAGTTATCAGCAGTGATAATAACTCGTTCTCCATCATGTTGACGTAGCTTCGAAAATAATAAATCATTTCCGGTTACGTGATGTGAACAACCAGAATCAATAATCCACTCTTCTTTGTAGTCGATGTAGTTTACTGATTCTTGGTTTGTTGCTGGTTTAAGAGCCATCATGTCTCTTCCTTTAATTACTTCAGTAGTAAAGCATTGCTCCCAGTTGAGTTGACCATCTTCTTCAACTTCACAAGCAACATTCGCTTTAGAGAGCTTCACACGATAGTTTCTCTTCATGTGCCCAATCTTCCCGCATCTGAAACATTTAATGGGCTTGTTACCTTGTGGACTATCCCATGACTTCTTCCCATTTGTGCATTCTTCTGGATCTTTCTCAATAGATTTTCCTCTTGAGAAGAGAATAACATCAGGTTCTGAATTGAAATTCTTGGCCATTTGTTTGGCCAAAGCCTCCTGATTAGAGAGCAAATCCTCTAATTCTTCAACTGATGGCTGACTTGCCCATCCTTGAATGGAGGTCACAAAGGGTGAGTATTCCTTCTTCAAACCACGAATGAGAAATCGTCGTAGACGAGCTTCACTAATTTTCTCATCCGTGTCTAACTCTAAAATTTCAGCACAGATATTCTTAACCCATAAGAAATATTCGGAAATTGACATACCTTTTTGTGTAGTCATTGCCAATTCATTTTCCAAGAACTGCAACCTTGCTGTGTTCTTCTTGGAAAATAACATTTCAAGAGTCTCCCATGCTTCCTTTGGCGAACTAACATCACAAACAGATCAATGAACTCCTTGCTAATAGATGTTCTCAAAGCAAACAAGGCCTTTCCACATTTGATCTTCCATTTTCTTCGTGGTTCAGCATTGCCAGGAGTGTCATCTGGCATCTGTCCATCAGTACTAGAAACTAGTTCCCATAGGTCTTGACCTTGAAGATAAGCCTCCATACACATCCTCTGATACTTGTAGTTTGTGCCTACAAGCTTGTCGACACCATAATGTGTGCTTGGAGCTGCTTCCCACATTGATTAACTCCATTCAGCAGAATAATAATTCTCTTTTCGAGTTTCAGACTTCTAAAATAAGACAAACTTGATAGACAAGAAGAGTGAAATAACAATGAACCTTAACCTTGCTCTGATACCATATAACAAAATAGATAACAGAGAAAGAAGTTGATGCTGGAGAGTAATCAAATGTATTATTGAAGCATAGGACAGGTTACATCAGATTGCTCTATTTTATAGACTTCATAGCATAGAAAACTTTCCTAAAATAAACATCAACTACTTGCAGAAAATCCTACCAGCTGAGAGTAAAATACTCTCTTATTTGACACCTTGCTGCTGACTTAGTCTAATCCAGAATAATAGGAACTGAAAAAAACAACTTATCTAAATAACAAGAAAAATAGCAATGAATAAAAATACCAGCAAACAATAAGATGCACTAATTTGTAAGACCAATTTCGACTGCAACAGATGTCAGCTGTTTCTCAGTCATATAGAGACCAGAATTTGAAATTTAAACTGGAAGCTCAAGCTTCCCCCGATCGTTTTGGTTTGCTTGGCTTGTTAAGTGTTATCAGGATGAGTGATCCTAATTTGACGTCTCTTGATTTGGGAATTGATCTTACAACATTAGGGTTAAATCTAAATTCAGCTGATAACCTTCACAAGACATTCGGGTCTCCATGGTCTGATGAACCTGCAAAAGGACAGCCCGAGTACGTAGTGCCAGAATGCTATTATGCTAAACCACCACCTGCTCTTCATGTAAGCTATGCTAAGTTGTTAGCCCCTTTTGTTTGAGTTTTCTTAACCGTCTTTCAGTTCTAACCCTGTTTTTCAACCAGCAACATTATTTTATATATTTAACAGGTACATTTCTTTCTTCTCTCTTAGTTATTATGAAACTTGTACAATGTACAGATCATCTTCATTGACCTAAAAATTAATTTGAATATGTTTTTTTCATCTCCCCAGCATGCCGAAAGATGAGTCTCAACTTTGCGCTGCTAATGAACTTGTAAGCTCCCTCTTGCTCTCTCTCTTTCCCCCAACTCAATCCTCCCCTAAGTTTCTGGATGATGAAGAATGGAGATCATTTGTGAACTACCAGAAGGGGAATGGACCAGCTGGGTTTGAATCATATCATTCTTGTTTCTTTATTCTTGAACTTGAATATGGGCAATCTGATTTTGGCTTAGGTGTTACTTATGAAGCTTCTTGTATATCTGACTGTGATCCATGGTTACATGGTTCTCAATCTCCTCATGTTCTGTGATCCAATTTGTCTAAACTAACCCCCTTTTTATTAAAATTTGTGTTCCATATCTCTCTTATTGTTTCTACAAACACACTACATGTCAGTTAAGGAAGAACTTATTTATGAATACTCATATTTTATTTAATAATTTGATAAAATGCAACGAGTATTTAATGTTAAAAAAATATCATTTTCAGTCCATGGTCCATAATCCAGCGGCCTGCATAACCATTTTGGGCCTATGTTGGTAATCCTGAGCAATGATTTCTATTAGAGAGAAGGGTTGACCTACCATGTATATCTTATTCTATATTTGTCAAGTTCCCTGATTAAGGGCTTCCTATACTTAGACCTGTACATCTATATATACATTGTATAATGAGAAGGGCCATTGAGCCAACAATTACAACATTCTTCATGGTACAGAGCCAAACCCCAGTTTCCTAAATCCCTTTTTTTTTTTTTTTTTACCGTGGCCTTCACAATAATTTTTTTTCCGGGGTCCACTGCGGCACTTCCCAGCCCCTTCTCTTCTTCAACTCCCGACTGCTCTCTACTGCTTGCCATTGGCTGCTGCTCTCTAGATCTGCCCACTCGTGCCTGCCTCTCCGGTTTGGCTTGATTAGTTCATTCGAATGAATGAAGCTCATTCATTCTGAGCAGTATTCCGTGTTACTGTTCAGCCCATTCATTCGAATGAATTGAAATTACACTTGGGCATTCATTCGAATGAATGCCAAAATGAATTGGGCATTCATTTGAATGATTAGAAATACGAGGGTAAAATAGTAATTTGCCATGAAAATTCAAATTCGGGTGTGTAGAGGCAGGATTTCCGGGTGTGTGTAAGTGCTCTCGAAATTTTTCCTAGCATTCTCTTGCCAATGCCACTCATTTGCGGATTCAAGTACTCACTCTCTCTAAAGGTAAGAACAACATTTCTGTATTTGCAACATGCCAAATCTATTGTCGATGCCCTTGCCGCTATCAATCAGCTGGTCTCCAATGATGACCTCGTTATATCTGTTCTACGTGGTCTTGGCCCCGACTATTCCATGTTTTACACTACTACCATCCTCACCCCTCCACTTCCGCTGTTCCAAGATCTCCGCACTCGGCTATTATTATTTGAGTCACAACTCACACATTTGGGACAACATACGCCATTTGATAGCCCTGGCGGCATATCTCACACCGCTATTCTCTCATCTTATGGGCGCGGATCCTATGCTCGTGGTAATCGTGGTCATCGAGGTCGCCCTGACAATGGTAAAGGCGGTCGTGGCAATCGTGGTCGAGGACGTTCTACAAACTCTTCCAGCATCCTTGGACATCCTCCGTCTGCTGCCCTTCAGTGTCAGATCTGCTCCAAGCATGGATATAGCGCTTCCAATTACTATCAGCGCTACCGTCAAGAGCCTCCATTCGAGGCTGATCTTCCCTCCACCTTTGTTGGTTTGCAGATTGCTCCTCCAGCTGATCACAATTGGTACCTTGATACAGGCGCTAACAATCATATGACAGGTGATACCCACTCACTCCTCCCTCGGTCTGCCTACAGTGGTCCTGATCAAGTTCTTCTGGGTAATGGTGACTCCCTTCCAATTGCGCACACTGGTACTTTGTCTCTTTCCTTAGACTCCTCTACCTTTCATCTTTCTAATGTTCTCCATGTTCCCCACATGCACAAAAACTTGTTATCTGTTGCTCAATTCACAAAAGATAACTCTGTTAGTTTTACTTTCTTCCCTTGGGGTTTTGTTATTCGTGACTTACGTACTGGTGCTCCTTTGTTTCAGGGCCAATGTGATGCCAGCCTTTACCCCATCAAGCCCACTCCTCGCACCACTCATGCTTTAGCTTCATCCTGCTCTTTTTCGTCAGTCTGGTACAGCGTCTTGGACATCCCTCTAATAAAGTGCTTCAAGTTTTAGCCACCAATAAATGTTTAAGCTCTTCTTTTAAGTTTTCTCGTTCCCCTTTTCTAGTGATTGTGCTTTGCGCAAGTCTATTGAGATTCCCTTTTTCAATTAGTACCCATTGTACTCCTACATCTTTTTATTTAATTCATTCGGATGTTTGGATGTCTCCTGTTATATCGGTTTTTGGTTTTCGCTATTATGTTTTATTCACAGATGATTACACGTGTTACTCTTGGATTTTTCCAATGCCCTATAAATCGAAAGTTTATACTCATTTTCATCATTTTCTTATGTTTGTTGAAAATCACTTTTCTACTTCAATTAATTTTTTCAAAGTGATGGTGGTAAGGAGTATGATAATCACTCCTTTCACAACCTCTGTGCGCAAAAAGGGATCATTCACCGTTTGTCATGTCTACACACTCCACAGCAAAACGGTCTTGCTGAACTCAAACACCGTCACTTCTCCGAAATGGGCTGTACCCTCCTCCTTGCCTCTCATCTCCCTCATCATCTCTCAGTTGAGGCACTATTAACTGTTGTCTATCTAGTCAATCGACTGCCCACACCCCTTTTTCAATGGTCCTCCCCCTACCAGAGGCTTTATGGCACCAGCCCCGATTATCTGACTCTACGCACGTTTGGATGTGCCTGTTACCCTTACTTGGGTGATTATACTACTAACAAACTCCAACATCGATCGGTTGAGTGTGTATTTCTTGGTTACAGTGATCATCACAAGGGCTACAGGTGTCTGAACTCTTCTACAGGCAGAGTCTACATCTCCAGACATGTGTTATTCAATGAAGCTGTCTTTCCCTACGCCACGACTACCGTACGACATACAGATTCTCCCTCTTTTGATATGGTCTTCCTTCCTGTTAGCTTCATCTCACAGGACACGGCAATCTTTCCTGCCTCTCCGACAGTAGTATTGACTTCTCCTCTGGTGCCACCTGCTTCACCACCTGTCGTGTCACCGCCTTCACTCCCAAGACCAACCACGCCTTCTACTATCACCTCATCTCTAGTTACTACTCTACCACCGCCGGTTAATGATCATCTTATGGTGACTCACGCAAAAGCCTACATCTCCAAGCCCAAACAGCGGACCAATTTTTCTACACAGCATCCACCACCTCAGGCACTTGCTTCTATGATCCCTACTTCCTTAGACTTTGAGTCCACTAGCTATACTCAAGCTGTTCGTTCTGCGGACTGGCGTCAAGCAATGAATGATGAATTCAATGCTCTTCTCCAGCAACGAACTTGGTCTCTTGTTCCGCCGCCGCCAAATTTCAACCATGTCGGTTGTAAGTGGGTCTTCAAGATCAAAAGACGTTCTAATGGTAGCATTGAGAGTTACAAAGCCCGACTTGTTGCTAAAGGCTTTCATCATCAGACTGGTATCGATTATGATGAGACATTCAGTCTTGTTGTCAAGCCCACTACTATTCGCATTGTTCTCAGTCTTGCTGTTACTTCTGATTGGCACATTCGCCAGCTGGACATCAAGAATGCCTTTCTTCATGGCCATCTTACAGAAGAAGTTTATATGACTCAACCTCCTGGCTTCGTCGATTCTAATCGTCCTCATCATGTCTGCAAATTGTTCAAAGTAAAGCTGATAGCTCTATGTTCACATATCGACATGACAAATGTGTTATGGTTCTTCTTCTTTATGTTGATGACATCATATTGACTGGCAATTCTTCGTCGCTTCTTCAGTCTTTCACTCGCAGCCTGGATACTGAATTTGAAATCAAGGATCTTGGCGCTCTGCATTACTTCTTGGGCCTTGAGGTGACTAAGCATTCTAACGAGTTACATTTGTCTCAAACCAAATATACCCTTGATCTTCTTCGTCGCAGCCAAATGCTTGACTGTAAGCCTTGCTCCACGCCTGTTGCTGCCAAGACTCAGTTATCTTCTACCACCGGTGATCTATTGACAGACCCCTCTCCGTATCGTCAGATTACTGGTGCTCTTCTCTATCTCACACTCACCAGGCCCGATGTTGCTTATGCAGTGCATATTGTCTCTCAGTTCATGAGCCAGCCCCGAACGTCTCATTTTGATGCTGTCAAGCGCATTCTCCATTATCTCAAAGGCTCTTTGGGACATGGGTTACATCTCAAGCGTGTGACACAACCTTTCTGCCTGACTTGCGTACTCTGATGCTGATTGGGCTGGTTGTCCTGATAGTCGATGCTCTACTACCAGTTACTGTATCTTCTTGGGTCTCAATTTAATTTCTTGGTCTGCCAAGAAGCAACCCACAGTCTCTCGGTCTAGTGCTGAAGCTGAATATAGGGCCCTTGCCTATACCTGTACGGATACTGTCTGGATTCAACATCTTTTTCGAGAGCTTGGCTTTCCTCTCTCTTCTCCGACTGTCATTTTTTTGCGATAATCTCAGTGCCACGTATATGGCTGCTAATCCTGTGTTTCATGCTCGGACTAAACACATTGAGCTTGATTATCATTTCCTCTGCGAACGTGTCACCACTAGGCACTCATTGGATTCAGTTTGTCTGCTCTGAGGATCAACTCGCGGATATCTTCACCAAGGGGTTATCGTCGCCGCACTTCTCCAAACTTAGTTCCAACCTCATCGTTTTACCACCGTCTAGTCTGCGGGGGAGTATTAGAGAGAAGGGTTCACCTGCCATCTTATTCTATATTTGTCAAGTTCCCTGATTAAGGGCTTCCATACTTAGACCTTTACATCTATGTATACACTGTATAATGAGAAGGGCCATTGAGCCAACAGTTACAACATTCTTCAATTTCTATCATCTCGCTCTAGAGTAGACTGCAATATGTACCATATTATAATCCAAAAGAACGAAAAAATATATATATTACTGATGTTCATGACCTTTTTTTGTTTTAGTTCTAAAAAGGACATGGAGTGACTAATGGTATGATTCATGATTAGGTTAATTGGAAAAGAACTCACAAGTTAACTCCAGATTAGATGGAGTATTGGATGATGATGATGATGATGGTGATGTGGACCTGGGGGAATGGGGTTGAGTAGGAAGGGGAGACGTGTACGCTTCAAAGAGAAGGGAAAAGCCCCCCAAAAAAAGAAAAAAGAAAAAAATAACTTAGAATTCTTGGAAAAAATACACTAGTGGTTGCAAGCCGTTTTTTTAGTTATATATCATTCACAATTAGTTTTTTAGTATTGAAATTAGAACATTTTAAAGCTTTAAAATTTCTGAAAATAGAGATGGGTACATGCTTCATTTGATGTGTTTTATTTAGAGAAACACATGAAGTTGTGGTTGATTTGGAAAAGAACATAAGGGTCGCAAACGTGGAGCCTCTTGTTACGATAAACACGTATGAGAGTGGATCCTACCACTGTTTTGATCCCAACACATGGGAGATTGTTCGCAAGGTTTTGCATTGACTTCCATTCCTCATCTTTTCCTGACAATTTAGTGTTTAGGAAATGCAGAGTGTTATTCTGCCCCACTCTGTTCTTTCTGATAATCATGGCAATGTTTAACAGGTCTTATACTGTTGATTGCAAGAAAACTTTGTTCTTCACTACGATTTGTTAGAGAAGAGACCAACACTACCCCAGCATTAGCTGTGCTTGTTAGTTGCCACTAATCTTGGTAAAATGTGGGTTTTAGATTTCATTCTCATTCAGGTGTCAAATGTCTACCATTTCTTGCAATATTGGTCTTCTGCTCTGCAATGGTGATTTTTTTTCTCCCCTGCCGATGAGTAGCAGTGGATTCTCCAGAAGCTGAGAGTTGTAAAGACCCTTCGCCCTCTGGTCTTTTACTGTATATACAGACAGAATACCTGATTTTCTCCACATCTTAATGACATCTTTAAATTTTTGGTCTTTTAGTCCCATGGTGAGTTTTCACTCCAAGGCTGGGGCTTGTTGATCTTTTTACTTAATTTGCATTGAGCTGGTTTTATAACTATAGGTCATTGGAAGAGAGGGTTTTCTTTTAAAAAAAAAAAAAATTAATTTATTTAAATTATTTATTTATAAATCTTTTTAATTTACATCCTACATGAAGTTCTCTCTCATAATTTTTATTAGATTGTCTATCGAAAGATTTTAACATGGACATGGAATCCTATAAAAGTCACTCGTATAATATTAGCAATCATATTTTTTAGGCTCTCAAGTTTTAATGAATTTAATTTTTTTTTAAATATCTAATATTCTAAAATACCTTTTCTTTTATTAGTTACAAGATAGCCAATATTTACACTTTAGATAAAAATCTGTTATATAATATTATCTTATAGATATCTGCATACATATAGTTATAATTTAACTCTACATATGAATTAGGACAGTGATTTTTGCATCTGTGAGTTTTTCTCATGGTGCATCAAATTTAAAAAAAAAATTAATTTTTCCCTTACTTTCTTCATTCCCTCTCTTTTTTTCTTCTTTTTTTCTGAAAGGGAAAAATTGAAAATTTCTTTTATCACTACCCATAGATTAAAAAAACTTATTTTTTGTTATCATGTTTTGTAAGATTTGTATATTTTATATGTATAAATTGTTGTGTTTAATTTGACTATGATATACAATCAAAATGAATGATATTGTTTACCCACTTAGGTCCAAAGTTTGGCTTACTAAAATATTCATATTAACATGTTGTTTGTAACTTGTAAGGAGCTAACCTTTCTACAGGTCCACTCGGGTTTTTAGCAAAGGGTCCATTCCATTAACTGGATTTTCAAACCTACCATAAAATTTGGCAGATTTCATCAAGCAAAGGTTGTGAAATCAAACATCGTGTCGAGCTATTGAAACGTGATACTTTTGTTATTTGCATCAAAATCCATTTCCTTGAAAGAAAAACTTATGGGAAATGAATTCCATTGTATAAAGAAAAATGTCTTGTTATTTTTGTTCTTAGCGACAAATCTTTATTTTACGAAAGAAGAGAGCAAAATATTATGGCATGGCGTGTCCTTAATGAATGAGAGACTCTAGACTTTATTATATAGAGAAAAGAGATTACAAATACGGAAAGCAAATCAATTAAATGGAGAAATCTCTAAATGGAGAAATACAATATTATAGACTATCTAACTATATCTAAATATATATCTGATTAGATTCTAAAACACCCCTGCAAACTGAAAGGAATGCGAAGTTTAGAAATTGTCGAAATTAGAGATGAACATCGAAAACTGACGCACTGACTGCCCAGAGAAGATATGAACTTGTAGCACTTAACTGACTATAAAAATTGAACGAATTGTCCATTACATGCCTTTCAGTGTTTCAGCTGTGTTTACGTTCCATGTTTCATTTGGGCCTCCATTCTATTTTTGAGCTGGGCTTACTTTCAAATGCATTATATGGGCTTTCACTCTGTGTTTCAGATTGCTAAAATTCTTTTTGTCGCTGGTTCTGTACTGAATCAGTTACATATCTACTTCGGCCAAAGATTTCAATTCAAATGGGGGCCTAAAAATAAATATAAAAAATATCAGCAATTCTTTTTAGAAAAACTGATCTACTGATACTTGTCACATTTCTATCAAAATTTCAGTCATATTTTGAAAACTTTAGTTTATTTATTTATTTATTAATTTCAATTGAGATAGTTGATAATATCAACTTGATATGATCAAATTTGATTCCTTTAAAAAAATAAAAATTCAACTAATATTTGTAAATGAGTGCCAAGTGGGTTCACAGGTTCAGCTTACACCAGTGACTTATTCAATTATTTAGTGTCTAACAACTTTTTTAATTATTATAATTGTCACTGTCAATTCGTGTCTTTTCCTTTTTCACTAAAGTGACAAATGTGATATCGTTTTTCTGTTTTTTATATGCAATAATTATAGATAAAAAAAGTTGGTTTGGACCTGTCCCTCTCCTTGATTATTCTTCCTTTTTTAAAAAGTCACTTTATTTTCCCTTTAAAATTTTTAATTAAAAAATAAAAATATATTATATAACAGAGGTGTAAATATCGATTTTTAAAACCTTTATATATCAGCCAATATCTAAATATTGGTTGATACCAAAATTTCTAACCCTGTCATATAATATCTTACTTACACGAGTTCTACTTGTATCTCATAATGTCATATCACTTCTAACTCTATTTTAGATTTTTATCCAATTTAAATCCATCTTAAATTAATCTCACTCACAGATAAATTGAAATCAATACAAAATTATTTATCCAACACCTTGCAGCACGAGCTGACGACAGCCATGCTATTATTTTTTCAAATTATAAAAATTATAATCTTAAAATTTAATAGATTTGTTCTTCTCATGAAATGTATTATTTTAAAAATATTTTTAATGAATCGAACTTCACTATTTAACTCCATTCAAATGAGCCGCTTGAAACTTGATGTCTTTATTATTTACACTTTAAAATCTATTTCTTATTAAGATATTTTTAAAATATTTAATGAGAAAAAGAGGAAGAAAACTTTTATGGAAAATGAATTTCTTTGAATAAAAGAAAAAATGTCGTATTCTTTTTGTTTTTAAAAAGAAGTTCTTATTTTATGAAAGAAGAGAGAAATATCTTATTTTCTATACACATGTTTCTACTGAATCAGTTATAAATTTCGATTTCGGTCAAATATTTCAATTTACGTAGGGGCTTAAAAATAAATATAAAAAAACAGTGATTTTTTAGAAAAACTGTATCTGTTGAGATAGTTGATATAATAAAATTTAATTCTTTTAAAAACAAAAAAAAAAAAATTTCGCCAATATTTATAATGAGTGTCATTGGGTTCACTGAGCTCGGCTTACACGCAGTTTGCTCTCTTGGAGTATCGTCTCCTTTTCACATGAATATGAAATAGTTTGTGTAATAATATAAGGGTAGTGATCCTCCCATGGAAGGTTTGTGTAATCAGATACGGATTTTAGTCTATTGTCAATTTTGCCGCTTGTATGAACAGTAAAATTGGCTCACCGAAATTAGCATGAACAGTAAATCGACTTGTCGAAATTCACATGAACAGTAAATCGGCTCATCGAAATTTTACTATTCATGTGAAGGGTTCGATTTTATTGTTCATGCGAAAGGTAAAATTGGCAATACACTAAAATCCGTGTCGAATTATACAAAATACTCGTGGGAGGATCGCTACCCTAATTCACTGCCCAACAACTTATTAATTAATTAGTCATTATGCATATCATTATCATTAATCAATTCAGATCTTCCACTTTTTCATTTAAGTAAAAAATGTGATTTCGTTTTTTCTGTCTTTTTCATTATAAAATAATATAGATTAAAGAAAAAAAAAAGTTGATTTGGACCTGTCCCTCTCCTTTAATCATCTTTCTTTCTTAAAAAAGTCACTTTTCTTTTTATTAAAAAATATAAATAATGTTATAGAATATCAAATCCACATTGGTTCTACTTGCACCTCAAAATCTCGTATTACCTTCATACTCTATTCTATCTTATAAATTAGATCTTTATCCAATTTAAATTTATTTTAAATTAATATCACCATTGAATTACAATTAATGCAAAACTAACTATATTTTATTATTGATTTTTAATTCTGTAAAAAATATAATTTTTAAAATTTAATAGATCTATTCTTGTTATGAAAAATATTATTTTAAAATATTTTTATGAATCGAACTTTACTGTTTAACTCCAGTCAAATGGGCCTGGGCCCACCTATGCGCATGCATGGATCAATTTTATTTTATTTTTCCCACTTTTTCAATATGACTCTTTACCCCTCTTTTGCTTATATTTATATAAAAAGTTAAAGTGGACATGCCTTTCGGAACATACTGGCTGGCTCGGATGGGGTTAGTGGAGGTAACGTAGGGCAGCCTCTCTTTACTACTATTTAGTAATTAATAAGAATAATTTTTTTTTCTTTTTCATTTTTTTCTTAACGATAATACTGAACTATATTAATAGGAAGAAAAATACAAAAATCAATACAAAAGACCTAAGAGAGTTATGCCAAAAAGAAGCAAAGACAGCTAAAAGAACAAAAAAGAAAGATACAACAATAAAAAGCAAAAATACAAAAACTCAGAATAACTGGAAAATCAACAAAGAAAATAAACAACAACAAACTCAAAAAGGGCAAAAGCACTAATCTCATGGAAGATGAAATATGCCGTCAACACAATTCTTTGCAAAGAAGTCAGCCACTCAATTTACAGTCTTACTGATATGTATAAAGGAAACCTCCATGCTCGAGATCGACTCTCAAATCTCCCTATCAATAGTAACTAACCTCCATGGAGGCCGTTTCAATCCCCTGGCCCACCTAATAGTATTTGTTGAATCGCTTTCAACCACTAGTTTTCCTCCCCAAATATCTGTCCCTAAAATTAAGGCTCTCCTGATACTAAGAAGTTCTACCTCATTGGAGTCTTTAACTCCAACAGATTCAGAAAAGACAACAAGAGAATGACCCTGATGATCCCTAAGGACACCCCCAATCTCAGCCGGTCTAGGTTTACCCCTAGCTGCTCCATCCACATTAAATTTCAAGGTCCCATTTGGTGGAGGAGCCCAAATCATTTGCTCTTTCCGTCTACGACAACTAGCTAACATGCAACCCTCCCAAGACATATAGAGATCGGTAGCCCTAAAAGCATTGAAAGACTTATGGGATAAGAGCCAGACACATAATCTCCAATTCGCTATTTGGCAAAGGTCACTAATTTCCGAAGTTTTTCCTTCAAAAATTCTGGAGTTTCTTTCCTTCCATATAGTCCACACAACCATCGCTGGAATCGTGATTCACGCCAGTTTTCTCTTGATGTTGAGATTAGGGATAAACCAAGATTCGATCAGACTAAATCAATTGTCAGGGCAGACCCAAGAAACTCCCATCAAATTCAGAAAGTAACACCAAAGGTACCTAGCGGTGGGACAGGTGATGAAGAGATGATCAATATTTTCTCCAGCTGTCCCACACAGAGGCCACCAAGGGTCCTCATCTGGCCTCAACAATTCCCTTCTTCTAAGATCCATCATGATCAGTATTTTCTTTTTCGCTCCACACCAGAGAAAAGTGTAAACTCTAGGGGGTGCAAGACTCATCCAGATTAACTTCTGACATGATAGAGTGTTGACTGAGTTTTGTGTCATCAAGTCGATCAAAGCCTTAACTGAAAATATCCCAGAGGAAACTCCTATCCAAACTAGCTCATCCTCTGTCTCAAGATCTACCAGAAATTCCTTCAATTGATCCTTCAGATCATTCAAGCTATCGAGCTCAAATGATCTAAGATCTTTCCTAAACTCAAAGTGCCAAGATACACGAGATTTGTCAACGCAGTAAACCTCTTGAACAAGTGCTTGGCCATTTCTAGCAGCTCTAAAGAGTCTTGGATACCTCTCCTTTAAAGGTCTATCTCCCAACCATAAGTCTTTCCAAAAAAGGTTCGATTGCCCTTACCCACCAAAATACGTAAATTTTCCTTGAATAAGGAACCCAATTCCATCCAACCTTGGCTCACCCTCTACCAAGTTTTAAGAGTCCCTGAGCCCAGTTTTTCTACTTCTTCCCCCGAAACTCCACCCATTTACATACGACATTCCATACTTTGCCGATAAAATCCGAACCCAAAGCGCTTGCTTTTCAACTCCAAACCTCCAGCCCCATTTGCATAGAAGGGCTTCATTCTTAACTGGAGGGAAACTATTCCTAGGCCACCTTTCTCTTTGGGCTTAGTGACATTAGACGAGGCCACTAAATGAACCTTTCTTTTCTCCTCCCTATCGTCTCAAAGAAACCTTCTAAATTTCTTCTCAATTTGATTAGCCACACCTTTTGGCATTTGAAAAAGGGACATGAAGTACGTAGGGAGGTTGGTGAGAACTGACTTGATTAAAGTCAACCTAACCCCCAAAGAAAGGTACTTCCTGCCCCATTCAGCTAATCTTTTTTCTATCCTTTCCACCACAGGTGTCCAAAAGCTCTTTGATCTTGGATTCCCTCCAACAGGAAGACCAAGATAAGAGAAGGGGAGTTTAACAAACCCGCAGCCAAGATCATAAGCCCAATTCTTTACTCTCAACTCATTCATCTCAACTCCAATAAGACTACTCTTGCCCAAGTTGATGTGCAGACCAGATACTAGCTCAAAACACCACGAAAACCTAACAGCTCCCTCATGCTAGCATCACAGAAAAATAAGGTATCATCAACACATTGGAGATGTGTAACGACCAGCCCATTTGGGCAAACCTCAAAGCCCCTAACAATTCCTGCTTCCTTAGCCTTCTCCACAAGCCTATTGAGGCTTTCTCCCACCATTGTGAATATGAATGGAGAAAGCAGATCCCCCTGTCTTAGACCTCTAGTTGCATCTATTGGAGGTGTTGGTGAGCCATTCACTAAAACCGAGTACCTGGTATCCTCCACGCAAGCCTTCATCCATCTCCTCCATCTGTTTCCAAAGCCCATTCTACCGAACAAATATCCAACGAACTGACCAATCCACGCAGTCATATGCCTTTTCCATATCAATTTTAAAGAGTAATCCCAGTTTCTTCTTCCTTTCTCCTTATGTGAACCAATTCGTTAGCAATCAAGACCCCATCTAAGATCTGTCTCTTATCGATGAAAGCCCCTTGTGAGTCGCCAATCACCTCTGGTAAAACCCTTTTCAACATATCTGCTAACACCTTAGCTAACAGTTTATAAATGCTACCCACGAGACTAATTGGACGAAAATGAGATAGATCAGAAGGACCCTCCCGTTTTGGAATGAGGGTGATAAAAGAGTTCTTAAGTCCTTTATTGATAATGTCATCTCAATAAAATTCCTTGAAGAACCTAAAGATGTCTAGGCCAACAATACCCCAAGCCTTAAAAAAGGCAAAATTAAAACCATCGGGATCAGGCTCCTTATCTCCTTCTAAGTTAACCAGAGCCCCCCTGATTTCCTCAATCAAGAACTCCCTCTCCAGCCAACTCGCCCACTCTCCAAAAATCCTAGAAAATTCAATTCAATCCATAGGTAGGACAGGGGCACCTCGGGTCAATATTGGAAATTGAACTAAGGTCAGCGAAAGGAAAGCCATGAAACCTAAAGGGAGGATAGGGATTAGGTACAAAAGGAGGGGTAGACACAAGCCTAAAGTTAGACCAAGGCAGAGAAACTGCCCCAACAGGGAAGGACCAAAGTCAGGGAGAAGAGGGGAGTAAAGGATAGAAAGTACCCGGGCCTTAGATACACTAGTATGCACACCAATCGC
Organism: Chimonanthus salicifolius; assembly: GCA_013350335.1. Taxonomy (NCBI): domain Eukaryota; kingdom Viridiplantae; phylum Streptophyta; class Magnoliopsida; order Laurales; family Calycanthaceae; genus Chimonanthus; species Chimonanthus salicifolius. The sequence continues at coordinate 7,585,895 of CM023539.1, forward strand.
CGCCAAAATAAGGGAAGAAGAGACCCTCCTCTGAAACGCTAGGCAGACATCAACAAACTCGAGAGACGATAAAGAGAATCTCTGAAACTGGCGGATATCGAAGATGCTCCTACCGCAGACCTCCGAAGGAGAAGAAAGTAAGGTGACAGATGTGCCGCTTCCTGAAAGAGCCACAGCAGAAGATTCAATGAATGCTACAGAAATGGCGACAACCGGAGGCGAGCCCAAAGAACGGTAGATCACACCACAATCTAGCCTGATGGAGTCCTGACGGTAAAGAAGCTCAAAAGAAACATAATACTCCAGATCACTGAAAGAACCAACCCAATCTTGTGAGGAACACGAAACCAACAAACCACAAGGTATCCAATAAAGAAATTTGAATCAACGAAAGAAGACAAGGAATGGGCAATACTTTGGCTCACCGAAGAGGACGAAGGACGTGGAGTGGAGAGCAGAGGATGTTGAATCAGACTACTTGGGGAGAGAGGCGAAGGAACAAGAGCAGGCTTAAAAATAGCAGAAAAGAAACGGGTCACAGCTCCCTGATGCCAATCTTATCATAAACACGCCGCCCATCCACCACCACTGTTTTGATACTATTTGCGGCCCTTCTGGCATTGGCACAAGAATGAAAAAATTTTGTGCTTTTATCCCTCCTTTAACCACAGAGCACGCGATTGCTGTCTCCACTCTACTTCCTCCAAACGCAAACAATCTCAAAAGATGGCCTTAGATTTTCTCTTGGAGATCATTTCCACCTCGACGAGATCACGATCTTCCTCCAATCTATTCCAATTTTCGATATCTCTGATAGCCACTTTTTTCTTTCACTCATAGGGCCCCCAGATGAAGCAACCCAATCTTTGATTTTGATTTTCAACATCTGAAGCTTTTTGGAGAGAACATAACTTGCCCACCCTTGGATATCGAAACTGTCCCACCACGCCTTTATAAGCCCCACAAATTCTATATCCTTCAACCAAGCATTACTGAACCGAAATGGTTTCGGACCTCAATCAATCTCTTCTGAATTGAACAATAATAGGCTATGGTCAGAGATTGGGCAGGAGAGTTTCGACTGACTAGTAGAAGTGAAGAGAGACCCCCAATCAATTGAAGTGAGGAATCTGTCTAGTCTGCTCATCGCGGATCTTGATTGCCCACTAGACCAAGTAAATTGACTCCCAATGAGGGGAAGATCAATTAACTCACAACTTTCAATAAACTCAGAGAAAACATCAATACCCCTAGTGAAACCCCTCCCTCCCTTCCTCTCCTATGGAAATCTAACTATATTGAAGTCATCTCCCAAGCACCATCTATTTGTGGCCCAACTTCTAATGTCTACAAGTTCTGTCCAGAAATTATCTCTATCACTCTCTTCATTTGGTTCGTAGACATTTGTGATACTAATTTCCAGCCCTTTCGCTACTAATGTACCTTTGATAGAAATTGAATGATCGTCCAACCTTCTAGATGATACCGAAATGACAAACGGGTTCCAAATGATAAGCAAACCACCTGATTGGCCCACAGCTGGTTTACAAAAACTGTCATTGTCTCCTACTCCCCAAATTTCCTTCAATAAGGAGTTCGTATTCTCTTCGCGTTTGGTTTCTTGAAGCAATAGAATATCCACTCTATTCTTTCTGATAAACCTTCGTATGGCACCCCTCTTCTCCTGGAGCCCAAGACCTCTAATATTCCATGTCAAAATCTTCATTGGGAAACACAAGAACCCCAGGTTTTCCTTTTAGGCGACCAGTTACCCCTGCTGCATAAGACTTTGTATAACGAGTTCCTGCCACTACTAATTATTGGCGATCTTTTCTTAATAGCATTTCCTGAAGAAGTAGAAGAGGTACGATCAACTAAATCCACCACTGCTAGATCAGACAATGCCTGAGATTCATCACTAAAGTTGATACCCAAGACTCTCCCAACCTTCAAAATTTCTTTTCCGTCTTCCTCTGAATAACCCTTTTTTTCCAGATTTTTCAACTCCCAGTCTGTTTTTTTAAAGGGTTTTTTTCTTTTTTTGCTTTTTTTTTTCCTTTTTTTTTCTAGAATGTTGATTGGGTGGGCATTCTCCATTGAGACTCTTTGCACGCTGCTATTGAAATCTTGAACTTGAGTCTTCTTCGCAACCTCTTCTTGTTGTTGATCTGTTGCCATCTTCACACCCCAAACCCGGCTACCTTGCCTCTTACCTAAATCCGAACCATATTAAAGAGTATTCCTAATGTCTTGGGTAATCTCTGGTCAATGGTAATCACAGGTAACCCCTTCAAAATTTACCCCCTGTCCAAACGCAACCCATGTCATGATGGGGTTCCCTCGTCTACGTAACCACATGCCACAAGCCTCATGGCAGTGTTTACTCTTTCACGCTTCATGGAATGCTATTTTCACGTGTGAAATATGTGATGACCCCAGCCTAGAGGCCCAGAAGACCGAGCCAAGAGGGCTAAAAAAATGAGAAATTGAGCCACGACGGACTGCTAGTTGGCCGTGTGGATGTGGGAAAAGTCTCACATCACGCAAGAGCAAGAATATGAAGGGGTATATATGAGGAAGCACAGCCCTAACCCAACACAACGCATTTTGGGCCTGTGAGTTGGACCAAGTCCAAACTAAAATCCTGCGGGCCAGTGTGGGCTAAGAGCAGACAGTATTGTACAGGTCGGATTCGGGTCAGGGTCGTTACAAATGGTATCATAGCCCAAGATTCAAACTCTCTACTTGTATGAGTCCCTTGCCCCTCCCTTGTGTTGAGTCGATCTAAGCCCAGGACAGTTTGAAGGCACAGGCAGCCTACTGAGTTGTAATCGAGCCAAGACTTTGATGGCTCTAGGCCTAACTGGGGTGGAATGTGGCCCCAGCCTAGGAGCCCAAGCGGCCGAACCGAGCTGAGGGCGGCTCTAGGCTTAAGTGTGATGGATTATGATGGCCCTAGCCCAGAGGCCTAGAAGGCCGAGCTTAAAGGGTGGAAAAATGATAAATTGAGCCAGTGTCAATCCGACCAACGATAGACTGCTAGTTAGGCATGTGGATGTGGAGAAAAGTCCCACATCGCCCAAGAGCAAGAATATTAAGCGTATATATGAGTGAGCACACCCTTAACCCAGCACAACGCGTTTTGGGCTAGTGAGTTGGACCAGGCTCAAAGAAAAGTCATGTGAGCTAGTGTGGGCCCCGATCAGACAGTATTGTGTGGGTCGGATTCGGGTCAGGGTCGTTACAAAATAGTTGATTAATATATTATTTTAAAACATATACTACTTTATTTCAATATTGTTTTTTTAAATTGCATTTCAATGGGTTTTAACCCGGCTTGCATGACTTGACCTGAGAAATCAATGAGTTTGGGTTATGTATTTGTATATTTTGGGTTGGGTTGGAAAAATAAAAACCCTTATAAAATATGGGTCGAGTTGGATTTAGAAATTTAAAATCAAATTAATCCGACTCGACCTAAGTGCACCAAATTATAAAACAACACTCAAGTTACAAATTCGGGTCGGATAAGATTGAGTAATTTGGGTCAGTCATTTAGACCGGATCTAATCAGATTCAATAAATTTTGACATGGGCTTAGATTAAATTGAGAAATATCTTACAATTTTCAATTTCGGCTAAATATTTCAATTTAAATGGGCTTAAATAAATATAAAAAAACCAGTATGTTTTTAGAAAAAATTGTATATGCTGATACTTGTCACATTTCTATCAAAATTTCAGTTATATTTTGAAAACTTTAGTTATTTTACTTATTTATTATTAATTTGAATTGAGATAGTTGATATAATAAAAGTTAATTCTTTTAAAAAATAAAAAAATTAATTTTGGCCGATATTTATAGTGGTCATCGGGTTCACTGAGTTCAGCTTCTAACTCACCTGAACTTCTCAAGTAGATGTGACATTCAATTATTGAGTGCCAAACAACTTATTAATTATTTAGTCATTATTCATATATCATCTTATCAATTCATGTCTTTCCCCTTTTCATTTAAGTCAATATAATTTTTTCTGTCTTTTTCATTATAAAATAATATAGATCAAAGAAAAAAAGGTTGAGCGCTCCTTTAATCATTTTTATTTCTTAAAAAAGTCACTTTACTTTTTATTAAAAATTTAATTAAAAAATATAAATAATGTTATAGAATATCAAATCCACATGGGCTCTACTTGCCAAAATCTCGTATTACCTTTATACTCTATTCTATCTTATAAATTAGATGTTTATCCAATTTATATTTATTTTAAATTAATATCACCATTGAATTTAAATTACTACAAAACTAACTATATTTTTATTATTTATTTTTAATTCTGTAAAAATTTTAAAATTTAATAGATCTATTCTTCTTATGAAAAATATTATTTTAAATATTTTTAATGAATCGAATTTTACTGTTTAACTCCACTCAAATAAGCCTGGGCCCACCTGTCGCGCATGCAGGATGAAAAAAATATTTTTTCCACTTTTACTTTTTCAATATGGCTCTTGACCCCATTGTTTTCACTTTTACTTTTTCAATATGACTCTTGACCCCTTTTTGCTTATATTTATATGAAAAGTTAAAGTGGACATGTCTTTCATGTTTGACGTGGGAAGTTTCTCTAGGGGTAAATTTTAAAGGAGTTATCTTAATAGGGATTACTTTTGAGTAGTGGTGATCTTTAAATTGAGATTATCTTTATTTTATTTGGTAATTATATTAGTAAAGTAAAAATTTACTATAAGGGTAAAAAACTTGCTTGGTAAGTACAAGCAAGGATAACCTGATATAATAATATTTTTAAATTTTTTTATAAAATATAATTATTAAATAATATTCATAAAGTAAATTCTAATAATATATCTTATAATAATATTATCTATTTTTATAAATTATTTTTCATAATTATAATTTAAAATGAACACTTGCATCCTAACATTAAAAAAATAAATAAAGAATTTTTTTGATATTATTATTTTAAATCTGTAATAGCTCAGATTTTTAAATCAAGAAATATATTGGCTATTATTTGATTTAATTGTGAAAAATTAAGAATTATAGATGGAGTGGATGTTAGATGGATCAAAGTTGGGGCAATTGACCATGGATTGGATTATTTCCAATTAATTGGGTCAATGATGGTCAATTGGGTCAATGCCCAATTAAGACCCAATGGGTCAAGATGCATTGAGCATTAGGGTGAATGGGTAAGAAATGGATTTAATTGGGTCATGGACCCAATTGTGATCAAAGGCATGGGGTCCATCTCATTGGCAAGTGTAGGAGTGGAAATCCAAGTGGCATAGCCAAATGGGACCCAACTCCACCTCATCAAGTGAGGTTATGTGTGGACCAAGACACTAGTGGGGTCGACCACCATGTTGACTTGGTCAACTATGGGTGAGTTTATAAATGAATTAAAGTGAGTCAAATGTAGTAAGTGGAATTAAATTATTTAATTGTAATGACCTAAGTTAGATATAAATTCAAATGATTGAGTTGAGAAATGAGTTACATTAGATGGAGTGAGTCAAATGGGGAGTAAGTCACCTAAAAGTCCAAAGATGGAGTGAGTCAAGTGGGTGGTTTCATCTCATGGAAACCACTCTATCAAAACCGTTGGGGGGTGGTGTGTGCCATGTGGAGGGCATGCACCCCCTTGGCTACACAAGGATGCTTAGGTGGAGGGCCTACATTGGCCAAAGGAGAGGTGGTGGTTTCATCTCATGGAAACCACCAAACCACCCAAGGAAAGCAAACCAAAACCGTTGGGCATAAGGGGTGGTATGTGCCATGTGGAAGGCATGCACCCCCTTGGCTAGACCAAGAGCTTAGGTGGAGACCATGCATTGGGCAAAAGAGAGGTAGTGGTTTCATCTCATGGAAACCACCAAACCACCCAAGGAAACCCAAACCAAAACCGTTGGACATGGGAGTGGTATGCAAGACAAGAAGCTTAAAATGAGGACATGCAAGACCATGCATTGGGCAAAAGAGAGGTGGTGGTTCCATCTCATGGAAACCACCCAAACCAAAACCGTGGGAGGAGAGTGGTGTGTGCCATGTGGAGGGCATGCACCCTCTTGTTTGGTCAAAGAGCCCATGGGGAAGACTCCACATTGATGAGGGTGGAGTCTAACCCAAACAAACCCTAGACAAGATGGGAAAGATGGCTATTGATCTCTTTCCATCTCATCTCACTCTCTCCCTCTCTCCCTCTCTCCCTCAAGGCCGACCCTCCTCTAAGAGAAAGAAGAAAAAAGACTTAGAGAAATTTGGATCTCATCTCACTCTCCTTCTTTCAAGTTTGGCCGACCACTCTCATTGAACAAGACTTAGAGTTTCATCCATTCTTTCCTCCTCTCCCTCTCTCAAACATTCACCAAGGCCGAACCATCTTCTTGGGGGGTTCCATCTTAGACCCTCTCCCTCTCAAGGCCGAAGATCAAGAAGGAAGGAAAAAGAGGCTAAGGAAGGAGAAAGACTAAGGAAAGACAAGAGCAAGAAGGAGTGAAAGAAACCGGAGAATTCGCTGAATCAGTAAGTAGTACTCAACAAGATTTTATTAATTGGAAAGAGGTTAAGGGAACATTTCATTTTGGATTGGAGAGTTGGCCAAAATATTATGGACCATGGATTTAAAATCCATTCAAGAAATGAGATAGAACATGGACAAACCTTAATGGGTAAGATAGGCTATGTAAATGATGGAATATTAAGGACACTATGTATATATGGTTTATCTATGCATGCATGGCTAAAAGGGCTAAGGATCATGGTTCGGCCATTGCATGCCCGAACCCTAATTGTTATGGATATATGGAAAGGACCCCCATGCATGTCTAAGATAAGGTATATGATCTAAGATCATGGTTTGGCCTTTGCATGGCCAAACCCTAGATTTCTATGTATATGGATCATGAGAACTAAAAAGGATTTGGATGAGGTTCGGCCATGATGTATGGCCGAACCCCATCAAGGGATATAATCATAAGTATATGTTTTTTTAAGGGTAAGTGATGAACCATAGAGTTCGGCCTATGTTGTATGGCCAAACTCCATGGATGGACTTTGGTGATTTGTAATGAGTTTAAAGGATGAAAATCATAGATGCATGTTGGTAATTTTAAAGGTTTTAAATGGATCTATGTTAAGGAATGTTTAAAGGGTTTTTAAATGTGAGAATGATGGAAGAATATTAACAATGTAAATGGTCTCAAATGTTGTAAAGGGTGGAGAACCATGGACCATGGGTTCGGCCATGGTGTATGGCCGAACCCCATGGAGGGATGTTAATGGACTTAAGAGGTATTAGACCATGAAAATGAACATCATGGGTTCGGCCATGTTGTATGGCCGAACCCCATGACCCATTTTATGGACATTATGGATCTATGCATGCATGTTTAAATGAATGGATTATTAAGCTAAGGAATGGAAGCATTTGTTAAGGAGTTATGTCATGATCATTTATTGATCTATGTTTATGGATCATTTGTCGATCCATGCATGTAATGTTTAGCTATAGATCTATGTTTTGGACCTAAGTTATGGGTGAATGAATTAAGTGACCAGCTATGGAAGGAAATAATGACAAAGATGTCAAAATGGTTAAAATGAAAGACCATGGGTTCGGCCATGGTGTATGGCCGAACCCCATGGAGAATGTTTTTGGGGACTTATGGTTTTATTAGTGGTAAATGATGAACTTATGTGTAATGAATCAAATGATGGCTGATCTTGGACCCACATGATTAAAATGATCTAAGGATTAAAAAGGAACTCAAAAACCAAGTGGGTGAGGTTCGGCCATGTTGTATGGCCGAACCCCATTAAGGCATGTTATGGACTTGAACATAGTTGGAAATCAAATGGAAATTTGGTTTGATTTGTTGATGTGTAATAAGGTAACGAGATCTCACCAGCGGTGCGCGATCGGTGATCGACCTTTGGATAGAAAACCCAAGGACCAGGTATTTAGACATTAGTAGGATTCCTACCTCATTAAAAACCATGGATAGGCTTGATTTTATTTAATTGGGTCAAAGTGGTCAATTGGGTCAAATGCCCAATTGGGACCCAATGGGTCAAGATGGATTGAGCATTGGTAAATGGGTAAGGAATGGATTTAATCGAGTCATGGACCCAATTAAGATCAAAGGCATAGGATTCCTACCTCATTGAAAGCCATGGATTATGTGTATATGAATATTTTACTTGAATTATTTTGGTATCAAATAGTATGTCTTAATGATAGGATTTTAATGCTATGGTTTGTAATATTTCATAGCATGTTTGCACTTGCATCTCATGCATGGCATGGGAGGGATCAATTGAAAGGAGTCCACGCTCCATTCGGATTTCCGATAGAGCAATCGTGGGGTGGAATCCACACTAATTTCAAGGAATGTATGTTTGAAATGTAACCGGAGATCCACACTCCGTCGGGGCGTCCGTAAGGCATTTGTGGAGGATACCTTGATGTGTTTTATCCATCAAGAGGGATACTATGAGTTTGTGATACCTTGATGAGGGTTTTCCATCAAGAAGGACATTATGTATGATTGATTTGTAACCGGAGATTCACACTCCGTCGGGGCGTCCGTAAGGCATTTGTGGAGGATACCTTGATGTGTTTTATCCATCAAGAGGGATACTATGAGTTTGTGATACCTTGATGAGGGTTTTCCATCAAGAGGGACATTATGTATGATTGATTTATAACCGGAGATCCACACTCCGTCGGGGCGTTCATAAGGCATTTGTGGGGGTACCTTGATGTGTGTTCTCCATCAAGAGGGATGTTATGTGATGATGATATGGATGATGGGTGGGACTCATGGCATATGACACCCATGGCATGGCATTTACTTGCATGGTTTTGATATACTTATATCTATGTGTTTTGTTTATATTAATCCATGTGTTGACCTTACTCGGAGTACCTACTTGGCGCATTGTCTAACGCCCTACTTCCACCTTAGATGATAACACAGGAAATGGACAAGGCGATAGACGTGATCGGAGCCAAGTCTAGGAGCTTGGAGGAGCTAGTTTTATTTATTTAAATTTTAGTTATGGAAATGTAATTTGAGTAACTAGCTTGTTGGACTGTAATAATTTAGATTACTTGCTATGGTTTGGACTTTACTTTTGGACATTCTAAGTTAAGGTATTTATTAATTAAGTGATGTAATTCCTTGCTATCTAATAATTGGTAGGATAGACTCTATTATAATTCCGCATTTAAGTTTATATTCCGCAAGCTTAACTTATTACGTGTGAACCGTTCTCGTGGACTTAGTTCCTCGCACACGTAGGGTTGGCCAGTTAAGGACTGGGCTTTGGAAGCTAGGACTTAGCTCGCGTCGTGACGTCCCGCTCTCTTGTCACTCTTTATTTCAAAAAAAAAATATACTCTGTTTTTCAGCTTAGTAAAAGGGGCGGGCGTTACAAAATCCCAATAAATGAATAAAAAATGTCAACATATCTCTTCATAAATAATTATAATTTTTATTTTTATATTATATGAATTTAATAAAAATATTAATTCTCATAAAATTGTTAATATGTCAGGTTACCCCTGCTTACAGTTATCCCTACTCAAAGGTAACCCCGGGTAACCCCTGCAAAATTTACCCCTCATCCAAATGCATCACGTTGAAAATATTGACAAATTTTTAAAATAAACATTCAACAAAATAAATTGCTAATTACCCCAAGAGAGATTACTATAAACCTCAACCTCTTTCAGAATTTCGAGACCCTTTCGAAATTTGGACAAAATCACTCTTTAAAAATAGGACATTTTGACAATTTTGTTCTATAAAATTTTATCTTTATTTTTTATATTATATGAATTTAATAAAAAATATTAATTCTTATAAAATTGTTATGTGAGATTACCCTTACTTACAGTTACCCCTACTCAAGGGTAACCCCGGGTAACCTTTTTAAAATTTACCCCTCATCCAAATGCATCATGCTTGAAAATGTTGAGACATTTTTGAAATAAACTTCCAAGAGAATAAATTGTTAGTTACTCCGAAAAAGATTACGATGAACCTCAAACTTTTTTGGAGTTTAGAGACCTTATCGAAATTTTGACAAAATAAGCCCTTAAAAATAAGATATTTTGACAATTATGTTTCATAAAATTTTATTTTTATTATTTATTATTTATATTAGATAGATTTAATAAAAAATATTAATTCTCATAAAATTGTTAATATGTCAATTTACCCCTACTTACAGTTACCCCTACTCAAGGGTAACCCCCGTAAAATTTACCCCTCATCCAAATGTATCATGTTGAAAATGTTAACATATTTTTAAAATAAATTTCAAATAAAATTAAATTGCTAATTACTTTATATATATATATATATTTAAAAAAAATTATAATATATAATTGATAAAGAGAGAAAGGCAAGGGGTATTGAGGGGTAGGGTATTGTGAATACCCCAACCTCCAAAGGGGTATTAAAAACTGAGATGAGAGAGGTAAATTTTCAAATTTTTACCCTCATCCCCTTCTTACCAATCGAGGGTAATAAGAGGTAATGGGGGGTTACGCCCTCTTACCCCCATCTGCGTTCGGATGGGGTAGTGGAGGTAACAAAGGTAACTTCTCTTTACCTTTAGTTGGTAATGAATGGGTAAGAGTACAAAATTAATTTTTTTTCTTTTTACCTTTTGAAAATTCTTTTTAAATAAGGAGTATTTATAATGTACAGAGTAATCCTTGGTCAAGGGTAATCTCAGGTAACTCCTGTAAAATTTGCCGCTCGTTTAAACGCACCCATGTTTGCATGATGGGGTTCCCTCGTCCACGTGACCACATGCACAAGTCTCATGGCTGTGGGTATTCTCTCACACTTCATGGAATGCTATTTTTACGTGTGAAATAGGTTATTAATGTATTATTTAAAATATATATTATTTTATTTAAATATAAAATTTATTTTAAATTGCATTTCAATGGGTTTTAACCCGGTTTGCATGATTTGACCCGAGAAGTCAATGAGTTCGGGTTTTATATTTGTATATTTTGGGTTGGGTCAGGTTGAGAAAATAAAAACTCATATAAAATATGAGTCGAGTTGGATTGAAAATTTTAAAATCAAATTAACCTGACTCGACCTCAGTGAACCAAGTTATAAACCAATACTGGAGTTGACTCGAGTTATAAATTTGAGTCATCAGATTGAGTAATTCGGATCAGTCATTTAGACAGAATCAGATGAAATTCAATAAATTTTAACATGGGATAGATTAAGTTTATTGAAACCCAACATCATATGATCGAATTCAATAAATTTTAAAATATACTAAATTAAGTTTATTGAAACCCAACATTACTCGACTCGAATTTCAGTCATACACTGAAGGAACCGAAAACCCAAAACATAACCAAAAACCCAGAAGATCTCAATACGGCCATAGACTATCAAACTTTATCCGACTTGATCCCAACAAAACTCACTCACTTGACCCGACTCGATTCGAACCTACCCAAACCCGGAAAGACGAAGAATAACATTTTGCGGGGCATTTCCTGTATGACCCGAACTGAAATGGGAGTCAATTCACAGTTGAATGACTACTCTGCATGCTACACAATGTGCACTCACCTGCCATGTCATCCTCCACCACAACACGTTTTCATCGCCATATCATGTGCCATGTCAGCAAAAATCTGGTCTCAAATGCCACATCACATGACACATTATAGCCACATAAGCAGACAAATCACCCAAGTCAATTTTTGACAAGAATAAAATATATTTTAAACAATTTAAAAATGTCAAAAAAAATTAGAAACTAGAAAACTAATATTAGAAAGACTTAATATGAAATGTATGTTCTCTAGTGTCCCATAATGACATGTATCTTCTATATAATTCATGAACTTTTTTATAAAAAATCTTAATTTCAAGAAAAAATTAAAAAATTAAAAAAATTACACAAACACCCTCAAGCAGGGGTTAAAATATTGTTATCGGCCGATACAATATATCGACCAATATTTTTCTCTCTCCTCTTTTTTTTTTAAATATCGGCCGATATGGTACTGCCGATACGATATGATATCGGTCGATATAGTGCTCTTCAAAACCGATATATATCGGCCAATACGATATGTATATATGACTATATTAATCAAACTAATGACTTTTCATTTAATTTCATAAATATGTATATATGATTTCATTTCTATAATTATCGGAGGCCTACAAATCCTACCAAGCATAATTGAGTTTGGAAGGGTAAAAAATAGTTAACAACAAATTATATAAGTTTTCAAGTTAAATTATTGAATAAATTTAAAATGTAAAATTTAACTTTTTATTCATTTAAAGATGGTTATTAAAAGTCCACAGTGAATTTGATCAGAATAAATAATTACTTTTATATTATCTGTTCCTCTTATATAATTGGCTTACATCAGTAGAGAGAGACAGAGATAAATAATCTTTACCGAAAATGGTGTTTCTTATCAACCACTAAGCATACATTTAGATATCTAAATAATCCAACTTAACTTGTTGGTATTTGTTATTTTTCTTGAATGATTTATGATAAAGATGACACTATTTTTTAGATTTTCACTATGTAAATCATGTTCTTTATAAAAAAAACATTGTGATGTTCAAATTATTCTCATATCTAAATTTTAGGTCCAATATACTTTCAGAGGTGCCCTTACCTTTTGAGATGGCAAAAATGATGGACTGATACATAATCTTCAATGGTTGGTCCAAATCCATCAAATGATTTTAATACTTTTAATTTTATAATTATTAGACAACATCTTTATATTTATTGGCTGGTTTAATTAAAAGGGGAAAGAAATAAAATCCTGGGAAGGAAAGTCCCGGCTGAAAATTGAACAGGAGCACCATTTCTAAATTCTAATCCTTATCCCATTCACTTCTGTTCTTTGCATTTGGAGAGTTGATTTAGTTGAATGGAGACGGCAGAAAAGCCCGAGAATCAATTAAGAGACGCAGAAGAGGTGGCCATAAAAGGATCCGAGGACGAGATCAGCAGAGACCAGCAGACTGAAGTGGCTCTTGGGGACGATGGAATTAAATCAAATGGCTCACTCGACGCCCAAATTCCAGATAAGAAAGCGTTTTTAGATTCAAAGTGGGTGCAGTCATTCAAGCGAAGACTGTGTGAAGAAGAATCAGAGCTTACCCCTTCTAAATTCTACATCATCAGAGTCCCCGACAGTCTCCGTCAACTCCACGAGAAGGCATTCACGCCTCAACTCATCTCAATTGGCCCATATCACTATGACAAAAGAGGCAATCACCTGAAAGCCATGGAGAAGCACAAAAGGAGGTATCTTAAAGAGATCATTGCTCGCATGGGAGAGGACTGCTTGGAACGGCTTACGACGGGAATTAAGCTACTCGAAGGAGTAGCCCGTTCATATTACTCTGAGAAAATCCACCTCGACAGCAATTCTTTTGTGGAGATGATGGTGCTCGATGGCTGTTTCATCATTGAGCTCTTTCTGAGAGCATACAAACGTAAAAATGATCCTGTCTTAATTCTGAAATCGCAGCGTGAAGGACTCGCTATAGACTTGCTCAAAGTAGAAAACCAGATTCCATTAGTCATTCTCCAACATTTATATGATCTTATGGATGTCTACACTCCCTCTCTCCAACAAATGGCTCTTTCTTTCTTCAATTTCTTTCAGCCGAATTATCAAAAACAATCTCGGTTCTTCTTTCATGCCCATCTACTCCATTTGCTGCATGCTAGTCTCCAACCGCCACTTCCCATGGAAATGGTGTCCACGAAGGATCGTGTCAAAATGACCCACTCCGCTTCTGAACTGCTACGTGGAGGACTTAAGATTAAGAAGGGCACTGCAGATACCTTCCTAAGAATAGGCTTTCAGAAAGAGAAGGTTGTGATTGAAATCCCCACCTTCTGTGTAGATGAGAATATTGTTCCTGTATTGTTTAACTTAGTTGCGATGGAACACTCTCATTTCTACACTTATATCACAGAATACATTGACTTCATGAATTGCCTCATTGTGTCTGCGGCAGATGTCAAATTTCTCTGTGAAAATGGAATAATTGAGAATGAATTGGGCAGTAATGAAAAAGTAGCGGAACTCTTCAAAAACATTTGCAGAATCCTAAACTTCGATAGAAACAGGTTCTATCTTGTCAATGTTGTGAACAGTATAGATCAGTGTTGTGGGAATGGATGGCAAATTTTGAGATGCGCGCTTTAAGCGCAATTGGTCCCTGATTTCGTGTTCATGCTCATCCCAGTCCTTCATCCCGTGTGTCCAGCTACGTGTAAAGAAGTAGGATTTGGCAATTGTATGACTACTCACTTTCATCCAGACCTAAAACTCATTTTAAAATCTCGTATGTTATGTGTTAGATCTTCAATCGTAAATTTGAAGTATTGTGTGTTAGTGATTGCTTCTATATTATGTTAGTGATTGCTTCTCTCTCCACTGTATCTGAAAAAAAAGAAGAAAAAATGCCATGTTTGCAAAGTTTGTATTTCTCTGTATTTTTCATCAAAATTACATAACACAGAATAGATCTCCAACACGGTTAATGAAGAATAGTTTTTCCCTCTTATTTCAGAGGATAGACTGCCTTAATGAACCTCTCTGCTACTCTGCTAGAGATGTTAGATTCTCTGTGAAAACTGAAAATGGAACAATCAAGAATAGGATGGGAATCAACGAACGAGAGATCACCAGCAACATAACATCACTGGGAACAAGTTCTATGTTGTCTATGTATTCAACGATATCAATCAGTGAGAAAGGTTTTGTGAATCCAACCTTTAATGTTTTATATGATCATGCTTCTATTTTTTAATAAATACAACTAATGGAGTTGAAATTGCAATTTAAATTCGAGATATCTACCAAATTTTAGATAAAATAAATTTATCTGGTAAAGGAATTATCTCTTACGGTGAATGTAACACCCCTCCCTCCCGATAGCAAGATCAGAGTGAAATAGGTAAAGATTTTCACGGAGGAAGGTGAGTGTTACGACGCGACTCAAGTCCGAGTCCAGAAACTCGGCCCTCGACTGACCCAACCTAACACGTGTGTGGATCATAATCCATGAGAACATTTACAACATGCTAGAATAAATAGCGGAAAAATAGAATCGTCATCATAACATACTTGTATCTCAAACAAAAATAAAGTATTCTCCATAAGCCAAACATAAGTATCCGAACACATAGTAATTAAGTTATTACATCCTCAAATAAACTTCCTTATAAACTATATTGTTTCCAACTAAATCAAAATAAACTGAGCTAGACTATCTATGCTTTCTCCTATCGTCTATCTCGCTCACGCCCTGATTGCCACTTGGTCCGGTCTCGCTTTCCTTTCCTTGGTCTGCATTGCTGATGAGTTGTGACAGTGGCCAGGAGGATTTTATCCTGATCTTGAGTGATTTACAATAATTTCAGAATCTGCATGACGTTGTTGTTGAAAATCCCTCACCATGGCCTAGTTTTCGATAATCAATGGCAAGAGTCGCGTCGGTTCCACTCTGTGTAGCTTGCATCATAGTATTCACCAAGTTTTGCAGAAAACCTTAGACCTCAGGTGTCACAGGAGGGACGTTGACACTGTTCTCGTCGACACGTCCTATGTTTTGTCGAGGGCGCCTCACTCCGGTGCATCCTCCTCGTGTCCCAAGAAACAAACATTAAAATTTCATTCACCAGATAACTTATAAGAGTTCTCATCCTAACATAGTACCATATCGACGAATAAACATCACTGCATATCATTGCTCAGGGTGTGAATGGGGAAATTTCTAATATTTCTGTTTGTATTTAACTTAGAGAGTTCCCTTATTTTGCTTTTTGACACTCTGATACCAACTATAACACCTCTCTCCCTCGAGAGTAAAATTGAAGTGAAATAGGTAAAGATTTCCAAGGGGGGAGGCGACTGTCACGATGCGAGTTTGCTATCAAATGGTTTCATCCCTCTACCCCTAATCTAAATGCAGCCCTAGTGATTTTGATCTATAAGATGAAGTTGCTATAATTCAAATTTTTAGGTAAAATTTGGTTCACATTCAATCTCATCACATATTTTTTAAAAAGATTAAAATTGTTATAAAAATTAAATAAACAAGACAAAAATACAACTCATATAAGCTTTACTATCATATAAACTTTATTAATTACCTAATAACATTTAAATTAAAAAAAAATATTATTTATAATTAACTTGACCCAAATCTGATCCACTCGACCTAAACTCATCCACACTCAATGACAATGACACCATCACGGGAGAAGGCCTCTTTTTTATTTTTCAAAACCCCTCAATTCTAAATCATTGTTTTATCATAATAACTCTTAATAGCAATGAACTGTGCTCTGAGTGTAGGAAATGGGTCCCATCCCATCATCGTTTAGGATTTTCCAGTGTTTGCGGCACTATTCCAATTGGTGTGCCACCACTACATATGGTCTAAGTGTAGGAGTGAATTTATTATTTAATTAATTTTTTTAACAATTAGTGTGGATATGAAATGACCGTAGCATCTTGGAATTTGCTTACTTTATATATTTTGATGAGTGACTCAGTGCCGATTGCGGTTGGAAGCGTAACACTCTGAGACTTCCGACCTGTAAAATATTGGAGAACTCGTATCAGACGGTAAGAGAGGAAGTTGGTTCAGTTGTAAACTCGTAATGGAAAGAAAGGATTTAGTAGTGGCAATAGAAGGATATGAAGCTTCTTCTCCGTCCCCGGAGGAAAGATTCAGATCAAATGGCAGCTGCAAAACGGCTGCCTTTCCGGTTAATATTGCCTTCGTGGATCTAAATCCAGATTGGGTGAAATCCATCGACCGAAGGAGTCGAGTCAAACCCAGAAAACTAAAAGCAACATCCACTAGCCCTATTTGTTCCATCTATAGAGTTCCTCACGGCATTCGTCGACACAACATGACTGCCTACACCCCTCAAGTAATCTCAATTGGCCCATTTCACCGACGCGAAGAAAGGCTGCGAGCGATGGAGGAGCATAAATGGATGTATCTAGATGCAGTACTGAATCGCCATGGAAGGGATTTCTTGGAGAGACTATTGATGGTTGCAAAGACATTGGAGAAGAGAGCCAGAATTTGTTATTCTGAGGAAATTGAGCTCGACAGCGATTCTTTTGCGCAAATGATGGTACTCGATGGTGTCTTCCTTATTGAGCTCTTTTACAGAAAGTTTGTGAGACAAAACTATAAAGATGATCCTATTGTGATGTTTCCATGGTTGCTATCTAAGGTATGGGATGACTTGGTAATGTTGGAAAATCAGATACCCTTCTTCATTCTGCAACATCTGTTTGATCTTATGAATCTTTCCGGCCCTCCTCTTCCTATATTGGCCCTCAAGTTCATCCTTTACTTTTTGCCGAATGATGATGCCGCCAAAATTTCCAAGAATGTGGAAATCCATCATCTTCTCCATTTAGTGCACTCTTATATAGTCTCTCCTCTCACTGAAGAGAAGCTACCGAAGTATAGAGTGAAAATGATCCCTTCTGCATCTGAACTTCAGAAGGCAGGAATCAAATTTCAGAAACGGAAGGCCGGTAGCTTCCTGGATATAAAATTTCGTGATGGAGTGATCGAAATTCCTTCTTTGACGATAGAAGATAGAACGAATATGCTGTTCCGTAACATTATCGCTTTCGAAGAGTGCTCTATCTATTGTAGGTGTTGCTTCACTCCGTACGCCTGCTTCATGGATTGTCTCATCGACTCTGCTGAGGACGTTGGAATTCTCAGTGAAAATGGAATCATCGACAACTGGTTGTGTACCAAGGATGAAGTAGCCAATCTCTTCAATAAGATTGCGCACGATACATTACTCGATAGTGATCACCATCTCGTTGATGTTTTCAAAGATATCAATGAGTATTGTGAGCGGCGATGGCCGAGATGGCGAGCGGCCTTAATGCGAAATCACTTGAACAATCCATGGACGATTATATCACTCGTTGCAGCTTTCATACTCCTGCTACTCACTTTCATACAGACCATCATCGCTTTTCCTAAATTCTCTGTTAGATAAAGTCTTTTTTTTTTTTTTCCTTATGATGAATTTCTCTTGTGTTCGGTCTCGAATCCATAGCTCTGTAGTGTATTATGTGTTAAATTTCCACCCTTTCGTCTTTGTCGTTGATCCATCTGCAAAATATGAGAAATTATAAACAGCATATTTAATGATTTATTTTTCTGAAAGGAATTCCCAATTAATCAAGGAGGGTTATCTTATAATGGATCAAGAAACAATTTTCTTGACAAGGACGGAGAGCTCCCTCATTTTACAAAATTTATGAAGAGATTATTATTATATATTTTTTTAAAAAAAAAACCCACTTGCCTGACCTGATAGTTGTCACCGTCTGTCCTACTACTATTAGTTTTGATTGGACGGGTTATTCTCCACCACTTGTGAATAGAGTTACAATAACGAGAGACATGCCATCAAATAATCCATGAATCTCATTTAAATGAGTTTATTTGATAAGTGATTATATGGATATGAAGTGTATTAAGTTTTACTATCAATTGATGATTCAAGTCATATAATCTTCAGGTTTAAATTTTGATGAGTATAAGGTCGTTAATTTTTAAAAATTTAAAATAAGAGATGAAGTGAAACTTCACAATCTACTCATATGTCTTCTTTAGATCACGGGTGGTCATCCTAATATGGGAATACTCTTTTCGTAGACACGGATTTTTCAGATTTCCCACTTTGCCCACATCTGTAGAAATCAGCTCATTTTTTCAGTGAATCGTTTCACTTGATTCACTGAAAAGTAAATCAATTTATGTGTAAAATGATCTGTTCGCTGCATCGATTTAGACTCTCAAGAAATCGGTACACCGATGAGTGAACCGATTTATGTGTAAAATGATCCATTCGGTGCACCGATTTGGACTCTTAAGAAATCGGTGCACCGATTTCCAATTGATATGGTCGGTGCACTTGTCCGGTGCACCGATAAGTGAACCGATTCACTGAAAAGTGAGCCAATTCTACTGCGGATGGATGAGGGGGTAAAATGGAAAGTTCATTAAAACCCGTGCCTCCTAAAAGATAACGCTCGTGTTAGGATGGCCACCCTAGATCACATCTAACTATATGGACCCAAAACCCATTAGATGGCATGTCTGATTAGAGAGTCTCAGTACAAAAGGTCTCGGTAGATATATAAGTAGAGTTGGATTTGAGATTTGACTAAATCGGATCAATCCTCGCCCAGGCCCAAGCCTAGACTCAGACACTTTAACATACACATGGGGCTGGAGTTTAGGCTAGGCAAGCCTAAAACTTGGCATACTCCACCCGGTTTATAGTTCTAACTAAGATGTAATTGTATACTTAATTGTACACTCAATGATGTGATGAAGATGGTATATTAGATAAATATAAAGAGGATAAAAAAATACTATTGAGTTTCGCCTTAATGTCTCATGAAATGGAGCAAATTAATGCAATATATTAGAGAGATAAAAAAGTACATTCTTGCAGTCTAGATATTGTGAGTTCAAATCTTATGAACATCATATTAAAAATCAATCAATGGTAACAAGTTTGTCAAGTTCAAATTAAAAATCAACTCTAATTTGTTGGGATAAACGGCTATATGATAATGATGAAAATGATGACATTAGAGATAAAAAAAATGAACAATTGGATAAGAAGAATGATTATAAAGAAATTCTCTTCCTTATCAAATTATTAGGTGTTCATTCAAAAGAAAAAGGTTTAAAATCAAACAATAAATTAAGAAACAAAACTGTTTTAAAATTAAAAAATCAATCAAGAAATATTTCTCATGTGAACTCAATCGCCGAAGGGATAATAAATTGTTCATAGGCTTTGATAATCTGGTACTGAGATAATCATCTAAAATGGGGGACACCATAGACAAATCTGTTAATAATTTTAGAACTATATAAGAAGGGCAGGTCTGACAAATGCAGGGGCTTTGATCTCTCAACTTCTCAAGTTAGAGGAAAGGGAAAAAATGACTGGATAGATTATCGTGAAAGCTATTTTGGTATAAAAAATAGACCGGTTGAATCATTTCTCCTTAATTCTTAAGATTAAAAAAATTTATTGGATAATTTTTTTACCTATTTTGATCAATCCAATGATGAGCATGTATCAAAGAAACTTTGCAAAAGATCAGACCTAAATTAAAAGAAAAATTAATCCTAATGACTTAAATTCGAGATTTGAAAGCGGCTGAAGGAGTGGTAGAAGCCCTATTTCCATCAATATATCATGTTAAGGATAATGAGAATTTGTTCAAACCATATTAAAACCCTATTTGGATAGAGTTTGTACAAAGAAAAATATATAGTTCAATTATTTTGACAAACCTTTAGTTTGACAGAGGAGTTTCTATTAAGAAGGTTCGAGATGAATTTGGAGGTGGTAATCATATTCACTTACAATCTCTCCAATATCAATCAAAGAGACAAAGACAGAAGTACTGGCCGAAAGCATGATACAATATCTTCCTTGTAGACCAATTAAGCTCGAGGACGAGTTTCTTTCAACCAGAGGAAATGATGCGGCGATCCGAAGCCAAATCAAATTGGGTGAAATTGACAAAAGCCCATTAAACAAAAATGGGGAAGAGAGGGTCCCTAGATGATCTCAATGGATCCATTGTACGTGAACATGGCCCATTTAAGTTAATTGGGCCTGGCTCGTTTGGGAGGCATTTTGGGCCCAAAAACCAGAGAAATTAAACCCGTTTGACACCCCGATAGACCCAACTCGAAAATCCATGTCAGATATGTGTATTTTCCTGTGGACTCCACTGAATGCCAACTGAGCAATAAAAAACAGCAAGTTGGGCCCGTTTTGAATCAAATCAGAAACCCAAAGCTTGGAATGATTGTTGGGCCTCTAAACTCAGAAAGAAATCTGGACTTTCTTGGCTAAGAAGCAGGAACGTGCAAGTTAGGTCTACTCTCTACTGGGCCTGGGTTTTTGGAACACAGATTTTGGACTGATTTTAGTTATGTGTTTTTTCAAGGTAACAAATGGATTCGGTAGTTAAAATTTAACCCAGATACAGACAATCTCAGCAGGTGTTTTTCTGTATTTTTCTTTTATATCCAATAATTAAGTAAAGACAGCAGGCCCAATAGGCTAGCAGGCACTATTGGATCTAATTGATTTTCTTCCATTTCTAGTCAAATTAAGGCTTATAAATTCAGTGTTTAACCACGCTTTATGAAGACACACAGAAATTTTGAGTTGAATTCTAAGCATTGTTTGCTTGTTGAGTCTCTTAATTGAGTTTCTTCTGGATCATATTTCAGTTTGTGTTTGAATTAAATTTTAACCTATGTGTTGAATGTTTGTATGGTGAATTTAATTTGTTCATGTCTTGCATGTTTCAATTAATTGATTAAATTTTAATTCCATATTCAAATCGATTTATTGGAAGATTCTTCAACTTTCAATCCGAATTCAAGTCGGATTAGAATTCATGTGTATTTAATTTTTTACTTGCATTTTAGTTCAGTTCAACTGAGTGCGTCAAAACTTAACATTTGAATTCCCAATTGTTCATTGCAATTGAATTCTTAGTATCCCTAATTTCTTTTGTGAATTTTGTCCCATCGAAATTAGAACTATCTCTTCCTTTCAGAGTGAAGGTGAAAGTTGGATATTTAGGGTTTAATTTCAAAATCCTTGATTCAGGGATGAGGATCTCGAGTATAAAACCTTATTTTCACATTGATGGTTTAAGTAGGTGTTAAACCCTCTCTTAGCCATCATCAAATCGCAATCGCCGGCCACAAAGGGTCAAAAAGAAAGGATCACCGTCGTCGGTCGATGGTCGCAAAGAGAGAGGGATCGCCGTCTCTAGTCATAGGAGAGGGATCACCGTAGCCAGTCAAGTGAGGGAAGACTCAAGGATCACTGTCGCCATAAATGGAGAGAAGACCCAAGGATCATAACAGAGTGACTCGAGAAAGTAGAGAAGTGAATTAAGGCAAATGTATTATGGAATATGAAAAATCGAACTTATACATGTTCATTTAAAATGTAGGGTAGGATAGGTCAAGTCAAGCCAATTTTAAAAAGATGTGCCCGGTCTGTCTAACACAACTGAATCAGGGAGTCCATTAATTTGAGTTCAAATTATTAAACATTAAACCGTGAGTTCACATTGGGTTGCATGCAATTTCACCCATAAAAGCATTTTTTTTTATAATAAAGTCTTAATTACAAAAAATCCAAATATATGAACCATCCTTACCATTTTCTCCCATTAAACTCATTTTGGTGTTAACAATATTTGAAAGAACCAAGACCTAAAGAACAGCTCACAAATCTACACCATTGAATATTAATGGGGCCCACTAAAGTTGATACTTACAGAGATGTTCAAAAACTTAAATATATAAAGCAATTTTAGCCATATGATCGAATACATTAAGTTAATTCATTTATTGCTTTTTCTTATTCTTAATTTTAATGTATAACAATTGATAAGAAATTAAAAATTAAATAATTGATCTTATGATTTTTTTTGAATGAGAGGTTAGTTATTCATTCAAGAGGAGCCCAAAATGATACAAAAGACCCACAGCCCGAGCCAAACAAGAAGCAATATGGACAGGCTAATCAAAAGAAAAGCTCAACACCATACAAGAAAACAAAAAGGTGCAAGCAATAGCACAAAGGAAGCCCGCATCCAAGCCCAGGCACAAACACAAAAATCAAGAGTTAATCGGTGTCTTATCCACAAAAGAGAATATACCAGTATTGTTACCAGCAATCAAGAGGTAGGGAATTCCCTAACCTAGTCCTTCTTGCTGCAAACAACCATCACATTCCCAGAATTAAATTTAGAGAGAAGGAATTTGGAGGCTCTAATGTGGCTAGAATGTGACCAGAGATGATTGTTGGACTGATTGAGATATATCGCAATTGCATTAGGTACCATAATTTGATGAAGAGGGTAGTCCATCCTATCCAGGAATAATAAAGTGCGCCGGATGAAAAGAAGCAACGATAAAGTGCTATTCGAGAGGAGCAAGGGAGTGGAAAAAAACCACCAGCTCCAGTGTTACAGCAGTATTTTGCTCCAAGGTGATCAGATCACAGGTGTTTGAATTGAGATATGATCAGGAAGCAAGTAGTAATAACAGAATGAGTACGCAGGTCAGGTGGTTCCAAAAAGCCAGATCCAACAAGGGGTAGATTCCATAAAGCAGCGAACTCACTCCTTAAATTCCGAGCATCATCATTCAATAACACGAAAAAGAGCCTCAGCCTAATATCAGTGACAATGTTACAGCAAAACCTCTGGGCGTTGCTGATGGAATTCCTGAAAATTCTAGCATTCCTCTCATGCCAGAGGTGCCAGATTATAGTAGGCAGGGCCAGGTGGGCAGCTTCAGAGAGCAGAGGAGTCCTTTTATGATTTTTAAATAGAAATATAACTTATACTTAGTGGGGCCACCACCACTCCCCATTCTTTTTACGTTCATTTGTTCCTTTCTAATTCTTCTTTGATCCAAATCCTCTTAGGGGGGAAACATTCTTTATTTGAATAGGTTGCCGCCAGTGTGAGAGTAGATTCTACTGCTGAATGGAGACGGCAGAAAAGGCCGACGATCAAAACGGAGGGGGAGATGCTGCAGAGGTACCCATAGAAGCATTTAAGAATGGGATCAGCCAAGCACAGCCGACCGGAGCTGCTGTTTTGGTGGGTGGTGGAAGCCGATCAGATGGCAATCACGACGGGCCAAATCCGGAGAAGAAGCCCTTTTTAGATCCAAAGCGGGTGCAGTCATTCAAACAATGACTCCTTGAAAATAGACGTCAAGCATTGGAACAATTAGTGCCTACTCCTATCGGATTCTTCATTCAGAGAGTCCCCGACTGCCTCCGGCAACTCGACGAGAGAGCCTACACCCCTCAATTCATCTCAATTGGCCCATTTCAATATGATAAAAGAAGCACTCACCTGAAAGATATGGAGAAGCACAAAATGAGGTATCTAAATGACATCGTTGATCGCACTGGAGAGGGCTGCTTGGAGGGGTTCATGACGAGCCAATAGCCCGTTCAGTTTACTCCGAGAACATTGAACAACAATTCTTTTGTGGAGATGATGGTACTAGATGGTTGCTTCATCATTGAGCTATTTCTCAAGGCATACAATGAAGATGCTTACGATCTCTTATTAAGTTCAGAAGCGTAAGAAATAGCTATTGACTTGCTCAAGCTGGAAAATCAAATTCCATTTTGTCATTCTCCAACATCTATTTGATCTCATGAATCTCTACAATCCTTCTCTTCCACAATTGGCTCTTGCTTTCTTCAATTTCTTTCAGCCCAATTATCAAAAGCTCAGCCGGCTTTTCTCTCATCGTCATCTACTCCATTTACTTCACGCTAGTCTCTGCTCCACTTCTATGGAGATGGTGTTAGACAACGGCGGCGACGTCAAAATGACCCACTCTGCATCTGCACTCCAACTTGCAGGAATTAAGATCAAGAATGGCATTGCAGATACCTTCTTGCATAAGATTTCAAAAGGAAAATTCAGTTATGGAAATCCCCACTTTTACTGTTGAACACAACGCCATCCCTGTTTCATTGAACCTTGTCGTGTTGGAGCACTCTGGTGTCTTCTACCCCTGTTTCATCACTTTCATGGAATACATTGCCTTCATGAATTGCCTCATGGGTACAGCCATTGATATTCGATTTCTATGTGACAATGGAATAATCGAGAATAGATTGGGCAGCCATGACCAAGTAGCAGATCTCTTCAAAAAGATCACAAGCAACATAATATCACATAGAAAGGGTGTCTATCTTCTTGATGTTTATAATGATATTAATCGGAGTTTTGGGAACAAATTAAGAAAATTATGAGTTTCATGAATATGTAATTTTTTCATTAAACATCGGTGATTTACATAATCAAATATTATTTTTAAGTTAATAACTCAAGAATTTCAAATATTTTTAAATAATTATAAAAAAATTGTAATGAGAATACTTATTTTATTTTTTATTGTGTTGAAAAAACAAAGTGAATTTATTGTGTTCCATCGTAAATGAGCATAACTACTCAGAATGATACATTAATTCATTAATTAATATACATGTATACATTCATGTTTCCTTTACACAACTAATGTCTCAAATTCAGTTTCTAATTCCAAATGATTGGCCCAATAATTTCTCAATTATTTCTATATGAATTTATTTTTATCAATTGTATAAATTTTTACAAGAATTTATTATAAATACGTATCACTATAAATACATATTATCATAAAAGACTTTACTATAAATACTATCATTGACCAACTTATGGGTAGCCATAAAGACACTCAACTTTCTTTCTATATATACCCGATTTCAAAAAAATCGGGTAAAATTACCATTTTGCCTTTCCATTTTTTTTGTCCCAACGAACATACAGTTCATTTGTTCGTACGATCAGAACGTCAGAACAAATAATTCCATTTTAAACGGAATTGTCTGAACGAATGAGGTTGTGGAGAGGGATTTTCAAAAGAGGTCGTTTTTCAACCGATTTTTACAAACAAGGTATCAAAATTCACATACTCTTAATTTTATGAACTCCAAGACTGATTTTAAGTGAAAAGGGTATAGTTTTGGGCTTCAAAAATTGTACCCAAAGAATTAAGGAAAAATGACATTCCCTCTTAATTCTTTGGGTACGATTTTAGAAGCCCAAAACTATTCATTTTCACTTAAAATCAGTCTCAAAGTTAATAAAATTCAGAGTAGATGAATTTTGATACATTGTTTGTAAGAATCGGTCGAGAAACGACCTCCCTGCAAACAGTAACATTTGCGTGTTTGGCCTTGGGTTTTCAAACGAGCCGGTTTCTCAACCTTTCTTTACAGACAATGTATCAAAATTCATCTACTCTGAGTTTTATGAACTCCGAGACTAATTTTAAGTGAAAGGGTAAAGTTTTGGGCTTAAAAAATTGTACCCAAAGACTTAAGAGGGAAGGCTATTTTTCTTTAATTATTTGGATATGATTTTTGAAGTCGAAAACTATACCCTTTTCACTTAAAATCAATCCCGGAGTTCATAAAATTCAGAGTAGATGAATTTTGATACCTGGTTGAAAAATGGCCTCTTCTGAAAATCCCACTCCACAGCCCATTCGTTCGGACGTTCTAATCGAACGTCCGAATGAATGCAAAATGACTGTCAATTTGTTCGGATAAAAAAAATGAAAGGGCAAAATGGTAATTTGCCACAAAAAAAAACTGAAAATTGAGTGTGTAGAGAAAGAAAAATCGAGTGTGTAACACCCCGTCCAGCTACGGGTGCATTATCTCTGAAACATCTCAAAACGCTACCGAAAAATAAGATACCGGGCATTTTTTTTTTTAAAGGGGCCACTGCCCCCCGCTTAACAACCCGGATGAACAAAACTCATTATACTATTAAACATAACGAACAACCATATACTATTCAAATAGAATTATACAATCATCCAGTTATGAACATAAATATAATTATAATGAACAACATACGGTAGTATGTCCATATGGAACAAAAGCCTCTTAAACTAAGGCATGAATATAAATATAAAATATCCAACTTCAACTACTACTCTTCAGGTGTATGCTCAAGGGGCATCTGGCCCCTCCGTAATCGGGATACCTGAAAGGTAAGGGGTGAGCTAACCAGCCCAGTGAAGGGAGAAAGCATATCACGTGTTAGCAATAAATAAATCATATGCATAAATGTGAGAACATCATGATAATAAAGGTGCTTAAGAGCACGTAAAAATCAACATCATCAATTAGTAATCCACCGATTAGATCGGAGACATCATCTCGGTAACCCACACTAGGTCCTCTAGCAAACTCCGGTCTGCCTACTAATGTCATCGGGAGACTACACAATACAACCAGTCCAGTAAAGAGATAATGCATATCACCTGTCAGCAACATATGTATCTTATGCATGAATGCAAGAACATCATCATAGAATGAATGTCTCTGTACACGAGTGCTCAACTGTATTACCAGCCAATTGGTCCCTCTGACCAGTCTCAGGCATCGCCTCCATAACTTATATGGTCCTCCAACAACTCCAGTCTCCCAACCCATCCAACCGAGAGATCATACCATACACAACCGCCTCAACTGCCGGAATGCAACGGGGAAACCCGCATCCCCTTTGGGGGTCTCAACCGCTGGAGCATAATGAGGAAGCCAATCTCAAGGGACAGGTACCTCGACCGCCGAAACGCAACGGGGAAACCCGCATCTCTTATGGGGGTCTCGACCTCCGGAGCGTAATAGGGAAGTCCTCCCAACAATCAAACTCATCACATAATCATAAACATATACACATATGAACAATCCCTCCAATACATACACACGATGTCATGATCATATACAACAGCTTAAACTTATGACAAGTCACAATTCCCCATACTTATTTGATACAAGCACATAGAATTGGATATTAATGTAGATATGTACAAATTGGGTACGGTTTATATAGAGACGATTTTTGCAATAAATGAAGGTTAATGTAGAATTGGAGATTACTGCAGCAAATTAGGGACGAGTTTACCATACTCGTAAGTAATGACCAAATTTTAATACTGGCATGATTTTATCTCAATAAGGATCGTGTGTTTCCACCAAACTATGATAAGTCAAAAGCAAAACTAAAATTTCGCCCATATTAAAGCATAATTGAGAGATTGCATCTCTCCTAATTCACTTCTCAATACCGCTGAATATTGCATATCTCAGAAGTTGAATTACTAAATTCTCTCGAAAGTATAATTACAACATCGGTAAAATCACTTCTAAAATATCTTTTAATTATATGGAAAATATCCTCAAATTTCTCTTAATTGCATCGTTTTATCTCATTGCTGCCAATTAATATTTTTTAATTACATTGTTGCATTTCATTACAACCAATCAAACGCCACAGAAAAATCATTTTTGTTTTTGAATTTTTATTTTTAAAAAATAAAAAATAATGAACACGAAAATATCAGAACACTTTTTTTTCAGTTCTTTTTTTAAAAAATATTTTCACCGATATTAAAACCTTTTTTTTTCTAATATATTTTCACCCAAAACATCGCTTTTTTATGTTTAAAATTCTTTCCATCAATTTTAAAGCATATCGGCCGATATTTAGGCTGATATAATGGCCAAAATATAGGCCGAAATGTTCGAAAATAAAACTGTACAATCGATGCATATCATATCGACTGATACATATCATGTAACGACCAGTCCCGCTACGAGCACGTTAAAACTGATACAAACTCCTAAAACCAATCCAATACAATTTCAGATATTTTTTTTCCCAATGGGAGACACCGCTCCCGCAACCCATACTAACCATAGTAATCCACCAATAAACCAAAAACCGTAAGCATCAATTATAATTTCAAATTATAGCTTCAACTCATTATTACATTCATCCGGCTCAGTAAAAAGTACATATATCTCAAACACATTAACAGGTCTTCAAATACAAAATGAAACCAAGACAAGTACAAAGCTGCAACTCTACGCCCAATGTTCTATTAAGGGTCCCGCCGGCCCTTCCTCTATGAAGTACCTGTGAGGCAAGAGGTGAGCTCTACATGCCCAGTGAGAGTAACACACGCACCATATGTCACCAAGCATACACGGCATATAATCACATGAACACAACAATGTCTAAGATGTCTACATGCATGACCATACAAACGTATGCCCTACCCCTAGCACAGGGCCCACGTCAGCCGGGTCTCTAAAACATCCTCTAACCAATGCAATGCAACTCCGTTATGTACCCAACCGCAACAGTCCACCCATCCACGGGTGTGCAGACTGATTCTCCGTCAGATCGGGGTCTCTAGTTCTCAACTAGACCTATGACCCTCTCATGACAACCCGCACGCATACCACGACCAAACCAAGAGTCGGACTCACTAGAGTCCCAAATTGATTACCACACGGGAGTAACCACCTCACCAGTCCTCAACGAACTACCAACCAGACTCATCTATGGTTTCATCAACCAAGCACCAGAGTCTCGATAGTCAAACCTATAATCTCAGACCCCATATGCTGGTCTCCACATGACTGGTGTATCCACCTCTCACAGAATTCTGTAGGTCTTCTACCGAGTGAGCAAGCCGAACTCACTCGTTAGACGCCCATAAATTCCTGGTGAGTCAACACCCACAACACAAGTCTCAACAATGGACCTCAAAGTCATAACCACGGGTAAACACACTATCACATCACACCACAGGCTGTCCCCACCATACAAGTGTCCTAACCTGGAATATCTCAACACATCACATCGCAGGTTGCTCTCACCCTACAGGTGTCCTAGCCTGGAATATCTCATCACATCACATCACAGGCTGTCCCCACCCTACAGGTGTCCTAGCCTGAAATATCTCATCACATCACATCGCACGATCCCTCGACTAATGAGCGGGCAAGCACATCCTCAGCCTACTCGGTCATTTAGGGAATCACAAACCATACCAGCGGGAGCTGTCCCTCACCGCATCGTCCCTTGACCTAGGCGAGCACCTCCTCAGCCTACTCGGTCATCTAGGGATCACAAACTATGCCAGCGGGAGCTGTCCCTCACCGCTCTGTTCCTCGACCTAGGCGAGCACCTCCTCAGCCTACTCGGTCATCTAGGGATCACAAACTATGCCAGCGGGAGTTGTCCCTCACCGCTCCGTCCCTTGACCCAGGCGAGCACCTCCTCAGCCTACCCGGTCATCTGGGGAATCACAAACTATGCTAGCGGGAGCTGTCCCTCACCGCATCATCCCTCGACCTAGGCGAGCACCTAATCAGCCTACCCGGTCATCTGGGGAATCACAAACTATTCCAACGGGAGCTGTCTCTCACCGCATCGTCCCTCGACCTAGGCGAGCACCTCCTCAGCCTACTTGGTCATCTAGGGATCATAAACTATGCTAGCGGGAGCTGTCCCTTACCGCTCTGTCCCTCGACCTAGGCGAGCACCTCCTCAACCTACTCAATCATTTGAGGATCACAAGTCAACATCCCACCCTCTGGTCTCCACGCGAGCGAACCACTCAACCCATTAGACCACTGGGGACGTCTCATCCGCCACGTACTCTGGTAGCGTAACAACCACGTCCTCCAAGTCTACCTAGGGTCAACCAACACCCAACCCAATGGCTTCCCTGGAGATTCCATGACTGCCTCACCACTGGTCCCGACCGAGACTCTACGGCACCTCGTTCTCTAATCCAGACAACGCCTCACCCACAAGCGTGTCTGAAGACCACTAACGGTAGGCCTAACAGCTCAACCCTTGCTAGGGGGAAACACCTCTGTTATCTATTGATCCACAACCAAACTACATTTCCTAGTATGGTTTCTCATAACCTCTTAACCCTAACCACCCGTAAGCTAGGGGGAGTCTCTAAATCCTGATATTGCCTAATACACATGCCCCCATAGACATTCCATTTACACTAGCTACATGCATACAAAATTATCTCTACGCATGCCGTCAATATAACATATCGCAACATAATTAAGTATATACATCATCATCTATCACATGCTACACATTAACATTCAGATATGGTATCAATCATGGCATGTTCCATACGAGCTTAGAAAGTGATATCATCTACTATCTACTGCACGCAATTCTAAAGCATGTTGATTAAACTATTAATCACATACATGGCAAGTTATCATACTTCAACCAATCATGTTATCATACTATCAACAAGTCATGACATCCGATAAACTATTCATAGGTGCTCCATGAGCAATGGGCACAAATACACTCAGATGAGACCCTCGCCACATAATGGTATCAACAGTTCCCTTGTCGAGTGGCTTATAATACCGGGGGACCCCATTCGCCGCATTTTGTACCCACACATCTGATAGAGTAATAATATGCATAGATGCATGCTAAAAGCGGTGATAAGTTCCCTCACCTATGTGTGCCTCAAAATCCAAAGCGAGAAAGACAGTACGCTCGGTTGAAAGGAGCTCAATCTGTTGAAAAAAGAGCAAAGGAATAAGCAATCGGGCAAAAAGGGCCAAACAAAACCTGGAGTGCAAACGGGCCCGAAACTGGGCCGGGCCCGAAACTGGACCGGGCCCGAAATTGGGCCGTGCCGAACAGAACTGGACCGGACTCAAAGCTGGGCTAGACCAGATCTGGGCCGGACCCAAAGCTGGGCCAAACTGGCCGAGTCGGGTTTGGGCCGAGTCGGACTGGGTTGGCTCTGCCTGAAACCGAACTCGGCCGAGTCAACTCGGTGACTAGACCGAGTCGGCTCAGTAACCCAGTTGGAAAAAAATCGGGAAACTGAGGGAAATAGGGGGAAAAGAAGGGAAAAGGAAGGAAACCAGAGAGAGGGAAAGAGAAGGAAGAAGATCAAGGAGAAGAGAGGAGGAACTCGAGTACCCGGTAGCACCGGAGGAGGATTCGGCAGTCGGGGCAAGCAAATCCGAACTCCAACGACGGCGGGGAGGATGGAATTCGACGAATTTGGAGAAGAGAGAAGAGGGTCAGCAACGGTGGCCGAAGCTAGGTTGGGAGGGATTTAGGGTTTTAGAGGGAAAGAGCAAGGAGAACGGCGCTGCAAAGAGGGGGTTTGGATCAGGAGAAGAGAGAAATCGGAGAGGGAAGGAGATGAGGACGGCGGCGGCGGCGGCAGAAATGGGGTTAGGATTTGATGGAAGAGGGAAAGAGATGAAACAAAGGGGGGGAAGAGAGGGTGAGCCGGCACTGTAGCGAGCTGCTACAGTGCCGCGCGGAAGGGGGGTGTAGTTTAGGGTTTTGGGAGAGGGAGGGTTTTTAAGATAGGTTTTTTTTTTTTTTTTTAAATAAAATCTTAAATGTTTCAAAAATAAATAAATAATTTAAAACTCATAAAAAATCAAACGTCGAACATCGGGGACGATAATGTGTGATTTTCAAACTTTTTACATGATAAAATATTTAATGATTCAAAATTACCAAAGTGCCCTTTGAGTGTCTGAACTCAAAGTCGGGCAACCCAGGACCCAACACGGGGCCTACATTTTCCCCACTGCTACCAAGACCCCAAAACTTTGAAATATCGGGTCGGGTCATTACATATCATGTCGAGTAATAAAATCCAATATGTATCGACCGATGCGATATATAAGATCTGATTTTTTTACCTTTTGCTCTAGATTACTTTAGAAGTCTCCAAACTTTTTTATAATCCTCATGAGTCTAGAATTTTCTACAATATCCTAGACACCTAGTACATAAGTATTTGTACATGAAGCCTCTTTTATTTCTTGTTTTTATTCTTCCTCTTGCCACTTCTTTTTAACTGGTTCCTGGGTTGGGGTGATTGACCCATGACAAGTAGGCCAACTCCCAGCGGTTTTATCCAGGAGTTTAAAATTCGATATCAGCCAATATATGGTTATCTGTCGATATTTTTCTCTCTCCTCTTTTTTTTTTTTACAAAAACGACTTATACCGGCCGATATTGTGCTATCGGCCGATATGATAAGGCCAAGATATCGGCATCTCGGCCGATACGATTATTATCGACTGATATTTGGACCCCTTATCAGACACCTCTTTTAGCCGGATAAAAGAAGATACAATTTGCATTAAAGATACAATTTTGAACTTATAAAGATGTCTAAATGACTCTGAAAAGTCCTGATTCAACTATCACATGGCTTGCAAAGGATTGCGTGCATTTGAAATTTTTACCCAATGCTCTCGTACTCTGAGAAAGGTGAGGATGTATGCTTCAAAGTTGTACTTATAAAATCAGATTAATAGAAAAATCAAGTCATATTTTAAAATAATTAAAAGTTTGGGAGATAAGAAATAATTTAAAATCATAAAAATCAAGGAGCCTAAAAGAGATTGCATTAGTGATCTAAATAAGAAGATTATTGTTGGTCTCATATTTATGCAAAATCCTTGCCAATAAATCTATCATATTGCATCAAAGTAGTCCCATAGAGAAAAAAAATAAAGATTATAAAAATATTTTTTAAACATCAAAATTTCTAGAAAGTCAAATAACCTAACATTAGTAGTTTAATCAAATTGATTTTTTTGCCACATGTTCATACATAGAATTTTAATAGACCCATTACCTTTTTTTTCTGAAAACAACCTTTAGATGATCTATTCAGGCCTTAAATTCATATAGATCTTTCTAATAAGTTAGGAATTAAAAATATTAAATATCGAAGAGCTTAAAATAATTCCTTTTTAATATGTTTGTGGTGAGTTTTGCAGGACATTGTGTTTATAAACAAAGGTTTTCGTCTGATTCAAGAAAGACTCCCCTATGTGTTAAACCCTTAATATTAAAATACTAATTTAATTCCTGCTTGAATTTTTGGAGCGTGGGAGGGCAAATTGGGAGATGCACTGAGTTTTTATTTTTTATTTTCAGTATTATATGGAAAGATATATTGGAATTCTCCCTTCAAAAGAGACATGATTTTTCTACTTAGTTAAATATTAAATTTTTGTAATTAATGGATTATCTTAATCATGAGATCTTAACCTTTCAAATCTAATAAAAACTAGTCATTGATGTATAAAGTAAAAAAATAGAAGAATATAATAAGTAGATGAATATGGATCATCATATATCTTCTATCCATATATAATTGTGTATTTACAAAAAGTGGATGGTATTTTTTGAATTTACGTGGTGTAGTAAATCGTAGAAAACTTAGATTAAAATTTAGGCAGGTGATACCCACTTATTTTCGGGTACGCTAAGCTAGGGTCGACACCTCCAGCTTAGGTTAACCACGTCGGTTCCTTTCTTTCAATTTCCTCAAAAGAAGCACACACTAGACGTTGCCTGCTCAAATTTCAAATTTGGAAGGCCTCAACGGCTGGTTTTCATCTTTTTAATAACTGTAAAACCCCAACGGTTTGTTATATGGAATACAACACCAGACACATCTCTGCGGTCAAGAGTCTGACAGACAGCGAAATTGGACAAATTGTTCATAGCTTCACTTATTTGTGCCTTTCTTCCCCTTTCTTCCTTCGCTGGTTTTTAGTCTGAATGCAAGCATCAGAGCATCAGACATGGAGAATTTCCGTTCACACCAATGCCAAGAACTTCAACTTTAAGTTCAAAGCATGGAAAACCAATGGCACCCGACTTTCCCTTCGCGTTAAGATTCGCCAATTTTTCCTGAAAATGGTGTCGGAGACTCGGTGTCTAGTAGAAAGCCGCCAGAGGAGTGGCTCAAAATGGAAATTCCTGCGGTTTCTCAAAAAAATTCATGCACGGCGAATTGGGAATAAAATCAGTGTCAACAAGGAGAGATCGAATATCCAGCACCCGCAAACTGTGTTTGTGATGAAGAGAAGTGACAGCCTTCTTTGTGAGGTGAGTAACATCTATCGCCATGGTTTATAAAAACCCAGAAACTCCTTGATTGAAATTAGTAGGACATTTATGGAATGACTGTGAAATAAGATTGAGGTTATCTATTGCTATGGTTAAGTAATATCTGTCATGATGAATTTAGATGCAAGTTTATCTATCCAGATAAGGTCTTGTACTCTTTATATGGTAGTTCTCTGTTGAAATAACGCTAATTTATGCAGTGGTATGTATTGCAATAAAAATCCAAATGAGTCAAGTAACTCAGCCAAGTTTTCCAATCTTTCTCGAACTTTTGTGGAGAAACATGATCCAAAATCAATTTGAGTTGAAAAATTCATCAAGTTTCCAACCCCCCTCCCTTTTTTAAGGTTTTCAGGAAAGACCGCTACATAGCCATCACTCATAATATGTATGCATTTATATCATACAAAATTCATATGATCATCATAAATGGGTCCTATATTGTATCTTTAGATCTGCATGTCAGATCAATGATCCATCTTACATAACAACTCC
The DNA here is from genome assembly GCA_013350335.1 of Chimonanthus salicifolius. Classification (NCBI taxonomy): domain Eukaryota; kingdom Viridiplantae; phylum Streptophyta; class Magnoliopsida; order Laurales; family Calycanthaceae; genus Chimonanthus; species Chimonanthus salicifolius. The sequence goes on from CM023539.1 coordinate 7,620,917, forward strand.
AAGACTTTACATGTGTCATTGATCATGTCTTGAGGCATCTTAATACTATCGGTACATATTTTCCATTGATCGAACCATATAAAGTCTATATGTCCCCCCTTCATGGATCTTATTAGATCTTCATCAGCTTTTATTGGAAAAGGGTCAATTTGGACATGCGGGGAACCATACCATGTAAGACAATTTCAGATGTCAACACTAGTTTTGGGTCAAGATTGGCAAGAGTGGGTCAAAATTGTGGAGGTAAGAAAATCACCAAACATATGGAGAAATGGGCCAATGAGAAAATGCATCCTTTGAAGTTGGAGGTTGCAGAGAAAGTGATGATGCCTGTACTACTTTATCAATTGAAGGTGCAGAAGAGTGGGTCAAAATTGTGGAGGTAAGAAAATCACCAAACATATGGAGAAATGGGCCAATGAGAAAATGCATCCTTGAAGTTGAAGGTTGCAGAGAAAGTGATGATGCCTGTACTACTTTATCAATTGAAGGTGCAGAAGATCAAACACGAGACATATCAAAAAGAGCACTAGCAATGATGTGATGGCTTCATTTGATAGTGATGTGGAGTACATTCTTGTGGAAGGTATGACTACTAGATATGGTGTCTCAGCATATAGGCAGTACTAAATGCAATGGAAGGACTACTTGAGAGAGAGGTTTATAGGAATGAGAGGATAGAAGTTTTTCCTAAGCAAAAGTCCTTGTGTTGGTTTATTTTGTCTTGTATGGATAACTTGGTCTTCGCTTCAAGAGAGTGTAAAGCAAGGTTGACATGAGCATATTTAAGTGGGTATTGTCCGAGTGTTGCATGGACAAAACTAGGGGTGAAACTTGGCTAGGTTTTAACTCGACCCGCATGACCGGACTTAAGAAATTAGTAGGCTGGGTTATGTATTTGTAAATTTATGGATGGGTCAGGTTGGAAAAAAAAACCACATGGAATTTGGGTCGGGTTAAGCTCAAAAATTTAAAATAAACCCAACTCGATTCGAATTAACCTGACTTGAATCGATTTCTTGTAGGATGAATCAACCTAACCTGATTTTTTGATCCGAATTGCTCATTCTCAGTTGTTTTTTTTTAATGAATTGTTGGTTTTGAAGATTTTCCAGGTTGACTAAAGCTAAAAAATGTAGATATGTGTCAGTGACGACCCATACCGCCCAGGATAAGGAGTGAAGGAGTGGTGTAAGAGAGAGAGTGGCCATAGAGAGATTTGAGTCAGTGAGGAGGGCACAAGGTCCCATATCGCCCAGGATATGAAGGAGTGGAAAGGAGTTTATAAGCTAACACACTCCTTGTGACGACCCGACCCTATACATCACAATATTTTGTCCGCTTTGGACATCACCTGGGCCCGCAAGGCTTTACTTTGGGCCCTGGCCCACCAAGCCAGGCCCAAAAGGCCTTGTGATGGGGAGGGGCTTGCTTCCTCAAATAAAGCCCCTCCACAACCAATGTGGGACTTTGGGTGGTGGTATCACAATCCACCCCCTTAAGACCAGAGTTGTCCCCGGCTCTGTCACGTCACACTGACAAGGGGTACACACACACAAGCAGGCAACGTCACAGAAGTAGAGCCCACACAGTCCGAGTGTTGAACCTTGCTCGATACCACTTGTGACGACCCAACCTTACCCATCACAATATTGTCTGCTTTGGACCCCACCTGGGCCCGCACGTCTTTGTTTTGGGCCCTGGTCCACCAAGCCAGGCCCAAAAGGCCTTGTGATGGGGAGGGGCTTGCCTCCTCAAATAAAGCCCCTACCACCCGGGGTATCACACTCCTCCCATCTGGCACAACATGTTCTGGACTCTAGGGTGACACTTGGGCCCAATGCAAAGCCGTGAGGGTGTTTGGGCCCCAAAACGAACAAAATTGTGCTAGCGGGATGGGTCCATCTTGTAACGCCCTGCAACAGGCACTAATAAAAACATCTCAAACTCAATTTGGTTGAACCTGTCACAGGTAAATTTTTTTTTTTTTGAAAAGGGGAAACACTCTTCCCACACGCTACGTGTTAAGACTGTGGGCCCCACTCACGCCCCACACGTGTGATATTGTCCGCTTTGCCAAGCAATTCGGGTCCCCTTACCCCTCCCACCTCCCCACCCCCACAAGGCCTTTTCGGCACACCGCAGTGTGGGCTCACGACTTTAAAATGAGTCACACTAGTGAGGGACACGACCCCTCATTAAGCACCCAAGCCTTGCACCTCTGGGCAATGTGTGACTTTTTTTTTTTCACCCAACCCCCCTTGCGGCACAAGTGGCCCCTTGGTGTGAGGTTGTGGTGGTGAGTCCACTAGGGCAGTTAGTCCCTACGGGCCTAAGTGTAACACCCAGCAACAGCTGGGCGTGTGGGAAAAGTCCCACATCGCCCAGTTGATGGGTGTGAGTGGGTGCTATTAAGAGGGCAACCCCCTCACTTCTACATGAGGCCTTTTGGGCCTAGCCAAGTGGGTCAGATCCAAAAACAAAACCAAGTGTGTCACGGCCCGACCCAACGGACACGTGAGAAACAATAATATTTTTTTTTGAAGCATACACAACTCATAGTCCAAACACGTGACACCTACATGTGTTGGGAGATTCCTACGGATCACAGGACTTATTGGACCCTTGATTTGATCGAACTGAATTATCAGCTGCCTACGTACTCCAATGGAGATCAGATCCTGCGTAGTTCTCAATTCATTTATTTCATGGCACTAACCCTGTGCTATTCATGATGTCACATCAAGACATTCTAATTACCCTATCGCGGGCCTAATCAATAGAATAGATCTCATCTATCACGGGTCTAGCTAATCACGGGTCTATACCAACCATGGGAACACCGTCAATCATGGGGTCAATGTCACACATGAGATAAACCTCAACCATGGGACTATACTCGAACATAAATACATCCCTCATCGGGGACAATACTCTAAATATGGGTCCAATCCTCTATGGAATCAATGCCCCTCCGTGGGAATATCTATCCACGGTATACAATACTCATCCATGGTCACAAAGCCCTCCATGGGAAAATAATATCTATCCATAGAACCGTCACGTCCACCATGAGACCAATACGTCTACCATGGGATCACTTTATCTATCATGGGGTCAATATGCCCACCGTATAATCAATATCTAGGTATGAATCCAATATGTCTACCATGGGAACAACATTCATGGGATTCATCATCCATCCCTGGTAACTCTCCATCAGTGAGTATCATCTATCCATGGGTAACAATTATCCATGAATATAATCACTCCTCCATGGGCATAACTCATACATTTGTAGAACCAATATGTCTATCATAGGACCAACAGGTCTAACATAAGACCAATACGTCTACTATGGGACCAACATGTCCACCATAATACCAATACGTCTACCATGGGACCAACATGTCCATCATAATACCAATACGTCTACCATGTGACCAATATGTCTAACATAAGACCAATACGTCTACCCTAAGACCAACATCCAAGCACCACCATGGGAACCATCATCCATGGGTATACACATCCATCCCTGGTACCACTCTATCCATGGGTAATAACTATCCATGAATATAATCCCTCCATGGGTATAATCCATCTATGGGCATAACTAATCCAGGGGCACATCATCTACCATGAGATCTTCTATCCGTAGGAACAATACTCGAATGAATCATTACGTGACTGTGACAACAATATCAAATCATCATATCATATCATAAATATGCCATAGCCCCTAGCAAGACTTAGGGCCCATGACGTACTAAGCGGGAGACCCACGACTAGCGTGATCAAGTCTACCTCGCCCTGCATCCCTTCCCCTCAAGGGTGATTCAATCAAGTTCTAAGGCGGTCGAACCGCATCTAACGAAGCTAGCACCACCCCCATGGGGTAAAATAGTATCTAGCTTTGCGCATCAACGCACATCAAGTGTGCTAAATAGTTGTGAGAGTGCCCTCCAGCGCGTAGCATGTGAGGGACCTACTCCTCATCGGCAACCTTACAGAACCAAGTCTCCGTAGCCGACCTTCACTATCTCGAATACCTCTCTGGAACTGTCAGTCAACCATCATAATCACGTGAGGGACGTACCGATACCACGTCTCAATATCAAGTGACCAAGTCACATACATATCTCAATGCCACAGTCTCCGTATGTTCATATCGAGGCTCCCACTGTCTCACGGCTGCTCGAAGCCTTACTCATGGAATCTATATACTTATCTCATTATTTTACCTATACAAAGGTGAGAAACAATGATCTACTGATCGGACCTTTTTCAAAGGACTGAAGTATAACGTTATCAATATCACGTGAGGGACGCACCCATACCACGTCTCAATCATCAATATCACGTGAGGGACACACCCATACCACGTCTCAAAATAATCATCACGTGAGGGACATACCCATACCACATCTCAATATAATCAAGTGACTTAGTCAAGTACATCTCAGTGCCAAAGTCATATGTCCATTTTAAGAATTTTCATAGTTCTCTAGCCACTCTAAGCTTTACTCAACAACAAAAATATATGTCTCATCATATTGGGACACCCAAGGCATCATAACCTTTTAAGGCCGCCTTCGAGGGATCCACATCTAGCATTAGGGTCTATATTAGAGAATGTATATCCCACCAATCCCTTTATACCCTTCACATTTGCTCAACATCTTACATCATCCTAAATATAAATGGATGACACAATGCATCTTTTGATCGAGCTGAGGCACAATTCTCTAGTTGCCTACGTGCCACATAGTGGATCAGATCAACCGTAGTTCATCATTTTCACATTTAGGTTGACATTGGAGAGTGGTCCTACTTTTACTTTGGGGAAATCAAACAAGTCTTTCTTAGCATTTACATTGCATTCCTTGCATTCTCAATCATGCTAGTCCATCCCCATTGTAGCACAAGTTAACCCCCTTGGGTTCTAAGATAATTGACTTTAACTCACCCATATCACTTAGTCTAACCCTTTATCAAGTTCCTCTTCAAACATGGAAATTCACTAGTGATGTACACATCATCACATAATCCAAGCATGGCATTAAAACACATTCATCATGCTTATTATATGAGTTACCCATCTAAGAATTCCAATCACAATCATGAGAATTCATTTGATACATACATTACTCATAACCATACACAAGTATGGGAAGTTATCAAGGCCTTACATTACACATCTTGGGAAATCTTGATTTATCATGCATTCTATCATACTTTAACATGTCATAAATCTATGAATTCTCAATTATAGTAAACATCTAATCATAGGAAACTTGGGAAGCTCATACATATGTATCTGCTATAATATATATTCACATCAATTACACATAGGCACATAAGGAGGTCAAACCATAACCTTACACAACTATGCATTGGAATGTGCACAAAACAACATTCACTTAAACATATTATCACACACCTTGTGAGCATGGAATTTTACAAATATTCCCAATGCTCCAAGTGTATGACATTCTCCAATTTTACCAATGTCATTGAACTCGAATCGAAATCGGTCTATGGGTGTGAATCGTGAAATGAAAATCGTAAAATCGTACGATTCATATATCCTCTTATTCTCATAACCATTTTATTGACCTGAGCCATTACAATGTGGCTCCAGGTGGGGCCCAAAGCGGACAATATCATGTTGAGGGTTGGGTCGTCACAAATGGTATCAGAGAACGGTTCAACTCTATGCATGTGTGGGCTCTCTACCTGTATGTTGTTGCTTATGTGGACCCTCTGTTTGTGTGATGTGACAAAGCCGGGGATGGCTATGGTCTCAAGGGGGGGTGGATTGTAACACCCAGCAACAGCGTGTGGGAAAACTCTCACATCAAATAACCTATTTATATGGGTTATTTTTAATTTTTAATTTCTACTACCTTTACCAATTTCTTTCTTCAAACTCAAGTATCTCCCACTACTTGAGCTGATTTAGGTTCGGTTGATTAAAATTTTCTTTCTGTTTGTGAATTCTTCATGAAAAAAATGAGGGAGACTCTAATATTTTTAATTTTTAAAAACTCCCACATCAAATAACCTATGTATATGGGTTATTTTTAATTTTTAATTTCTACTACCTTTACCAATTTCTTTCTTCAAACTCAAGTATCTCCCACTACTTGAGCTGATTTAGGTTTGGTTGATTAAAATTTTCCTTCTCTTTGTGAATTCTTCATGAAAAAAATGAGGGAGACTCTAATATTTTTAATTTTTAAAAACTCCCACATCAAATAACCTATGTATATGGGTTATTTTTAATTTTTAATTTCTACTACCTTTACCAATTTCTTTCTTCAAACTCAAGTATCTCCCACTACTTGAGCTGATTTAGGTTTGGTTGATTAAAATTTTCCTTCTCTTTGTGAATTCTTCATGAAAAAAATGAGGGAGACTCTAATATTTTTAATGAGAACGACAAAAATCTCCATTCTAGATTTCTTTAAATATTATTTCACTAATTAGCATTATATGATCTACAAACAACATACATAAAGAATTTTCTCATAGATTTTGGAACATTAAATTTTACATAGCCAAAGCGGATCACATTGGTGAAATGTGTCCTGCTCTTCAACTAAGAACTTTGTTCTCTCTCCATCCATTGCTCTTTCAATTAATCTTGCACCTTTATACATGTTTTCTACAATTTTAGTATATATTTGATACTTCTGCAATGTTTGATAAATTGTTTTGTAACCCTATCATAGGCTTTCTTTAAAACCAATGAAATTCAAGTATACATTTAATACTTTTGCAATGTTTGCCAAATTGTTTTAGCACCTTCTCAAAGGGTGGGGTACATTTTCCCTTTTCTCTTTCTAAACTTTCAATCTATTATTTCAATAGGAAAATGGTTTATGATGTTTTAGGTTTCTTGGTTTTCCTTGCATTATCATCATCAAATAAGTAGCAACCATTTGAGCTCAACATGTTTTTTCTTGTTTTAACCCACATGGGTGTAGCTCAACTAGTTGCCTCCCGCCTCAAGAAGAGGGAGGTTGCGGGTTCGAGCCCCCAACCTTGGTGTGCCCTAGGGGTAGTGGGCTCACCCATGGGGGTTTTACACTGGGTATCCTGCGGTTTTCTACATGTAAATTCAAAAAAAAAAAAAGTAGCAACCTGGGGCTATTGTGATGTGTGTTTTATGTTAATTTATTATGTGTCTACAAGTATTTGCACGATTGAAGTGTGTCCTCATGCCAACTGGAGATTTATCATATGTGTTTTATGTTATTTTACCATGCATCTAACAAGTATTTGCATGGTTGAGGTTGTGTTCCCTTGAAAAATGGAGATTTGGGAATTTCCCTTCTAGCATGATTCTTCTTTTGTACTTTTCTGAAGTTGTAAATATATAATCCAACATGCAGTTATTCAATTTCAAATTTCAAATTGTGTATGTATTCAATTCTTAAAACCATTTACATGCTTATTTTATTATAAAAATATGGTGATACTACTACAATTATTCACAGGAATCGATGGCGGAAATAATAGGAAATCTTGGGCTTTTATCTAACTCAGTCTCTATAAGGAATTACCATGGAATTACTGTCCATGCAGTTACAACACTTTTCTACCTCTTTTTATTATTCAAAAGCTTCATAACCAAGAAAGCTCATGTTCTAGTTGCATCAGTGGCTTCCTTTATTGGATTTTCGTTGGGTTATTTGAAATATCAAGGCCATATTTCATACAGTATATGGAAAGCATGGAACCAAGTTGTCTCTTTTTGGTGTTTATATCTTCTTGTGCAAGTGAGTGGGCTCTCGTAATTATGTGATGTTTTTATTTTTACTTTAAAAATATTGTTCTCATGTAGTGATGTACTCACATTCGTAACTGCATTTTGGTATAAACTTCATCACCATTGTTGTTAGTATAGATCGTTGTCATTATATAGTCATTTTTTTCCGGTTAACTTTTTTGATCTAACACATTTCCAATTTGCCCTATTAAGAATGAGGAGTACAAAATAGAATCTGCCTCATATTAGAGGGTTATATGAGGAAACATGAAAGGTACAAGACAATATAGTAAGGGGAGCATATGTGAACTGCTCCCACGTATACCTACCAAAGAAAAACCCAAAAGCGAGCTACACTGTTTGTAGAACGAGCTACATGTGTGAATGTGATCCCTCCGTGACAAATCAGTCTCCTAATGTGTTTTACAATGTCTACCAGTCTCCACGGGGGGTCCTTCCTATTACTAGCCCAAGTAATGGCATTAGTAGAGTCCCCTTCCACCTCATTTGACTCCAAGAGTCCTAGAGGTTCAGAGAAAGAAGTGATAGATAATTTTCTTAATAAAGATTGAAGATTTGGGAATAAAAAGAAAAACCATCAAGTTCATTATCAGATTTACATCTTAATATTCCAATCCAAAACATGATTTCAATCCATTGTCATCATTCCACAAGAACTGAATCAAATGATGTTTTGCAATAAACATAACATTAGGTGGAATTAAACATCATAAACAAAACACATACCCGAATCCATTGCTTGATTAAGAGACTCCTCTATCAGTCCAATATCACTGTGTATCCTTTGGTCATTCCTGAAATTACAATGCAAATGGAGAGAAGATGGTGCCCTTTAGATTTCTCTCTCTTTCCCTTCCTTAGTCTCAATGCTATGGATTTCTTACGCTGATGGTATTCTTGAACTGCAGAGAGAAACTTTTCATGGGGAGAGAGAGGACCTTTGAGCAGTTAGTATTCTTTAATACCACAACCCATCAAAGTGGTAACTGACCCAACCCTTTCTCTTCCAACCGTTACATGCATATAATTGAATATGAGTCCTTATTTTTTAAGTCCACAATGTGTGGGAGACATAAGGTGAGATTAAATCTTACATTCTCCCACTTGGCCCACATCATCATCATTATCGAACTTAAAAAAACAAGGTTAACATAAGGCACGTGGATAATCCATATTCAAATAATCATAATACGGTTATCATCATAATGTTAATACTAAACAACCCACAAATGCGAGCAATGGCAGTTGCACATCATCTTGTCCGACATGGTCCCTTCCATCACTACAACATAAGTGACCCATTCAGCATAACCCTGAAGTGAGAAATTTTATAATGGTCCACATAAGTATCTTAATACAAAGACTATTCTTGTCAGTGATAAGCAATCACATATAATGTATACAAATAAAATATAATAAACAGGAATAAAATATTAGAAACGCTATCATGAGTACTCAAGTGTCAAATATCACATATAAAAACACAAAAGCAGTCCAAAATACATCAATAACATCAAATACATCATGATGAGTTACGTTCAAGGCCCATTCTATTAGCATGTTCTTTAAAGGTCTTTATAGGTAACCCTTTTGCCAATGGATCTGCTATCATAAACTAAGTGCTGATATGTTCAATAGACACCGTCTGTTTCTGAACCTCTTCTTTTACGATAAAGTATTTCAATTCCATGTGTTTTGATCCATTAGAATACTTGTCGTTCTTTGAGAAGAAAAATGCTGCGGAGTTACCATAATAAATTCTCAGCGGTCTGACAATATTGTCAACAATTCCAAGTCCTGTGATAAAGTTTCGCAACCACATTCCTTGAACAGTGGCCTCATAGCATGCCACAAATTCTTCTTGCATAGTTGATGATGCGGTGATAGTCTGTTTGACACTTTTTCATGAGATTGTTCAGCTAGCCATAAGGAACAAATAACCAAACATTGACTTTCTACTATCAACGCATCAACCAAAATTTGAATCGAGTAGCCAATGACCTCGAGATTGTTGGACCTTCTAAATGTGATCATGCAATCCTTAGTACCCTGTAAATATCTCCTAACTTTCTTTGTACCTTTCTAATGATCCATTCTAGGATTATTTTTTATATCTGTCTAGCATACCGACGGCAAAGCTAATGTCTGGTCTGGTACAAGTCTGCCTACAACAGAAGCATAAAGGATTCCCTTAATTTGTTTTCTTTCAAGTTCATTTTTAGGGCATTGCATTAGACTGAATTTGTCTCCTTCTTTTATAGAGGAACAATGACCATAAGTGGTGAGCAAAATGTCATTAGCATACAATATCAATAAGATATATTTGCGCCCACTAACCTTCAGGTATATACACCGATCGACGGTTTTTTCCTTAAAATCGAAGGAAGTAGTAGTATCATTGAACTTAAGATACCATTGTCGGGAGACTTGCTTAAGACCATAAATTGATTTCTTAAGTTTGCATGCCATGTGTTCCTTTCCCTCTATGGAGAAATCTTTAGGTTGATCCATATACACATCCTCATCTACATTACCATTCAAAAATGTGGTTTTAACACCTATCTAGTGTAACTCCAAATCATAATGAGCCACCAAAGCCATAACTATTCTGAAAGAGTCCTTCCTGGATACAGGAAAGAATATCTCTTTATAATCAATACCATCCTTCTGAGTGAAATCCTTGGCCACAAGTCTGGCTTTATACCGTTCGATATTGTCCTTTGAGCCTCTTTTAGTATTAAAGACTCATTTACATCCCACTTTCTTGTATCCATGGAGAAATTCTACAAAATCCCAGACTTCATTCTAGTTCATGAATTCTAACTCATCTTTCATGGCATCTATCCATTTATCAGAATTCTCATATTCTATGGCTTCTTCATAAGTGACCGGATCCTTAACAATCCCTAAATCATAATCCGATTCTTGTATGTAAATCACATAATCATTCGACATAACATTTCTTCTTTGTCTTTGAGACCTTCTTAAGGCTTTTCTTATGCTTGTTCTACAATCGGTTCATCAGTGGTGATAGTTTCATTATGTTGTTCAATAACATTAGGAACAACGACAACATTCTTCGAAGTTACAGGTATGTGGACTTGTACCCTCACTTCTTATACATTTACACTTCTTGTCACATCACTTCCACTAACCTCACCATTTTCAATGAATCTTGCATTTCCGGTCTCTACAATCCTCAGTCCATAGTTTGGACAATAAATCTATACCCTTTGGACTTCTCAGGGTAACCGATGAAGTAACCACTGATTCTCCTCTCATCAAGCTTTCTTTCATGTGGATTATATATCCTTGCTTCCGCAAGACAACCCCATACATGTAGGTGTCTTAAACTGGGTTTCCTTCCTATCCAAAGTTCAAAAGGTGTCTTAGGAACTAACTTACTAGGAACCTTGTTTAATATGTACATTGCGGTTCTTATACATCCACAACATAATAAGTACATTCCTATTACATAGCATGTTCCTAACCATATCCATAAGTGTAGGGTTCCGACTTTTAGCAACACAATTCTGCTGAGGTGTACCAGGCATTGTGTATTGTGTTATAATACCACGACTTTCTAGTAATCTAGCAAAAAGGCCTTGAGTGTTGACCCGTTTCATCATACCTGCCATAATATTTATCACCCTTATCAGATCTTATGATTTTCACATTCCTATCTAATTGCCTTTCTACCTCAATGATAAATGCCTCTACGGAATTAACTGATTGGGATTTATCGTGCAATAGGTATATCAACATTATGATGCAGGGATACATCGTATTAGAAACATGAGATGTAGCCCTCAAAACAAGCCACCAAGTATTAGAGTAAACTTCAGTGAGATTGGATTCAAAATATAACGAATACTTTTCTTTTCGAACCAAGCTCTTCTCTTATGATAGTCTTTCTGAAAGTACCCTTGCTTTCTACAGAAATGACATCTCACACCACCATTCCCTTTGTCATTAGCCTGAGAACTCGTTACTTCGATCAAACTTTCTTAAATTTCTTGGGTTTCTTTCCTTTCTTATTGGTCCCTTGACTCATTAGATAAAGTGAGTGATGTCCAATTTACTTAAGTCTAGTCTCCTCTTGAATCAACATGTTTGTCAAGTCATTGATTTTCCATTTATCTTTCTTAGTATTATAACTACTTTGAAATGGCCCGTACTGAGGAGGTAGATAATACAAAATATATTGGACGAGAAAGAAATCATCCACACTCAATTCAAGGTTCTTTAATTGAGCAGCGATATACGTCATTTCCATCACATGCTCATTCATTTCTTGACTCCCATCAAATTTCATTGTGGTAAGTCTTGCCATAGGTGTCCCGGCCAAGGACTTATCAGCCGATTTGAACTTATTTTCCTACATTTTTTTTTGGATGAAATCCTAAACATTATCTGTTTTGAATAGTGTTGATTTAATGTTGTTATCGTCGTGCGCATAAACATAAAGCTAAGTTTGTTAGGCTTAACCCACACTTCATGGGATATTTTCTCTTGAGCACTACTTTCATCAGTTATAGTAAGCTCATCCGAAAGAATTACTTCATCAAGATTGAGTACACTTTGGTGAAACTCTACTTTTTCTTTCCATTCTAAGAAATTCATCTCATTCAATATGGAAACAAACGAAGCTTGTACATGAAGTGTAACAGGTAAGATAGATGCAAATACATAATACATGATCACTCTTTAATGCTATGGGTTGAACCTAAGTAGAAACACACAAACAATAACTTTAGTAAACAATGTTATCGGATCTACCTTTGGGTAATCTTATGACACACCGTTTCAAATAACTTTAGCAAATAGTGTTGCTGGTGATCTATCTTTGGGTAATCTATTGGCACACCATTTTAATCATCATGGTGTTTCCTAATCACCGACAGGACTACCCAACAAAATACAAGTTATCAAATATCACCGTCACCTTTGGGTGCCCGAATGAATACCAACCACGAATACCCGTCAATTATCCTATCTCAATCCGTTAACCACTCGGAACGGTGCACCTTTGGGCCAACTTAATATCTCTGTGATTAGGGATCTCGATTTGTAAAGTCATTATTATTCAATACTTGGGAAGAGTACTAAACCTTGGTTATATGACTCCATACTCGACCCATTCCGATTGGGCCACTTTGGTGACTACCGAATCGTATCTTTATGTGAATTCAAGTCAAGAATAATGACCTCACTCTTTAATTGAATCTTACAAGATTCACATTCAATTCATAAAAAAACTTTCATATGAAACACATAATCTTATATTTCTATCACTTCATTGAATATATAAGACATCATAAGTATCCTTCATGTGTTTCAAAATTGATTAATTCAGCATAATAAATCAATTTCATACAGTGTCAGTCAACAAACATAAGACTGATATTTAATCGGTTGACCACTCTCCCATAATGGTCTATCATACTGAAACATGTATTTGATATTCTACACATGATGAATATATTGAAAAATATATTACAGTTGGGTGTCGGTTAGACCGACAAAACTCAAAATTTCAGTTCGACCGATATAGCTTGATTATCGGCTCTCTGTTTCTTCTAAGATTTACATGGAAAGGGAAAACAGAGTGAAGAGGACCCAGCTAAGGAAAAAAAAAACACTAAAATTCTAATAGCTTGCAAGGTAGCAAACAAGAGATAAAGAGAGAGAGATCACTGCAGAAATCTTGTAGAGAGTTTACAGCTCTCTCTTTGCTTTCTACTGCTACAGTAATCTCTTCCTCCCCTCTAACCGAAAGTGTAAATCTGGGCTGGTTTTCCTTTAATCCGAATTTCCTCATCAATTGAATTTAGGCATGAAAATCTCATTACTTTTATTCTAAGATTTACGTCATAATACCTATAACATAAGTTTCAATCCCATACTACATACCACAGGTTACCAATTGATGGGGCTTTCATAATAGGAAATTGAATTTGGGCATAATAATCCCTACTTTCATTCTCAGAATTTTTTATCATGAAATACACCAAGTGATTCAATGAACCTAATGGCTCTGATAACAATTGATAGATAATTTCTTAATAAGGATTGAAGATTTGGGAATTAAAAAAAAAAAAAACCATCAAGTTCATTATCAGATTTACATCTTAATATTCCAATCCAAAACATGATTTCAATCCATTGTCATTATTCCACAAGAACTGAATCAAATGATGTTTTGCAATAAACATAACATTAGGTGGAATTAAACATCATAAACAAAACACATACCCGAATCCATCGCTTGATTAAGAGACTCCTCTATCAGTCCAATATCACTGTGTATCCTTTGGTCATTCCTGAAATTACAATGCAAATGGAGAGAAGATGGTGCCCTTTAGATTTCTCTCTCTTTCCCTTCCTTAGTCTCAATGCTATGGATTTCTTACGCTGATGGTATTCTTGAACTGCAGAGAGAAACTTTTCATGGGGAGAGAGAGGACCTTTGAGCAGTTAGTATTCTTTAATACCACAACCCATCAAAGTGGTAACTGACCCAACCCTTTCTCTTCCAACCATTACATGCATATAATTGAATATGAGTCCTTATTTTTTTAGTCCACAATGTGTGGGAGACATAAGGTGAGATTAAATCTTACAAGAAGTACAATCCTGCCCTTGTCATCATGAATCACTCCTCCTATCCTTGGCGACCCAGGTTTCCCCTCACTTCCCCATCAATATTAAACTTCCAAAATCCTAAGGCAGGTTTTGACCACCTCAGCATAAAATCATTATATCAGGCCAAGAATTACCCTCTAATTGGCTCACTTGGGTCTGGTCCCCTTCACATGAGTGTAAACTTTGTATTAGCAGTAAAAAACCTCCAAGAAAGCTTCGACAATCAAAAGTTCTTGCTCTACAACATCATAGGCTTTGACGAACTCTTGAAGGAAATCTTCTGCAATGTTTCTTTTATATGCTCTTTAGATTATTTTTTTCCAGACTTTTGTGTAGTGTTGCTAACCAGTCATTGAAGAGGTTCCTTTTGTTAGTTACTCAAAGTCTCTCATTAGGAGTTGGTTCTCAATGTTTACTTGAAGATCTTTAGTAAATCTTTTTTAAGGAATTCTTTTTTTTTTTTTTTCTTTTAACATCGGTATCAATGTTTTTTACTTGGAGTATTTGGCAAGCTGATTTTTTTTTTTTCCTAGGATATGTTCCACCTGGAATTGGAATTTAGCAAAGAATTGCTTCCAATGCAATGAATACTCTTCTTTCTTACATACATTTTGTCAAGCTTATTCTTTATAAATGAAAACAAGTTCTTGTCATCTATTCTAACAAGAAATTCTTTAGGTGCTAGGTAAAACTTAAATTTAGTTATACTATTTTAACTGTCACATGTTGTTTTCATTAAATTGTGATAGCTTGTTTTGCATTTTTAAAAGTTCCACTCTCATAGGCACAAGGTTCTTCTGAACCATACGGTGTCCTAAGGATTGCATTCCAAATGGTAGTAGAAGCATTTGTTTCAAGAATCATGAATTTTTTTCCCTTGAGGCATTCTTAGTTTGGAGAGAATTTTATATTGTCTTCTAAATAATTTTTCAGCCTTTTCTCTTTAGGTTTTTTTTTTGAAGAGGAGCTTCAATTCTCTACTGTGTCATGAACTTTTCACCATAGCTTAAGCAACCATGAAAATTTTGAAATTGTTTATCATTTTCCATTTTATTTTGGAGCATGTAAATATTTGTAAACCTGCAACAGGGCCTAAAAATTCCAAGAGTCAAGATCTTCCACTACACATAATACCTGCAGCTTAAAGTTGATTCTCACTTGCTCCCTTGCCACTTATTTGGATGAATAGTATGACCCAAACGAGTCTTAAGTATAAATGTCGGCATAATTATGCCTTTGATAAACATCTCAAAATCTAGGAACTAGGTTTGGCAGACATAACAAGAAAAGCTGTAAATGGAAGATACCCTTACATATATAGGGTAATGATTAAGAGAGACCACTCTGTATTTCACAAAGTAAAGATATGATCTTTTTTAAATTATGTGGCCTACCTAGATGTGCTACTTGGGAGTGAGTGAATTAGGAGTTCACAAAAGTTTAATCCCATCTCATCATCATGGTCAAACATATAGGAGTTCAAAATTTAATCGCTTTATAGGCCTTAGATTACTGCAAATTTTTGCTTAAAAAATCAACTATGTAAGCAAGGTGGAGTTGGGGGTGGGTGGGGTGTCCCAATTTGGGATATATAACAATTCATGAGGGGTAGGTGACTATGGATTTGTTTTGAAAGGTTACTAAATTTCATTAAAAAGAAAAATATGTAGACAGGAAAGAAGAAGGTTCCCTAAGTTCAGAAGTAATGAACCCAAGGAAGCAAGATACAAGATCACCCACCCCACTATAGATGGATGGTAAGGATTGATCATTGGAGGGTCTCAATGATGCTGACAGTGATGAATTTTTTTGGAAAGATTTAAGTTTTGAACTCACAATCTACCAAAAATCATCTTGACTAGATTGATCCGACCATGATTTTTAATCTCTAAACTTGTAGGAGCTCATATATGGCTTTTAACGTCATGGATGGATTGATCTTTAGATCTTTCCAACAAATTCATCACCATCACTGGTGGTAGCCCATATAGCATTCACATAGAGAGCAACTTGGTGACCTCATCATGTAGAGTGCAAGGGATCATTATTGTACCCATTTTCCATCCATCTAGGGTTAGCTGAAGTCATGTATGTATATGTATATAGATGTGTAGAGAGAGAGAGAGAGAGTTATGTCATTCTATGAACCTATTACCTTTTAAATGTCATCTATTACCTTCTAAGTTTATTTTGTCATTGTTGGAGAGGAATGCAAAGGATGGGATAAAAAAATGAATACATAAAATGCCTCATTTTGCAACATTTTCAGTATAAACCATGAAATGAATGCAAGAAACAATGTTTGATTAAATGAACCAAGAATAAACCACTAATTTAATAATAAAGGATATACAACTGGTTTACTCTTTTCTTTATTTTGCTTTTTTTTTTTTGGTCATTTGGAGATGCTGATTGGCCTGTTGTTATCAGGTTATGCTTTCAAGGTTTTCTTTATTTGTAGAGAGGAGAAAATTAGTTGCATTCCTAATATCAACATTGCTGCCCCTTCTGCACATTATTGTAAGTCTATAAATCAACTTACCCTTTCCAGTAGATATGCTATGAATAATTGTTGACACAAATGCCTAACCTTGATATGTTGTTGGGTCCATCGTAGAGAACTACTACCATCCTATAAGACCCATAAAATATCTCTTGAGAAATGTATTTCCCCATTTCAAGGGGCCTTCAATAGAGGCACTTTAAGGTGAAACCAGGGGTAAAAGAAACACTGGGACTGAGATTTCGGTATCTTGGCCGAGATCTCAGGCCCACGAATATCGACTGATATCGGCCAGTATTTCTCTCTCTCTCTCTCTCTCTCTCTCTCTCTGCCCAAATCTTGGCTGAGATGTATTGTATCGGTCGAGATATCTCGGGCGTCCAAAACCCGAGATATCTCGGTCGAGATTTGGATCCCTGGGTGAAACACCTACAATTGGAAACTAATATATCTTTTACCATTCTAAACTTACTTCAAGGTCCTTTTCACAGTAGAACTTTTAGAAGAGATTTAGAGCTGTATAATTGACTTGGAGGAAATTCAGCAGAAAACCTAAGTTGATTAAAATAGGACAGTTGCCATCTGCCATTTACAACTCTTAGGAAGAGAACTTGATAAAGACATTTAACATCTAAGATTCCCACCCATTTTTAAGTTTCTTTTGATCTTTTAGGTTGCATTTGAAGCCTTCACCTGTCTTCTGAGCAGTAGGTACATGCCTTATTCCTGTCAGAATCAAATTCAAATTGCACAGGCCTTTAAGATACTTACTGATTTTTGTCCTAGTATTATAAGTTTGTCATAATAAAATGCCCTAATCAATAACTTTTTAGTATAATTTTCTTCCATATTAATAATTTTTCTCTTTCACAACTTTCCTGATCAATGTTCAAGGCCATCTCCAATTATCTGATTAAAATATCCAAATTATAGCTCTATCTAACCGCTCATCATCATCAAATCCTTTGTCATCTACCTGAGATTGTCTTTTTTTGCTTTCTGAATTCATTATAAGCAAACAATAACAAGTCTTTATGTGGAATGGGTTGCAATGGGCTTCTTTTTAAACACCCTTACTGCTATTACTTCTTGTTTTGAATGAAAATACCACTTTGCACTAGGACCCTTGAGAGGAGAGAGGGGGGGATTCTACACAATCAAATTGAGGTGTTTCAACTAAATTTAGTAAACATAATATCAGTTGAAACAATTCCATATGAAAGGCTTGAGCATAAATTCAGTAATCATAATATCAGTTTCATGTTAAATCATGCTAATAGCCCACGGAGATGTTTGTAAGAAATGGGTATAGAATATAAGTTCTTCAGATAACAGGGCACTAAGGAGTGTCTACTGGGTAGCTTAGTTCTTAGTAAGGCACAAATACCTGTAGAATAATATTAGGAGAAGGAGAAAAGAAAATATGGAGAAGAATTCTCTGTTTGTATATTGTATTGAATGTCTAGAGGTTACATGTATATATAATACAAAGGAAGCCATTCATGGTGGCCAAAACGGAAATAAATGAATGAATAAGCAATTACAATAATTTTCACAGCTAACGGCATATTCTGAGTCAACTTTCCTAAACTAGATTTTTTCTGGTCAACTATGTATTTCCAAAAGGTGGGTCTTACAAGAATACAACCAATCCAACTTGCTTGAAATACTAATGGTATAGAAATACAAAAATGGCTCTTTTGCTGTTTCTAGTTTCTACTAAGCAGCAGTGGTTGTGGAATGATCAGCCAAAACTTAGTAAATCTACTTTTCTTTAGACAAAGGCAGTAAGTAGTGATTTGGCTAAGCTTGAGTCAATTTAATTTTCCTTGTGGATGGGATTTTGGCTGAATTTAATTTCCTTTGCAACTTAATGTGAATCAAAATGATTTCCTTCATCCTAGATATCCCTTTTGCATTCGGGGAGTGGGGTCAGGTTCAACCGAAGTTGTGTATATGAAGTTTTTGCACATGTCACCAATCAGTGTCTTTTTTTTTTTGAAGACCCAGGAGAAACCTCTGATCCACCCCAACTTACACCTCGACCGTAACCCTCCTAAAACTGTAACGCCTCACCCTTTTTCACTAGCAGAAAATCAGAGTCTATCTTTTTTTTTTTTTTGGAATAAAAGAGTGAAGAGAGCGGGGACGTCACAGCACGAGTTAAGTCCGAGCTTCCAAAGCTCGACCCTTAACTGGCCAACTATACGTGTGCGTGGACCAATTCCACTAAAACGGTTCACACGTACTCAAGTTAAACATGGGGAATAAATCGTAGATGCGGAAATATAATAGAATCATAATTCTATTCCATATTAGATAGCAAGGATGTCCAACACTTAATAATAATTATCTTAACTTAAAATATCCAAAATTAACATTCCAAATCATAGTAAATAATCTAAGTTATTACAGTCTCAATGCTAGCTACTCAAATTACATTGTTCATGAATAACTTAAATAACACGAAACTAAATCATCCAAGCTCCTAAGCTTGGTTCCGATCACGTCCATCGTCTCGTCCATTTCCTGTGTCATCAACTAGGGTAGAAGTAGGGTGTTAAAGAACACGCCCAGTAGGTATTCCAAGTAGGGTCAACACATGGGTTAGTATAAATATCACATAGATAACATAATATCAAAACCATGTAAAACAATGCCATGCCATGGGTGTAATATTCAATGAGTCCCACCCATCAGCCATAACACAATCACATAGATCCCCCCCACGAATGCCTTACAGATGCCCCGACGGAGCGTGGATCTCCGGTTACAAATCAATCATACATCATACCCTCACGAATGCCTTACGGACGCCCCGACGGAGCGTGGGTCTCCGGTTACAAATCAATCATACATCATACCCTCACGAATGCCTTACGGACGCCCAGGCGGAGCGTGGGTCTCCGGTTACTTCTTGATGGATAATGCATATCAAGGTACCCTCACGAATGCCTTACGGACGCCCCGACGGAGCGTGGGTCTCCGGTTACATTTCATCTCTCCCATGCCATGCATGAGATGCAAGTGAACATATGCTATGTAATAATACAAATCATAGCATTAAAATCCCATCATTAAGGCATATCATTTGATACCAAAATAATTCATATAAAACATTCACAAATACATAATCCATGGTTTTCAATGAGGTAGGAATCCTACCAATGACCAACTAATGTGTCATTGAGTTTTCGTCCAAAAACCGTTCACCGATTGTACACCGCTTGTGAGGTCACGTTACCTTGTTACGTATTAATAAATTAAAACAATGATCCCTTTTTATTTCCACCCATGTTTAAGTCCATAAACATGCCTTAGTGGGGTTCGGCCATACAACATGGTAGAACCTCACTCACTTGGTTTGGGTCCCTCTTTTGATTCATTAACCAATCATACATGAGTTAGTCATTTAGCATTAATAAAACCTAAGTCCACAAAACCTTCTCCATGGGGTTCGGCCATACACCATGGTCGAACCCATGGTCCATCATTTTCACCATTTTTCCATCTTAGTCATCATTCTTTCCATAGCTAATCAATCCTTTTATCTATAGATACTTAAGTCCATAACTGATCCATAAATATAGATCCATAAACGATTCATTAATCATGACATAAATCCCTAACAAATCCCTCCATTCCTTGATTTGATAATCCATTCATTTAAACATGCATAGACCCATAAATGACCCATTAAAATGGTTTATGGGGTTCAGCCATATATCATGGCCGAACCATGATGTCATTTTTCCTCCTCTTTCTTAAATCATTCCCAACACTAGATCCATAACCCAAGTCCCTTCATGGGGGGTTTAATCATACACTTGGGTTCATCCTTTTAGATCATCATTAACCATATTTAAAACCTATTAAAATTACCAACATTCCCCCATCATTTTCATGGTCCAAACATCTAAGTCCATCAATATCTCTCCATGGGGTTCGGCCATACACCATGGCCGAACCCATGGTCCATGGTTCTTCACCATTTTCAACATTTGAGACCATTTAAAAATCAATAACATTGCTCCATTATTTCCCTCCTTTAAAACCTTTTAAATCACTAACACCCTTCCATGGGGTTCGGCCATACAACATGGACCGAACCCTATGGTTCATCATTTCTATTTTAAAAATCATACCTCCAAGATTTAATTCTTTGATGGGGTTCGGCCATACATCATGGCCGAACCTCATCCACCCCTTTTTGTTGTCCTTGATGGTTCTTATACATATAACTTAGGGTTTGGCCATGCAAGGGCCAAACCATGATCCTTGATCATTCACCATTTCCTACATGGGACATGCATAAGGTCCTTTAGCCAAAACAAGAATAGGGTTCTGCCATGCAATGGCCTAACCATGTTCCTTGACCATCTTTTCTTACTTATAAAATCTTATCAAGTACTTACCGATTCCGCGACTCCTCCGGTTTCTTTCACTTCTTGCTCCTCCGATCTTCTCCCTCATTAGCCTCTTCTTCCTCCTTGATCTTTGGCCGAGAGTGAGCTTGAGAGATTTTGAGATGGAAACCCAGGGAGAGGGTTCGGCCAAAGAGTGTAGGTTTGAAAGAGGGAGAGGATCTTGAGATAGAAAACTCTAAGTCCTTTCTCCTTTGTCTTTTGAGAGAGGGTCGGCTTTGAGTGAGAGGGAGAGAGTGAGATGAAAAGCCAAGTCTTGTCTTGATCAATGAGAGTGGTCGGCCAAGGGTGGTGTCTTTTGGTTAATGGCTCTTTGTAACCACTACAACTCTTCACCTCACTCATTAATACTTCCTTTCGGAGTTTCATCCTATGAGATGAAACTCCAATTGTGTGCCCCTTGGGTTTCCCTCATGAGATGGAAAGCCTCCATCTCCCCAACGTGTGCTCTTGGTTCTCCTTGTGTAACAAAAAAAACCCTTCACCTCCTCATTAATGATCCCTTTGGAGTTTCATCCCATGAGATGAAACTCCCACCTCCCCCAACGTGTGTACTCTTGGGTTTGGTTTTATGAGATACAACTCTCCATCTTCCCATTCCACTCACTTAAAATGAAAGTCCCATTAACTTCCCATTCAACTCATCTCTTTAACTCAACTCATATCTTTAATTCAACTCACTTAAAATCAACTCAATTACTTGATTCCATTTCCAATTTAATTCAGCCACAATTTAATTAAGCTTGAACTCACTTGGTGGTCGACCAAGTCAACCATGACCCATTGGGCCCCAATTGGGCATTTGACCCAATTGACAACCTTGACCCAATTAAATAAATCTTACCCATTTATTTTAATTGAACCTTATCCATAATCCGTTGGGTCTTAATTGGGCAATTGACCCAACACTTACCCATCTAAGGTCTATCTCCATTAATTCACAAATTAAATGGACAATTTTCATATATGTTTATGGATTGAAAATCCGGGGTGTTACAATACAACCCTTTTTGAAAATTTTCGTCCCGAAAATCGAGCGAAGTAGGGTTTCAAACAAATTACATAAATAGCTCAGGGTGAGCTATTCTCATTTCAGATTCAAGTTCCCAAGTGGCTTCCTCATTACTATGTCGATCTCATACCATTTTGACGAACTGAATCGCTCGGTTCCGTAACACCCTTTGTTCTGTCTCCACCACTCTGATAGGCTTTTCGACGTATGTCACGTCGCTTTGCACCTCTATGTCTTATACATTCAGTACATGTGAGGGATCAGGATTGTACTTCCTCAACATAGATATATAGAATACATCGTGCAAAGATGACAATTGTGGAGGAAGTGCCAATTGGTAAGCTACCTCCCCCACCCTCTTCAAGATTGGAAACGGCCCCACAAATCTAGGCGACAGTTTCCCCTTCTTTTCAAATCTCATGTGTCCCTTTCATGGCGAGACTTTCAAGAACACTAAGTCTCCCACCTCAAATTCCAGGAATGTCCTCCTCTTGTCAGCGTAGCTCTTCTGACAACTCTGTGCAGCAAGTAGGTGTTGCCGTATCAACTGAATCTGCGCTGCAGTTTCTGCAACTAACTCGGGTCCAATAAGTGCAGGCTCACGGGCCTTTGTCCAGCACGTGGGTGATTTACATGGTCTACCATATAAGGCCTCGAATGGAGCCATCTGGAGACTTGCCTGGTAACTGTTGTTGTAAGAGAACTCCACCAGCGGCAAGTGATCATCCCATCCACCCTTGAAGTCTAGTATACATGCTCTCAGCATATCCTCCAATGTCTGTATCGTCCTCTCCGACTATCCATCAGTCTGTGGATGGAATGCTGTGCTAGTCAATAGATCTGTCCCCATAGCAGACTGCATGCTCTGACACACTCTGCCAGTGAATCGGCCATCTCTGTCGGACACAATACTCCGGGGAATACCATGTAGTCTGATGATATCCCTGATATACCGTCAACCCAAAGTCTCAGATGAATCTGTCCTCTTGATGGGAAGAAAGTGTGCAGACTTGGTCAATCGATCTATCACGACCCATATCGCATCGTTGCCCTTTGAGGACCTTGGCAATTCTGTCACAAAATCCATGGTGTTCCCATTTCCATTCCGGCACTGGTAAGGGTTTGAGTAACCCTGGTGGCTTCTGATGTTCCGTCTTAACCTGCTGACGAGTTAAGCAAGTGGGCAACGAACTCTGCCACATCCCTCTTGAGTCCATGCCACCAATAGTGTCTCTTAAGGTTGTGATACATCTTGGTGATGCTCGGATGAATGGAGCGTTTGGTTTGGTGTGCCTCGATCAACAACTCTCTTCTGCAGCTCTTAGGCACATATGTCCTACCTCGGAATACAAGACCCTGTCCCGGTCGTAATTCCCATTCCTGGTATGACCACACCAGTAGACATCTTAGCCTATATCTCCTCCATTTCTGGATCTGTCCATTGCTCCTGTTCAATCTTGGAGACCATGTTGGACCGTATGATCAAATTATACATACTCCCATAGTTGTTGATATATAGATTGAACTCTCGAATAGTATTCAGTATCTCCCATTCTTTCCTGATCAAACTGGCCACTGATGCATGTGATATGCGGCTGAGGGCATCCGCCACTTTGTTCGCCTTGCCAGGATTATATCGAAGCGTGAACTTATAATCTTGCAGATATTTCATCCATCTGTGCTACCTCATGTTGAGTTCTTTCTGATCAAACAAGTATTTCAAGCTTTTATGATCTGAAAAACACTTCAAACTTCTCGCCATAAAGATAGTGTCTCTATCTTTTTAGAGTGAAGACCATTGCGGCTAGTTCCAAATCATGCGTGGGATAGAGGCGTTCATGATTTTTCAACTATCTTGAGCCATAAGCTACCACATGATGACTTTGACTGAGAGCACACCCAAGTCCCTCTCCTGAAGCATCGCAATATACCTCATAGCCCTTGCCTCTTTCCGGCAAAATCAGGATAGGAGCAGTTGTAAGTCTCTATTTCAGTTCCTCAAATCTCTGGTTGCATACATTCGACCATTCAAACTTGACTCCTTTCTGAGTGAGTCGAGTAAGTGGAGATGCACTCTTGGAGAAGTTCATGATAAACTTCTTATAGTAACCAGCCAATCCCAGGAAGCTACGGATCTTGGTCACATTCTTCGGTGCTTTCCATTCTCTCACTGCCGCCACCTTTGCCTGGTCCACGGCTATACCTTCTGCTGATATAACATGCCCCAAAAAGTTGACCTCAGATAGCCAAAATTCACATTTGCTTGCTTTGGCATATAGCTGGTTCTTCCTCAAGGTGTCCAGGACTATTCGCAGGTGCTCAACATGTTCTTCTTGACTTTTGGAATAGATCAGGATGATATCAATAAATACAATCACAAACTGGTCCAAGTAAGGACGGAAGATCCTGTTCATTAGATCCATGAACATAGCCGGTGCATTGGTGAGTCCAAACAGCATGACTACATACTCATATAATCCATACCGCATCCTGAAGACTGTCTTCTCTATGTCTTTATCCCTAACCCGGATTTGATGGTAGCCGGACATCAGATCAATCTTTAAGAAGTGGCTGGAACTCCTAAGTTGATCGAATAGATCATCGATCCTGGGCAGAGGGTACTTGCTCCTGACAATTAGCTGGTTCAATTTTCGATAATCCACACACACCGGGGCTCCCCAAGACAATGTACTGTTCCGGATGCGTCCCAGTCTAAGCAGTTCATCAATCTGCTTATTTAGCTCGGACATCTCAGCTAGTGCCATCCAGTAATGTGGCAATGACACTGGAGTAGTGCCAGGGTACAGCTTGATCTCAAAATTAATCTCCCTCATGGGTGGCAAGCCAGGGAGTTCTGTTGGGAATACATCTGCGTAGTCTTTCACTATCGCCGTAAGTTCAGCCACTGGTGCCTTGTTTAATCTGATACTGTTAAATACCAGGCAGTTCAACCCTTCATGCAGTCTTCTTCTTATAGGGGTGCTCTGTTTGTCAGCATGTACTACATATTGCTTTTCCTTGGGTGACCAAATTTTCACCCTGCGAAGATGGCAATCAATATTTGCCCGAAAGCTAGCCAACCAGTCCATGCCAAAGATGATATCGTACTCAGTCATATCGAGTACCAGAGAGTTGAACTCAAATCTGAATCCAGCGAGTTCAGTGTTCACTGTTGTGCATATAAGCCCCAATGATGTGTCTCCGACGGGGGATATAATAGTGAGTGATGTGGACAGTTTTTGTACTAATGTGCAAGTAGCGGATATGAATGCAGCAGATACAAAGGAGTGGGATGCTCCGGAATCAAATAATGCAAAGGCATAGGAACTACCGACTACTGCCATACCTTGAATCACGAAGTGATTCATTGCTGCTGGAGGAGCTAAGGTATACAACCGTCCAGATCCTGTAGGGTTAGGCGCCCATCCCGCCTGGTTGTATGCCCTGGTTCTTTCCTCGTGAATGAGTTGGTCTGGCTGGAGGGCGGAAGGAACCCCTGGAGTGTGACGGTTTGCTAAGTTGTGGACAATCCATCTTGAAATGACGCGGCTGGTCACAATGGAAATAGTTGCCCACAACTCGGGGAACCTGAGAGACTGATGCTGATGGGGAGGGCTGGTTGGGACGAAAACCCCCTGTTGACCCAGTGGAATGTGAGGGTCGTCTCCCAAAGTTAGGTCGAAACCTCTTGTTGGGACGAAATGTACCTCCCCCACTCTAACCTCGGCGGTTGTCCACAAACTGCACTATCTCGGCCATCTCTTGCTCTGCTATAGTGGCCCTGCTGACCACCTCTGCCAATGTAGGTGCCTTGAAGATGGTCACTTTGGCCCTAATGCTCAGTCGAAGGCTCCGTTCAAACTTGCGAGCTCTTCGGTACTCCGTATCCACCATATATAGGGCATAACAAGACAGACTGAGGAACTCCTGATGGTACTCCGCCACCATCATGGTGCCTTGTAACAAAGATAGGAACGCTTGGGTGTGGCGCTCTTTCTCCTCCTCGGGGAAGTAGTGGTCCAAAAACGTAGTTTAGAACTGTTCCCATGTCATTGCAGTCATTTCCCTTTCCGGAATGAGTGCTCGCTGTTGTTCTATCACCTCCCACCATTTACCGGCATCATCAATCAGTTGTGATGTAGCCAGCAATATCTTGTCTTCATGACTCGAGATCTTTAGTAGGGTCAGGATCTGAGTAATTTTCTTTAAACCAGTTTTCTACTCCGACAGGCCCTTCTTTCCCTTTAAAGTAAGGGGACGCTGGTGCTGGAAATCCCTGACCATCCTCCTGTCATTGGCTTCGCTGGTGGTCCCATTTCCGTTCATGTGCTGTTGAATAACATAAGTGACCACTACTTGGACCAAGTTTTGTAGTTCGAGAGGCACCACAGGTATGTTCACGCTATTTTGTTCCTTCTTTTGGTGCACTTCTTCATCCCCATGCGGGTTTTGTCTGGTTCTTCTTCTCGGAGGCATTTTCCTAAGTCATTAAAAACATCGTTAACTTAGTTTCTTCGTAAAGTTTGTGTTTTTCACATTTTTCGAGAAATTGCCAAATAAGTACTCTTTGTATTTCTTTGTTTTTGGGGAAACTTCCTAAGTATCAAGTGTTTGTTTCTCAATTTGGGGATATCGGGGAAATATCTCCTAATTTGCTATGTTTGATAAATCCAATTTATAGTGACTATCCTTCCCTTGCTATCATTTCTTTTTCGTCAAGTGTTATTCTCAGATTGAATGTTTCAGTCTAAGTCTAAAGAAGTAAATTAATCTGGCCCCCGTGCAGCGGACTCCGAAGAGTTGGTCAGTTGGGATTCTTATCTATCAGTGAGACATGCGACCGTTTTAATCTTACTTCGAAACATTCATTCTTCCGGTTTCGCTCTGATACCAACTGTAACGCCCCGCCCTTTTTCACTCGCCAAAAATCGGAGTCTATTTTTTTTTTTTTTTGAATAAAAGAGTGAGAGAGCGGGGACGTTACGATGCGAGCTTAGTCCGAGCTTCCAAAGCTCGACCCTTAACTGGCCAACCATACATGTGTGTGGACCAAGTCCACTAAAACGGTTCTCACGTACTCAAGTTAAACATGCGGAATAAATCGTAGATGCGTAAATATAATAGAATCATAATTCTATTCCATATTAGATAGCAAAGATGTCCATCACTTAATAATAATTATCTTAAGTTAAAATATCCAAAATTAACATTCCAAACCATAACAAATAATCTAAGTTATTACAGTCCCAATGCTAGCTACTCAAATTACATTGTTCATGAATAACTTAAATAACACGAAACTAAATCAACCAAACTCCTAAGCTTGGTTTTGATCATGTCCATCGTCTCGTCTATTTCCTGTGTCATCAACTAGGGTAGAAGTAGGGCGTTAGACAATGTGCCCAATAGGTATTCCACATAGGGTCAACACATGGGTTAGTATAAATATCACATAGATAACATAATATCAAAACCATGTAAAACAATGCCATACCATGAGTGTCATATCCAATGAGTCCCACCCATCAGCCATAACACAATCACATACATCCTCTTGATGGAAAACTCCTCATCAAGGTATCCCCCATGAATGCCTTACTGACTGCCCCGACGGAGCATGGATCTTCGGTTACAAATCAATCATACATCATACCCTCACGAATGCCTTACGGACGCCCCGACGGAGCGTGGGTCTCCAGTTACAAATCAATCATACATCATACCCTCACGAATGCCTTACGGACGCCCAGATGGAGCGTGGGTCTCCGGTTACCTCTTGATGGATAATGCATATCAAGGTACCCTCACGAATGCCTTACGGACGCCCCGACTGGAACGTGGGTCTCCGGTTACATTTCATCTCTCCCATGCCATGCATGAGATGCAAGTGAACACATGCTATGTAATAATACAAATCATAGCATTAAAATCCCATCATCAAGACATATCATTTGATACCAAAATAATTCATATAAAACATTCACAAATACATAATCCATGGTTTTCAATGAAATAGGAATCCTACCAATGACCAACTAATTTGTCCTTGCGTTTTTGTCTGAAAACTACTCACCGATCGTACACCGCTTGTAAGGTCCCGTTACCTTATTACATATCAATAAATTAAAACAATGATTCCTTTTTATTTCCACCCATGTTTAAGTCCATAAACATGCCTTAGTGGGGTTCGGCCATACAACATGGTAGAACCTCACTCACTTGGTTTGGGTCCCTCTTTTGATTCATTAACCAATCATACATGAGTTAGTCATTTAGCATTAATAAAACCTAAGTCCACAAAACCTTCTCCATGGGGTTCGGCCATACACCATGGCCGAACCCATGGTCCATCATTTTCACCATTTTTCCATCTTAGCCATTATTCTTTTCATAGCTAATCAATCCTTTTATCTATACATACTTAGGTCCATAACTGATCCATAAACATAGATCCATAAACGATTCATTAATCATGACATAAATCCGTAACAAATCCCTCAATTCCTTAATTTGATAATCCATTCATTTAAACATGCATAGACCCATAAATGACCTATTAAAATGGTTCATGGGGTTCGGCCATACATCATGGCCGAACCATGATGTCATTTTTCCTCCTCTTTCTTAAATCATTCCCAACACTAAATCTATAACCCAAGTCCCTCCATGGGGGGTTTAATCATACACTTAGGTTCATCTTTTTAGATCATCATTAACCATATTTAAAACCTATTAAAATTACCAACAGTCCCCCATCATTTTCATGGTCCAAACATCTAAGTCCATCAATATCTCTCCATGGGGTTCGGCCATACACCATGGCCGAACCCATGGTCCATGGTTCTTCACCATTTTCAACATTTGAGACCATTTAAAAATCAATAACATTGCTCCATTATTTCCCTCCTTTAAAACCTTTTAAATCACTAACACCCTTCCATGGGGTTCGGCCATACAACATGGCCGAACCCTATGGTTCATCATTTCTATTTTAAAAATCATACCTCCAAGATTTAATTCTTTGATGGGGTTCGGCCATACATCATGGCCGAACCTCATCCACCCCTTTTTGTTGTCCTTGATGGTTCTCATACATATAACTTAGGGTTTGGCCATGCAAGGGTCAAACCATAATCCTTGATCATTCACCATTTCCTACATGGGACATGCATAAGGTCCTTTAGCCAAAACAAGAATAGGGTTCGGCCATTGCAATGGCCGAACCATATTCCTTGACCATCTTTTCTTACTTATAAAATCTTATCAAGTACTTACCGATTCCGCGACTCCTCCAGTTTCTTTCACTCCTTCTTGCTCCTCCGATCTTCTCCTCTTTAGCCTTTTCTTCCTCCTTGATCTTTGGCCGAGAGTGAGCTTGAGAGGTCTTGAGATGAAAACCCAAGGAGAGGGTTCAGGCCAAAGAGTGTAGGTTTGAAAGAGGGAGAGGAGCTTGAGATAGAAAACTCTACGTCCTTTCTCCTTTGTCTTTTGAGAGAGGGTCGGCTTTGAGTGAGAGGGAGAGAGTGAGATGAAAACCAAGTCTTGTCTTGTTCAATGAGAGTGGTCGGCCAAGGGTGGTGTCTTTTGGTTAATGCCTCTTTGTAACCACTACAACTCTTCACCTCCCTCATTAATACTTCCTTTCGGGGTTTCATTCTATGAGATGAAACTCCAACCGTGTGCCCCTTGGGTTTCCCTCATGAGATGGAAACCTTTCATCTCCCCAACGTGTGCTCTTGGTTCTCCTTGTGTAACAACAAAAACCCTTCACCTCCTCATTAATGATGCCTTTGGAGTTTCATCCCATGAGATGAAACTCCCACCTCCCCCAACGTGTGTACTCTTGGGTTTGGTCTTATGAGATACAACTCTCCATCTTCCCACTCCACTCACTTAAAATGAAAGTCCCATTAACTTCCCATTCAACTCATCTCTTTAACTCAACTCATATATTTAATTCAACTCACTTAAAATCAACTCAATTACTTGATTCCATTTCCAATTTAATTCAGCCACAATTTAATTAAGCTTGAACTCACTTGATGGTCGACCAAGTCAACCATGACTCATTGGGTCCCAATTGGGCATTTGACCCAATTGACAATCTTGACCCAATTAAATAAATCTTACCCATTTATTTTAATTGAACCTTATCTATAATCCGTTTGGTCTTAATTGGGCAATTGACCCAACACCTTACCCATATAAGGTCTATCTCCATTAATTCATAAATTAAATGGACAATTTTCATATATGTTCATGAATTGAAAATCCGGGGTGTTACAAAAACTCCTGAGGGGAGTGCCATCACACCCACGCTCCTGGGTATGGGCCACTAGGACTCGAACCCAGTGTCTTTACTGCTAGGGATTTGATATCATGGAACCACATTATTATAGACCTCTGATATCATGGAGCTACATTTACTATACTGACATCTCTTTATCCTCCATCCGAATATACCAAAAATGAAAGAAGTAAAGAAATTATCTACTACTGCATACTTTACTGGGTTCATCCTATTACTTGGAAGAACATCCATAGACAATAGAAGGCAAATTGGGTTCTTGAAACCCATGGCCCCTTCTCAATCAATCATCTTGAAACCAAAGCACTTTCTCACTAAATCACCCTTTTGCCGAATATGTGTAAATTTGGATCCAGGTCTGTTCTCTAAGTCTTGGCGTTTCCATCAACAATTCGTCGTGTGTAAACTTTGAAGTTTTAACGAAGTCGTCTATTGAACTTGTCTTTCTGTAAGCCATAGGATGTTGAACTGGACTTTCTTGAGGCTCTTCATCATTAAGATACTACAAAGATTTCAACATTTGATCAACAAATGTTCTTCATTCCAGAAAAGAGATTTCCATCCTGTTGAATTGTTCTTCATGCTGATAGATCTTGCAGCCTGTTGAATGTGTCAGGCTCACAGATCCATTTCAGAAAGAGATTTCCATCCTTTGTACAACTCTTGACTGAGTGAATAGCACTAGGTACCATTTTTTCTCTCCAGATTAGGTGATTATTCTTCTTCGTCAGTCCCTTTGATCTATTGATGGGTTCTTTCCTGTAAGCAATAAATTTGTTGGAACTGTTAACAATCCACATTTAATTTAAAAAAAAAAGGAAGCTAGGTGGTAACCTTAAAAGTCTTGGGTGGAAACGAGGATAACACTCGTATACCCCGTTTGGTGACAAAGAAAGAGGCAAGAAAATTCCAAGTTTCCCCTTCTTGGTACAAATCTAAAATCTATTTCACCGAAGAGGTAATCACTTTACATCTCTCTTAAATGAAGTTATTTTTCGTTTTATACCTTTTTCAAAGGAAAACTCATGTTCAAGAAAAATCTCTACATGAGGGAAACCCTGCCTAAGGAAAACCCCTGCATGAGGGAAACCCTGCCTAAGGAAAACCCCTGCAAAAGGGAAACCCTGCATAAGGAAAACCCCTCTAAAATTTACCTTTCATCTAAACGCAATAGAATCTTCAAAACTCAACAGCTTTCATATTTTGTAGAATTGAAATTGTAGAATGAGCATTATGAAAAAATTTAGGAGGACCCAATTCACTATGGCAGTGTTATTTTGGAATTATATTGCTTACATAATTATCAACTTCCAACTAATAGTTCCAAGCCTACCAACCAAGCAAGGTTTTTGCAAGCATTCTCCAAATTACATGATTAGTGGAGTTGTATTAATTCCAAAATTTAAAAAAGAAAGAAAAAAATCGATCCTCATTGAATTGATTTTGTTTGGTTTTACATGAAAAGATGTTCTGTGAGCGTCACTAACAAATCCTTCACTTAGATTTTTGACTAAGTGGGGAGAAGAAACTCAATAGATGCTTGACAATTGTCCATTCCCTAATTTTTTTTTTGGAACCAGAGAGGTATTTATCCAATTTATGATTTTGTGGATGGTGAAAATGGAAAGTCTTGATTAAGTCAACCATGACTGATACATCAAGTCTGTTCAGGACCTGTCTGAGATTTTTGGGTTTTTTAAGCTAATTTTAGAGATTCTCAGTTAGTCTTCGGGAGAAATTAATGGAATCATCCAAGTAGGGCTGAAATCGGGCCGGGTCTGAGTCGGATTATTTAAAATCCAATTCAGGCCTAAATTACTAATATATGGAATCCAACCTAACCCGATCCTAAATTTTTGAACCAGGACGTCTTGACCCGACCCGACCTGACCCGAATTATAACCCGACTCAATCCGAAACCCGACCCGACCCTCATTTTGAACATATTTTAGCCTACTTTTTACCAAGTCAGGTCAGTGTTTGATTGGAATCGGGTCGGGCTAACTTAAAAATCTATCAACCCAATCCGACCCAAACTCAATACGGGTTTCTGACTTCTAAACCCGACCCTGACCCACTGACTCGACTTTCATAACCCGACCCGCATGATTTTTGGGTTGGGTCATGCGGGCTCTGGCCAAAACCCGACCCGAGTTTCACCCCTACATCCAAGTCTGACTCAAACTCAGTCTCTTACAAATTAGAGATTCAGTCTAAGATTAAAATTATGAGTCCGAGTCTAAATTCATATTCACCAAAGAGAAGTAATACTTTCTTTTTTTTTTTTAAATGACCGAGGTGTACACGGTGCCCGACTAGTTCTCGGGGTGTGGAAGCCATCCTAACACACAAGGTAAAACTATAAGAATGGCCCTTTGAATGAAATAAGATTTGAACTCAGAACTCTTACCTCTGGGTTTGTGTCCAACACACTAAAGTCTCTAATTCTATCTATTTGAAGACGACATAAAAAAAATATTAAATTTAAAACTCAGAAAAATTCAATTTTCAAAGATTGTAAATTAGATTCTTAATTTGGTGGTCCCAAGTAGTTTGGACAAAATGATAGAACCACTGCTGATGTGTCAATTAGATTTTCATAAGTTTTAAACTTTGCGGCTGCATTTAGAACTCTAGATGAGGAAAGCTTTGAGAGTTTTTCGACTGCATGATTGTGGCGTGGTTTACATAGAGGGGCCACCTAATCTAGATGGGTGCAGAATTGAAAATAAAGTTTGGTCCCATACTTTGAATCGGTCAACCAATAATTTGATGTATAATTAAGTTGGGTTATTGCTATTGTTTAGATTAACTAATTTAAAATTATTTAAGTTGGTTTAATTTATTTAATAAGTAGATTAAGTTGGGTTATATCAACTTAATTTTATAAATGGGCTATTTGAACCGACCAACTTATCTACTAAATAAGTTGAACTAGATTGGGTAAATCCTTTTAATAGGTGGGTCAAGTTAATTGTGCGTTGGGTTGGGTCACTTGTTCAAAGAATGGGTCATATTAATTGATTCACTTAATCAAGTTGGTTCAATCATTTTAGTAAATGGGCCAAATTAGTCTAACTTATTTAAGATTCATAGTGTTAAATTGTTGGACTGGGTATTCATCTCAAAATGCTAATTCATTAGGTGGAGTTTCCAAAGAATGGGATTTGTTTGTTGCCCCAAAAATCCTCCCCTAGAATGTGGCTCTCTAGCCGATAGAACGTTGTCGATCATCCTATTCGCTTAGGGGATCCCTTTAGTCCACATGCATTGGACTTGGAATATGACTCTGATATCAAGTCATTTATAAATATTTAGATCTCTCTCTACACTTCCTAATATAAGACTCGTTCGCAACCCAACTTAAATGAACTTATAAGATCACAATGTCTACGTTTGATTAGGTCAAGTCTGTAGAGGTGGATTTTCTATGAAAAACATTTCTTTCTTGGTCTTTATAGAAAAATGTTTGTTTTACTTAAAAGAAAATAGAACTTTTAATTCTTTGAAAATTTGTGCAGACAGAAGTGAGAAATTCTAATTTTTTTAAGAAAAATTATGAAAACACATTATTTTCCATTTTAAAATTTTATGATTTGTGGATTTCTAGTCTTATGGCTCATCTCAAGAACTAATTGTGGCCTAATCTAGCTCACAATTCAAGGTCCAACATTACCACAACATTTGAGTAGATGCATAATCCAATCCATGACCCAATTTGTGACTCAACCAACTTGAACCACAATCAACCTAGCCCAATTTAAACACATTCTAACTTGACTCATGACTTATGACCCAACCTAACCAATTGGAGTATCTATGATATACGATCTTACTCATCACTCAATCTCATCAATGTCATTTGTTGAGTAGTGTCAAGCCAAAACCCACACAATTACACTTCTTATTACAAAATATATATTCTTTAAATAAAATTTAATTGAATAAACTATATAACGTATCTAACTTATTCTATCATCATCATTATTGCAATTGTTATTGTTGTACACAATTAGATTGGATTGAGTAATAGCTTCACACACCTAGCAATAGCAAATAATTCAATTAATAAATCATTCAAAAAAAATTTACACTAAATAATCAAATTCTATAAAAGATTATTATTATGCAAAAACATACCAATTTTTCCTACAAAATAGACATATCATTATTTTTAACACCTCCTCCTGTTATCAATTGACTATTATATGTTCCTTGGTGAACAAAGAACTCCATTATGAAACCCTAGTGTCAGTGAGAGAAGAAGAAAAAAAAGTAATAGACTGAGATAGGCTCAAGTTAGACAACTTTTACACAAATTCTTTTAATCTCATATATTTTCTTGAACAGTTGGTGATCTTAATAGGCTACAGAGAGCTTAAAGAATATGAGTAACTTGGTTTTTATATTTCTAGTTAATTGTAAATCTATAAATTTTCAGTAAGTTTAACTTTAACTCTAATATTTCATTTACGATAAAGTTTTTATTATACATTTGAAAATAATGAACAATGACTGTTGTAGAATCCACATGAATAATGTCAATATATGGATATAGCTCAATTGATTGTTTCTCATCTCAGGAAACAGGAGGTTGTGGGTTCGAGCCTCCCATTGCTTAATTTTTGCGTGTCTTAGGGATAGCGGGCTCACTTGTAGAGGTCTTACGTTGGGTGTCCCACAGTTCTCCACATGTAAATTTAAAAAACAATGATAAAAATCCACAAATTCACTATAGGTCATATTTAAATATTATATTATATTTTTTGAGGCTGATAATAACAGGAAATTTTTTGTATGAGAGAGAGATGTTAAAAGTCTGGATGATTCTTAGCCATGAGGTCTTCAATGTTCTAAACCAGGGCTTCAGCGACTGTCAGTGTACGACTCTTCCTCTCTTTTTTGAATGTGGAATTCAATCCCACGTATTCAAGTATTCAACTGCTTGTGGACAGCTAAAAATTTCAATAAATAGTGGTTGAATGAGATGACTACCTAAAACTATTAGGGTTTTTTCTTTTCCTTTTAATGTTTTTAAAAGACTTCAAAGCAGGTGATAACATTTTTTAACAACCCTTTTCACATATGTTAAAGGTGGTGAATGTATAAAGTGGGTCTTAGGTTTGATACAGATGCAATTTTAGGTTTGACTACCTACAAATTTCGTAGTTGTTTACTCGGTATGGGAGAAATTGTGAGGTTGTCACATGTTCCAAAAATTAGTTTGATAAAATCTTATTCGGTTGAAATGCCTAACAGTAAGAATACTCTAGAAGAAGTTTTAGCTTCCATCGATGGAGCTCAAATAAAAATAATTTTAATATTATTTATTTATTTGGATAACAAAGATGATAACTTCACATAAGAGATGAAAATAAATCCCATACATACACGAAATTTATTGCAAGTATGTGTATCATGTTAGCAAGGAGTCAAAATCAAGACCTTTAGAAGTTCAGACTAACTGAACTAAGTATAAATTTCTGTATTCAGTGTTAATATTATATTTTATGCCGATATACATGTATAGAAGAGTTTTATTTTTAATACTATATTTTATTCTGATATACATACATACATACATACATACATACATACATATATATATATATATATATATATATATTTCATTTTATTCACTGATCTCAACACTTATTCCGGGTCCCAGTTAGATGAGATAGAATGGATGAGAAGGAACAAGCATGCAATCAAAGTGGGCCCCACATCGTCATGGCCCGCGAACCTTCTGCTTGCTTTCCAAGCCCTTTTTAATCTGGTATGAATCTTGGCTTAAAGAATTAACAGAGTATTAACCTTCACAGAATTGTCTTAATTTTTCTCATTATTAAGAATTAACAGTGTATTCTCTTCCTCTGTGGCAGCTTAGGAATCCTAAGGACCCCAAGACATTGCTCTCCTTTGTCCCTTCAGCACACTTCTTGGTGAATAAATTAGCCTACATTTGGGGCCCATAGCATATGGCAAAATGCAGGGCAATTTTCTTTCTTGATCAAACTCAAATAATTTGTATGATTCATTCAGCCACTCTCATTTCATCAGCAGATAAATTATCTAGGAATTCCCTTTATCCTCTTATGGTTCATTCCCTATTAATGTATAAATAGTAATTAAAGGATTCATTTACTCTCAAACTTTATTTTTTTATGACCAAAGTGTTCAGGTTTCTTTGAGCATTCGATTAATCCTCGAAGCATATATAAGTCTCTCTATCCATATACCCAATACTCCTACAGGTAGTGACCCTTTAAAATGGAGCGGAATCGAACTCAGGACTTGCGCTGCAGGTTCCTTACCATCACTCCATCCCCTCTTGATAAAATCGAGGGGTGAAACTTAGGTCGGGTTACCCGACCCGAGAAATCAATGGGTTTGGGTTATGTATTTGTATATTTCGGGTTGGATTAGATTGAGAAAATAAAAATTCGTGTGGAATTTGGGTTGAAAATTTTAGAATTAACCCGACTTGCCCTGCATGCACCAAGTTATAAAATATCACTGGGGTTGACTTGGATCAGCAATTCGGGTCTAGTCAGATTCAATAAATGTTTGATATTGATTAAATTGAATTTATTAAAATCTGACCTGACCCAACTCGAACTTCAAACGTAAAACAAACTTTTATTGAAGTCAACCTTACTTATATTTCAATTGCTGTTTTCAAAAGAAATATCCTGTCATACACTGGATGTACACTTTAGAAGATAAACTATAATGACGATAGAGTTTCTATATCATCATGATTCATGATTTGAAGTGTTCACAGATATCATCATTATTAGTTTGCTCAATTTATAACTTACATCATTTTATAATTCTACTACTGTGCTAATAAATATTTAAGATAATGTCATTAAATTATATTTGTGCAGGTCTGTTTGTGGGCCGTGTTTGGACTGAGCTTTTCACCATTCAGTCCAATCTATTTTGAATTATCTAATAGTCCAAATCTGCAGTATATTGTGCTTTTTAAGGTTAAAGTCTGAGCTATAAGACGGAGTAAGAATTTTCTTTTATTGTTCTCGAGTTATTAACAATGATTGGTAATATTGAGATGTTTTTAAATTCTTGAATTTTTACAGAGAAATTAATGGAAAAATCTCGTAGAAAATATAATATTTAAAAATAATAAAAATATAATAAATAAATATATTACTAAAATAAAAATCTTAATAAAGAATTTATCAGGAATTTACTAGAAGTTTATCGGAATATTATCGCAATATTATCATTTATCTCGTTTTTAATGCGATTTTATCAAGAACTTAACACCGTGCTGATAAATACACATTACTAATGTGGTAATGGTATTTTACCGATAAAAATGTGATAAATTTGAAAATATCACCGATATTTGTGACATTCGTAGTGATGGTGGGAGGGGTGAGTGGAGATAGTAGAGAACTATATCACTTTTTTTTCTTAACTCATTATAAAGATTCAACTAAACCATCATTAAACTAACGTGTTGGATATTTGTCTAAAGTTATTGACACGAGAGCTCCACAAAACATTACCAATCTTTGAAACGGAGATTAATGTGATGGATATTTTAGCTCTTTATTGTCGTAGAGGAAAAATCAAACTATTCGGAACACTTAATACTTATCATAAAATTAATTAATAATATTGTCAAGGCTCATGGAGCTATGTCTATATTTGATAGAGTAAGTCAGGGTTTCAAATCTTGGCATCAGTCGAGATTCGGTTCTAATTTTTTTTTTTAATTTAAATTTAAGATATTGGTCGATATCAGCGATATATATCAGATATTGACCGATATCTCAAATATTGGCCGATATATAAATGTTTAACCGATATTAAAATCTGTGGACTAAGCTACGATCCTCGTGAAGAAAGTGATCTGTTAAAGCTTCTATATTTTGGATGAGCAAACCTCGGAATAGTTAGCTTCATCAACGTGTGATTAAAGGTAAAATTGCAAATGGGTCCAATTTGAGATAGAATCTAACTAACAACGACTGTTACTATAAATAAAGCCCATACCAGAATCTGGTTCCAAAATCCAAATAAGATTATTTATTAATGTATATTTTATGCATGTATATTATCTATATTAAATTTATTCTTTCGATAAATGGTATTTTAGATGTGGTTCTACTCACGTGTGAAAAATGTGATTGATACATTGTGTATCGGCTGCAACATACCGGAAAAATAAGGGCCCACAAATAGATGGTAAGATTAGGACATAAAATTGGCTGCATTTGCCAAGATAGCAAATTCTTTGCAAGACCCATTCAATTGCCAATGTGGGACCCACTCTAAATTGTTTAGTCACGGTCAAATACAGCACAATGTAGACAACAAGATGAAGAACAGAACAAAATACTTAGGCCAAGAGTCCACATTCAAAAGCCAAGACACAGCAAAAGAGTCAATAAAAAACGCAAGGAAAAAAAAAAAAGAAGAACAAAAAAGAAAAAACTATGGTGGATTGCTAGGGCATGTTCCAATATAGATGGGGCTATATGATCAATGGTCTAGATTTATCAACAATGGCCCTAGAGTCAACATCTCAAATTTCGGCTAATATTCGTCAAATTATTGGACTGTTATTATAATAATGTTATATTAATAAATAGACTATATTCTACCTGCATAGATAATAATATTATGGATGATTTAGACTAAAATATTGAATGAGATGTCTAAAATTTTAATCTTTTAAAATAAACTGAAAATCACAATATCAATTTATCTACTATTTAAATATCAAGCTAGGACTCGCGTTGGTATTAGTAAAATAATCAATTAAAACACTACAGCAGGCATCATCTTCAAATGGAATGCTTTAAAAAAAAAATTAATAAATTTTTTTTCAGATAATTAGTAGTTATAGTGAATCCAAAGGGGTTGGAGTGATGACCACAAACTCATCTTGGGAAGCAAAAATTTTGAGTTCACCAAAAGGGCCCGTTGGAATATATTTAGAGTTTTAATATTAATAGAATAATTATGTTATTAGGATTTCTAATTTGAGTTTACCTCTAATTAAGAGGTGTATTTGATTTATAATTAGTTAAGTGTTTGAGTCTGATTGTGATAGCCCTAAGGTCGGCTAGAAGCTATAAATACATGTAATAAATTAGGTATTCAACACAATACACATATTATTCTTTTTCAACATTCAGAAGATATTGTTTCATAGGGAAGTCATCCAGCAGTATTTGTTTGGGTTCAGACATTGAGGTTCACTTTGATGAGACAGTGATTGATATTCTAGGTGCTTTGAGCTGTGGCAAGACTTATGTATGTATCTGTGATTCTGAGTGAAACTTTTTTCCACTTGTTAAAGTTGCAGGATAGAATTGGGGTTTTGGATATTTGGGCATGAAATCAAATCCCGATTAACAAATAGCTATTTGAAGTTGGATGGTGATTTGTTGATAATTTGAGTTTGGACTGCATACAAAGATTGTCAGCTACATTCACCACTTATTTGGGGGTGGTTCAAATTGAATATCTCATGGTTGGATGATCCCGATCTCGCAACCAGATCTGTCGACGGTCTCTATCTTCCCTGACGCCCCTTGGGAACAACACATCTTCTGGACGAAAACTGGACTAGGTTTTTAGTGAACAGAAGATAGGGGGAGCGAGAAGACTACTCATTTTTTGGTCAATTCCAACATTTATTTGTTGATCTGTGCCATCCACATCTTTTCGGCTCTTGAAGCCCATCAGTGTTATTGCACCATTACTCCCATGTACATCAGAACGCCAGACCTTCTTGTTGCTAACTGGCGATTTGTTGTCTCTCGATTATTGTTCACCAATCGTGATTCAAACCTCGTATTTTTCTTTTTCTTCTTGCCACAATCTGTGAGTTATGTGCCAAGTAGAAAAGGGGAGAGCTGAAGGAAGGGACACAAATTGCACTTCTCCTCCTACTTTGTTGAAGCCGAAGAAAGGGACGCAACTTGCCCCTCGTTCGAGCACGCCTTGTTTTTATCGTTTCTCCAATATGAAACGATCTTTTTGGACACCTGTCCAACTGTAGAATTCATCCACTTATTTATTTGGAGGACGCTGATTCGTCCTCACTTTTGCTGGCCTTTCATGGCTTCAGCCATTATTTGCTGGCCTTTCATGGCTACAATCTTTATTTGCTGGCCTTTCATGGCCATAGCCTTTATTTGCTTGCCTTTTATGGCTACAACCTTTGATGGCCTTTTATGGCTACAACCTTATTTGCTGGTTTTTATGACTGCATACAAAGATTGTCAGCTACATTCATCACTTATTTGGGGGTGGTTCAAATAGAATAGCTCATGGTTGGATGATCCCGATCTCGCAACCAGATTTGTCGACGGTCTCTATCTTTCCTGACGCCGCTCAGGAACAACACATCTTACAAATCTGGACGAAAACTGGACCGGGTTTTTTAGTGAACAGAAGATAGGGGGAGCGAGAAGACTGCTCATTTTTTTGTCACTTCCAACATTTATTTGCTGATCTGTGTCATCCACATCTCTTCGGCTCTTGAAGCCCATCAGTGTTATTGCACCACTGCTCCCCTGTAGATTAGAACACCAGACCTTCTTGATGCTACTGGCAATTTGTTGTCTCTCGATCATCGTTCACCAATCGCGATTCAAACCTCTTATTTTGCTTTTTCTTCTTGCCACAATCTACGAGTTATATGCCAAGAAGAAAAGGGGAGAGCTGAAAAAAGGGACGCAAATTGCCCTTCTCATCCTACTTTGTTAAAGCCGAAGAAAGGGAGGCAATTTGTCCCTCATTTGAACACGCCTTGTTTTTGTCATTTCTCCAATATGACACGATCTTTTTGGACACCTGTCCAACTGTAGAATTCATCCACTTATTTATTTGGAGGACTCTGATTCGTCCCCACTTTTGCTGGCCTTTCATGGCTTCAGCCATTATTTGTTGGCCTTTCATGGCCATAGCCTTTATTTGCTAGCCTTTTATGGCTACAACCTTTGATGGCTTTTATAGCTACAACCTTATTTGCTGGTCTCTATGACTTCAGCCATTGTTTGCTGGCTTTTATGGCTACAACCTTTTATTTACTGGTCTTTATGACTTCAGCCATTAATTGCTGGCCTTTTATGGCTACAGCCTTTTACTTGCTGGTCTTTATGACTTCAGTTATTGTTTGCTGGCCTTTATGGCTACAGCCATTGTTTGCTGGCCTTTCTGATCTGATTGATCGATGTGATGGCTTCAGCCCCTTGTTTTCAGGCCATTCGTAGCATGCATTTATTGCATATTGTAATAATTGTTTGCCGGACAATTGTCTAACGGCCATTGCTGTCGTCCGAGCCTCTTTTTCTATTACGGGCAGCCATCGGTGTTCGCCGCCTATCATATTTGCAGCCAATCAATGCTGCCACTTCAACAAGTTTTGCAGCCAATCAGTGTGTTGCTTCAACAAATTTCCATGGCCAGTCGATGTGCCCCTTTTGCAGTTCATCTGTCTATTATTCACATTCCAAGTTTCGTGTTCATCCAAGCTTCAGCTTACAGGGGCGTGTTGGAATATATTTAGAGTTTTAATATTAATAGAATAATTATGTTATTAGGATTCCTAGTTTGAGTTTACCTTTAATTAAGAGGTGTATTTGATTTATAATTAGTTAAGTGTTTGAGTCTGATTGTGATAGCCCTAGGGTCTGCTAGAGGCTATAAATGCATGTAATAGGTTAGGTATTCAACGCAATACACATATTATTCTTTTTTCTACAGGGCCACTCTCTATAAAGTTACCTAAGGTGGGAAGGCTTGCACATGTCTCGAGAATTAGTCGAGTACTCTAAAAGACCTGGACACCTTCATCATAAAAAAAAATTAAAAATTATAATGTTAAATAGAGAATCCAAGTCACTTCCAAACTCTACTCCACATGGAACTATGAATAAGAACCGTAGAGAGAAAAGTCAAAATGGGAGAACCCAAGGGACCAATAAGCAAAAGCAAATTCTATCATATCCCGTTAAAACATATGAGTAGAACTCACCTTTAAAAATCGACTATCAAGGAGAGGGTATCCATGTGTTTATATACCGTACATTCTGAAGGTACACAGGCAATGTGGGACCATGCTAACACTCCCCCTGAGAGCCAGGGCTGAAGACACTCTATTCTCCCCCTCCACGCAGAGCTGGAGACACGAACTCAATCCATCAATATGGTACACTCGCTGATACCATGTTAAAACCCATTAGTAGAACTCACCCTTAAAAATCGGTTACCAAAGAAAGAGTGCCCGTGTATTTATACACCGCACATCGCTTTGATACATATTGTTGACATGGTTGGCCCCTTTTTCTTCATTATCAAACTTCACAGATTGTACTTACTAGACATGGCATACTTAGAGGCCCCTTTTGGATTCATATATGCGTCGTTTAGAGTTATTAAGGATTTGACAGAGGTAGTGGGGTTTGGATAGTTTTTTTTTCCCTAGTTATCCATTTCAAGCTTCTTTATCTGGTTCTGCAATGGAGTGCATCCCCTTTTTGGCCTCTCTTTTCTCTCTTTTCTAGTATAGGACATGGTCTTCTTGGAATTTGCTCAGAAAATTATATGTCAACACCAAGATTTATTCTTGTGCAGATCCTCCATCTCATCTTACATGGTTGTTTTCCATTGAGTATCATCCTTAGACTCACATACTTCTGAATATGAACAACACTTATGTTCTATTATGACCATCTATCATGCTTCAATTTTGGTCTAATCTTCAATTTCCTTGATAGGTAATTTGAACCTTTGAATTTTGGTATCA
Organism: Chimonanthus salicifolius; assembly: GCA_013350335.1. Lineage (NCBI taxonomy): Eukaryota > Viridiplantae > Streptophyta > Magnoliopsida > Laurales > Calycanthaceae > Chimonanthus > Chimonanthus salicifolius. The sequence continues at coordinate 7,664,400 of CM023539.1, forward strand.
TATTTGGTGGAATTCAATCCCACTAAATCTTATATGTGCATGACATGAACTCTAAACATTGATCTTGTGTAAAAACAATTTCAACCTTGGCTTTAGTTCCAATTATTGTGGAAGATTACTCATATAATTGATTGGTTCAATCTAAACCACAAAAGGAAAAAAGAAAGAGAGAGAATGGCAAAGTAACTGAGATTTAACATGCTTCAACATGAGGGCTTACACTCATAAAGTGCAACATAAGAGTATTCTTTTTACTGGAAAAACAGAGAGCTAAGAGAAAATATAAGGCTTAAACTCACTACTGGCACAATCTCTTCCAGTACAAGACATCCAACGCAAACCTTGTAAAGATGTCATTGAAGTTTTCATACCCATGTGGAGTAAAAACCTATGCTTACAAACTTTAAAGGATACACATGTATACATGGCCCACTGTGCTTCACAGATACTCCGAAATTATTCGAGTATATGTGTCGGATACGTTTTTTACACGGATACGGCCGGATATGGCTTGGATATGTGTTGGATACATATCCAATTAAATTAAGCATTTTTTAAATACGGATATGACAGCAGACACGGTGGGACATGGGACACGAGAGGCGGGGCATGACACAGGATACTGCAGTAAGGGAGAAAAGGGAAAAAAAAACATAGTTTTAGTCTCTTGAAAGATAAAGTTTAAGTAAAATATCAAATTATCAACCAATAGCTTTTAGTTTCTTGAAAGACAAAGTTTCCTTATCATCTGATATTTTAATTTTAGACTTTTGCATCAAGAGGGAAGGTTGAGAACAGTAGTTACCGCATCAAAAAATTTAGACTTACTTATGTTATATATGTGCTTAATCGATGGTAATTTTTATGTTTAAGAATAAAAAAGTAGAAGTTAAAATTAATAAAAACGTATAAATCGTGACTAGTCCCTAGTTCTTGTTGATATATATACTAGTCCCTATTTCTTGTACATATACATATACATACATATATATATATATATATATATATATATATATATATATATATATATATATATATATATATATATATATATATATATATAATTTTTTAATTCGGCGTATCCCGCTACACCCGTATCTTAGTTTTTCAAAATTTGTGGTATCCTTATATCGAATGTGTCGTATCCGATACGTGTATCCGTATCGGTGCTTCTTAGATGGGCCATCTAGGTTTTACTTGAAAATTTCTTAAGTTGGCGATTGCCAATTAAAGATACATCTTATTATTCGGTCTGTGTGGATAGAGAGACTTAAACATGTCCTGAGGATTAGTCAAATGATCTAAAAGGTTTGAATACCTTGATCATAGAAAAAAAAACTCTCATTATCTCATTTTTGGCCTTTTCATAAAGTGAAACTACAATTGAAATCCAACAAGGCTTCAATCCAATTGCAATTGGTCGAAAATATGTAGATGTTAAAATTTTGTTTACAAACTGTGATCGCAAGCATCAGACTCAATAAACCCGACGATGGCTCGAGCAAAGATGATCCGGTTAAATTGGACCCGATTGATGAGATGGGTCTTCAAATGTGTTTGTGGACCGATGGTGGGAAGAAAGGGGCCCATCTCAAATGCCATGTCAACATTAGAACCACATCCATGTGGACCCCACAAGGTGAACTCCCAGCCGTTTTCAACAGGAAGCCCAAAATCAAAAGAAATCCCACCAACGAAAAATCAACAAGAAATTAGTGGGTGAAAACCCACTCACATCTTATGTAAATCGGCAAGTGGGTGCTGGCAGATTTTGGAGATAATTTCAGCAAGAAACTATGGAAGAAATAAATCAAATAAGAAAAGAAATTAGAATGAAGAAGATTAAGAAATGAATGGAAAGAAAATATTACAATGAATGAAAAAAGGAAGGCTTGCTGTGCAAATCAAAGAGAGAAAAGATAGAAGGAAAATATGGATTGTCAACCGTGTTCAGGATTTTCGGCGTCTCTCCTCTGTTGGGATCGACTGAAAAAAAAAAAAAAAGGAATTAGAAGGAAAGGAAAATGGCTGAAGATTGAATCGTGGCCAGTAAAGAAAGAGAAGATTGCAGGATTATTTGGTACTTTATTATTTAGTTATTTTGTTTCTTTTTTAATTAATTGAATAAGGCCTACATATTAATGTGTTGGCCTCATATGTAAACCGACTTTGAATTTATTATTGAGATTAAGATAAAGTAGGACGCTTTTCTTTATCCATCTTTTTTCGAGGTCGGTGAGTCGATACATGTCTTTTGATTCTTTATCTATCTTCTTCCGAAGTCGTCTTTTTATTTTAATTTGTGTTGAATTGATTTTAATTAGATTGTTTGGAATTATTTTACATTTTTTAATTTGATTTCAGTTAGTGTATTTTTCAATATTTTAATTAAAATTGGATTCCACAATCCAAGTTAAATCTTATGAAGGTTCTCTGAGTTATACTGTACTTACCTTCGAGAACAGTTCGTCGTGTTCAAATCATATTTGAGTCCGAGAACAGTGGATTTCTTCATCGAAATCCTTGATTCGGTGTAAAACTACGGATCTAAAAATTCATATGCAGCTTGGCCTGCATCAAGTTGTTTGAACAACAATGAGTTGATACCAAAACACAATATTTATTTTATTTGGACCAAGCGCATGTTATTTCTAAAGAGTGTCTGAAGGTTTATTTGAAGACAACATAATGTCTAACTTGGCCCATTGCTAACATTGCTATCATGGTTTGACAGTCCTGTTGGGGCAGTGAATGAGTCTCACATTAGTTGTAAAGGGGGAGATTTAAGGAGACTTAGGTCACTCCACGTAGGAGACTAGTCTTTTAGGAGGATACCCAATTATAACAAGTGGTATCAGAGTCAGATACCCAAGCCAACGGATGTGGCTCAGGGGAACTCCTAGCTGGACGGGATGACTCGCTATCCGCTGGAGAGTCTCGTTCGAAGGGAGATTGTTGGAATACTGAACAAGTTCCACATTGGTTATGAAATGGGAGATCTAGAGATTTATAAGAAACTTGGGTCAGTTCACCTATCAAGTTAGTCTTTTGGGTTTGATACCCAAGCCTAATAAGTTCTCCGATGATTCCTCCCCTCCAACGAGGGCTCTCATCACATTTTTCTTTAATTTTATTTTCTTGAATGCCAATGGTTTTTGATGTAGTTACTGATTATTAGGCTCTCGATATTAAACTTGAGTAGGTCATTAAGTTATTCTATTAAGTATAAATATCAGTGAATTATAAGAACAACTGTATGATACAAAATATGGACCCTATATCGACATTGTATTGGTCACTATGTTGATGCAATCCAATACAAACATTTTTCTTTTTGAAAAACTTAAAAGAACTAACACGTTAATACATTGTTGCATTAGTCCGTATTAACCGATACCTATTAGTCAAGTGTGTTGTCTCATAGACCAAATTTAAAAACTTTTGCCAACTGACCATTTGTAGAAAGTACAAATTGAAAGGTAGATCTAAATAATATTTGTCTTTGTATCTAGTTTATAGTAGTGCAAAGTTTCTAACAAATTACATCAACAAAATTAGGTTTTTTAATGACCAAGGTGTTAGTCTTCTTAGAGTATCCGACTTATCTTAGAGGCATGAGTAAGTCTCTCCTACTCACACATACAAGATAACTCTATAGGAAGTGTCCTTTGAGCTAGAGTGAGAATCAAACTCATAACTCTCGTTTTCTAAAGCGGGTTCTTGATTATCACTCCAATCGCTTTAAATTGGCATTTGAGATAGTTTGAGAACGAAGAGATGATCGACAATGGTTTCATAAAAAGAACTAGGGCTGCAACTCGAGTCGGGCTCCTTAAAATCCAACCCGACCCGAGTTGATATATATAGAACCCGACCCGATCCTACCCGAATTCTCAACCCGAATCTCACAACCCGGTCCGACCCGAATTCTAACCCTTATCAATCCGAATTCTTACCCGAGCCGCATATTGAACATTTGAACCCATTTTAGACTAATTTTAGCCGGATCGGGTCGGGTTGTGTGGGTTAACTTATAAAATCCTCAACTCAACCTGATATGAATTTTAATGCGGGTTTTTATCTTCTCAATCCGACCCGAAACCCTGATTCGAAATTCTCGACCCAATCCGCATGATTTCTCGGGTCTAGTCATGCGGGTCGGGCCAAAATCCGACCCAAGTTGCAGCCCTAAAAAGAACTAAGATATCGTTAAAAAAGTGAGAAATTATTAAAAATGATGTAATAGAGTAAGAATTGATGAATAGAACTCTTAGTTGAACTTAAAAAAAAAATAACATTTAAAATAAATAAATGATGAAATAGTGATATTGAGAATGATAGACTAGAGGCACAAGCCTCCAAAGCACTACATGTTGCTTTAAAGATGTAGTCTCTCGTCTTTATTTATGATGTTTACATATACCAAACAATAGAATTTAAAGTCAATGGTAGAATTTAGTCTCTTTATCTTTATTTATGATGCTTACATGCACCAACATTGTAATTTAAGTTAATGATGCCCATACTTTAAAATACCCTTACTAGATACAAACATAGAAGGTCAGCAAGACGAGTAGCTTAACTAGATCTATTTGGAACTCAACAAAATTTCGATTTAATGTTGTAAAGTCATTCTACTTATTACCAATTTTAGAGAGTTTAACATTGAAATTTTAAATTACCCTTATTGAACACTATTGTTAAATAATTCACCTTTTGTGTTTTGTAGTACCTTCAAGAATAGCAGTGAGATACGGAAATTTTTTTCTAAAAGCAAATATGTGATACGTCTTTGACAAAATGACGCTTTTCTTATTCACATGAGAAGTATGTTTGTCAGACTCCGAATTTGAATGTGGACATGGAATGCGACTAGTTTTTTTTTTTTAACTAATCCAAATACCACAAGTCTATGGGCCTTTATCGATCTCATCAAAACTCATAGAAAAGGTCACACATGTTTATGTGGATAACACGTGTGATCCAATACACCGAACCCAAGTTCAATCTTCACTAACCTTCACGAACATTTTCAGAGATGGGCGACCATCGCTAGTGGCCTCTGATACCACTCTTTTTTGAGTCAGATCAACAGGCCTTTAGATTGGCTCTCTACGTGTTGGTTTTGATTGACGATGGCTCTGATACCACTCATGGCCCATAGCTCTAATACCACTCTTTATCGAGTTCGATCAACAGGCTTCCGAACTCAGATCGAGTCAAACTTGGATACTATGCAAAGCTCACTCCGTAATTTTCATGATTAACGGATCACAATAAACAATTAACGGTTAATGATCAAAGCATTAGCCATTAATTTGAGTCCTGGTATTACAATGCTTTTATACAATTGAAAAAAAATTCAAAAGTTAGAAGATGAGGCTCCCTCACAAAGTAAAAATAGATGTTAGAGTGTGATATTGTTTGCTATGAGCCCCATTTGGGCCCGCACGATTTTGCTTTAGGCCCGGGCCACTAGGCCAGGCCCAAAAGACCTCGTGTTGGTTTGAGGGACTGTCCCCTCAAATAAACACCCCCATCACCCACCTCATGGGTGATGTGGGACTTTTCCTACACCCCCATGTGGGTGGGGTATTATAATCCACCCCCTTTAAGATCAGAGTTGTCCCCGACTATAACACCCCATCCCGCTACAAGCGCGTTATCTCCGAAATGTCACAAAAAGGACAAATATCGAGTTTTTTTTTTAAAAAAAAAGGGGTAACTGTAATACCCTGCCCCGATTAGGCGAGTTTTAGCTCGTTAATCTTGGTTAACCGGTTGATCTTGAGGTTTTTGGTTAGGGCTTCGAGGAAAGCCCAAGTTTGGCCCGATCTGAGCCCGAAAACTCAGTGATTCAACTCGTCGAGCTGGAGGGGCATTTTGGTAATTTACCACTTGTTGTGTATATTTTTATAAATTGTGTGATTTTGTGAATATTATTGGTGAATAATGTTTTCCTTAATTAAGGATTTGCATTTCTGATTTTAAAATAAAATTATTTTCAGAAAATAATATTTAAATATCGCCCGAAATGGAGTATTAATTATTTTAAAGGGTTTTGAAAATGAAATAAATTTTGAAATTAGTATTTTATGGTAGACCATTTTAAGAATGGTCTATATATTTCATTTCATCTCCAAATGATGTTTCTAAATTGTTTATTTTAACAATTCTTTATTTAAGTAAATAGTGTAAATTTATGGTTTTTATTTAAATAAATGGTTTTTAATAAGAGTTAAAATTCAAAATTTTTATGGTGATTAAGATTTTTAAAACCCAACCTATCTGTAAGGTTGGATTAAATTTTTGAGCTTTTAAAAATTATTTTTTAGTTAAAAATCCAGTTTTTATCAAAATATGGCCCTTTTTGCAAATATGGAAAAGATGGAGGGCTGATCTGCAAAAGTAAACCTGCGGTTTACTGTAGCAGCGTTCAGCCACAGCAGGCGCATGCCCCTGCTGCCCGATTTTCCGGTGATTTCGCCCGTCGTCGCGTCCCATCGCGCGTGCCGGATTTTCCGGCCGAAAAACCCTATAAAAGCCGGCCTAAGCTTCGGTTTTAACTCCCACAAAATTTCTTCTCTTCTCTCTGTCTCGTCTCTGTCTTTCTTAGCCAAAACAAGACCAGCCAACCCTCTTTTTTTCAGACCATAACTTAGAGGAGATTTTCAAAAAAAAAGATCCGGATTTCAGCCCAGAAACTCAATCAAAGGTAACCATTGCATTCCCCTTTCAATTTCGATCGGTTTTGAATAAAAAATTTTTGAATTTGGCTCTGATTTCAGTGAGAAAATCGATTTCAAAATTTAGGGAAAATTTTAGGGTTCCTCGTATCAGTGAGCTTCCGGTGTTAATATCGGATGGGTCACTGAGTTTCAAAGCTTCAAACCTCTCCCTATGGAAGAGGACTCCCGGAGGAATCCATCGGACCGGTCAGATGTAAAAACCGAGTCTTGAAAATACCCCATTTTCCATTTTCGGTTTTACTGTTCACCGGCTGTTTACTGTCTGTTGCAGACAGTGAACGGGGAAGAAGAAGAGGAAGAAGAAAGAGAAAAAAATATATATATATTTTTATTTGAGAATATGGTTGCTTATGATTTCAAATGTTGGTTCCCACCGAAGAAAAAAAAAATGAATAAATAATTAAATATTTAAATATTATTATTTTATTCAAAAAAAAAAAATTATTATTTCGTTAGATTATGTGATGTGATGGTTTATACCCCCCTTGTTAAATAAAACTGTACTAACCCCTTTCTCTTATTATTTATAGTGTAAATATTATTGTATCTGCTTTCAGTCCGACATTAGTCGGGAACTGAGTGATTCACTTTCAAGCAGGCACTATAGTCGGGCACTGGGTGACCTTGAGGCCTACTCAAAATGTCAGCTCTGGTCCTATCCAGAAGACAGCCGAGAAGTGACCCGATGATCTAGACCTCACTCAATACGTCAATCTAGTCAATGCCCAGAAGACAATATGAGTTTGGACTGAGCCCCTTTTTATTATTATATTATTATCTTGTGGATGATTTAAAAAGGCTACAAACCAAGTAGGAGACTCATTTCCATGAACCCTGGATATTTTGTGGGAAAACGTGTGATTTTCAAATACTACGTATATGTACGTATCTGATATGTATATTGATTGTGCACTTGTATGTTGTTTGACAGAGACCGCGAAACCACACGATCACGGTGAGGGAACTTAACTTTGCAGATTTTGTAAACAGGTGTTATATTGAGCAATGAGTGGTTTCGGTTTTGATGAACCCACTCATGTGTCTATACATGATGCACTATGGTAAGAGTGCTGTAATGATTTGATATTACGGTGTTGACCGTATGTGTATGTAAGACTGCTTCCACGTACCTGGGCTATTGAACCAATATCGGCCATATGAGAGATGGTTTATGTCTACTGGACCATGGGCGGACCATGCTGTCGTCAGTTGCTGACTTGAGGGTGTCAGTATCGGCTAAGTTTAAGAGCCGGAGATGTACTTGCAAGGATGTATTTTGACCGTGTCGGGACTTAATACTGGTCTCAGTGTAGTCGGCAGGCGTTACGGTGGATAATGGCAGTGATTGATAGTTGATGATGTTATTATCTGATTTAAGATTATGCTTACTGTCATCAAGCATGTGATATTGAACTGTTGTTAACCTGTTTTACTATTTGCTGAATGTGCATTGTTAATTATCCTTCACTGGGCTAGTTAGCTCACACCACTCACCTTTCAGGCGATGAACCCGAGGAGGAGGACCCTCTCTTTCAGGCTTAGGGCGTTTGAGATAAAGCAGTGTTTTGGGATTCCCCCGGAGAGGAATGCCCTGATCTTTCTGTTGGTTCTAGGAACCGTTGTTTTTGTATTAAGTACCGGGTGTGATACTTAATTCATGTTTAAATGTTGTAATCGGCTATGTTGCCATTTGAGACAATGTTATGATTGATTAATCAATGTTGGTATCTGTTTGATCATATTATGAGTGGATGTTATTCTTGTGTTGTTTTTGCTTTGTCTTTGGGGCAGGCATATGGTACATGTTTGAGTCCACTTAACGGGCTGATGTGTAACCGCTGGGCCTAACTGTTGATCCGGCCCAGTAAGAGTGCTTGTGGTTTAGTTTACTTACCTTTCAAAAAAAAAAAAATCAGTCGCGTTCCGGGCCCACCGGTCGGGTCAGGGCGTGACAGTAACTATCTCCTGCTCTACAAATCACAAGCCCATAATATTAGAAAACATAACAAGTAACCATAGATTGTTCGAATATGGTTATACAGTTATCCGAACAAACAACATACAAATAGAATTCATACAAACAGAGTATCTCAACTAAGAATAAGTATGATTAGCAAATATCTACTGCTGCTGCTCCTCCCCAGGCGCCTGTTCAAGGGGCCCGCTTGGCCCCTCGGTGTTCGCGGTACCTGAAAGGTAAGAGGTGAGTTAACCAGCCTAGTGAAGGGATAAAGCATATCACATGTCAGCAACATAATTATATATCACAAATGTAATTAACATCTTAATAGATTAGATGAATACGTACATGAGTAATCCACTGTACCACTAACCAATGGTCCCACTGACCAGTCTAAGGCATCACCTCCATAACTCACAATGGTCCTCTAACAATTTCGGTCTCCCTACCAATACAAACAGGAGACCATATAATCCACAACCCCTGGAATGCAACGGAGAAACCAACATCTCCTATGGCGGTCTCTATGATGACCCGACCCGGAATAGCGGGTCAATCGAATCCGATAAAACTAAAATAGTAAATATGTCTCTTGATTATGTTTGTGTGAAATCGTGTGTTATTTTATTTTACTTCAAATTGTTTAAAAAATAAATAAATAAACACACACAAAACGTAAAAATTTAATTAATTTAGGTTCCTAATGCACACACATTTTCCCTCAATTAGAATATTCAAATTTGTCCCCTTCGAATTGAAATTAAGTGAATGGAGAAATTTGATTAGCAAATTAGGTTTTATTGTCTTTCAATTAGAATTATTCAATTAAAGATTGGAAATTTATAATTTTGGGTGGGCCATGGTACCCACACCCCTTGGTTGATTTTACAAAAGAAATTAGCTTTATCAAAATTCTCACATTAAAAATTATTTAATTAGGTGTATATTTATTATACACATATGTTGTGTTAATAAGGGAATTACCCAGCCGTGTGGGCCCCTTGGAGACCCACACCTGTGAATCACATTCATGGTAAAAGACTTCCTTTATGCTCACTTATCCCATATTCCCTCATCCTCTCGATGGAAACCCAAATCCCTATTTCGGTGGAACTCCCCTTCATTCCACTCCTTCACCGCCATACCCTAGTGGGAAGTTTCCCCAAATTCAACCTTCCTTCCTCTTCTTTCCCTTCTTAAAAAATGGAAACAACACATAAGGTTTTCCGCCTTTAGCTCTGCAAATCCGAATCCTTCTCGGAATAACCAACCGACTTGATTTGTATATAAATCGACGTGATGACAGCCGAACCCTTCTCCTTAGTTTGATTTCCAATCACCTCTTGTTGCAGCCCATCGCCTCCAACATTCTGTTGATTCATCGCCGATTCCTCTCAGTTGCAGCGCCGCTCTAGCAAACAATATTCCAATCGTTTCAGCCAACATACCTTTGCCCAAACAGTAAGTTCATGATTGTTATTTCCTTCGCTAGCCTATTTACATGTTGGAGTGGTGGTTGTTATACCATTACAAAATGAATAATAATAATATTATATAGATATCATGGTAAGCCCCAATGACCAAGCTTTCTTCTTCTGCCACTAGTAATATTCATCGTATCTTTCATTAGTGGGTCAATCATGGCTAAGATTAAACTTAAAACTTAGTGTTGGATTACTGTTTGAAAATCAAGGTACTACCATGTTTTTTCCCCAGACAATAAGACCTTTAAATTGTCACGCTCCGACCCTTCGAGCCCACTGACGTGAGTTTTTATTTTTTTTCCTAACACAATATTGAGCCTTTGCGGAAATCATCTTATGGACTTTAACATCTCTTATGATTAATTTTGGATCTAACATTTGGCAGCCTCGGACCCAGCCATATCTAGCCGGTAAAAATCACAGGCAGATGGAGGGGCCACCATGGGCCCGCTTAAAACTTAAAACCTCGACAGATTTCACCTCGATGCATAGTATGTGGATACATTACTAACCAATATGTAATATATAACTTAACCTCTTAGGAAAGTTCAAAATAGAAAATGTCGCACATGATCTACCTAACATTTATCATCAATTGATCCTATAAACGTCAGAATTGCACATCAGAAACGAAGTAAACTTTATTATATACTACAGTGTTTCAAACGACCATCATAAAGGGTTTATTACATTACATGTTCATATGTACAATGTTTACTAAGTTAAACATAAAATCCCAACATTTGAGTAGATAGCTAAAAGGTCTCCGCCCTAAACTACAGCTGTTCCTGTCCTTCGTCCTCCGGATTTCCTGTTTCGTAAGGGGTGTGAGTTTTACAAACTCAATGAAGAGAAAACAACAGCAAGTTCTGGATAACAAAGCATATTATCAACATAATAGACATGCTATCAAACAACAATTTATACACTCAGAAATCATGTAGAATAATGTCAACACAGCTATCTACCATGAAATGTACTTCATTTCTCAAGAAGATACCCCCGTCAAACGACGTCTACGGTGCTCCCCTAACCGTGAGTAATACGTTTCTTACACCGCCGGCAAATTCATGCTCAGTGCTTCACACACCCGTATTTTAAATACACCTCGTACTGGTGCCCTCCACGAGCTAGGTACTTCATACATTGGTGTGAGGTAATTTGATATGCACAATACACCAAATCAATATGCACATCAACACATAGATTTAAACATAATTGTCACCCCACATAATATCTCTCACACATATGATCATAATAACCGCACTCAACTAACATGGATTCATAAGCCCTCCCGCATGGAATCATAATACAAATATCAGCAATCAGTATATAATATGCTGAAAAATTAAACATAGGTTAAAAGCCCACCAACGGGTTACATTATAACACAAGTTAGTGTTACCGTTCTCTCCAATCGGGAACATCTACCCTATACTCATCATTTATTGCATAGACTAATTATCCTGCAATACATCAGTTATACACAAAGTGCATATTCCTATCGGAATCACTGTTGGATACCTGATCTATCATCAAATCACCCATATTACAATACCAAGTAGTCTCTAGGAATAAGTGACTTCCGTACTCTGTTTTAGGATTGCTAGATCTCGACTTCCCGAAACACTCTCAAGTTCACGTTTCATATGTAGAAACTCATAATCACATCCTTACGTGTGAACAGTATCGGTATCGCATTCTAATCCCATTACATCATTTCCGTCAATAAAGATGACCACGGATATCCACTTATTACAATAGGGCTAATAGTGAAACAAACATTGTATTGAATGCAAAATAAGATGCATTTTAGTAAATACATAGTATGGTTGAATCTCCTCACCTTCGGTCGGTAAGTGTTTTTCAGTAATCTGTTTAAAACAGAAAACAGTATAAATACAACGTATAATAACACTATATAGCCATAATTTATACTCCTAAGCGTTTGGAATATCATGACAATACATTTAGAGAGTTTTCTTCAAATTTTGTAAAAATTACGATTTTGCCCCCGAGCCTAATACGGGCTAAAAATAAACCCCCAAGTGGTGTAAAACAAATATTTTTAAGCTAAAATAACATAAAATTCATTTTTAAAATTTTTCCAAAAATTACGTTTTTGCCCCCCGAAATATCCAAAATTACCAAAATGCCCCTGGGCACTATTCACTGAAGAATACTGTTCACGAGCACTGTTCACTGAAAATACTGTTCGCAGGTACTGTTCACCGAAAATTACTGTTCACAGGGCACTGTTCATCCGAATTGCCAAATTACCAAAATACCCTTTAGGGCATGCACAGTGCGTCACAAATCACTATTCACGGACAGATTTTTCTATTTTTTCCATATTTTCTTCTCCGATTTTTATAGATCAAACCGTAAGTCATTTTTGATGAAATTAAATATCTAGCTTCCTCTTAATGAGGTCTACAAACTAAAAATATTAACTTAAAATAAACACTTACAAAAATCTTCTGAAAAAATTAAGACAACCGCTTGGGGCAACAGTTTACTTCTGGCAGCAGAGAAAAATGAAAAACTGAGAAAAATTTTTGTGAATTTGTGATTTTTAACTGAAACCGAATGGATCTATTTATAGTGTTTTTAAAAATACTATCGAAAACTGCTGGATCAACCCTGAGCCTTTAAAAGTGTCGGTAAAATCTCACCCTTTTAATATTGTCGGTAGGACGATAAGATGAAAAATTCTTATCTCAGGTAACAGTAAAAATTACTGTTACCTTACTCTTTTTCTGGTCGTCTATATTAGACTTTAACTCGTGAAAATCCGACACCACAGGTGTGTTGAGAACACCGGGTTTACCTACGGTGGAACGTTCACTTTTTGTTTTGACACCAAAAATAGGGTATTTTTCACAAAGTCAATGTTTTAATAAAACAGACAACTTATAATTACCATAATTTTGACACTTCGAAACTAGTGTTTAAAATACCCTTTTCGACATTCTAAATATGTCTAAGAGTTTGATAAAATACAGATCGAATGTGATCTGAGTTTGCTAATTTTCGGAATTCGGAGTATCTTAAAAATCGAGGCTTTTAGATAAAAGCATATGTAAAATTCAAGTTTCAAGGAATACTCATGAAATTTCGAAAATACCACTGAGTAACGTACTCAAAAACTTAATATGTGTGTGAATTTCAATGTCCGAATATATCAGAAGAGTGGTCTTTCACACTCAAGAATTCTATGAAGCACTATTCATGATTTTATATGTAAAACAAAAGACATATAAGTAATGTCTAAAAGGTCCTCCGAACTTCGTCGGGCTAAATTACTAAGCAAATGACCTCTGATCGGGTCACATACTCCCTTTTCGGGAAGCTCTTTCCGTACCCCATCATATTAACCGGTCATAAAGCCGAGTTAATAATCCAAAAAATTTGTTATTTTTCTAATTTAAAGGGTCGGGTTATTACATAAATTTTGTGAAATTCTAAGTTTCAATAATCTATTCGTTGGTTCAAATCTTCGTGATTTTTATCCACCAATCTTTTTTTCTCTTATTTAAAATCATAGACCACCAACGTGGACAAGGAACCTGTACAAATTTCTTCCTTTTGCTTGTCTTGTTCTACTTTACTATTAAGTTATTTAATAACTTTAACTTGTAGGTACTTATTCTTATATAGTATCTATGGTTTTATCCCGTCCATATAATTGCACATTTTCTAATGTTTTAGCCATTCACCTATCACCGTCCCTTTAGGAAGATAATTTCATTTTTTTTTTAATAGAGAATCTAATTTATTTACTTATTTTATTGCTTTTATTATTTAAAAGAAAAATGTATTTGTTTTTATTTAAGTCAGGATTTTAGTATTTTCATTCACACACATTATTTTACTAGGTTTCAATCCCTTTGTTTTAACTTGATTTATTGAATGGATTCTTGACTTTAAACTTTCGGCAAGCAGTAGGTGGTCACCCTTGTTTTCAATTTTCCGAAGTTTTCCCTATTTGTGATTTTATCCACCTAAGTCAATTCTTTTATTATCTGTTTATCTCTTTAATTGTGATGGTTATTTGGATCAACAAATCGACATGTACATAGATATTGAGAGAAAGCAAAATAGATTTTAAAGTACGTTGGTCTTTTCAAATTCTACAAAATTATTTTATATTAGTATCAGTGTTATTCTTACTATTTTATTTGTAAGGTTTTCATTGTCTTAATAGTACTAAGTTGGTTTAGGCATGGTTCGGTCATGTGGATTCAACCTTCACCTGTCCCCTTGGACCTTAGGACAACAGTAGACTATAGTTGGGATAGCAACACACTTTACATTTATTTAATGTGAATTGATAGAGGGACTCAATAACTCATATATTAATGGTATTTAGAATCTTTAAAACATTATTTCGCAGCAATCCCAGATTTAAGGCTTAAACGACGTTGTCAGGATATTTGAAATTCTCACTTTGTACGCATCACCAAACTTCTAGGTGAGGGAAAACAATACACTATACTTTGGTCGTACATGATATTCTCTATTTTTGGTTTATGTGATTGAACAATGAAAAATATTGCATGATTTATTGTATTTTGGAATGTAATATTGGACCTATAAAATAGACTGGGTATATGTAGAAATAGTAGTTGTAATCCGGTGCTTACTCACAGTAGTGTAAGGGGATAGGCTAAATGTTCTAATGGCCGTGAGGGACTAAGTCTGCGCGGATAGTTAGAAGTTAGCCACAACCTTATTGAAAGGTCCAATACTTATGTTCGAATTGGATGGATGTTTTATTGTTTGTTATAGAGTTATTTTTTATGTTATTAAGATGGATTTGTGATATTATGTTGTCATAGTAATAATATTGTGATATAAATTATTATTATGCATGTGTGATATTGTTGAGATTGATTTTGATATTTTAAAACGTGTAAATGATATTTATGTTAATTTGAGATCATATAATCCTACTTGGAGTATAGTGTGAATGATGAAATTTGTGGCATGTTAATATGATACATAACATGTGGCATGATGATAGAGATAATGCATGGTAGACATGACATTGAGCATGGTGTGAGCCGTGATTTTTCATGTAGACCACGATGGTGGTAGTGTATGGCCTCATTTTTAGTGAGTAGTACCACGCATGTGGTAGGTTTGGATTGTCGAGCCATGAAAGGTCACGTAGACTGTTATTTATGGTGGTGTCAGCCTCGCTTCGGCGGGTAGGCCACTTCATGTGGTGTTGTGATAGCCTCGCTTCGGCGGGTAAGCTACTACAGTATGAGTTGTTGTGCATGAATGAAGCATTGAGCATTGTGCATTAAATGACATAAAGCATGGACATTAAATACATATTCAATTACTTATGCTTTTATATTCTTTTAATTGTGATACATTGAGTATAATGGAGATATCATATTTTGAATATGTGCTATTATATTCTTTCACTGGACTTGGAGTTCACACCCCTTATATTGCAGGTAATCATCTGAACTTAGGATTGGAGGAGACCACTAATGTTTAGAGACTGTCAAGGATGAATATTTAATTTCTTAGCATAGTTGTGGATTCATGTGATTGGATTTATTTTATTGGATATTACGTATTTTGAGAGATTGGATTGGTTAGCTTGAAATAATTGAGAACTTTGAGGATATTGATTTTCATTTTATTTTATAGAATGGGATGTGAGTAGTGAGATTAGATTTGATGTTGATAATAAATGTTATTTATTTTATATTGTCAATAACATTAAGATTTGTGCAATGTGTAGTTGGGCATAAAGGATTTGATTGCTTTGTTTATTTCAATTATGTATATATAATGTAAGACTCGTTAGTTGTGTGATGCATTGGTTTACGCCCGTTCAGCCTATAGTTAAGCGGGCCACGACCCGTTTAAACTGTAGAAAGGAGCGGGGTGTTACATTCTCAATCGCTTTAACATAACGGGAAAGCAAATCTCAGGGCAGACACCTCAACCGCCGGAACACAACGGGGAAACTTACATCTCCTATGGGGGTCTCGACCGCTGGAGCGTAACGTGGAAGTCCTCCCAACAACCAAAATCATCACGTCATCATAAACATATACACATGTAAACAATTCCTCAAATGCATGCACATGATGTCATGATCATGTAAAGTAACATAAGCATATAACAAGATCTCAAATCACAAATCCCGATACTCATCATGATCTCATTCACATATTATAAATAAACATACAACAAGATATCATTAAGTCCCAAGCATCAAGTTCGACGTCCAACACATATCTTATTGTAAATTCAGTCACATATTATAGTTAAATAAACCACATGTTATCATTAAGTTTCAGGCATCATGTTCAATATTCATTCATTCGATCAGAATTTTACAATTTAATCGCATGTAGTTGACATGAGTGCACCAGAATGGATCCCTTGCCACAGATTCATTCAACAGTTCCCTTACCGAGTGCCTTAATAAACGAATGGCCACATTCAAATTACTCTATGTCCAAGGTTAAAGGTTAAATAGATGTGAATGCATGGTAAAACAGTGATAAGTCTCTACACAGTGAATACAGGCCAGGTCGAAAACCGGTCCTGAAAATGGGTCAAGCCAAAGAGTTGGGCCTGCCTGAAGTGGGCTAGACCAGGTCTGTGCCTGGCTGGGCCGAGCTGGGCCAGGTTCGAACCAGTTTGCTGGGTAAGTTAGGATGCATCAAATGAATTGGAAAAAAATTATCTGAATTTAAGAGAAGAAAATGACAATTTTAACAATGTAATTTTATCATAAATTAGGCTCATTGTTGAACGATCATTCATAATTTAAGAAATAAGTTTTAATTTTGAAAAAATCAAAAATGATATTCAAATGTATCTAAAAATCAATTTGGATTTATGTCGGGTAAGTTAACAACAAAAGTTATTTTTATTCAAAGACATCTTATAAAGAAATTTAGAGAGAAGAGAAAAAACGTTTATATGATTTTTATTTACCTAGAAAATGCCTATGATAGAGTACCAAGGAATCTAATTTGAAGAACTCTAAGAATAAATACATCCAAATGATTATGTTGAGATTATTTAAGATATGTAAAATGGTGCAACTATTAATGTTAATATCATTTGTGGTACAACAATGGAGTTTCCTATTGGAGTAGGACTCCATCAAAGATTCACTTTAATCCTATACTTGTTTGCATTAATCATGGACGAGTTAACATCATGAATCCAAGATTATGTGTCATGGTGAATGCCTTTTGTAATGATATAATATTAATTAGTAAGATGAAACAACAGCAAAGATAGATTTGTGAAAGAAAATGTTGAAGTCAAATGGTTTAAAAAAAAAATGTAAAACTAAAACAAAAATATGGAATGTAACTTTATTGGAGTAAATGATAGTTAAGGTAACTTGCTAAAAATATGAAACAATTTAGTTTTAGCTTTATGTAGAATTTTAAGGAGGTTTCGACTGAGATATAACGAATATGATAGGAGAGGGATGGAAAAAATGTACGCAACCTTATGTAGCTCAAGGTAGTGTCAAGAACCGTCCTTAATCCACACAGGCAATAACAGACCAAACGAACTTCTTTTGAAGTGGATCTCAGACCAAATTGAAACTTCACTCCAAAAAGAATAAAAAAGGTTCCCTTATCAAAGACCGACCACAAGCAGTTGATGGTGAAACTAGTTTCTAATAAAAACTAGTTCTAAATTCAATTGAATCAAATTAAATAAATTGCAATTCCCAAATAAACGATTCAACTGACTTAATTGAGGCTTTGAAATTAAAATGAAAAATGTAAACAAAAATTTAAGTCAATTAGTTAAGAAAGCTAGAATAAAAAAAATAACTTACAGGATATTAGAAGTCCACTCTTGGATCTTCCAAAACTTGACTTAAAACTCAAATTACATAACCCAAAATTCGATGCCCTAAGTGACCACCTACGGCCTCCTTATGCAGATATGTGAGTACTGATTTAACTCAACCATAAACTAACCCTAGTTGGCGTGGCCAAGGAGAAACCCTAAGAGTTGGGCATGCAAGCCCAATTAAGAATCTATCCTAGCTTGGATCACCCAACTAATAATATAAAAAATAAATACATCCAATAAGAAAAGGACATCTAAGCTATGTGACATGTTCAATCCTTCCATAAGTCTTCCATCATGCGTCTAAGGAGAGAGGGTCGATTAGAAGAGTCCAAGCTTTGTTGATGAGGACTTCATGCACCAATTGGAGAGAGAAAACCAACCAATGAGGGGAAGCCAAGTAGGATGGTGAGGTGGATTGGCCAATGAGGAACTTGCTTGATCATGCGCCATTTACGAGAGTACCATGGAAATTGAGAGTCAAAGCTCACATGGAGAACCACTCCACATGCCAATGGAGAGGAAAATATGACTTGTGGCGGGCCATGAGAAGAAGAGTAGAGGTAGGACAGCAGTCGGTCATAGTTAGAGTTTGACACATTATTACAAAAATTGTCATAACTTGCACTACGCAAATCAAAATTGTGCAAATTTAGACTTGTTGAAAATGTCATTCAAATAATCTTTCTAACAAATCTAATTTCGTCAAAATCCGATATCGTTTGATATCCTAATAATACCTACAAATTTTTTATCCATTTTTTGCCAACGAATTTAGCCAAATTGGTTAAATTCTAGGAAACTTGCACTTCCTCCATGCTTTATTCAAATTTTCTCTTTACATGGCAGCGCATCCCTCCTCCAAGTGGGGTTCAATAAGCACTTGAGTAGACCCCATGCCATGTGTGGGGTCCACATGCACCAAACCTACTATTGGAAAGCTCAAACTATTTAAATTCACCCTACACTTGCCACAGTAAAAAATGAAGATATCTTCTCTCTCATTTTCTTCCGATTGATGGCCTCATCACAAACTAGCAGGGTCTTGTGCCATAAAAGAGTCTCCTTTCACCTAAAAATGTGATTTTATGAAATAGGTATTAGACCTGCAATTCTATACGGAGTAGAGCGATTTGCAATAAAAAAGACCAATAAACAAGGTTAGAACAACAGAGATAAGTATATTACATTTGATGAGTGAATTAACCTTAAAAGATAGAGTTATAAACAAATGCATTATCGATAATTTAAAGATAAATCCGATAGTGACAAGTTGAAATAAACTCGTTTGAGGTGATTTGATCATATTAGTAGAAGACTAAACACAACTCCAATATATAGAGTTAAAAGGCTACAGATCGAAAGCACTATGAGGAGGGATTGACCTTCGCAAATATGAAGGGGAGCGATAAAAAGTGACATGTTAGATTGTTGAGTGGTTGATGGTAAAATTTATGATAAAGAAAATTGCACAAG
This sequence comes from Chimonanthus salicifolius, assembly GCA_013350335.1. Lineage (NCBI taxonomy): Eukaryota > Viridiplantae > Streptophyta > Magnoliopsida > Laurales > Calycanthaceae > Chimonanthus > Chimonanthus salicifolius. Next base: position 7,683,929 of record CM023539.1, read on the forward strand.
AAAAATTCACAATGCTAACTTTATTGGATTAGATGATAGTTAAGGTAACTTGTTAAAAATATGAAACAATTTAGTTTTGGGTCTATTGTAGAATTTGAAGGAGGTTTTGACTTAGATATAACAAATATGATAGGATAGGGGTGGGAAAAATGTAGGTAGAAGAACTTCGTTTGAAGTGGATTTCAGACCAAATTGAATCTTCACTCCAAGAAGAATAAAAAAGGTTCTCTTACCAAAGAAGTATTAGACGCAGTCAATGGTAAAACTAGTTTATAATAAAACCTAGTTCTAAGTTCAAATGAATCAAATTAAATAAATTGCAATTTCCAAATAAATGGTTCAACTGACTTAATTGAGGTGTTGAAATTAAAATGAAAAATGCAAACAAAAATTTAATTCAATTAGTTAAGAAAACTAGAATAAGAAAATAACTTACAGGATATTAGAAGTCCACTCTTGGATCTTCCAAAACTTGACTTAAAACTCAAATTACATAACCCAAAATTCGATGCCCTAAGTGATCACCCATGGCCTCCTTATGTAGATATGTGAGTACTGATGATCTAACCCAACTATAAACTAACCCTAGTTGGCATGGCTAAGGAAAAACTCTAGCGCTGTGCTTAGGGTCACCCCTACGTTTAGGGTCACCCCCCCTCTCTTACCCTTGTTTGGTAACCCAAAAATTACCCCAAGTAAGGGTAAAAATTCAAAAAATCTTGCCACTCATCACCTTTTTTGAATACCTCATTGAAGTTTGGGGTATTTAAGGGTGACCCCTGTAAAATTACCCTTCATCCAAACGCAACCTAGGAGTTAGGCGTGCAAGCCCAATTAAGACTATCCTAGCTTGCATCACCCAACTAATGGTATTAAAAAATAAAAATACATCCAATAAGAAAAAGACATCTAAGCTAAGTGACATGTCCAATCCTTCCGTAAGCCTTCCCTCATGCGCCTAAGGAGAGAGAGGGTCGATCGGAAGAGTCCAACCTTTGTTGGTGAAGACTTCATGTGCCAATGGGAGAGACAAAACCAACCAATGGGGGGAAGTCCTGTAGGATGGTGAGGTGGATCGGCCAATGAGGAACTTGCTTGATCATGCTCCATTTGCGAGAGTACCATGGAAATTGAGAGTCCAAGTTCACTTGGAGAACCACTCCACATGCAAATGGAGAGGAAAATAGGGCTTGTGGTGGGCCATGAGAGGAAGAGTAGAGGTAGGAGAGAAGTCGATCACAGTTAGAGTTTGACACATTCTTACAAAAATAATCATAATTTGCACTATGCAAATCAGAATTGTGCAAATTTGAATTTGTTGAAAATGACATTAAATAATCTTTTCAACAAATCTGATTTCATCAAAATTCGATATCGTTTGATATCCCAATTATGCCTACAAAATTTCTATCCATTTTTTGCTAACGAATTTAGCCAAATTGGCTAAATTTTTGAAAACTTGCACCTCCTACTTGCTTTATTCAAATTTCCTCTTTACATGGCAGCACATCCCTTCTCCTAGTGGAGTCCAATAAGCACTTGAGTAGACCCCATGCCATTTGTGGGGTCCACATGCACTAAACCCACTATTGGAAAGCTCAAACTAGTTAGTTTCACCCTACAGTTGCCACAGTAAAAAATGAAGCTATCTTCTCTCTCATTTTCTTTTGATTGATGGCCTCATCACAAACTAACAGGGTCTTATGCCATAAAAGAATCTCTCTTCACCTAAAAATGTGATTTTATGTAATAGTTATTAGACCTATAATGCTATACGGAGCAAAGTGTTTGGCAATAAAAAAGACCAATGAACAATGTTAGAACAACAAAGATGAGTATGTTACGTTTGATGAGTGAATTAACCTTAAAAGATATAGTTATAAAAAAATGCATTATGGACAATTTAAAGAAAACTCCGATAGATAACAAGTTGAAAGAAACTCGTTTGAGGTAGTTTGATCATATTAGTAGAAGACTAAACACAACTTCAATATATAGAGTTGAAAGGCTACAGATCAAAGGCAATATGAGGAGAAGTCAACCTTTGAAAATATGAAGGGGAGCGATAAAAAGTGACATGTTAGCTTGTTAAGTGGTTGATGGTATAATTTATGATAAAGAAAATTACACAAGAAAAATTCACAATGCTAACTTGTAATACCCCACTCCAAAAGTCCCACATTGCTAGTTGCATTGGAAATTTCGTGGTATATAAGTGGTAGCCTCCTCCTTCTAGCACAAGGTCTTTTGAGAGCAACAGTGGGTTGGCTCGCTAAAGCAAAGTCGTGCGAACCTGTGTGTGAGCCCAAAGCGGACAATATTGTGCTAGCGGGACGGGTCGTTATAGAAAATGGCTCAACTCTCTGCCTAAGGTGTGGGTTTAGTTGTTGTATGTGTAGAGTCGGGGACGACTCTAGCTTTAAGGGTGTAGATTGTAATACCTCGCCTAAAAAGTCTCACATTGCTAGTTGTATTAGAAATTCCTTGGTATATAAGTGGTGTCCCTCATCCTTCTAACAGAAGGCCTTTTTGGAGCAACAGTGGGTTGGCTCACCAAAGCAAAGTCATGCAGGCCTGTGTGTGGGCCCAAAACATCTATTTAATAATATTTATTATCAATTTCTATATATTCATTTAAAAAATTAAAGCTTTCATTACAAAATTTAAAACTAAAATAATAATAGAAAATTTTAGATTGTAAAGTGATTGATGGTATAATTTAACAAAGAAAATTGAAAAAAAAAAAAATCACAATGCTCACTCAAAATAAATGAGATACTAACGGATGATACCGATACCTTATTTTTAAATTATCAAAAAATTCTTTTAAAATATCTGTTGAATAATATTTACACTGTCAGATTTTATATATTTAATCAAAAATAAAAAACTTCATTCTAAAATTTAAAATTAAAATAATAATAGAAAATTTAATATATTTCTTACCTTACTTTTAAGAGCCAATGACATTATCCCTTGAAAAGTGACCCAAGAAGGCAAAAACCATGGATAATAAAATTAAAAAAAAAAAAAGAGGTTAATTAAAAGACTAAAAGATCCCAACATCCAAAAATAGTAAAACTAATCATTAATGGAAAAAACAAACTCCTCAGGTCTCCTATTCCGCGTCATTTTACCACCCGCCTCTTTTCAAAAACGTTGGTGTCAGGTGGGACCCACCTGGACGTTTGAATTTCAGACTTGACCGCCGATTTCTTTGTTCACACGCTGATCCAACGGACTCGATTTGGTCAAAGCCTGTCATCATAATCCCTTCCTTTGACTACACTTAAACTACTTTTTAAAAATGAAAAACCAGTTTCCATCTTTGACCAGATTGCACTTCAAACAAGGCAACAAGCCACGAAGGACCAAATGTCCTCCTTTTTTTCCACGTATTTACGGAAACGCCACTCCACTTCCTTCCCATTTTTGACCTTTACATATATTTAATTTTTTTAAGAAGAATTTCAATTTTTGAAGAGGTTGTTCTAATGGACAGTGGCACAGGCATAATTTAAAATTTCAAAAAAAAATTAATTCAAGTTCAATCGATTGATAGAATTTTGAGTCAAGGAATTTTATCAAATTATGTTTTAATTTTTAAAAAATACACCCTAATTACTCAACTTTAAATTTTGAGTGAAACATGAGTCTTGGGTTTTGAATTATGATAAGGAGTGTGGAAGTCAATTAACATTAAAAGGTCAGATCGTTGAATATGTTAAATACTTATTAAACTGTCAAAATTAATTTTAAATTTATTTATTTTACATTAAAATTTTATTAAATAACTTTTTACTAATGTAAAATTCAATAATGATAATGCATAATTGAATAGACATTTAGGGTGGATATAACTCTAGAAAAAAAGCAATCACTTAAACACATTTGATCTATTTTTAAATAGGCCTTACATGGATCCCTTACACTTAAATGTTTAAAATAAATCTTGAGTATTAAAGTTGAGAGGGTCTATATGATGTTCAAGCTTTAATTGTTGATGTCGGTTAATAAAAGTGATTGAAAAATAAACGGTGAAATAGATAATCATGAGGACAATTAAGTTGGTTAAAATAGAGTCAATTATTCCTCTACTCCAACTCAGATGGGCAATGCATGAGCAATGAGTTCGCCCTATGGTTGTAATTTAGATCGGACGGGTTGGGTTTCTTAAAACCCAATTTGACCCAAATTGATATATATAGAACCCAACCTGATTCGACCCGAATTTTCAACCCAAACTTTAGAACCCGACCCGTCCCGAATTAATCCGAATTCTGACCCGACCCACATTCTGAACCTATTTTAGTGTAATTTTAACCGGGTGGGGTCGGGTCAGGTTAAAATGTAAAATCCTCATTGCGGTCCGACCTGAATTTCATACAAGTTTTTATCTTCTCAACCCGACCAGACTTATTGGCCTGAAATTCTTGACCTGACCTGCATGATTTCTTGGGTCATGTCATGCGGGTCGGGCCAAAATCCGACCCGAGTTGCAGCCCTAGTTTGCCGCCTCTTGGAACCTGCTGCCTGCTCTACCTGTTCCACCTGAACCTCCGGACATGATTGTTTAGCTGGGTACGAGCAATTGCTCCCTGAAAATTGCAGAATTCAGCACTAGTGGTAGGAGCTATTATGGTGCTAATTACTCGAGTGGTGCCACTGGAAATGCTGGTTTTCATTGCACTCCTTTACCTCTCATGGATGCTTCTGTGTTCATGCTGATCTTCATCCAAAGGATCTTGCTTCTTCTGCTCAGATTGAACCTTCCTTTGCATCACCTTTTGATGCTTGGTATGATTGTCGGTTCCTTCAATTATTCCAGCGCTTTTCATGGTCATCTTCCATACACATTAGAGCTATCAATTCTCTACTCTCTAGATTTTGCCCCGGTTATGTTAAGATCGCTTGTTGCAAGAAGAGCACTGCTAGAAGGTTTTCTGCTCTCCTAGCAACAGGTAGCAGTAGTGGTACTGACTGCCTGAGTTTGGGCATTGTTCTTTGTGCAGTCCTCTGTACATTGTTTTGTTTCACTGATGTGGGGCATTTTGCTTGGGTAACATCCATATTTTCTTTTTGATATGTTTGCTTGGCCCGGGCTATGGGCTTATCTTTGTATTTTTGGGCTCCTTTTTGAATGAATTATCTAACCTTACATTAAAAAAAAAAAAATATTCTATAAATTATGTTCTTAAGATTAGAATAAAATGATGGGATAAATACTTTTATTTATTATTCTCAATTCAATAAGAAAGATGCATCTAATCTATAATATCTTACGTTAGTTCTTAAAAAAGAGAGATTATTTGGACATTTTAAATCTATTATCAAATAGGTCATAGATAAGATTCTTGTATCTGAACATAGAAAATGTCAGGTGATTTGTAAAGTATATTCTAAACGATTCCATCTAAGAAAATTCGGCCAATTCAAATATAGACAACTATCCAATATAAATTCATGATTGTAGACCCATCATGTTAATGGTTGAAGAATCACTATCATCATTTTATAGTAAAATTAATAAATTAATTAATATTAACAGAAGTAACATCTTAAAACTTTTAAATTTATTTGTTCATTATTTCACTAATATATTGTCTGTCTTTACAATGTCCTACCAAGTACAACTTCTTAAAAAGGAAAAATTCTTAGACAATTTGAACGTGTGGTAGAACACTTCATTAATTGATAATGAATGACAAATCTTATTACTTAATAATTATTTTGTTGTAATTTGTCTTATAAAATCAAGTTATTTTAATACTCCCTCTCTCTTATTTTTGAAATATTTGTATTTTTTAAAGAAATCTATATAAGAGTAGCATTTCATATGATCTCATCAATTTTCAATATATTTTATATTATTTTGATATAAATGAGATAATTATTTTAAAATAATTTTTAAATTTATATAAGATAATTAATTTGAGAGAGTATTTACGTAATAGATAGGACTTATCAAGAAGGCGTTATATGCAATAAAAGGGTATTTGCGTAAATATTTTGAAACCGAGGGGTGCGTTGGTCAGAAATGGAATAAAAAACGGTTTTTTTTCTTTTTAGGGCCCGGTTACGCGAGATTTTCTGCATTAATCGGCTTTGACCACTGCTGCTCGCTCCGCTCTGCTATTTCTCTTTCCTTTTTATTCTTACTTTCTCCAATTTAGGGCTTCCCATTTTCTTCTTTTATCTGTAAATTCATTCAAACTTCCATATTGTCGTGGATCTGAAAATTTCATAGTTGAGGATTTCAAAGCAGAAATTTCAGGTTGATTGGAACAGATTTGGAGTTACCGCGATTCATTCTCTCATCTTCAGGTTGGTTTCATTTCAGTCTTTCTATCTCTTTTCTTTTTTGTAATTTGGAGATAAAAAATTGAGGGAATTGGTGGAATTTAGAGTCTTGTTTTGGGAAACGATTGTATTTTTTGTTTTTTGGGTAATTCGATGGAGAATTTGGGATTTTGTTTGGGATTGATGGAAAAGAGATGAGATTCAAATATTTTTTTTGGATCGGTGGAAGTTGTGCCATTTTTAGATAATTAAATAGAAATTTTGGTTCTTGTTTGAAGATGTGACATGGAAAATAGAGGGGATTTTAGGTATTTTGGAGGGATAATTTGATGGGTATTGAGCTTTTTTTGGCTAATTTGTTGAAAATTGAATTAGTTTTAGGGACTTTGATGGAAATTGGCCTTTTATTTGGGTAATTTGACGGATATTTGGCTCCTCGCCTTGAAATTTTAAGATGGAAACAGATAGAATATGAGCCTTTTCCTTTTGTGTAATATGGTAGAAGTTGAGGTTTTAATTTTTGTTTATTTTAAGGAAATTGAGTTTTTTTTTCTTTAATATGTTGTGAATGGGGTTTTTTTGTGGTCGTTTGATGAATTGAATTTCCCTTATTGCGTTTTCTGTTATGAATTCTTGTTTGGGAATTTTTAGATAGAAAATAGATGGAATTCAAGCTTTTTTGGGTATTGATGGAATCTGAGGCTTGTTTTGAGTGATATGATAATTAGAATTTGGGCTTTTTGCCATTTTTTTAAGAGACATTGAATTTCTTTTGGGTAATTTGTTGAAAGTAAAGTTTTGTGCGTAACTTGATAGACTCAATTTTCATTTTTCTTTTTTCTTTTTTAAATGAAATTCTTTGGGGGTTAGAGTGGTTTTTTCCCTCTCTGTTCTTTAAATTGGATTCATCTTAATCCCATTATCTTCTTCTTCTATAGGATTTTGATGGAAGTTGATGAAATTGGTGGAATTCGGAGTCTTGGTTTGGGAAATAGAATTTTTTGAGTAATTTGATGGTAATTGCGCTTTGATAGAAATTCGGATTCCTGTTTGAGAATAAGAATGTTTTCCTCCCACTTGTATATTTGGACGCATGGAAAGAAAGCTCTTTCCATAGAAAATTTGCTTTTGATTATTGATTGGCCCAATTTATGGATATCGGAAAAGGAATACATCCTAAAATGGAATCTAATTAAGAGCATTGGAGCTCCTTTAAGAGCATTGGAGCTCCTTCCTTCTTGTTTTTTTTTTTCATTTATTGAAACAGATCCTTGATTTTACCCTGTCTAGGAATTGGATATTTTTTCTTACATAGTTTGTTAATTGATTTTCTATTTCCTCATTTTTTTTACAGTCTGTCTTCTATTTCCTCATTTTGTTGAACCTGGATTCTTGGTTTTCTTTTTTTCAAATTTCCTTTTTCTCTTATTTTTTTATGGAATCATATATTTTCTGAATTTAGAAGTTGTGATCTTGGGTAAGACCCTTTGCTACATCAATTTGGATGGGTTTTTATCATTCTATTATTCTCTATGTTACTTTTTATTGCAGTTTCTTTTAAAGGATCTGAAGGAAGTGCTTGAATTCGAGAAACTGCTTTTTTTGATGTTGTGATGTTGAATGGTTTTGAATGCCTGTGTGTGTATGTGTTAAAGATTCTTGTGATTTTTAATTATTTAGTTATTTTCATATTTGATAGTTTGTGTGATGTCTTTGCTGTCTCTTGAAATTTAGAGTCATCGTTTAGATCTGCTTGAAGCAAAGACATCTTTTAAGCCTTCTTGGTTTTCTGGACTTTTTTTTTTTATGAAAATTAGAACTTTAGTTAGGGCTTGATTTTTTTTAGGTCCTTTAAGCTCTGGTGACTTCTTTTGTTATCTTTATACTATGCAGAAATTTGGGCCTCTCTCTCTCTCTCTCTCTCTCTCTCACACACACACACACACACACACACAGTTGCATTGGAATGAGTGTGAGCATTTGACATGGGTATGAGGTGTCAAACTAGGCTAAAAAAGGATTCTGTGACTTGGTGCTATCAATTTAAATTTCTTTTGTGTGTGAAAATAACACTAATAGAAATAATCTACTACTTTTACTCTAAGCAATCAAGTGACAAACATATCAATATCTTAATTAAGTTTCAAGAAGAGAGAGGTGTTGTAATATTTTAGTCATCTTGGAAACAATGTTAAAAAGTACTAGAAGCATCCATGAAGAGCTCAACATAGGTGTGGGTGTTTGACACAAGTGTATTCATACATTATAAAGAGTCCATGTAATATAGATATACAAAGCATACAAAAAATTACGTAACCTATTTTGTTTTCTTCTTCCAGGAATATATGAGATCATTGCAAAATTAAACAAAGGCTAACTAGGAATTGAACTGCAATTAAAGATGGGTTGCTTCACAGTCTTGAGAAGCAAGAAGAAGAAATCTGAGCAGCCTATTAGCGTCAAATCTTTGAAGCCTCATTGTAGTGCTGCCACTGTGCTTCCTGAACCGAAAAGTCACAACCGATCTCTCCAATCTGCCCCGCCAAGCTTCAGAACTAGAACCAAACCTGTCCAGCCTGTAAACCACATTACTAGTTGTAGAATTCGAGCATTATCTGCTCCTTCAAGCCTGGATGTGACCGATCGTGATGCCCTTGCCAACATGGAATGTGATGAACAAGAAGAATCCAAGGGTCGAAATGGATTGGTAAAGGATCAGCTGTCTCCAAGCCCACAACCTCTCCCCCTTCCATCACCTCAGAGCAGTGGTGTTTTGAGGAATATGGGAAGCTTCAAGTCATCCATTGCTAGTGGCCCTATTTTTCCTTCTGGCCCATTGCCACTGCCTCCATTGGGGGGCCTCAGAAATTTCTCCTATGAAGAGATTGCAAATGCTTGCCAGAATTTCTCTCCAGATCGATGCATGTCAGAAAGTCTTTCTTCAACAGCATACAAAGCATCCTTTGGAGATGATACATCAGGTTCCAGGAAGCTTGAAGCCACTGTTACTCGCCTTCTTCCTTCCACTCAGGTAACAAATTGTTCCTATCCTCTTTGTTTACCATATGTATTTGTGCTAGCTCTTTAGGATTAGGGTTATTTAGTCACTGTTGCAATCTTTCAGTTATAATATTGTCATGATTGTGTCCATCAATATGCCAAAAAAAAAAAATGATGGGTCAGGATTTTGTACCAAATGATACTGAAATATTCAGCTGCTTATATATTCATCTTAGAAGTTAAAAATTTTCAATATTGTGAAATTTGGTGGAAATGGCTATCTTGTGATGCTTGGCACACATGCATCCCCTAATTTTATAAGGTTGATTAGTTGACAAGTCTCTTCCATTGATACTTTGATTATCTTTTGGTACTTCTAAGTTCTTCCAGATGTTGGGTTTTACTTTAGTAGTGAAGTATTCTGTTATTCGCATGACTCAAATGTTCCCATGTCATGACATGCAGTTTCCCCAATTCTGTGGTTGCCAAAAGTTGTTGGTGGAGGTGTAGAGTGTGTAATACTGCAGCAAGTGGATAATTTTGAATGTTCACTTCCCATGGTTTGGTCCTCCAGATCCATGGCTTTTGGTGGGCCATCCTGTGGTCTGTGGACAATGGCGCAACATTCTCTCAATTTGCAAAATCAAATCCATCAGTTATTTATTTATTTTTTAATATGTTGGCCACTCATTTAAGACCTATGAACATCTGATATGTGAAATTTATTTTTTTGAAAGATCTGATCTGTGAAATTATTTGTAACCCTCCATGTGCCTTTGGGCCACTAGACCCATGCTGTTGATCAACAAACCATGGTTACATTTCTGGAATGAGAGCATCAGTACGCTGCATCATCTGATCTATGAGTGACTTTGGTTGTATTGAAATGTGCCCTTACCTTTTTTATGCAGCCTGACCATGCAATTCATTGCACTTGTACTAAAATTGCATTATGTCATACTTGAGGTTATATACCATCTCCTGTGTGTCGAAATTGTTGCACCTTGTCTATGCACTTGCAAAATTAGTAGTTCTAATTGTGTTACTTTGAAGTTCTTTACTTACATGTTCATTAAGTAATTGTTTTAGGTTTTATTTATGAGAGGTTTGAGTTGGCTGTTATGTTCTGCAGGGGTTGAAGGAATTCATGAATGAGATCAACACACTTGCAAAGTTGCAGCATCCCCAGTTATGTAAATTACTTGGTTTTTATGCACGTGAGGGCTCTGAACAACGGATGTTGGTCTATGAGAGGCTTTTCCATGGAAGCTTAGACCATCTGTTGTACAGTCGATCTGATGGCCCTCCTATTGACTGGGGTACTCGGATGAAAGTTGCTCTCTGTGCAGCTCAAGGTCTTGCTTTTCTGCATGAGGAAGGTCCTTTTCAGGTAATTGGAGACATCTACTTATCCAGTTGCACATAATTGTAACTTTATATGTCTGGCCCACCTTCTGGTGAGCTGAGTGCTCACCATGGAGCTCTAATGTGGGCAATTCTGCAAATTTTCCCCATCATCGTGTTTTAATTATGCCCTTGTTTTGTGTTAGCATTGGATGAGAAGCCCTATAAATGGTAATTCTAGGATCATCTAACAGCAGATAATGGTATAATGGGTTATCAGATTAAAATTTTAGTTGCCAAGAGGGGAGGCCCACCCTATTGTTGATTTGTTTCTGGCAGTTGGAGACCTAAAAGTTTTCGATGGACTTGGTTAATGTCAACAATTCTTGCACATACAAAGCTGCAGTGTATCTTACTAGCTCTCTAATTATGTGATATTTGCTTTATATGCAGGCTATGTACAACGAGTTCTCAACTGCAAATATACAGATAGACAAAGATTTCAGTGCAAAGCTTTCAGGATATGGATGTGTTAGCTACAATCCAGATGCAGAGATAACAAATTCTCCCACAGTAAGTTCTTTATATCTGCAGTCAAGTTATTATAAAGTTGAATTGATTTTTTTTTTCTTTTTTTGAAAGATTAGTTGAATTTGAATTTGCATTGGACAATTTTTCATATCTGTTTCAAATGGAGAAATAGAACTCAAAAAGCCGACTCAAATAGATGGGATTTTGCCATTTGATGATGATGATGAATTTTTCATGAGTGTTGGAAATCATAAATGTTGACCAAGCTGTGGTTTTCTGTTTGTGATTATCATGTCAATTTTTCTTTTACGATGAGCATTAAAAAAAATGAAAAAGAAAAACCTTTAGGATGAGCAGTGCTAGAAATGCCTTTACAGAATGTCAACTGCTTTCCAGATCTTTCCCATTTTGTGGGAAATATTTTAGATCTGAACTTGAAAATGATTTTTAGTTGGAATCCTAAAACATAAAAACCTCCTATGTGCTTCTTCATTGGGCACAATGATGGAACGTAGATAACTGGTTAATCCATTTTGTAATGCCTTGTTCTTTGTAGTCATTTTTTATCCTGACATACCAAGTAGCTTGACCTTTGGGCCGGGCTTGTGTTTATTGGTGCCATGTGAACCAAGGCTGGATCTTGCCCAAATCCAAAATGTTTGAATCACAGAACCAATTTTCTACTCTTTATGGTTATTTATGCCTTTCATTCATTGTGTTAATTGTCTTTTCTGCCTCTCTTAGGTGGCTACAAACCTTTCAGTGGAGACTCTCGAAAAAGGATTACTAACACCCAAGAGCAATGTATGGAGCTTTGGAATTGTTCTTCTTGAACTCCTTACTGGCCGGAAGAATCTTGACTGCCATCACCCCAAAGAAGAGAGGAATCTGGTCAAATGGAGCAAACCTTTTCTACTTGATGATTGCCGACTAACCTTAATCATGGACCCCCGGCTAAAAGGCCGATTTCCTTCCAAAGCAGTTCGTACTGTGGCTGACATTGCTCTTAAATGCCTTCAAAAGGATCCCTCTGAAAGACCCACAATGAGGACGATGGTTGAATCTCTAAAGAATATTCAAGACATTAAGTACTCTTGTCGTTTCCCACTCCAAGAGCCCTCAACAATTGCTGGTGAGCAGATGTTAAGGTCCCCAAGTTTCGATGGGATGGCTGTGCCAACGCCAAGGTCAAATTTTTCACCTTCACCACCATCTAAAATCCGGCCATCAGTTTCACCCACAAGAATTAACCATCATCAGCCACTTTCACCCACAAGGATTGATGCCTCAATACCTACCACTCTCCCTCCTATATCATGTTCTTCTATGATCTATTTGGAAGACAATCAAACACATGACAAAAGAAAAACAACAATTGCAACGTTGTGAAGGGTTGTAGTTGAAGGATTTTTCTTGTTGATATTAATTTTCATTTCTTACTTTTTTTTCTTCCTTTTTCTTTCCAATTTATGATTTGACATGATATAGAAGATGTCGCTTTTACCCAAAAATCCCTCTTGAAGATATAAAGGAGAGGATGGCGGTTTGTAGATAAAAGAAGAGTGTAAGCCTAAACCTATATGAGAATGGATTCATTGTTTCTCTTTGTAAAGTTTTTTGTCTCTTCATAAGTTAATCACTTGTTTCTACCACCATTCCATAGGAGATTCAGCTGCAGGGTTGATGATGGTTATTAACAGCATTGATCAAGGATCAAATTACAATCAACAAAATATTTCACATATTAATGATAACACTTGCAAACATCCCATGAAATGGAAATGACTTAACATTAGAGAGGAGCATTTGATCAAAAATGAATCTAGACATCCTATTATTTGGACCAAAGGCACAATCATTTTTCTTTCCTTTTAAGTAAGGGTTCATACATTATCAGTGAACAAATCAAAATAGAATGGAATGAGTTAGATGTATTTAAATTTGGGCCAGGTCTAAATTTATTTCATTCATGCTTATTCTATTTTCATTTATTTCTAAAACCAAATGGGCCCTTGGGCTTGGGTGAGGTTCATATTCATGCAGTTTGTTCTATTACATTCTCCTTATACTTAAAAACAAAACAAGCCCCACCTCTCTTTCAGATCATCTTGGTCTAGATGGGCTCAAATCAGGCATTGATTACCCTTGCCATTTTAGTTAATTTCTCATTAAAGATGAACCAAATGGAGCACTGTTATGTTTGCATCATTTCTTTAGTTGGCAAAATCTGACAATTACAATTTCAATGTATTCAAAAGTTATTTGAATCCTGTACTTTTGTCAAAAATAATTAAATATCTTACTATTTATGATAAATTTACTATTAATACGGTTTGATGCATGTAACAATTTGCGAAACAATTCCAATTTCAAAGTCTTAGCCATGAGTGCCAAGTCTCACTCCTGTAGTTACAAGTTACAACAGTAAATGTGTGTAATTTCTTTAGGGCAGTTCCCAACATGGTAGAGAGGGATGGATAGTGCACTTCATGAATGATGTAATTCTTTCAATCTAATCATCGAACCTTCTTAAGATCGATTATTAAAAATTAACAATTTATAGTAATCAAATTTTTAAAATTTAAAATTATAAGACAAAAGACTTAAAATCATAGGCTAAAAAGATTTAATAAATTTAAATTTTGTATAGTATTGTATTTATTATTTTCTACATAATTTATCTAAAAGCATGTGATCTATTTTATTAAGACAAAAAATTATAATTGTTGTTGAGAGTGGGATTTGAACCCACGCCCTTTCGGACCAGAACCTTAATCTGGCGCCTTAGACCAGCTCGGCCATCCCAACTTGTTGAGCTTTGACAAATATATTTAAAATATTTCTCTTTTCAATTACTAAAAACATTTTCAGTTCTACCAAAATTTTGTCTCCAAGGGTCTAATACTCTCTGAAAATTGTATTATTTAATTATAATATGATCAGACTAGGTTTTTCTTATTTTTTAATTATTTTTATTTTTTTAAATATTTAAAAATTATAAAAGAGATAGAGAGACCATATAAACACCAATAAAACATACGGGCGATATACATCAGCCGATGATTGAAAATGTAATCCTAATTCCTAACTAGATGGAGTTGATTTCCATATTCCTCACCTTCCTTCTTTAAGAACTCCACTCTTTTCAGCTGTCTTTGTTATACCCTTTCCAAATTTATACAATGATTAAATTTTATTTTTGGGTATATATTTTTAGAAGTCCATTAGGAAGATCAAGGGGTTTAAATCTTGGTATCGACTTAATTTTTTTTTACTTAAAATCTAAGATATCGGTCGATATCGGCGATATATTGGTCTATATCTTAGATACCGGTCGATACGATATATATCAGCCGAGATTTATTCCCCTGAGAAAACCCATTTCATTTTTTATAAAATTAATGCATATTTATACCCAAAAAAATGGCAAGGTTTATATACAATCACATTGCAAAAAATTGTGGGTTAAATTATGTTATGATCTAAAAGGAAAAATTGTAAAAAATTATTCTAGAAATTTTAAAAAGCCATGGTAAATTATGTTTTTATGTGTTTAAGAATAATATAAACATCAGTATTAGTCTTTTTTTTTAAGAATAAAAAAACTTCACATGGCATACAACACATGATTCTGCAATAAGCCCATCTGTTAGCTCATACAAAGCGTTTTTTTTCCCATCTTGCCTTGTGAAAAAAAGAATTAAAATATTAAATTATCATCATTATCAAAACTATTATTACATATGTGTGGAGTCAGCAAGAAAAATACTAAATTAAATGAATCAAAGTTATAACGTATAATAAAAATAAATAAGACATGAGCATATTTATTAATATGATAAAATTGATTGATATAGATAGATCCAAAGCTGAACTTCCTTGAGTATTAGAAAGGAAGTGGATGGGTAGGGGAGAAGGTTGAGCTCATGACAAAAGATGGGGGGCTACTGACAGCATGGGCCCTTGTGGGTGTTCTTGGCATAACTGGGCTTCTGGGTGTTCTTGGCATAACTGGACTTCTGGACCGCGACATGACTCCACTCCTCCCATATCGCCTCTCGCCGCTCCTCCTGGTCCCCTTCTCGGCCCACTTAAGTTCTTGTTGCTTCACCCTGCTCGGCATCCGCATGCAACAGCTCGTCTCTCCTGCCCTCTGTATGTACCTGGCCATTCAAAACACCTCTCCTCAGCCCACATGACAAATTACTGAAAAAGTTACAGAGGTCCAACTTGCCATGTTGTAAATGGGCCAAACCCAAGGCTAATCCAGTTTACAGACTTAAAAGTCAAGACCACGGTTAAGCCATTTGTAAATTATTTAGCCCATTTTTGTTAAATTCGTCAGATGGAGAAAGGCATGATCCCTTTAGAAAAACTACACAAGTCCAAGCAATTCAATCCTAAGCAGGCCTTACTATCAAGCCTGTCACAATATCCAGCTGAAAACATTCTGTGATCAGGCCTTGACGGACCAGTATGGACCATTTGTGATTTGGCCCATTTGTCATCGTTTATTCCACGTGTGTATTAAATTGACAGGATATTGAGCATTTGAGCTTGGCTTCGACAGAAATCTGTACAAGATTTGTCAAGGGTGGGCTATTAAACATCGTCAAACCATCGAATTTACTAACTAATTGATGGGTTGATTCATTAAGGCCCATGGGCTTAACCGGGACCCAAGATTTATGACTAAAAAGAAAACCTAGTCTGCATCCATAAGGCCCAAAAAAAAATAAAAAAAAAATTTAATGGTTAGAAAATTTTGCGGACGGCGGATTCAACCAAATTCCATGAAACATTTAATATATTTCACCGACTTCACCAAGCCGAATAATGTAATGAAAGATGATTGACAACAGTGAAAGGACAAGCTCCAAGTTTCTGAGTTCACAAAGGATATTGTATGGTGCACTTGGATCATGTGTAATTTTTCAGGCGATTTCAAAGGTGATTTGAACAATCTCATCCATGGGTATAAAATTTGAATTCGGCCGAATTTATTCTCTCTCCCTTTTTGTTTTTGAAAAACGGCTGATATGATGTGGTTTTAAAACCGTATCATATTGGCCGATACGCTACGTATCAGCCGATATTTGTACCCCTGATCTCATCATTCAACACCAAGGCAAGAATTTTTTGTCTCAAGCCAGAGAATGTTCGTATCGATGGTTTGTAGGTTGTTATATGTGAACAGACAAAAGTTGCACTTTGATTAATTCGAAAAATCAATGACTCTATAGAACACTTGATGCATCATTCTCTCAAAGACTATTTTTTTTTTTAGAGTGAGTTCTACCTTAAAAATATTATCATGTCATGGTTTTTCATCATGGTATCAGAGCAGGTTCTGTATGCAGTCATAACGTCTACCATCCACTTGCACGTGAAGGCAACTGGACCCTACGGCTGCACGTGAGGGCAGGTGCAACATTTGAGGCACTCTTCTCTCAACGGTTAGTTTTTGAGAGTGAATACTATCTCAAGAATATTATCATGTCATAATTTTCCATGATTATAGGATAATTAAACAAGAGATAAAAGTGAAAATTTTCTTGAGAGGATTCAATTATCAAACAGGTGAATCTCTACTTTTTTGCAGGCACTGATTGGGTTCATGTAAATCGAGAAAGAAAAAGTTTTCATGTACAGCTAATATCTCAATACTTTTTTTTTATTTGAAAGAAGTAATTGAAGCTAGAATCTCTCATTTGAGTTTACAGCTTGGAAAATTGCAGAAAGTTTTGATCAAAATTTCAAATTTCAATCAATACCCATCAAAGTTGGGTGGAATTTCTAGGCGTTGGCCAGAATTCTTAGTGGTACAATTTCACCTGATACATATCAGGCTAGCAGAACCCAGTAACATACTTAGAAATTCAAAATGTTGACCTCATTTCTCATTGTTTGGTATGAATCAACTATTCTAACTTCAATGAACCACCACCACCATAAATTAGAAGGCATTCAAATATCACATCAAATACATATTTAAATCGAATAATTCCAATGATGATATTTGGAAAAATTAAATTTAAATAAATGGGATTTTGACTTTAACGACGATATGATGAGTGCAACAATGGTCATTTTTTGTATACCAAAGTTGTAGAGTTAGTGCTTGATCAAGGGTTTTGACTTGTCTCATTATCTTAAGTCCAATCATATGGTTTAGTATCAAGGGTGAAAAATTCGGCCACATATCGGCCGATATCTCGGCCAATAAATTTCTCTCTCCTCTTTTGTTGTTTTTTTTTAAATATAGGTATTTTTTTTTATTTTTTTCCTGAATTAAAAATAAATAAATAACCCAAAATGAAGCTGGTCTTTCTTTAAATAAGATGAAAATGAAAATATCGGCCGATATTGGTCCAATATCGGCAGAGATATCAACTCGGGCCCACCACCGTTTTGATTTTTTTTTTTAAATAAAAGACCGATGAATATCGGCCGATATCGGACCGATATATATCTGCCGAGAAACACTGTGTACAGCCGATACAATACGTATCGGCCAATATATTTATCCCTGATTAGTATTATAGGCAAAGTCAAATAGAGAAATATTAATAGTAGTAATAGTAGTTAATTGCATGGACTAATAAATGAAGAGGAAAAGGAGAAATTGTGTTTACCTTTGGCTAAATCTTCTTCCCAAGCATTCAATGCACTTTCTTCCTTCAGTCATTTCTCCCATTCCAATGGCCACACACTGCCTACAGTACACTCTTCCACATACCTGCAACCAATTTCTTTTTAGAATGTTTATGGTTGTATAAATTCGAAGGTTGAAGTATCCAATGATATCGGCCAGCCATTCTAAGACGGACAAAATTTATTAGGAGATACGAGATTAAGTAAAATTTTCATTTTATTTCTACCAGTGTACCGCTCATCAAGCACCGATATACCGATAACATGCCATATACATGCAAAGCAGCGTGTTATCGTTACACCGATACTTGATGAGCTGTAAACCGGTATGGTAATGAGAATTTCACTTCATCTCGTGTCTCCTAACAAATTTTGCCCGTATGAGAATGAATGTCCAATAATATCCTATCTTAATATTTTTAGTCCCCTTTAAAAGAACCTTCAAAACTAGTTACTGCTTCATAGGAATCTGATGAAAGCAAAGCCATTATTATACAACGGATGCATTATGGGTTGGATGATAGAAACTATCTAGATTGGATGGTGATGGCTAAATATGCTCTAAATGGATGATTAAGGAACTCAAGGCTATTGGCTTTGACTATATAATGTCTAAAGTTAGACCTAACAATCTTCATATAGATGGGACAAAATATTTGAAGAACTTTTCTTTTCAATTGGTAATTTTTAAGAATAAAGTGAAAAATGAGAAATGAGGATTTTGGAATCTTACCAAGCACCGATGTCGAAAAATGTAGATATAAATACTACATATGGTGCAAATATTCGTGTGAGGAATTCCTGGCCTCCTCCTCCCTCTTTCTTCGTATGGACCATTCGAAATTGTGCTCATAACGCTAACATCATCATACATAAAGCTACTCTCCAATGGATTCCTCAGTCCCTTATTCCTTTTGGAATTGTTAGGACTAGCATGGCCCCCTTCAATGATATGATGGTTTCTAGTTGTTGCTTGCATTCCCTTGACAAAATCAATGCTTGGAGATTTTCCCAAAGTCGACCCCTCCTTCATATCTATGCTAGTAGTTATTTTCTTTTCTGCTACTCCATTTTGTTGTACACTCACAAAATCACTAAAAGTGAGATTTACGGATTCATCCGGTACTCCCAAATAGAGATCTTCAAGCTCTTGTCTTGCTTTTACCAATATCGCCTTATCGCCCATTGTTCAAACACACAAGTAATTTTTGAGAGAGAGAGAGCAATGGAGTAGATTAGTTGTCAATGAAGAGGAGGGCTGAATTCTAATAAAAAGGCCAATGTGCTAGGCCGGTCTAAAGCCAAGGAAACAATATCTTTTGAGAGAGGAGATTCAAGAACAAGACAAGTGTACAAGTCCAAGAAAGGAATCAACATTTGCCCCTTGAATTTTGAATTAACTACTTAGTACTCTTCACTCTTATACATGTACTTGCTTTGCCTAAATGGGCACATACAAAACCCTGACCTAAATCTATAGGATTGTAAATTAGATTAAGGGGAATGAGAAGTGATTTTAGGGCTGTCTGGGCACAGCCGGAGCCTAAAGAAATTGGTATTTTGAACATGTGGGCCTCAAAAGCATGGACCATTGAGTCATGGAATCAAACTTGATTGACCCATCTACACAGCCCAAATCCTCATTTGTATTGAAGGGAAGTAGAAATTATTAAATTGGATTTATCATCTCGGCTCATACATTTAGCACATCTACTTGGATACAATAAAAAATAGGTCAGATATCAATATGATCATCATCGTTGTCATTAAAGTTATTTATCTCATCTATCAAAACTTGATAATAAAATTGAATTTAAATCCATAAATGGTATATTTTCTAAACCATAATCCAATACGAGAAGGTGAAGTGTGAGAGGATGGTGTATATGTAATTTGTCTAATAAGAGGCCGCCCTAGAGCTGAAGAGGGTATATTAGTATTATATCAAATAATGTTAAAAGAATGGCTTTGGATGAGTTTGATATTTTGGTGGGCTGCTCATGGAAGTTGCAGGCCGGACAAAATTTCTATTATTCCACCGGCCTTGCAAGAGACAGATATTCGGCCGGACATTCCAATTATTTAACATTGTCACATCTCATTTTGTTGCTACGATTACAAAACAAAACAGAGCAGGATTGTTTGTGAATTTCTTATCTTAGCTGGGGTGTGACTAGAAACTATTTTTTGAGAAGGAGATGCGTGCCGTATGGGCAAAGTATAAAGGGTCAATAAATAGATATATAATTTATAAAAAATATTTTGTAAAAGTGATAAAAAGTCTCACATCGATTAATTTGATAAACTAATAACTTCATATAACACTTGAGGCACTCTTCTCTCAATAATTAGATTTTTTATAGTGAGTTTTACTTCAAGATTGTTATCATATCATGGTTTTCTATTATTATGGTATCAGAACAGGGTGTGTGAAGTTTCCAAGTGCAGCTGCGTGAGTGAGGGTGAAAAGCGACAAAAAGTCTCACATCAGTTAATTTGATAAACTAATGATTCCATATAACACTTAAGGCACTCTTCTCTCACTGGCTAGGTTTCGATGGTGAATTCTACTTTAAAAATATTATTATGACGTGATTTTCTAACATACATTGAGTGATTTATTCAAATAAGTTTTAAGACCACAATATTACTGATAGAGACATTTAATCCTACGATGAGTGTAACGGGGAAAAGATTTTGCTGTGGTTTTTTTGTTGTTTTGGTGCACATTTTCTGCAGAAAAATTCTTCAAAATCCCAATCTAAGTGTGTTCCTGTTCATTTGAGAGGGTTGTACTCAGCAGTTTATGGTATGAAAGTCCCAACTATGGGACTATTCACTGCCGTCCTCTGTTGTTTGTGGACAGAGAACAGAGAGATGATTGTGGAATATATTTATTTATTTTGAAATTTAACCATTCAATTTGGGCCCAACTGGATGAATGGTTTTTGCCATTGGATCTACTAACTCATCCATGGCAGCTTCATATGGTCTATAAGTTTAAGATGGTAAGAATAAAATAAAATGAAGGGAATGAATTCAAAGTGGAGATAAGACTTGAGTTCATTTTTCATAATATTAAGGGCAAGCTATCTCAAAGATAACTATGCCCTCTCATGGATGACTATGCTTTTCTCATGGATGACTATGCTTTCCTAAACAGTTTAGGATTGTGAAGTGTTTAGGAGACTGCGCTCTTTAGGATTGTAAAGGGTTTAGGGTTGTCTTCCCTATTCAGATTGTAACGTGTATATAACACAGATGCATGTAATGTAAAAGCGTGGAATTCCAATCCTCTTCACATAATTTTATTTTTAATTTATTCTCTCTATTTATGAAACTAAATAGGACATAAGTTAATAAAAGAGTACTCAAATAGGTCTCTCGTCTAAAGGATAAGGTCACTTTGGGGATTAAACAAAGTTCTGTATAAAGTTTTAAATAACTAATATGAATTTGATCTCAATCAGCAAAAGTACATGTTGATGTTGTACCTTCAGATATACACAAGAATTTCTCCTATTTATGTATGTTGTTATTTTAATTCCAGTTACATTGATGAAATGGTTTCCCATCTGAATTTTCCATGTGCAGTTAGGGATGTGAGGGCGGGTGTGAAGTGACAAAAAAAATTCCACATTGGTTAACTTGTGAAACCATTACTATATAATACTTATTGTATCATTCTCTCAATAGCTAGCTTTTGAGAATTAGTTCTACCTTGAGAATATAATCAAGTCAAGGTTTTCTAACATGGTATCAGAGCAAATTTTGCATGTTTAAGCAGTTACCCGTGAGGACAATAGCACATGAGAGGGGAGGTGTGAAGTGACAAAAATAGTTGAACGTTAAATGTCTCTATATAACACTAAAGGCACATTTCTCTCAATGACGAGTTTTGTAAAGTTCATTTAGCTCAAAAATGTAAGTCATGATTTTCTAAAGCTCCAAAATTCTATTTTAATGAGACAAATTCAATCGCAATTGACCAACACAGACCATCTATACAAAATAAGTGAGCCCCACATGCCAACACACCTTGAATCACGCATCCCTGGTCGAATGATCCCTACCTTTGATCGTGCACACCATTTAATCCAATCAATGGGGTGTCAACACTAACAATCATTCAACAAAATTGATTTTCGAGACCTCTTTGTCATGCATGGTGACCAGCAACAAGAAGATCATTGACAATGAGATTATTGGATAGTCAACAAAAAACAGCACACAAAATTCCATGCAAGCTGTGAGCAGAGAAATCTTAATTGGTTTCTTAGAAAATAATTGTTAATTGGTTTTTAACAATCATGTTTTGTTGGCGATCCTAATCTCCATGTCCCACAACGTCTGATTAGTTTTAGATCTAAAGCAGACATCGAGTCTGATTCGAATTTAATTGAAAATGAACCAACTCAATTGGAGCGGATCGATGAAATGACACTCCAAATCTATGTCCGGATCGATGGAGGAAAGAGAGGGCCCCACTGAAGATCGCCACATCAAATGGACTCCACTTGAATTGGCATTGCAAGGAATAGGAAAGCACAGAAAGTGGAAAGTGGAAACCTTCCATTTGCTATCCGGTCCTTGCACAAGGAAAGAGGGAGGAGAGCACAAAAAACCCAAGAGGTGATCACATGCAACTAGGAAATAACGGTCCGACCAACAGGTTTTATTAGCCTAATCGACAGTCATTAGTTCGACCGAAAGATTACATCAGTGCAACCAACACAAGCAAAATTGACTGTATTAAATTCCACTCTCTAAAAATATAGTTAACAACCACTTCTCATATATTAATAGAATAATTTATGATAATGTAATTAAGATAGTGAATAATTTTAAACTTGGTGACATTGTCCATGGATGATATCTCCACTTGAGCTCTCATGTAGAGTCTATTGAGATTTGAAATAAGATTCTCTATCTTAGACCCATCATGTGAATTGTATCCATATCAAATTTAAACTAATTTATACTTAATCTCATTATTAAATTAAAAATCTATCCAAAATTTACTAAATCTGATGATTAATTTCGTAACCTTTAAAAATCATATCTTTTAAATTAAATGAGCCTTCGACTTTTAATAAATATTATTGTAATACTCTGACTCGGATTAGGCTAAATTAATATGATAAATCATATTTTAACCTTTTAATCAAAAATATTATGGTTAGGGTGTTACGAAAGTCCAAGTTTGGCCTAATCAAAGCCTGAAAGCTCGATGATCCAACTCATCTAGTTGGAAGGGCAAAATGGTAATTTATCATTTGTCGACATTATTTTACTCTTTACCTAATTATTTGATTATTATTGAGTAATATTGATTCCCTTAATTAAGGGTTTTAAATTCAAAATTTTATAAGTATATTATTATATTATTTTCAAAAAAATGTTATTAAAAAAACTACCCGAAAAGATCCCGAAAGTGAAGAAATAATTATTCTTAAACAATTTTGGAAATGAGAAAATTTTAAGAAAAATATGTATTTTAGACTTTATTATAACTCATTGTTTTATGTTTTCAAATTTTGAAAATAAAATTTTTAATCCTTTTAATAAATACAAATTGAATTAAGTAAATAGTGACAAAATGTGAATTTTGTTTAAATCAATAGATTTTGATAAAATATAAATCTCCAAAAATTTATGATGAGTAGAGTTTACAAAACTCAACATTTTTGTTAAGTTGGATTAAATTAATTAAGTTAAATAAATCATTTAATTAATTAAAATTTAAAATAAGATGAAAATAAACTTATTTGCAAAAACTATAGAAGGACTAAATTGCAGAATTTTCAAATGTTAGACCACCCTTCGTGGCTGAAAGCTGTTGCTTCGTCCTCCTCCTGGCCTTGTTGGAGGGTCTACTACCTTACTTAGCCATGGCTATAAATCTAGTCACCATCCTCATCTGGAATCATCCACCCTTAAAAAAGAAACTACCCTCCTCTATTTCAAAAATTTTACCGTAAGTTTTGAAGTGGAAGATTTTTCAAGTTACTAAATTTCTACCCAGGAGCGAAAAGGAATGTAACCATTGTGTTCATTTTCAAATTTTAGTCAGTTTAGGATCAAACAGAAGTAAATTTGTTTAAGATTTTAGTGTCAAAAATGAATTTGAAGTTTAAAAGAAAATTTGAATTTTCAAGTGTTTTACTGTTTTTCCTCTTGAAATCTAGTGTTTTTGATAAGTATAAAAGGTCAAATTTCATCCTAAAGTAAAGAGGACTCGCTGAGGAGTCCATCCGACCTGAAGGTTGTGAAAAACGAACCTACAAAACCCACTATTTCTGGATTCGTATTTCATACAGTCGTTTTCCGTCATTGCTCTGTTGCTGGTGACAGAGAAAAAAGACGACTCTCAGAAGTTCCGAGAGTTGGCCTTCAGAAACTCCAAAGGTAACATTTCGGAAGTTCTGAACTTCTGTTCGGGGTTCCAAAGTGTCCAGAGGCCAAATGTTCTTATTTGATACTATTCTATATATATATATATATATATTATGTATTCACTTTCAGGCCGATACTCTCTATCTGTGATTGACTCAGCCCGATAGCTATCAGTAGCTGAGCGATTAACTTCGCCGCTCGGTACTCGGTAGAAAAGAAGAGTTCGAGCACTGAGTGACCTCTAGGCCAAACTCGCTATAAGAGTAGTGGCCTGAGCATCTTATATCTCTAGGCCTAACTCAATACGTCTACATGATCATTTCCAGAAGACAATATGAGAAGTGGCCTGAGCACCTTATTATACTTCTGATTTTTGTAATTTAAAATGGATAGTAACCCATATAGGAGTCTCAGATCCATTTCTTCTAAAGTTTTTCCAGAAAAATAGGATAGAAAGATTTGAAATACTATGAGTGTGTATTTTATTGTATCTATGCATACTGTTTGATTTTTTTATTGTTTATCTGTTTGTATATTTGACTGATACTTTGATACCCACATTTTCGGTGAGGAAATTTAACAATTGCAGTATGAGTAAATTAGGTTAAGAGGATCTAGTGCAATGAGTGGTTCTAACGATCAGACTTAATGAACCCACTTTTATGTCTAGACATGATGTACTATTGTGAAAAGTGCTTATTAATATTAACGATGTTTATCGTATATTATGATTATAATGATAAAATGCTTATGAGCTATGATGATATTGCTATTGCTAACACGTATCCTCAACTACTGATCTATTATCAGTCCATGTGTGTCGATTACCGGCCTAGGTGTGTTAGTACTGGCCTAGGTGTGTCGGAGATGTACTTGTAAGATTTGTATTTTGACCGTGTCGGGACTTAATACTTATAGTCAGTGTAGTGTCTAGGTGTTACGGTGGATGTCAGCAGTTATGGAATTATTTTGGAACCTTTAGCAGGATAAACCTTTTATGGGATTATATTGATTTTCTCTACCTGATATTTCGTTACACTGCATTGTCATGTTCTTTTACTTGGCTGGTTAGCTCACACAACTCACATTTCAGGAGATGTACCTGAGGATAAGGAACCTCCATATCAAACTTAGGAGGGTTAAGCTGTTGCGGTTTCTGGTGATTTTCCCCGGACAGGAATTTCATTCTTGTTTGACTTTGGTTCCTTTGAACCATGTTATGTGTAAAGTACCTCATGTGGTACTTATTTTTGTTAAAGCTTGTATGAACCACTATGTGACCGTTAGTAACTCTGATGAGAATAAAAGATATTTTATTTATGAAAATATTTGTTTATATGATATGTGCTTGTAAGTAAGTAGATGGTATATGTTTGAGTTTACATGTAAATAGCATGTGTGACATTTATTTCTAGACCTAACATTGATCCAACCCAGTTAGGAGTTATAAAGGAAAAAAAAAAAAAATAGCAGCGTTCCGGGTCCGCCTCCGGGTCGGAGCGTTACAATCATTATTTTGAAAATATCTTTTAAATCCACCTTTGAAACCCATCCCTCGGGGCTTTATAAAAGGACAAATGAGAGTATGAGCCACGTTGCCTCGTTGAAAGGGGTTATTAAGATAATATATTATATTTCATTTGAGGACATCTACTAATATTGTTAAATGCGGTAGAATGAAATGTGTGATTTTATTTGTTTCTATTAAATTAAATCAGAAATTCTATTTATGTTAAATACGAAAGTTATCCTTGTTGTAAATTTTAATTCATTTGAGTGCAATTAAATAGAATGATTGATTAAGATTGACCATCATTTCAATCTCTATATATTGATTTAAAATTTCTTGCATCAAGGGAGTAAAAATCTAATAGATAAAAAAAATTAAGATTTGATTCGATGAATTTGAGATATTTAACTTATCTTTACCACATTAATATTTAAAATATAAGAAATTTGTTTAAAACAGACTAAAAAATCAAGATGATTTAAATAGTTGGAAGAATTTTTTCTATTTTTATCAAAAAATTGAAGAAATTTTTAAAAAAATAAATTTGGTGAATTTAAAAGATGTAATCCATATTGTTGTATTTGTATCTTCAAATAGAAAATTTCTGTGAAAATTTTATGACATAAAAATTATTATTTATTATCAATTTTTTACTCAATATAACTCCTCCCGGTAAAAAAGGTTATGAGGCAGAATCCCAAGGAGTTGGCTTAGGCTGTGTTTGGATGGAGGGTAAGAGGGGGTAACCCCCCGTTACCCCTTGTTATCCTCGTTTGATAACAAGGGGTGAGCGTAAAAAATTGAAAATTTACCTCTCTCATCCCATTTTTTAATATCCCTTTGAGGTTGGAGTATTCACAATACCCTATCTCTCAATACCCTTTGCCTTCCTCTCTTTATCAATTTTATATTATAAAATTAAAATCTTTCAAAAAATATATATTATATAATTAAAAAAATAATATATTTCAAGTAATTAGCAATTTAATTTTGTTTGAAATTTATTTAAAAAATGTATTAACATTTTCAACATGATACATTTGGATGATGGGTAAATTTTACGGGGGTTACCCTTGAGTAGGGGTAATTATAAGTAGGAGTAAACTGACATATTAACAATTTTATGAGAATTAATATTTTTTATTAAATATGTCTAATATAAATAATAAAAATAAAATTTTATGAAACATAATTGTCCAAATATCCTATTTTTAAGGGGTGGTTCTGTCGAAATTTCTAAAAGGTCTCAAAACTCCAAAAGAGTTTGAGGTTCATCCAAATCTCTTTTGGAGTAATTAGCAATTTATTATCTTGGAAGTTTATTTTGAAAATGTGTCAACATTTTCAACATGATGCATTTAGATAAGGGGTAAATTTTACAGGGGTTACCCGAGGTTACCTTTGAGTAGGGGTAATTGTAAACAGGGATAATCTGACATAACAATTTTATAAGAATTAATATTTTTTATTAAATTCATATAATATAAAAAATAAAATTAAAATTTATGAAACATAATTGTCAAAATGTCATATTTTTAAGGAGTGATTCTGTCCAAATTTCGAAAGGGTTTCAAAACTCCGAAAGAGTTTGAGGTTCATGGTCATCTCTTTTGGGGTAATTAGCTTTATTTTAAAATTTGTTAATATTTTCAACGTGATGCATTTGAATGAGGGGTAAATTTTGTAGGGGTTACCCGGGATTACCCTTGAGTAGGGATAATTGTAAGCAGGGGTAACCTGACGTATTATCAAATTTATGAGAATTAATATTTTTATTAAATTCATATACTATAAATAAAATATAAATTATATTTTTTATGAAGAAATAATATCAATAATATCAAAAAAAATCTTTATTTTTTTTTTTAATGTTAGAATGCAAGAATTATGAAAAAGAATTTATAAAAAATAGATAAAATTATTATAAGTTATATTATTAGAATTTACTTCATGAATATTATTTAATAATTATGTTTTATAAAAAAATTCAAAAATATTAATATATCATATTACACTTGCTTGTAGTTACCAAACAAATTTTTTTACACTTAGGGTAAGCTTACGAAAAAAGTCAAGGGTAATCCCAGTTCAAGGGTCACCTCCACTCAAAGGTGACCCCTACTCGAGGTAACCCCTCTAAAATTTACCCCTCATCCAAACACAGCCTTAGTGGTTGAAACACAAAATTTTAGGATTGAGAATTTGGGTTCAATGGTCACTCCCACTCAAAGGTGACCCTACTCGAGGTAACCCTCTAAAATTTACCCCTCATCCAAACGCAGCCTTAGTGGTTAAAACACAAAATTTTAGGATTGAGATTTTGGGTTCAATGCCCAGTGAATCCAATGAAGGGCCACTCTTTCGAGACTTACACGGTGTTTGTAGATTGGAAGATTTTCACACAGTCTAAGAAACTAGTTGAGTGCTGGGCATGGACACTTTAGAGCCTAAACCCTAGACACCTTTAGGACCTAAAAAAAAGGCCATGAGGGAGTGTCCATACCAGTATTCCAGCCCCAAACACCCACGTTACTGTCGCCCATCTACACGTGCTCTCTGTTATTTACTATGCCATTGTCTCCATTTGAATTTGAAAACAGAAGCAACCGTTATTTGTGACTGGACTGCGAGACTCGAGAGCGAGAGAGGGAGAAAGAGTCATCCGCGCTTTTCCACATTCAAATAATATCCAACTCTGCTATATAATCTCTCTCTCTCTCTTCCGTAAAAGAACAAGAAAATAGCTGACACCCCAGTGATTGGACCAACAATTCCCCAAACAAATTCCAACTTTGAATTGGAACTCTTTCGGATTTCAACTTTTAAGCGTAGCTTCGCACGCTCCTAATCTATATCCAGATCTCTGATTCCAAGTTGTTGAGTGCGATGGAATGCTTGGATTCCGGATCTCTTTTAGATCCATCTATCTCAAAAAGAAGTTCTCTGTCTCCTTCAAAGGTTTGTGTTTGCTTCTTCCATTTTCAGATCTTTCCAGAGAACTCTTTTTTTCTTAGTTTAGATGATGGTGGTGCTGATTTTCTCCTGTTTCCATTTCCTCCTTTTTTTTCTCTGCTTTATACATTAGACGGTACTGGAGAAGAGAAGTGGTTTAGAGCTGAACACTGGATCAGAATCCACAAGTAAGCGGATTAAGATTCAGAATCTATATACCGCTCTCTGCTCCAAGGGTAATTTCTTTGAACCCACCATCAAGTGATTACGAATCAGTGTTTGATGCTGCCTATTCTCTCTCTCTCTCTCTCTCTCTCTCTCTTATGCATGTGTGTTTTTTGTCGATGATCTTATCTGAAATAAATTAGGATAGTTTTGAAACATACCCTTGTCTAGTTTTAGCAATTTCTTCCACATGTCCCGTCTCCATTCATTAAATGTGAGATCCATTGTTCACATCTATGAACTCTACCTAGAACAAGTTAAGGGTGAAATCTGTGTTAGGATTGGATATCCATCTCAAAAGGCTAGGCTGATAGGTAGGTAGAGTGACCCAAGTCTCGTATAAGTCTCTAGATCTCCCCCTTCACAACCAATGTGGGACTCGTTCGCTGCTCCAAGAATCCCCCCCTCGAACGAGGCTCTTCGGAGAGAACATTGCCAGCCATCCTATCCGGCTAGGGGATTCCCTGAGTCCACGTGACTTGTTTTGGGGATATGGCTCGGATACCACTTGTTAAGATTGAGTATCCATCCCAAAAGACTAGCCTGATAGGTAGAGTGACCCAAGTCCCATACAAGTCCCTAAATCTCCCCTTTTAGAACCAATGTCGCATGTGGGACTCGTTCGCTGCTCCCCTTTCTTGTGCATGCATCTTTTCATGATATCTTTCTTCCTTTTGCACTTTCCGATGGCCTTCAGGGTTCATTTGAAAAAGCATAGTATAGCAATATGTTACGTTGGACAGCTCAACTATTATAGGAGAGCATCATCTGTGGAGCACAAACTTGAACACACCCATCCTCCTCGTAATGATGCCTAACCATTTCTTTGAATGAAGGGTTAGCAATATCATTTAAAACATTATGTTTCAATTGGTAGTACCAGTAGCTGTCCAAACGCCAAAGCAAAATATTTCAAATTCAGCATAGGTATTACAATTTTGCAGTAAGGTAGAAAATTTTATCCTTCAGCTGAGTTCAACCTTAGTTTCTAGGTAAGTAATAAGTGTCCATTTTCCACTGGGAAATTAGGTGTCCCATTAACTTCACTTGATTTGTCTGTTGTTAAAGAAGTTGACTGGGGCTCTTCTTGAAAAATATTACCACAAAGTTCTTCACTGCTCCAAAAACTTTTAATTTTTCTTAATTAGGAAATAAGCCTCCATGGAGTATGGTGATAAAAGTCTCTCACAATGCAGGTTTCTTCTTCTAATGCAAGATTTCTATCCCACTTTGTTGAGCATTACCTAACTCATTTCATCTTTCTTTTTTCTCTCCTCTTTGAGTTATATGTATTTCTTTATGTTACACCTGAACCATTCTCTTACTTCTAACTGATTATTCTCTAATGCAGAGATCAAAGCCACTCATTCAGAATCTCCAAATAAAGAACTTGTAGTTCATGCTCGTGTTGGAACAAAAGAAGCTACTGCACAAACTGCAGAAGCTTCTGCATGCATGCCTTCAGATAGGCTCCCAGAAGGAACAACAGACCAGAGTAATTTGACTCAATTAGATGCTTGTGGTCATGTTGAGAGCGGTCAGAGTCTTTGTAACAACTCAAGATCTGACACCTTATCTGTTTATGTCACTAATGTCAGCGGCTACCCATCTGCATCCAAGAAACTGGAGAAAGGCCTTGACCTCAATGTCAGTGTACCATCAGACTTCAGACTAGATCTTAATGAAGATTACGTTTCTAATGGAGTAGAACAAGACCCATTTTATCCTTACAAAAGCTTGGATCATGTGAAATTGAGACAACCTTCAGAGTGTGGTAGCTCCACTGGCCCCTTGGAGGATAATGAACCATTGAAAATGTGGAAAGCAATGAAACAAAATGGTTTCCTTTCATCTTCACATGGAGGCATACCCAGACCAAAGAAACAGGGTCAATCAAGGAAGAAAAAGAATGATCTACAGAAGAAAAAGATTGATCTTGCAAAGAAAGAGCAGGTTGATAGGTTCAAAAAAATTGCAGCTCCGAGTGGACTGCTTACTGGACTGAACCCTGGGATCATAAACCATGTAAGAAATAGTAGACAGGTTCAATCCATAATTGAGGCGTTGGTGAGGTCTGAAAAGCTAGATAAGCATTGTCAAAGCAGATCTGGGAACCAAATCCAAATGAGAAGAGGGAGCAACGAAGTTAATGATATGATAAACTGTCCCAAAGAGATGCATGATTTAGTAGCTGGTGAACCTTCAAACATAATAGCAGAAAGCAGAGAGACGGGAGTTGTGACATCATTGAATAATCTGTCTACTCATTCATGCTCTGAGCAGAAGGGAGGTGGTGAATTTGATGTAGCAGAGAGAAGGATATTCTATGAATCTTCAATTGCTTCGCAATTTACATTAGAACATGAGGTCAATACACTTCCATTACGATTCTTGTCAGCTGCAACCACAGTCTCAGATAAAGGCAGCTGTACATCAATTGAAGAGCTATTAGCAAACCAAGATAACATTAATTCACTAGCTATAAAAGGTTAGCATTGTTGCTCACCACGGGCTTCCTAACCTAGTTGTTTCATGGCTGTTTGAGTTTGTCCCACTGTGGTTTTAAGAATATAGTATTACATCAATATGCAGATGGAGTGAGTAAAGGAAATAACTCTCGCCTTAGCAGCAAATTTATGGGTTCAATACATATTAGCTAGTAGAAAAGGCTTGCAGATGTTCACTTTTCAAACTACACGACCACGAAAAATGAATATCAACCAGAACATTCACACATCAATACATAATGACAAAGAATATACGGTCAGAAAACCTGTAACTTGTGAGATGCACTGTCAACTACCAATGAATATTATATTCTTGGATTTGAATCATCTTCACATAATCATGTTATTAATTATGGAATCATCACCTATATATTTCATTTCTCCAGGTGAACTGGGGAAGAATATAAACAGATTATTTTTTTTATTAGAATTTGTAGGTGGACTTGACTGTAGAGTAAGGAGCTGTTGAAAGAAAAATCAACAAAAAAGTGAACATATATGATGGCTAATTTTATATATGGAATTACAGATCTGTATTTGTGGCCTGTGTCATCTGATCTATTGATCTGATGAATCCTCTATTCCCATAGGTCTGCCCCAAGCACAGGTTTGTCCACCTTTTATAGTACTGTCACTTGTTTCCAATGAATTACTCTATGTTTGTCAAATGCAAATAGGCCCTTATCTTTTTAATGGCATTAGTGATTGTCGAGTGGAGTAAGAAGATACTGGATAAAAACTCGAAATGTGAGAGGGAACAAAGAATTAAACCTATACATGAAACTATGAGTTCATGACCCATACAAGCTTAGATGAGAAATGGTTTGATGGTCCTAGTCTTACGAAACCTTTCCTACTAAAAATGGTCTGTTTCTCTATTCATAACTTTTGTAAGATGCCTACTGGTGGAAATTTGAGAGTAAAAAGTGTGTTTCTTGGTATGCTTGCCTTTTTCTAGTACAATCTTTCAATTTGGAGGATTGTCAGAATGTCTTCTATTCACATCAGACCCATCTAACCAACAGTTTTGATCACCAGATGATGTTCACTGTCCAACAATTCCCGATCATATTATAGAAACTTCTTATAGTTGCTTATGAAGTAGGAGAGAACAACTTATACTAATTATTTCTATTATTTCAGGGGCAACCGTTGCTTCTAGATGGTTGGAACTTATTCAACAGGACATCAAAGGACGCCTTGCTGGTAACAGTTTACTATTTTTAATTTTTTTATTACAGTACATAGGGAGACAAGATTAACAGAATGTTTCATATATAATGTTCTCATTTTGTCTTCCGTTTCATCTGCAGCATTAAAGCGTAGTAAGAAGAGAGTACGAAGTGTGATTCAGAGAGAATTGCCTTCACTAGTGTCGAAAGAGTTAATATTAAACCGACAGCATGACCCATTTGTCAGCCAATCCTCTGGTTCTACATGTTCCATCAATGCAACTCCTGATATGCATATGACAAGATGGAGATCCATTTTCAATCAAATGGATAAAGCACTCTCTGAAGAGGGAAAACAACTCGTGAGTCTGACAGGAACAATGTTTAATTATTTCAGTATCATACATTCTCATTTAATTCTTAACACTGGAGTTTATGACTAGTACACCCCAAAATAGCAGTTCGAATATTTTCTGGGTGGGGCTGCCATGGAAATTCAAAATTGCATTGGTCAGGTACTGCTTCCCTAAGTTTGTGAATCATAATCAATGGAAGTCACTGATACTGATTTGGAGCATAAAGTTAGAAAAGCATTAACCTGTTTTTTGTGTGTTATGTGAGATCCTTTTCCCATTTCTATCCCACCCGAATGCTAAGCAGAATGGACAAAATTCCATTCTGTCAAATTATTCAAACATATTGTGACTGGGGCACATAAAAACGTTCCATAAAGATGCCATCACTTGCAGAAAGTCTCCTTTTTGTTTTCCTTATTGATTTGTCTTCCTGAATCTAGAATTTTCTTCATCTTGTGACTTTCTTGTCCTTTCTATTCTCTAAAAATGCTGGTTTAAAAGGTTGCACCAGCTTTGATTTTATCCTACAAGATTCCTAATTCCAGTTCTGGCATTTTCAGGAAAATTGGTTGAAACAAGTGAATCAAATGCAATTACATTGTGAGCAGGGACTGCAATGCATGAACATTATGGACATGGATGCTCTCCAGCATCCAGGTTCATTAGAAAAGGACTTCAGGTACAGATTTCTGTGTTGAATTGAGGAGAGATTGTTCTGTGGAGCTATCCTGCTATTTTTCGTCTTCAGTTTTTTTTTTTAATGTTAGTGATCCTTTTTTACCACCATCATCATTGTTGCTGCTGTTTTCGTAACCTGACAAGATTATCTTGTCACTCTTGCTGGGTCCACTTGCACCTTCATACTCTAAGCACATGCTTGAATGGGTCTATGGCCTGGTGCATCTAGGATTTGTTAGAATGAAAACAAGGAGAAAAGAAGAGAAAAAATTGAAAGAAGCTTGAGAGAAATCATTCTCTTGAGTTTGTATGTTGTTTTTTACTAACAAAGCAGAGATACATGTATATAAAGAGTACAAGGAGTCAATCAAGGAAAGGAAAAAGGAAAGAAAAATCTGTTACAATCATTTACAATCAATGATATATCCAACAATATCTAAAAGTCAACCAATATGTGTAACATGTGATACTCCATATCCTACAACACACCCTCAAGCTGGCACAAAGATATCAATCAAGCCCAACTTGCTGAAAACATCATCTTGTTAAGAGCGACAGATGGCTTTCGACATCATGTTGGCTAATTGATTCTTGGACTTAAAATATGAAGTGGCAATATTCCCAAAGGATAAATGATGTTGAAAAAAAATGACAATCAATCTTTATATGCATTGTAAGCTCATGGAAAACTGTATTGGAAGCAATATTGATTGCAACTTGATTGTCACGGAACATGATAAGTGCCTCTGGTGATAGAAAGTCAATTCATCAATAAATTGTTTGAACCACAATAATTGACATGTTGTGTTGGACATGACCCTGTATTATGCTTCTGCACTCGAACGAGGGACAACAATTTGTTTCTTACTTCGTCAAGAAACCAAATGAGATTCTAAAAGAATACAATAGCCCGAGGTAGATCGTCGATCATTAGAAAAACCAACCCAGTCAGCGTCAGAGTATCCGCGAATATTAAACGTAGATTGATTCTTATAAAGGAATCCATGACCTGGGTTGGCCTTAAGATAACGTAAATTTTAAAAGATTGCATGAACGTGAACATCTATAGGAGCATGAATAATTGATTGACCACACTAACAACATAAGCCAAGTCAGGTCGGGTGATGGTAAGAAAAATGAGCTTGCCTACCAACTGCTGATAAAAGCGAGGATTAGGAAGAAGAGTCCCATCGGATGCAGAGATTTTTTTAATTAACATCAAGTGGTGTATCTGCAAGCTTGTATCCAGAAAATCCCGTCATCATGAAGAAGATCTAAAACATATTTTCGTTGGGAAAAAACAAGTCCTTTCGATGATGAAGAAACTTCAATTATAAATAACGAAGTAAGCCAAGATCCTTAATATCAAAAGACTTTTGTAGATAGGCTTTCAAAGCACTGATAGGGGACTAATTATTCCCTGTTAAGGCTATATGATCCACACAAACCACAAGAAGTATAACAACGTCGTTAGTATGTTACACAAAAACGGAATGATCTAATTAACATTGTGCAAAATCATAATTTAAAAAGGGTGTGCTAAATTTATTCAAACCACGCCCAAAGAGATTTTTTGAGATCATATATATTTTTTTTAAGCCGGCATACCTTCCCTTGCTCCCCCTCTCTAATAAAGTTCGGAGGTGGTAGCATGTAAACTTCTTCTTTCAGGTCACCATGAAGAAACACATTATTGAGATCTAATTGATGGAGAGTCCACTCCTGCGTAGTAGCAATAGAGATAATAACTCATAAAGAGGTGATCTTTGCAACATGAGAGAATGTACCCTAATAATCAATGCCATAGGTCTGAGTGAAGCCTTTAGCACTAGGTGAGCTTTATATCGAACAACGGGATCCGCCTAGATTGTGTTTGAGACCAAGGACCCTCTTACACCCTATCGGAGTCTTACCCTACGACAGGGATACCCTTTCCCAAGTCTGATTTTTTTTTTAAGGGAATCCTAGCAGCCTTCCAAGAACAATCTTGAAGAGAACTATTAATCCTCTTAGCAATGGAAGGGGTATCTATTTTGGAAAGGAAATTGCGTTATGATGGAGAAACAGTATTATAGGAAAATTTTGATTTATCGGATGTTCAGTACATGCACGTTTACCTTTCCTCAAAACGATGAGAAGATCAGAATTCTCAGGTGATGGATCAGGATCGTCCAAAGATGATTGGGTGGTAGTAGGTGAAGCATGAAGCATGTCTTTCTTCCTGGGATAAACAATGAGAAGCTTAGAGGTAGACAGATCAGAAGATGTGTCAATTGTATCTGTAAAAGTAGGAAGAACATGAGGAGAAAAAGAAAACTTATGATTGGATGGTTAAAAATATGGAGTATATAAAAAAAATCCATTGACACAAATATTTCTATATTGGATAGAAACATTTATATCCCTTTTGAGTGGAAGAGTATCCCAAGAACACACATTTCACAGATTTTTTTTGCAAATTTGTCAGCAAAAAAGTCATGAACAAAATAGGTACATCCAAAAACACGCAACGGAAGTATAGATACAGATCGATAGGTAGAAATAACATCAATATGTGCTTTGTTATATAAGACTCTTGTGGGCATGCAATTTATAAAATAACAAGCAGTAAGAATGGAATCATGCCAATATGACTTAGGGACATTCATTGCAAATAGCAAAGATCGAGCTACCTCAAGAAAATGAAGATCCCTTCAGCAACTCCGTTCTGCTGAGTTGTATGAGGGCAGGAAATTTGAGATTTAGTCCCATGTTCCTGATGATAATGTGAAAAAGAGTGAGACATATTTTCTCCCCCATTATTACTTCGCAAGGTTTTAAGGCAACAATCAAATTGGAGTAGTAATTCATTTATGACAAGTGCGAAAATGATCAAAGACTTCAAATTTATGTTTCCTTAAATAAACCCAAGTCACTTAAGAGTAATCATCTATGAATGTATCAAAATAATGAAATCCCGTCAAAGAAACAATCGGTGATATCCAAACATCAGAATGTATTAAGGAGAGAAAAGGGAACATGAATAATTGGAAGACTAAGAAAAATGTGGATCGATGATGCTTTCCATACTGACAACTTTCACAGACAAAATTATCAATTTTCAAAGAAAGTTGCAAATGCTTTAGCATTGTATTGGATGGATGACCAAGCCAACAATGACAAAGCCAAATATCCTAATGACTAGTAGAACAAGCATCATGTTCTGAGCCAAATTGTGGATCAAAGAAATGCAGACTTTTTTCTTCAAGACCACCCACAATCGCCTTTTTTGTGACCAAATCCTGAATGACACAATGAGAAGGGAAAAAGTCATAGAACAATTAAAGACCTTAGTAAGTGAACTAACAGATAAAAGATTATTAGACGATGGGGGAACATGAAAAACGGAAGATACATCAAGTCTAAAAGATATAGGAATGGTCCCTCTACCATTGATGGAGGTAAGGGTTCCATCAGCAAGTTTAACATATCCAAGAGAAAGAGAATTAAGAGAAGAAAAAAGATGAAACATGCCTGACATGTGATCTGTAACTCCAGAATCAATAATCCAGAGACTGTCAGATGAGGTCTAGAAAGCATATGAGATAGTACCTGATTGAGGAACAGAAGTTTGGGCATAACCAGAGGATATAAGGCTCTTAAGTTTCATTTTGTCTTGCTACAAGGAATCAAATTCCTGTCGAGACACTTGATAACATCTTCTCTAGGAGAAGTAGGGCTAGAGAATACCATATGTAAGGAGAAAAAAAAAGGTTCTTCTATAGTGACTGGTCAGTAACTGCACAACGTCTGCAAAATTTGATAAAAGTGGGCCCCACGAATCACAAAACTAAGAGCAATCCAATGGGATTGAAAGAACTACGGGGCGACTGTAGCAGTGAAATCCTAGCCTGAGATGAGATGTACAGGAGCAGGGACAAGAAGAAAACCCAGGGATGAGATGAAATAGTTGCCTGAAAAGATTAGTAGGACCAATTTCTGATTGACACCATGTTAGAATGAAAACAAGGAGACAATAAGAGAAAACAATGAAAGAAGATTAGAGAAATCATTCTCTTGAGTTTGTATTTTTTTGTTTTTTTCTCAAAAATGAGGATACCTCTATATAAAGAGTACATGGAACCAATCAAGGCAAGGAAAAAGGAAAGAAAACCAGTTACAATCATTTCCAATCAATGATATCTAACAAAATCTAAAAGTCAACTAACATGTATAAATTGTGATACACCATATCCTACAACAGGATTATGGTTGCAAGTTGCTCATATTGGGTTTATGGTAACCCATGCTGAACTGATATTTTTAAATCTAGAACTGACTTGACCCAAAATACCAAAATACCTGCCTTTTAGGAACCAACTCAAACCAAGAAATTAACCAAACACCTGAGAGCCCACCCATTCTAAAAACCTCAAAACAATGGAGGCAATATAAAGAACTATAGACCTCATAATGGAAGAAATAAAAAGAGTCACAAAAAGACCCAAATTTAGTAAATGAGATCCGAAAATAGAAAGATTCAAAATGGAAGAAATAAAATGTGTGTATATGTGTGTGTGTATATATATATATGTATGTATATATATATATATATATTATATATTATACGTGAGAAACAAGTAGGATTTATAAGATGTCTTTACAGTTTTATATAAAAATAATTCGGGTTGGATCTTGTCTCAGATTTTTTTTCCTCCTTAACCCAACCCAACCCAACCCAAAAAATCTCGGTTCTTCAAAACTTGGAACCAATCCAATCCAAAACGTTGTGATCTTTGACCCAACCCTAGCTATTCTTAGGTTGCGTCCAAGCAAATCTAGTTCTATCTAACCCAACATGCACCTGTACCAAGGATATAACCATTTGCCAAAATCAGTTCCTATTATAGAATTTCAGGAGGAATGGACTGGAATAAAATTTTGGAAAATTGCCCAGGTGTAATGGTCAAATGTTGTGCAAGGGTTGTGCTAAGAATTAAGTGAGAGTAATGTTAGCAAGCAGGCCTCGCAAAATTCATCTTTTACTATTAACAAATCTGCATTTTGTACAATATGATAGAATGTGATTCTTGATTCTTTGCATGCCTAGCAAACTCTATGCAACTTTGTTAATGTTACCCATCCTATATATGTAAGGCCCATTGTATGATCCAGATGCTGATCTAAAAGACCCAAAAATCAAAGGTTACATCTCATAGATTGGAAGAATTGAGCCTACGATTCTTGTAACTCAAGAAGGCCTAATGATTGCTCCCAAATGTATCGGAATTGAAACGATCTTGTCAGCTAAGTATAGCTCCCCTGGATTAGAATGTGAGAAACACAAACATTTGTTTCTTTCTTTCTTCCTTCTATAAATGGTAAGAGAAACAATAAGTCTCGTCTGCCAATGCCTGGTTAAAGGTTCTTCTTTTTAACCTTGAAGCACGCATTGATCTAAACACATGCAAGGGATCCATCACAATTCAGGTCTTGTATAGCAACTAGCAAGAACACTCCTGGCCCAAAATTTAGGCTGGCCCACTCATCCAGAGTCTCAAAAGATTACTACAAGATTGATATTTAGTTAAACCAAGAAAAGAAAAGAAACCAATTGCCACTATATTTGACATTCTACTGTGGCCCAACTTATCTGTTTCTTGGTCATGCTGACAGAGTGACAGTGGACCATATCTAGTGACCTGTGTTCTTGCATACAAGTACCATAATGGGTAGTATGGTTTCAAGAGATATTTGATATGTGTTTACATGAATACTAATCAAGTTTTTCAAAGATGGAGATACTCTCATCACTTTGACTATAGTCTGCTGCTGCTACAACAAGTGCTAAAACAGTTCTTCTATTTTCCTTACAGATCAAAGAAAGCTGAGGCCCTTGTCAGGGCTGCTGCTGCATCCATATACTCCACATGCAATTTCTCCATGACTACAGAGAATGTATCCTGCTTTTAACTTTTAACATCAATTCCATTTTCTCTTCGCTTATGGTCCAAATTTTCCAAACATCCCACTGATTTTTTTTCGTGCATTAGTTAATTGATGTACCTGTATTTTAATCATAAATTATAATTTCTGTCATTTGTATCTGAAGTGTCCGTTACTAAAGTTCTTCTGATTGTTACATGGAAGTATTTGAAGTTTGAAAGTGAAAAAATATGCATCGTCTTTCATGAGTGACCGTTTTAAGAAAGTACTAAAGTTCTTGTCATTTTGATGTAGAAATTATACAATGGTCTAAAATTTGCATGATAAGGTATATATGATAGTGGATGACAAGAAGTTTCCCTGCAAATTTCATTTCGTAGGGCTCTTTTGAATAATAAACCACTTTGCCTTTCTCATTTTGCAAATAGCATCTGGTCAATTCGTTTGAATGAATGATTCTATAATTCTAAAGGCCCAAAAATGAACTATAAATAAAGGTACAATTTTAGTAATGTTTTTTCCAATGGTGCTTTAACTAGAATATGTGATCGTATGTCGTAGAAATCCAATTCACAAGTGGGTAATGGGTGTAGAGTGGGATAGGGTGAACACAAATTGATCTTATGCTGGCCCCCACACCAACATGAGAGAGAGAGAGCAATGAGAACCCCTTGCAGTTCATATTGCACAGATTTTTTTTGGATTAACGTGTAGGAAACTCAAACACAGTCCTACTAAAACCCCCACGGATGAGCCCAGTACCCCTAAAGCACACCAATGTTAGGCCATGGGGGCTCGAACCTGCATCCTCCAGCTTCCTGAGGCGGAAGACAACCAATTAAGCTACACCCATATGGGTTCATATTGCACAGATTGCACAGATTTTATGTCTGACTTTTTGCAAACTTTTTATGGAACTTAACTAGGCCAATGAGATCCACTAGTTGGAAAGTTCTCTTCTTGAATAAGAAACTTACCAATCATTTTTGTTTGACCATTGAATCCATGTTTTTTAAGGCTTAAAGATTGGATAAGTTTGTATTTTTAAATCCAAATTCAGGTGGGTTTTCAACTAAAAAGTGAGATCTTTTAGAGATGACATTAAATTGGATAAACATCTAATTCATGGAGGTATGTAAAGTGAGGAGAAAGAGGTGTTCAAATTTGGCTCCAAGCAAGCCCTACAAGACTTGCTTAAATATAAAAACCATATGATCCAATCCCTTGATGATCAATTTCAATGTATGTATATACACATATAAGTCAATATTACTGCACCCTTAGTAGTGAAATTTCATAGCTAAGTTCGGATGAAGAGAATTTAAAGTAGGAGATTCTCTTGGGATAGGAGAAATTAGGAGAACCTCTACCCTTAAAAGTCCTTTTGAAAAACTCCTTTAATCTGATCTTGGTTTTTAGTCACCTTTATTTTGATGCTAGTTAAGTGGAGTTCTTAATTACTTAGAAGAACATAATCATAAGGCTACATAAGTTATACCTCAGTATTTCTATTTTTTTAAATTGTTAGTTCAAAGAAAAACCAACTAGTGATATCAAATGTTCATTTCATGAGATATATGTGGATCAAATTTCAACCCCAAACTCGAATATTAGCCACTTGACCTTAGTGGTTAAAATCACCATGTGTCTTTAGAAAAACAAGAATTCTTGGTAATTTTGACAACTAAATTCAAGTGACTAAAATTTGAATTTTGGATTAAGATTCGGTCTACAAATATAGATTGTAATTAAATGGAGTGATTTTAGTAGAGTCTAATTTTAGTGGTATAGAGAGCATCAAAGATGAACTAATTAAAATAGAGAATGACTTGATATTACATTGTGATAAATTTAGATACTTGTATGCAACCATCGAACCAAACAAAGGAGTAGATTTAGATATAGCCAACAGGATGGGCTAAATAAAGTCAACTTAGTGAACTGTTTTGTGATGATAGAGTACCTAGTAGATTAAAGGAAACGTTGTATAGAACAACAGTTAGGTCAACAATGTTTTATAGAGTTAAATGTTGTGTAATGAAAGAAAAATAAGTGCAAATGGTAATGGTAACAGAATATATATTATGAGATAGATGAGTAGAGTTACAAGAAAATATCAAATTAAGAATGAAAGCATTAGAGAAATCTTTTGAGTTGCCTCACTAGATGAGAAATTGAGAGAAAGCCACTTAAGATGGTTTGGGTATATACATGGGAGACTAGAAACAACCCCTATTAGAAAAATTAAAAGCTTGCAAGTAGATGGGATGAGATAGAGAGCCGAGCTGATGGAAGGGGTAACAAATTTATCTGAGGGAGTGTAGGGTTAATAGAGGGTGTGATTTCATATAAGATAGAGTGAAAGAAAAGAACTCAAAAAGTTGACCCCAAATATATGAGATTAGTTGCTATAATGATGATGATGAAGATAATCTGATCCACTGATAGTTCATTAAGTGAGCTTTCAATTCCATTGGTCAATTTTTTTTATATTTCAAAAAATATTAAAGAGAGATATGCAACCAACGTGATGGGTTGCACATGTAGCGACCTCCCCCAACCTTCTAGCATAATATTGTCCACTTTGGGCCTACACCTGGGCCCGCATGACTTTGCATCTGAGGACCCATGCTAGGGAAACCCTCAAAAGGCCTTGTGCTAGATGGAAGAGAGTCAACCTCTTATATACTTGGGGAACTTAAGCTTCCTAGGCGATGTGGAAACATGCCCATTGCGCATCTGGCGATTTATCTCTCTTCTAGCGTACTCTGTCTTTCAACTAGGCCCCTCTCTAGGGCGGGATACTACAACACATGTTGTCGAAGTTGTTCTTAGCGAGAGATGATGACGATCTCCTTGAAAAGGTGTAGAATACCAAGTTCTCCTAGAGGTGGAGAACTTTTGCCTTTAGTGAGCTCCATTTACTCATAAAAATAATATTCAAATAAGAGAATGAAAAAGAAGATGAAATTCTCCACCTCCCTTCCTCTCACCCCAAACACTACAGCTCTCATGAACTCTTGTATTGCCCTTTATAAACAAGGTATTTGAAAAGCTAGCCTTGCTTTGACCCTTGAATTCTTAACTCCTAAAAATTACGATATTTTAGATCCAAAATCATAGGCAACAATACAAAGATGAGTTGCTATTTATAACAACAACCGAAACACAGAAATAGGTAAAAACATTAAAAAAAGACACATGATCCAACGACTTTAAAAACAACTACTAATCAAGGACATTACAAGGGACAAAATTAGGAAAATGAGCAAAATTACCTAAGGACCACTTTCTATTCCAACCCAAAAGCCTTGGGCAATCAACAAAATATATACTCTGCAATAGGAACCTCTTTGTTAAGCTCTTGGGCAATTAACAAAATATATACTCTGCAATAGGAACCTCTTTGTTAAGCTCTTGAGAATTATGATAAGCACGGTGGAGTCACATTTGAGAATTATGAATCTCTAAGTTTCTTTTTAAGTTTAATTGAATGGTACAAAGGAAAATATTAAACTTATCTTTAAATTAATCCATTTTATACACTTTGCTAATGTAGCAAGTCATTTGATTGATATATTAACTAACTCTTGAAAAACTATTCAATTTTGATTTGCCACAAGAGCTTAGGTATAATTTATGGGTAAATATAGATTCTCTTAAAAAAAAAAAAAACTCTATAATCTCAATAGAAGTTGTACCTTGGATTCGTTCTACTAATGCCATCTTTAGCAATTCCACCCTTGCTCTCATGGGAACTTCCCCAAGCAACTTGAGTTGTCATCAGATATTGCATTGAAAATTTGAAAATTTGAAAAATTTATAAAATATAAATAATAAGACTCACCTTTGTTTCACTGTCACATAGTAAGACACATCGTGGTTATCATATTAAAGCCAGATGCAACCGCAATTAATTGTAAGAAGGTAGTATGTGGATTGAAGACACTAGGGTAATTGTAAGAAGGTAGTATGTGGATTGAAGACATTAGGGTAATTAACTAACTCTGGTTCATAAGCCAAAGTGACTGCTAGTTGAACTACTCTGTATGAGTTGAAACAATGGTCTTCTTGGCACAAGCATTTGCTATGGCCTATCTATTTGAGTTCAAGTCCGGTTCTGATGAATTGATTATTTTAGAAAATATTGAATCAAATAAATTGGAGTTTTTTTTTGAAATATAAGCTAAATTATTGAATAAGGTAAATTAGATTTTTTTTTCAAAGATACTTTAAGTTAGAATTTTAGTTAAATTATTTTAAACTCTCACTTTAAATTCAACTCATTTATTAAATAATTTCAAATGATTATATATCTTTAGTTATTCTAAAAAAAATTAAATTCTAATTTCGGTTAAATTAATTAGTTGGGTAAGAAATGTGACCCTACTCCTTTAGTCCTAACCGAGATTATAGTTAGGAATTCGATGTACGACAAAAATACAAAAGCAAACTCTTTGTATATAATTTGATTTTTTCTTGAAAAATCAATTAAAAATTTAGTCATAGATATGTCAAAAAGTCAAGAACGGAAGCATATAGGTATAATATATTCTAGTTGAAAAATTAGGAGACCAAATATTTGGCTAAATTATTATATAAATTTAATATATTTGTATGCTTTACATAATTTTGATAAAGTATTTTAAATTAAAGGAAAGAGTTAAAGCTATATTTTTAATTTAATGTGTTTTTATACAAAATTAGAAGAAAAATAAAAGAAAATTATTTAAAAAGAAATCTTTGTTTATAATATACTTTAATTCAGAGAAACGATTAATAAAATATTTATAAAATATTTCACCTTTTTATTTTTTCTGAATGGACCTCTATCAATTATTTTATAAAATATTTAAGTATGTATTTATATTAAAAAGAAAAGAATATGTATATTATATAATATAAAGTATGTCTTTCATATAATCAT
This sequence comes from Chimonanthus salicifolius, assembly GCA_013350335.1. Classification (NCBI taxonomy): domain Eukaryota; kingdom Viridiplantae; phylum Streptophyta; class Magnoliopsida; order Laurales; family Calycanthaceae; genus Chimonanthus; species Chimonanthus salicifolius. The sequence goes on from CM023539.1 coordinate 7,728,406, forward strand.
GTCAAATATGTTATATAACATGAAGCAGTTGAGTAATTTTTAAATTATATGATACAAGTATAATATATATTGTATATTTATGTTATATAATATATAATTAAAGTATTTTTAGAAAAAGGATAGAATGACTTGTTTTTTTAAAAAAAATTGAAGGAAAATGGCAAACGAATGCCTGGGACTCCCTTATTTTTTAAACTCTTTTCCTATCCCTTCATCGCCTATCAATCCGGTTTGGTCTTCTGAGAAGGATTTGGCGGATTTTTCAGTGTGTCCGAAACAAGAGCGATGTCTGGTCTTTCTTCTCAAAGTCTCGCTCTCCATTCCACCACCATCCCCTCAAGGTGGACAGCGAGGATATTGACGAAAGTGCCACCAAAAGCACCTCTTTCCTTCTCTTCCACCATCCCTCTTCTACCACTACGGTTATTTACCAAAATGCCAGTACGTTTCAAACTCCCAAGTAAGTTTTTCTGAGTCTTTGTTACTTATTTCTGAACATTTTCCTTCTGGGTTTTACTTTTTGGTCCATTTGGATAGGAAACGAAAACTTGAATTTTCCTACATTTGGAAGGGTGCTTATACGACAAAATGGGGGTGTTCTGATTAGTATTGAACGTGTTTCCTACATTTGGATGATCACAGGGAGAAAAATACTTCAATGAAAATAACCGTCTTTTAACAACAAATTAAACTATTTCTATTGTTAACTGAAAAATGTTTCCCCCCTATGAAAGTACTTCTCTTTCCGTGCATACAAACATAGAGCGTTGAATTTGCACATTCTCTTAAGAAAATAGAAGCTGTTTCTGGTGCATGGACGTGAAAATGCCTTCATGGAAAAAGGCTATTTTTTGAAAAAAAAATGTTTAAACCCATTTCTGTTTTCAGTTGTAGGATTATTATATTTCAACTAAAATAATTCTCCATTCCGTACATTCTAAAGGGAGGCACTTTTTTTTTAACTGTAATGTAAATTGAGACCTTAACAACTGTAAATGTCCCATTTTCAAATAAAGAAAAATCTAATTTTGTCCATACAGAGGGATTTGATAGCAAATTATCTTACAAAACTGCATAATGAAACTTTAAGAGGCAGTACTGTTGTACTCAACATTTCAATATTTAGTTTTTCCTTTTCTTGTTCAATCCATCATAAATGTAGAAAAGATTCAAGAATGGGTGACAGAACATGTGAGAACTAGTTAAAGGAATTAATTTTTTTTGAAATGGAGACAAAAAAATATTTCATTAATTAAATGGTAAGTTACAAGAGCGTAAGGGACTGTGTACAAGAGAATTATACATGACCCTCAAGAGAGAAAATACAAAAAGAGTGCAAGTAGAAATAAAAGATAGATACTATGTTCATGACAAGAATAAACCCTATTCCCATACAACCCAAGTGAATCTGTAGGACATGGACCGAGGAGGAATGCTCCAGACGAGCAAACCCTCAAAACCCTGCTCCCTTTGAAAACTAAAGGGAGAATACTTCCAATGCTGGTTGCGATATTTGTACTCCAACTTTGGGTAGGAAATCAGCAACATTGTTCGCTGAGCGGGTGACATGCACGAAATGGGTAGTTCCATTCCTACACAATCTCCTTATGTTTCTAACAGTGTTGGTCAATTTCCATGGAGTGTTATTCCTTCCACTAGTCCAAGCGACCACATTAGCAGAATCGCCTTTGATAATAGGTTGCCATTCCCAAGACTAGCCCAATGAATCACTCGCTTAATTACCCTTAGTTCCGCCATATTGGACTCCATTACCCCTACTGATTCTGAGAAGATCAAAAGCATCATACCCATGTCATCATGAAGGACCTTTTCTATCCCTGTTGGACCAGGTTTGCCCCTGGCTGCGCCATCGACATTAAACATATAGAAGCCTTCTTCAGGCTTCACCCATTTTGTGCTAGATTTCCTAACTTTTTACCCCCTTCCATACACCCTCCTCGTGACAGGTAAAAATCCTCAGGGACGCAACCATTGAATTCCTTACAGATAGCTAACCAATAGACAAGGTTCCATTTAGCCTTTTCAAAAACCTCTCGTGCCTACCTTGTCTTGCCCTAAAAAAATTCTATTATTCCTCTCCTTCCAAATTGCCCAAATGATTGCCGCAAGGATCAGTCTCCAACCACCCTTCTCCTTCCTACGAAAATCCCCTCTGACCATTCTGTTACGACCTTCCCTATCATGTTTCCAGAATCTTAGCAACTCCCTTGGGCATCTCAAATAAGTACATGAAGTATGTGGGAATATTAGCTAAGACAAAACTGAATTAAAGTCAACCTTCCTCCCATAGAGAGAGATTATCTGATCCAGGTGTTCAACCTTTTCTCTATCCTTTCAATGACAGAATTCCAGGAAGATATAGGCCTAGGGTTGCCACCAATCGATAGGCCCAAGTATGAAAACAATATCTTGCCGATTCCACACCCCATCTCCCTGGCCAAGGCCTCCTCCAACTTACTCTCCACACCAATACCAATTATATATTTTTTTTCCGATGTTTATCTTCAAACCAGACACCAATTCAAAACATCTGAGAACTGCTTTTGCCTCGAATAATTTTCTCTGGATGCCTTAGAAAATAGATGGGTGTCGTCTGCGAATTGGAAATGGGTTATAATTAAGTTGTGACGTAGGACAAGGGGTAGGGTAACCCTAAATGCCAAATGTGGTTTCCTAAAAAGGGGATGAAAATAATGCACCCTAAATCTAAAATTGGCTAAAATTAAAAGCCAAATTAATAATTGCAATTTAGAGTAATAAAATCCACCACAAATAATCAAGAAACTTAAGGAATTCAATGTAAATAATTATATCTCAATCCAAATCTAATTACAACTCAGAATAGAAGGCCCTCAATACAAAGAGGTTTATTAGATCTTGCATGTGTGTAGATCTATCACCAAACGGGACTGATTTGGGTTGTTTGGTAATAAGATGGTGATAAAAACAAAATATGGCAGCACTGTAAGGGTTATTAGGGGTAGCAGAAGTGAACAAAAGGCTTGGGAAAGGGTGGAAAGGCTAAGATAGGGATGGAAACACAAGACAAATGTAAAGGAGGGTTAAGAAAGTCTAAGGAAAATGGGACAACAACAGTTTAGGGACTGTATGGACGAGAGGTGGCAGATGAGGGGCTGTATGGGTTAAAGAAGGGGAAAAAAAGGGCTTGGAACTGCAGTAGGATGTCTGTATGGGACTTGGGATGAGTCTGGATGGGATCTGGGACAAGTCGGGACGAATCTGGTTGGTCTGTGACAAGTTCTGGATGGTAAGCAGGGATTGTTCTGGGACAACAATAGGACGGTTCTGGGACAACAGTCGACTGGGTTTGAGAGGGCAACGAAGAGAAAAGAAAGGGAAAAAGAGAGATAGCTAAAAACTTGGATCTTGGAAGAGGATTCTCACTTTTTCCGATGGCTTCTCTCCAGGGCCGGCCCTGAGATTTCAGAGGCCCTAGGCGAACTCTTAATATGGGGCCTTTTGCCCTTATATACACTCACAATTTTTTTTTTTTATAAAGTGTGAAATATCCAAATAAAATATAAAAATCAAATTTATAACAAATTATTATTTAAAATTTATAACACAACTATTGTCTATTTCACTATTTGTAGTGATTCGATCGCAGTTACAGGGCCATGGAAGTAGCACATGACAGAAAAATAAGAAATGAATCATATTGTAAATAACAACAAGTCATTGATGATTCAAAGGAATATCAGATCTACACTTCAAACACCCAATAGGAATTCAAGATGACGGGATCGATGAAAAAAGTACATGCAAATCTAAAGTCTGCAACTGAGCAAGCTGAAGGTGAGAGAGAACATAGAGAGGAGCGGCGAGAGAGAACGTGGAGAGAGAGGTTAGAGGAGAGCGAGAGAGAGTGCAGTGAGAGAGACTGAGAGAGCAAGGAGAGGAGAGGCTGCTGCAATAATCACTTGGAGATTTTATTTGATTAGTATTTTCGGGTTTCAAAAACTGAAGGGCCTAAAGAAATGAGCTAGGTGTAAATTTTGAGCTTTTCAAAAAGCGGAACAGCCGAATAGAATACAAACGGACGCGAAAATGCGGAATGGAAGATGCACAACTGCAGAAATACTGGAAGGGAAGACGCATGGATGCGCGGAACCGCGTTCCGCACAGACGCGCGAAACGAAACGCGGAACAACGTTCCGCACGCGGGACACGGTGATTTACGCGGATTCGAGTTTTGGGCCCAGGCGCCCAGGCCTTTAACGGGTTATGACTTATGGATCTTTGGAGGCCCTAGGCTACGGCCTACTTCACCATGCTTCCTGCGACGGAGGTAAATTTACACAAAGCAAAAGTTGTTCTTTTCATTGATTATTTGTCAATCCCGTATGGAGGGGTTAAATCACATATATAATGACTTAAAAACATGAAAAGACCAAAATACCTTCAAATAAACAAACACCAAACTACCCTAATGACTAGAAGGCCCTAATTACATGTATAATCACTAAATTTTCCCAAATAAGACAACACGAACCCAACTAATGGACTAAACAAATAAATGAAAGAAAAAAATAAAATCATGAAAAGTTGGAAATCCTAAATTTAAATATGGAAACTTGCTAAATACGGAAACTGTCTAAATATAGAAATCTGCTCCGCATCAAGTTGCATGTCAGACCTCTAGACCCCTAATTAAGCCCAAATTCTTAGCCTTTAGCAGGAGTCGGCTTAAGGCTTCAACAACCACGGTAAATAGAAATGGGGAAAGTGTGTCTCCCTACCTTAGACCCTTGTTGCACAAATTGGTTCAATCGGTGACCCATTTACTAGTATAGAGTAGGATGAGCCCTGAACACATACCCTCATCCAATGTCTCCACTTGGTTCCAAACCCCATCCAATAAAATAAGAAGTCCATGAAACTCCACTTTTTGTGATCTTCGGCTTTCTCCATATCCAAGATTAAAATTAGAAGTGAATTTTTGACTTCTATGGTGAAAAAGTAGTTGCAGTAGGTTCAATGGTGATTTGTCTCAGGGGGAAACTTGGTTGTTGCAAGTGGACTATATGGCTTAATGTTAACAAAGATGTAGAATTTGGATATCTGTTTCTTCCATTTTTTATTTATTTTTTTCTCTCTTTTTTTTTTGCAGAAATAGTTGCATTTACAAGCAATGACATTAGGGTGGGTTCAAATATTGAAGTTGATGGGGCACCTTGGAAGGTTGTAGGTATGGGAATTTTGACGTTGTTGCTGTTGGTGGGTGTGCATTTTTCCATGTGTTGATGTTTGTCTCACACCTAGTTGGCTTGTGTTGTTTGAATATTTATTTTTAGCGGTTTCTGTCCACCTGATCTAAATAGCAAGAATGGCCTAATTTGAATCACAAATGGGATGTCTCATGAGTGGGGTTAATGGGAAAAAAATGATGATTAGATTTTAGGAACTTGATGTTTTTCGAAGCCACTTGCACTGGACTTTTTAGATGAAGTAAAACAAGAAGATGACAAGAGAAAGAGCACTCTCTCCTAAGGGTTTTTTTTTTTTTTTTTTTATTGAAAGTAGCATTTCAATGAATATAGACTTTTGCACAAAATCGAGGTAGTTTTAACAAAAAACAAAGTGGTTCACTTTTTATTTTCCCATTTTTTTTCTAGAAAATGAGATTTCCAATGAAAATGTGCATAGATACTTGTGCAAAAAGCATATTTTCCTACCTAAGGAGTCATATTCAAGGAAATACCTTTCCTATGGGGGGTAGATAGGAAAGTTAGTTTTTCTCTTCATTTTTTCATTGTGGAAACACATAGACATGCCCTAAAGCCCTTGAATATGCAATGAATAATAGAGAATAGCTTTAAACTGAATGTAATAAGATCGAACAATCTATTAGCTTGTTTCCTTTCAAAAAAAAAAACTCATCCAAAAACAACAATATATAGGCAAATATTTAGAAAATCTACTTGAAACCCTAATTACAACTGACTTTCTAAAACTCGTAGAAACTTAAAAATAATCTTAATTGACGTAGTAAAATTTCTTGCTGAGCCACCAAGACACTCCGAAACTTTTAAAGAACTCAAAAATACCTCAAAATGAAATTTACTAAAAATGGAAGTCTTACAGAAACAAGCAATTTGACTTAAGAATGATGGAATTTGGTGATCGAAATGGCATTAAATGGTGATGCCATTTGCCATATCAGTTGGCATCAAAGCAAGCAAGGCACAAAGAGGTCCTAGAGCCTAAGCACAAGGTGAACTTCTCACTGCATGCTTTTTCATTTTGGGTGAACTTTTGTTTTTATATTTTTAAACATGTGTATATTTTGTATGTGTATATCTTTTAGACCAATATAGTTATAATGCAATCGTTTACAACCATTTCTTTTTTGAATGTGGAGACCATAAAATTTATAATAAAAGTAAAAAATACAAGACAAGATCCGTATAAAAAGACTTATATGGAAACAAAAGCATCCAAAACTGACCTCCACCAGCATCTTCTACACACCCAAACACAGGGACAATAAAATACAAAAGCAAGACTCACAAAGGTACAAACAACAACCACACCCCATACACCCTACACACATAGAAGACTCACAACCACTCAACATAAGGTTCATCTCCCACTAGAATGTCTCCTAATGTGTCTTTCATTATGAATCAACCATCAAGAAGGATTCTTCTTCTCACAAGCCCAAGCAACAACGTTTATAGAGTCCTCCTCAATAATCAACTTATCCAACCCCAAATCACACCATAGTGTTAGTGCTTTTCTGATCCCAAGAAATTTTGTCTCATTCAACTCTTTAAAACCTACCAACTCTGAGAAGAAGCACACCATCTCTACAATCATGAACTACCCCTCCAATACCAGCTGGACCTCGCTTACCTCTAGCAGCTCTATCCACATTGAGTTTAAAGAACCCATCTTTTGGCTTATCCCAAGTCTCTGTGGGGACAATCCTTTTCCTCTTAGACCTACGAAATAAACAACCTTCCCAAGAGAAAAGAAGATCGATATTGAAAAACTCTTCAAAATCTTCACACAACGACAATCAAGATGCCCATCTCCACTTCTCCTTCGATAACCTTCTGTCCTTCTCTACCCCATGCGACTTATTTTCAAACACCCTTTAATTCCTTTGGTGCCTGATGGACCATAAAATTACTGCAGGAACTATATTCCAAGATACACCCTTTTTGCCTTTAAATGGACCCCACCCCATTCCAATAAAACCCTTCACGATGTCATTGCTAAAGACCCAATCACAACCCATTATCCCTAAACAATAGTGCCAAATTCTCCGAGAGAACGAATAATTGCATAATAAATGGTCCTCCAACTCCACTTCGCAAAAAACACATAATAAAGATGCTCCATTAGGTAAAATATTTCTATCCTTTAAATTACACCCGACTACCGTTTTCTTTTTGACTACTACCCATGAAAACACTTGCATGCATGGGGGTTCTAGACTATTCCACACGAGATTGTTAAGATGTTCAAAACTCGACTCCAAACTCCCCATGATCGCCAAATTGATTTTACAAATAAAAAACCCGAAGAATCACCACCCCAAATCCTCCGATCCTCATTCACCACCGAAATACGAGCATCACCAAGAGACTTTTCAGATTCTTGTAATCCACTTGTTCTAAATCCCTTAGACCCTGGCTAAAAACCACAGATCATTTAGTCCTACCTTCTTTAACACTATAATGATCATTGATTCGTGCCCTTTTACTCACAAGCATCCTAAGTAATCTAGGAAAAACACTCTCCAAGGTCCTATCATCAAGCCAACAATCCTTCCAAAATAGAATTTTATTGCCCCTACATACCAACAACCGAATCACCTTCTTAAACACTACTTAAACACTACCCTTATTTTACCCACCCCATTACTTAGCTTGCAAAAAGCTTTTACCACTGAAGAATCACCTTTTTCTGCTTTATTACCTAACTCCCAACTACCCAACCCTTCTACCCGTATCCAATACATAGAACTCTCCTCCATAGTGCTCCTTCCTCCAGCAAATCTCCAAGGACATTTACAAAGTAAAGCATGATTTGTGTCCACCAACCCTGTAATACCCAAACACCCATTAAGTTTAGGTTTTGTCACCACTTCCCATTTCATTAAATGATTTTTTTCTCATCCCCTTCGTCCCATAGAAAGTTCTCCCAATGAAAACAGATGCATTACTTAAAACTCACTGTTAACTAAACAATGTGTTACAAAGAAAATGCATCTCATGTAAATACACAATTGCATACTATAAAAAGCTAATTAACCATTCAAAAAATAATATAAAAAAGTTAATAACAAAAGCCTAAGGTATAGAATCAAGTAATAAAAATTCAAAATCATAAACAAGCCTTCATTTTAGTGATTATATCATCAATAAAAAAGAAAAGGTTTAAAAGTTTTTCAATCAAAATAGTTTATCTCAAACAAGCAAAAATATTATTTCCATTCCATAGATCCTTTGTAGTCATCATCATCATCATCATGATCATCATTGTCATTGTTAATTTGATCATCAAACTTGTCTATATCCTCGATTTATTCCTTGTTTTCATCTTCATCTCCCTCTCCCTCTTTCTCTACTTTTCCTTACACCCTAACCATAACCTAAATTCTTTTATATTTTGTCTTCGAATATTATATGTTAGTACATGATAAGATTTTGAAAGAAGAAAGAAAGAATGGAGAAATTGTGACATAGTATTTTTACTAAGATGTCTTCACAATAGATCTTAATACCTTTTAAATTAAGGTTGCTATACAACAAAAAGGGAAAAAAGAACACATAAAGAAAGTAAACTCTCAATTATGTACACTAATCCACAACACTACAAAAAATTATACACATTCGCCAATGGCACGAGCACTTTGACTTTGTAAGGTAAGGAGAAGATTATTGGCCGGCAACAACAATGGGTGGATGTGGTAGGGGAGTCCTCAAAAATAGGGGGACAATGATTCTATTTAGAAAAGAGCTGCTCAATCCCAGGAAAACTTTTCATTGACGTGATGATAGACCAAGACGAGGAGACATAGATCAAGGAGTGGTTATCCAAAGCTTTGGTGATCTCTTTGATAGGTTGGTCTTCTCAAGCCGAAATACATCAATTCCTAATCGGGAAAGGTTTCTTTGATCCTCATATCTGTCTTATAGGAGAAAACTGTTTTATGGTTATATTGAAGGAGGAGGAGGTCTCAAGGCTTTTGAAATCACCTTCAGACTTTGGGAGATATTGAATCCTTGGGCGTTGGTCTCCAAACCTTTTCCAGCACACCAGAAGGGCGCTTCTCCACTGTCTTGGCTACCCCATCCAAGTTTGGACTGAGAATCTGATTCACGCCTTAGGCAACAGGCTCGGAAAACTTCTAAAGGTGGATGATAGGAATTTGAACAAAGAGGAGTTCTCCTCACTCAATCTTTTGGTGAAAGTTGGTATCCATGACCAGATACCATTAGTTTCCTTATCTCTCAATGGAGAACTCTTTGAAATCGCTGAACGAAATCTAGGAAATCTAGGCTCCGCAACAGGGCAGCTTGGCACTCGAATCGTTTTCGGAAAACCAACCCCTCTCATTGGGGAAAGAGATGGGTCGACCGTTGCTCAATGATACACGTGGCACACATGCACGATCAGCTCAATCTGAGAGGACAACTGCCACGGGTGATGTGTCAAAAGAAGGTTGGCCCTCCGAGAATGGGGAAGAGGAACCATCGTCTGCGATTAGGGGCAGGGACTGCAAGGAATTCAAATTCTTTTCACTAATAAGGAAACCCTAAGTCGATCAACATGTACGAGGAAGTTACTAAGAGCCTCATTGTTGGATTTGCTGATGTGCCTTCCACCCAGATACAAGTCTGTTTATGATCTAGCACAATAGATGTACGACTCATGCTGGCTTCAATGTCCTGGCCCAACACAAAGGTAGCAGGACTTTGGCCTGAATCAGCCTGTGAAAGGCCCAGGCTCGAAGAATCTTGAGTCCAGTTCTCCATGCGTTTTGAACCAACTGGGAGCTGCCTCAGTCCCCAACCAAGGTAGAGCAGAAGAAGGAGAGGAAGGGACAGCCTGAAGGACGACACTGGAGGGGACAACAACATTAGGCAACCTTTGACAACTCCTGAAGAGTCGGATGACTGCGACAACAATGATTCTCCTCACATCAACAAGGACGATTGCTTGCATCTGGGCTAATTATTCTACGTCGAGGGTGTTCCTGTAGATGAAAATGGAATCAACACCTATTCAACACATGGAGAAGGCTTGGAAGCTTTGAGGAAACATGGGTATTCCAAGGAAGACGGGGAGGGGATTTTGAAAATAGGGAAAGCCGTGGGGATTCACTTCAGCAACGAAAATGAGCCTGAGACAACTCTCAGATGGGCGGAGGAGAGGGACAAAACATCTTCCCTCTTCGTCCAGAGCATCCAAGAGGAGTGCTACTGCAACTTTGCTAATGGGAAGGAATAGATTTTTTTAAAATCCATTACAACAGCAAAAATCGGCTTGAGAGAAGAAAAAGGGATTGAACCAGTTATCAATGAAGATCCTCACATGGAATGTCAGGGTCTTGGACTCCAGGAGAAAAGGGGAGCAATACAACGCATCACCATGACGCACAAGATTGACATCTTGTTCATCCAAGAATTGAAAAAGGAGGAAATTTCATCTATTCTAATAAGTGAGATCTAGGACAAAATTGAATATGATTTCTTCTACAAATCTTCCAAGGGATTGTCAAAGGGGTTGATAACTCTTTGGAATTCTTCCCTCTTGAATGTCTCAACTAGAACGATGGACTCAAGGTCAATATCAGTTAAGGGAGAGGTGCTGAATGAGGGAGTGGAAATATGCCTTACCAACATCTATGGGCCAAATTTGGACAGTGATAGAAGCAATTTTTGGTCGGAGTTGGAAGACATTAGGGTATGGAGTTCTAGCCTTCGGTGCATTGGCAGTGATTTCAATGTAGTGAGATACCTATCAGAAATGAAAGGATGAGGGGATACACAAGGGGAATGGAGGATTTCTCAGACTTCATTGAGAGGAATAGCTTAATCGACTGCCTCTCATTGGGGGACGTTTCACTTGCTCAAATGGCCACTCGAGATTGGCAATGAGTAGGTTGGATAGATTTTTCATATCATCTGAGTGGGATTCTCACTACTTAAATAGAAGCCAGATTAAACTATTCACCCCAATCTCGGATCATTGCTCGGTGATAGTAGATATGGATGAGATAGACTGGGGTCCAAAGCCTTTCCGTTTCAGCAACGCTTGGCTGGATGACCCTAAGTTTGTGGACCTGATTAGGGAGTGGTGGGAGGGATTTTCTATTCATGGTTGGGCCATTTTCGTATTGTCATCTTCTATCTTTTCCCCACAAGTGGTTGATGCACCCGTAGATCTCCATTCTTCACTGATCTTCAAAATCAGGATTTTAAGCTTGTTTTTCTCCTTGACCTCCAGTTTTCCTTTTCTTGGCACCGCGAATATCTCCTCACATGGATCTATCTTTTGCTCCTTATCATCTCAGATGGATCGACTTCCTTCACGTGGATCTTCTGACCTGTTACTCTCTTTCTTGAGCTGCTCCTTGCATTCTTTATGCCATGTCTTTTACAGGTGGCTTGCTCCTCATCCTTTGTCTACTGTTTCATTTTTTATCCCTCTCTTAGGCTTCCCTCTTTCTTGGTACCCAATGGTCATAGTTCTCCTTTTTCTAGACTTAGTTCTACCTCTTTGAATGAGAGAATGACTACCCAACTGGTGATGGACGAGATTCAATTTAGGAGGGTTAGTGAGGGGAAGTGGGTTGGTTTGAGAGGGATTTCACCTCAGAGGTGTTTAGGGTGGCTCTGGATAGTCTTGAGGGGGGTGATGGGTTCAATTTTAGATTTATCAACACTTGTTGGGAGACATTAGGTCCAAACTTTTTCAGTCTTCAGGGAGTTCCATAATAGCGGCATTATAAATAAGGGCTTGAACAACTCCTTTATAACTCTCATTCCGAAAAGGGAAGGACCGTCTGATCTTTCACACTATAGACCCACTAGTCTAATAGGTTGTATAAAGTGATAAATAAGGTTTTGGTGGAGAGACTGAAAAAGGTCCTAGCCAAGATTATCGGAGAATCACAGGGGGCCTTCGTGGAGGATAGATAGATCCTTGGTGGAGTCCTTATTGCAAATGAATTGGTTCATATTCGGCTAAAGGATAGGAAACCGGGGCTCCTCTTCGAAATTGATATGGAAAAAGCTTACGACTACATCGATTGGGCTTTTATGGGTTATCTATTTGATAGGATGGGTTTCATGCAACGGTGGAAGAAATGGATGAGACCCTGTGTTGAGGACACTACTCATTCTATGTTGGTGAGCAAATCTCCAACCCAATTGATAGCAGCCACTAAAGGACTTAGGTAGGGAGACCCACTTTCTCCCCTCATCTTCACACTAGTAGCCGAAGGCTTGAACAAATTGGTGGAAAAAGCTAAGGACTTGGGTATTGTCACAAGTTTCGAACTGACTAGGCAGGGGCTAGTGGTTATGCACCTTCAGTTCGCAGATGATACCTTGTTCTTCTGTGAACCTAATAAAGATGAAGTTCGAGGCTACAAAGTGATCCTTAGGTGCTTCGAATTGGTTTCAGAGCTAAGAGTCAACTTAGGTAAAAGCACTCTAATCGGGATTGGTGTGGAGGACGATTTACTTAGGGGTTTAGTGGACGAGATAAGTTGTGGAATGGGAACGCTGCGTTTTACCTATCTAGGACTACCAGTTGGTGAGAATCCAAAATTGAACAAGTTCTGGGCTCCGGTGATGGAAAAGAGATTGGCCTAATGGGGTAAGAGGTACTTCTCTTTAGGAGGCAGACTAACCTTTATCAAATCTGTCCTGACAAATCTTCCTATGTACTACATGTCCATTATTGAGATGCCTAAGGGAGTAATGGGAAAATTGGAGCAGCTATTTTGGAATTTCCTTGGGGTGATAACAAGGACAAAAGGAAGGTGCACTTGGTCACTTGGCTAGAAGTGGTCAAGCCCAAACCAAAGGGAGGCTTAGGGATCACTCCCCTTGAGGTTAGGAATCAAGTTTTATTATGTAAATGGAGCTGGAGGTTTGGAAGAGAAAAGGAAGCCCTATGGTCAAGGGTGTTGACTGTGAGATATGGATTAGAAGGCATCGGTGGGTGAGCTTTGGGAGAAAATGTGGAAAAGTTAGGTTCACAGGTAAGACATGGTGGAGATTAGGCAGGGGAAGAAGTTGGGTCGGTAACATCTTTAGAGAAAATGCTTCTTGTAGGAAGAGGAGACATAACCCTCTCTTGGACAAACTTGTGGATCGGGGAAAGGTCTATAAAAGATGTCTATCCTAGGCTTTATAGGATAACTAAGAACATATAATCTTAGTTTAGGATTGCTACAAACTAGAAAAGAGCCATACATCTTGGCAGCTCGATTTTAGAAGAAGCTTGAGTGTTTTGAATACGAGAGTTTCAAAGAGACGAAAGCCTTGTTAGGGAAGTTCCTTCTATTTGTGGAGGAGGACGAGCAAATCTGGATAAGGGACTCGTCGGTGCCTTTTCAGTGAAGACGATGGTTGATTTGGCTCTTCATCAACACAATGATGAGGCCTCTTTAACCTGCTTTCGCCTTGAGGAGTCTAGGTCCCCTAAGGGTTCAAACTTCTGTGGTGAACTCTAAAGGGGAAGATACTCTCTAGAATAACACTCAATAGGAGAGTATTACTCAATTCGGACGACGACCTATACTGCATTCTTGGCCATCTGTGGAGGAGGATGTAGATCACTTGTTTATGGAGTGCCAATTGACTAGAGAATTGTGGACAAATTTTGCAAATTTGATGGGAGTATCATAGGTTTTTGACAGGACATGTGGGGGAGTCATAGGGTCTCTCCTGTTTCAAACCTAGATGAAGGCCGCCTGCAACATCATTCTATTGGGGATCTTATGGTCCGTGTGGGAGGAGAGGAATTCTAGGATTTTTGAGAATAAGGAGTCAGAGGAGAGCGAGATCTTTCAAAAAGCCAAGTGGAGGTTTTGTATGTGGTCTCTATCTAGGAAAGAGTTCAAAGGTTACAAAATGATGGATATTTATAGCTCTTGGGAGGGTTGTTTAAGCAGGGGCTTGAGGAAGGTTAAAACCCACATCTCTGGGTCTACCTTCTTAGTCGGGCGTTTTTAAATTTAACGTTGATGGGGCAGTGAGGGGAAAACCGGATCCAGGAGGAATAGGTGGAGCTTTGCATAGTTGCAGCGGTATAATGTCCATAGTTTTCCTGAGCCCGTAGGATAAAGATATTCAAATGAGGCAGAACTTCCTAGTATTAGGAGAGCTTTGATCTTGTGGATTTCATCTGAGCAGGGGAAACTAATCATTAAAGGGGACTCGAGCAAACATGATCAAGTGGGCTAAGGGGTTGAAACGACTCCCTTGGAAGTTGATCACAGTTGTAAGGGGGATAATCTTTCAAAAGGCCAACTGGAGGTTTTGTGTTTGGCTCTTATCTTGGAAGGACTTCAAGGGGCTAAAAATTACAAATTTTTATTAATCATGGGAGGGTTCTTTGTCGGGAGGTTTGAGAAGGACTAAAAAGGTGAGCACCTGGTTGCCCCCGTAGCAAGACACTTTTAAATTCAATGTAGACGGGGCAACTAGGGAAAACTGGGGCTGACGGGAATTGGTGGGGTCTTGCAGGATCACACCGAAAACTCATCAGTTGTCTTCTAAGAACCGGTTGGGCTGAAAGAATCAAATGAAGCGGAGCTTCTTAGTATTAGGAGACCTTTAACTATATGTACTTTCCTAGGCCTAGGAAAACTGCTTATTGAAAGTGACTCGCCAAATGTAGTTTTTTTTAAGTAGTAACAATGATAGGTAGAGTTAGAAAGCGCTCTAAGTGGGAAGCGCCTCCACCAGGTTCATGTAAATTCAATGTTGATGGAGCAGCAAGGGGTAAACCCGGGCCGGTTGGAATTGGTGGAGTGCTTTATGATGATATGGGTAGAATGTTGGCAGCTTTTTCTGAATCAGTAGGGTCATTGGAATCAAATGAGGCTGAACTGAGAGCAATTAGGAGGGCACTTCATGTTTGGTCTAGGTTTAGGAACGGTAACCTCATTATCGAAAGTGACTCAACTAATGCCATCTCTTAGGCTAGTAATAGGAAATCCCCCCCGTGGAGGTTGGTTTGTATTGCTAGGGACATTTGGAGGCTGTGCAGACTGGGTGGCATCACTTTTACTCATATACCTTGTTCAGTAAACTGTGTGGCAGATTTTTTGGCAAAAGCTGGTGTTCATTTATAAGCACCGACTTTGGAAGTTTTTTCTTCTCTCCAGCCTTGGGAGTTAGGGGAATATGGCCTCCTATTGGACCCAGTGTGGGGTGGATTCTTTGATGTATTTTTTCTTGTATTTCTTGTTTCTCTTGTTCTTTCTGTTTCTTGTTCTTTTCCTTTCTGAGTATATATCTCCTATACTCAGATCCTTCTTATGTATTCTTTTCTTATTTTAATGAAATTTAATCATTAATATTTCAAAAAAATAAATAAAGAGTACAAGGGCTAGAGAAGGTCTAAAAGAGATAGAGCTGAAAGAAAACAAAAAATGAAAAGAGAACAAAAGAAAACATAAAGAACCAAACACAAATACAAATAAAGTATCCGATAACCAGCAACTCCTCAAACCAAAAAGCAACTAAACTGGCTTCCTCAAGTATCAAAGTAAGAAAACTCTTGAGAAGCCATTATCAACTCCCAGCTTAGCAAAGTAATCTGCCACACCATTAGTTGTATGACAGATATAAACAAAAGATACATCAAGCCATGTTACGAAATGTAGTTAAATGTGTAACGGGAGTGAAAAACCTCCCTTGAAGATTAACAACAATGGTTAGGGAGATAAATGCTCTACTCATACTCATTGCTCGAGAGATATCTTTCTCACAAGTTAGCAGATCAGCCAACAAAGTAGCAGATTTTTTTGCGAAATACAAAATTGATTCACAACTTCATAGCATCTTCTATCTATGATTCAGTCTGTGTTGTGTTCATGGGTTCGGTTGGTTCAGTTTTGTACTTTTGGAGCCATTCTTTCGGGATATATGCTATCATGTGTTGAGTGTACTAATGATCCTGTTACTTTTTCTTAGGGTTTACATCTCCTAAACCCTTTTATGTTTTTTCTTGATTTTGTACTTTCTTTTTCTTATTAATGAAATTTTTTCTTGTTACCCCTCAAAATATAGGGCGTCGTGTTTGGGTTGTGAGATTTCTTTTGCACTAGTTAAAAGATCTAATGGAGTGACCTATTTCTTTGCAAAGAACAGGGTGGAAACCATGACTGCAAGTGTTTTTTATCTTTGAGTCCCTGACATGGTGCGGGGAGCATTTGTTTTTATGTTTTTTTGGACATTTTGTTGGATGTATTGTCTTTTCTTGTTCTCAGCTTTTCGGGTTTAAGTCTCTTAGATCCTATACTTTGCATTTTTATCATTCTCTTCTCTATTAATATATTCACTTTTCGTTACCACTAAAAAGAAAAAAAATGAAAAAAGAGAATCAAATAGAAATTGAACTAGGCAAAATAAAAATAAAAATCCAGGAGATGCCTAAGAAATAAACTTGAATCCATTGGATTGAAAATCAAAGGTTTTGCTCAAAAACATAGGCACATTGGGTCCATTTCATTTTTCTCTCCAATTTTCGTCACATACATTAAAAATATACCATATGAATTGAAAATATACTTGGAGCTACAATTTGGATCAAATTTCATATCCAAATTCAATTTGTACCTACTTGATCTTAGTGGTCAAAGTCACTAGACGTCCTTGAATTATGGACGCTTGATGACTTTGAACATTAAGATCAAGTGGCTACAAATTGATTTTTTTGCTCAAATTTTATTTATTTGTAGTTCATAAAGTCTATTTCTTAGTTGGATGGTTGGATTTTATATTCATATATAATTTTTTTTTTTTAAATATGAAATTTGTAGAGCAAAACTGGTACAGCCAAATGAAGCCCAGTTCTAGAACTAAACCCGTTTCATTCCCCTTTTTGGTCCGATCTGAAACGTTTTGTCCGTTCCAGCTGGAATGGGAAGGAATTGACAACTAAGAGCTAGAGTATGGATGTCAATCAAGCCTAGCTTGTCTATCACATCTTGAAGTCGCAAGCAAGAAACAACTTTGGTGATCATATGAACAAGTAGATCCTTAAACTTGACATATTGCATTGTGTTCTGTTGGAAGCCACATGATCTCGAATGAAATGGCAATCAACTTCATTGTTATTAGTTCGCTCATGAAATATAGGATTTGATGTGATATGGATTATAACTTGAAAAACATTATCAAGGGATCAAAATGGGAAAAGCCAAGCTCAAGCAAAAGTTGTTTCAACTTTCAAACAAAGTAATTCACATATAGTATTCGCCATTCCTTGATGTTCTGCCTCTTCACTAGAGTGCACAACCACATTCAACTTTTTAGATCTCTAGGAAACCAATCAGTCTGCAAGAAAAATACTATAGCCGTTAATTGTCGATCATCTTGAAAACCAGCACAATTTGCATTTGAATATCCTCGAAGGCGAAGATGACTATGATTAGAATAGAAAATGCCATGCCTAGAACTCTTTTTTGTATAAAAAAATAGGAAAAATGTCTTTAAATGTGTTATCTCGTGGTGTGTGCATAAATTGACTAATAACGCCAATGTCATGAGATATGTTAGGTCTTGTTATTTTAGATAAATGAGATTTCTACTAATTTCTGATAATCACTTGGATCATCCAATAACTGTCCATTAACTGTATGGAACTTAAAAGTTTGATCAAAGGGAGTATCAATAGGTTTGCACCAAGGTATCCAGTTTCATGAAAAGGATCAAGGGTATACTTCCTTTGAGATAAGTAGATGCCTTTGATAGATTAGGTAATTTCAATACCAAGAAAGTGACAACGAGTCCCTAAATCTTTTATGTCGAACATAGTCCTAAGATGATCTTTTAAGGTTTGAATAACTTTGTCATTGTTTCTTGTAAGCACAATATCATCAACATAGATAACCAATATCAAGATAGTAGAAGATGAGGTGGGTGCACTGAAGGAGGATCCTCATCATGAAATATAGGCACAACTATTGGAGGTAATGATTTGAGATGCATAAGATGAGGATGAAAAAGAAGGTTGATGATCAATGGATCTGACGTCCATAGATACATACAAATTCCTAGTGATTGGATCAAAACATTTATATCCCTTTGGGAAGAGGCCTAGCCTAAGAGAACACATTTGATGGTGTTTGGAAAGTTTGTCAGCAGAAAATAGATGAACAATGCGAAGGCAACCAAAAACATGTAAAAGAATGACAAAAACATGCTTATGATGTGCAAGTATGTCAACAAGGGATGTATTATGCAATACACGAGAGGACATGCGATTGATTAAATAACATGCTGTTAAAATAGACATATCAATATGACTAAGTACATTTGTAATAAACAGTAAAGAACGGGCTACTTCAAGAAGTTGACGATTATTTCTTTCAACTACACCATTCTGCTGAGGGGTATTGGGATGCGTTGTCTACTATTCAATGCCATGATCTTGAAGATACTGTGGAAAAAGTCTAGACAAGTAGTCACCACCAATATCACTACGTACTAGTTGAATATTACAAGCAAATTGAGTTTTGACTCTTGGTGAAAACTACGAAAGTGATCAAAACTTCTGATTTGTGTTTCCTTATATATACCCAAGTCATACAAGAATGATTAATAAAAGTAACAAAGTAATGAAAACCATTATGATAGACGGAAGGAGACATCTAGACATCAGAATGTATTAAAGTGAAAAGAGAGGAATTATTATTATGAAGGAAAAGATCGTATATGATGCTTTGCATTTTGACAAGGTTCACACACAAGATTATTCACATCTACTGAAGGAATAAGATGCTTCAACATTTATTAGGGGGATGACCAAGACGACAATGCCAAAGCCAGGTTTCTTTAGATGAAGAAGCATAGTCACTCGTGTTGAACTAAATTGAGAATCAGAGATGTATAAGCCCCGATCTTTACAACCACCACCAATCATCTTCCTTGTAACCGGATCTTGGAACACATAGTGTGAAGGATAAAAAGTCGTAGAACAATTTAATGATTTTGTGAGGGCACTAACAGATAACAAATTGCAAGACAATGAAGGAACATGTACGATAGAAGACAAAGCGAGATGAGCTGACAAGGAAATGGACCTTTTACCCTTGATGTTGGTAAAGAAGCCATTGGCAAGCTTAACATGTCCATGAGAGATGTGAGTTAAGGGATGAAGAAAGGTTTGATGTACTTGCCAGCTGATCCGTATCTCCCGAATCTATGATCCAGGAACTTTCTGAAAAGGCATTGAAATAAGATGATACATTACCTGTCTGAGCAGTAACTGCAGAACTATTAGAGGGATGAAATTGCTTCAATTGGAGCTGCACTATGTTGCAGTAGAAGCCGGAAAAATTCAGAAATTGTACTTAGCTAATATCATGTTGTTTAGAAAATATGAAAAAGGGTTTACTGCTCAAAAAAAAGAAAAAAAGATATATAAAAAGGAAACAAGGAGATGAGGAAAGTGGAGAAAAAAAATTAATGGAGGAAAACGAGAATCCTTACTTTATTTCTTGTCCCCAAGGTGATACAAGTGTGTCTTTAAATAGACACAAAATACATGAAAAAGGATGGTCAACCTACCATTTATGTTACACCTCTGTGCTACATGTACATCTCCTTTCCAAACATACATTTTTACATTCATAATTTACAACACCTGAAGACCCATATAGTTGTTGGCCCTGTTCTATCTCATCTTCATTGAAGGCATGACAAAATCGACTACTTTGATTTTTGGATGCCTAATTGCCTTTGGACATCCAATACTATTCCTTGGTTGCACTGGTGTGGCTAAATAGGTTCCATACCACTGAATAAATGGTACATTTTTTTCCTGATTGAGCTGAAAAATTTAAATGAAAAATAGCGCTCGTTGTTATTATTTCTTTTAATGAGTCTAATCATTCAAATTCCAATTTTTTTTTTTGAAAGCATTCAAATTCCATTAAATGGCCAAACTTTTTATGGTGATTCCTGGATCTGTTTTTTTGGTTTCCATAATATATATATATATATATGTTGGTTTCACAGAATTTATGGTTATTACTGTTTTTTTTTTTTAGATTTCTTTTATGGTGCCTACTGCGTACTGAATCTATTTTGTGAAATTGCAAAATGCTAGACGTGGATGTAGGATCTAGAGACTATTTATTCCTGACATGATCCTGAATTAAAATTATATAATTTTTGTTTTGTTTTGTCGCATTATGTAGAGTTCATTAAAAACTATTTGACTGATATGATCCTCGATAAAAACTTGTTACAATAATTAATTCCTTATGTGATCCTGAATTAAAGCTATGTAATCCCTTCTGTGGCAATATGTAGAGTTTCTTCACGTGAAACCGGGAAAAGGAGCAGCCTTTGTGAGGACCAAAATGCGAAACTATATAACGGGCAACATAGTTGAGAAAACTTTTCGAGCTGGAAGTGCGGTAATATTTAGTTCAAACTGTGAACCCATATTTTCGTTTGGATCTTAAACACTAATTTTATGTGCTGTTTGCATGTCTGATCAACTTTGCTTTAACTGATCTGGGTACTGTTAGTTACTAAGTTGTGAAAATAAACATGATACGTACCTGCAGATCCTGGAAATGGTACTGTGCATAATTTTTGTTTACGCATTTATTGGGACCTTTTTGGAGCTGGTCAGCTCATTGGCTCAGATGGGGACATCTATGCTATTCCTGAGCCAAGGGGAGAAACAATTCCCCCTCCCATATGGTTTAGATAACCCTACCACAGCCCAAAGTTTAGAATACCTTTTTTTTTTTTTTGAGTAGTAGCAAGAAAATTCATTAATTAAGAGAAGAGGGGTACATAGAAATAAAAGAGGAAACATGGATTCAGGAGGAATGAACCCAAGGAAAGGAAAAGAAAATATAAAGTCACCAAACCAATGATCTCATATGTCCAAAAACAAAATCGAAATAACAAGAGAAGGTTCCCATCCCAAAGGTACTATCCCTATGTATCACAGGTGATAAATGCCCTGGCTTGTTGAATCTACTCCCAGCTTTGCAAAGAAGTCTGCAACACCATTGACCGATCTGCTAACTTTGATGAATGAGATTTCCCGACCCTTAAGTAGAGCCTTTATCTCCCTAACTATTGTTGCCAACTTCTACGTGGTTTTCTTTCACTCCGGATACCCATTTGATTGTATTTGCCGAGTCACTTTCGATGACTAATTTGCCCAACCCTAAGGAGTTCCAAATAGTCAAGGCTTTCCTAATGCTAAGCAGTTCTGCCTCATTCGGCTCTCTTCTATCGATCGACTCTAAGAATACAACTAAAGACTCCCCATTATGATCACGTAGGATGCGGCCAATTCCTGCCGGTCCCAATTTTTCCCTAGTTGTCCCGTCCACATTGAACTTGAAGCATCCCTGTTGTGTTCATTGTTGTTAAAATCTTACGACACACGATTCATATCTTATGATTCATACGATATGATAAGAGGAACGATTCGTATCTCTTAACAAATCTTACGATTCGTATAAATAATTAAATTATGGAGTTATTAGGAGTGTGAAAGCATGAAACAGTTTGTTTTAATAGCTTTTAAGGCTTGAGTTGATGGGTATTTAAGACCTTTCGATTTTTTGAAGGTTTTTTAGTTCATTATTGACTTTTCACAATATAGTTGGATTATATATTGGTCTTATATTTTTGAAAGTTGGAGCATTGAAATTTGAGGTTAAATGAACTAATTATATAATATTTACTTAATATTGAAAGAAAGTTGGAGAACTGCTCTATTATTAAAGTTTAGATATATTTTACGTTATTTCATATATTAAATATTTTTGAGGAAAATAACTTATGAATCTTATGATTTTACTATTTCTGATACACGATTTGCAGTTCAGATCTGTGCAAAAGCTGCGTAACGCTGGCAAAAAAAAAACTCCAGAGATCGTTCTTGCTCGATACCATGTAGAATAATAGAATGGAAAGAAGAAAATATGAAGAATAGAGAAGCTTTCTTTGTCTCTTGTATATTGATTGTGTATAAACTAAAAGGGTTACATTTATAAATAGAAAAAGGAGCCAATCTAGGTGGCTTAAAAAGGAAAAGAATAAAAAAAATTATCTACAATCAATCATACAACTAGTAAGATGTCTTTTCCAAATTAGATGATTTGGGTCTACTCCGTGCGGAAGTGGGTCCCACAACACCTTACGTTTCTTGAAGTGGGTCCCACAACAATAAGCCATTGGCCTTAAGGTCCTTGAATTCCTTGTTGGAAATTGATAACACTACCAAGGCAGTTTAGGGCATTGTGTATGGGCACAAAGGTCTCCTTTATGCAAGTTAATAAATCAACAAATGGAGTGGTGAATTTCTTAGCAAAACATGGGGCGGAAGGGAATCATGAGGGAACCTTTTTTTTTTTTTTCTATTAACTTTTTGGGCATTTTGTTCTTCAAGTTGTGATGTTTTCCACCTCTCAAAAAAGTTGTATGTTTTCTGTTCGTTATGTTTTGGGATTTGTCCCAGGGGTAATGACTTGGGATATTGCTTTGTATGTGAGTTTGTCTTTCTTGCTTTTCTTGGTGTAAGTCTTTTACTGCTGTTTCTTGTAAGATTTTTCTAATATCAATATATTTTTCTTTGTTACTGTTAAAAAAAAATCATTATCATCATTGTAATCCTATCCATTTATCTCAGATTGCCAAAGAGGTGTTATTGCAGTGTTTGTAATGCTTTTACATGTCCTTCCTTTTCATGTCCTAGAGTATATCTAGTTGGTTATATGGGATTTGCACATATCCTTGCACAGCTCCTCTTAGTGGTTGTAGCTTCCTTTAGATTGCCGGTCTCAACAAGACTCTCACTCAATCATTGCTTTTTTTTTGAGCGGTAATAGATAGGATTCTATTAAAAGAGAAAAAGAGTATAAGAACTAGAGAAACATGGTCTACAAAAATTATACCCAAAAAACAAAGAAAGAAAAAACAACACCTTTCGAAAACAACAATATAGGTACAAATAATCCAAAACACAACAACCACCTGTATCCTCCTTAAAGCTGAAAAATGCATGTGATAGAGCCGTTTATGCCATTTTTCTCAAACTAGTCTGCCACCCCATTCCCTGACCGACTGATCTGAACAAAGGAAACCTCTAGACCCGAAACCATGGGGGATGCTTCAAGCCTCTAGCCAATTTAATGGCTTTTGCCGAATATCCCTCAATGACAAGTTTTCCTTCCCCCATACCCGCCCAGGTACTCAACGCTCTCCTAATACTAAGCAAGTCAGCCTAATTCGAATCCATTGTCCCCACCGACTCAAAAAACCAAGGATGTGATCCCTTGATCATCTCTTAGCAGCCCCCCCAACCCCCCCTGCCCCCCAATTCCTGTTGGTCCTAGTTTGCCCCTAGAGGCCTCATCCACATTAAACTTCATTCCCCGCTCTGAGGAAGGGACCAATCAACCAGTTTCTTATACCTCCTTCGCATGCCACTCATGCAACCTTCCCACAAACCTAGAAGATCACATGCTCTAAGGCCCTTAAACTCCTTATTGGAATGGAGCCAAGCTCACAATCTCCATTTGGCTTTATGAAAGAGCTCACTCACCTATGT
The DNA here is from genome assembly GCA_013350335.1 of Chimonanthus salicifolius. Lineage (NCBI taxonomy): Eukaryota > Viridiplantae > Streptophyta > Magnoliopsida > Laurales > Calycanthaceae > Chimonanthus > Chimonanthus salicifolius. The sequence continues at coordinate 7,752,238 of CM023539.1, forward strand.
GGACTTTCCTTCGAAATTCTAGAATTCCTTTCCTTCCAAATAGTCCACAAAATCACGATTAGAATCGTGCTCCAAGCCAACCTTCTCATAATGTTGAACTTAGACAGGTACCATGACTCCAACACACCCACCCAAGTGTCTGGGAGAACCCAGGAAACACCCATCAAATTGATGAAATTACCAAGCAATTGGGCATGTGACAAAGATATGGTCAATGGTTTATCTGCGAACCCATAGAGCGGGCAGCAAAGGTCTTCCTCTAACCTCAACAAACCTCTTCTCCTAAGACCCATTGTAGTGAGAATTTTCCTTTTCACCCCAAACCAAATGAAAGTTTGGACCTAGGAGGAGCTAGGTTTTTCCAAACTTGTCCCGAGAGAGACGATGAGCCATATGAGTTCAATTGGACCAAAACAATCAACAACTTAACAGAAAAGAGCCCTGAAGAGTCGTTTGATCACACCAACTCATCCTCCTCCCCTAGATCTATAGGAAACTCACTCAGCTGACCTTTTAAGTCATCCAAATTTTCAATCTCAAAGGACCTAAGCTCTCTCTTCTGATGTCCAAATACCAAGAAACATTATGACCCTCTGCTTGATAACCGTCCTGAACCAAAGCGTATTTATTCCTAGTTGCTCTGTACAACCTTGGAAACCTGTCTTTCAAAGGCCTATCCCCTATCCATAGATCCCTCCAAAACTGAGTACAAAGTTTATCCTTAAACAAAGTCCCAATCACTGTTCTACCCTGGCACACCCCCACGCTCTAAGTATCTCTGAGCTTGAGTTTCCGCTCTTTTGCCCAAGAGTCGCCCATTATCATTTTTCGTCCAATATTTAGCTGTCAGGACTCTGACACACAAAGCTTCCTTCTCTCTACTGAACCTCCAACCCCATTTACACAGTAAGGCCTCATTCCTTACTTGTAAAGGAACAATCCCAAGACCCCCTTTCGATTTTGGTTTAATTACTCAATCATTGCTTTTTCTCTTCGTTGGTTTGGCGTGCTACTTCAATCTCTTTGAGGTGAAGTGGGTGATGCCGCTCAGTTGCTTCTCTTTCCTATGCTTGGATGTGGTTTATTGGGAGTTTCAAATTCTCCTCTTTGGCGTCTGCCTCTCTTTGCAGCAATATGGAGCTAGTGGTGGGAAAGGAACAACAAAGCCTTCAGGAATCTTAGTTAGTCAACAGAGGAGGTTAGCTTTTGCATCAAGGCAAAGTGTGCAGCTTGGGCTTCGTCTCTTCCAGAGTTCCGGTTGTTCTCCTTTTCTAACATTTCCCGTGCCTGGAAGGAATGTATTGAGCTGCAGTATCTTTTTTTGTGTGTGTGTGTTTTTTTTCTTTGTGGGGGTTTTCTCTTGTACTTCTCTTGTTAGTTGGGGTGCTTTTTGTTGTTCCTTGTTTATTGCTGTTGCTTTGTATTTTTGCACTTGTTGTGCCTTTTGTTTTTAATGAAGTTACCATTTTTGAAAAAAAAAGGAAATCATTTTACAAATGCTGTTAAAACTTTTTATACAGAATGCTGAAGTTTATGTCATTTGTCTTCTGTTGAAAAATTTCAGCAAATATTTTAGTCACTTCATCCAGGTGAATTTGTGTTGGGAGAGTTATTGCAAAGGGAATATATCAGTTATTTATTCTTGTTTTGCAAGTACAATCTAGCTGTCTTGATTTTTGTCCTATTATATCTGTCTCTCATATATTTTCCTTGATATTTGTCTGTATTATACACTGCTATTGCCATTGTAGTATTATGCATAATATTTTTATCTTTTCTAAGTGCTTGTGAAGATAACAATTGGTTCAGAAAGCATAATTGATCCATGTAGAGGTATTATATGATCCAGTCCTCATGTGTGCTTTGTGCAGCGTATAGTAGCCCATGGCATGGTGATCAGGACTGTTATCTGATTTGAACGAAGAGAGAGGGACGTGGGTGGGCAGGGGGAAAGTAGCCATCAACATTCTGCCTTCTTTTTTTGATTGGCTATAGACTATGTTTGTCCTCTATAACTGTTTTTAAGAGGTCAGGTGGTCTGAAGGCTCTGGTTCATAGACTATCTATTCTGATGCTTACTAGTTCTATTGATTACTGAACCATGGGCTCAGCTTGTACATTCTGAAGATCAGAGGAAGCTCCTCCATGCTTGGGTCATTTATCATATAATTTCTCTATAAATGCATTCCTCATAGTGGAATTTCATATGTGCTGTATGTGTGTTTGAAATTACTATATTTCTGACTGCCATTCATTTTTTGACCCAGCTAGCTGAGACAGATGTAGTAAAGGAAACAAAGCAATACACTTACAAAGATGGTTCTCAGTATGTGTTCATGGACCTGGTATGTTTATTTTATTTTCACTTCATATGTGAATTATTCATTTTTGGATACCTTTCCAGTCAGTCTGGTGGATGAATCATGACTTTTTGATATAGTAAAGAATAAAAAAAGAAGATTTTTCTTGTGTGCGCGCTTTTCTCTGAGAGATAGTGAAAGATTTTATTGAAAGAAATAAAGAAGAATGTATAAGGGAGAGATCAGCTACAGAGGCAATGAGATTGAAAAGTCAACCCAAAAGAGAGAAGGCCATTTAAAAGTCACCATAGAATGCACATTGAGAAATCCTCGGACCATTAAATTGGTCCACTGAATGTCTAAAAATACTGCAAACCTGCACCCACTGAACGATCTTAGACTTGATACACTCAATGAGACTTGTTCTTGAGGAAGCTTTGGCTTCAAATATCATCTTGTTGTGCTCATTCCAAGGAAATCGAGCAATGGCCAAGGGTACAAGTCTAGACCCCAAGTCTAGACCCTTCTTATGGAATGGCCCCAAAAAGGCAAATAGGGAGGCACCCAAAGCATGGGGAAGACAGTGTAGAAAAAAGGACCAGATGGGGAAGACTACGTAGAAAAAGGTGATCAGTGGCTTCCTCAGTATTCCAATAGAGAATAAATGTTGGGTAGCACAAAGTTTCAAGATTTAAGGTTGCCGAAAGTGAGGATTTTGTTCAAAGAGGCCATCCGACCAAAATCTTTCACTTTGGATGGGGTGAGGGATGACCAGTAGACAACTTTGGGGATAAGAAGAAATGGATGAGGTTAAAAGAACAGAGTAGATAAGATTTGCAAGAAAAAATCCTATTAGATACCTTGGTTGCTCAAATCCTCAATGCTTGCTTCTAGGGCAAGGCAATTAATTTTAGAAAGTAACTCCTCACAAGGAGAAATCTCAAAATCCATGACATTTTTTCTAAGAGTTAAATTTTGCCCCTGAAACTCGCCCTCCACCTGACCACTACCTCCTCGAACAACAACTACTCAACAAAATCTTTAATTGGAGTTTACATTTCAAAAAAAAAAAAAACTTTAATTGGAGCACCACTTTGGTTAGAGATGTGGTACAACCTAGGAGAAATGACCATTAAACCTTGATCCTTGGTGGTGTTCATGTGCTCAACCTTGGCCAAGCCTAGCCCGCACCTGGTGTAAACAAATGGATTTGAATATATGTATTTGACTGATGGGTTGGGCTTGGGTTCATTTTTGAGTCCGATTAATAAATGAGTAGGCTCGGACTTTTTAGTAAAGCCCATGGAAGCCTGTTTAGCCAACTATATATTTATATAAAGTTATAAACATATAGTAATAAAATTAATTATTATTATATCAGGCCACATATATGTAATGTATTCCCCTCCTTTACTCAAACAAAATCATCACATTGAAATTTGAAAGTAGGCTTTAATGTGGACTTTATGCGTTGTTCAATTGAATGTGAAACTGGGTCTCAAAGTGGGCTTTGGACTCACAGTGTCCAAGTATGTTAATCTACAAATTGGGCTTCAATTGGTAGGCTTGCGCTTTTCATTTAGCCAAATAGGTGGGCTTGGGCTTTAGCCTAGGAAAGTCCAATGAGTTGTGAGCCTTGGCCTTTGATGTGAAGAACCCTATTGATCCCCTATCCAGACATTTTCCAAAAATTAGTTTTGGCTCTATTTCCAACAATGAGCCTTTTCCCCTTTTTAAAATTTTCCCGATAATGTTTCCAGAGACTTATTTAGGAATGTCTTCCAAATTTTATAATAATCCACCCAATGTGTATACTACCCAGTGTCCTCCCTTTATCTTTATCCTTGTATTTTGCTTTGATAGCTTCTCCCAATGTCTATACTACCCAGTCTTTTTTGCGTCATTGTAATTGTTAATGTAATTTCCTGTTTGTGTTGTATGGCTTGTGTTGTTCTGTTCAGCGTTCTTGGTTCAACTATGCTCGTGGCTAGTTTTGTTGTTGCGGGTTCCTTGTGTATGCTTTATTTTTTGGAAATGTGGTGGGCAGTGGGTCCTAAGATGATAATAGGTAGTGAAGGTACTTTTTGGTGTATGACAGCTTTTCTATGTTATTCTGTGTATAACCAGTTGGGCATGATGTTAGGCCAAGCCCATCCAAGATTCATTCTCAGGCCCAAATCAGACCCATGAATAGTCTTAAAATTTACCTTGCCGTTCGTGCAAATTAACTTCTATTCTTCCAACTAATGAAACTGGTTGCAATTCAGGAACAGATGAGCAGAGACTAAAGGAACTTATTAACGTTGAAATTCTTTGTATGTTACAGTCTTCATATGAAGAAAGCCGTCTCAATGAGGAAGATGTGGCTGATAAGAAAAAATGGCTCAAAGAAGGCATGGACTGCAACCTGATATTTTGGAATGGACGGGTATTTTTCATTTCTCATAATTCACTGTGCACATTATTATGTTGAATTGTGGATGCTATCCTCTTTAATAATTGTGGTAAGAGAAATCATCATGCCTTGAGCCTCAAGAAAATGTACTTCCCGTACATGTGGGCCCCAACAATAACAATGATTCCTAATGATCATGCCACATGTATGGGAGGATGCTTTCATGCCACAAATCGAACACTAGAGATTCAATAATTGAGATCATTGATAATGGGCCCACATGTATGTGAAGCAATGTTGTGAAAATCGAATCGTATCGTAAATCGTTAATACATCTTGAATCGTAAATCGTGTATCATAAATCGTAGAATCGTAAGATTCATAAGTGTTTTTCCTCAAAAATATGTAATATATGAAATAACGTAAAATATATCTAAAATGTAATAACATGAGCAATTCTCCAACTTTCTTTCAATATTAAGTGAATGCTATATAATTAGTTCATTGGAGCTCAATTTTCAATACTCCAACTCCCAAAAGTATAAGACCAATATATAATCCAACTATACCGTGAAAAGTCAATAATGAACTAAAAAAACTCTCAAAAAATCGAAAGGTCTTAAATGTTCATCAACTCAAGCGTTAAAGCCCATTAAAACGAAATGTTTTATGCTTTCATACTCCTAATAATCCCATAATTCTATTATTTATACGAATCGTAAGATTTATTGATAGATACGAATCGTTCCTCTTATCATATCGTATGAATCGTAAGATACGAATCGTGTATCGTAAGATTTTAACAACTATGATGTGAAGTACATTTTCGCATGCAAGGGATGGGAAAGCTTTCATTCCACAAATCAAACACTAGTGATATAGTATAGATCATCAACAATGGGCCCACAAATCGAATACCGTAGTCTCAGTTTTGCTCCTTTACGTTGATAACCTGGTCTACCTACGCCTCTTCTTCTCAGATCTGCTGCAGCAACTTGGGCTTCGGTCTGTGCTTTTGTCCATTATCTGATTTGGATACTATAACAGCATCATGGCATCCTCTCCTACATCTCCTCCTGCCTATTCTATTCCAAATGTGGCTTCTTCTGTCTCTCCATAGATTGGCCCGATCACGACGGTGTTACTCGATGAAACCAACTACTTTGAATGATCTCATTCTGCCAAAATGTTCTTGACCACAAAGAACTTGTCCTCTTATATCAATGGTACTGCAATAGAACAGGTTAAGCCTGATTCTATATATTGCAATTGGACCGCGAATAACTCCCTGGTCTAGTCCTGGCTTCTTCACTCCATTGAGGCTCATGTCCGGCGCCTGGCCTATACTCTTCCCACTACTAAAGATGTCTGGGACACAGTGAAGGCTCTATATTTTGATGGGGATAACTTCCCCTGTATTTATGAGTTATCTCAGACTACTGCCACTCTAAGACATGGGGAGTTGTCCTTTATCCAATACTATTCGAAGCTACAGTCTTGTTGGTTGGAGCTGGATCAAGTTCAATCCATTACCTTTAAGGATGCTGCAGATACTCTGAAGTTTCACAAGTATGTTGAACAACAACAAATTTTTTCGTTAGTAGTTGGCCTTAACTCCGAATTTGAGCCTACACGGGCCCAATTGCTTCAGCAACAACCTCTCCCCTCTCTGGATGAGGTCTACTTTGCATTACTTAGGGATGATAGGCGTCGCCTTGTTATGACTCCTATACCAGCTGAATGCTCTACTCTGATGCCATGTAGAAAAATAGACTAAAGAGAAGATGGAGAGTGGAGAAGAAATTCTATGCATCTTATATTGATTGTGTATAAACTGAAAGAAGTACATGTATAAATAAGAAAAGAGGAGCCAATCATGGTGACTTAAAAAGGAAAAGAATAAAAAATGATTATTTACAATGAATCATACAACGAATAAAATGTCTTTCCAAAAACAGACGATTCGGGTCAACTCTGTCTTGAAGTGGGCCCCACAGCACCTTACATCGCTTCAGGCCTTATATTTTGCGAATCCCCTTTGATAATTTAGTTCCTCTGTCTTATGGGGACCCATAAGGTCAAATCTCTCCTAATAGTTAGTAGTTCGGCCTCGTTTGAATATCTTCTGCCTACTAAACTCATAAAAGACCAAAGATGACCAACCGCATCCCTAAGAACTCCCCCTATTCCTGTCAGCCCCGGTTTGCCCCTTGCTGCGCCTATTCTATTCTTATTGGCCCCTCGCTCATATAACCTCCCAGGAATTATTGAAGTTTGACATTTTGTATCCCTTAAATTCTTTTCATGCAAAGAGCCAAGCACAGTCTCCATTTAGCCTTTTGGAAAATGTCATTCACCTCACACACTTTGTTCTCGAAAATCCTAGAGTCTCTCCTTTTAGACAAACCATAATACTACCGTTAGAATTGTGTTCCAAGCTGCCTTCCTTTTGTGCTGGAGATTCGAGGTTACCCATGAATCAATGATACCTCCACAAGTTCTGTCAAACACCCATGAAAATGCCAATTAGATTAACAAAACCAGACCAAAGGTGCCTCACCATTGGGAACCCTGCAAACAAGTGGTTGGTGTCCTTTTCCTCAAAACCACATAGTGAGCAACGTAGGTTGTCATCAGATCTAAGCATACCCCTACGGTCAAGTGCCACTCTAAAGAGAATCCCCCCCTTCAGGGCACACTATACAAATGTTTGAACCCTTGGGGGAGCCAAGCCTAACCACGCTGAGAACAATCGATTGGTCTCACCATTTGATTGTTGTAGGGCTGAGTCTACCACTGCCTTGACTAAAAAAACAGCTGAAGAGTCTCCTGTCCAATGTTGTCAAAATCGTACGAGTTGCGACTCGTACAATTCTACACGAAATCCAGGTGCAGCGAGTTGACTTGCATAAAAAAACAAAATAGATAAAAAAACTTGTGATTTTTGGTTCAATTGTGAAACGTATGATTCGAACTGTATGAATCTCTGTATCATGCGATGCAAAATGGAAGAAGGAAAGAAGAGGGAAAGACGTGCTTGAGTTGATTTTGGAAAATGGAAAGCCAACTATTAAAAGAACACCTCCTTTATTAGAACTCTTTTATCGATAAATACTCTTGCCTTCACCTGTCGCCTTTGCAAAAAAAACCCATCTTCCTTGCACCCATCGCTGCGAAAGTCTGCAACGAAACATCTTCTGCAAACCTTCCTTCTCTGCGAGCAGAAACTGCAAGCCTTCCTTCCAGGTATGCGATTCCGTTTTTCTTTTTCTCTTATTATCTTTTCCTTCTTCCTCCTTCCTCCTTCCTCTCTCTTCTTATCTTCTTCTTCTTCATCTTTGCTTCTTTGTCCTCTGCATCTTCGCTTCTTCCGTTTTTTTTTTTATTTACATTCGCAAATGGCAAATGTATAGTTTGTGATGAAAATATGAAATATAAAGTTAGGCTTATAGGTCCTCGCCACAGGACCTGTAAGATATTTTATACCCCCAGTTTCTTTTCGTCATTGCAAGTTTGCAGCCATACATTTTTTTTTATTCTACAGCCTTCCCTTGCCTTCCCTCGATGGAATTAAGTTTGTTATAGGTCCTCTGACAAGGACCTTTTTCATTAACTGGGACTGTAACATATTCATAGCTGGCTGCTATATACTGTAATACTGTAACATATTTATTAACTGGGAATGTCATACTATAACTGTATACTGTATAAATTTCAGTATTTTGTAATCTGTATTATAATACGGTATTATATAATATATATAGATATATTTGTATTGATTATAGCATGGTTGTTAAAATCTTACGATACACGATTCGTATCTTACGAGTCATACGATATGTTAAGAAGAACGATTCGTCTATCAACAAATCTTACGATTCGTTTAAATAATAGAATTATGAGGTTATTAGGAGTGTGAAAGTATGAAACATTTCTTTTTAATGGTTTTTAAGACTTGAGTTAATGAGAATTTAAGATCTTTCGATTTTTTGAGGGTTTTTTAGTTCATTATTGACTTTTCACAGTATATTTGGATTATATACTGGTCTTATACATTTGGGAGTTGGAACATTAAAATTTGAGGTCTAATGAACTAATTATATGAAATTCACTTAATATTGACAGAAAGTTGGAGAATTACTCATGTTATTACGTTATTTCATATATTAAATATTTTTGAGGGGAAACACTTATGAATCTTACGATTCTACGATTTACGATACACGATTTGCGATTTAAGATGTATTAACGATTTACGATATGATTCGATTTTCACAACATTGGATTATAATATAAAAATACAGTTTTGTACTAGAGTGCAACCGGGCAACCATTTTGTTTTGAAATTTTAGATAATAAGATTTTATGAATTATGGTGATTTGAATTTTAAAATGTAAAAACTTAACTTCTAATACATTTTGATTTAATTTCGCATTGGTATATTTTGTCATATACTCTTATCTTTGCATATTTACTTATATATTATGATGAATTAAACAAAACATCTTATTATTCTCTGTCATTTTATATGTAATTGTAGTATAAATAATAATTATAGAGAAAAAGTAATTTTTTTTATGAATCTTATGATTTTATGATTTACGATTCACGATTCACGATTCACACCCCTAGACCGATTCACGCCCCTAGACCGATTCACGATATGATTCAAGTTTGACAACATTGCTCCCGTCCAAATTAATTCGTCCCCTTCCTCCCTAAATATGATTCAAGTTTGACAACATTGCTCCCGTCCAAATTAATTCGTCCCCTTCCTCCCTAAATATAGGAAATTCCCCTAACATAGTCTTCAACTCTTCTAAGCGTTCTGGTTCCAATGTTCTCAAATTTCTTCTAAAATGAAACTCCCAAGATATACAACCCTTTTCCTCCTTATAGTAGCCCTGTAATTTGGCATTTCTATACCTGTCTATCCTGGAAAGTCTGGGATAAACCTCTTTAAGACTTTTATCACCAACCCATAGGTCTGTCTAGAAAGGTGTTATGTCTCCTTTCCCTACAAGAAGTCTTAATTTTCGTTTGAAAGCACCAATCCTCCCCTTTCCCCGTCCCAGTCTCCACCAAGCCTTTATTAGCGGTGATCCGAACTTTTCTACGTTTTACCCTAGGCCCCATTCACTTGTCTTCAACCCCATACCCTGCGACCAAGACCTTTCTCCTTAGTGCATCTTTCTCCTAGCAAAATATTCAACTCCATTTGCACAACAATGCTTGATTTCTAGCCTCCAGAGGTACGATCCTTAAAACCCCGATAGATTTTGGCTTGGTCTCACCTTTAACCAAGCAACTAAATGTACTCTTCTCATTTCCTCATCTCCCGAAAGAAATTCCTAAATAGCTGCTCTCTTGTCTTTATGACCCCCTTAGGCATCTCGTAAATGGACATGGTAATATAAGGGAATGTTTTCCAAGACTAACTTAATGAGGGTTAACCTACCTTCTAGAAATTAGTGTTCTTGTGCCCTTTATCCACCCAACTCTCGATCTTTATTTTTTTCATGCATCGCCTTCTTTTTGAGGATTTCTTTGATTTCCTTCCTACGAACAGATAGATCACTCGGTAGAGACCCCTCCTCTTGGTCCGATTCCCCCTTCAACCCAAAGGGCCATTCCCCGTAGATTTACCTGGTGTGTGTGGGTAGGGAGGCTTGCACATGACCCGAGGATTAGTCGAGTGCTCTAGGAGGCCTAGACACCTTGGACATAAAACAAAAAGAGACCGATCCCCTTCTAGCCTGATGATATGCTGAAGCTCTTCCCGAAGGGAGACTTCTTCGTGAACCGTGGACTTCCTCTTCTCTTTTCCACACCCGAAGCTTACCTTTTAGAAATTTAAGTTTCCGCAGCAAACAATATCCTTTCTAGCCCACCGGGGTGAATTTCCTTCACCAATTTTCCACTAGCGTTAAAAGATTGTGGGTGAGCTTTTTTATCTTGCAATTACTAGTCTAGAAATTTCTCATGCCATACGCCTTGTTAGTAAAAATATGTGTACTCCTTGTTCCTCTCACCTCCATGCTGTGTTATGTATCTTGCACCGGCTCTAGAGCTCTCCTTGCAAAAGCATTCCATATTCTTTACATGGTCATCTGCATATCCATGGCTTCTGTAATGCTAATTGGGGAGGATTGCTAGATGATAAATGGTCTACCTATTGTACATGTTGGTCACAGTTTAGTTAGCTAGAGAAGCAAAAGGCAATATGTGGTTTGAGTGATCTAGTGCTGAAGTCGAGTATCATTTCATGGTCAATACTACTTGCGAGTTACTGTAGCTAAATATTTTATGGTTGAACTGGGATTTCCTCCACATGATCTATGGTTCCTAGTTGTGACCATCAAGCTACTATTCGCATTACCTCCAACACTATGCCTCACGAGCAGACCAAGCACATTGCAGTTGATTGTTACTTTATTTGAGAAAAGATTGTTACTCGAGAGGTCATTACTTCAGATGTTAGGTCTAGAGCTCGATTAGTTGATATGTTCATAAAACTTGTCCCTTGAGCCCAGTTGAAATTCATTTGTGACAAGCTAGGTATGCTAGACATCTACTAGCTTGACTTTTTCCGTTTGTAGAGAGTAAACTTGGAGATTTTCTTGTTGTAATTCCCTAATCAAGGGAGACAATCATGTCCTAATTTGTCATTTCTTTTATAAATACAGGTGCCTCTGTTCCTTAAGGACACAACATTCAAAACTGATTCTCTCTCAATTTTCCTTTCTCTTATTATCTCTGCATAGAATTCATCATTTATTTGCAATACATAAATACTGCTTCAATATTTTGATTTACTTAAAATAACATGAAGAAATGACACTGCTGTAGGTTATTGATTTTGAACTTCCCATCACTGTTAAACTGACTGTGGTTGATGTGGATCCTGGTCTAAGAGGTGACACTGCACAAGGTATTGTTGTTTACCATTTTTCAAAACCTACATCCATAATTAAAAGAAATGTAGTAAAATAATATTTTGAGCACATAATAGAATAATGGCATTTAATCATTTGAGTCAAGTGAGAATAATGATGAAATACCTATTAGCATCTTGTAATTTTACTATCATTATTGTTGAAACCTTTTTTTTAGTTAATTAATTTTCAGCAATATCAATCATTGTCATAATAGCTGTTTTCTTTTCCATGAATTTAAAACCTGATCTTTTCTTTATTTTTTTGTTTTTTGGGTTGGGGTGGGGGTGTATATGCTTTCCTCAGACCCTAATTATAAGTTGGTTTGTTGTGATTCCATCTATTTCATTCTTCTGATGAATGTTGTGACTCAGTATCATGGATATGCGAACATCTATCTATGTTGTTATTGTTATAATTTTTGAAGATAGTAATGGAGAGTTTACTGAGTGGAACTCAAGAGTACCACATAAGAAAAGGTCAACGAGGCCCACAATGGCAAAATGGAGAAGAAACATCAAGGCATCCAATTGCTATTACTCCATTTGAGTGATTCCATGTATTTGCAGACCATGAATTTGGAGGTTTAGGTATTTGCTGTTCCCCATAGATATTCCTATATCATCCTTTATGACAAGGCTGCAGATAATTTATGATCAACAATCACATAATTCTCTTGTATTTGGAGAAGAAAATGTTAACACTATTCTTATTATTGGATGGGCTAGAGTTAAAGAAGATATTAGAGGAAAAGGCAACATGGTTTGGTTAAGGACTACAAAAGAAGAGGAAGTACTTTTAAGTTTGAAATGATGTGGAGGGAGATAAATCATGGAAGCTGTATGGCTTTAATTTTACATTCGTTAAGAAAGGATGGCATTTCTTAAAAGAGGATTTTATAATTACGCGGAGAGTTCAAAAGAAGGAGGCTTGGAAAAAAAATGAATACCAAGTGTGTTGCATTGAATCCCGACAAGGGAGGTTCATGATAGTCTTGCTCATGTCAGTTCCATTAGGCTAGTTGGCAACATTTACACACTGATCTCTTTGGCTAGAGGTTCAAAGAGCTTTTGTGCAAGGGAGACAGATTTTTAATGGTGTGCTTGTAGCTAATGATTAATAAGCATTACATTCTGCAGAAGTTATTAAGTAACCTAGTGTTCCATTTGAAAGTGACAAGCAAAAGCTTATGACCATGTGGATTGGAAGTTTGTGGATTAGTTGTTGGAAAGAATGGGTTTTTGGGACAAATTGTGATGGTTGGTGAAAAAATCGATTTCCCTGGCATCATTTTGGTGTTAATGGTTCTCCAACTCATTTATTTGATGCATTGAAAGATCTAAAGGAAGAGAGCCATTATCTCCCTGCTTATTCACCAATAGAACAGAAGTTTGGATTTGAGCAAGGGAAGGTGGGTTGGAGATTACTTACCTTGAATTTGCATACAATTTTTTTTTTTTTTTCTGAATGGCATAATGGCTGTTGATGATGACGGCAACATTGGTTTTTAAGTATGCTTTAGATAAGTAATGAGATTGAAACATATTGCCATGTTGTGACCTTGGGTCTCAAGGTAAACACGGGTAAGAGTGATGTTGTGTGTATGCATATTTGTGGAACAAATAGACGTTTTGGCGTCACTAATGGAGTCTAAGATTACAATGTTACATATTTAATATTTGAGTTTGCCACTTGGTGAGGGTAGAAAGGAGAGGAAGCTATGGGTAGATTTCTTTCCCCCACCAAAGGGTAGTTTCAAGTTTAATGTGGATGGGGTGGCAAGGGGCAAACTGGGACCGGTCATTATTGGGGGAGTGGTAGGGGAAGTCGAGGGGAATATTATTTTATTTTTTGGAACCTCAAGTATTAGGGATTTGAGTGAGCAGAATTGTTAGGGAGTAGGAATTTGATGCAGGGTATGCTCCTGCATCAGAAAGCCTTGCTTCTTTTCGTGCAGCATGGGACATATCAGCTAGTAATTGAAGGGGAATTGGTGAATGCAATCAATGGGCTAGTGGAAGGAAGAGATGCATGGAGGTTGATCCTGGTGGTAAGAGAGATTTGGGACCTATGCTCACAAGTGGAAGTGTCTTTCAGTCATGTCATGAGATTCACTAAGGGAGTAGCTGAATTTTTGGCCGAAACAAGAGTAGATAGTTCTTGCAGTTGTCCTCTTGTTAATGGGGTTACTCGATGTTTGGGGTTGTGAATGTAATGATCTCAAGGTTTCTACTAGTATAAGGCTCTTATACCATTTGAATGTACTTCTTTTCTACCCAGTTTTATTCATTAATAATATTTTTGTTTAAGTTGTTTTTAAAAAAAGACCATGCTACTTGGTGCAAATCCATGCTCATAAGGTCTTGTGGGACCTTGTAGTGGGAAGGTTAAGAAGGAATTGGCTACTTGAAAGCATGAGTACTTGTCCCTTTCAACTATAAAGGATGCGTGTTTTAGTTGTGTTAGGGGAAGATTTAGATTTTCTTTTCAAGGGGATGAGGTTTCTTGTTGAGTTAGGAGACAATTTAGGTGTTGGAGGTTGATTGGGTGGGATTCTTTGTTAGAATAATCTCTTTCAAAGTTATACAAGGTTGTGCTAAATAAAGGGGCATTTGTGAGTGATGTTATGATTTTTTTTTAATGTTGGTTATATATAGTCTCTAGGAGCTTGTCAAGGTTCAAGTCAAGTTAGTATTTTAATTTACTTAATGATATTTTTTATGCAAGTATGATAACAAATTTGAGGATTTGGAAAAAGAACTCCTTAGGTGAGCTCATGGTCAAATCTTTTTTCAAGAAACTGTGGTCTAGCTCAAAAGGTAGACTAAGATGCTCTTTGATGTGAATATTTAGTGCCTTTTCAATTTGAAACATCTTCTTGGCCTAAGGTAACTAGGAAGATTAACTAGGACATGTATGAAAGGGAAAAACCAATGTAAGAATAGTGTATAGTGTATAGTGTATGGAAGAGACAACAATGAATGTTAGGTTGTGGGACAGAGAGAGTTTGAGAGAGAGTATAGAAAGGAGAGCAGACTTATCTGGAGACGGTCAGCGATCGGTAAGGCTAGCAGGGGTGAAAGGAGGAAGCGGATGGGGCAGGATGGTAGCAACCCAAGGGGAGGAGCTACGGAGGAAGTCTGCAGCGTGCCTCTATTACCTTGTTTGTCACTAACTTGCCGGATTTCACTACCCGAACCTGGTTGCGGGGCTTCTTCAGGCAATGGGGGACTGCAAGATGTTAGCGTTTATTAGCGGAAATAATAAACACACCAAAATATCGGAACAAAACAAGCACAAATAAACACTGACGATTTTATGTGGTTCGGCCCACCTTCGGCCTATGTCCACGGAGCGTGAAAATCCTTTATTAAGAGAGAGAAAAATAAGAGAATACAATTACAGAATATAATCACCCGAGTTTAATCCACAAAACCCGAGAATGTCAAAGACTGCAATCTTGAACCACCCCTATCAATAATCTACTGCCTCCTGCAGATGATCTTGTATTAAGAAGTTCTCTGCTGCCTCTCATAACTGTATGTGCTTGAGCCTCCTGCTACAAGCTACTCCTCTGCTGTGTATAGTTCCTCTCTCAGATCTGGCTGTAAGCACAGGTAGCACCTCCTCTGTCTGGCAGCTTCCACGATGGGCTTGATGGGATTTATTCTCTCTCTCTGAGCACGACTACTCAGATTCGTGTCTCACCCTGTTTCAGCTGCATGGGTGCCTTTATAGTTAATATTCAGTCGGTCCCATGTTGCAGATTTAGCAACTTGCCTCAATTGCAACTTCCGTGTAGTATGCACTTCTCCAATAAGGAAACCCACCCTAAATAGAACACACCACTGTGTCCTATTCTCTTGCTAAAATCCACATTAGCAACTTCCTATTCCTTGCCAGCCACTACCACATCCAATGGCTGGCTGCCATGTACCACCAGCATGCAAGAACCAGCAAAGCATTCAATGTCCTACCACCTTTGGAATTTCCATCGTGACTTCTTCATGTCAATCTCAACCTCATGCAAACAGTCCCAAGTAATTAGGAAACTTGTCTTTAAACCATATATGCATTGGAGTCTTTCACTGTGACCCAATTGGACATGGACTCTAATATGGATCAATTCGAGCCACTCCCAACAAGATACTTTCATTCCGAAGAAAAAGATGCAGCAGGCAGAACTTTCGGTTTTGTGAGGATGGGCAGTGGTGCTCAAACGGAAAGAGTGATCGGGGAACTCAATGTCCAAACTTTGGAAGGTCAGTGTCTGCAGGTGAATCTAGCCTACTTTCAAAGGGGAGAAAACCTAAGGCATCCCATTAGAGCAAGTGACCATCCCAAAAATCTTGTCCCTGAAGTCAAGCAAAGAAGCTCGGCTCGGGGGAACGACAAATTCACTTTAGGGGTTTGACAATGGGTCGATGTGGTTCAAAACTCTCCTTGGGCAAAGGAAGCAACTTCCAATGGTGATAGGACATTCACATAGCCGGAAAGAAAGGAAATCGATATGATGATGCCCACGGAGGATGAGAAACAGATTGAGGATTGGCTTTCTAAGGCTATCGTGATCTCTCCTGTGGGTGCCTTATCTCTGTCAGCAATTCTCCAACTCTTGACTGGGAAAGGCTTTTTCGATCCTCAAATAAGCCAGATTGGCGAGAAATGCTTTCTGCTGGACATGAAAACTGAGGTTGAAGTTTTGCAACTCCATCAAGCGTCCTTTAAATTGGGTAACTTTGAATCCTTGGGCGATGGAAGCCAAACTTGTTTTGTCATACTAGGAAGGCTTGGATCATGTGATATCCTTGAGTTGTGTCGGCGTTGATGGGCTCCTTGAAAGTCGCCAGTGAAGGCGTGAAAGGTCCCATATCGCCAATTGAGGTGAGTTGGGCGTGAGATATAAGATGGGACTTCTCCTCCTTCTAGCATAAGGCCTTTTGGGAGCAAACCTTGGGTTGGCTCACCAATGCAAAGCCGTGCGGGCTGGCATGTGGTCCCAAAGCGGACAATATTGTGCTAGAGGGACGGGCCTTACACATGGTATCAGGGCACGGTTCAACTCTCGGTTGTGGGTGTGTTTCTGGACAGAGTCGAGGCAACTCTGGTTCTAAGGGGGGTAGATTGTAATACACCTGTGTTGTGGGCGTGTGTGGGAGAGAAAAAATAGCCAGGTTGGACGTTGAAAGGTTCCATACCGCCAGTGAGGTTGAATTGCTGTGAGATATATGTGGATGCCTCTCTCCCTTCTAGCTCAAGGCCTTTTGAGCGCCTAAGTGGTCGTGCGGGCTCCTGTGGGTCCAGAGCAGACAATATTGTACTGGAGGGATGGATCGTTACAAATGGTATCAGAGCCACTCAATGAAACTCCTCACATGTAATGTCAGAGGTCTAGGACTCCAGGATAAACGAGGAGCCATTCTGCGTTTAATAAAAAAGAATAAGATTGATATTTTGTTCCTCCAAGAAACCAAAAGAAAAGACATGGCACCAGCTTTGCTTGATTGTGACAGTTTTAGCAAACCATCTAAAGGACAATCTGGGGGTTTGCTCATCTTGTGGAATCCCTCTCTCTTCAAAGGTTCAATAAGATGGATGGACTCCAGATCCATTTCAGTCTAGGGTCTTCTTGTGAATGAGGAGTGGATATTTGCCTCACAAATGTCTACGGTCCAAATGCTGAAGGGGATCAAGATAATTTTTGGTTGGAGCCAGACGATATCCAAACCGAAGCTCCATTTTGTGGTGTTTGGGCAGAGACTCCAATGTAGTCCGATAGCCATTGGAGAGGAAGGGTGAAAGAAGGTATACAAGGGGGATGGAGGCTTCTTCAGACTCCATAGTAAGGAATGTAATGACCCGTCCTGCTAGCACAATATTGTCTACTTTGGGCCCACACACACGGGCCCGCACAACTTTGCATTGGCGAGCCAACCCACTGTTACTCCCAAAAGGCCTTGTGATAGGTGAGGGTTGCCCCCTCTTAATATCCACTTGACACCTCCCAGCGTTGGGTGATGTGGGACTCCCACATCCCCACTAGGTGTCACAATTCACCCCCCTTAGACCAGAGTCGTCCTTGGCTCTATCTGTCACACTGACAGAGGGTCCACACACACAGGCAGGCAATGTCACACAAGTAGAGCCTACACAATCCGAGAGTAGAACTGTGCTCTGATACCATTTATAATGAGCCGTCCCGTTAGCACAATATTGTCCGCTTTAGATCGGCACACACGGGCCTGCACGGCTTTGCATTTGTGATCCAACCCACTGTTGCTCCCAAAAGGCCTTGTGCTAAAAGGAGGAGAAGTCTCAACTTATATACCATGGCATTCCAACTTCCAACTGGCAATGTGGGACTTTTTTAGCGCCCCATTCTGGCGCTTTTTTCTCCCACACCGCCCCAAACATTGGGGTATCACAAGGAATGCATTGACTGACTTCCCACTCATTGGCGGTCGCTTCACTTGGTTCAGGGGACAGTCCAGAGCAGTTATGTGCTGGCTTGTCAGACCCTCATGTAATACCATTGCCGTAAAGCTTTGCAGATTTCTTGTACAAGGCCTTGAACAGTCCTTCCTGAATCAAGAGATCTTTCACCCTTATCTACCGAAGTGTGAAATTGTTTCTTCCATTTAACCACTTCAAGCTTGAACCCTTCATTGCTATTGTAAACCCCAAACAACCTACACTATGATACTATTTTACTGTAAACAAAGAAACCATGATGCAACAAACACACAATCAATCATACGGAAATGCAACAACATTTATGTGGTTCAACAATGAGCCCATCTCCATAATGAGATGGGAGAAATTTCACTATTTTCGATAATAGGGTTACAAAGTGCTCTTTTCCTCATGCCTCTTTGAATACAAAATGAATACCATAACCCTAAAAATCCGTCAAGGATACATTTTATATGCAATACCTGGTACAATACATTATTGGGGTCCTATATCCAATATGGCTTGGATCACCACAAAATACAAGACATCTTTACAACAAGTATGGAGGATGAAGCCATTTTTTGCTCCCTTTTTTTTTCTCTTGGTTGAGAAATAATGGTAAAGTAGGGAGGATGAATTTATTAAAATTGAAAATGACTCTTAACTCCTAATAGTGAGAAATTTCAACATTAAGTTGTATTTGTAGAACAGTCTGGGTGGTTTAACTTGGACATGGCTAATAGGAAATGTGCAGATTCTGCTCAATGTAGGCAAGCTAGTGTTATTTGATAGACAAGTTCCATGTCAACCAGAAAGGCATTTTATAATATGACTATTAGACTTGCAACGTTATCTGCAGTTGAACGTCATGATAATAGAAATGCATTTGTTAAAATGATATATGGTGCAATAAAAAAAAAAAGAATAATAAGAAGATAGAATTAGAAATAAATGCATCAGAGAAAGCCTAAAAGTTGCTCTAATAAAAGAAAATTGAGGCAGTATTGATGAAAATGGTAAGGCTGCATCTATAGAAACCAGAAAGAATTCTAGTATGAGGAGTCGAAGGATTACAAGTATAATGTACTGGGAGGAGGAGGCAGTTAAAGACGTGGGTTAAGGTCATAAGACATGATATTGTAGATTCTCTTTTTTTTTCTTTGGAAAGAATAAGATTGTAGAATATGGAGTGTTGAAAAACGTGATTCTTAATAGGGTTGAGTGGAAAAGCAGAATTCAAAAAGTCAGCCCCTATTTGATGTTAATGATGACCATGGTATCTGGGAAAATCCTAATAAGTGACATTAGCAACAAAACTAATAGAGGGTTTGAAAAAAAATGGTCATGTGCCTGCTATGTGATCCAGTGCATCTTCGAAACGATTTAGAGGTGCATATTATCAAATATGGCATTATGATTTTATGAAAGATAACTCCAAAAATAGCATAATTCGAAGATCTGTTGGGCCTAAAATTCTAAAATGAAAGGCCTAGGCCCGTATACTAAAAGTCCAAGCATATGTTCTCATAATTGGGTTGGTGGATCTCATTTTAGTAGGCCCATAAAACCTTGCATGACAAGTGTCAAAAATTCCACATGCTTATCAAGTTAGATCCACCAGAGGGGAAGGAGCCTTCAATTGAAGCTTGTGTTCACACCTAGATTCTAGATCCAAGCATTCCATGATGGAAACATGAACTGGCGCCAATTGTGTGGGATTTTTTAAGGATTTTCTTAGTTTTATTCCTTATTTCAAGGCTTATGTGTTCTGTATCTATTGGTAGAGAGCATTAGAGGTGATGTGGGTAGATAAAGATGAATTGATGCTATATAAACTTGTCATACATGTTTTGGATGCCCAAGGATGTTTGGATTGTCCTCTTTGATGAGTTTTGCAACCTTTCATGTATAAATAAGTCTTGGCACCTATAGTAATTCATAGTTGAGTTTTCTTCGAACTTGTCAGGTTTTCTTTGTCTATGAAATCCTTGTTGAATTTGTGAGAGTTCTGAGATTTCAATGTTCTTCAATGCCGGTTTGTGAGTTTTACATTCAGTTTTTCCTAAGTGAGATTTGAACTTCTTTCTGTTGTGAGAAAAACGATTCTTGTCTTTGTTGAATTGGAGTCTCTTCAATGTTTTCAGTCTAATTTCTTTAGTGATCTATCTTGGATTTGGATTTTCCCTTAGATCTAATGCCAAGCATTCTTTGTGATTTTAAGGTCTTTCAACCTAGAATTGCGTCACTTTGCATTTAAGAGTAAAAACAGTTCGATTACTTGGTGGTACATTGATATTTCACAAGGAATATTTTGAATTGTTTATTGGTTCATTGTAATATTGGCTTTCGAGAAGTTGTAGTGAATAATTTATAAGCATGGAAACTAGTCTTTTCTCACTAAGGGGAGCAATCTTGTGGAGATTGATTTTTTTAAGATTAAAGTGGGAAGAGGTGTTGGAGTTGGTAATTGTGCCTACTATTTTATAGGTCTATTCGAGAAGGAGTTTAGTGACTTAAGAATTTCAGAATTTTCAATTCAATGGAAAAAGATTTTGGAGTGTGGGAGAGCACATCAACCAAATTTGGAAAGATGGAAGCCTCTATCAGTGAGAGTTTGAAAGTTAAAATTGATGGTATGGAATAGAAGTAAACCAGGAAAGGTGGCATTGGAGGTATATTGGAGATGATAATGGTAGGTAAAGGCTTCTTTTCTAGACGTAATTGGAATTTAAAAATTCAAATGAAATGGATGCTTGGGCAATAAAGCATGCATTACAACCTCGCTCTCTCTTGTGAAGATGTCTTGTATTATGTGGTGATCTAGGGCATATTTGACATAGGACCTATATTGGGGGTCTTGTCAACAGAGGCACCCTTTGGCTAGGGGTCTCAAGGGGGCTACCCCCTTGTTTGGGGTTCGAGGGCATAATCTCTGACCAATAGGGCACTAGGGTACTTTGGTAATTCACCTCAGTCATGTACCGGTTATTAATGTCTAACGGATTTCTAGGGATGCATTTTTTTTATTGAGAGAGGTGCAAGGGACATAGAAGAAACCTCAAATTTATTGTAATCCTATTCTTGAATATAGTTAGTTGAACCCATCTCCCATGGACGTAGGTCCACATCGAAGGCATGGATATAGTTAGTTGTTCTTTTTTGTGTTCACTTGTAGCTTTGCTGCATAATGCTTTCTTTGTTTTAGCACTAAAATGGTAATAGCTGATTTTAAAGTAATATAGAGTTAGGGTTACGGGGAAGAATACAACACCATGAAGGCATGGAAATTTTGATACATTTTGAGGACATCATCCTAGCATGTGTTCAAATGTAATTGATATCATGCTATGGCTGATAAAATAGTTGGATGGTAACAGAATATGAAACAAGTATATTTGTGAAACTGTTACTTTTGCCTCACAAGTTCATATTGCACCCTTTTTTTAGGTTGGATTGCTAATGAAGTAGCCAAGGATGCAAGTTGGGTTTGACACAACCTATGATAGCCTAATCCAACTCAAATAATCGGTTAGGAATAATATATGCAGTATAAATCAACCACAACATAATAAATATAAAATCAAATAAGGACATCTACATCAATGGAGCGACTGATATCTTCACTATGAGAGAAAAGAGATAATACCTGTACAATATGAATGACTCCCTTGAGTTTAAGTCCCAAACTCAAATACCCGAGTCCCTTGTACACCCCTCTTCTTACCACTCTCAAATCCAGAAGAAAGAATCCATCTTCTGTCCTGCTCTCCGGCGTCCTTTCTATGCTCCTCACGCACCTAAGCCTCTTGGTCTTGAAGCCTAGACCCATAGCCTAGACCCATAAGCACATGTCCGTGTTGGATTTATGGCTCAAAGCCCTTTTGGGCCTGAGTTGTCTGATGGGCCCAGGCCCAATGGGCCCAATCTGTTGTAAGCTACACTATATAAGTTCTCTTTGTCTTAGGGTTTCTTTGGACTAAGCCTGAGGAGGCCATCCCACTAGGGATCTCAGGAGGGGATCCAGGAGGAAGCTCTAATGGTGAGATGTGAGGAGAGAGAGATGTAGTGAGGAAGATAGAGGGAGGGATGAGGGAAGATACTGAGAGATTTGGCTCAGGGGTTCCTGAGTGAGTGTAAATCTTGTATCTTGTATTCCTTTCCTATGGATAAAATCTACACTCTCCCGTGAACGTAGGCGGTATTGCCGAACCACGTAAATCTTGTGTTCCTCTTGTGTGTGTGCTTGTTTGATCTATGATTGAATGACGGTGTGGGTTGGGTCTAATTTCCCCAACAATTGGTATCAGAGCTGAAGGTTCTGATTCAAACCAGAAAAATCACAAATCAAAAGAAGAACTGCTGCGTAGCAGAAAGTGATGGCTGCCAGTGGAGCTCAGGAGGAGTAGAGATGCGCAGATGAGCCGCACTGGTTGAGCAAAGTGGTTGCGGCCACTGCAGACGTGCAGGGAGCAAGAGGCAGCCAAAGAGAAGAGGCAGCAAGCACATAAGCTGCGAGGGGAGCAACAGACGACCAGAGGACAGCTCAACATGCAGAGAGATCTGAGAGCAGATCTGGAACTGCACGGAATCAACAAATTTGAGAAGGAGGCGGTGTTTTGGAGAGGAAACCATAGCGAGAGATCGGCGTTGGCGAAAGAGAGGCTTGCAGAGGAGAAGCAAGAGCAGACACCAGATGTGTGCAGTGACTGAGGAGGACACCGACTGCAGTGCAGCTCCTGGAAGGGATCAGATCGGTAGTAATCTGAGAAGGAGCGCCAAAAAGAGTGTCGATGGAACTGCGTGCGAACAGATGTATAGCCTGATCTGAGAGCAGGTGCCAGCGATGGAGCTGGGACTGTTGTGATGCCAAGGCGGCAGCAAGAAGTTCGCGAAGAGGGGTTTCTGCTTCAAACTAGAAAGCCATTGCAAAGAGAGAAGCGGCACATGACCCACTATGCAGATCTGTGGGCACGTAGGATGAATCAGCGTGTGAGCACCAGGCTGAGACAGAGGGGCTCGGGCAGATTTGGGGCCGTGCAGACACTGGTTCTAGAGAGGAGATCGCCAGAGCAATTGTGCAGATCTAAGTAGAAAGATATGGAACGGCATTGTCAGAGCAGAGAGGTGCGGCCATCTACGAGCATCGGCGAGGGGAAGGGCCGAGCAGCAAAATTGGCAGATCTGGTGTGCATTCACGAGAGGAGAAGAAGCCGTGTGAAAGAAAGAGAGAAACCATCGAGTGTTTCCACTCCATTTGGGAAAAACGAGTGAAAAAAAAAAATAAAAGTTTTTGTGGCACAGAGGACCACCATTTCAGGTGCACTTGAGAGACTATGGATTTGGGTAGTCACACAAGACCATATTACTGCTTGTCTAGTGATCCGCAGGACCACTGTTTTGGGTGATCACGAGAGACCACAAGTTTAGATACTCCTTCAGCAGGAAAAATCAACGGTTAGAATTGAGTTGCAGATTTTGGAGTCATCTGGACTCGGAATTGAGATCTTTCTTCGCCTATGCGGTCGTGGCAAAGAGATCTACGCAGTGACCGGTGTGGATTTGGTTTTTTGGAGAAGTCGGGAGTGGTCAATGGCGGTGCAAGGGACTTGGGCGGCAATGCTAGAGGTGGACCTCGATTGGGCTAAACAGTCTTACTTAAGACTGGAGGATCATCCCAAGGTATGGGATGTGCATCTTACACAAGATGCGAAGTTGCAGAGGAAACACAGGAAGCTTGGGCGGCAATGCTCGAGGTGGAGCCCAGTTGGGCTGATCAGTCTTTGACTGGTGGATCATCCCAGGGCGTGGGGATGGGCTTCTTGCAGAAGATGAGGAACTAGGGGTTCTTCACAACAGGTAGATGTGTCATAAACTCAAGGCAATAATCTTCATGGTGTCGGGCTTTTTCGCTAAGATGGAGTTTGCTGAATTTATGGTTCAAAGCCCTTTTGGGCCTAAGTTGTCTGATGGGCCCAGGCCCAATGGGCCCAATCTGTTGTAAGCTACACTATATAAGTTCTCTTTGGCTTAGGGTTTCTTTGGTTTGAGCCTGAAGAGACCATCCCAGTGGGGGTCTCAGGAGGGGATCCAAGAGGAAGTTCTAATGGTGAGAGTTGTGAGGAGAGAGATGTAGTGAGGAAGATAGAGAGTGTCATGAGGGAAGATACTGAGAGATTTGGGTCAGGCGTTCCTGAATGAGTGTAAATCTTGTATCTTGTATTCCTTCTCTATGGATAAAATCTACACTCTCCCGTGCACGTAGGCAGTATTGCCGAACCACGTAAACCATGTGTTCCTCTTGTGTGTGTGCTTGTTTGTTCTGTGATTTAATGATGGTGTGGGTTGGGTCTAATTTCCCCAACAGTCCAGTCACCACCATGCATACGTCATGTGTACAACACGCACCACACACACCCAAAGGCTTCCTATGTCTCAAGCCTCCTCGCATGCCCGCACTACACCATGCTCATGCAAAATTGTATTGTGGAGTCTCCTTTACGGTCTCCAATGGTGTTTGGCCAAAGGGCCATGCGGCGACCTTACATGTTTGTGCACAAGTCCCTTTAATATTTTCTCTCTCTCTCTCGCTTGCCGTGTAAATAGATACCCAGTGCAAAAACTTTCCGAACACACGCTGGCTGCACCTTGTTTTTCTCCTCCAAAACTGTGCCAGCCCTTTCTATTGTTCCTCTTCCCACATGTCACAATTGTCATATTCCAATTGCCGTGTGAGTAGAATACCTTGTGTTGCTGTCACTCTTGATTTTCAGGAGAAAAATTCTACGTGCATTCGAGCCATATACCAACAGAATCAAGCTTGGGCACAACATGGACATGGGCCTCATTTTGGGCTAGAAACAAGCACAATTTGAAATAGGTTTGATATTTGGCCTTGTATTTTAAGGCCAACCCAAAAGCTTAAGCTTTAAACTTGAGCCTAGTCAAGGGGCTGTTATATATATATATGAAAACGTCTGGGAAAGACCACCTCTAACCAAAACCCTACAGAGACCTTTGTGGGGCCCTCTAATAAATGATCCAAACCATTCACATTCACCTACCCGATGACTTAGTACACATCCCAAATTGATACCCATCCACCTTTTATGCATAGTTGAATTTTTAAGCCAAAAATTGCATTTATCTTAATCCTATAAAGCCATTAAATTTTGAACTCTTATTTTTGTGGCCAGGATGATAGGGATGGGGTGAACTTTTGGCCTCTCCTAATTCACCCATTGATCTTTCTTCTATTCATCCACTCCCTAGCGATTAAGATGCATCTAGGTAGGCCCCATAACCAACTGCGACACACGTGCGCATGCACAAACACATGTACACATCCACATGCTCTCTCTCTCTCTATGTTTAACTGCCATTCCAAGTTGATCCCACCACAAGAATAAAAATCCATTTGACCGTTGAATTTTAGACCCTTGAAACTCATGGCTTTTCAAAATCCAATCGACTTGATTTTTTTTTGGGAATCATCATCCTGAAAATACTTTTTAAATGCACACATTGATGGGCATTGGACCCCACCCATATAGGCCCTACAGTGCCTGAGGCACTTTATTGCCCATGTGGATGTGTTGAAGCCATGGTTTTTAAGGTGTCAAAAAAAAAAAAAAAAATTTGAATGATTTTAAGGTGTCAAATATTCAGTTTTGTCTAATGATGTAAACTTTATGGTGTTAGATCAATGGTCCATTTAACTTAAATTGTGGTAAACTTGGATAAGGACCCAATTCATGGGTGTTTGGTGGGTGAGGGAGGAAAGGTGTGATTGGGGCCGAGGTTGGTCCCACATGGCCATTCACGATCCTAGACTCAACTCTAATCAAGTGTGGGACCTACCTCGGTTAAAACCTATATATATATATATATATATATATATATATACACAATAACTTGGTTAAGACCTACATTTGATTTAAATCATTTAAACCTTTCAAAAAAATTAAATCATTTAATATTCTAACCATTCACAATCCTAGACTCAACCCTAATCCCTAACAAAAATTCTCTCAATTCCACTTCTCAACCGTATCACTAAACAGAACATGAAAGTACTCATTTGCTCGTGTGTAAGAAAGCTTTTGCCATTAAAAAAATGGGAATTAGTAGTATATGCGGATGGTTGTGGGAAGGGTGAGAGAGGAAAAAGGATAAATTGACTAAGGGCCTGAAAGCCTGTTTGGGCCCTTAATCCAACCCTATTTCAAGTAATTAGGGGCCATTTGGAACCAGCATGGCCTGAGCTTTGTAACTGCAATATGAACCCTAACCCGATTTGACTCAGCCCAATATGGCCTGCCCAAGTTGTAACCTAGGTATGGCCGGTGAAACTGCTGCAGAGAGAGTGGATAAACCTGTTTGCTTTGGATGGGAAGAGTATATTGCATTTTTCTGGTTTCTCTTTGACTTTTTGTATATCAGTTACTATTATTTCCGAGGTACAATATTTTCCATGCTTCACTGAAACTTAGTATGCTAGTTTGTAGTGAAAAATTATTATTTTCGAATCGTCTTGTTTGGAGAAAAGGAAGTGGTAACTCAGTGTCAATTGCTGCTTTCTTTTTCTGACTGTTGGTAAACATTGTCAATAGCATGTAATCATCATGGTCATTGTTGTCATTTGCCATATGGTAGTCTGTTTGAAATGCATTTTGATCATAGGAGGAACAAAGCCTGCAACCCTGGACACAGGTGCTGTTGTAAATGTTCCATTGTTTATTAACATCGGTGATGAAATAATAGTGGATACAAGAACTGGCCAGTACATGAACCGCGGCTAAATAGTTGTCTAGTGCTCGTCTGTTGTTAAAATTTTCCCTTTTTTTTTGAAAATTTTCCAATCTATGTATGAGTCACATATATATTTTTTGATTAAGGATACATTTCCAATTTTACAGGTTTTTTCATCTGTCTCTCTTTCTCTCTTAAAATATGTTTATTGAAAAGTGATGAGAAAAACCATTGTCATTGGTAATAAGAAATATGCATTGTTTGGCCGAACAATCATATACTTAATCCATCAAGCAACTGTATCAGTAGGGCCTGCCTTTCAGTGTTATCTGGGATTGTTAAATGCCACCTCCCTGTCCCGACAAAGATGAACCCAGCTAGATCATCGTAATTGTTAGACATTTATTTGTCTCAACCATTTCAATAGACAGAACTCAGAATAGGGTTCATAAAAAATCCTTTTCATTTTCATTGAAAATCTATTCTCCAGTCGAGAATTTGGTAGCGTTAGGATCTTCACCCTCAACTTCAATCCTCTGTTTTCTCTCTTGAAGAAAATCACGATTGTTGTCTTCCTCAACGAGCCGAATAAATTACTCGGCCGAGCGGCGTAGATTGGGAGAGTCCTGTGTAGGTGTGGGTCTCCCCTAAACTGGGAGAGTCCTGTGTGGGACCCCCGAGGGATTTAGGAGGAGGGGCTTTGCCTCATGGTTTCCCTCTGTTATTAAAATAAAAAAAATAGATGAGTAGCTGGTCTCATTTAAGTCAAAACCAACTTGAGTTTATAGGGTAATAAACATTCCCTCCCTTGCATTTTGGTCATTGTTTTAAGAACCAAACTTGAATGAGTGGAGTTGCTGGTTCTGCTAAAGGTGTTGGACCCCACCCAACCCACCCCTTTACTTTCTGAACTTGTTTGCTCACTTCCAGTATATTTGGGAGAAATTATCCATTGGAAGCTAGATAATTTACTTTTTATGGAGTTTATTTTAAATTATGAGAATAAATCGGTTTGAAAAATCTACACTTACATGGATATCTCTCTCAAAATTCAACTTGAACAAACAATTCTAGTTGTGATTTTAAAGACTAAAAGGTTTTAATCATTCATATGAGTTGAGTTCAATCCAACCATGATAATATCTCAAAATGTGATGAAATTGGGCGTGGATCAAATTCATAGAAATATAGAATAGTAGTGAGCATGATAGATAAAAATAGTGTAAACATATTGTTAAACAAAAGCTATTCACAAAATAAATTTCTCGTATTCCACCTGCCTTCGATATATTTATTTTTGATAATGATTTGGTGCAGTTATGTTTTTCTCATCTCAATATATTTAGCCTTATGTTTGTGTTTTCATTGAAAGTAGAATTTTCAATGAAAATGTGCTTTCTTCAAAAATTTAGATAGTTTTTTAAAAAGTAAATTCATTTTGAAACTCATTATTTATTTTTCTATGTTTGCTAAAAGATAATATTTTCAATGAAAGCGTCCATTTTAATATATATGAAAAAATAAATTTTCTTATCTTAAGAGTTCTCGTCAAAGAAAATACTTTCCTTTCCTTTTTTCGTGAAAACTCATAAAGATAAACATGTCTTGTGAATTTGTACAAATGGCTATGATTTAGAGACCCTCAGGTCAGATGTAATTAACCCCACTATCGATTTTAGCAATCTTCGCCACCCTAATTGGAGAATCAACTTGGCCTTATTTAAATGGCAAAAATGGTTTTAGAACCTGTTTGGACGGGGTGAAAATATCAAAATATTTGGGGAAAGCTTGGAGGAATCACCTGTTTCACCCACTTCAAAACCATTTGGAAAACTTGGGCACTATGATCCGCATTCTAGATACTCTCAAAGCCAAGAATTTTGCTACCCCAAATATCTATTACCTTTGTTAGGGGAATAAGAAATTGATGGAACATATCTTTCTTAATTTGGTCCCATTTTTAAGCAATGTTTTATTGCCCTTTCCTGTCCTTTCTTTTTTCGAGGCTCTCAATTTTAAGTTGGAGACGAAAAATCTTGTTGAAATTAGTACCTTTGGCCATTTTAAGTTTGTTTGGCAAGAGTGCAACAAAAGGATCTTCTAAGATAAAAGCATTATCCAGCGCAGCTGTGTGATCATGAAGATGAAAGTCTAATATCATTCAGTGGGCTTTAGTGCATGGCTTTTTCATTGAATTTCGGGTCGAAGATTTCATAAAGGTTGAACAGTCTTTTCATAGAACATTTTTTATTTTATAATATGAGTATTTCAATTTGTTATATGGATGCAGTTGTATTATTATTTTTAATCAAGGTGTCTCAATGTCTCACTCGATTAATCTTCGAACTATGTTTAAACCTCCTTATCCACACACACTAGATAAGTTCTATAGGGACTGACCTTCTGAAGTTAGAACGTAAATCGAACACAAGACTCACACTTTTTGAGGTGGGTTTTTGGACATCAAACCAACCCCTTGTATTTGATTTTGATAGCTGCCTATAATCCAACCTCTGACTGGACTGTAGAGTTATTTTTAATATTTTTTGATTCAATAAATTTTACTGTTACTAATGTAAATAAGAATAAAAGAAAGTCGTGTCATCAATGGCATTCATTACTTCTAAATTCATTCACTAAGCCATGAATCTTTCTAGCCTATTTGTACTGTGCATAAGATGCTCGCTGAAAAAGTTTAGATCACTTCTCTCATTTCTTGATTTGGGGCAGAAAATAAGGAAATACATTTCCCACCTGCTTCACTCCCAGTGCCAATCCAGCTTCTCAACAATATTTTTAAAGCCAACTCATGGATCAAACCTTTTTTAGTGTAAGGTTGGGTTTCATGCAGTTCAACCAGACTTTAACTGTTGTCAAGCTCAATTAAACACATCACATCAGCATAACATTCTATAATGAGATTAATTAATTAATAGATCAATTAGTTAAAAATATAATAATACATTAATATATTTTTTTGTTTTTTATGACCAAGGTGTTCAGGTCTCACCCATAAGGGATTTTACCCAACTAGTCCTTGAGACATATGCAGCCCTTCCAATTCCACACACACCGGATTCGCAACTACGCGGAGCAGCCCGTTGGAATTGAGAATGAATTGAACTCAACATCTCGCTTTTTGAGGCGGGCGTCTTGACCGTCAAGCCAACCCCGTGGGATATGCTAATATGT
Organism: Chimonanthus salicifolius; assembly: GCA_013350335.1. Classification (NCBI taxonomy): domain Eukaryota; kingdom Viridiplantae; phylum Streptophyta; class Magnoliopsida; order Laurales; family Calycanthaceae; genus Chimonanthus; species Chimonanthus salicifolius. Next base: position 7,782,262 of record CM023539.1, read on the forward strand.
ATTAAATATCAAATGCAAAACGCAAAATCTAAAAAATGTAATAATCACATTTTCATAAAAATATTTTGTTCACACTAATTATATTATAAATAATAGAATAGTCCATCAATCCAACATAATAAGTTCGAAACACTTTTAAGAGTTATTGAGGGTCAACCATACCAACCCTTTTGAACCGTGGGTCATTAAGGGTTTTTGAAGATTTAAACTTTAATTTTTTTTCAAGATAACTTAACCACATTTAATAAAAATCAAGGTTGAACTGACTTCAACCGTTTAAAAAAGTGGGGTTTTAAAACATTGCCTTCGTTCACACATGCGATACAACCAAATGCAATCCAAGGGCATGTTTGTTAACTATTGCATTGTCCAAGAAAAAGGAAAGGATTTTCCAAGATTAATGGGATGAACTACAAAGGCTTAAGGTTGAAAACCTCATGTAGCTGATAAATTTACACATCATACCGCAGATCTCATTTTCCTTGATAAGTAGTGGAGATTCATTTTCATTGAAAATCTATTATCCACTCGAGAATTTGGTAGCTTTAAGATCTTCACTCTCAACTTCAATCCTCTGTTTTCTCTATTGAAGAAAATCACGATTGTTGCCAAACTCAGCATGAGTACATCTTCCTCAACAAGCCGATAAATTACAACACCGAGCAGCATTTTGTTGTTGTTTTTAGGTTAAAGTTGAAAAGGAATGTTTATGAACCCTATTCTGAGTTCTGTCTATTGAAAATATTGAGACAAAGAAATGTCTTAACAATTACGATGATCTAGCTGGGTTCATCTTTGTCGGGACAGGGAGGTGGCATTTAACAATCCCAGATATCACTGAAAGGCAGGTCTAGCTGGGTTCATCTTTGTCGGGACAGGGAGGTGGCATTTAACAATCCCAGATATCACTGAAAGGCAGGCCCTACTGATATAGTTGCTTGATGGACTAAGAAACTTCGATAAATAACCAGTTGAGCTACACAAATAAGCTTTATTTTGTAGTCCCACTTCTTTGTTTCAACATGATTTGAGTTTAGACTTGTTGGGTCAGATAAGGGTTTACTCTGATTTAACCAACATCTGAGACATCCCCAGCTATACCTGTATCAAGGTGTAAGTTTTTGTTGGGTTCACACGGTGGACTTGCCTATGGTTAAGCCAAGAAAAACTCTTCTATTCAACAAATAGAAGCATAGATAGCTCATTTATACATTAATGGATCTAAATATTAGGCATTTGTACATTTCAAAAAAAAAAGGAAAAAAATTAAGGCACTAATGACTTTAACAAGATTTTGCCTCCTGCAGCTATCAGATGATACATGTACAGAACAGAGACTAGAGACATGTATTCTTTAACATATGAATATGGAATGATATTTCAATCAGCTAATGAGGAAAGAAAATCACAGGAATACAAGTATGATCTTTTCTTGAAAGGTTCACACAAGTATGATCTTACCGAAGCTTTGTCGTTCAATTTAAAATCGTCTTCATGTCAAAAAAGATAAAAAAAATATAGTAAGTGTAGTTCAACTAGTAATCTCCCGCCTCAGGAAGCAAGTGGTGTCAGGTTCGAGCCCCCATGGCCCCACATGATGTGCCCTAAGGGCAGTGAGTATCATCGTGGGGGTTTTACGCAGATTCCCACATGCAAATTAAAACAAAGAAAGGCAAAAAAATATAGTAGCTACCTCTTCACAAATGATTCCCTTAGCAGAGCAGTATGGGTTAATGATACCCCATGAACCCATCCTCCCCTCACACCCATCCCTCTCCTATCAGTTGGATTGCTGCTTAATCAAACCCTAGTCCAAGTTGATTTTATTTTTGAAAGAAGACCTCGTAATTGGATTTAAAAAAAGGAATTGATTTTTGCACCGATTTTAAAAATTTCCTGTTTTACCCCTATCATCTCACAATTGTCTCTCCACGATGGAAACTGTTTATTCTTCTTCCTCCTTTCGCTGTATCAATCCCCCTTCTCCAACTTCAGTCTGATCCATCTCCAGAAGAATGCCTGTTACTTTGGTTGCCATAGCATGTTCCAGCTGATCCATAAGTGGGTATAAGCTTTCTCCCAGCATCGTCCTCTGCTGGTCAGGAGTCGTATTGGGTAGGTTGTGATTCTCACAATGGCGTGCTGCCCATATTATATGGAACAAAAAACATGCCTCCAGCAACACCAGGCATCGAAACTTCAGGCATGTTCCACCGGCAGTGGTGAACTGATGCACAGTCACAGACAGGTGTTGTGGAGTGAGGGTTCATAGGTGCAATGGAGTAATTGAAATAGGGATAGAGTGTTTGACCAATGGTCGTGTCGGTATCTAGACCAGAACCAATGTTGGACAAGGGGAAGCCGAAATTATCAAAGATGTAGTGAGGGCAGCAATCACATTGCAAATTCAGTGAGAGAAGCAACTAATTTTACGATGAAGCAATCGAATCGAACAATGAAAGGGTAGAACCAAATGAACAATGGTGTGGGTGATATGGTTGAAGACGAACAGAACCTCGATCAAGATAAACAGAAACGAGTGACAAGCGCCGAGGGTTGGTTGGTTGAGGAAAACAAGCAAAACAGGATAGGGGAAAATGAGACTAGGAATGCAAAAGCAAGGAAGAGAGGCGATGGACTTGGATGGCGAGCTCCAATCTAGAGCGAAAGGAGGAAGAAGAATATGCAGTTGCCATCGATGAGAGAGAAGTCTTTGAGGAAAAGGGTAAAACAGAAAATTTTTAAAATCGAAGCATCGTGAGAAATTACTCACGGTGCAAAAATCAATTCCCTTAAAAAAATATCTAAAATGATCCAACATTTTGCAGACTTCAAAGTATGGCTTGAGTTACCCAACTGTGGTGACTTTTGTATGCCCTATAGTTTTATAGACTTTTCCAACCAACCTATTACCACGGCCCCATATGGACCTAACAAATTTTTTTGCATAGTACCCGATGCTCTAGTGTGCTAGGGCTCATTACTAATTACCTCTTACATGGTTAAAAGGAAAGGGAAAATGTTGGGGGAAAACAAAAGGCTCTACAACAAGGGGAGAAAATATGAACAGAAAAAAAGGGGGAATAAACAAAAGTAAGAAGAACGAGAATGATCTCATCTGAATTTCTGAGGTCCTAAAAAGTGCACCTGGTCGATTGATTCTCAAGGACAGACACTTGTTACCTGAGCATTACTCCAAGTTGATACCCAATCTGGAAATCATCTTTAATAAAATGAAATTATAACTCAAACGGTAGGGATTCAGGTGCACAGTTAAATCTAACTGAAAATTGTAATCACTATCAGTAACAGTGAGTATCACAAATTTGTAGTAGGCCTGGCAATTTTAAAAGATTCAAAGCACAACTTGGACTTGAGAAGGGCTTTGTTAAGCAGGCAATAGAAGCTAAAGTTCGAAACCTTACGACTTAATCCACTAATGCAATACACCAATGAGTCTCTTTCAGTCTTGCAGTAGTCAGTTCTCTAAATTTTTCACAAAAACAAATTGTCCATTCTGATTGAGTTAAAGCAAGAGCAAAAATGCCTCATCTTCCAATAATTTTTTTAAAATCAAAGCCTAGTAATATATTTCTGCCAGAAACATGCTCTGTCAGCCACAAAAGATATATTTGATTTAAATGGCATGAAATGAGTGTAGGCACAAATCCGCACAGGTAGCTTAGTTGGTCTAGGATTTCACTAGAGGTATTGGGTTCAACTCCTTCCCAACTTATCTAATAGACATGTCTTGCGGGTGGGTTCGGGTATCCGTGGAAGCAAGGTATCCGTGCAAGCACAAAGTTGTGACTTTCGTGTCATATAGGCGCAGGAAGCAGTCAAACCACACAAAAAATATGTCAAATCTAATTACGAATCTCAACCCCAACTAATGGGATTAAAATGGTTCTAACCACTGATCAAGAAACAGACAGATTCTTGATATTTCAAATATAACACATGATTGTAGTCAATCAACCTAAAAACCTCACATTTCCATGTCCCAAAATTGAATTTAGAAAAAAAAAAACATGTTTTCAAGTTAAACTACAAAATATAATAAATTCTGCAAATGTCATTAGATAACCTTATAATCAAATTGAAGCTTTAACAGTCAGCTGATACAACAATGACTGATGTGTTCAATGTCTTCAACATAACATATGATTGAAGTCAATCAAATGATAAAACTACATTCCATGTCAAAAGGGGGAAAAAGAAATTGGGAAAAGAAAATCTTTCAGTGGATTATCTCACGTAATCTAATGTATGTCACAACTGTACAAGTTGTGAATTATATGCTTTACTTTAGGTGTCCCATGTATCTACATTGGTTTTCAAAAGCAATGAAGGTAGAGAGGTACCATAATGTTACACCATCATACCTTAATAAAACCCAGATTGTTGAAGCCAAAAGCGAAGTATGAGTTTTTGCCGCCTCAAAATGTGGCAATTTGGCCCTTGAATTTACAGCATTTTGTGTCCCTCCTCGTTCAAAGAACTTGCGTCCAGCTTTCTTTTCAGGTTAAAAGAGATGCATTGTGTTGTGTATCAAGCTTCTTTTACATAAGACAGACATCCAAAATCCTGCAGCTGTTATGAAAAGAGAGACATGAAAATTCAGTCTCCCATTGGTACAATAAAAGAAGTCCATCAACTGGGGCCTCAGGAGTTTATTTGCTTCAAGAAGATGGACATTACAGATGCTTCAATGTGATATTTACTGAAATCCCAAGGTCAATCCTCCATTTTCTTGAATGGATGTACAATCACCAATGCTTGTTGATTGCCAAATTAGTCTTCTAGTTCCATTTTAGGAAGCTTCCCAAGATCTTCAGGTGGTTTTTTATGGATATTAATACCTCGCTTCAAAGCCAATGCATGCACCTTAGATGCATCCAATACCCTTTCTTGTTGATCGAACTCATCAAACACCAAGTTATACAGAATTCTACGTGTAAATGTCCTAGTATTGGTCATCCAAACCAAAACAAACCATGCATCATTAGTTCTACCCTCACTGCAAAGTGCTCGAATAAGAGCATCATATGTTGTTCTTGGAGCATAACCAATTCCAATCATTTCCCTAAAATTAGTGAATGCCCTGTCTGCCTGTCCTCCAACGGAAAGTGCTTGAATCAGCAAACAGTAAGAAGATGGCGTAGGACCACAGCCCATTTCTTTAATATTCTCAAATAGCTCTTCAACATCCTTCAACAAACTTCGATCAGTTGTAGACTTCCGGCAAAGCCCTCTAAGAAGTGCATTCATCATTCGCCCATCAGCTTTGAAACCAACCCTCATCATCTCCTTATAAATCTGTAATGCAGCAGAAAATTCATTCCATTTTAACAACCCATGTAACAAAGTGCCGTAACTAATGAAATCAGGTTGACAGTTGCTCTCTTCCATTTGTCTCAAAAGATTGATCCCTTCCAACGGCCTACCTTCTTTGCAATAGCCATTGAAGAGAGTATTGAATGTAACCACTGTTGGCTTCAAACCCATCTCCATAGCTTCTTCAAGCAATTCCATTCCCTCATCTGAACGACCCACCTTGCAGAAACCATCCATGACTGCAGTAAATGTGTAGATATCAGGCTTCTTTGAAGATTTCTTTATTTTCATCAATAGTTTATATGCTTCCTCTACACGACCCACAAAACACAATCCATTGATTAGGCAATTGTAAGACTGGATTGTGGGTTCACACCCAGAATAACGCATGATCTTGAAAACCTCCAAGGCCCTCTGCCATCCCCCCCTCTTGCAGAAACAATTGATCAGAATTGTGAATGTTATGACATTAGGGACAAACCCATTCTCAATCATTTCATCGAGCATCCGTTTGGCCTCATCTGGATCTTTTTTGTTACAGTAACACTGAATCATGATCGAAAAGGTCCTAGCATCAGGTGATACTCCATATATTGATAGTTCACTGAATAAATTCACCGCATATTCATGTTTGTCAGCTTTAATTAGAGAAATCAGAAGACTGTTGACATCAAATATAGTAGGAATTTCACCATCATTCCTAAACAATTGGAGAATATCTACTTCGTTTCCTGCAGGTAATCCTTGGATTCTTTCCATGATATTGAGAAGACGCAATCTTCTATTTTTCTCAATAGAGCCTAAAATTCCTTGTTGTTCAATGATAGGAAACGTACTAATTTCTCCAACAGAATCAACAGATTCCACTCCTTTTTTGGTGGGCATACCCCCTTGTCTATCAACAGTATCAGGAGCACATATTCTGCCATTTCTCTCAGTAGAAGACGAGCTTTCTACTGTTTTTGTGTGTAGTTGACCTTTTTTCCTGAAAGAATGAATAATTTCTGTTTGATCTTTAATGGGTATCCTTCTATTTCCCTTAATGTTAACATTCTGCATCTCCCCTGGAGAAGGTGAAGGAATAATACCATTACTCTTGAAAGAATCTGTGTATTTCAATCCATGTTTCGCGGCTATTCTTTCCTTTCCATTAAGTTTGTGATCATTTACTTGGGAAAATTGGCTACCATTTTCATCAGCATTATTTAGAAATCCACCTTGTTCCTTCGTGGGTGTTCTTCCATTTCCCCAAAAATTCAGATTTTCACCTTCTTGGGCAAGCAGTTTATCATTTTCCTCAACATCATTGACAACTCCAAGTTGTTCTTTATCGGGCCTTCTTTCATTTCCTGCAAGGTTGAGATCATCTACTTCTTGGGCAGAGTATCGGCCTCTTTTCTTGAAAATTTCAACTAGCTCTTCTCCATCTTTAGTCGGTTTTCTTCTGCTTTCCTTAGGAGTGAAATTCTTCACTTCCTCTCCTGTCGGTAACCTTCCATTTTCCCAGAAGAATTCAATAACTTGTGCATCTTGGTTTCTAGTAAACTTTCCATCACCTTTTACCAAATCAAGAGTTGCTTCCTTTTGGCTGGTGTTTTTGTCAAAGATGTTGTGATTCTGAACTGGTGTAGCTCCTGTAGTTGTGGTGTGTTTGTTGGAATTCCTACTGGGGAAAGTAAGTACTGAAAGAGGGGTGATGGGCTTACCTTGTAGGGATTTGGAAGGGATGAAGAAACTCTCAATCTTCTTCTTTTTCTCCTTGACCCGATTTTGCAGTGTGTTCGAAGAGGACTCATGGAGGATAGAATGAACGGGGCATTGAGGGAAGGAGGGAGAGAAGGGAGGTGGAGAAGACAAGAGAAGAGATGGGGAAAGAAAAGAAGGCATGAGAGAGAGAGAGAGAGAGAGAGAGAGAGGGAGAGAGAGAGAGATATGGGTGGCTTGAGTTCGTGGGAGAAGAGAGGAGAGAAGACTGTTGGATATTTTGGTCCAAACGAAGCAACTCGGGTCGGGTTTTTATTCTACTCGTCTGGCGCGACCCAAAAATTGGTGGGCAGGGCACTAAGAGCTGTTTTTATCTTTCTACGCTCGCAGCATCACTTTTTTACACCTTGAAAAGTATATAAATTAGATAATTAATTTTTATATTATTGAATTAAAATTTTTATAATGAATATGATTTGAAATATTAAAATGTAGTTCAAAGTATAAACATTTTAAATATAATTTTAAAAACTATATAATTATAATCATCTATATGATTTGAACTTAATTTAGTAATGAATGTATCTCGTAATGAATTCAGATTCAACATTAATATAAATAATAAGATAATAATGAGTATAAAAAGAAGAAACAATATAAAAATAAAGCTCCACAGAAGATAGTTATTCGACAAATAAAAGTATATAAGTTGTCTAATTCAATAAAAATATTGAAAATGCATGAATTTCTATCATATACCTAGCTATGTATATGTACAGTTTACATATTTATTTAATTGAACAAGCTTTTATTTTATTGAATAATGCTATTATGTGATTTGCTCAGACAATTTCATCTTATTTTTTGATCTTCGTTATCAATTGCATCTTACTTGTATGCCAAGGTCAAACATATTTATCAACTGAGTGAGAGATTCTTTTAGAGTAGGGGTGAAACTCGGGGCAGGTCAACCAGATCCGAGAAATCATGTGGGTCGAGTCATACAAGTCGGGTCAACGGGTTGAGTCAGATTGAGAAGAAAAAATTCATATGGAATTCGGTTCGAATCAGGTTGAAGAGTTTTTAAGGTAATCCAACCCGACCCGATTCTATCTAACCCTACTGAAATTAGGCTAAAATGGATTCAGAATTCGAGTCAGGTCGGATCAGAATTTGGGTCAAATCGGGTTAGAATTTATGTCGGGTTGGATTAAGAATTTCGGGTCGAGTCAGGCCCATAAATATTAATTCAAGTCAGATTGAGTTTTAAGAAACCCGACCTAATCTGATTTCAATCCTATTTTAGAATATGAAACTTGGAACCTCCTCCTTTGAAGTTCTAGTGAGAGAGAACTATATTTTAAGTTCTCCTATTTCTCGAGTTAATATGTTCAGATGCTTTTTAAGTGAAGAATTTAATTACCATAAAAAAAAATTAAAAGTTTAAAAAACATAACTTATTAATCCAATTGAAATAACTTTTTGTGGACATCACTTTCAAACTATACATTTTTTAATCAAGGTATTTTTGGTGGGACCCAAATTTTAAATCGCATAATAATTATAGATTAAAAATAACTAAAGGTGATGAACATTTGAAGACTTTAAAATATGTCTTAATTGATTTAATCAAACTGATTTTTTTTTATCCAATATTCAACATTTTTTGTGGGCCTCATATTTTGTGAGGCCACATTTTTTCTTGAGCCCAACTGATTATACAAGCATAAAACTTTATTATCATGATGATTTTTATGGTCCCACATGGTGATCTCTTGACATTTCAACCAATCCAATTTCACAATCTAAGATGGTGTTACAAAAAGATCTCAATGAATCACATTTTAAGGACTTCAACCAGTGAAATAAAAGCATGTGTATACTCCTATACAATTTAGTTGGTGGTAGGATCCTTTACTTTTATTTTTAAGAAAATATTAAAAAAATTACGATTAATCTGATATATTTTTTTTTTAAAAAAAAGAAGAGAGCGAGAGATCCCAGCCAATATCCAATATGGCCAAGATCTTAGTTTTCCGATATTTTTTTTCCTCGGTCATAATAAAATATGAGGTTCTTTTCTAATATAGTGTTTTGGTAAAAAAACTAATAGCAAGTGTGTAAAGTTAAGGGTGTAAACGGATCTAGATCAGGCCTGCAGACCGTCTAGCTCAACCCGATAAATAAGCATACAAGCTGGATCCTCGGACTCGCTGTGCCTCGTGAATTGCAAGTTTAATGGGAATCTTCACAGTTGGGTAATTGCACATATTTTCAAGTAAATTTCATTGATATCAACTAGTTGCCATCTAAACCGGTCTAAGAATCAGAGCAGATGGAGAATTCCCAATGCAATTTGCGACATTGACGGTGGGAGGTCCAATTCCAAAAATCCCGAGAATCATATGAGACATCTCAATCGATTAACTTTTAAGACATGTGTTAATATAAAAATCATATTAATATTATATATTTTGCATGTGTGCGACGAAAATGAAATTTGGATTAGAATTAATTCAAACTCAACTGGTTTAGTTCAAAATACAGATGGATTAAATTAATCCATTTAAAATATAGGTTTAGCCCGGATAAAAAACTTTGCATAACTCGATTCGTCTAAAGGATTTGATTTATATTCATAGTTTTCTCTTTTTTATATGTTTATTTGTTGACTTCTTGAATTGTAATTCTTTAAAGTAATTATATTGTAATGGTAGAAACTTATTTTTATAAATGCCTCTTTGAGTCAGGGGTTAAAAAAACTGTGCAGCTGATATATCGGCCGAGAAAATTCTCTCTCTTCCGATATCGGCATTTTCTCTCTCCTCCGATATCGGAACAGTGAAAAACTGTAAAAAACAGTGATGAACAGCAAAAAACCGCAAAAAACTGCCAAAAACCGTGAAAGCAGTAAACCCTGAACCGTTAAAAATCGTGCAGAACCGTGAAAAACAGTTAAAAACCGCCAAAAACCGTAAAAGCAGTAAACCCTGAACCGTTAAAAACAGTGAAGAACCGCGAAAAACCGTTAAAAACCGCAAAAAACGCCAAAAACCGTGTAAAAACCGTATCGGTGTTTTTTTAAAAAAAAAAATAAAAAAAAATTAAATACCGATATTTATGAATATCGGCCGATATTTGGACCGAATATCGGTCATATCGGCCGATAATACTACTGTACGGCCGATACATATCGTATCGGCCGATATTTTCGGTTTGAAAAAACCGATATATATCGGCCGATATGATATGTATCGGCCGATATTTGAACCTTTGCTTTGAATAAAACATGCCAACTATTCATAGACTCAATTGTCCACGTCGATCTATATTCTCTTAACGAATTAATTATTTTAAAAAATCCAAGTAATTAATGGCTATCATCTATTAGAATTACCAAGTCCAAGAACAAACAAATTTAACCATATTACCAAGATAAGAAAAATAGGTCGATCTATATTCTCTTAACGAATTAATTGTTCAAAAAAATCCAACTAATTAAGGACTATCTATTAGAATTACCAAGTCCAAGAAAAAAAAAAACTATGAGAGAAACTCAATTAATATTTAGTCGACCCCCAACTTGGTTTTTTTTTTTTTAAATGAAATATATCGACCAATTGAACGCGGGTAGTGATACATGTACCATCAAAATTAGTCAGTATACACAAAAAAATTCAAAAATTATATTTTACCCTCAACTTCATTATGAGAAGGTCTGGAAAAATGTGAAAAAAGTAATAAAGTTGAGGGCAAATGGAATTTATGTAAAATTTAGTGTACGCTGACTAATTTTGATGGTGTATGGATCATTATCCAACGAACACATATATACTGAGTTCAATAATTGTGATGGAAAGAAAAATAGAATTATTTAATCAAATCTTTTGCCAAATAGATGAAATGTTTTTTCCTCTCAAATATTCAATATTATAAGAGAAAAGAGAGAGAAAGAGATTATAAATGAATATTCAACACAAGCATTTTTCATCTATATATATATATATATATGATAAGGTGTTTAGGTGTCTCAAGTCTCAACTGTGAGGAATTTTACCAGACTAATTCTTGGGGCATATGCAGTCCTCCCAATTCCACATACACCGATAATTATGAAGACTGGTTCGAAAAGGTTGAGCAAGAAAAAAATATGAAACATAAGACAGTAAAAACATGGTAATTTAAACAATCATAGTCAATACACCATTATCAAAATTAAGCCCGGCAAGACCGGCTGAATGACCACTTGGGCCTGAGGTCCTCTGCATCTGAGGCTTCAGATCTCCGGTGCTTTAGAATGAGAAATGGTTTCAGCAGCTTCTTCAAGGCCTTGGACAACTTAGAGCGACGCGGCTGCTCCATGGGTAAGAACAATTGTGCCGGTGGTGGTGGTGGCAGCAGTGGTAGCGGAGCGAGTCGAGTGTCATTTGGCGCCGAAAGGCTCCTCCCCAGCAGGGCTTGGTTGAGCCTGGCCTCAAAAGAGGCCCGTTCAAATTTGTCGAATAATGAGCTATACTCATCTCCCCAATTAGATTTTGCTCTTTCTTCCATTGCTAAGGAAAAAAAAACTCTGTAATGCTTGATGAAATCAAGCCATAAATAAATTGCTAGGCCCAACAAAAAAGTGGTCAATCCAACTTTTAAAAGACTTGAGTTAAAGAGAAGGATATTAAAGCAGACAAATATATGAATGAATCAAATAGTTGAATACCCAACTGATGGTTTTGACTGTTTGGTCATACTATTAATTTATTAGTTCGATAATTATTGGAGAAACAGCCTGTTAATTTTGCTGGTGGGACATTAATCATGCAGAAAAAATGCATGAAAATCTTAGTGGAGCCAACCAACTTTCTAAGTTAGCTCTTAAATGTGATTTGGAGAGGTTAATTTGATGGAGAAAATAATTTAGAGAAGTGATGAAAACATTGGTGTTTTTTATTATAAAGACATCGGTGTACCTTTCTGCTATTTAAGATAATAACATGTAGAAAAAAAAAAAACAAATCCAAAGTCTTTTGTTGTTTTTAAAAAAAGTAGTATACCTATCACTTCTCTTAAATAAAAACTTATAAACTTATTTTGAATTGAATTCATCTTTTGCATTAAAAGGTTTGAGAAATCACGCTCAACTCCTTTAAGCCACTCTCTATGGAATTACTCTCCATCAACTAAACTAACGTGTGGATTGAGAACTTTACACATGCTCACGTCTAATGTTGAGTGAGAATACCATGTTAAAAAAAAAAAACAGATTTGAGAAATCTTTCTATAAAAATTATTTGTACTATAGACTATATATTGAATCTTTTTAATACTTTCCTTTTAATAAAATTAGGCACAATTTTATTTGAGATTTCATGTCCCACCTCTATGATTTCAATCCTTGGACCCTTTTCTCCTTATTAATGAAAACAAAAACTTGGGAGTTGGGACAGACATTCAAGGAGGTGCATTTCAGTGTTTTAAGGAAACTAACTCGTATTTTTTATAACAAGAGAAGTCGAGCTTGTCATTTTATTTACTTATCCTTGTCTAAGTGATAAAAAGATATATTGATATCTCATAGTATAAAAAATACTAGTCTCTTATCAAGTCTTGTATTTTAAAGGGAGGAATTGTTGAATAAGAAAACTCTAGAGTTTGTGCACAAGTAGGACCATTATTTTAAAAAGTCAAAGCAAACTCTCAATTTTGATTTGGTTGAATGTAAGTCAGTTTTTTAAATGGTATAATTTTTTAAATAATTTTTTTTTTTGAATTTTCGTATGGGAAACTGCAGGATACCCAGTATAAAACCCCCACGGCTAAGCCCACTACTGTCATGGGGGCTCAAACCCGCAACCTCCTGCTTCCTGAAGCAGGAGGCAACCAATTGAGCTACACCAATGTGGGTTAATTTTTTAAATAATTTACTTTGTCTAAAACTATCATAATTATTATTTAGTTTATTTTTCTCGTTTTCTCTTTTACTAAAAATGTAATTTTTCATAGTTCTCTGTTATGATATCATTGTTGAAATTTTATGTTTTTAGTAATTTATTTTCAAATATATTATGCATTTTACTAACATTTCAATTTAAAATGATTTGAAGCAACTTGATCCAACAATTGAACTTAACTAAAACATAAAAATACAGGCACAAGCTTAAATGTTAACATCTAATTATTTTCAAAATAAATTTAAAATGAATTCAAATTAAATAAAAATTCACTTTATAAAATAGATGTGTGAATGAGAGAGTAATCTTGGGGCTTCTCGAGCACAACATAGGGTTCTTCTTTGGTGAAGAGTTCACACACATTAAAATTAAAAACTCATGAAATCCACGACTATGGTTCAACTTCTTAATTGAGAACTCGATGGAGACCTAGGTTACTCTCCCAGTCATGCAAGAAGAAAATTAAGTCACGGTATGTAGCAATTATCATTTAAATCTTAATGGAAATAGTCATCATTATCAATTAATTTATTTGTAAGGACAATTATTTTGGGAGGTGAACCAGTTCCACATTGGTTATGAAGAGGAAGATATACGGACTTGTATTGGATTTGAGTCATGTGATAGTGGTATCAGAGTTATTGTATGTAGACTCAGGAAATCCCCTAGCTAGACTAATGGGTGGAGACATTCTATCCACTAGAGAGCCTCGTTCAAGGGGGGGATTGTGGGCAGTAGAATGAGTCCCACATCGATTGTGAAGAGGGAGATTTAGAAGACTTATATTGGACTTGGATCACTCTACCTAATTGGTTAGTGTTTAGGTTCGATACTCAATCCTAACAAATCAAACACTCGTCGGTACGGTATTGTTTCATGCACTTAAATATGACCTATTGAATGAAGTAGTAATGAGTACACTGAAAAAGATTTTTTTAAACAATCAAATTATGTTTTTTTTAATGCTGCAAAGTTTATAAATTAAGAATAATTTAAACATATTAAAATTTAAAGAGCTTAAACGATATGGTCTGATAAATTTGATCATGTGATTTTTTATTGGCTACATATTCAAACAAAAATCTTTTCAAAAACCCCATCAATACTCCATTTAGTGGGCCTTTGATGTACGAAACAATACGCACATTGTATGTGCAGATGATAATTTCACTTTATTTAAGATTATAACATGAACAGGTAAATAGTTTCATTTATTTTATCATAATTGGATCACTTATAAATTCTAATCATAGATGAAATATTTTTTTATAAGTGAAAGGAAACTTACTTGCTGTCTTCGACCCCTGATCATGACATATGCCCTAATTTCTTCAGACATGGTGACCATCATACACTGAAGACTCTTCTTGATTTCTTTTGTTTTTAATCTTTCTTGATTCTGTTTGGGGACCTTTCTCCCTACAAGACATTGAACGTTTCTTTTCTTTCTTTGTTTCACTTTAAGACTCTTCTTCTACACAAAAGGATCATACATCTTACTGAAACTCTCTCCAATTCAGAGTTAATACGAAGATTAAGCTTGTATAAAAGTGATAAAATGTTAATGGGAAACAAAAAAGAAAGATGCTGATTAAGATTCTTTTCTTTTCTTGGTTTAACATGTGATGTGGGGCTTTATCTTAGACGTGTTTGGCATTCGGAATTCGATACGAGTGTTCTTTTCCAACACTATAATAAATGTAACATTTTCCATTTTTCCTTTTTTTTTTTTTCAAATAATCCATTTCTCATGAACATTTATTGAAGAGCATGGTTGCCTTTTTCCAGCTTACAATAAAAATGAACTAATTTTTTTACCTCAACTTTCTTTATTATGTTTCTTGATCTCTATCTTCGTTGAGAAGTGTTTATAAACCCATCACTTTTCAATAAACATGCACCTTTTATTTTCCTATAATCTCCCATAGGAAATTATGGTTCAACGCAGGGGTCAAAATATCGCCATAACCGATATATCGGCCGATATGCATATCGGCTGCAATATCGGCCGAGAAAATTCTCTCTCTTCCGATATCGACATTTTCTCTCTCCTCCGATATCGGAACCGTGAAAAAACCGAAAAAAACCGTGATGAACAGTGATGAACCGTGACAAAACCGCAAAAAAACGCAAAAAACCGTTAAAAACCGCCAAAAACCATGTAAAAACCGTATCGGTGTTTAAAATAAAATAAAAATAAATAAATACCGATATTTATGAATATCGGCCGATATTTGGACCGATATTTCGGACCGAATATCGGCCATATCGGCTGATAATACTACAGTACAGCCGATACTTATCGTATCGGCCAATATTTGCACCTTAGGTTCAACGTAATGTCAAAAAAAGGGTCTTCCAACCCTTCATAAATTGGTAAATGTTTTTGAATTGAATTGATTGGTTTATTTCTTTTGAGTCACTGTAAAATAATAATAATAATAATAATTGGGTTAGGGTTGACTTGGCCTAAAATTGTAATGCCTGAATTAAAATTTCGAATGGGCTAAACCTAGTACATGAAAATCGAATTTGGCTTGAAAGTCTATATTTGAGCTATAATTGTAAAATATAGTTTTTATTAATTAATATTTTATAAAATATATAATTTATATTTTAGTAGAATAATTAATATAATTTATACCTTTTGGACTTGAAATTAGGCTTGGATTCTACAAACGTAATCTAGTTTGGGGTCAGGTTAACATGGGCTCGACTCAAACTTAGACTCTCTAATTACAATTCGTACTCAGATTCTACAAGACCCAAAACCCAAACTGACCTGTTCGAGTTGCACCTAATAGGAGAATAGGTTCGACTAGATTTAATTCGAACCTGATCCATTCCCAAGATAACATTTCCAACCATTTTTCTTAAATTTTACAAATAAACAATTAAAACTTTTTTGACATGAAAAATAAACAGAAATTAATAGAATTTGATATCCAAACACAAACTAAGAAAATTGCATGACATGGAACGACAATTCGAACCCTATATTTTTCTAAAGTACTTTTCTATGAAATCTTTATTTTTCATGCAAGTTTAGAAACACGCACCTCTTCAATGAACTAAAGATTTTGATACAAATAATCAAAATGTTAAGTTTTTACAAGTAACATGAGGCTAGATATTATAATACCCTTTCGATAACATGAACAAAACTCAAACATAATTTTTTTTCATGGAATTTTCTTTGAAAAAATATATAAACAACAAAATATTAGCTCCTTTCGTGGTTTAGGGTAGTTTTGATCTCATTTATTTCTTAAGGATGATCACCCACACACGTAGGCATGAGATTCACTGAATAAATCAGTGATATATGACTATTTTAATCAAACTTTATCTTTTAAGGCTGTTAATTTTAAAGATTAAACAAAACTTGATTAAATCTTTGAGAGTTTAAAAAAATTGATTATTTAGGTCAATCTAAGTGATTTTTTTGGACCACATATTCAAGCAAAGACTTTTACAATGAACGTATCACCACCCCATTTGGTAGATACATGCCTAGGTGTATAGATAGCATTGCGCACATAATAGTGTACAGGTGATCATTTTACTTTTTTTATGTTGTCTATTTTTTTTTTATAAATTGACAAATTATATTTTAAGAAAAATGGGACATCATTTTGTTAGATTTTATCGATATGCTTAATCATGATGACTTTACAAATAGATCTTATAGAATAACTGCTTAATGTCTATTCCATTAACACTAGTATTTATAGTGTTACAGGCCTCTCTTATGGAGGCAATAATCTATTAAAAGAATCAATTACAATCCCTTGATTAGGGAGAGGAAATATTCCAAAGAGGAAGGTTAACCGTTTGGGTTGGCATGTGTGCTAATACTCCCCCCGCAAACTCGACGGTAGTAACTGGACAAGTTTGGAACTAAGTACAAAAAACCGCTGCTTGGGAAGGCCCTTAGTAAAGATATCACTAAGTTGATCTTTGGAGGGCACAAATTGGATGTGATGAGAGACGGCAGCAACACTTCTCGAACAAAATGATAATCCAATTCAATGTATTTGGTCTGTGCATGGAAGATTGGATTCGCGGCCATATAAGTGGCACTGAGATTGTCACAAAGAAGCAGTGTCGGAGAAGAGAGAGGAAATTGAAGCTCTCGTAAGAGGTGACGAATCCAGACGGTGTCAGCACAAGCATAGGCAAGCGCTCGATATTCAGCTTCCACACTAGAGCAAGAAACAATCGGTTGTTTCTTAGCACACCACGGGTGGAATGACAACTGTCAGGACAACCAGCCCAGTCAGCATCAGAGGAGGCAAGAAGTAGTAGGGGCTGTTGTGCACGTGTGAAAAACAAACCACGACCAAGGGAACCTTTTAGGTATCGCAGGATTCGTTTAACAGCCTCAAGATGCGACGTGCGAGGCTAACTCATGAACTGCGATGCTAAATGAACTGAATAAGCAATGTCGGGACGAGTGAGTGTGAGATATTGCAAAGTACCCACGAGTTGACGATACTCAGTAGGATCAGAAAGCAAATCACCATCAGTGGAAGATAACTGTTTCTTAGCCGCGACAGGTGTAGAGCAAGGTTTACATTCATAAAGATTTCATCGACGAAGTAGATCAAGTGTATACTTGTTTTGAGACAAATGTAATCCCTGAGAGAGAGGAGTCACTTCAAGACCCAAAAAGTAATGAAAAGTACCAAGACCCTTAATTTCGAATTCAGTACCAAGGCGACGAGTGAAGGATTGAAGGAGTGATGAATCGTTGCCAGTGAGAACAATATCGTCAACATATAGCAGAAGGATCATAAGGTGAGAGTCTCGTCGAAAAACAAACATGGAACTGTCAGCCTTGCTTTGAAGAAAACCATAGGATCAAGTACGGGGGGCTTGTTTCAAGCCATAGATAGCCTTGTGGAGCTTGCAGATATGAGTAGGGGGACCATGATCAATAAAACCAGGTGGCTGACTCATATAGACCTCCTCATTGAGATTGCCATGAAGGAAGGCATTCTTAACATCCAGCTGATGCATAGGCCAAGCATATGTAATGGCTAGGCTGAGAACAAGACGTATAGTAACAGGCTTGACGACAGGGCTGAATGTCTCATCATAGTCAATACCAGGCTGCTGATGAAAGCTTTTGGCAACAAGACGTGCTTTGTAGGGCTCAATAGTACCATCAAAGCTGCATTTAATCTTAAACACCCATTTGCAGCCGACAGTGTTAGCATGAGAAGGTGGTGGAATAAGCGACCAAGTGTGTTGCCGGAAGAGGGCACTGAATGCATCAGTCATAACGTGACGCCATTCTGCAGAACGGACAGCCTGAGTGTAGCAGGTGGGCTCTGAATTTGAAGAAACCAGCGAGGCGAAGGCCTGTGGAACAGGGTGTCGACTGGCGAAGTCAGCCCGCTTTTTGGACTTGGAGATACCATCCTTTGCATGTATGACTATGGGATGAGCATTGGCCAGAGTGGTAGGTGACTCCAACACTGACGGTGGAGATGGCGGTAGAGCAGATGGTAACTCCAGTGCTGGCTGAGATGATGGCAAGTCCGGTGCGGAAGGAGGAGCAGGCATAGAAGACTGAGCAGCTGCAGATGTTGATGACGTGGAGAGAACCGGAATGAAGACCCTGTCGGAGGCAGGTGAAGACCTGTCTGTGGGTAATGCATAAGGAAAAACAGCTTCATTGAACAAGACATGCCTTGAGATGTTAACTCTGCCAGTAGAAGGATGCAGACGTCGGTAGCCCTTGTGCTGAGAACTGTAACCAAGAAAAACACATTCAACTGATCGAGGTTGAAACTTGTTAGTAGTATAATCACCAAGATAGGGATAGCACGCACATCCAAAAGTGCGAAGGGACACATAGTTGGGTGTAGTGCCAAAGAATGTTTGAAAGGGTGAGGACCATTGCAAGAGTGCGGTCGGTAGGCGGTTAATAATGTGAACTACAGTAGAAAAAGCTTCAACCCATAGGGTAAAAGGGAGACATGCCAACCCAAACGGTTGACCTTCCTCTTTGGAATATTTCCTCTCCCTAATCAAGGGATTGTAATTGATTCTTGTAATAGATTATTGCATCCATTAGAGAGGCTGTAACACTATAAATACTAATGTTAATGGAATAGATATTAAGCAGTTATTTTACATGGTACAGAGCCAGACCTTCCTCTGACCTAATTATTTCCCTCTCCTTCTCTAATTATTTCCATCTCCTTCCCTACCCCCTTTCTTCATTTCCCGTAGCAGCCCACATCACTGTCGCTTTCTTCCAGCCGCTGCCACTACATCCTGCCGGAGCTGTCTGTCGATCCCGCTTACCACTGTTTCCGGCGGCCCCCTGTTTCAAATCCGCCTGCAACTGCCTTCCTGCAGCCCTTTCCTTTTCGGACTTGCCCTCTTTACAGACGCCTCTCACTACCTAGCCGGCCTTTCTTCTTCAATGCCGCCCGCCATCGCCGATCCGATCTCTACACTGCCGGCCTTGATCTTCCTCTTCTCCGGTCTACTTTTCGCCTCCGCTCTTTCTCCCTAGCATGGCAGATTTGCAGAGTCTGCCTCCCTATGCTCGGCTCACACGACAGATCTACTCTACTCCTTTCGCCTATGATCTCGGTACGACCGGCTCTCCCGACACAACTGTCTGTTCGCCGTTCCTCTTCTCTGTGCAACCTGTCACTCCGGTCGTTCCCTTCTGGCAGCGACCCAGGTCTGAAATCCTGATCTCGTTTGACGACTGAACCTTAGCAGCCGTCCTGCACTCTTCTCCGCGACTACTTCCTTTGGCGCGATCCCTCCGATCGCTTGAGCTTTGTTCTGTCGGACCATCTCTGGCCACAGCCCTCTTCCCTCTGCTCTGTGCTCCATTCCGAGCCTCTGCTAGCTGTTGCCTGCACCGCCCTCCGCATCCCGTGCTGACTGCTCTCCCCTGATCTGTTCAACCGCTTGCCGCTGAGCCCTGCCACTCACTCTGATCTCCGGCAACTGCGTTTTCGTCGGATTTGCCGGATTGTTCGATTTGCCCCTTTTAGGGCTTGTTTGTTAAAAAAAACACAGCGGCATAGTTTTTCAATGGCTACCTCTGCATCAACTTCATCTTCTACAACGGGTTCCATTACCATTCCCAACTTCTCCAGTCTTATCTCCATCAAACTCACTAAGACTAACTACCTTCTTTGGCAGACTCAACTCAAACCGTTCCTCATTGGTCAACAGTTTCGGCGCTTCATTGATGGCACATACCCATGTCCCCCTCCCTCTCTTCCCTCTGTTTACCCCACCAAAATTGTTCCCAATCCTGCCTACACCACTTGGGTCGAGATGGATCAAAATCTAGTGGGCATTCTCATTTCCACTCTCTCCGAGCCAGTACTTGCTTAGGTTGTTGGCCTATCCACCTCACGTGAGATTTGGGACTGCCTCCAACGCAACTTCTCGCAACGATCTCTCGCCAACGAGACTCATTTGCGGATTCAAGTGTTGTCTCTCTCAAAAGGCACCAAGTCTGTCTTCGAATATTTGCAGAATGCAAAATCCCTTGCTGATGCCCTTGCTGCTATTCACCAGCCCGTCTCAAACGACGATCTTATTACATCGGTGCTTCGGGGACTTGGACCCGACTACTTCATTCTGTATACCGCCATCCTCAACACTCCACCTCTTCCGGTCTTCACCGATCTTCGCGCTCGCCTGCTTCTCTTTGAGTCATAGCTTGCCACTCTCGCTTTGAGTGCTCCACAAGACAGCTTTGCCGGAGTCCACTCCACTGTGCTTTTCTCCTCTCGTGGGCGTGGGAACTTTTTTTGCAGTGGACCTGGTCGTCATGGAGGTCGATTTGATTCTTATTTCAATCCAAATGGTCGAGGAGACCGTGGAAATTGCAGTCGAGGACGAACTAATGCTTCTCTTGGCATTCTTAGTCATCAACCTTCCTCCCCTGTATAGTGTCAACTGTGTTTCAAGATTGGACATACGGCTGCCTCCTGCTATCAACTTCAACGCCAGGGCTTTCGCACTGATGAGGACCTTCCGTCTGCTTTTGCCAAAATGCAGCTTGCACAACCGTCCGACCCCAACTGGTACCCTGACACTGGCGCCACCCATCATATGACTGGTCATGTCCATTCCTTGCGCTCTAAGTCTGACTATGGGGGTAATAATTCTGTCGTTCTGGGTAACGGTGACTCTCTCCCTATTGCGCACACTAGTACTTTGTCTTTATCATCTGGGTCTTCGACTTTTCATCTTTCTTCTGTGCTTCATGTTCCTCACATGCATAAAAATTTGCTCTATGTTGCTCAGTTTACTCGTGATAACTCTGTTAGTTTCCATTTCTACCCATGGGGTTTTATAATTCGTGACTTACGTACTGGTGCTTCTTTATTTTAGGGCCGATGTGAAGCAGGCCTCTACCCCATCAAGCCCCATGTTTCCTCCAAACAAGCATTCCTCGCCTCTTGCTCCTCATCATCACTATGGCATCAGCGTCTTGGACATCCCTCTTCTGGTGTGCTAATTGATCTAATAATCTCAAAATCAAATAACAACATACCTTATGCGGATATGAATGAGGTAATTTTAAGGTTTTTAAGTGTTAGATTTCTGCCCCTTCTACGTTTTTCTTTAATTTCGTAGTTTTTTTTTAGTTTTTCTTTAATATTCTATTTTAAGTTCACATGGTGTAGCTCAACTGGTAATCTCCCATCTCAGTAAGTGAGAGGTGTCAGGTTCAAGCCCCCATAGCCTCACCTAGTATGCCCTAGGGACAGTGGATATCACTTATGAAAGTTTTACGCTAGGTTTCCTTACAATTTCTACGAATTTTATAATTGTAAATTCTTCCACATCATGGATTTCTGAACTTCATTCATTTTCTTTCCATATCTAAGTGGGATTAGCATCCTCATATTTAATTTCTTAGAATTCAAATTTGACAAAATTACTCCAATAAGAAAAGTGCAGGACTAAATTCAATGTAGGCACATTAATAATTTCTACAGAATTCCAGCATACTTTCCCTTGTCCCACTTTGGTGGCATTCTATTATTTATTTTTCATTTGAAAGCATTCTATTTTTCAAATGGACTCTCTTGGATTTAACAATTTAAAATACTTTTGGAGTATGACCTAACATTTTTAAAACATGCTCAAGTTAATTCGGTTTGTCACAGCTTGAAGCAACGTAGAAGTAAAATTTTTGTCATTATAATAAATTTCACGCATGGAAGGGAGAGGTTATGGATTTTGAAAGTACAAAGAAGATAGGGTGAGCTTCGGAAATGGGTGTTCCTTAAATTTTTTTAGTGAGACACACTAAAACTTCTCCTTAAATAGGTGTAAACCTCATATAGTTCAATGTGTTTTACATAGACACAAAAATAGTTGAGTTAATTGGATCACCAAATTATAATTGGATTTGAGTCGAGTCTATTCCACGGGTTGTTAAATAGATTAAGTCAGTTCCGATCTATTTCGAGTCTTGTTAAACATGTTAAATCTGTTCTGTTTTATATTGGAATCAGTTCTCCTTGAATTTACTCACTTACTTGATTGAGAATTTTTTTTAGTGAGACACACGCTAAAACTTCTCCTAATAGGTGTAAACCTCATATGGTTCAACGTGTTTTACATGCACACAAAAATAGTTGAGTCAATTGGGTTTCCAAATTATAATTGAATTTGGGTCGAGTCTACTCATTTATAAACGGGTCTAGATCAAGCCTTTTAGAGTAGATCAGGTAATCTGTTCAAATTAAATTTTGTCAAATCTAATTTTAAGACACGGATCTAAATGGAGCTTCTACTCATTCAAATTGAATTGGATGCATTTACATCTCTCGCGGTAACATTTGGATGAGTCAACTGACCACACAACACCGATTTGAATCTAGATCAATTATTATATAAATTTGACATGCTTTGAAACATGCCAATATCGATAGCAGATTGGACTAAAAATGAATTAAAAAATCCAATATAAGCAAATTCACTGACGACACTCCAAATCAGTACAAACTTCTCCCCTTAAATTGATTAAGGCGCCCCATTTACACACCGGAAAAATTTATCACCAAACACCTAATTTCAAATTTTTAAGTGAAATTACTATTTTTCCCTCCCACATTTTATCATTCGAGCTATTCTTCAGTTCATTTTTCAGTTCCTACGAACTATTCTTCAGTTCATTTTTCAGTTCCTACGAACTATTCTTCAGTTCATTTTTCGGTTCCTCCCAATAATGATCCTGAGGACTATTCCTGCTGATGCTATAGTGAAATGCCCTTTAAGATTTAAACATTAAAATTTTATTTTTTAAGCACTATATACTTCCAAAATTTCTTAAATTGAAAATCCGAACTAATTACAATAGCCTGATAAAAATACTTTAAGAATTCAAGGTCTTTTGACACTCTCAAATATTTAAAACACAGTGTTTTACAAATAAGGGTTGTGTCGAAAATACATTTAGAAGTGTCAAAAGACCTTTAAGTCTCAAAGTATTTTTATCATGTTATCGTAATTAGTTCAGATATTTAATTTGAGAAATTTTGGAAATACACAGTGCTTAAAAAATGACTTTAAAGTTTTAAAGGAGATTTTATTATTTAAAAAGTTATTTTTTAAGCACTGTATATTTCCAAAATTTCTCAAATTAAATATCCGAACTAATTACGATAACCAAATAAAAATACTTTAAGACTTCAAGATCTTTTGACACTCTCAAATGTGTTTTCAGTAGAGCTGAGGGATACCCTTATTTGTAAAATACCGTGTTTTAAGCATTTGGGAGTGTCAAAAGACCATGAATTCTTAAAGTATTTTTATTAGGCTATCGTAATTAGTCCGGATATTCAATTTAAGAAATTTTGGAAATACACAGTGCTTAAAAAATAACTTTTTAAATAATAAAATCTCCTTTAAAACTTTAAAGTTATTTTTTAAGCATTGTGTATTTCCAAAATTTCTCAAATTAAATATTCGGACTAATTACGATAACCTGATAAAAACACTTTAAGACTTTAAAGTCTTTTGACACTCCTAAATATGTTTTCGGTATAGTCGAGGGATATCTTTATTTGTAAAACAGTTATTTAAAACTTTATCATAAATAAAAATAAAAAGTTAAATTGAGACTCAGTTCTCAATTTAAAACTTTTTAAAAATTAGTGACATGATTTTTTTTATCCAAATGGATCTGTTATAAGAGGCCTTTCTCAATAGAGAATTGGACGAGATATTTGACAAACCAGATGATCAATCGGAAAGAACCAGCTACACCTAACTAATAAGGCCTTAGGCATTGAAGTGGACTCCAAACAATGAGCCCCTAGGCTGCAACATCCCAACCAAGCAGAATTTGGGCCTTATACACTATCAATTTTAATAAAACTTTTTGATAATTACGATTTTTTAAAAAATAATTAATTAGATACTTCCAAAACTAAGAAGTTGGCAACATGAATTGATTACCTCTGTACTATAAATGTTTTTTTTTTTTACATCTAACCATAGATCCCCGATTATGTAGTTTTTTACTTTAAATATTGACGCACAAATATACTATAAGAAATAAATTAATTTATTAATATCTAACAAATCAAAATATAATTTATATTTTATTAAAAAATTAAAACTATATAATATCATCCAATACCGTATAAGTTCATTAATAGATATTATCATCGAAATATAAAAAACTAAACTGAAGTGTGGATCATTATAACTTATAATTTTTTTTTAAAAAGGTGTCTTTATTATCACGATATTAGATTTTCACAATATTATAATGATAATATTTAATTTTGGTTACACTAATAAGAAAATGCTAAAACATCAGTATTAATGATGAATTATATTTTCTTCATATTTTTACAGTAAAAATTAAAATACCGTCAGTATTTACTACAGAAGGTATAAGGAGTGAAAAGTACTACTGCCGCCTATGTAGTTAAGATTAAGATTATCTCTACTAAAGATAAGATTGATTTATATTTATCTCTTCTTAGCTTTTTTTTTTTTTTTGAATAATGGGTAAGAATTCATTCAAAGAGAAAGCCCAGAGATATGTACAAAGCAATGAACAAAATCTCACAGCCCGGGCCAAGCAAATGCGGCCAAACAAAAAGACGCCAAAAAATAAGCCCCGCAGAGGCCAAGAGAAAAAAATAGAGGACCCAGGGGATCCCACCAATTATATTGAGACTTCAGAAAAAATTCCGAGGTCCTAAGCATTTACACGATTCATTAGGTAGTTAAACAAAATATCACCAAAACAAACCATCTTTGGGCCATCAGGACCAAAGAGTTTCAAGATAGCCCTGATAGCACAAACATGGCCATGAGTGGCCCAGTTATGAACTTTTGAATTGTTGATCAGTGATTCCTCGCGAAGATATAGACTGCTGAAAGAGTGTCCCAAGTTGTGGAGAGACAGCAGGATTCTCTGAGCAAAGGTCAAGAATGTTGATGTCGAAATAGGGCCAATAGTAGGGAGGTTAGTGACGCAGCCAGGTTGGAATTTCTACTCTCAAATAGTGCGCCCAGGAAGGTACCATCAGGGGTAACAAAATCCACAATGAGAAGATAACCGTGGTCAAGGATCACATCACGAGGAGGGTCGGGAGGCTTCAGAGGAGCAAGAGTTGGAGGCGGCATGTCCCATGCAGCCAAGAAAGAGTCACTAAGGTTCATAAGATCTTAGTTAGAACACAAGAAGAAAATGCGATTTTTAATTTGGTACAAAGATAATTTGTTACTAGTATTATATAAAAATGTATGAAATTCTCTTTTAATTAAGAAAATTGACCAATCAGAATGGGATCGATCACAAACAAGGAGTCCGATGTGGAAGTGCCACTTGGCTTTAATTTGGTCCTATTGTGTGGTGATGTTGTGGAGGATCTGACCACTGTTTGGTGTCATGGAGTTCGGATAGTGTGAAAAATTATATGAAGTCATTGACTAATAATCAAATATACATTACTTAGAGTGATGGTCAAGAATTCGTTTTAAGAATGAGAGTCATGAGTTCGATTCTAAGTTCACTTCAAATAGGTCATTTTCTATAGAGTTATCATGTACGTAGGTAAGAAGGTTTACACATACCTCAAAAATTAGTCGATTGATCTAAGAGAGCTGAATACCATAATCATAAAATATTTTTTTTTCCAAACTAAAAACTTATTAATTTCATTTTGTTTCTTTTTTGATTATTTCTGCAATCTATAACCCATATTTCTTTCGAGGACAAACAAGTTAGACCTCAAGACCTTATATAATTCTTGCTACTTGTTTGTCACGGTTGATTTTTGACCTTCAATCTGCTTGAGCCAAAATTTTAAAGCATCACCTTGTGTACTAGTTTTGGTCCAGTGCTGAAAATGGAGTGACAAGAAATTTTAGATTTCGAACTAAAATAACAATTTTTTTTTTAATTAGTCTTAAGTATCTCATTTCATCTAACCCAACAGGTTAGATTGATCGACAACAATTCGTCTCAAGAAGTGAGAGTCTTTACTTCGATAACCACTTCACCCCCACATATTCTTAGAATCAGTCAGGTGCTCTAAGAAGCCGAACATCTCACCCCACATTCATATAAAAAAAATATAAAATTTTTAACAAGAGAGAGATGTAGAATAGTAGATATTACGAAGAATACAAAATCATTGGAATTGTGTGAATACTGATTGAGATTCCTTCATCTTCAACAACTGCTGCTAAAATAAAACTGTGAGGACAATGAAAAAATAAATCACCTTAAAGATCAAGTGCAAGCAGATCTGCCAAACGCCCTACATGTTTGCAATCCATTTCCATCTGGGCTTTCTCTTCTTTGCTTTTCTTTCTGAAGATGGGTTTTATCAACTTCTTCAAGGCCTTGGACAATCTTGACCGCCGATGTTGGCCGGCGCCGAAGGCCAACACTGGCGGGGGTGGCGGGACATGGAAGCGGGGCACATTTGGTTCAGAATAGCTCCTTCCCAGAATAGCTTGGTTGAGTTGGATTTCAAAGGAGAGCCGTTCGAACTGATCGAAGAGTGAGCTCTTTTCATCTCCAAATCCTGTATGCAAGGCTTCTGTACCTGACATAGTGAAGAAAGAAGACTGAAATTCTACCAGTCTGATCTTTTATATATTCATTGATGGGTTTGAGAACAACAGGCCCAGTTATTAACATGGACTACAACTCTAAATTTCTTCACTTATATTGCCCATGGTTGAGAACGGGAGGGATTAGGACCAGAAAATTATCTATGATGATCTATTAAAATAGGATCTCTATGAGAATTTTCATGATGGTTGGATTACACTTTTTTTTTATGATCAAAGTTGGAAGTTCCCGCAACATAATAGATCGGTGAGCCGACATTTTTTTTAAAAAAAAGGGAAGGAGTCTTTGTTCCTTGATCACAAGGAGATAGGAAAAAATCTAACAAACAGAGAAAAGCCAGCTATCTACATCGATGACCTTCGCATTACAAATTTGATACTCTTAACCTCTTAGCTAAGCGGGCTCATATAATAGAAATAGTGCACATGAAGTTGGGAAACTGTCGGGACTTAGCTATTCATAATTAATATTAATCTAATTAATAATAGAGTCCATTAAGACTATAAACAATGATTAATTAATATCACGATAGAACTATATAGATTAGTAAAGAGATAACTATATAGTCATATTGAATTTGGATTTCAAATTCTTATTATTTAGAAACTAATTAGTTATAGTAGATTAAATTAATCACATTAGATCGGATCAGTTCTAAGTAAAGGATAAGAACAGACCTCTTAGAGCACTTAATTAATTCTTGAGGCATGTGTAAGCCTCTCTACTCACACACAGGATAACTCTATGGGAAGTGACCCTTTGAGGTAGAATGAGAATTGAACTTAATACTTTCAGTTACTGATCATCAGAGATTTACTATCGATTTAGTCATGATGTTAGATAGTATTTTTTAAAGTGAACTTCATAGCCGTGGATATTGTTTTCTAAAGAATCCACCCCTATGTTACTAAGGTGGGATATATAAAACAAATATGTAAATAAAATCTCATTTTATGAAGCCCAACGGATCATTCCTCAATAGTGAATAATAATAACCTTAGACTTTGCAGGTTATTTATTGATTAGGATAATCGAGTTGAGTCGGTAGCTGAGTTTCCAAGCTTTGGACTGTGGTCCCTCTCAACCCAGCTACTCACTCAATTCAAAGGTGAGCCTGCTGTAAAGTCCTCTACATCTTAAACAATTATTCTTCTTTAATTCAATCTAATTTTCCATAAATAATTAACAAAGAAAGAAACATATCTAATGGAAATTAGCACATGCTAATGCCTTCTTCCATTGAAATATAATGGGAAAGTAGTTCTCTTTTAATGGAATGACTGAGGATTGAAGAAGAAGCAAAAGCCCACAGGTTATAAAAGCCCACATTCTTGACACTTTATTCTTGCTTGCATCCAAGGGCTGTCTCTCTCTATCTATTATCCATCTACCTTTATACACAAACACAAGATTTTTGAGAGACAAAACCTTTGGAGCCCCAAGTGGGGCCCACCTGAGGCCCATGTACATCCTATATGTCTCTCACACCCTACCCATCTCATGAATTAGATCCGTACCGAATTTGAATTCATTCTGAATTGATTCACCAATTGATTGAAATTCATGTAAAATTACTCCATTTTTTTTGGATAGCATAGGTATCCCCACTCCACATTGGGAGTGAGACTAATCCCACAGGCATGTGTAAATCACCCAATCCGCACATACTAGTTAACTCTACGGGTAGTGGCCCATTGGAGTTGAGAGTGAATTGAACCCAAGACCCTGCTTCATGAGACGTGCTTCTTGACCATTAGGCCAACCCATTCTTTACTCCATTTTTTATTGTTGATTTTGGACAGTTGAAAATCATGGCTTTGAAAATCCAATGAGCCCTAATTTTTTATGAAAACACCATCCAAATACTTTGAAATCATATGTTTAAGTGGCTCAGACCAGTCCACTTGAGGCTGGATATGGATGATGGACCAACATATTATGTCCTGACCTAGGAATCACATTGTGAAATGTTAGCAAACCAAGACTGGTTGGAAACTAACTATAATCTCCTTACATAAACAAACACTTTTTTAAACGGGTTGGGCCCTTTTCAGTATGCATATTTGAAGTCCAAGAATTAATTTTAGGCCCAACGAATAAAATCTTAGTCCAATTGAATCCAAACTCGAAAGACAGTAGATCCTGGATCCAAGTTAAGCCCCATTGAGTTGGGTTGAGTTTGGGTCAAGGGTATAAATCTCGGCCGATGCCGTGTGTATCGGCCGAGATATCTCGGGCAGAGATAATATAATTCAGCCGAGATCTCGGCCGAATATTGGTTGTGGGCCCGGCCGATGTCTCGGCCGATATTTGCCCATATCGGACGAATATAGGCCTATATATATATATATATATATATATATATATATATATAAACAACTTTTTTATTTTTTTAAATGAATTTTTTCAAAAAAAAAAGAAGCCGCCAAGATTTAAAAAAAAAAAATTTGAGGAGAGAGAGAAAATCTCGGCCGTTATCTTGGTCGAACCGAGAACTCGGCTGATATGAAAAATCAGCCGAAATCTTGACGAGGCTGATTTTTCGACCCCTGGTTTGGGTCTAGGGCCAAGCCTAACAAACCCAAATACTTGACAAAGCATACTCCCATGACCCATCAATCAGCAATTTGTGCAGTGTGATTCACTCATTAAATGTTTTTATTACCAACACCCGGCCCATTCTTCATCAAATATAGAATCTTATCCCTGTCATTTAGCAATTATTATAGTGTGATTTTATTAGCAATTCCATACTCCAATTTTGTGTTTAATATAGATTAGATTTATGCTAATGACTCAAAAATTGGCCTCCTATGGAGATTAAAAGCCTTTACAGCTGTAAGGCTTTTAACTCATTCATTAAAGTAAAAGTAAAGGCCCTAGGGCTTGACCAGGACGAACCTGAATCAAGAACCACCAAGCCCAAATTAAGGCCTGGCTTTGATGTTATCCCTAGGCTTGGCCTTGAGCGGGCTTGTCCCATCCCAAATTCAAGCTCCAGCCTGGTTTTGACTCACTTCTGTAAGATCACGCTAGGGCTTGGGTTTAACAAAACCCCACCTAGCCCTCATGTCTTCTACCCCTAGCTGCACTGATGAGATCTTGACACGTCATTATTTTTGCATTCAACATTTTAAACTAAACCGTTAGGATTTGAAAAATAAGAAAGGATGCGTATTGACAAAAAGCAAATGCTTATTGGCCTTTTCAATTATTGCCGACGGGTGGCATCTCTTAATGTACCGGATGAAGAGATGTGAAACTTAGATTTAGCTTTTCTTATGTTGGATCAGTATTATCTATTGATAAAATATACATAGGCAAATTTTTTTTTTATGACTAGGGTGTCTAGGCCTCTTAGAGCATCCGATTAGACCTCGGGACAAGTGTAAACCTCCCTACCCACACACCAGGTAAATCTACAATAGTGGTCCTTCGAAGTAGAAATGAATCAAACTAAAGACTCCTGCTTCCTTACATGGGCTCCAGACCATCACTCACCTCCTTCAAATTATAGATAAACATGTTAAAAGTTAATAAGCTGCTGAAGCAGGAATTACTCTTGTTATAGAATTTCTCCAGTCCGAAGACAATTGCCCTTATTAAAAGTACATTGTCTTTAATTTCATGGTTGAAATATAAAGAGAGTTAAATCAATGATTAATAAATAACTCTGGAAAATCAACCCTTCTGTGATTTTGAACAAAAGTTTAGATGTATCACTGTTTGCTGTGTCAAGATTGACAAGAAAATGACATTTAATGATGATGATGATATATCTAATGGTAAGACTAATTCTCCATTTCTATTTTTAAATGAGCCATTAGGTATTTAGGAAGTGAGAAACACATGCAAAACATTTGCAATTGGTATTTAGGAAGTGAGAAGCACATGGAAAACATTTGCAATAATAGGCACCAAAAGAATAGGCAAAATTTAAGGATCTTACATGGTTTGACTATTTTTCCTTTTTGTCTGCTAATCTGAGATGAGAAATATTCATGATTAAATTATGGATATTTTTAGAAACATGAAGCTGCATTAACTGAAGACACTCACGGTAACCTATTGAAGAAACAGAAAGACCCGATCATGTTAAGAAATTAAGATTGTGATTACATTGGGGGTGTTCATTTCTCTATACCTAAGATCGAGCTCAACTTAACTAAATGAGTTTGAACAAGATTATTATTCAACGGGCCATGCTTGGGTGTTTATTTAAAGCTCATCGAGGCTCGTAGACCTTTAAGTTTGTTCATTTCTTTTATATTATTTACGCAAAGTTACTCTATAAGAAGTGGTCTTTTAGAGTAAAGTGAGAATTGAACTCAGGGCTCCCGTTTCTTAAGACGAATTCCTAGTCATCACTCCAACCCCTTTGGGTTAACACAATGCACAAAGTTTGGATGAACTTTGGTGCAACCTTTGAATTGTGAGGCCCATATACATTCTCCCTCTCACACTCATTTACCCTCCATGAATTGCACCCAATGTTATTAGAACCAGACCAAACTGCGGTGACTGCAGTTCGCTCCTGACCGAAAACTGGTTATGGGTCAAAACCGCTGAAAACCAGTCAGAACCGCAATTTTCTACGGTTTTAAACCATAAACCGTGAGCTGCAAACTACGGCTCACAAAATTTGAATTTTTATTTATTTATTTTTTAACTTTTCCCCTTCAAAAAATAAAAAATTAATATTAAAAAATGTATATATTTGAAATATAAATATTTATTATTATTTCTATCACATATCTTTCACCGTTTTGGTATATTACTCAAAATTTGAATATTATTTTTAATATTTAAATTAATTTTATTGGTAAAAGGTGTCTTATTTAATGTTATATGTAATATTAATATTATATTACTACTTGACTGGCTTTCACCGACTTTGACCGCGGCTGAACCCGGTTGAAACCAAAATGCCTCGAAGACGGTTTGTTAAACGATCCGGTTCTCATAACATTGATTGCACCCTTACATGATTTGACACCAATTCAAACTTCAAAGCTCATTGATCTAACTCGATTAATTTCTACCATAAGGTAAATGTAAAATTTTGAGACTTTTAAAACATGATTTTTCTTATCGAATCAAATTGAAATTTTATAAATCTTTTAGAGAAGCCAAGGCCTCTCAAACCCATCACTCTACATATGTATACATATATGTATATGTATATATGTATGTATACACATATGTATACACATATGTATATATATATATGTATGTATGTATGTATATATATATATACACATATATGTATACATATATATATATATATATATATATACACATATATGTATACATATATATATATACCTATATATATATATATATATATATATATATATATATATATATATATATATATATATATGTACACATATATATATATATATATATATATATATATATATATATATATATATATATATATATGTACACATATATGTGTATATATATATATATAACACAAATGGGCATGTGAGACCCACTGGGTTGATATCCAAGGGGTTGTGTTTGGTTTATTCAAAAGATATTTTCTAAATGATACTTCTAATGAAAAAATAAATCGTTTGGATTTTTTTATAAATTTTTCAATTTTTAAAAGAAAAATAAAAAATAGAGGAGAAAGAATTGTATCGATAAAGATCATTCTTTATTGAAAAATATTAGAAATTTGTACTAAAGATACGACAGAAGTAAACTGGTCAATATTATTTAAAATAATAATAATAATAATCCAGGTATGATAAAATAAAATAATATAACATAGCAAGTAGATTAATAATAATAAGAAAACTATACTGGTGTGCATGTCAACAGAATGACTTCATCTCTGACTTCACCTCTCATGCACAAGCTCCAAATTACAAGTTTCAATCAACTGAGAGCAATGGGTTGTTGTTCTGAACTGTTGATCTGATTGGGCCCCACCTTCTGAACTTTTGATCTGACTGGGCCCCAATGTGTATGGTGGGATATTGCACATTATGTTTCAAGTTAGAAGATGGTAGCCAACCCATAATACTTTTCTAAATTAAAGTGTCTGTCTAGACTCTAGACTGTTGAAAGAAGAGCTGTCTAGGATCTTTCTAAGTCCTAGAAAGATTATCTCAATACTCGGTCAGTCACCTACCCTAACCAAAATCACATTAAACTGTAGCATTGAACCATGGGCCCCACTCGAATTCATTTCGGATTTTGGGTTGTTTCAGGGGTAAAAAAAATGAGATTTTAGAGATACCGACGTCGATATCTCAGATTTCGGAATCTCTCTCCTAATTGTTTTTTTAAATTTCATTGTATATCGGCTGATATCAGTGAGATCTCAACTATATCGACTGATATTTACTAGTTCGGTCGATACGCACTGTATCAACCGAGATTTGTACCCATGGGTTGTTTTTAGGGCCCACTAATGAGCCCAAGTTGGTGTTTTCTTCTTTTTTGACCTGATAATTTTAACAGTTCTGTATATGCTTAATTTTAACAAGTTTGCACTTAGATTGATTCAGATATTGGATTGTGGGGCCCACAATAGACCCAATTGATCTATTCCATCCATGTGAATTGCACCTGTAAACAATTAGATACTAATTCGACTATCAAAGCACATTGATTTAATCTGATGAATTTTTCTTTTAAATAAAGTTAAATTTTAAGGGTATTAGAAAATATGACTTCTCTTATCCTCTCAAGATGAAATTCTATTGAAACCTGAAACTATCCAGTAGCTAAGGTCCTTCAAACCCATCCATCTACGTAGACTTAAGTGTGCATAAGTAAGAGATTGCACCAAACTCTGTACAAACTTGTTCACGACTTCACGAGAAACGCTACTAAATTCAAAAAATCAAATTCTACACGAGTCTCTCAAAATTAAATTGTGGGTTAGCCAAATTTCTAAATTTTAACCAGCTTTGACCCATTCCACAATTCAAACCAGTTCTATAACATGAACCAAAATGGGTGGGCACCGGTTGACCCAAAATAAGAAAATAAGAAGAAGATTGCATATTGTTTCTCCACGGCCCTGCTTTCAAGCCAATGGGCTGGATCCAAGCCTTAATGATATGCCAGATTCTTAAACGGGTTGGGCTTCCGTGTATTTTATCTGCATTTTCATCATGGACCGGCAACCCATCCCATTCCCATATTCAATTCAAACGTTGGATTAATATCATCGCTTTATTTGTCTTGTGTGGGAGTTTTACCTTCAAACCTTGGAATGTCTAACTTAATCTATGGTGCTTATGAGTGATATTATGAATTCGAAATTTTACCTATAATCACCATGAAATAAGTCGACAGGTTCCCACCATATTAAAAAAATATTAAATTTATAATTACTTAACATGGGCAAATGTTAGGTTGTAAGAAGTAAAAGATCCACCGACTACAACTATTGCTAACAAGTAGTGTATCAGTAGGGAACGGGATTTTGAGTATTTTGACATATCTCGTGCGAATATTACAGAGGAGATCTTGCCCAGGTTTGGATCACGAAATATCTGTGATCCGATATTATTACGATTCTTCTCTTATTCCATTATTCCATTCTCCTTCTTTATAACTACCATGCTTCCCACATTTCCCATTCTCTTAGCTGCTTCCCTCGGCATGTTCTTGCATTTCTTGCCTCATCTCTCATTTCAAATTCCCAATTTTTACTGGGTTTTGGCCTGAGATTTGATATGGGTTCTTCTTCGGCTTCAAATCGATCCAACGACGGCGACGAACTTCATGTTCTAGCTGTTGATGACAGTATCATTGATAGGAAATTCCTAGAGAAATTGCTCCAGAGCTCTGCATATAAAGGTAATTGCATTCTTTCTCCACCTTCCCATTTTTTCTCCTTTTCAGAATGAAATGAATGGAAGAGTAGAACTCAAAAAGCCAATTCTAATCTGATGTTTTTCAATTGAGACCGAGCTGCTTCTGATCTAAACCATTCATCGATTGGGTCCCTCCCTTCCTCCAAGCAGATAGATCCATTCTAAAATCGGCTTGTAAATGAACGGTTAAAAACAAATCATCGCGAGGTAGTAATCGCGATGGATGCCATTTACTAATTGTCAATGGAGGTTCCACAGAGATGAATGATATAGATTTCTAAGCAGTAGAGCTTAATAATGGCATTATTAATATAATTTGGACTAATTAGCTGCATATTTAACATAATCTAATCTTCTCTGCAGTTACTACAGTGGAGAGTGGACCAAGAGCACTGGAATATTTGGGCTTGGCAAGTGTTTGTTTTTGGTCTTGTTTATTTCAATTTTTTTGATGAACTTCTCTTTACTTTTAATTAGAAGATTATTTCCTTGTTTTTCTTCCAATGTAAGTGAATAAATCTCTCATCCATCAACTGCAAAAGTCTATACAGGATTCGAAGATTAACTTGATAATCACAGACTACTGCATGCCCGAAATGACAGGATTTGAATTGCTAAAGAGAATTAAGGTAATATGATGGTCTCCTCTTAATGAATGTTTAATTTCATAAAGATCACCCATTATTATTATCATCAGCATCATTTCCGAAAACAGTTTGATCTAGACCTAATACATTCCAATGGAGACCTTGGATAGATCCAATTCTCTCATTCATACCAAGATCTGGTTGAGTCGAGTTGAGTCTAGATCGGATCCTTGAGCCATATAACCCATTTATCATATAAATTTTTTAAAATAATACAATGTAATTATCTATGATGTGTTGTTGTTGTTGTTGTTGTTATTGTTGTGACTACCACTACTAATTTAATTTAGTAAAAAAATAGGAATCATCAACCATGAAAGAGATCCCGGTCGTGGTAATGTCATCGGAGAATAACCCTACGAGGATCAACAAGTAATCTACAACAATCTTTGTCTTCTGAAGTTTTTTTTTTTCAAAATTTTTATTTTCTTTTTGTTTATACTAATCCAAGAATTGTGATTGTAATTGATTCAGGTGTCTAGAACAAGGAGCCAAAGAATTCATGTTAAAGCCTCTGCAGAAGTCTGATTTGAAGAGATTGAGATGTCACATGATGGAATTCAAAGAGCCATCAAATGGGAGGCTTTGTATGGGGAAATAATCTTTATCTTAGATGGGATTAATTAGGATTTGAGAGAGATCAAAATGGCCTAAGTCGTGAAATTCACAAAAAGAAAACACGCTAATGAGGGCATTTTACAAAAGAACATATAACATATTCTATTTTAATAAATAATATATTCTAATTCAAGTTGACCTTTGAATATTGATTTTTTTTGGCATATGAAAATGCCATTTTTAAATTTTTTTGAATTGATTATTGCAAACATGGCATCAATGGCCAGACGAAATCATGTTCTATCAATGAATAATGAATGGTTTTTGGTTTTGATATTTTTTTTTTATAATACCATGCATAGTTCATATCAAAAATTTATGCATGTAGAACAACTTATTAATTTTGAAGGACAAATGTATGAAAACTTTGTCTACATAGGTGTAGCTCAACTGGTTAACCTCTCGTTTTAGGAAGTGGGAGGTGTCAAGTTTCGAGTCCCCATAGCCTAACCTGGTGTACCCTAAGGGCAATGGGTATTACCCGTGGGGGTTTTACGTTCGTTTTTCCGCTGTTTTCCACACGTAAATTCAAAAAAAAAAAAAAAAATGTGTGGAAACTTTGAGTTGCACTTTTTTTTTATTATTTTTTTTATTGTGAAGGGAAAAAAAAAACAAAAGATATAGGAACTTTGAACAAAATATTGATTTTTAACACCACATCAGCATAAACTAATAAGATTGACCATGTAATAGGTGGATCTTCTTTTTCTAAAGGTTATGACTATGGGCCCATATTTTGTTTATATTATGAATTGAACATCAGATGCGATGTATAGCAAACGGGCCTTATGATTCAGCTAGACCCATGCTATGATGTGGCCATCCCAATCCTCTTGTAACCCTATTTGACAAAGTATTAAAAACTTAGTTAAAATCATAAAATTAAAACTTGGAAGTCTTACTTGACTCAAGCATAATCGAGTATTTTTTTTACTGAGTTTGAGGTAGAGTGGTCACTCGTGTCTATTAACTTCATATTTTGTTGAGTTTTGTGGATCAAAATTGATTTTTCTATTTTGTTTTTTAATCGAGGGGAACTACTATGCAAGGGTCCCTCTAAACTCTTCAAGAGAGCACTCTACATCCACAAAAGACGTTCCCAGATTATACCGTTAGGACTTGAACTAGTGACTTCTCGTTTCTTGAGGCGAGAAGTAACGAATTAACTTATCTAACGTTGAGTGACTTTTCTACTATTTAGTCAAGGTTATTGTGTGAATCAAGATGAGTCTAATCGTTCTTTTTTTAAATCGTACAAGAATTGATTCAACTGAATTATTGTTGCAATTGTTCAACCAGTGGTTTATATATTCCATCTATCTCCTATTTTGTAGTTGCTGCACAACTTCTTCTTTATGGGGGAGTTGTAAATATTTTAATCGCATCTGCTGTGGTGTTCATAAATCGTTTAGAATATTACAACGATTTTCAGAGTTGGAGTCTTTAACTCATTAATTTGTGCAAGTATTCTTTTTTCACTAATTACTATTATTTATAATATGTCATAGTATGAGATTCTTTGAACTACAAGATCAAACAAGATTATAGAACATGATCTAACAAGTAATGTTCAACAAATTCGTATTCGTTTAGCAAGTGATGTTAATCTTCCATTTGAACTTATTCTACAATTCTTTTAGTTGCTTTGATTAGTGCAATTTCTATGGCTCGTCAGTAATAGAATAAATGATAAATATTTTGAATTAGAAATTCAAAATTAATAGAGTTAGGAAAAAATCTTTCTCTTAGGTATATAATATTTACTTCGAAATTAAATGTCTAAACATGTGTGGCATGTGTTTGGGCTAATTAGTTCCACAAGGTAAAAGCAAGAACTTTGTATTAAACACTTAAAAGGGAAATAAACTCTACTTACCAAACATAAAGAATGTTGGGCAAATTGTAATACAAACTACTAATATCATTGTTTTAGCATGTCCTTTGGAATGGTAGAGTTTTGGCAAATGTTTAGTTCACGTATCTCAATTGTTAAGTGATGACTTGGGAACCTCATACTCATTTAAAATGCTCGAGCTCAGTTCGGATAATCAGGTCGGGTCAAATTTTATTAGGTCTAGTTCAAGGTAGACCTGACAATGGGTCAGTTGAGTTGGGTCGATTTGGATTTGAGTCAACAACTCTCAACCCATTACTTACTTACTTATTTATTAAATGGCTTAATCGCTTCGAGTCTATTTCAGGTTCGAGTCACAAAACTTTAAACTGCACATATTTAAAATGCTCGGGTACAATTCGAATAATAGGGTCAGGTCAAATTTTACCAAGTCCACCTTTAGTAGTTTAGAAAATGAATGAGAATGAGAGAGAGAGAGAAAACCGTGCACTTGAACTATAGAATTGCATGAATGGTGAACATAGTTTAAAAACTCAAAATAACTCGAGTGAGTGGATCCGATTTGACTCGTCTCGATAGGATTTCAAGTCACATGAGTAAATGAATTTTTTCAAGTTTTTTTGAGTCAAGTTCAAGAACTCACCTGAGTTATTTCAATCTATCCAAACTTCAAGTTTTCAAACCATGATAATGAATGCCAAATACATGAATATTGTGAAAATAAGGCAAGTCAGTTCGTAGAAAAATCTTGTTAAATTCAAATGTAAGTATCAACTCACTGTAATAAAAAAAAAACAAGACAAATTGCATGGACTCTCCACTAAGGACTCCAACATCCACCGGATTGATGGGTGGCTGTTGAAGCCCTTGAGGGAGAGCGAATGCCAGGAGCCTTGGTTGAGAGTTGTGGACTTCGCCTTGAATACTGAGATCACAGCAAGTCAACTTCTTATATAGATTTACAAATACAAACATGCATCAATGTGGGTACCCCAAAATCTTCATTTATTGTTGGATAGAAAGATAAGATAAAAGAATAAATTCCTCTTGTTGGCCAGTTGAATCTCCTCTATTCTCCTTACAGAGATTAATATGCTTCAGTTTTGGTCACCTGCATGGAGTCTTCAAAACTAAGCAACATTTGATAAGAGATCCTTCATTATCATCTCATTGTGAGTATGATGATCCACTAAGTATTGGATATTATTGAGTTTGATTCGCACTCCACTTCAAAGAACCACTCTTCATATATTAAATTTAATTTTATGCTAATTTTAAAACCACGAGTGAGGGATGTTTGGTGCATTCTTCAATTGAGTTCTAGAATTCGGTCACCATGGAATACTACTGCATATGAACACTTGAAATAGTAATAACCAGTTAAGAAAAGACCATAACTTCGAAAATTTTGACATTAGAAGTTCATAACAAGTACATACCAATCTACTAAATGTATTTTTTTATAATATGGGTATCCCCACCCCACATGGGAAGTGATACTAATACTATAGATACATGAAACCACTTGCAAACCTTGTGTATCAAGTAAGTCTGGAAAAAATCGAATTCAAGACCTCTAGTCTAATCCTATTAGCTTAGATCAACTAAACTAGATGTGAATCTACTAAATCTTCTTACTATGGCATTAAATAAGAGGCACATATTCCTTTTCCTCTTGAAATATTGCATGTATTACATTTTACTTAGGATAGATGACCAATATTAGATAAATAAAGGATTCTTTTTTATTGGATACAATTTTTTGTGAGGCACCATACATTATTAAATAATGGAATGCCTTTTAATTTTAATTTAAAGAACTCTTTTATCTTACTTTCATCTTTTGAATGGATATTGATGTTACAAAAAATTTAGCTACTGAATAAAAATAATGTCTCTTACAAAAATGATGTCCTATTTATGAGTATAAAAATTTAATGAAAATTATTTATAAAATAAAATGAAGTTATAGGACATTAATTAATCATTTCCTCTAAAAATTTACCCAAGATATGGAGTTGATTTTAAGGATAAACTTGGACCCCAGCCTATTGGAAAAGCTCATGTCGTCCAACTGTTTGATTCTTGTACAAAGATATGAGCTAGGTTCTAGCCTTAAGAAGGGAATAAAGCAGTAAGAATCATGATCTTGTTATGAGGAACCTCAATGCAATTAAACATTCTTTCTACACCTTAAAATTGGAAAGAATTAGAGACCTCTTATGATTTTATTTAACCAAGAGTGATGAAAACCCATGTCAAAGTAGTCTAGGAAAGAGTTTTTTTTTTTTTATCAATAGCATTTTAAGAAATAAAATCCACCATTGAAATGATGAGAAAATACTGGACTGAGATTTAAAATTTTCTAATGTTCTTTATTGAACTTAATACCAGTATACATTTTCATAATTTTGAACAATAATTTATATCAACACGATTTTGGAATCGTACATGTCAAATAGCTTTAGTTGATTCACTTGCTAATTACACTCTTGTGTCATTTAAAGAAAATTTAAACAAAGTTGCACAAGCAGAGAAATCTTCTTCTCATTTGTTCTCACTTTTCACTGTGTTTTTTTCTTCCAAACTTTTTCACTATAAAAGCTCAGACTTTTGTTGGTTTTCAATTTGTTAGCTTCACATTCTTTCTACAGGGATTTGTTATTTGTGACTTACAAACATGTGCTAATTTGTTTCAGGGCCGTTGTGAAGCTGGTATTTATCCTATCAGATTGTCTAGTTCATCCCCTCATGCACTGATGGCCTCCAACTCCTCGTCATATCTTTGACACCAGCGTCTTGGACATCCATCTTCTTCATTTTGAATGTTTTATAACAGATATATTTCTCTGAGAGGATTCCAGAAATATCTTATTTACTTCAATCCAAGTTTTCTAGATTAAGTTATTGTTGTTCGGACGGTTACAGAGCTGCCATACAGACAACAAATTTGGATCTAGATATGAGTTGCAGACAGTATTTGAGTTATCAAACCTGCTCTAAAAATTCTGAAATTTATAGGGCAGTTAGATCTCTTTGTCTACTTTTTGGAAATAGAAGGAACGCTTGAATGCAAGGTCTATAGCACCGATTATGAATTTTCATAACAGTACATAGATCCAGAAAGAGCATAATTTGTTACTGCAATCTCTGAAATTACACTGTGTCGCAGCAATTATTTTACAGATCATTCAGTTCAGAAAATTCCAAAATTTTTACAGTTGGTAGATCTATCAGTCTTCTTTCCAGCGACGTGCATAACACAATTTTTGA
Organism: Chimonanthus salicifolius; assembly: GCA_013350335.1. Lineage (NCBI taxonomy): Eukaryota > Viridiplantae > Streptophyta > Magnoliopsida > Laurales > Calycanthaceae > Chimonanthus > Chimonanthus salicifolius. Next base: position 7,823,592 of record CM023539.1, read on the forward strand.
ATTTTTGTTACTCTAGTTGCGCATTTTTTTTGTAACAGTGTGCATATTTTCCTGTGCAGCAAACTAGTTGTTGGCAGATTAAGCAACAGGGAAGGTAGTGTAGTGGAATTTTTTTCCAGCAGTTGCCAGTATTTTTTCCACCAGATTCTCATCGTTTTTTGGTCTTGATACCGAGGACTCTCGAGATATTTTTGCGAGCCTTGACTGGACTTATTACTATGTACTCTTGTTGTTCGCAGCACACAGATATTCCCAGCTTCATTGTTCACTTGCTTTTGTGCGATTATTCCCACGATGACTCAGGGATGGGAGAGTAGGGTTGTAGCCTTTGCAAATCATGAGACATGAGAAATTCCACATTAGCTTTTATTGACATTTCTTTCACTCTCAACTTTGTTTTCCATCTTTATAAATTTTTTTCTAATATTTCTTCTTTTATAAATATGAAAATAATTTCTACCATGTTTATTTCTCTTTTTCCATGCCATGTCATTTTTCTCCATCAAGGGTGTCACGCCCCGACCCTCCGGGCCCACTGATGTGAGATTTTTTTTTTTTTCCTAACACAATATTGAGCCTTTGCAGAAATCATCTTATGGACTTTAACATCTCTTATGACCAAGTTTGGATCTAACATTTGGCAGCCTCGGACACAGCCATATCTAGCCGGTAAAAATCTCAGGCAGATGGATAGGCCACTATGGGCCCGCTTAAAATCCAAAACCTCGACAGATTTCACCTCGACGCATAGTATGTGGATACACTACTAACCAACATATAATCTATAACTTAACCTCTTAGGAAAGTCCAAAAAGAAAATGTCACACATGATCTACCTAACATTTATCATCAATCGATCCTATCAATATCAGAATTGCACATCAGAAACGAAGTAGAATTTATTACATCGTACAGTGTTTCAAACGCACATCATAAAGGGTTTATTACATTACATGTTCATACGTACAATGTCTACTGAGTTAAACATAAAATCCCAACATTTGGGCAGATAGCTAAAGGGTCTCCACCCTAAACTACAGCTGAAGATCCTCCTGTCCTTCGTCCTCTGGGTTTCCTGTTTCGTAAGGAGTGTGAGTTTTACAAACTTAATGAAGAGAAAACAACAGCAAGTTCTGGATAACAAGGCATATTATTAACATAATAGACATGTTATCAAACAACAGTTTATATATTCATAAGTCATGTAGAATAATGTCAATACAGTTATCTACCATGAAATGTCTTTCATTTCTCAAAAAGATACCCCTGCCAAACGACGTCTACGGTTCTCCCCTAGCCGCGAGTAATACGTTTCCTACACCGCTGGCAAATTCATGCTCAGTGCTTCACATAGCCCGTATTTTAAATACACCTCGTACCAGTGCCCTCCACGAGCTAGGTACTTCATACATTGGTGTGAGGTAATTTGATATGCACATTACACCAATCAATATGCACATCAATACATGGATTTAAACATAATTGCCAATCCACATAATATCTCTCACACATATGATCATAATAATCTCACTCAGCTAACATAGATTCCTCAGCCCTCCCGCATGGAATCATAGTACAAATATCAGCAATCAGTATAATATGCTGAAAAACTAAATACAGATTAAAAGCCCACCAACGGGTTATATTAAAACACAAAGTGTTACCGTTCTCTCCAATCAAGTACATCTACCCTATACTCATCATTTATTGCATAGATTAATTATCCTGCAATATATCAGTTATACACAAAATGCATATTCCTATCGGAATCACTGTTGGATACCTGATCTATCATCAGATCATCCATATCACAATACCAAGTAGTCTCTAAGAATAAGTGAGTTCTGTACTCCGTTTAGGATGGCTAGATCTCGACATCCCGAAACATTCTCAAGTTCACGTTTCATATGTAAAAGCTCATAATCACCTCCTTACGTGTGAACAGTGTCAGTATCGCATTCTAATCCCATTACATCATTTCCTTCAATAAAGATAACCACGGATATCCACTTATTGCCGCAGGGCTAATGGTAAAAGAAACATTATATTGAATGCAAAATGAGATGTATTTTAGTAAACACATAGTGTGGTTGAATCTCCTCACATTCGGTCGGCGAGTGTTTTTCAGTAATATATTTAAAACAGAAAACAAGGTAAATATAACGTATAATAACACTATATAGCCATAACTTATACTCCTAAGCGTTTGGAATATCATGACAATACATAATAGTCCCCGAGCCTAATATGGGCTAAAAATAAACTCCCAAGTGGTTTAAAACAAATATTTTTAAGCTAAAATAATATAAAATTCATTTTTAAAATTTTTCCAAAAATTACGTTTTTGCCCCCGAAAATATCAAAAATTATCAAAATGCCCCTGGGCACTATTCACAGAAAAATATTGTTCACGGGCACTGTTTCACCAAAAATTACTGTTCACATGGCACTATTCATCCGAAAATTACTGTTCACGGGGCACTAATTCACAGAATTTACAAAAATGCCACTAGCACTATTCACAGTACTGTTTAAAGAATTTACAAAAATGCCATCAGGTTACTGTTCACGGGAGGGTCACTGTTCATCTGAATTACCAAATTACCAAAATGCCCTTTAGGGCCTGCACAGTGTGCCGCAAATCACTGTTCACGGAAAGATTTTCCCATTTTTTCGTATTTTCTTCTCCGATTTTTATAGAGCAAACCGTAAGTCATTTTTTGATGAAATTAAATATCTAGCTTCCTCTTAATGAGGTCTACAAAATAAAAATATTAACGTAAAATAAACACTTACAGAAATCTTCTGAAAAATTTAAGACAACTGCTTGAGCAACAGTAAACGTCTGGCAACAGAGGAGAATGGAAAAACTGAGAAAAAACTTCATAAATTTGAGATTTTTAACTGACACCGAATGCACCTATTTATAGTGTTTTAAAAAATACTATTGAAAACTGCTGGATCAACCCTGAGCCTTTAAAAGTGTCGGTAAAATCTTATCCCTTAAGACTGTCGGCAGAAAGATAAGATGAAAAAAATTTTATCTCAGGTAACAGTAAAAATTACTGTTACCTTACCCTTTTTTTGTTCGTCTATATTAGACCCTAACTCGTGAAAATCCGACACCGCATGAGTGTTGAGAGCACGGGGTTTACCTACGGTAGAACGTTTACTTTTTGTTTTGACACCCAAAATAAGGCATTTTTTACAAAGTCAACATTTTAATAAAATAGACGGCTTACAATCACCGTGATTTTGACACTTCGAAACAAGTGTTTAAAATACTCATTTCTACATTTTAAATATGTCAAAGAGTTTGAAAAAAATACAGATCAAATGTGATCTGAGTTTGTTAATTTTCGGAATACGGGGTATCTTAAAAATCGGGACTTTTAGATAAAAGCATATGTAAAATACACGTTTCGAGGAATACTCGTAAAATTTCGAAAATACCACTGAGTAGCGTACTCAAAAGTTTAATATGTGTGTGAATTTCAATGTCTGAATATATCAGAAAAGTGGTCTTTCACACACAAGAGGTCTATAAGACACTATTCATGATTTTATATGTAAAACAAAAGACATTTATGTAATGTCTAAAATGTCCTTCGAACTTTGTCGGGTTGAATCACTAAACAAACGAGCTCTGATCGGGTCACATAATCCCTTTTTAGGAAGCTCTTTCCGTACCCTATCATATTAACCGGTTACAAAGCCGAATTAATAATTCTAAAAATTTATTTTTTTCTAATTTAAGGGTCAAGTTATTACAAAGGGTGCGTAGGTTAATTATAGAACTATTGTTGAATTTAACTTGAGATAATAAGTTACTTGTGTTAAATGGTATTAGATTATTTTGTATAAGGGTAGAATAGTCTTTTCTTATCCTTTACTTAGGATTTTCTGTGTATATATATTACCATCTTATGAAATAATAATAACATATTAGAATCCTAATATGGTATCATGAGCATCAGGTTTTGCATACCAATTCGTCGTGCACTCTTGCAGATCATCTCTTATAATACCCTGTCCCAAAAAGTCTCAAATTGCTAGTGGCATTGGAAGTTCCCTAGTATATAAGTAGTGGCATTCTTCCTTCTAACATAAGGCTTTTTGGAAGAAACAGTGGGTTGACTCGCCAAAGCAAAGCTGTACAGATCCGTGTGTAGGCCCAAAGCGGACAATATTGTGCTAGCGGGATGGGTCGTTACAAATGGTATTAGAGATGGTTCAACTCTCTGCCTGAGGGTGTGGGCTTGGTTGTTGTGTGTGCAGAGCCAGGGACGGCTCTGGTTTTAAGGGGGGTAGAATGTAATACCGTGTCCCAAAAAGTCCCACATTGCTAGTGGCATTGGAAGTTCCCTAGTATATAAGTAATGGCCTTCCTCCTTCTAGCATAATGTCTTTTGGGAGCAACAGTGAGTTGACTCGCCAAAGTAAAGCCGTGCGGGTCCGTGTGTAGGCCTAAAGCGGACAATATTGTGCTAGCGGGATGGGTCGTTACATCTCTTCATTTTTCACAGCCAAGCATTTTCCACGATCTGAGATTTGGGGATTAAGACTTTATGACCCTCGCTTTCCGAGTTTCCTTGCTCGCCTACCGCTGCCATCTTCATCTGATCTCACCTTTGTTTAGCCATCTTTTCTGCAACTTTTTGTTGGTTCTTCACAACTGCTTTTGCTCGAGACAACAATATCTCTATGCAAACCCACCTTGCATTCTCATCTGAGTTCCCAGATCTAAGCTCGCAACCCCGATCTCTGAAGAACACCCAAATACTGACCTTGCTCGAAATCAGATCTGATTCTCTACGTTCTCGACGACCATCACAGACTTCCGGTGCCACTCCATTCGCCCAGATCTAGTTCCACTGAACCAGCTTGTAGTTATTTGTTCTGCAAAGTTTTGCCTACAATACCGTACAGTTTTGGCTTTAGTACTGCATAGTTTGGCTACAGTACCGTATAGTATTGATACAGTACCTCACAGTTTTGGCTATAGTACAGCACAATATTAGTTACAGTTCTGTACAGTTTGCTACAATCGCACAGTATTAGTTACAATTCTGCACAGTTTGCTGCAGCCGCACAGCATTCGCTACAGTTCCGCAAAGTATCTGCTACAGTTCGTGCACAATATTTTGTTCCCGTTTTTGCACAGTTTTTCTAGGTACAATGTTTTGCTACAGTACGAAACAATTTTGCTCCTCTCAACTAGCTTGTGCCGGTCTACCAAATTTGCCCAACAAATTAGGCCTTGTCTTACCATTCAAACTAAGTCTAGTCTTTGAAACCTGATCACAATGGTTGGTGAACGTGATGATTCCCTTCAGGCTATCAGTGTCAAATTGAGTGATAGTAACTATACTTATTGGGCTTATGTCATGCGGAATTTTTTGACTGGCAAGAATATGTGGGGCTATGTTTCTGGAAACCTTATCATTCCTACAAATACAACGACTACAGATTATGCACAATTATTGGTTTCTTGGACTACCAATAATTCAAAGATTATTACTTGGATCAATAACTCAGTTGAGCTCTCCATTGATGTGCAACTTGCAAAATTTTCTACAGCCAAAGATATTTGGAATACTTAAAAAGGGTATATAAGCAGTTTAATTTCGCTAAGCGCTACCAAATAGAGACTGATCTTCACGTGGCTAGGCAGGGGGATATGAGTATTCAGCAATTCTACTCACTTATGACTGCCTTTTGAAATCAGCTTGCATTAACTGAACCTACATGACTTAATTCCATTGCACTTTACTGTACTTATAGGGAAGAAGGGAGACTTGTTCAATTCTTGTCAACTCTCCATGATGACTTTGAAGCTCTTCGTGGATCTATTCTTCATCGTAGTCCCCTTCCTTCGGTTGATGTCGTTCACAAACTCTTAGCAAAAGAAGTTCGCTTGAAGATACATGCTAGCAATGGTCTTCTCTCTATGCCTAGTCAGACCATTTTTGCTGTGCAATCCAAGTCTTTTTCTACCTCTCAGTCTCAACAGAGCCAAGGTGGAAAAATACTATTGATGATTGCAGCTATTGTAAACAAAAGGGCCACTGTAAGGCCTAATGTCCGGTGTTATTTAAACGACAGCAACAACAACAAGTGTCCGTACCTAGACAACATCGCACAACAACTGTTGTTCCATCTAGGTATGAGGCATCATCTTCAACTCCTTCATTGTCTCCGACTACTTCCCTGTTCACACTTGCTGAGCAATTGCAGAAATTTCTTTCTACTAAGCAGCCTAATGCATTTTCTACTGTTTCTCCTTCCATAGGTTTGCCTCATTCAGCTTCTTCAGGTATATCTCCTTCCACTTGGGTTTTTGACTCAGGAGCTACTCATCACATGACTCACGATATTTCTTTGTTTACTTCTTTATATCCTTGTTCTTCATCTGTTTCTGTGTTAACTGCCAATGGTGTTTCATTGCCAATAGCAGGAGTGGGTTCTATTATGTCCTCCCATTTGCATCTGTCTGACGTTTATTGCATACATCATCTCACTTTGAACTTGATTTCTATAAGTCAATTATGTGATTCTTGATATCTTGTTAATTTTTCTCTCACTTCGTGCTTTGTGTACAAGAGGCTGATTGGGACCGGCCATAAAGAAGGAGGATTATATGTGTTAGAGCAGCTCTGTGTTCCTGATGTAGCTACATCTTCAGTAGATTTGTCATCTTTTCATTTGAGTTCCACCTCATCTACGTTTGCACTTTAGGCTTTGACATGTTTTTAGTTCCCGTTTAAAGTATTTAGCTTCTACTGGTGTATTAGGTAATTTACCTAGTTTTGATATTTCTGATTGTAGTGGCTATAAACTGGCAAAGTTTTATGCCTTACCTTTTAATAAATGTTCAACAATTTCCCTTGCTCTTTTTGATTTAATTCATTCTGATATTTGGGGACCAGCCCCTATTACTACAAAAGAAGGGTCTCGATATTATGTATTTTTTATTGATAACTATTCTCAGTTTTGTTGGATTTATTTGATGAAACGTCGTTCTGAATTCTTTACGATTTTTCAAAAACTTTCCGAGCCCCAATTCGTACTCAGTTTTCCGCTACTATTAAATATTTTTGCGGTGATTTGGGTGGTGAATACACCTCTGGCAATTTTTCAGATTTACTTGCCTCGGATGGAACTGTTCATTAGTTCTCTTGCACTGACACTCCTGAGCAGAATGGGGTTGCGGAGAGAAAACGTTGACACATTATTGAAACTGCTCGATCTATGTTACTATCTGCTAGTGTTCCTAGCCTCTTTTTGGGAAAAGCGGTTCTCACTGCAACTCATGTGATTAATCACATTCCTTCTGCTCTCACTTCTGTCAAATCTCCGTTTGAATATTTATATGATAAACTTCCAGATTATTTCTCATTGAAAGCTTTTTGTTGTACTTGTTTTGTGTTTCGTCCTAAATGTGAGCGCACAAAATTAGTTGTCTAGTCTGCCATGTGTGTTTTTCTTGGTTATGGTGAGGATAAAAAAGGATATCGTTGTTATGACCCCAGTGCACAGAAGTTGTATATCTCACGTCATGTTGTGTTTCTTAAGCATATTCCTTTCTTTTCTATTCCTTTCAATTCTCGCACTTTTACTACATCCGATCTAGTATATATTGACCCTTTCTCTGATATTGATGATGTATCTGTGTATACTAATGTACATGCATTGCCTAACTGCTTTACTCCTGTTAAAGATTCGTCATCTACAAATATTAATCCTCCCTCTCCTACCGCTGCCTCTCCTTCGACCTCTGCTGATGTGGATCTTGCTACTTCACGTTATCCTTCACGACTCCGTAAGCCTCCTACTCGTTTTGGTTATTCCTTTGATAATTTTGGTTATTCATGTTATTCTTTTTCATTTTCTTCATTTCTCACTTCCATTCATACTCTCTCTGAACCAACCTCCTATAAGGAAACTAGTTGTGATCATCTTTGGCAACAGGCTATGGATGAAGAACTTTTTGCATTGCACAAAACAGGTACATGGGAGTTGCTTGCTCTTCCTCAAGACAAACGAGCCATTGGTTGCAAATGGGTATACAAGATTAAGACCAAGTCTGATGGGTCAGTTGAGAGATATAAGGCCCGATTAGTTGTAAGGATTTTGCACAGGAATATGGTATTGACTATGAGGAGATTTTTGCTCCTGTTGCTAAAATGACCTCTGTTTGCACTTTACTCGTAGTTTTCTTCTGTTTATCAATGGTATTTGTCGCAGATGGATGTTAAAAATGTCTTTCTGAATGGTGACCTCTCTGAAGAAATTTACATGGTTCCTCCTCCAGGTGTTACTCATCATCATGGCGAAGTTTGCAAGCTTCGAAAGGCATTATATGGTCTCAAACAGGCACCTCGTGCTTGGTTTGATAAGTTCTCTTCAGTAATTGATTCTCTTGGTTTTCACTCTAGTGCTCATGACTCAGCTCTCTTTGTGCGTTCCACCTCTGCTGGTCGTATTCTCCTCCTTTTGTATGTTAGTGACATGATCTTGACCGGTGATAATCTTGATGGCATTGCCCAATTGAAATTACAGTTACAGAGCCACTTTGACATGAAAGACTTGGGGCATTGCGATACTTTCTTGGGATAGAAGTTGCATCATCTCCCAAAGGCTATCTTCTCTCTCAATCTAAGTGTGCTGCAGATGTTCTTCGCAGAGCTTGGATTACTAACATTAGACCAGTTGAGACACCTCTAGAGCTCAATGTTCATTACACTTCATCTGATGGTGTGCCTTTGGCCGATTCTACGTTGTATCGCACTATAGTGGGAAGTTTGGTTTATCTCATCGTTACACGTCCTGACATTGCATATGATGTTCATATTGTGAGTTAGCTTGTCTCTTCACCGACCATTAGTCATTGGACAACAGTTGTTTGCATTTTGCAGTATCTTTGTGGCACTTTATATCATAGTTTACTATTTCCTTCCAGGTCTACCTTGCAGCTACATGCCTTTTCTGATGCGGGTTGGGCAGGTGATTCTTTCGCAAATCTACTACTGGCTTCTGTCTTTTTCTTGGTGATTCTCTTATTTCATGGTAAAGTAAAAAGTAGGATGTTGTTACTCGTTCATCTGCTGAAGAAGAATATCGGGCAATGGCCTCTGCCACAGCTGAGATTGTTTGGCTTCGTTGGTTACTTACAGATATGGGTGTCTCTCTATCTGCTCCCACGCCCATATATTGTGATAATAAGAGTGTTATTCAAATAGCACATAATTCAGTCTTTCATGAGCGCACCAAGCATATTGAGTTGGACTGCGACTTCGTGCGCTATCATCTTCAGTTTGGCACGATTTATCTTCCCTTTGTCCCCTCTGCATTGCAACTGGCTGACTTCTTCACGAAGTCCCATCCATTGCACGTTTTAAATTTCTTCTTAGCAAACTCTCGATGCTTAACTCTGTACCATCGTGAGTTTGAGGGCGGGTGTTAAATGGTATTAGATTATTTTGTATAAGGGTAGATTAGTTTTTTCTTGTCCTTTACTTAGGGTTTTCTGTGTATATATATTACCATCTTATGAAATGATAATAACATATTAGAATCCTAATAACTTGAAGAAAATTGCTCAAGAAAATGTGAAAATGGATAAGGTGCTTTGAAGGTTAAGATAAGGATTATATATGATAAGGTTTATCAAATCATATTATTATTATTAGAAAATCATAAGTTGATAACATTTTTAAAGTAGAATTCACTTTCAAAAGCTATTCATTGAAAGAATGGTGCATCAAGTATCATATTGAGTCATTGCTTTCTCAAATTACGCGATATGGCTTCACGTGTAACTGCTCCCTTTCCCTTACGTGTAGGAGCTACACATGGGATCTATGCTGATACCATATTAGAAAATTATGACTTAATAACATTCTTGAGGTAGAACTCACTCAAAAAAACTAGTCATTGAGAGAAAGGTGTCTTAAGTGTTCTATAAAATCATTAGTTTCTCAAATTAACCGATGTGAGATTCTTTTGTCATTTCCTATTTTATACTTATATATATAATAGGTTTACACTGAATCAATGATCTATGATAATAAAGTGTCTCTCACCAACCAGCTTCATCGTTTACCAACCCATATTTTCTTCTTATAAATCATTGTCTAAACCAAATTTGCCCTAGTTCTTAATACCCAAGCCCACCTACGACACCCACTTAGGCAAGCCCATTGACAGTCTCTCTGTCCATGAGCAAGATTAGGTCATTTTATATCATGTTTTAAGCTGTCTATTTGTTATCCTTTTTAGATGCCATTTGTCATATTATCGTCCATGCTATCTTTCTACTACTCTTTGTCATGTGCGTAGTAATTTCAACCATTAAGATCATTCAAATCATTCAATGTCTTTGTTAGAATGTCAATTTTTACCTCATTTTATTTATGTGTCGTTGGATCATCAGTTTCGCACATTGGTCTTGGCTTACTCTACTCTCTATCACATCCACACTGTCCATCCACTTGTACTCTAAAAAATTGCAAAATCCAATTGTTGGTTTATTCATTTCATTAAATTTAAATTCAAGTGGACTTCCTTGAGTTTGGGGGTAGTTAAGATAATTATAAATTTAATTAGATTAAGAAAAGAATTATATAATACAGTTCGTAAACGTTTTAAAAGTCGATATTGAAAATGATTTAATGAACTTCATTTTGAACAATCTCCTGCCCTAGAATAGCTATGGAACTATTGTATTTTTTTATATACCTTCTCTAGAGAACACAATTTGCTTATATGAATTATTTTCAAAACGTTAGGACTTTAAAATATGTATAATCAAATAATTATCTAAGCAAGTCTCCATTAATAACAATGTCCAATATCCTCAAGATATCATTTTTATATGCTGAGTACGGCGTTTCAAATTACTACCTGTCAGAAAAAATCAGATAGATGTAATCAGAAGACAAAGACAAACAAGAAGCTAATATGTTGATTTTAATTCGATACTCTATTTTTTTATGATTGAGGTGTTTAGACCATTTAGAGTACCTGACTCATCTCCCTACTCACATATATCAGGTGACTCTATGGGGAGTAGCCATTTTAAGTGGAGAGGATATAGAACTTCACTTCTTGAGACAAATTCTTCACCATCACTCTAACCCTTTCGGGTTAACTGAATTTGTATTTAGAAGTGATGCTTCAAAAGATCTAAATTCATTTAGGTGTAAAACATTAAAAAAATATATAAAACATTCTTTCAAATATGAAGAACCATTGATTTGAGATCGACTCTAAACCAAGTCAATTGATTTACAAAAGAAATTCATTAAAATTTTCAAATCAGAGTTGAATCCAAATTAAGTGAAATCTAAATTAGCTTTTGATTAGGATCAACATTTCAAATTTTTTGTCATTGATAAGTCAAATTCCCACATTGAAATTTTGATTGTGGGGCTCATTAGAAGTTCCTTGAAACACATGGAGACATGAATCATTGAAGAAATGGATAAGAAAAGCAAGCAAAAGATAAGAAAAGTTCTCTCTGCTTTCTCTTTCAATTGTCAAATATCGAATGTCAATTTGATTTTCAATTCACTATCTTAAGGTTCTTTGTAGAATTTATTCTCCCAACAGGGCAGAACCTTTAGGCTTGGATAAGGGTCAAGTATTAAGTCAACCAGTTGGATATGAATTTTTTTTTTTAATTGATGCGAGTTCAAGTTGATTTGATTGAGTCAATCAAGTAAAATATATATTACCTTTTTAAATTCATGATACAATAAGTTAGAATCATTTATTTCATATATTTACTCAAGTTATTGATTGTTCATGACAAATCAAGCCAATCTTAGCTGAATCAGTCAGTCCACATGACCTAATGTGTCTTGGATTTTCTTTGAATCATTGACACCAATTGAACGATCTTCTTTTTGGGCAAAGGAAAGAGCAAATGTGACATGAGTTTCATCTGTCGGAATTTTATATTGAGTTTCTCACGATTTTCTACACGTAAATTCAAAAAAAGAAAAAAGAGGTCATCTTCTAAGAATTGTTATATTAAAAATATTTTGTAAATTGTTCAAGAAATAAGAAAATGAAGAAAATTTGTTTTATGACCAATATTTCATATATCTTGAAGAAAAAAACAGCCCATGTTTAAATATTGAAACACTATAATAAGAAGAAATTAAAGGAGAGGGAGACCATTAAAAACATAAATATGTTAAAAAGATAGAAAAGATGATATAATCAATTTTGAATTGACCAAAATATAATTTTTTATAAAATAGAAAGAAAGTGAAGAATTTTTTTTTTTTTTGAATTTACGTGTGGGAAACCGTAGGAAACCCAGTGTAAAACCTACACGAGTAATACCCACTGCCCTTAGAGCACACAGATAAGGTCATGGCGGCTTGAACCTCGTACCTCTCACTTCCTGAAACAGGAGATTACCAGTTGAAATACACCATGTGGGCAAAGTGAAGAATTTTAAAAAATAAAGTTAATAAATGAACTCAATAATATAAATTGGTACAATATTTTTTATTGATACCAAAAGATTTATTTTTAGAAAGCATCTCAAATTGAGAAAGTAGATATCCAAATAAAATGGAAGAACAAATTCCTTATCCGCCACTGAACATGTTGGGATTGGTCTGTCTACATAAGTTGGTGGAAGAAGACTGAAGGCTTCAATGAATACAAGAAATTATTTTTTCTTGGGAGGCATCTGACATGCACTCTCCCTCAAGGGCTTCTACAGCGACCCTGCAGTAGCCTGGGTAGAGTATATGGCAGCTACCTTCAACACTACAACTTTCTCAAGGTTTGAGATTTGGTGAAACCAAATTTTTGCTTTTCGCACGACTAAAGGTATTTAGGCGTCTCTGATTAATTTTTTAATTTTGAAACATGTTAGAATTTTTCAATTTGTACACATCAGGTAACTAAGGAAAGTGGTCTCTTAGGATTTAGCACGAACCGAATACAACATTCTCACATCCTGACGTGGATTCTTAACCATCAGACTAATCCCTCTACAGTATCGGTTCTGAGATGTCCTAAAATCTCAAGGGCCCTAGGTAAACTATTAAGACGGGGCCCTACTGCAATTAGTATCCCTTTTTTATTTTTTTATTTTTTGGACCTATTTTTTGGAAGCCTTAGACGGCAGCCTTCTCCGTCTATAGTCAACGCTTGCCCTGTCCCTCGGGGTTAAACCAACTTATATTTTTAAGCACAAAAGGTTGAAATTATTTTGAGAAAATATATTAGATGTTAAGAATGATTAAAAATTTGTGGTCCATCCAATTAGTTTAGAGTTTAGGTTTGTGTACAATTATTTTATCTGTGTATACATATTTAAGAGAGTTTCTCAATGAGTAGTTAGATAATAAGTTAATGAATTCTTCTTATCCTCTCATTTAGCTAACATGTTTTTTCTATCTATTTCAGAGATTTTTAATTCACAACCCTCTATTAGGGATATATTTAGATAGTCTTGTGCAGGGACGGGAGAGGGGATTTTTTTTTTTTTTTTTTTTCTGTTTTACTGTATATCAACGTAAAAGGGAAGACCAAAGAAATTGCTCATAGTACTGGGAGAAAAAAAAAATCTGATTTCAGAAATGGGATGGATCCTCCTTCTGCCGGTGGTGTATCTCTCCCGGCTCAAAACCATGTAGAATTACACACTCAGGATTTGGTGTCTCCCTTAATCAAGGAGAGACCCTTCAATCTTATTTATAGAGAATTGAATACAGATGAGGAAAGTAAACAATATTTATTAAATCCCTAAATGGGAAAGAACAATATTTATTAAATCCTAAATATATTTAATATCTAAATATATCTCTAATACCTCTCACGAGCAATGGATGTACTCTTTTTAAGGAAAATTCTTTGTTTAAAAAACAAATACTTTTTCTTTGAAACAAAATAGGCATGAGCTACTTATTTAAAATTTCTTAGAACTGAAATTTATGTTGAGATTTATAAATGATTTATCACATGCATGTTGAAGTTTAGTCTAAAGGAGTATAGGCTTCTTAGTTTTGCCAACTAATATGAAGTAGGAAAAAAGACTTAATCTTTTAAAGATTTTTTACGTATCAATCACATACTTAACATTGTTCTAAAGTAGTATTGTAGATTTAAAGACATGGAGTGCAACAAATGCAAGATGTGAAAACCAAACCTCCATAAACATTCAAAAGCCAGTGGATCTGCACTTATCTTTTTTACTTAATATTGGAGGTGAGATTAATTTCACGAACATGTGTAAATCTCCTAATCTATATATATAGGTAAGTCGGCAAGGAGTAAACTTATGAGAAGTGACCTAAAGGGATTTAACCGTGAATCTAACCCATGATCTCTCTCCATGAGCGGAGCCTCTTAACTGTCAGACAAATCCGCTCTGAGTTAGAAGAGTGATCTCTATCAAACAAGTAAGCTGAAGAAGGAAAGAAATTGCAGATGATATCAAAGCATGCAGTTGTTGTCCACAGCATTGTAGAAAAGGGTAGCAAGCCACGGAGATTCATCTCACAGTAATAGCAGTGACGGAGGAAATCAGAAGACAAGGGCAGCAACACAAGGCCAACACAAGGATTTTCCAAAGGTTCATCACTTCCATGGCCTTGGAGACAGTGATAATGGCGGTTCTGATGGTAAATATCTCCTATCCCTTCAAAACAATTAGAAAGAATATCAGAAAATATAGAAGAAACACTAATATAGTATCAAATGGTATAAGATTTTCCTAAAATCATTTGAATCAGAGAAAAAAAATGAATCCCCTTAACCTCCTACTCCACACACATACTCGTTAAGTCGATGAGGAGTAACACTATTAAGAGTGACTCAGAAGGATTTGAATATGAATCGAACTCAAGACTTCTCTTTATGAGAGAAACTTCTTGACCGTCCGACCAACCCATTCCAAGTTCAATCAGATTTTAAAGAGAAAAAAGTTGAGCTCGAAGAACGTACAGAGAATTTTCTCCTTATTTCAATTACTATTTAGTAAGCAGAGGGCTCTCTATTTATTGGGAAAGTGATTGGTGCACCAATACTTTTATCTTTGGTGCACTAAAAATGAGTAAAATACCTATTTTGCCCCTTTTTCTTTCTCTCTTCCCATTTGTTTTTACAAAATACGTATTTTACTCATTTTTGGTGCACTAAGAGTAAAAGTGTTGAATTTTCATATAGTCTAAATTTTAAATATTTTACATTATCACTTAGGGTGATGCGGGATGTTCACTCCGTAGACGTAGGTGTTCTAGTCAAACAACGTAAATCTTGTGTTGTTTGTGTGATTGTGTATTTCCTTTTAATTATTCCCTAATCCCCAACATGATTTATCACATGCGTGTTGAAGTTTAGTCTAAAGGAGTATAGGCTTCTAAGTTTTGCCAACTAATATGAAGTAGGATAAAAGACTTAATCTTTTAAAGATTTTTTACGTATCAATCACATACTTAACATTGTTCTAAAGTAGTATTGTAGATTTAAAGACATGGAGTGCAACAAATGCAAGATGTGAAAACCAAACCTCCATAAACATTCAAAAGCCAGTGGATCTGCACTTATCTTTTTTACTTAATATTGGAGGTGAGATTAATTTCACGAACATGTGTAAATCTCCTAATCTATATATATAGGTAAGTCGGCAAGGAGTAAACTTATGAGAAGTGACCTAAAGGGATTTAACCGTGAATCTAACCCATGATCTCTCTCCATGAGCGGAGCCTCTTAACTGTCAGACAAATCCGTTCTGAGTTAGAAGAGTGATCTCTATCAAACAAGTAAGCTGAAGAAGGAAAGAAATTGCAGATGAAATCAAAGCATGCAGTTGTTGTCCACAGCATTGTAGAAAAGGGTAGCAAGCCACGGAGATTCATCTCACAGTAATAGCAGTGACGGAGGAAATCAGAAGACAAGGGCAGCAACACAAGGCCAACACAAGGATTTTCCAAAGGTTCATCACTTCCATGGCCTTGGAGACAGTGATAATGGCGGTTCTGATGGTAAATATCTCCTATCCCTTCAAAACAATTAGAAAGAATATCAGAAAATATAGAAGAAACACTAATATAGTATCAAATGGTATAAGATTTTCCTAAAATCATTTGAATCAGAAAAAAAAAAATTTGAATCCCCTTAACCTCCTAATCTGCACACATATTCGTTAAGTCGATGAAAAGTAACACTATTGAGAGTGACTCAGAAGTATTTGAATATAAATCGAACTCAAGACCTCTCTTTATAAGAGGAACTTTTTGACTGTCCGATCAACCCATTCCAAGTTCAATCAGATTTTAAAGAGAAAAGAGTTGAACTCAAAGAAAGTACAGAGAATTTTCTCTTGTTTCAATTACTATTTAGTAAGCAGAGGGCTCCCTATTTGTTGGGGAAGTGATTGGTGCACCAATACTTTTGTCTTTATGCACTAAAAATGAGGTAAAATACCTATTGTGTCCCTTTTTCTTTCTCTCTTCCCATTTGTTTTGACAAAATAGGTATTTTACTTATTTTTTATGCACCAAGAGTAAAAGTGTTAGTGCACTAATCAATTCCCATTTGTTGACATAAAAAAATTCCAAAACGGGCACGTTGGAGTTTCGAACTTAAATTTTATATTTCAAATTTTCCATGACATCACATTTGAGATGAGATATCAAATTTATTCTCTTCAAATAGAATTTCAAATATTAAAACACCAATTTAAAAATTATATCATCATCATATTAAAACACAAAAAATTTTAAAAATCAAATGGAGACTTAAACAGTAAATTTTATATTTCAATTTTTTCACACAAAAAGGAAAAGAAGGAATTTTTAATATGAGAAAAAAGAGAAAAAAAAAATCAATTTTCACCATCATGTAATCAATCTAACTCATGTTTCGAATTCATAATTTTGTATGAATCATAAATATCATACATGTAAATGGGTTTCACCAATTAAAGATTTAGTAAAAAAGCAGCAAGCAATATGAGCAGATAATGGGCCTGGATTTTTACAGTCCAATCTCAGGTTGATCCTGTAGTAGATGATAGGTTTTTTTTTCCTTTTCAATGTCTTTTAATTATGTAATTAAACCTAAGAAGGAACCAGGCCCAGTTCGGCCAGATCTGGAATCAGGCCGAGCAGATTTTTTTTTTTTTTTTTTGAACAGTCAAAAGGAATATTCATTTAGAAAAAAAAAAGACCATAGTATAAAGACAAAGAAATTAAGCATTAGACCATGGAATAGGAGTAGAAGAAAAAGGAAAAAGAAAAGGAAATAACTAAAACATCAAAGAAAGAACACGCCCGTCCAATGGTTGTCAACTCTCAACTTGGCGAAATAATCCATCACTCCATTAGCTGAGCGTCCAACTTGAGCAAAAGATACTCCTATCTCTCTGGCCAACTCTCTCACCTCCCTGACAGCATTAGTCAGCTTCCAAGGTGGTCGGTTCAAACCTGAGGCCCATTTGAATGCATTTGCCGAATCCCCTTCAATAATCAAGTGACCTTCTCCAAACTCTTTCCAAATTGTGAGAGCTCTCTTAATACTAAGAATTTATGCTTCATTTGAATCATTTATTCCCACTGACTCATTGAACATTATAGTAGTCTCTCCCTTATGGTTTCTGAATACTCCATTGATACCTGCAGGCTCTGATTTTCCTTTAGATGTACTGTCTACATTAAACTTCCAAGAATCCAGTTGAGATGGCTTCCACAACTCCATCTTACTTACCTTCTGACGCTGGTCCACCATACAACCCTCCTATGATACTATAAGATCATTGATTTTAAACCCTTTAAAGTTGGGATCCGCCAATAACTATAAAGATCATACGAAAAGTCTAGCATTCCTTTGCTTCCATAAGGCCCAGCAGATCTTGAGTTGATGTTTTTTCATTTATTGTTTTTTTTTTTTTTTTGTGTTGAATAAGGTCTATAAATTCATTGTTTGGGCCAGACATTGTAACGACTCGTCCTGCTAGTACAATATTGTCTGCTTTGGGCCCACACACGGGCCCACACGGCTTTATTTTGGCAAGCCAATCCACTGTTGCTCCCAAAAGACCTTATGATAAAAGAAGGAAGGCTACCACTTATATATCAGAAAATTTTCAATGCAACTAGCAATGTGAGACTTTTTTCCTTCATAGGCACAGGGTATTACGGACATTGTACATAGTTGAATTTGAGTGAAGTTTTAAGCAAAGTTTGCTTGTTGGGCCTCTAAGTTTGGTGAGTCTCCTATGGGGTTTCTTTCAATTATAGTTTGGATTTGTGTTTGAATTCACTTTTTTATGTTTCAATTGCTTGATTATATTTTAATTCCACATTCAAATTGATTCATTAGAGGTTCTTCAATTTTCAATATGAATTTGACCTAGATTAAAATTGATGTATATTTAATTTCTTAATTACATTTAATTTGACAAAATTAAGTGTATTAGAACTTAAATTTTGAATTCTCAATTCCTAATTCAATTGAATTCTTGTAATACTTAATTTCTTCAATGAATTTGTCCAGTCAAATTTAGAACTATCTTTTCCTTCTAGAGTGAGGGTAAGAGTTGAATATCTACGACTTCATTTTGAAATGCTTGATTTAGATATGAGGATCTCGAATCTAAAGCACTATTTCATATTGATGGTTTAAATAAGCGTTAAACTCAACCCAACTTCATCAGTTGCGTATCAAAGCTGAAAAGGGCAAAAAACCTACCAACTTAATCAGTTAGTCACCAAAGTTTATCTTCTTACATAGGTCTGTGGGTAAATAATATTTCTTTCATTGTACATTGATTATTTTGTTTGGAAAGAAGTGGTCTCTGCTTTCGGAGACAAGTTTTTAATGGGATTTTCTGTACTTCTATCTTTGGAACAAGTAATGTTGGAAAGAATAGGTATACTTTAACTAGTAATCTTTCACTTCACAAAGTGAAAGATGTCAGGTTCGAGTTCTATAGTCTCATCTGGTATATTTTAAGGATAATAAGTATCACTCGTAGAGATTTTACGTGAATTTTTTGTAATTTTTTATCCATAAATTAAAAGAAAAAAAAAAAAGAAGATACAATCCAAATGATTGATAAGTTAGAAAATAGAAGAAATAGCTTAATAAAGTAGCTCATAAGTTGGATGAGCTTCAGCAAAAAATTGAATGAAATGAGGGCTTTGAGGACAAAAAAAGTATGTAGGGACTAGGGAGGAGAGTGTAGAGCAGACAATGGTCTGGGGGCATTCGCAACCTCCACATCCTTTTATTGAAAAGGTTATTAATTGTAACACTATTGTTTTTTATTATTAAGATAATATTTTTAAATATAAAAAGTAATTTTCTTTTAAAAATTAATTAATACAAATTTTCTATAAATATTGTTTAAAATTTAAAAGTATTTTAATTATTTAAAAAATAGCATCCCATTAATATAAAATAATAGTAACTCAATACATGGCAAGTAAGAATATCAGACCTAGAAAGCCTAAATAAGTTAAGTCTATTATATAGTATCTTTAAAAACCTAATCAATATATTAAGTGATAGGGAAATGCTTAAGTAAGAGATTTACAAAAAGAAAAAAAAAACAGCTCCTATCGTATATTTATAGAGATACAATATTTTAAAATTAAAACTTAGTCAAAAATCATTTTTTATTTGATTTATGTCTATCAAATCAGTTGTGATATGCCTATTAATTTAAATACATGTTATTAGATAGCTGAAAATCATTTTAATTTTAATTATTTGATTAAATATACTCTACAATTAGATATTTAATACGAACGAAATTTAGTAATATATTACATGTCTTATGTCAAACATATAACTTCTTGAGAGGTTTTAAATAATGGGAAAAAAAATTCTACTTATTTTCAAAAATTTCAAAAGTAAAGTACTATTAAGTACAGACTATGCTGATATAAATTAAAAAATATTTTGTAATGAGATGGGATTTATTAACATTAAATATTTAAAAATAATTATTATTTATATGAGAAATCGTAAAAATAAAAAAAACCTAGTCTTATAAAACATAAAAAAAAACTATTAAAGTTAAACAAAGACAAATAAACAGTTGAAATAGAGTTTTTTATTAACCATCAGCTGTTTATTTAAATCAAATGAATATAAAAATTAAAATAAAATTTTATTTTTGAAACATGATATTGACCATCTCTAATTGAATTTATTGAGGTAAGATTACTTCGTCTGTAAAAATAATAAATTATTTAAAACAAAGTTCCTGTGACGCACTTATATCAGATTAGATCTTTTACCAAGTCTTTAATTTTAATCTTAAGATCTAGTCAAATCGTATTTTAAAAATTAAAATTTAAGATGAAAAGATATTATTAGTCACTAAATTTACATTCATCAAATTGAAAGATGAAATGAGTTCCATGCATTCGGGTCCAATGAACTCATTTTTATCTCAACTTTTCACATTAATATACTTTATTATAATATTTTTATTTTTTTATCAAATTATTCAAACCTGATAGACCACTCAACTTATGTAAATCTCGTTGTTATCCACACAATCAGATTACTCAAAGAGTAGTAATCTCATTATAAATTATAGTAATTCTTTGAAATAAAATTGAATCTCACTACCTATACAATCTGAGTAAGTAATCTCATTATGGATTATCGAAGTCACAACTTCCACTTTTTGTGATGAGTATCACTCAAACCCAGTTGATTATATTTTTAATATGATTTGACTCACTGATGCATTACATACCAACTATCAAAAACATAATTTTTCCTATAATAACCTGTTAGCTTAGCATGATTCTAGACAAATCTAAGTCTGAATTAGCCATTTTAGTCACGTGTAAATTGCTAAAATATTTGAAAATTAATTTAGACAAAGTATCTTTCCTAAATGGCACATCGGATGATGTAAATTATGATTTTTTTATTTTACATGGGCAAAATAAGAGAGCACTCAGGCTTGGCTCAAACATACCAAATACTCTATCTGACCTTGAGCCCAAACATGGGTCTGAGCTAGAATTCTCGAATGATACGTATTGTATCGAACTACACCGGTTAAATATTAAAAATATCAACTGATACAGTCAAGATCTCACCAATATCAATGGATAAATATTTCAATATTTGTCTAAAAAAATAAAAAAAAAGATATCGACCAACATCAGAGATACTGAGATATTGACCGAAAGACTGATATCTCAATATTAGCTGATTTTTTACCTAGAACACATATAAAGAGAGAGAGTCCATTGTGCAAATCATATAATAATAGCCATTAAAGGAAGCATAAAAGTACAACATCCTTAAAGGACCACATAAACACAAAATACTAATAAAGGACTAAGTACAACATCCTCAAAGCGAGACCCATTTTATTCTAATTTGCTAAACTCCAAAGCCCGTAGAGAGTAATTCAATTCACCCTGCAAAACAATCATAAAGTTAAAAAAAATCTAAATAAAAAGTTCTGTATATAATATTTTAAATAACAAGTAGTAAATTAAAGCATCAACTTAATGTGCAAATTTAAAAATAAAAAACAGTCCCAATGCAAGAGAAAATCAAGTCAAGAACAGATTTGATTCAGGCATCAATATTTTTATTAACATTGAACAGTAATAAATTAAACTTTTTTCTATTTTATCTTTCCATTTTAACTTATCATTTAATTTATTGTGATAAAATGAAAAAGATATTAATTTTTTTTTTTAACATAAGTATCCCCATCCCAGATTCTCTAGATTCGAGTGAGATTAATCCTGTAAACATGTATAAACTTTGTAAATCATACACACTGATAAGTCAATGAATAGTAACTCCATGAAAAGCAGTCAAGAGATATTTGAGTGTGAATCTAACGAAATACCTCCTTTGGTAGAAGATCTTCTTGACTATCAGGCCAAACCCCTCTCGGTTAAAAATTGAAATTATAGAAAATAGAGTTTTATTGATAATTATTGGTCTTTATGCTTCTTCAAAGGTAGATATGTCCTTCGGAATGTGACCGTAATGTGATGGACTGAACTTTGATATCCACCGTTCAGTGATTAATGACCAATTTTTTAGAAAAGAAAAAAATTAGAAGAAAGGAAGATGATGAGAAATGAAAAATTACTTTGAGCAGTCAGTGGAAGGACTGATCTTGTAAGGAATGTTAACACCACATTTGGTTGGGAGAGAGCCGGCAAGGTCCAATTTCAGGCCTGAAATTCCGGCAGCAGCGTTTTTCATGCAGTTGCAGGCGGTTTGCCGATCAGGGGTGGTCTTAGCTGCTGCATTGAGGGACTTCACACCAGAACAGCAAGTTGTGGGCACCGAACCACCAGACTTCAGATAATTCAGGCATGGTGTGAGACTGCTCACAACCGTCCCACAACTGATTGCTGCCTCTGCTTGAAGAGAAGACAGCAAAATGGAAGAGAACATCAAGCAAACAACAACGATTGAAACCCTAACACCAGCCATCACTTCTCTCTAACTCAACTCACAATGTTCTGATTTGGTTTTCTTTGTTGTTGTGAAAGTTGAGAGGGGATGGACTGGGCTTAAATAGAGTGAAAAAGAGAGAGGGAAACAATTCGGTGGTTGGATTTTAAATTAGGGAAGAGAAATTGCTACTTACTCCCTTTGATTTTTGACTGATGATCAACCGTCCATTGAATTTTCACTGTGACAGGTGTTGCGTGTTGGATGGTTTTGGAGTCCAGCAAGATAAGAAAACAGATGTCAGACAATAAATATCGATCAAAATCCACTAAAATCATTTTTTTAAAATAAAATCAGATATCGATCATGGGTCAGGTTGATATTTAATTTTTCTAATTTTTTTTAAAAGAATAGGCTGTTTTATATTTTTGTTTTTTCTTAAAAAAAAAGTTTTGGATATCTTTTTAAATTCATACGGCAAACTCAAATATAGTCCAACTAAAATTTTTATAAATGAGTCCACCATTCTTTTAAGACATATCAAAGTTAGATTATAGAAGTTTGAACTCACAACCTCTCACTTTTTTAGAGAGATAGTAATCAATTGAACTACACCAAGTATTAAAAATATTTGTTAAAAAAAATTAGAGAGATATATCAGCCGATATCTCATAGCAACTGTAATACTCCAACCCATTACAAATACATTATCAACTAGACATCTCAGATATCTCGACTAAATAACATGTAATTTTTTTTTAAAACGTGACAACATCTCAACCCCATCAATCAAACACATAACAAACTTAACCGTAATAAGGTCGAACTCAAAACCATCAAGAGTTTAATACAATTAAAATAGAATATAGTTTAGCTCAACTAAATTTTAATGAAAATTATTGTTGTTAATAAAATTACGTAAAAGTGAAAAAAATAACCTACTGAAATGAAATCATAGCATTGAAGAGGAATAGGTGCAGCAGTACCATCTTAAGTCAATGGGTCTCATCTGAACCGCCCGATTTGACATCTTTGGGCCGAATTTCACTGTGGATCTGACAGTACTTTACCGCTATCATTTTGCCACGTGCACCAGTATTTAACCGTACTGTTTACCGCTGGTTGCTGACCAATAACTCTCTCGCACGTACAAACGTCCGCCTGCTGCCTCATAGCCTTGCATCAGTCACATTTATCACTTGCTTGACTACCGTAACGATTTAGGTTGGACCATAATTACTTACTTTTTCTACTTTATCTTCACATTTTAATGAATTTTTCATTTTTATGAAAAAATTAAAAAATAAGATATTTAGAAATTGATACACTTATTTGCATACTTTTACATTTTAAATAATTGATACATTGATCGGATCATTTTACTTAAATTTTCATCGATTTAGTGCACCGGTCCAGTACACTGATTCACTGAAAAGTGAACTGATTTCTAAAAGATCTTTCAGTGATCCAGTCGATACATCGATCTAGTGCATCGATTCACTAAAAAGAAAATTGATTTTTGAAAGTTTGATTTTTTTAATTTTTCCATATGCACGGAGGGGATAAAATAAGAATTTCACTAAAACTCATGTCTAGTAAAAGATTCATTCCGTATTAGAATGGCCACCCTTTATAATTTGTAATTTGATATTTTTTAAGAAATTTATTATTTTATATGATTCACTAATTTATTGAATTAAACTAAATAAGTAATTCATATTCATTAGTTTAAATAAGTTAAATTAATTTGTTCAATTAAATATAAATTCATTTATTGTGTATGGTATATAGTTTAGTTCAACTAATTTATAATAAAATTATTGATGTGACTAATAACATATGTCGGTAGACTTCAATGCTTTGCAATTGAAGTTCATTTAAAATTTTGATTAATTTAATCAATCAAATTTGTAATATTGTTGTATAACATTTAATTAAAAATGTGTATCTCGTGTGAGCATCCATCAGTTCCAACGTGGTCTGACGATAATTAGAGTTGGAAAAAATTGTCGTATAGAGAGCCATTATGCAAGTTTTACATCACCTAATTGGAAAGCTAATTATCAAATATCTAATAATTTAAAATTCTAAATTCTATATTATTTTTACTTTTTCTAAAAATACTTAAAAATTTTAAAATGAAGGGCTCAACTAGTTGTCTCCTGTCTCAAAAAGCACGAGATTGTGGGTTTAAGCTCCGCTTAACCTTGGTGTATCCTAGGAGAAGTGGACTCACTCGTGAGAGTTTTAAGTTGGTCTTCCTACAATTTTCTACACGTAAATTAAAAAAAAAAAACACGAACAAATACTTAATATGAATTTCATGTTCTCAAGTATCTTCTGGTCACACTTACCTTATATTACAATTTAAAAAAATTATTGTAATTTTTTTTTTGAGTTTTATTAAAATGTCAAAATATTGAAAGAATTTAGACAAAGACATTTGTTTTTCATTTAATTGTAGAAACATTTATATCTCATTTCATTCAATCTTTTTGATAGGAAACTTAAAAAGGGAAAATATTTTAGAAATCTCGATTTTTGCCAATTTTCAAAAAAATATTAAAAAATCATTCATACACTCTAAAAACTATATGAATGTTGTTAACATATCTCCCATAAATCCCTGAATGAAGGATTTTTCCAATCGAGAAAAAGAGACTATTAAAAATTAGATCCATAAAATTAGAAAAAGAGATCAGTTTGGTATGAAATTTGAAAGTCGACGTCCAATCTGATCCTAATTACTATCTTAATTTTTTTTTATGGTGTTAAATTGTAAATAGTTTCTTGAATTTGCATGATGGATAGGGGATAGGGGAGTGAAAACAAAGTAGATAATTTTTTTAATTTGATGACAACATGGCATCAAAATGGAAACAAGCATCAATAGAAATTTAGAGAGGGATTATTATTATTATTATTATTATTATTATTTTATCGAAAGTATCCAAGTATCACGCTCGACTATTCGGACACATGCACCTCTAGGGATCATTATTAATGAGGATGGAATTAAGAAACGACTTACCAAAAAAAATGATGATTATTAGTTTCTTCTTGAGGGAAAAAAATATTTTGTGTTTTGGGTAGTTGTAATGGGAGTCATTGGCCTCCACATGAAAATAAAGAAAAGAGCAACAAGCTTTTCATAAACTTGTGTCTCCCGTTATAAAAATTATTAAAGGATGTACAAACAAAGTGTGGGTAAGCTTTTTCCACATATATGTCATGATTTGACATGAATAAAATTTGACCATAGGTAAAAATATTTATTCGTGATCATTTAAGAGATCTCAATTTAGATAGTATTATAGTGTTGATGATAATCTGTTCATTTTTTTCATTTTTTATTATAGAATGGAATCTTAAAATTATCTGTTATGACGTGAACTTTCAATTTCAGTATGAGTAAAAGTATGAATTTTTTCAATATTTTAATATAAAGATGGAGATTGAAAGCTTACACTATTTTTATTTTTTTAATGATGACAAAGAATAAATATATTAAGAGAGAAAGAAGAATAATATAAGAGAAGGTATTCATAGTATTAGTACACATGCCAACCCAAACGATTGATCTTTCTCTTTGAAATATTTCCTCTCTCTAATCAAGGGTCTGTAATTGATTCTTGTAATAGATTATTGCCTCCATTAGAGAGGTATGTAACACTATAAATACTAGTGTTAATGGAATAGACATTAAGCAGTTATTCTACATGGCATCAAAGCTAGACCTTCCTCTGACCTAATTATTTCCCTCTCTTTCTCTAATTATTTCCATCTCCTTCCCTACCTTCTTTCTTCCTTTCCCGTGGCAGCCCACATCACTGCCGCTTTCTTCCGGCTGTTGCCACTACATCCCGCTGGAGCTGCCCGTCGATCCCGCTTACCACTGTTTCCGACGGCCCCCTGTTTCAGATCCGCCTGCAACTGCCTTTCTGCAGCCCTTCCTTTTCGGATTTGCCCTCTTTACAGACGCCGCTCACTGCCCGGCCGGCCCTTCTTCTGAGACCCAAAGAAACCAAAGAAGAGAATAGAAAAAGGAAATAAGAACTCCACTAAAACCAGATATACCATGAAAGAACAAGAAACCATCTCGGGGCAGATAGCTCAACAACCCCAAATGTACATGAATGAAAATCAAAAAGAAAAACCGACTCGTGGGACGCTGTCCAAGCACCACAAAGAAGAAAAACAACCTCTCCTATTAATCAGGCAACTAAAACTCCGAGAAAAATATCAAGATTTTGAAAGAAGAGTCATCATTTGAAAACTCTTCGAAATCCTAACTTCTCTCGTAGTTTAACTTGTTGGCTAACCTCTTGTAAGTCTGAGATAGCTTGATCACTATTAACAAAATTGATCTCCAATTGTTTGTCAATCTCTAAGATTGATCTACCGTCTTCTTCAGAGTAACCCCTAACCTTCAGAGAATTCAAATCATCATTCTCTAAATCATGTGCCGAACCTTTAATTGTAGAAAAATTGGCATCTTCTGATTGTAGCTGTGAAATTTTAGCTCACACTAATTCACTGTAAAATAATATTAAAAAAAAAATTCTCATGAAATCCACTTTATCTCTTAAGCTATTACAGCCACCGGTACTTCTAAATTTAAATTTAGGGCCAAAATCTATTTTTAGTCATTAAATTTAGGGCCAAAATCTATTAATG
Source organism: Chimonanthus salicifolius (assembly GCA_013350335.1). Classification (NCBI taxonomy): domain Eukaryota; kingdom Viridiplantae; phylum Streptophyta; class Magnoliopsida; order Laurales; family Calycanthaceae; genus Chimonanthus; species Chimonanthus salicifolius. Next base: position 7,850,694 of record CM023539.1, read on the forward strand.
GTGTGAGATAACTATTAATTTGAATGTTTTTCAAACGAATAACTAACAATCACTTTTCATCTTAAATTGTTTCTTTCAAATACTACACACTTATCTGTTTGATATAATGGGACCTGGCAACCTATTATATGCTCTACATGTAAAGAAAAAAATTGGCTTAAAGACATAAGGTAAAGGTAAAATATTTTGTTATTTTAGTAGTATCCCAGCAGCATTTGTACCATTAGCAAGACGTGTCTAATCAAGTTATTATAATCTTCTCTTTCGTAGAAATGATCAAATTTAATGGATTTTTTTTTCTAAGAGTGATCAGTCCAACTAATTTTAGTTGGATAATCAATTCAAGGATACAATTTTATTTGATACTAATGAAACCACCCCTCAATTAAAGGAACTAATAATTTGTGTAAAGAGGGGTTAGAGCAAATGTGGTGGCCCATGTTTGGGACTAGCCTCCTTTTTGCAAGAAGGACCCATTTATTTTTAGCATGAACACATTAAAAACCCAATGGGCCTTTACGAAAATGTTCAATTTTGCTCCTTCATGAAACCTAGAAGCTAAAGTTTAAGGCCTATTCATTCACTTACAAGCTAGTTTAGTGAAACCCATTTAAACATAATCTTGATTAAACTTAAGAAAAAAAAAAGAAAATAATTTTTACTCCTAAAGACATCAGCTTTTTAGGTTCAAATTTGCTTAGAACTTTAGAATCACAGATTCTGCTTTGTTCTTAGATCTAAGAAAATTCTGAATTCAAAATAAACATTATACAGATTGAGCTTTAATTTAAAAGAAATCTTATTCTTGATAGAAAATTACTTTTTCTCACCAGAAAGAAATTGAATCTCATTTAAGACAAAATTGAATGCAATTATCTGACTAGTAACTAAAATACTCAATTTGAAATAAATTTGAATTTTTGAAATCTTCTAACAAATTCAATAAGAATTATTCAAGGATAAACAACAAAGGTCCAGAAGAAACATAGACTCAAAAGCAAAAACCTTTATTTATGCATATAATAGGCGAGAAAAAAAAAGAAAAGAAAGAGAAGCCCGATAAGGAATGAGCATCTCACCCTATGACTCGTCTAAAGTGGTATAATTCTAGCTAATTTTAGTACATTTTATTCCAGCTTTGCCTATTGCCTCATCTATCCAATCACATCATTACAAATATTTATTGGAGATAAATATGAAAAAGAAAAAGAAAAAAAAAAGTCGATGGGCACCTAATGATTATTGCCTTGCATTTAGGGTTGCAACTCGGGTCGGACGGGTTGAGTTCCTTAAAATCCAATCCGACCTGAGTTGATATATATGGAATCCGACCCGACTTGACCCGAATTCTCAACCCAAATCTCACAACCCGACTTGACCTGAATTCTGACCCAAATCAACCCGAATTCTGACCCGACCTGCATTTTGAACCTATTTTAGACTAATTTTAGCCGTGTAAGTTCTGGTTGTGTTGAATCGGGTTAACTTATAAAATCCTCAACCCGACTCGACCCGAATTTCGTGCGAGTTTTTATCTTCTCAGTCCAACCCGACCTGTTGACCCGAAATTCTCGACCCGACCCGCATGATTTCTTTGGTTGGGTCATGCAGGTCGGGCCAAAACCAAAAACGAGTTGCAGCCCTACTTGCATTGCTTGAGGGATAAAGAAGAGGGAGATTAGAATTTGTCACTTTAGATTAGTAGGAGTTTTTAGGCATACTAAAGTGAGATCTACAAACCCAACTAAGGTGAAAATAGACTCAGGATTTTGGCATCTGGACTTGGGCCTCTCGTCTAAACACTTGATGGACCGAATGGCTTTTTCCCTCTTCAAATTGCCCCTTTCATGGTATGATTGGGTCACGACATACGCATAATATGGCAGAGTGGGCTTTGCTTAAGAGTGGATTGGCAATTTGACGGATGGATGATAGGGTGTGAAACGGAAGCGATAGAGTAGGTTTGAGCGTATAAGGGTGATGGTTATATGATAGTGGTAATATGTGTAACATTAACAGGCTCAGTTACCCACTTTGATGGAGTATGGGTTTTAGGCTTTGAAACTGTCATTTGGGTCCTCCTTCTTACTTAGTATAGCTCTCTCTCAATCTATCAATTACCTTAGGCAAAACTTAAAGAGATTGAGGAAGAGAAAAGAAGAGAAATCCAATGGTTATTTTGCATCTTGTTTGCGATTGGGTGTTGCAGGAAGAACCAAAGATCAACCTTGGATTTATACTAGTAAAGGAGACAGCAATACAGAGTAATAAGCTTAAGGAACTCACTTGATAGCGATGGATTCGGGTATGCACAATTTTTTATGATGTTATTTCGCCTAATGTTTATAATCATTGTAAAACACTATTTGATTCTGATCTTGTGGACTAAAGACAGTGGATCGATCTTATTTATGTATTTGGTATAAAAAAAGAATATTAAAATTAAATGTTCCATTCCCAAATACTCAATCCCATGAAAGAAAATAATTTTTCAACTGGTATCAGAGAAAGGTTCATTGAATCACTTGGGTTTTTTTTTTAATAAGGCTGTATAATGTTGATTTGCTATTGGTAGTGAAATTCAAACTAAGGGAAAACTTTTCAGATCTGTAAATTGACTATTTTGATTTTCGTTTCATGCACATTCAGAAATGTATCTTTGTACTATGATGTATTAATCCCCAAAGTTGTGCTATTTGATTTCTGCTGATAAATGTATGCAAAGATCAATGATGTATAAGATGTTAGAACTCTTTGACAGTAACTAGTTTCATGGTTTAAAGTATTAGTTGATGATACTTATTGTTGGGTGCATTATCTTATCTGGGTTGTTGTCTCATTTGATACAATGACAATAGTATTGTTTGTATCATAACATTGTATCCAAAAGACTCAAATCCAGTGGAACATTAAGTAATTTTTGCTGCCTGTTCCTGAGCTTATCCAAAATTATTTATCTCAGAAATGCTATCAACAACATCATGGTTGTTAATAGTTTGCCCAAAGCATACCTCTGATTGATGCTTGTGGGCACAGTTGCATATATTGCAAATGAATTGATTCATTATGCTGATTTAATCAATTTTGAGACACATGGAGGACACTTTTAATATCATATAAATATTCAATGGAGTGCTAGAAATATAAGATTACGTGTTTCTATTTAAGGAATTTATGAATTGAATATAAATCTTATTTAATTCTGTAATGTAGTAAGGTCATTATTCATAACTTTAAATTACATAAAAATACGATTTGGCAGTCACCAAAGTGGCCCCATCGGAATGAGTCGATTTTCGAGTCTTATAACCAAGGTTCAATACTTCTCCCAAGTATTGGATAATGATGGCCTTACAAATTGCAATCCCTAGCCATAGAGATATTAGGTTGGCTCAAAGGTGCACCGTTCCGAATAGACGGATTGTGATAGGATAATTGACGGGTACTTGTGATTAGTATTAGTACGGACACCCAAAGATGACTACGGTATTTAGTCACTTGTACTTAGTTGATTAGTCCTATTGGTGACTGGGAATCACCGTAACACTTGAATAGTGTGTCATAAGATTACCTAAACGTAGATCCGATAACATTGTTTACCAAAGTTAAATTATTTGTGTAGTCCAAATAATGTTTAAAACTCATAACATTATGTAGTAATCGTGAAATTATGTACATTTTGCAGCTTCATTATTTGTCTTATTGTATGCTGGTTCCTTATCTGTTCCCATGTTTAATGGGGCAAACTTCTCTGAATGGAAAGAACAAGTCAAGTTTCACTTAGGTGTACTCGATCTTGATAAGGCATTGATTGATGATCAGCCTACCATTACTGGTGAGAGTACGGCTGAAGAAAGGGCATCCCATGGAGCATGGGTTAAGTCAAATAGACTTAGACTCAAGTTTATGCGCATGACAATGGCCAACAATATCAAGTCTACCCTATCTATTTCTGAAAATGTCAAAGAATTCCTCAAAAGTGTAGAAGATAAGTTCAAAACTGCTGACAAGTCCCTAGCCTGGACACTTATGGCCAGACTAATCACCATGAAATTCGATGGGAGTCGTGGCATGTATGAGCATGTAATTGGGATGACCAACATTGCTGCTCAATTGAAAAAATTAGAGATGACTGTGGATGACTCTTTTCTGGTTCGATTCATTTTGAACTTGTTACCTCCTTAGTATGGACCTTTTCAAATTAACTATAATACCATGAAAGATAAATGACAGGTTAGTGAATTGTCCAGTATGTTAATCCAGGAGGAGATCAGACTCAAGCAAATGGTTCACCACTCAGTCTACTTCACTAGTTAAGAGCCTATGAAGAAAAGGGGATTTAAGCCCAAAAAGTTCAAGAATGCCAAAGCTAAGTCTTATGAGCCTATTACAAGTTACCAGGCTAATGAAAAGGGAAAAACTGGTGGTGTGAGGTGTCACATCTGCAAGAAGCAAGGGAACTTCCAGAAAGAATACCATAAGCGAAAGGCATGGTTCGAAAAGAAAGGTATACATTACATTTCAGTATGTTTTGAATCTGATTTAACTGAAGTTTCCTTTGACACTTGGTGGCTGATTCTAGGGCAACAACTCACGTTTGTAATACGATGCAGGGACTCCTTACAATACAGAACACCGACCCAACTGAAGTCTCTCTACATGTGCAATCGAGAAAGGGTGCCAGTTGAAGCCATAGGAACCTATCGTCTCTTTCTCGACACTGGCTATCATTTGGATTTGCCTAATTGTTTTTTTGTTCCCACTATTGCTAGAAACTTAATTTCCATTTCTAAATTAGACATTGATGGTTTTTATTGTAAGTTTGGACAAAATACTTTCAATTTATTTAAGTCCTCTTCTTTTATTGGATCTGGGTTGATGATTGATGGTCTTTATCGTTTGAAACTGGATGATGCCTTTGCAAATTCTATCCTAACCCTACATCATAATGTTGGTCTTAAATGTGGGTTAATAAATGAAAATTCCTCAATTATGTGGCATAAGAGATTGGGACACATATCTCGTAATAGAATTGAACAATTAGTAAATGAAGAGATTCTACCGAGCCTCGACTTTACTGAGTTAGGTGTGTGTATGGAATGCATTAAGGGCAAGCAAACCAAACACACAAAGAAATGTGCCACTAAAAGTAAATGGCTACTTGAATTGATCCACACTGATATATGTGGCCCATTTGATGTTCCATCTTTTGGTGGAGAATCTTATTTTATGACTTTTATAGATGATTTTTCACATTATGGTTACATTTATCTATTGCACGATAAATCTCAAGTGCTCAATTCTATAGAGATATTTATCACTGAGGTAGAAAGACAATTAGATAGGAAGGTGAAGGTAATAAGATCTTATAGAGGTGGTGAATATTATGGAGGATATGATGAAACGGGTCAACACCCGGGGCCGTTTGCTAGATTACTAGAAAGTCGTGGTATTGTAGCACAATACACAATGCCTGGTACGCCTCAGCAGAATGATGTTGCTGAAAGGCGTAACCGTGCTCTTATAGATATGGTTAGGAGCATGCCATGTAATAGCACTGTACCTATTATGTTGTGGATGTATGCATTAAAAACTACAATGTATATATTAAACAGGGTTCCTATTAAGTCAGTTTCGAAGACACCTTTTGAACTGTGGATAGGAAGGAACCCAGTTTAAGACACCTACATATATGGGGTTGTCCAGCGGAAGTAAGGATATATAATCCGCATGAAAAGAAGCTTGATAAGAGAACAATTAGTGGTTACTTCATTGGTTACCCTGAGAAGTCCAAAGGGTATAGATTTTATTGTCTGAACCATAGGCTAAGGATTGTAGAGACAGGAAACGTAAGATTCATAGAGAATGGTGAGGTTAGTGGGAGTGATATAGTGAGAAGTGTGAATGTACAATAAGTGATGGTACAAATCCCTATGCCCGTAACTTCAAAGATTGTTGTCGTTGTTCCTAATATCATTGAACAACATAATGAAACAAAACACTTGAATGATCAATCACTCATTGAGGAAACTATCATCATTGATGACCCGATTGTAGAACAACCACAAGAAATAGTCTTAAGAAGGTCTCACAGACAAAGGATACCTACTATTTCGAATGATTATGTGGTTTACATACAAGAATCGGATTATGATTTGGGGGCTGTTGAGGATCCGGTCGCTTACGAAGAAGCCATAGAATGTGAAAATTCTGATAAATGGAAAGATACTATGAAAGATGAATTAAACTCCATGGATCAGAATGAAGTCTGGGATTTAGTAGAATTGCCCCAATGATACAAGAAAGTCGTATGTAAATAGGTCTTTAAGACTAAACGAGACTCAAAGGGCAATATTGAACGATATAAAGCCAGATTTGTGGCCAAGGGTTTCACTCAAAAGGATGGCATTGATTATAAAGAGACATTCTCTCTTGTATCCAGGAAGGATTTTTTCAGAATTGTTATAGCTCTGGTGGCTCATTATGATTTGGAGTTGCACCAAATGGATGTCAAAACTGCGTTTTTTAATGGTAATTTAGATGAGGATGTGTCTATGGATCAACCTAAGGGTTTCTCCATAGAGGGAAAGGAACACATGGCATGCAAACTTAAGAAATCGATTTATGGTCTTAAGCAAGCCTCCCGACAATGGTATCTTAAGTTCAATGATACCGTTACTTCCTTCGGTTTTAAAGAAAACACCATTTATCGGTGTATATATCTGAAGGTTAGTGGGAGCAAATATATCTTATTGATATTGTATGTTGATGATATCTTGCTTGCCACTAATGATCTTGGTATGATGTTTGAAACCAAGAAGTTTCTCTCCACTCAATTTAAAATGAAAGATATGGGAGAGGCAGCCTACATAATTAGAATAGAAATATTCCGTGATAGAACACATGGGATTTTGGGATTGTCTCAAAAAGGCTACATAGAAAGAATATTTGAGAGATTCGGAATGCAAAAATATTCTTCTCAGGATGCTCCTATTCAAAAGGGAGACAAATTCAGTCTAATGCAATGTCTGCAGAATGAACTAGAAAGAAAACATATGGAGGAAATGCCTTATGCTTCAGCGGTAGGTAGTCTCATGTATGCACAGACCTGCACCAGACCGGACATCAACTTTGTCGTTGGTATGTTGGGCAGATATCAAAGTAATCCTGGATTAGATCATTGGAAAGCTGTAAAGAAAGTTATGAGGTACTTACAAGGTACCAACGACTTCATGCTCACATATAGGAGGTCTGAGAATCTCGAGGTCATTGGCTACTCGGATTCAGACTTTGGTGGATGTGTTGGCAGCAGGAAGTCTACTTTTGGCTACTTGTTCCTTATGGCTAATGGAACAATTTCTTAGAAAAGCGTCAAACAAACTATCACTGCAACATCCACTATGGAAGCAGAACTTGTGGCATGCTATGAGGCCACTGTTCAAGGAATGTGGCTGCGGAAATTTATCTCAGGGCTTGGGATTGTAGACAGCATTACTAGGCCACTGAGAATTTATTGTGATAACACCACAACAGTTTTCTTCTCAAAGAACAACAACTAGTCCAATGGACCAAAATACATGGAACTGAAGTACTTCGTCATAAAAGAAGAAGTTCATAAACAGACAGTGTCTATTGAGCATATCAACACTCAACTCATGATAGCAGATCCTTTAAGAAAAGGGTTACCTATTAAGACCTTCAAAGAACATGCCAATAGAATGGGTCTTGAACGTAACTCATCTTCATGTATTTGATATATTTTTGGATTGCCTTATGTATTTATGTGATATTTGATACTTGAGTACGCTTGATAGTGTTTCTGATATTTTATTCCTATTTATCTTATTTTATTTGTATACATTATGTGTGATTATTTATCACTAACAGGAATAATCTTTGTATTAAGACACTTATGTGGAACATTATGAAATTTCTCACTTCAGGGTTATGCTAAGTGGGTCACTTATGTTGTAGTGGTAGAAGAGACCATGTCGAACAAAATAATGTGCAACTGCCATTGCTTGCATTTGTGGGTTATTTAGTATTAACATTATAATGATAACAATATTATGGTTATTTGAATGTGAATAATGCACGGGCCTTATGTTTACCTTAGTTTTAAATTCAATGATGATGATGTGGACCAAGTGGGAGAATGTAAGATTAACAGTCTCTTTTGATGTGGCCCACATTCATTTAGAATTTGAAACTCAAGGGTCACATTCATATCTCTTGCATGTAACGGTTGAGAGACATAAGTGGGCCGGTTAGCCACTTTGATGGAGTGTGGGTTTAAGGCTTTGAAACTGCCATTTGGGTCCTCCTTCTTACTTAGTGTAGCTTTCTCTCAATTTATCCATTACCTTAGGCAAAACTGAGAGAGATTGAGGAAGAGAAAAGAAGAGAAATCCAGTGGCTATTTTGCATCTTGTCTTGATTGGGTGTTGCAGGGAGAACCAAAGATCAACCTTGGATCTGTACTAGCAAAGGAGATAGCAATACAGAGTAAGAAGCTTAAGGAACTCACTTGATAGCAATGGATTCGGGTATGCACAATTTATTTATGATTTTATTCAGCCTAATGTTTATAATCATTGTGAAACACCATTGGATTTTGATCTTGTGGACTAAAGACAGTGGATTGATCTTATTTATGTATTTGGTATAAAAAGAGAATGTTAAAATTAAATGTTTCATTCCCAAATACTCAATCCCATGAAAGAAAGTAATCTTTCAATATGAACTTGGAAAGGCATCAAAGATGATGACAATAATGTAGAGTTATGGGTGTCGCTTGAACCAATGGTGTCAAAGACCTAAATATTTTAGCTTGGGTAATCAAGGTTTATAACTTGACAATGCATATAAACAAGATTTTCTTTCCTAAATGCTTGAAGAATTGGATGCACATTTCACACCAGACTTTGTATAGAGTGCGCATGGTGCAGAGAGCAAAGTGTAATAAACATAAAGTAGAGAGCAGTGTGCAAAGAGGAAAGAGTAAACTGAAGAAAAGATAGAACAAAGAGCAGGGTGGAAAGAGTATAGAGTAGAGATCATGGCGCATAGAGTAGAGTATAGAGAGCAGAGAGAGCAGAGTGCAAAGAGCATCGTACATAGAGGATAGTGTAGAGAGCAGAGAACATGATGCATTGAGCAGAAAGTAGAGTTTAAATTGTAGAGATCATATGCTAGAGAGCATAGTCTAAAGAACAAATAGCATGGTGCATAAAGTAGAGGGTAGAGAAAAGAGTGCAAATACTAGAGAGTAGAAAGCATAAATCATAGTGCAGATAGAATGGTGCATAGAGTACATTGAAGAGTAGTGTTCAAAGAGAAAAAAATCATGGTGCATAGAGCAAAGTGAAAAGTAGTGTTCAAAGAGAAAAAGAATGGTGCATAGAGCAAAGTGAATTGTAGTGTTCAAAGAAAAAAACATAGTGCATAGAGCAAGGAGCATAGTGCAATGAGCATAGAGTAAAGCGTAGTGTACAAAGAGTAAAGAGCAGAGTCTTGAGAGGAAAGAGTAGAGTGCAAAAAGCAAAGAGAAGATTTACAAAAAGCAAAATGAAATAAGCATAAAGCAAAGAGCAATGTGCAAGAACAAAGAGGAATGTGTAGAGAGTAAAGATTAGATGACAGTGTGCACACAGTAAAAACTAGACAAAGAGCCATGATACACAGTAGAGATTATAGTATATATAGCAAAAGGCAAAGAGTAAAGAGTAAAGAGTAAAAAACATGGTGCATAAAGTATAGTGTAGAGAGCAGAAAGAACAATGAATAGATTAGAGAGCGAAAAGTAGAGTCCACAGAGCAAGGAACAAAGAACAATGTGCAGAGAGCAATAAACATAGAACATGGTGCATAGGAACAATTTCATTGAATATTCGACTGAATTATATATAATTTAGTTGTTAACTAATAATTAACCATTGCTCGTTTCAATTTTCGTGTGGCTCCTCGACATATGCAGCTTCCTTTCTTTCTGCTCCCTCCATGTGACACCTCTCCTAGGCCCAACATCTGACCTCCTCATGTTGGGCCTCTTCTGAAACCAACTTATGTTGGTCCAGATTCATCAGATGTGAGTTTTTTTTTTTCTACATTGTTTTTTTTATATGAGCTATGTCCAACTGGATTGTAGGGCTTTCCTGTCGTTTTCTTTCTTGTACTTGCGCCGGTGGTGTTTTTTATTTATTATTAACTATATCATTAAATTACAAGAAAATTACTAGATTTTTTTCCATTTTCTGTATTTTTTGGAATTCTCCATTTCATAGCATCAAAACCACATTTGAATATCTTAATAGCCGTGAAATAACAATATAATTACATATCCATGAAGCACATAATATTCTTGATTTTTTATTTTTATTTTAAATAAAAAAATTGGAAGAGAGGGAAACCTATCGGCCCATCGCAACCGATACTGATGTATCGATACGGGTGTAACAGCGAACAGAATTCTTAATGCCTTTAGTTCATGTCATTTAACAAGAACTTGAAGTCTATCCCTCTGATTCTCATTAAAAAATTAACCTCCCATATAAAAAGAATTCATTTTGATAGAAGGGTTCTTGTAGAAGGCCTTTCCACCTTGAAAGAAGAGAGAGAAGTCTTATATTTTATACTCTTTAATTTTTATAATTAAAAATAACTAACAATTTAGAAAGCCCTTTTTTCTTATTTTTGGAAAGAGGAGGAAGAGTTAATAAATAGGTTAACATGAATCTTTCTTTAAACAATATAAAAGCGAGGGAAATTAATAAAATGGTAGAAAATCTCATGGACTAATTATCTATAAATATAGAACACATCATTATTAAAAGAGTTAAGACTTTTGAATAAAATCTCTTCTTTTTCCTGTTGAGTTGAGATTAATGCTTGATTTGCAGTAGTAATTGTATTGTATTTTTCTTTAATTATATGAGCACATGACACCATAGAGAAGACATAAAATGTTTTCTCAATAAGATTTTATAATTATTAAGATTTTAATTGAAAATTTCTTTTAACTTGAATTGAACTTAAATTAAGCATGAGTTGAGCCTTACCCAAATTGCACTTTTAGTCTCACAGCACATACTCACTAGGTTTTATTTTAATTTTTGTTTATATTCCATTGCTTATTGTAGATTTAAAAAAAAAAAAAAATTTAAATTAGGGTTTTCATTTTGCTAGCATTTCTCTCATTTTTAAATGCCTTAACAGCAAAAAAAAAAAAAGGTGCTAAAAGGAAAAAGAAAACTTCTGAAAGGCATTGCTGGGACAGACGCGAGATACAGACGGAGGAGAGGGAGACGAAAGGAAGGAGAAGAGAGCAGAAGTTATTTTTTCTTTCAGAGGAGAGGAAAGAAGAAGAAAATGGCGTTGGGTCGTTCTTCTTCGGACGAGATCGTGATAAAAGCGCCCACAGACCGTCGTCTCTACCGAATCCTTCATCTTCCCAACGGTCTCACTGCCCTTCTCGTCCACGACCCAGAAATCTTCCCCCAAAACCCCCCTTCTCTTGATTCCTCTGCACCTCTCGAAAATGGAAAACAAGACGATGAAGAAGATGACGTAGGTGAATCTGACGAAGAAGCGTCTGATGAAGGAGGAGAAGACGAAAATGATGATGAAGAGGAAGAGGAAGAGGAAGAGGAAGAGAAAGAGGAAGAGGAGGAAGAAGAAGAGGGTGATGAAGAAGAGGAAGAACACGAGAAAAAGAGGGAAGGTGTCTTGCCCACTAAAAAGGTCGCATTTTTAAACTATTTCTTCTTCGAAATTCCTGTCTTCGATTTTGATTGTATTATATGTTATTTTAGCAGCAGTACTCCGAGTATGCAGTAAACTACATTCCGAAAATAAAAAGCCAATATACTTGGGTGGGTAGGATAAGTTTTTCTGTTGAATTCTGTTCGAACTGTAGTTACTAGGATACTCCCTTCCCCGCTTAATGGCTGCGCTTGTTGTTTTCCAATTCTCGTATACATTTCATGCTTCTGCATGCACATAATTTAAAGTTTTATGTATATGAAGCAGAAGCTTGGTTTATGATACTTATGCTTTTACTACTACTTATGCTTTTACTACTACTTATGCTTTTACTACTGATGTTATAAAAAGAGGAAAATAATATATTTGGAATCTGCAAAATCAGTTTTGTGTAATGGATGGATCCTTCTATTCCTTGCAGGATTTTGTTTTTGATTGAGAAATGCACAACATTACTGCTCTAATACGATATTTAGCATTCCCAAGTTCAAAGTAACTGTGCTCTTGGAAAGAAGAGTTTTAACTAAACTAATATGTAAATTGAATCCTGCTCATGTTTTAAAAGATGTCCCTCTTTTCACAGAGTTGTCATCATAAATTTGTGCGTAGCATACTAGCATTAGAGTACTATTTTCATTTTTTAGTGAAGCTGGTTTTAGTGTATGAGTACCAGATAATTCTTTCTCTTCCTTTCCTCTTCTAATTCCTTTATCTTTTCTCTTTTTTTTTTTCCTCAACCTTAAACCTTCATGTTTTTGAAAATCAACTTCTGAGTTCAAGTTATTTAAGCTTAGCGACTCCCTTAGGTTGTTGCTCCTAAATATTTTCATTTTTATTTCCATTTAAGTACATGCTGTGAAGTTTGGCTGTGTTCTTGTAGTTTATTCTACCCTTCCATTATACTTTCTTTTTTCTTTTTCTTTCCTTTTTTTTTAATATATATTTTGAAGGGCTCCCATTCTACTTTCATTGTTCGGAAATGGAATACTAAGTCTTCATTTCAGGAAATATTTTATTTTCTGATTATCTTTTATTTTTATTCAGGCAGCTGCAGCAATGTGTGTGGGCATAGGAAGCTTTTCTGACCCTTTTGATGCACAGGGCCTTGCTCATTTTTTAGGTATTTAAGTACTTTCATTTGCTGTGTTTATTTCTTTCTTTGACCAACTGCAACAACAGTTCTTATCACGCGATAATCCTGTCTGACAATATGATAGAAATGGAAACCTTGTGATGGTATTTTGGACAAGAGACTTTTGAGGATTCTTTTTATTTGCACTGGAAAAACATTTTCATGAATGCTTTATGAATGCCTGTGTGGAATTCCCTTAAAGCCTTGGTTCAAATTAGCCTTTTCCATGAATGCTTTATGAATGTCGGTGTTGGATTCCCTTAAAGCCATGATTCTAACTAGCCTGTTGTTGTTCTCTCTCTCTCTCTCTCTCTCTCTCAGAGTGTGGCTATTATTGAAGAAATATTGATGTATTGTCTAGAGAATTAATAATCTATCTCAGCCAATGGTTCCTTGGAGATGACCTATCTTTTTTGGACAACTAATTTGGGAGAGAATAGTATCTTGCTGTTTTCATCATCCTTTTTTGTTTCTGTTTTTTCACAGAAGTACCTAAATACTTGGAGTAGGACTCTGCAAGTAAATGCTCAATTCCAGTTCTAAACCCGACTGCCATAATTGTCCTGATATATGAATGACTGTATTTGTACGGGGTGTCATTTCCACAGGCAAGGCTGTGGAATCACATAAATTTCTTAAAAGAAGCTATTTAAAATAATTTAAGAAGGGAAAAAGTGCAAGTTTCCTTAAAAAACTGCAGAGGAATCCACTGTTTGTTAATTTGTGCCACATGTCCTGTTCCATTTGCAAGTTCAAAGCTTATGCTCCATGTATAAATGATTAATTTACCTCTTCTGTATACTTGCTTAATATTGCAAATGATTCATTTTATAATATTTGAAAACACCAAAGAAAGAAATCTCGAAAGATGCAGCATTGAATAATGCAAGATGTGACAATGCTGAAATTTACAGCTTAGATATGAATCAATTTGCAAATAGCAATAGACCTTGCAAGATCAAAATATTGAGCTTTGTGATGAAGTAGACCTTGCAATTTTTGCAGAAGGTGAAAATGTTTCAATTAGCCATCAGCCCTGAACTGGTTGCTTGGGTACTCATTTTCTGTTAGAACTGAATATATGCGTACGAGCATTTGGGATTTTTAATATCCAACATTTACTTACAACCCTCATGTTTTGTAGAACACATGCTTTTCATGGGGAGTGCTAAATTTCCTGATGAGAATGAGGTCCGTCTACAATTCACTTATTTAAATCACTCTTTGGTACTTGCATTTGAATAGACTGCATTAATTAGAATTGAAAGCTGTATCCCTATTTAGCTGTTCTAGTTTCTAATAATGACTCTTTGATATTTGCTGTCCCTCAGTATTTTCCTCATCTTGTGATTTTTTTTAATAGAAAATAGCCATCAAATGGTACCTTTTATATTGTTCCTGTGATTCTACCCGTGTCAATGCGCTGCAAATCCATGAGGGAATAATGACTGTCTGTCATGCCACATGTTCCTCGCTTCTTCCCCTTTCTGCCTCCAAGAAAAGTCATTTCTGCCATAATATTCAAGCTATATCTAATGTTTTCCGATTTCTTTCCAAAAAAAAAAAAGTTTTCTGATTTCTTCTCAGCTGCATATGCATAATAGAATTGATAGCCAATAATCATCTTATCTGCAATAAGTTTGAACCATTTTTTACTTGGGATCCTTCCAGCTGTATCATTATTAAAAAAAAGAAACACAACTATTCGTTCATTCTTAATATTACATTTTTGTGAATATAAGCTCACTCTTTGCATAATGTTTCTTTGGACTTTCTTATTGTATTTTTAAATAACTTGTATTTTTGTTCTATGGTTTTTTCTTTCTTGTATATTGACACTTGTATTTTTGGGGTTTAATCCTTGTAGACTCTATTGTACATTCTCTTTCTATTAATATATTTCTCATTTGTTTTTGTTAAAAAAAAGCTCACTCTTTGCTTAAGAAGTTATTCAAGCTTTAAATTGAATTACTAAGATCTTAAAAATTAGTGAGGCTTTGAATTCATTAAATATACTAAGAATTTGATTTGGCCTCTGGCCACTCTATTTTACACTTCTGTCTTTTAGTATGATAGTTACTTGTCCAAGCATGGTGGTTCATCAAATGCATACACAGAAACTGAGTACACATGCTACCACTTTGAAGTCAATCGTGAATTTCTGAAGGGAGCCTTGAAAAGGTAAATACTAAAATGCTTATTAACTCATTTTTTTCAGGAGCGATTCTGCATCAAATTGCTTACCTATATTGTTGTTTCATAGTTCTGTACTATTAGACATGAACAGAGGCACATATTGGCATCTAAATCTGATGCAAATTATTGGGTATAATGACATTAGCATGCCTAAGATACTATCGAGTCCATCCAAGACATAAAACTGTTTTAGAATTATATTATAATGGTATATAGAAAACTCAGCCTAATAATGAAAATGTCGGTAGGAAAAAAGGTTCGTATTATATAATGTCAGGGCTGATCCAGTGAGGAAAGCCTTTTTGGGGCGACCTATTTTGATGATATTTTCATGGGATGGTGAAATGAGAAGGGAGCGTCAAGGACTGGGGATGCAAACGTGAATTTATGGCTTTATCTAAGGTGATCATCAAAGGAGATTCTGAAACTGCTATTTTGTGGTGTTGTAAGAAGCCTCCTATCCTTGGATCCTTGCTGATTTGATTTAGGAAATCCGGGAATTCATTATGTTTTAGACCACTTAGTGATCAAAATTTAGAGAAGCAACTCTGAATCTGCAGCAAACAGTTATCTGTTTCTAAGAAGTTATGAGAGGGTCCATATTTTCATTAGCTTTATGGATGTTGTTTGTATTCCTCTTTATTCTTTCCTGGAACCAATAGGAGAAACCATTGTTTGATAACGATATGATATCACTTACCAATGAGCAAGAGGGATGTATGGACATCCAAATGTTCCTAAGAATCTCTGTCTCTCTCTCTGTTCTATGTATGTATGTAAAATTTTCCCCAGACCAATTCTTTGAAACTTCATCCAAAGTTTGGTTTGTGGGGCTCAAATTGGGCCCAATGAATCCATTCTCCCCCTCACACCCACCTAGCCCTTGTGAATTGCATCCATTCCCATTTTGACTCCAATTTGACATTTAAAGCCTATTGATCTAGCCCGATGAATTTCCATTGTCAGATAAAGTTAAAATTTTGATGGTCTTAAAAAACATCACTTCATTTATTGAAATTTTATATGCACCATGTAAAAGCCAAGATGTTTCAAACCCACCAATTGTGTGCACGGAATTCCACGAGACCTTGGTTTTTGGGGATCTGTACTGTATACATGTTAAAAATTTCACCAACATGCTGGTGTGCATGAACGG
The DNA here is from genome assembly GCA_013350335.1 of Chimonanthus salicifolius. NCBI lineage: Eukaryota > Viridiplantae > Streptophyta > Magnoliopsida > Laurales > Calycanthaceae > Chimonanthus > Chimonanthus salicifolius. The sequence goes on from CM023539.1 coordinate 7,866,938, forward strand.
CAATTTTGTTTTCTTTTTTTGGCCCTAAGCGGCATCTACCCCCCATGAATTAGTTCTTAGAGTTGATCTCACCATTAAATTGAAATCCATCCAAAATTGCCGCATCCCAATGGTTGATTTTAGGACCCTTGAAAATTATGACTTCAAAATTTTTTACAGGTAAGGTGATTCTTGAAAATATCTTTCAAAATAACCTATCCCCATGATATGGAGCGTGGGCCCCACAGGGTTCCCATGCATTATAATGTGTAGGTGAACCTACTTATATAGGGAAGTTCTCCCCTGCGAAACTCTCCTCTATATGAAAATGCGAAAGTAGTTTGTATTCATTCTTTACATACTTTAGGAATTCGATTTGTCGTTTGACTTACTTTTTTCTAAATTCGCTGTCCCACAGAAATTTGTATCCTGTTTCCCCAACTACTTATTCAAAAATCACTTCCCCCACTCCTAAGACTCTGTTTGCCGCTACCCCACCTGGGTTGATGACTTTTCAGAAGTTCCCTAAACTTCACCAATTCCTACCACAGCATCTTTTGAATCATGCTTGTTATTCTCAAGGAGTAGCAACTTCCTGCCCAGAATGTCATTCATCATTGCGATGGTTGAAGGTCTCAAACTTTATGATAGTGAGAAGAGAATTGAAACGAACATGGCAAAAGCTGTTCCAGAAATCAGAAATGTAAAGGAGCCCAAAATTGGTGCTAAAAGAGGAGACAAGCTTGATATCAGCATTGACTTTGTGCTGAATATTGTTTTATGAGAAGTCATTGCCATCATCAACGTTGATGTTGTAGGTGGGGTTGCTGTAGAAGGTAAGAAGAATAGTGGAATTTTGTGCTGTTGGAGAGTTGTGATTCATGAATATTAATAGAGGTGAAGGCAGTAGTGGTGATGGGAGTCGGTCGGTGCTGCCTTGGTAAGAAATGTAATCAATAGGTTGGGATTGGAAACTAAGGCTTGAAGACATTGAAGAAGATGATGAGAAAACCAAGTAAAGAAAAAAAAAGGAAAATAAGACTACACTGGCAAAACACTGTCAAAGCTTTGATTCAACACACAAGATCGAGTTTGGAGTAAAAGGCCTAACTGTTGCATTGCATAGGATCGAATTTCTTACTTTCGCTCTAAAGGGGAGATTCTTTTTTTTTTTTTTGGAAAGATATAAGGGGAGATTCAAAAGGGGTGATGCTTTTGAGGGGAGATTCAAAAGGGATAACTTCCCTATATATTTATGTTTATATAGGGCTAGTATTGGGTACACATGGGTGTAGTAGAAAAAAAAACTACACCCTATTTCTTGGACCAATGGTAGGTATCCATGTCATTTTGATGACATGGGTGCTAACATCTTTGCTAAAGTAACTTTCAACTGTTTTGTCCTTTTGTGTGATGTGGGATGGGGTGTTGATTAAACTCATCACACGAAAGGACAAAATAGTTGAAACGTTACTTTGGAAAAGGTGTTAGGGTGTTAGCTCCCATGTGATTTAAATGATATGGACACCTACTATTGGTCCAAGAAATGCAGTGTACTGTTTTCTGTAACACCTGGGTGTACCTAAGGAAAGCTACAAAATGCCTATGCGTTTTTTTGAGCTTGGGCACAAGGGCCCCATGTGGGGTTCTGTTTATGGTAAATCCAAACCATTGAGATTATTAATTTCTCTTTTAAACTTAAACCAACCTTTTGTAATGTTCATTTGTTGCATCCTCACCATTGGATTGGTCATGATAGATAAAATTTATCTAATAGTCTATCTTTAATGTTAAAAATTAAGGGCTAGGATGATTCTATGGGTCCCATTTTGATAGTTTGATAGCCTGCACAATAATCTATCCATCTGCATATAATACATATATTTTTTATCATAAGATGGGGCCCACCCTTTGACACAACTAGCAAAGCACGTGGACATTTTAGCCCATGCATTTAAAGACCTGCCTCCATACACCCACCCGCTCCTCGTAAATTGGACTCGTATCTTTGACCCCAATTCTAGTTTTACAACCTATTGATCTAACATAATCAATTTTCATCATTAGATAAAATTGGATTTTTGGGCCCTTAAAAACATGTCTTCACTTATCTGATTAAGATTAATTTTTAAAGACACCATATACATGCCACTAACTTTGAAACCACCCATCCATATGGGCATAGGTGGACCCTACTTTGGAGTGCTCAAATTAAAACTTGAGTACCAATTCATGTGTGTACAATTACCACTATTAAATGTCTTAGTGTAGGAGTTGTTGAGCGAACCTGAAATTCCGCTACTAGAGTAATGCATGACCTAGAGGGGGGTGAATAGGGCGGATTTCTAAATTCAATTCCTTTTTAAAAAATCCTTTACTTAAATGTATGAGATACGAAATGAATCACTTTTGAATTAAGCCCAGTTAATGAATTATGGCTGAACCTACATGTGTGTGCATGTGACAGAATAATCAATCAAACCATTCAAATTAAAAACATCGACCACATATATGGACAAAGATTTTATAGTGGTTCGGTTTCAATTAACCTACGTCCACTGTTGGACTTCCCAACTCTAGGGTCGTCCCAATTATACTATGAATGGATCTCACACTCAAATAGTACAACCTAGTTTTTTATAGAGGTTCGACCCAAATGGTCTAATCCTCGACGTCCATTTTTTTTTGTTGGTTCGAACACAATGTTCTAATCCACCTTACAATGATATAAAATAAAAGAGGAGGAGGAACACCTGCCTTGGGACTTATCCAATCTTCAAAATGTGTGCGCTTTTTTACTCGATGTCTCTGTGCTTCAGCATTCAGATCAGGTCCATTAGAGTTGGTTATTGGCACAGCGGTATACGGGTATTAGGACATCAATATGACTGATTTTCTGGTCCTAGGTGAACACCCTAAACTTCATCAACATCAGGTATTGATTACCCAAACATATCCTAGTTAAAGGATGATGAAGAAGGTGTAACAAGAGGCTCGAAATCTCTCTGGTCTCAGTTATTCTTTTTCATGTATTCAGCATACACTTTTTAATTAAGTCAGCCGAGATTAAATAAGACAGACTGTTATACAACAGTCACGTCTCGAGGCCTCCAGATTTCCTTCGAGGCCTCGAGGTTGTATAAGGAAATATAGCACACAAACTTTTTATTAATTCAAACCTCTCTTGTAAGATATTAAGTCAATGACCAACTTATCTACACGCCACCTGTTTGTGATAGACAATCAAATTATTTCACCAACGAATCATGAGATGACACCATGATTTTTAATAATCTTTTGAGATCACCGAAAGCCTCATAATATTTTTCCAAATCTTTCAAATCAACGATTTTCTTAGACTTTTCGTATTTGCACGTGATTGTCAATCACACATAAGTTTATCTTTAGATAAATTGAGGAGCCTTTCCAAACAGGTAAAGGATAACCATCCACGGTGCTAGGCTCCAAAAGATTTGTTCAACCGTGTGAGGTGGCAAATGGATTTTCACTCTAAAAGAGAACCCTTGTAGATATTCCTTGTTCCCATAAAAATCCCAATTTAGGATTTTTCGAAATCAAAGAAAGCCTTACCCTCTTTTCAGATTTATCTAACCAAATCTTGTAAGATACTCGGTCAAAGGACACTTCTTGTGGTCCCACGCTGAATTACAGTTGTCACAATTTTCACTCAGCTAAAGACAGTCTTTGAGGCTGGAAGTCCACCATTTTCTAATTTTCTAGTTTATTAACCATTGACTTCTAAGTTATTTTGGGCTGAGCTTAAGGTCTACTAAGGTTCACTTACCTGTATGCTAATAACAAATTTGGTGCAGAGTCTTCAGTGCACAGTAGATCTTCCGTCATCTTCATATTCTTCCAAGCCAAGGTCCAAGTGAGTTACGTAATTGACCATATGGGTGACTCGGACGGGCCGACGCACTATCAAAACTTGTTTGTTTTGGCACTGTCCACTGGTCCTTGTTAAATTGGTTCTAGATTTTTGTTTACTTGGATTTATTTGGTGACCTTGTATCTAACTATTATCAATATATAATTGAAACTTGGGAGGTGTCTTATCTATTCAGAATGACGGCATGCAATATATCTTGTTAAATTTTCAAAATTCAAGCTAATCATTTAAAGAAATCGAAAAATCTAGTTGACTAATTTGTTTTGCAGGTTTTCTCAATTTTTTGTTTCACCATTAATTAAGGCTGAAGCAATGGAACGTGAGGTATTGGCTGTAGATTCAGGTAATACAATGTTCATTTGTTATTATTTTACTTTGTTAATATGGAGAGCTTGTATATATACATTACATATGTACATACGCACACATATACACATACATACATATATATGTATCTATGCATAACATTAATCTTCTGCTATTTGATTTCAAACTGCTTACTTCTATGTTTAATGAAACAAACCCAAATGTAGAATTCAACCAGGTATTGCAAAGTGATGCTTGTCGCCTTCAACAACTTCAGTGTCACACATCTGCTGTGGGACATCCTTTTAACAGATTCTTTTGGGGTATAAATATGGCCATCATTTTACTTGTGATGTTTCATTCTATTGTTTTTGTTTCTGTCATCAAATGATGCATTCCTTTACTCTGCATCAAAGGGAACAAGAAGAGTCTGCATGATGCTATGGAAAAGGGTGTTAATTTGCGGGAACAAATTCTCCGGTTGTATGAAGAAAATTATCATGGTGGAATGATGAAACTGGTGGTCATTGGAGGAGGTAATGTTTGCTTTTTACAATTTCTATGTTGCAAGTCGAGCACAGAATATCATTGTATTAAGGTAATTGGAGGACTAGAGGTAAAAATGGGTAGAGCCTTGCCTCTTTATTTCTCATTCAGGAAATTGTCTTTAGCCTACTTTTGGGCCAATCATCAAGCTTTGCCTATCTCTTACTACTGACAGAAAAGGCATGGAATCGTTTTCAGCTAGTACTTTAGTCTAAAAGTAAGGTTGGTCAAACCCCAAGGGGTTGACCTAGTGGTTGAGATACAAGACTTCAGGATTGAGGTCTTGGGTTCAATCCCTGGTGACTCCAATGAAAGGCCACTCTCCACAGACTTAAACGGTGTGTGCGGATTGGGGGGGTCTTCACACACCCCGGGAGACTAGTCGGGTGCAATGCTTGGACACCTCCGGACCTCATAAAAAAAAAAGGAAAAAAGGTAAGGCTGGTCATGGGTCTGAGCGTGCCCTTACTGAACAGGCTTGAACATGTAAATGTGATTGATGGGCCAGGCTCAAACTTATTTTTGAGCCTGTTAAATGAATGGGTTAGCTTTTTGGGTTTTTTTTTTCCCCATTCTGTGAACAAAATAACCCCCCCTCCTCTTTCTGGAATTCCCACATCTCCCATTGCAATCTAGGTGCTGCCAGGCTTATGCCTGGGTAGAGTGAAGCTGTCCCCAACCTAGAAGAGTTGCTAAAACCTTCTCAAAATAGTAAAATGAATGAGTACTTGTCAATATAATTTAGGAAGTCCTAAAACCTGAGATAGCCCGAGATTCATGGACATATCTGCATGCCCCACATGCATGTACGGACATGGAATGGGGATTAGATGTGCATGGTAACGGGGCAGATATGGCTTCCTTCCCAGGATCTCTATTAAAAAATACTGAAAGAAACATACCTTGAAAGAGAGAGACAGAGAGCTGAAGGATCTTATTGTGTGTCTCTTGTAATAAGTAAATAAAATGTTTAAATAGTTTATGGTCTGTGAAAAGAAATGAACTATTTTGCCCGTACGATATTAATATAGATAATGGACTACTTTGTCCTTACTTGATTTGCTCATATAAAAAAGAATATAATTAAAAATAGATAGGGATTTTAGATAATTCCTACATGTGTGTGTGTATTGCTATGTCACATTTACATACCAGATCAGAAATTAAACCAGCATGCCACTGCCATGGGCCTAAAAATTAACCCAGTTTTGGTTGGTCTTAGTTCCATCTTGGTTCATTATGATTATAGGTGGGTGGTGTTGATGATTTGGATTTGGGCCAAAGAGGAGTATTAATACTGTAATTATTTTAAGCATGGATTTCTTTAATGTTGCAGAACCTCTAGATGTTCTTGAAGATTGGGTGGTGGAGCTGTTCAGTGATGTCAAAGGAGGTCATCATTTAAAAGCAGAATTTCAAAAATGTTTACCTATTTGGCAGACTGGTAAACTTTACAGGTTAGAGGCTGTTAAAGATGTAAACATTCTCAGCTTGACATGGACACTGCCATGTCTCAGTAAAGAGTATCTGAAGAAGCCAGAAGACTACATAGCACACATTTTGGGGCATGGTAAGCTAGTTGTTGCCTAAATTTTCAACTTTTGTTTTAAAGCAACAAGCAGGTAATAAGCTCATGCCAAGTTCATGAAACTGGGATATTTTTTTACCTGGCTTTAAAGTCGTATTTTTCTAAACTAATTTTATCCTGGCATCTTGCTTTTTTAGGAATTTATGACTGTTTAAGCATTTTATGATTTTCTGATGATAGTAGTCTAAGCACGAATTTCACTTGCAGAGGGCAAAGGAAGCTTGCTTTTCTTTCTCAAAGCTAAAGGATGGGCTACTTCATTGTCTGCTGGCGTTGGTGATGAAGGAAGTCATCGATCTTCTATAGCATACATCTTTGACATGTCTATATACCTCACTGAGTCTGGCTTAGACAATGTATGCTTATCTCGATGTTGCCAAAATTCCATTGATTTAATTGTTGGATTGTTTTGCCATTCTTTCATTTTCTTGGTTCTTATTACACATAGTTGTTCTTTTGAGGAAAGTATATACGCGATACTATGTACTCGCAGGCTGAAGTAATTCCTACTTTGAACTTGATGTTCAACATTGATTAATGGCCTATGCCTCTTGAGTTCTTCCTATATGACATTCTTAGCCCTTTCCTGTGAACAAAAGTGATAGAACCAAGTCCATCTTCACTAGATGAAGGTTGAATATTTGAAGAATAGAACCTTTAATACTGCCTGGTTTCCAAATTGTGAAATTTTAATCAGATTATAAGCAGAAAGTAACTTTCTGTTGAAATGATGTCAAGAAATATCATCCCAACTAGGACTTCTGTGCTTTCAAAATCTGATCTATTAATTGGTTAGATTCACATCCTACCCATTGCAGAAAACTTAAAGAAAGTAAAAGACCGATGTTCAGTATCTATCTTTGTTGACAATAGCTCTGAAAAAGGACAGTAAATCACCAATGGTTAATCTTTAAGGCCTTGCCTTTTTTCTTTTTCATTTTTTTTTTAAAAGAGGACCAAATCTGTGGTGACAAGAGCTCATAGAACAACTTCTAAGTGCTTAATGTGCAACCTTAAAGGTCGAGTGTTTTGTAGAACCTTAAAAGTTATGGGTTAAGATGGGGCGTTAGGTATATATTTTTAGAGGATTTTAGAAACATAGAGTATAGCTTACCACTCACAAAAAAGAAATGAAAAGAAACATGGTATAGCAACATTAAAGTTAGTGGTTCTAGATAGACATATAGATGGCAACCTTAAAGGTTTGTCGGTTCAGATACATACATAGAGACCTTAAAGGTTGTGGGGTTTAGATGGATAGATAGTGGTTTGACCCCGAAAAGAAAAAAAAGGTATCTAATGGTGGCTTTAAATTTGTGGGTCCTAGATGGATAGCAAGCAACCTTAAATGTTTTGGGTTTTAGATAGATAGATAGTGTCCCCACCCCCCCCACCACCCCAACCCAACTCAACACACACAAAAAAAAAAAGATAGACAACAACCTTGAAGGTTGTAGTTTTAGATTGATGAAAACCTTAAGGGTTGTGGGCTTTGAATATATTTTTAGATGGATGAAGGGATTTATTTCCTTTCTAGGCCAGCCCAAAGCAACCCTCAAAAAATCATCAAATGAATAGACCAGTTGCTTTTTTTAAATCAAATAACAAGTGAAAATATCACTCCCGTCACGTTCAAAGCCAAAACAATTCTCAGAACCTGGGTTTGACAACCCAAAGAATGCGGTAAAAACTTACCTTTCAAAAAGAATGCAGTAAAATGAGTAGAGAAATTGCTTGATCTCTTAGTGGTTTGTGTTGTGACCAGGCTGTTGATTTCCTCCGTGCCCAGTTTCCTTTTCAGTTTGTGGTGTTTGGTGTTTTCTATCTTCTTTTTCTATCCGTATATGCACCTCTGGTGCCTTTTTATCTATTAATATATGAACCATTTCAAAAAAAGCTAAAAACTAGTATCAAGTAACCAATTGAAGGTTGTGAGTTTTAGTTTGATAGCAACCTTGAGGCTTGTGGGCTTTAGATATATTCTAGATAGATGGATGGATGAATGGATTTGTTTCCTTTCTAGTCATCTCAAAGCAACCCCAAAAAAATTCGTATAAATGAATAGACCAGTTGCTTGTCGGTAATCCAAATAACAAGTGACAATTTTACTTCTCCTATCATGTTCAAAGTCGAAAGAATTCCAAGAGCATAGGTTTGGGAACGCAAAAATGCTTTAAAATTTACCTTTCAAAAAGAAAAAAAAAGTGTTGCTTGTCAGGGGGTTAGATCAATTGAAGGCTGTGGGTTTTAGATTGATACCAACCTTGAAGGTTGTGGGTTTTAGATTGACAGCAACCTTAAGGGTTATAGGCTTTAGATATATATTTTAGATAGATAAATGGATGAACGGATTTGTTTCCTTTGTAGTCAGCCCAAACTAACCCCAAAAAATTCATCAAATGAATAGACCAGTTACTTGTCAGCAAACCAAATAACAAGTGACAAAATTTCCGTCCTCCTCATGAAAACAATTTCCCGAGCATAGGTTTGACAACCCAAAACTGTGGTCAAATTTACCTTTCAAAAAGAAAAAAGATGCAGTAAAATGAGTAGAGCTGTTTCTTGTCAGTCAGCTAAATAACTAGTAACGAGTAATGGTTAGACCAGTTGCCTGTCAGTCAACCAAACAATGTGATGCAGGACGGAAGTGCAGTGTGCCCTAAAATTAGGCTGAGACATTCAAAATCCTAGGTCTAAGAGTGTAATGAAGGAAAATAAGAAATCTGAATGATATCTACTACTATATGCTTGCAAACTGTAATTCGAATGCTGATTTAAGAAGCTAATCTGCAAATCAGTAATTAATGCAAGATCCAAGCACATAACCATCACAAAGACGAGATCAAAAGGGATCTGCAGAATATTAGCACACTAAACCCTAGATGTAATCACAAATGAAATTGATGCCTTTTGGATCTCTTAAAATCAGAACCAGCACATCCAGAAAATCCCTTCAAAAGGAACTTTGTACGATTTGGAAGGGAACCTGATTCCAAACCGAAATATGTCTAAAAGTATAGGCTGTTTGGGGTTTTCTGTGCATAAACAGTTCACAGTAGGTTGGGGAATCAGATCAGGAAGCCAAAGGGATGAAAATGAGCAGAAAACCCTGTCCATATGGTCGCATGGACCTATGTACGGTCATACTGGGGATTGATTCTGGCAGCTGGTGGCTGTGGTTTGAGGTTCTGGCCTTGGTTGGCCCTGATGCAGGTTTGTTTAGTGTTTTTTTGGGTTGTTTAGAGTTCTGGAAATGCGAGAAAATTGGGGAAAAATTGGAGAAGAAAGAAAAGGAGAGGAAAAGAGAAGAAGAGAACAGAATAGAAGGAGAAGAAATGATAGAAAACACCTTGTTTCCTTGGAGTCGCACCAAAGAAAGAGTGGAACCACACCACTATGCAGAAAATTCCTTCAATTGTATTCTGTGTTACCGCTAAAAAAAATTGTATTCTGTGTTGTAAATGATGGGTGCTTACAAGTATTTATAAGAAACCCAAAGAAACCCTAGAGGCACCACTCATGTGCGCCACGTGCGAACAATACAAGCTGTCCGAAATAACTTATTACATCCCATAAAGTTTTATACTCAAATAAAATAAGTAAAATAATAAAATAAACTTTCTAAATCAACTACTAAACTCAAATAATGATGATGAAGACTCAGATCGGTTTGATCCGTGTAAACCCGATATGATGAAATGGACCTTCAAATCATGTTTTTCAAGCAATCTAATCACAAATCTATGCACAGATCCACAGAGGGACCAACATGATCAGGTGCAACTAGATTTGATGGTCATCTTCCAACCATAACGTCTCGACGACTGAGTGATGTCACTTCTGAGATCTTTGATAGACCCAGTTGCCACCATGGATTTCCTTGTCACAATAAGTAACTGGATACAAGTTCACTTTTATCGTGCTTCAAGGTCAAAATGATTTGTACATAGATTGATGGACTTGTTTATCTATTAATTAGCCAAAATTGACCCAACAATACTCTTAAATGAGTAGACCAGTTAGGCATCAATCAACCAAATGACAAGTATAACTTCATTCCTTTTACCCTGTTTCAGTCAAAATGATTAATACTTCTAATGATTAGATATGTTGCTCATCATTTGTTCAAGTAACTAGTTTAATCCTTTTATCATGTTTCAACCTCGAAGTGACTTTAAAAACATTGATTTGACGAGGAGCTCAAGTGTCAAATCTGGGATGGAAGAGCAAGTCTCTCCTTCTATTTATTAAGAAAACAAACCACTCATCTAGGTTGATCTCTCTTTACAAATGCATTGCACATCCTTTCATGTAATGGATGTAGAGAGAAACATAAATGCCTTGGGGATGGACTGTAGAATGATCTTATAAAATATGTGTGTAAGGACCTACTGAATGATTAAATAGAGGACTTGATTAGAGGACTGTAGTATCTATACCAAGTAGTCCCTTAACTTGTCAGATAATAGAAAGAAGATGATCTAAGCAGTCTAATGCTGCAAAACCAATCAACACCCACCCATTTCATGCCCTAGAAAAAGAATTAGCTGTAAGCTTCTCACATTTGCAAAGTTGTTGCTGGTTTCACTAAATTAACATTAATTTGTTTGGCATGATCCACCATTCAATGGATTTATTCTTCACACCAATCTTATGATCACAAATTCAAACCTTGTCATTTTTTTTGGTTCACAAAAATGTTATTAGATAAATAGCTTTGATGATGATGATGATTAAAATGTTATATTTCACAGAATTCCTTAATCTCATCCACTATCATTAAGACCCATTTGATTTCATCGCCATTCACCTTGTGGTGCAGGACATGGGATAGGGTAACCCTAAATACCTAAATTAGGTTCCCTAAAAATTAGGAGGGATGAAATTAATGCACCTAAAACTAATATGGACTGAAATTAAATTCAAATTAATATCTGCAATTAATAAATATAAAATTTACTACAAATAATTAAAGAGATTCTTGAAAATCTAATGTAAACAATTATATAACTTACTAAACCAAGTTAAGGAAGGGTAGTGGTGAGTTTGGACGGGCCTAGGATGGGTATGGACGGATTTCGGACGAGTCAAGATGGTCTAGGATGAGTTCTGGATGGTAAACAAGGATTGTTTTGGGACGACAACAAGACGATTCTGGGATAGATCTGAGATGGTTTTGGAATGGATATGTGACGGATCCAAGATGGATATGGGACGGATCTGGGACCGTAGATGGCGTGGCTAGGAAAGGTGACGGCAATGGCTCAAGGGCTTTTTGCTCTTGGAAGAAAAGAAAAGAAACAAAGAGAAAAGGAAGAGAGAGGAGAAGAGAAGAGATAGAAGAGGATGGGTAGTACCTGGAGATGGAAGGATGGTAACCTTATGCTAGGCTTCACACCAAAAGGGTCTCACGCCGAAGGAATCACTCTCAAATTACTTTCATCGCACAAGCAGCGGAAGAAAACTTCAATTTCATTCATCATTAAGTGTCAATCCCGTATGGAGGGTTACATCACATATATAATAACTTAAAAATATGAAAAAGACCAAAATACCCTCAAATAAACAAATACCAAACTACCTCCAATGATTAGAAAACCCTAATTACATGTAAAATCGCTAAATTCCCCAAACAAAACCAACTATTGGACTAAACAAATAAATGAAAGAAAAAATATAATCATGAAAGCTGGAAATCCTAAATCTAAATATAGAAACTTGCTAAATAAGGAAACTCGTGTGGTGCTCCGCATCACCTTGTTTTGTAGAGATCGCCAAGTGTGTCTGAATAACTTAAAACAAGGGGTTCCCTAGGGAACTGGAAACAAGGGTTTTCCTGTAGGTGGGTACACCCAACTTTTACTGCATCTTGTTTGGTAAGATCAGGGTGGAGAACTTGATGATCATCATTAAAAGAAACCAGGGAGGAGAATTTGCCCATCTATAGGGAACACAACTTAGGGATGGTATTCTGTGGGTGTGATTGCCCCTTGCAAGGGAACACAGCTCACCTTGTTTGGTGGTGATTTGGTTTCTCATGAGGGCTACTTTCATTGGTTTTTCTCTTTCTAGGCTCAGTACTAAAGTTTTATTCAGCCTTTTTTTTTTTCCAATTCTTAAGAAATATTAGCCTTTTTGGATCTTTGTAGTCCACTTGGCATCCTTCCATGCGTGAGACATAAACACATCTTTGGATTTATGTGTAACTTTTTAATTAATTGTAACTATATTATTATTATTATTATTTAAAATGTTACCTGAATGCAAATGTGAGCCCAATAAAGAGTTGATTGAATCCTGATTTGAATTGTCAAGACGGCGAGATTTAGTTGGATTTTTCTTTTGAACATTTTAAAGTGACAACTATGAATTTATCAGAAATGGAGCACAAGAATGCATGCGACATGGAGAAAAAAATGTCACAAACTTCTAAAGACGAATAAACACCATCAGTGGAAACGACTACAAAGGCCATAGTAGTGAACCCAAGTCAATGCACTCCCTCTAGGCTGGAAAGAATTAGTGTTCAAAATGCAACTGAATTTGTTGGAACACCCTCCTCCCAACAACCAATTTATACAATTCAGTATCAAGAGCAACATTGTGGAAACTCATTAATTTGACCCTAAATTCTGTTGCTTCTGTCCTTCTATATTCTCCATGTTGTAGCATTAAGAGATGAACCCCAACTTCAGAAGTAAGACCATGCATAGACAACTGGGAAGAGATTCCAAGACGACCCGACTTTACTTGTATGATACCCCAAACATGATATGAAAATAAGTCATTAATTTGCCGCTGCTGCTGCTGCTGTTGATGATGGTTATGCTGCTGCTGTTGCTGTTGTTGTTAGCAGCAGCAAATTTATGAGTTCCCTCTCTCTGTTGTTCTTCTTACCATGTATGTTCTCTTATTTACTTTAAAGTCCTCAATTTTGATTAATAAGCTTGCTCACTGTCTTGCGTATTTTTCACCTATTTGGTTTTTACTTGCATTTTCCTCTTATCTTCTTACTCACGTTTCACTTTGATTATACAAACAGTGTCATGTAGATTTCTTACTACTGTTTTTTTTCCTGGGTGCTTCTTTTTACCTTTGCAGGTTTACGAGGTTATTGGTGTTGTCTATCAATTCCTTAAGTTAATGCATAAAGCTGGCCCACAAGCCTGGATATTTAAGGAACTTCAAGATATTGGAGATATGGAATTTAGATTTGTGGAGGAGCAACCACAAGATGATTATGCAGCAGAACTTGCAGGTTCTTTCTTTTTGTTCTTTTTCTTTTCTTTTCAGGTTCTCTCTGTTTAGGCCGTCTTAATAGGGTCAATAAATTGCTGAACTTTATGTTTATTTGTAGTTTGTATATTTGAATGCATACTCAAATGGTATACTTCTCATTTTGATCTGAAATTTAGTTTGTGTTGGGTACTTGGAAGAGAGAATTCTTATCTTCAGATTTTTTTTGTGGGTGTCGCAGTTCACATGCAGCATGGGCTTGATTCTGCTAGATTTTTCTTGACAGTCCCTTTTTTTTTTTTCAGTTGGTTTGATAGAGATTGAGAGATTTATTCAGTTGGATTGATTGTTTTGGTGCAGCCTGGTAGGTAGGTTTGGCCATGTAAGTAGAAGCCAAGAGACAAACCTGATATGTAGAGTAGAAAGGTTACAAATTGCAGGCACAAGGAGGAGAAGTAGACCACTTAAAACATGGAAGGAAGGGATTAAAAAGTCATGGCAGATAATGGGGTGACTGATGGTATGGTTTGTAATAGGGTCAAATGGAGATGTATGACTCAAAAATCTGACCAGATTGATGAGATTTTGGCTTTTGATGATGATGGTGAATGCATGGTTTTGATTGTGTGGCCTATTTTGCTCAAACCATTTTACCAAAGTCTTTATGAAAGCAACTTTCACCCAACCCAATAATCCAAATAACTAGGATTTGTCTTTTTTTATAGTTTTTATGGATCTATGGTTAGGTAGAAACAAACACGTATATACAATTCCGGTGGGTTGGGTTGCTTCAAGGTCAAGCCTAGCCCGGTTGAATTGTATTTTGATCAATTTTTTTAGCTAGGACCATAATCCATATTTAGAATGCTTGGGTTAGCCCACCCATATTGTCTTTCCAGTGTGTCTTTGTCATGCATTACTAAGGACCACTGACTGTTATTCAATTGTTGATGTCATGCTAGGCTGTAGGAAGGTCATTAAATCCAAACAGGCCTTTTTGCACTCCAAAGTAACTGAGTCCAAAGCACGAAGCCAAGTGTCATGAGAGAATTACATAGAACAAAAACAAAAAGAAAAAGCCAATCCAAGCCTTAATGAATGAATGGTAAGAAGGGCCTATTTTCAAAATGTTATAGCTCAAAGTTTGTTACACACTAAGAGGCAAAATTCTTCCTCAACTATCCATCTCTAATGTCCATAACTTGGCTTAGAGTTCCATTCTAGTGTCTTAATGGCGGCTTTTACATATTTAATGAGATTATCTGGTCACCAAAAACTCACCTAGAAACTATTGGCAAAAATAGTGGTGAATATGAGGTTTCAAGTATTGCTTTTATATAATCAATTAAACTTTTGTTTTATTTTTAGATTTAGCCTTGCATTGTTGAGCTTCACCTAAGTTTCACACCAAGCCCTTGTTTGATTATGGACAAAACTTAAAATTTCAATATGAAAGTTCCTAATGTATGCCATTTGCAAACTATACAATGCTAATTAGGGATAGAAGTGTTGATTTAGTAGTTAATTGGAATTCTGAAGAAAAGTGTTTGAAGCTAATGGTAAAGAAGTTTGTAAGATAAAAACATAGTATATTGTGTAAGTTTTGTGGAACTATTCAGTAAAGAGAATGAAAGCTGCATGGGTAGCTTAGTTAGTCTAAGCTTTTAGGATTAGACTAGAAGTCGTGGGTTCGACGCCTCCCTGGCTTACCCGATATACTAGGCTTGCTGGTGGTTTAGTGTATCTGCGGGATTAGTCTCACCTTCAATGTGGGGTGGAGATACCCATGTTATCCAAAAAAAAAAAAAGAGTAAAGAGAATGAACTGTTAATGAATAAAAAATGGCTCAGTATCTAATTGTGGGAAAACATGATAGTTGGGACTTTGGAGCAACTGACTTTAGAACCAAATGGAGGGTTTGATTTGGATATGGCTAATAGAATAGGTGTAGGTGAGATAAATGTAAGCATGCTAGTGGACTGTTTATAATAAAAGACTATAAGAGTGCCATGTATTAAAGGGGTCTTCATATAAAGTAATAGTTAGAGTTGCCATGTTATATAGAGTTGAATGTTGGTGAAGAAAAGCCTATGATTTTTAAGGAGTCTTGCAAAATCAAATTTTCCTAAAGACAAAAGTCTTAACCATCTCCAACACAGACTTTAATTTGTGCAACCATAATCAGCGTGTCCACAGCCTCTTATCAATCAAAGTTTAGAACCTTTAAGTGGCCCATCTTTGGTTCCTAAATTTTCTTCAAAATTTCCCAAGCATGTTTCACGCCCATAAAGACCATACTGACAAGCTTTAAACAGGCAGGCTTGGTCTTATTTATAACACCCCCCTCCCCCTCTCTTCCTGTGGGTTAAACAAGGGTTGTGTTGGTATTTTGGTTAGGCATAGTTCACAATAAACAAAGGCTCAGACTTCAGTGTATGTTAGTGCAACCCTTGGTCTATGACATGCAATTTAAGTCCCACCTATTTTCTCCCTATGGTGTCCCCTCCAAACTCCAACCTAACTATCATGTTATGTATCTTGGATTGCACTAAATTAATTTTTTTTGAGCAGTAACAAGTGAATTTTATTAAAAGCAAAAACAATAGTATATGAAAGGGTTCTAAGAGACTTGAACCCAGAGAGAGAAGAAAAACACAACAGGGTCTAAACTCGAAAATCAAACTATACAAGAAACAACTCCTCCAAGGGATCCCAAAAAAACAAACTCCTTATTGCGCTCAATTTAGAGGATAAATGGCCTCCAAATGTGATTTCGCTCCGAGCTTTGCAAAGAATTCACAACTCCATTGGCTGATCTCCGTGCATGCTGAAACAAGATCTCATCACCTAGACACAACTCCTTAATTTCCCCAATAAGTGGTATTAGTTTCCATGGAGCCGCTTAAGACCCTTTACCCCTTTAATCGCATTCGCTGAATCCCCCTCAATAGTGAGTCACCAGTGATCCATGGGAGTCCACAATGCCAGAGCCTTCCTAACCTCTAACAATTCTGCTTCGTTTGAGTCTTCACACCTACAAATTCTGAGAAAACCAAATGTAAAATCCCCTCCGAAGAACCCCACCTATTGTTGTTGGTCCGAGCTTAGCTCTTGCTTCCCCATCCACATTGAATTTTAGAGTACTTGACAGAGGGGGAGACCATTTCACTCTAGTCCTTTCTTTTCTTGGTCTAACACTTGAACATCCTTCCTATGAGTTGTATAGGTCCGTCACTTTGAAACAATGTTTTAAAAATCGACCTGTGTAACAAAACGTCTAAATAGAATGTTGAATAAGGTTCAACTGAGTTCAACCACGGTCAAACCCGTGCCATTAATATAGATATCATAAATTATATTGAATTATTAATTAAAGTTTAATTGTTGAGTTGAAATAAAATTTAACTCAAAGATTATGTTTTAATATGAATCAACAAAAATACCTTAATGAAATCAAATACGCTATTTCTTAAACTTTCAAATTTTAATCTCTTTAAATAATTTGATTCTAAATTTTTGTGGCATTTAAAATTTTATGAAATTTTATGAAATCCCACATCGAAAAATACAAAATAGGATGAGAGGGATGCGGCTATAAAAGCGGGGAGAGTATGATTAGATTCTTGCCCTTCTCGGCCTTGGCGGCTGGGACAAAAGGGCCAGCCTTTTTGGGGCTGGCCCAATGGGGCAAATGTTAAATTAATTTTTTTAAAGGCCAATTTTTTTGTATTTTTTGAATTTTTTTTTAATTTAAAATATTTTTACGCTTCGCAGTTTGTGGGTTTTTTGAAACAACCAGTCAAACTCGTGAATTTGCGGTTTAATGTTTGTTAAGGTTCTTTAAAAAACAGGCCCGTGATTGAGCCGGTTATGGTTGAACCACGGGCCGGTTCAATTTTATAACAATGCTTCGAAACTCTTAAAGTCCTTGCAAGACAAGAGCCCGATCCTATCTCCATTTTGCCTTTTGGAAGATCTCACTCCCTCGAAAGCTTTGTTCTAAAAAATCCTTGAGTTTCTTTCCTTCCACACCGACCATAAAATAGTTGCAGGAATGGTATTCCAAGCTACCTTCATCTTGGAGCCTAGATTAAAAAATTCCCAACTATTCATTATCCTTTTGAGTGACTTATTGAAAACCCATGAGACACCCATCAGCTGGGCAAAACTATTCCATAATCATCTAACCACAGGACAATTCAGAAACAAGTGGTCAATGTCCTCCTGACTACCGCAGAGCGTGCAAGTCAAATCCTCACTAGAACTCAGAATGTCCCTCCTATTTAGTTCCATTCTAGAAAGTATTTTCTTCTTAAGAGCAAACCATATGAAGGCTTGAACACTTGGCGGAGCTGATCCTAACCAACTCAAGAGCGAGCTCTTGGGTCTGCTAATTGGTTCTTGCATAGCCAAGTCCACTACTACTTCAACTTTAAAGGCACTTGAGGAGTCCCCTGTCCAAATATGCTCATCATCCTCCTCTCTAGCAATAGGAACTCATCTAACATGGTCTTCAGTTCCTCTAGGTTATCCTGCTCTCTTCTTAAGGCTAACTCCCATGTCATTACTCCTACTACTTTATAGAACTCTTGAACTTTGGACTGCTTGTTCATTAAATTAATTCCTTTAGAACTATTTTAATTATAGGGCATGTAGATCAAGGGCTAGGTGCTCTGTTGGGCCCCAACTTTGGCAATCCCGTAAACCACTATATTTCATTAACACACCCAATCTAACATATTGGAAGGTGGGCCTAGTCCTCCAAGATAGGCTGTGTGTACATGTGCATGTGAATGCATTTGTGCACATGTTCATGTGTGTGTGTGCATGTTTATGTGCATGCATGTGCCATGCACATGTGGAATGGTCAAGCAATATTGATTATACCAAAATAGTGGTCTTGACAATGACGACGACGATGTGAATCCACTCACCTAAGAGAGAAATAACATAGATAATTTATTAATTCACGCTAAATTGCAACTCCACATACTCCCTTTTTATGAACCACAGAACAGTGTCAAACCTAACTTTCTACTTAGAATAAGTGTCCTAATCTGACATACTGTAAAATCAAAAGACAATTATACTCTAAATTGGACTCCATTTAGTTCTTTAAAATAATAAACAAAATAACTGATGAATATGATAATTATTAAAAGTTCAGTCCTTACACCACTTCCCCTTTGATCCAAACTGCTGGATGACGACTTCAATGGGTCCATCATATCAAGTCCAACAAACCTTGTGTCGCATAATTAATCCATCATTGTATGTTAGATTGGTATAACTATCCTTCTTATTTTTTATTTTTTAAGTTGATCTGGAAGGATCTTGTAGCACAATTAGTAGTGCTCTAATGCAAGTCAAAGGATAGGGTAACCCTAAATGCCTAATATGGTTATGAAAAGATTAAAAGGGATGAAAATAATGCACCCTAAATTTAAAATGGGCTGAAATTAATAATGGCAATTGAATAACATAAATTTGACACAAATAATCACACAAGTCCTGGCAATCTAATGTAAATAACTATATAAATTTACCGAACCAAATTAAGGAAGGGTAGTGGTAGTAGGAAGTGAAACAGACGAATCTGGGATGTGTTTTGGATGATCTGGGACGGGTCAAGACGATTGTGGGACGGATCTGGAACAGATCTGGGACGGGTCGGGATGGCTCTGGGACGGTTCTGAGATGGTTCTGGGACAGATCTAAGATAGATCCGGGATAGTTTTGGGATAGATCCAGGATGGTTCTGGGAGAGATCTGAGATAGAGTTGGGACAGATCTGGGTTGGTAAGAGGGGGGTCTAATTTCTGGCGGTGACAATGGGAAGAAGAAAACAAAGAGAAGAAAGGGAAAAGAGAGAGATGGAAGAAGATAGAATAGTACTTGGAAGAGGGTTGAAGATTTCTCACCTTCGGGGTTTGAAATTTCGTTTTTCTTCATTGATCTAATCCCTAATGAGGGTAACATCCTATATTTATACTCATTACATGGAAAAAAGACTAAAATACCCTATTACATAAGAATGGCCAAAAATACCCTTAAATAAAGACAAAAACCCCTCCAATAACACCAAAATTACCAATCTAAACAATGGAATGGAAAAAATACACTAATGCTAAATAAAACTAATGTCTAAATAAAGAAACTAGTTGTGGTGCTCCGCATTAATCTCTCAATCTGAAAGAGAACTCGACCTCGAGTTCAAGCAGATGAAAAGACAAACATCCACCCAGGCGCGTGTCTTCCCAATGTGGGGTCTTCAATGTGTAATCACACGCACGTGAGGCTTTCAGGTGTCATCTAAGCAGAAGATCATCGGATCACAATAAGAATGTTGAATCAACTCTCCTCCGCCATCGTTGGTATATTTGAAATTCGACACTGATGTCACGATCACCTCTGGATGGCGGCAACGACAATATGTGTGTAGAATGCACCTATGATGAGACAAGACCAGTAAATCCGGAGCAAGTCCCTGTAGCTCACACTTAGGCAACCAAATGACATCTATCATGTGCATAGGCTTCCACGTCACAAGATGTTACTGATGTCCTCCGGTAGCTGTGAAAACAATTTTCTCGCTTCCACTCACAGGATGTAACTGATGTTCTCCGGTAGCTGTGAAAACAACTTTCTCGACCAGGATAAATTCTGTGTTTTCTCTCTTGGGTGGCAAGGAAGGTATAGGTTGAGTGGGCTGGATAGGTGCATATCATGGGTCATGGGATGGATTAGGAAGGCCAATATGTGGGTCAGGGTCATACTGATGTGGTGGGGCTTGGGGGTGAAGGTGTTAGACCTTGACAGGGTGTGAGGTCCTCCAGATGAGCATTCACATCAAATTCATTGGACCTGCAATGAGTATCTACAACAAACTTATATTGTTCATCGCTTATATTAATTTGATTGTTAATTTCACCGTGTAAATTGTGAATGTGCGGTGCAGATGAATGTACGGACTCAAATGACCTATTGGGGGTTTTCAATGTTGGAGGCAGGTTTCTTAAGGTCGCCCCAGAGGCAAGATCAATGACATGTTGAGTGTCCCTCATGGGAGGTAATTCATCTGGCAAATTAGATGGGACATCATGGAATTCCTGGATGACTGGAGCTACGACCTTAGGCAACTCAATACTAACCTCGGGAGAGGTCTTGCTAGACACGAGGGAAAACATAGTTGAGGCATCGCTAGTCTCTTTCTCGAATTCTTTTGTAGTGATGTTGTATAGAGACTTGGATGGGGTGGTTGTGTGAACACTTTGTATGTCTGTCTTTTCTACAACTAGCCTTACTGTGGTGGTCTTGGGCTGTACAGGGCTGAGCTTAAACTTATTTCTCTTGCATAGGTTCTCAAGTCCGATATTTATGGCAACTAGATCAGTGTGTGAGGCCTCATATGACTTTTGGATTTCAATCAACTGGGCAGTCTATTGGCCGAAAGCCTGATTGAACCAAGCTGGGGGTTGTTCTTCTGACATATCTTTAGGGATTTAGAATCCCTTTGGTAACTAACCCACTCCTAGTAGTCATGCACATGAAAACACACTAAAAATCCTTTAGACTCTCAACTATAGGGATGGACTCAAACTATATGTTGTGACCTAACTCCAAATGCAATGAATGAAAAGAATGATGTGATGATATTTTTTTTTTTCACAAAAAAATACGATGCAACCTAAGACCGTGGATGTTTAAGGAAACACCCTAACCTTGCTATGATACCAAATTTGATGCAGGACAAAAGATAGGGTAACCCTAAATGCCTAATGTGGTTATGAAAGATTAAAAGGGATGAAAATAATACACCCTAAATCTAAAATGGCCTGAAATTAACCAGTCAATTAATAATGGCAATTGAATAACATAAATTTGATACAAATAATCATGCAAGTCCTGGCAATCTAATGTAAATAATTATATAAATTTATCAAACCAAATTAAGGAAGGGTAGTGGTGGCAGGAAGTGAAACGGATGGTCTGGGATATGTTTTGGATGATCTGGGACAGGTCGGGACGGCTCTGGGACGGATCCGGGATGGTTCTGGGACAGACCTGGGACAGATCTGGGTTGGTAAGAGGGGGGTCTAATGGCTGGCGGTAACAACGGGAAGAAGAAAACAAAGAGAAGAAAGGGAAAAGAGAGATGGAAGAAGATAAAATAGTACCTGAAAGAGGGTTGAAGATTTCTCACCTTCGGAGTTTGAAGATTTCTCACCTTCGGCCTTCTCGTCCAATCCCGGACTTCTCACCAACAAGTTTGTTGATTTCTCACCAACACATCATGTGCATGGAACAAAGTTTCCCAAGCAAATTTTGTTTTTCTTCATTGATCTTCCCTAACGAGGGTTACATCCTGTATTTATACTCATTACATGGAAAAAGACTAAAATACCCCTATTACATAAAATGTCCAAAATACCCTTAAATAAACACAAAATACCTTCAAATAACACCAGAATTACCAATATGAATAATGGAATAAAAAAATAAAATTAATGTCTAAATAAAGAAACTGACTGTGGTGCTCCACATCATGCTCATTGTTACAACTATTTTCTAAGTGTCTACTACACAATGTCTTATGGCAAAACATAGTAAAACTAGTGAAGCATATTTTACATATTATCCTACCAATATCTGGGTATCCAACGTATGTACTAGTATCGGACATTAGATGTTGGGCATATGCGAGTGTCCAGGCATCTTGGGTGCCTATCCCAAATATGTGGGATAAAGGGTTTGATATGATGAAGATGGTGGTCTCATGATCTCAACTTTTGAATCTACTGCATTTAATTTGAATGTTTGAACTGTTGAAGTGTCTCATACGAGGATTCATGTGCCACCGTGCATATATATGTGTGTGGATGTGAGTGTGTGCATATTTACACGCTTGAGTCCAAGTATCTCCTTCATTTACTTTGCCTTTCTATAAAAGTTTGCATGAAAGGTTGGAAGGTATGCAAGACTTGCATGTGGACAGTGTCTCTGTTGTCATCAAGCATGCTTTGATAGTTATTGAGTTCTACAGATCCTTATCTTTAATCCTCTCTCCCTCTATAATTTTATTAGATTTTTTGTGCAGTACATGCACATAAGGATTGTTCAACCTGTATGTTCAGGCTCGTCTTTGTGTCTACACTTCTATCAATCCTCCTTTTTTTTTTTCCTTTCTAGCTTACTGGATCTTTTTGTCACAGAAAACTTGCATTTCTATTCAGAGGAGCACATTATTTATGGTGATTATGCTTTCAAAGTATGGGATGATAAATTGATAGAACATGTTTTGAGCTTCTTTACTCCAGAAAACATGAGGGTTGACATAATGTCGAAGTCTTTTGATAGCCTGTCAAAAGGTAATTTCATTCCTTGCAAGTCATATTATTATAGTTTTCTCACCCAGCACCAGGTGAAGTTCTACAACAATGTTATCTCTTACAAGTTAACTCTATGTTCTAGGGAAAAGGTGCATTTTATTATAACAGAGAATCACCAACCAAATAAATGGCACTTGCCTTGGTGCTGTGAATCTTGAAGGGGAGATCTTGCTCCTATGTCACACAAAAGAGTGGTGAGATGTGCAGGCCCTTCTTGGACCTGTGCTGGCATCCTCAACATAAAGAAATTATATGTTGGGGGTGTGGGCGCAACTTTAGTGAAGCCAAAACTATAGCAACTCTGTTTCCACAAGTGAGGGGGAGGGGTTAATTTTGTTTTATATGTTTTTTAATTGGTTGTATTCATCGTTTACTCCTTTTTCCATTTCAGATGTTCAATATGAACCATGGTTTGGATCCCGTTATATCGAAGAAGATATTTCACTACCTTATCTGGATATCTGGAAGAATCCTCCAGTAATTGACCCATCCCTCCATTTGCCTTCGAAGAATGAGTTCATTCCATGTGATTTTTCAATCCGCAACGCAAACATATTAAAGAATCCATGCGATCTTCCACGATGCATAGACAATCAACCACTGGTTAAGTTATGGTACAAGCCTGACTGGGTATTTAAAGTGCCCCGTGCAAATGCATACTTCTTGATAACTGTGAAGGATGGTTACAGCAGTGTAAGGAACTGCATTTTGACAGAATTGTTTGTTAATCTGCTTAAAGATGAGCTGAATGAGATTTTATATCAGGTAAACTTTGAAATTATCCATGAAACCTCAAAATTACTTCTTTTGTTGACATCTGTGCATAATTATAAATGTACAAAGACCTGGAGAATGGATTTTCTATTTTGTATTGAAATGCTTGTGTTTATAAACTATATGGGTGTTGCTAATTTCACTCATTGAAATACTTGGGCCATATTTATCATATGGGCCCCTATGTGCAGAGGAAAGTGGAGCATTGATCAAGTTCACTGCTAACAATTATTTTTCTGTACAAGGTCAATCTGGTGACGAGTTCATCCTGTTTATAGGAGAGCATGAACACCATGAAGTTGATGCACTTCAGTTTGATCCTACAATCATCAACCTAGGCCCATAAGCATTGGCTGATGGACCTTAATTGGTTGATGGAGGTCCATTCTCAACAATGGTTCACATTCACCACATTGTATACATATGAGGGTGCTACTTTTGTATGCGTTGAGCCAATTTGTAAGTCACCCTAGGTGTGTAAAGTATGCCCCAGTAGCTGCTATTACAGGGAAACCTAGTCAGCCCTTGGTCAAGTTGTGAGAATTAGTATTGAGTATACCTGGTTATAGTTGAAAAAAGCACACCCCATTTCATGGACCAATGGTAGGTGTTCATATCATTTATCACTCATCTAAGCTGTTTATCCTATGAATCTAGGGTAGGCCTTCATATTTGGATTTGACAAATTCTTTCCATACGCAAACTGCCTGTCTTACACCCATTGGACTTGATCTCACAACCTCTAGGCTATAGTAATGAGCCTTGACCAGTTTTGCTTATATATATAGGGACCCTAAGGGGTTGGCCTCGTGGTTGAGACATAAGACTTCAGGGTTGAGTTCTTAGGTTCAATCCCTGTTGACTCCAATGAAGGACCACTCTCCGTGAAATATGTACAGAGTAAGGTCTCACCGCTTGAACCCGGCATGTGTGTGTAGGGAGGCGTGCACATGCCCCGAAGGACTAGTTGGGCGAGACACCTGGACACCTTCAGTCATCAAATATATATATATATATAACAAGAATCACCTAAGAACTGTTCTCATGAGCCTTCCATGAGAACTTTGGTTTTAGGGTCCCATAATAGACCTAATGGATCTAATTCCTGCCTCACACCCACCTACCCTTGTGAATTGCACTCGTACCCAATTCGACACCAATTTGACTTTTAAGGCCCATTGGGTCTAATCCGATGAATTGCCACCTTTAGATAAGTGTAAAATTTTGAGTACCTTAAAAAACATATAATTTTAACGATTCTCTCATATTTTTTAATGACTCATTTTTTCCATCTATTCGAGCTACTTTTGATGTTTCTCTGATGTGTTCATTTTTAATTTTATCTTTTAATATTACTCTATTTATCCTTCTTAGAATACACATTTCCTTAACCATTATCCTGTGTACTTGTTTCTTCTTAATTACCCAACACTCGACTCCATAAAGCAATGCCAGTCTAATGGTCATCATATAGAATCTCCCTTTAATCTACACAACACTTTTTTATCACATAGTACATCGTAGCGTGTCTACACTTCGCTCACTGTACCAATTGCTATATACATATCTGTTATGTCATTGGGTTTGATAGTTTCAGCTAAGTATCTGAATTTTTCTCACCATGCAACCAACTCATTCGCAATCTTAATTGATTCCTCTTCTATGTATATATCCTAAATTAGAACCTATCCACGTTTTATACATTGCTGACTTTTCAAGCCAAGAAGTTTCATTTTATTGAGCCCCATAAAATCATTAAAGTTTGAACAACTACATTTGTGACCATGATGGAGTGGGGCTGAAATTTTGTTCAATCCACCTTCTGTGACCAACATCCATCTAGGTGGGTTTCTTTACCTCATTCATTTATACATACATAAATACATATACACACATGTTATCATGATTAGGTGTGTGAGTCGTCCTGTTTGCATGATTTCTGTTCACTGGATAACATCTACTCAACCCAAGCCCATTCCCTGTCATGTGAAATGCTGCTGTGAGATTGCAAAAACAACTCTCTGCAATGTCTCTACTCTTCACAACTATCAAATAGTTCAAGAGATGCAGTCAAATCATGTATATTACACCTCTCGTTTGCTCGAAGACTACGGTGCTTCAACTTTGAAAATTAGGGGGTTTAGTATTTGATGGATCGACCAACCCATTATAAATGTGATGCATTTGCATCAATCTTTCACGAAGAAACCAAAATGTTAAACTTTATTAGTTATTGAATCTAAGGAAATCAATCTAAATCATTAATACTTATTGATTGTTGATTTCATGATTAGATCTAATGTTTAAAAGATTGCATGAAACTTACCATTGGTGATCAGATA
This sequence comes from Chimonanthus salicifolius, assembly GCA_013350335.1. Lineage (NCBI taxonomy): Eukaryota > Viridiplantae > Streptophyta > Magnoliopsida > Laurales > Calycanthaceae > Chimonanthus > Chimonanthus salicifolius. Next base: position 7,893,008 of record CM023539.1, read on the forward strand.
ATCTAAATGCCCTTATTTTTGTACCACTAGGATGTGTAGGCATACATTACATTGTACTTTAAGAACTTCTCACTGCTCAGAAATCCCCTATGCTGGGTCATTTTCATTTTTACCGTTTGTTTTCTTTTTCAAACTGGACACCTGGGTTTGATAGATTGAACGTTGATGTATGCTCTCTTAGTGTTACTTATCAAAGATAATCTTAGCCAGGGCTAAAACGATTCAATGGCTTTTGCTTCTTATTGGTTTTAGAAATAGTATCGTGTTAATTAGAGTTTATTGTTCTCTTTCCCGGAAAGGGTGCCATCATCTAGACTTCTTTACCTAGAGCCATACTTCTTAACTGGCAGTCACATCCAGTATATTTAAATAAAATAAGAAATAAGGGACAATAAAGAAAGAAGTTGCCCCAACAATGTACGAGCCATATGAAAAGTGAGACTTTGAATTATGACTGTTGGATAATACCTAACAAACCAAATGTGTGTACAGGAAGTGAGAGGGAGGGAGGGGGAGATGTTGTGCAACTTGTACACCTGTCATGATCCTATACATAGATACCGGATATAGCAATCACCAAGTTGTGCCATCCCTTTTGAGTGAGCCATATGAAAAGTGAGACTTGGTATTGTGACTGTTGGATGATACCTAACAAACTAAAGTTGTGTGTGCAGGAAGTGAGAGAAAGAGAGTGAGAGGGAGGGTTGCACAACTTGCAGACCTATCACGATCCTATATAGAGAAATGGATATAGCAATTACCAAGTTGTGCTATTCTTTTTGATTGATTCCTTAATCAATCGGTTGCACACCTATCATAATCCTATACATGGATATGGATATAGCAATTACCAAGTTGTGCCATACTGCCATCCCTTTTGAGTGATTCCTTAATCAATCGGTGGTGTTCTGTGAGTCGCCTTTAAAACCCAGTCCCATGGCTGTTTCACCATTGGCAATCAATGCTTGAAATCTAGTGGGTATGATGTTATTTAGCCTAATGGCCCTCTAATTTGCAATTTTTTTTTTTCAATTGATTTTCTGCACTGATCTGAACTTCTGGGCATTTGGTATGGTGTCTGCTTCGAACTGCTTTTTCCTCTGTTATTTGAATATATGACCTTCAATATAGAATTTGTAGTTTTTTTACTTTCTTCTGCCATGATTTTTATTTAATATAAATTTTTGTTCTTTCCCAAAACTTTTGCTAGGAGAACACTTACTTTACTGGAAAAATGCCTTTTTCATCCTTAAGCTCATAACCCATGAACTTTAACTCTCTTACTTGCAGGCTGGTGTGGCCAAGCTAGAGACATCCTTATCTATTATTGGAGATAAACTTGAGCTTAAGATCTATGGTTTCAATGACAAGCTCCAAAATCTTTTGGTTGAAATTTTGACTGTGTCCAAATCCTTTTTACCTACTGCTGATCGCTTTAAGGTATGTAATTGTTACTTTTAAAGTTTAGGAACTATATTAGATGCTATGGTTCCAAAACACGGCATGGATGTGGCAGGGACACAACATGGATATTGAAGGACAAAGATTTTGCACATAAATATGAAGCATCATAAATATGTCACTATGTGGAAATGTTGCCTACTTTGAAGTGTCTGGGCATCATAGGTTAGATGAAGTTTGAGGGTGTGACTGTGAGCCCCATCCACATGGGAGGTATTTAATATGCTATCAGGTACATTAGATGCCTTTTTTAGCACTGAGGCAGAACAACTAAATTCTGCTGTATTCAGCTTCTTTTCTGTGTCCCTCTCGCCATGTTGTGTTAAAACTGCAGCCCTCTTTGCCGTTTTACTTGTAATTATGAGGTTTGTCCTAATCCTAGTATGAGAGCGTCTTATCTATACTGTTTTCTTTTTTCATACATAAGGAATAATTCTAGGAGATTCAACCTCATTGTAATAAGAACCATACACAGAAATACATGAGTGGTGCTACAGACCACCTAGATGCCCTTTTCTAAAAGTGTGCTCTTTGTGGGGTCACTTTTTGATGGATTCAAATGATGAGGTAGGATAAGACGTTTATGAAATGTTTTCATGACTTTAGAGGTGAAATTTCACCTCGACATAAACACCCTAACCTTTGGTATCATGGTCATTAAATATTGCAGTCTAACAAATGTTTTGCAATAGATTTTAATCTAATGGTGGTTATTGTTCAGAGTGGTGTCAAATTAAAGCACTTGATAATTTACAAGGTGTAAGGGTGTATGGAGGGATTGAACTAGTCAGAGGTGTGCCCTATGTTTGAGAAATACATAAGGGCATTCCGTGTTAAGGGGTATTTGTGAGAATTGTCCCCACACAAACATGAACTACATTTGCAACAATCTCTTCCACCAAAGCGTGTTTTCTTATGTTGGCGCCACCTAATATTCAAACTAACCCTTTCACGCTATTTTGCCCTTAATTAATTAGATCCATCCTCAGCTTGCTGGCTCTTCACTTGCATTGGTCAAATGTTGAAATTTATAGATACTTATTGCTTAACTTTAAAACCTTAAAATCAAGTGCCATCAACGGGACCCACTTTGAACAACTTTTGGCTTGCATAATTCTGAACCCATCAATCCATTGGTCATGTCATAGGTGGGAGCCACCCCATGGTAGGCCACCTTGGGATTCAAGCTTGAGTTTTCTGTAGATCTCACCATGTAAACCTAAGGTGTAGAATTGAAGCCAAGCTCAGATTATTTGCGAAGTAGTGGTGTTTCTGTAATAGGTCATTGTCGTCAGGGGCATAATCAAGATTTTTATGTTGTACGATCTACGGTAACTTTTAGGGTTTCTAGTTGGTTTGGGTTGTTCCTTAGTCTGAACCTAGCTCGAAACCCTTTTGAACCCGTCATAAACAAAAGGGTTTGAACACATATGCCTGCTCGTTAGGCCGGGCTTGGGCTGAATTCTTGAGCCCGTTTATATGAACTGTTTGGCTTGGGCTTTCGCAAGAAGCTTGTGAAAGCCCATCGGGCTTTTTGGACTGTTTAGTCATTTTATGTGTAAACTTGGTTCATTTTCTCATTTTTTTTTTAAATATTTGAAATTAATTGAAACATGGTCATTTAGATTGAAAGTAGACATGATGACTGCAATTTGATCAAATTTGAGATAAAAACTTTCTAGCTACTTGATCTTAGTGGTCAAAGTTGCCAGGTGTTCTTTAAAATAAACATGGCAAGGACATTGGGTGACTTTGACCACTAAGATCAAGTGGCTGAAAATTGAGCTTTAAGCTCAAATTTAGTCCACTTATAACTCACCATGTCTATTTTTAATTTGAATACAGTAAACTCTCTATAATGTAATACTCTATAAAGTTATAACCTGTGTAAAATAGTATCGACAGGTGGTCCTAACCTTGAGCCCATATAAAATGTAATAAATTTCTCTAACTTAGTACTCAATACATTCAAAATAAAAAATGTATTGCCCCAACCATTTTGTAAAGTAATATTCTATACATTCATAATACAAAATTACTGCAAAACTGACTAAGGACCTCACAAACTACATCATCTAAACTCTAGACAAGTAATCTGAGATAGACTTGTGGATATGCTTCCTCATTCTTTGGGACGGAGCAGGCACTCTGTTCTCAATGAACAAGAACTATACAGGAAAGAATGGAGTGATTTATTTCTATAAAGAGAAGCCGAAAGAACATTTTAATGATAGGTGAGAGTTTTAAAGAGATTTTTAGAAATAAATACTGCTAGACCCTCTAATTTAATAACCTTTATAATCTAATATATGTACTATGGTCCCAACCATATTACATTACAGAGGTTTTACTGTAGTTGGTTTTTAATGTCTCAAATGGGTGGGCTCGGGCTTAGTACTTTTCAAAATGGCTAGGTTTTGGCTTTAGCATGCAAAACCCGTCGGGCTTTGAGTGGGCTCGAGTTTCTGTATCTATAAAAGGGGCTCCGATTGCCATAAAGCATAGATCAGCTAGAACTCAGTCCGTGAACGCCCTATCAAGCCTAAATTGATTTTTGAATGGGTTTAGCGTAAAATATTGATTAAGTTAATTTAAAATTTATTTTCAGTAGCTTGTCTACTTAACCCAAGTTAATTCATAAACTAAGAACAAATTTTAATATAAAAATAAAAATTTCATTAAAGTTTCACTTAACAATCTTTCAATCAAAATCATCATTATTGTTATAGTACTAAACAATTTTGTGAAAATCGAATCATATTGTTAAATCATTATCATCTTTAACCGGAAATTGTGTATTGTAAACCGTTTCTCTAAAAAATATTTAATATACGAAGTAATGTAAAATATATCTAAAAGGTAATAATGTGAATAATTTTCGAACTTTTTTTAATATCAAGTGAATATTACATAATTAATTCATTTGAGCTCAAATTTCAATGTTCCAGCTGCCAAAAGTATGAGACCAGTATATACTCTAAGTATACTGTGAAAAATCAATAATGAACTAAAAAGTCCCTAAAAAATCCAAAGGTCTTAAATGCTCAATGACTTAAGTCTTAAAAACTATTAAAACAAAAGGATTTATGCTTTCACATTCCAAATAACCCCATAATTTTATTATTTATTAGAATCGTAAAATTTGTTTATAGATACGAATCGTTCATCTTATCATATCTTATGAATCGTAAGATACAAATCGTATATTATAAGGTTTTAACAACAATGGTACTAAATCTTTTCCCAATTTCTGTTTCAATATTTATAATTAAATTATTTTCTAAAAGATCATCTTCCACGTTGCCGCTGAAAGTTCACAATTTAACAAACAATTATTTTATTAAAAATGTGTTATGTGAATCATATGTGACACATCATTCATTTATATTTATTTATCACATGGCATTACTCGATATGTGAAAGATACTAATTCATCGATCACCATTTAATATCTATAATGAGTTATAATCAAAATGATGATTTATAATTCATGAAGTAGGAAAGACTCAACTTAAACAGTAGTTTCTTTATCCCCTCCCTCCCTTCTCTTTATCTTTATCATTATTTTTCTCCCTTTTTTTCGTTTCTTCATTTTGTATTGTAATTAGATAGAGATGTGGGTTGGGCAAAGATTGAAAGTTACTGTTGACTTCTGTGGAATGTATCTAAGATCTTAGGAAGCTATACAGTTTTCTCATTCTATTCTTCACTTCATGGGGCTATGTACCAAATATGTAAATTATATTTCATCCCCAACATATCTACATCTTCAAGGATTTTCCTATAATTTGGGCCGGCCATGGCCCGCCTAGTCCCTTTCTAAATCGGTCCTTGGTTGTCATCATCATCCTAGCAATTTTCCATGTACATGAGGTTAGCTTTTTATGTTATACATTTCCATCTACCCTACCATTTTTCTACACACTTTCACAGTGTTTCATCTTCAATAAGTAGACAACTAGGACCAAGCCATTTGACTTTTTGGAGGAGAAACTGGCAATGCCAAAATACTGCCATAAGAAAAGAGCTCATGTATGCCTAGACAAGTCCAATTTAAAAAGAGTGATTGTGTACTATCGGTTGTAAGTTGTATCATATGGTTGATTATCAATTAAACAATTCAAAAAAAGATCCCAAACATTTGACTGTGAGTTCACCTCCTGTGCTGGATATTTTGCTTCAAACAGTTAATAAAAGCGCCATCATTCTTGTTTATATGGATGAATGCTTTTTATCAACCACCGAATCAGACTGAGTCAAGGTTTTAAAAGTTGGCCAGGTCCAAGCTGAGTCTGAGTTTGGTTGGTTGTGTCAACTTGGACATAATCAAGTTCAGGTCGAGTTCACATATGAATCAAATTAAAATGGGTTGATTCATTATATCGTTTTAGGACTTAAATGGCTCACTCGAGTCGAGTTGACACAACTGACTCTGTTGCTGTTGACATGAGAAGATTTAAGGTACATTGGGACAAAGGAAGAGGACATCCATGTAAAGGCTGAGAGAAGCAAAGGGAAAATATCAAGAAAACAATAAGAAAAGAAGAGGGAAAAAGTCAAAATGGAGGAAGCTATCTTACTGCATGTATGATTCATCCAACTCCACATGGTTTGGTTCTTCTTCCTCCCTTATCTAAGGGGATATTTCATAGAGTTTTCTGGAAAACGCCCCCCCTTTTTTGGTAGGGATTTTGGGAGAAGGAAGGGGGTGCTTGGGCTTGAGGTTTTTTTTTTTTTTTTTTTGTCTAGGCTTCTGGATTCTTGATGATTTTGGGTCTCTTCTTGGGGTCATATCTTCAGGAGAATCTCTTGGAGTTCTCCTTGGGTTTAATGTGGAATTCATGGAGCATTCCATAAAAAACTCCTAAGTATACTTGGACATTATAAACATGAAACAAACTTTAAATTCTTTGGAGATTATATCCTTGGAGAATACTTATTTTGAAGTTCTTCGAAGATCTATTTCTTGAACGAAATGCTTGAATTCTTTGGGGAGAAATCCTTGAAAAACAGTTGGTGTTTGTTGAAGTTCCTCTCATCATTGGCATCCCAAGTTTGGATTTGCAGATTTGCATGAGTGGAATTACGTTTATGGTTCCACTGGTGAATACAACTGATGTTGTTTAAGATCTCATATCCATTAGCATCCATAATGTTTTTGTTGTTATTTTAAAAAAAATGAGTATGTGGCTTATTTTATTATTTTTACTTCCTTCTGAATCTCAAAGAGCTGGAATCTAACAGGTAATTAAGGAGGATATGGAGAGATCCTTCAGAAACACCAACATGAAGCCCTTAAATCATTCGTCATACTTAAGGTTGCAAGTCCTGCGTGAGAACTTTTGGGATGTTGACGAGAAGTTGTCTTGCCTCTCCAACTCGTCTGTTTCTGATTTGGAGGCATTTATACCCATTCTTCTTTCCCAGGTGCGTCAATCTCGTATCGTTTTAGGAAGCTGTGAACTAGTTCTTCTGATGTATCATATTTGATGCTTGATATGTGGAAATATTTGATGACTGATTTCCTGCATTTGCAACCCCAATCGTGCATATGGACCTGTTCTCTGGTATTATAAGTTCTCTGTTGATAACCAGTAGAAAAGATTTTTCCTGTACTATGATATAGACCATGACAATTAGCTGTAACTGCTATCTTTATGTCAACATTTAGGCAGCATTTTGGGTTGAGGATAGTAGGGCGTGGCCTTTCCCGTGATAATGGAAAATAAATGAACATTCTTTTTATGTATTTTTGATATATGCAAATAAATGAACAGCTTACCATCAAAATGCCAGACAATAAGTCCTATATGTGCGTTTCTGGCTGGAGAAAAATCAGTAAAGCAATCATATAATTCTGCTCTTGATAATGTGATGTAGGACACGCAGAGCTTAATCTCATTTTTAGTATTTTATTATTTTCGTATTTAGTAGAGTCCTTGTTTAGTAGTTGTAGTAGGGTTGGAAATAAGGGCTTGGTTTAGAGGAATTGCGAACGGATTGGATTGGAATAAAGGGGAAAAGGGTTGAAATAAGTAATGGGCAAGTGGGAATATAAGTTAGGGCTACTGTTTGGAACTAACTTAGGGCACGAATGGGTAAAATGGTGTTGCGGAGCAAAGGGGATGGAAAAGAAAAGGGATATTGAATGAAATTAATCAAGGCATAACATTTTCTATCTTCTCCTTTTATCTTTCTTCCTGCCTAGTTGCAGGCGTGTTCCGCATCAATTGGTTCAGAGCCAAGGGTCTCTGTATCTCTGTTATATAGAGACGACCTTGTTTGGAGACAAGTCCCTGCATTCTCAGGGACGATCGTAGTCTCAATCCCCACCATCTTTCTGCAATCGCCAAATCTGGGCATTATCCCAGGTAAGATCTACCTTCACCCATCCTCCCATCTACCATCCCAATCCCCATCCTCCTCCCTTCACCAAAAACAATAAAATAAAATAAAAAAAACGAGAAAACAAACTTGCCATACCTCTGTACCCGATCCTAGGTCCCCAACCCATCGTCGTTTCCGTCCCAACCACACCTCTCCTCTCCTCTCCTCATCTACATCACCGGTCCATTCCTTTCAGCTTCCGCCTGCACCTATTCATCTTCCTTCCACCTTCCATGCTGCCTTCTTCCATAGATTCAGGTACCCCATCGTTTACCCTTTTCGCAGAATCGTCTCTTCCACCAACCTAGTTTCGTCACTACCTAAAAGTTTACCCCCCTTATTTTTTTTCTTTTATTTATTCCCATCTTTTAAACCCATTCTCCACCAACCTCCCTCTACTATATAACATCCGTCCCATCTTCTTTTCTTTTCACTCATAAACCTACCTACCCACTTTATTTTATTCCATTGCAAACACAAACCAACCCACACCATACGTTTCCCTCTAAAGCCAATCCCACTTCCCAAGACAATTAATGCATTGTCTCCTATACTTTTCATCCACCAGTAATGCTCCTCGTTAGCTTCCCCATACCCATCCACCTATTTTCCACCTTGTTCTATTCAAAAGCAAAGCCATTAGCCAAAAAAACCCACAAGCCCTATCGGTTCTCCACACCTTTTGAAACCTTTCCCTCTCTCTTCATTAAATGCCCTCATAAGCATCACCTTCATCTTCCCTAAATACCCTTTATCTTTTTACTTTTTATCCATATACCTATCTTTTTCCTTCTTGCATTCCTCCCCTCATCTTTTCTTTTAATCACCAGACTTGTGTTTTCCATTCATACCTACACCCCTTTGACCAAAGTCATAACTTACACCATGGGACCCACCCATCTTTGACCAGATTGACTCATGTTGACCAAGTTTGACTAGGCACTTTAAGTCTACAATGCTTCTGCTACAACAAGTGGTATCACTGACTTCCTATTGTGCCTACTCAAGCGACGGCGACAAGGACTATGTCCCATCTTTTTATGGTCAATGGCACAATGAATACTTCCTCGATTGGCTCGTAGAAGTCGAACGCTTCTTCTTTTACACGAAAATTGAGGAAACGAGAAAGGTAGACTTCGTGGCATATCGTCTCAAAGGACAACCGTCTGCATGGTGGATAGAGTCACAAATCAACCGCAGGTATTACAACCTCCCTCATATTAGCTAATGGACATGGATGAAAAAGTTGCTATGTAATCATTTCCTTTCTGTCTACTATAAGCAATGTATGTTCGAGCAATACCAAAATTGTTGGCAAAGAGATCAGACTGTTCGAGGTTATGTAGTTGAGTTCTACTATCTCTCTATGAGACACGCTGAGACTGAGTCTCAACAAATCTCCAAATTCCTTGGAGGACTCCATTGTGCGATCTATGACTGCATCGTCTTCCACGACATCTTCACTTTGAGATATGCGGTACGAATGACTATAAGAACATAACATGAGTTAGAACGACCTGAGGTAATTGATGCTCCTACAACTACTGATTTTGAACCATATTCAACTCCAAAGTCATCCTCAGAGTTCGTGCATGCTGCTCCAAAGTTAGACTCAGAGTTAATGCCTGCTTCTCCAAAAGTCGCGACCCCACAACCATTGCCTCTGTTGGAGACATAGCCAGTTGTGTTGCTGGCGTCACAATCGATGCAACTGACGAGTGCCGATCCACCACCATCTCCAATACCAACACCTCCACTTCCCCCACCACCATGGCAAATTACCCACCCATCTCCATTGCCCAAACTTGGTCCTAATACGGATACCAGGAATTCCTCTATGGTTATTCGTACATTATCATGCTCACCTCCTATCCTCTCATTGGTGCCTTGTCCAACAGACCATCCGGACCGTGTTATCTCCCCAGTGCAGTTTGAAGATCCCTTCTTGACAACGTTGCTTCACTTTCGATTGAGCACTTATGCATTTACTGGTTTTGTCGTCCCACAGAAGGAAAGCTCTCATCGTCCATACGATGCAAGTTGTGCAGTTACAAGCTTCATCATTCGCATCTTCGGACTTGGTCTTCATCTCTGGTTGGTGCCGTGTGATTTTGTTGATTTCAACTCGAGGACGAGTTCTTTTCAAGACCAGGGGAATGTTTAGTATTTTATTATTTTCGTATTTAGTAGAGTCCTTATTTTAGGAATCCAGGTCGGTGGCTTTCCTAGTTTATTTAGGAGTCCAAGTTATGTTTAGTAGTTGTAGTAGGGTTGGAAACCACTTTCGTGGCCTTCCAAACTTAGAGTTCTTTTCTATTTTCGGTTGTCTGTTTTCTTATAAATAGCTATGGATGTAAGAGAGGAGATACGTCTTTCGAATAATATGAATTGAAGCAGATTTGCTATTTTATCTTCCTCTCTCTATCTTCTCTATTTTGCCTAAGTTGCAGACGATTCTTCTTCATTCTACCTCGTTGCAGGCTGATCCCACATCATAATGTATGTGAGACTACTACATTCTTGCCACTTAATTCTTATTCACAAAGATATGGATTTTATTTTTATTGTGCGCCTAATTTGGCTCATTTTTTGTACCTCTTTATTTTCACTGGTATGTGGGTCCTTTCTCCTGTAGTGGTCAGATGTTATGGAAAATGGTACCTTTAACTCTTTATGACTACTTATATATATAAGGATCACTTGCAAATTTTAACTTTATTTTACGGTGGAAATTCATCAAGTTAGACCAGTGGGCTTTAAAAGTCAGATTAGTATCAAATTGGATATAGGTGCAATTCACGGAGGATATATGGGTGTGAGGGTGAAATGGATCCATTGTGGGCCCCACAAACCAAATTTTGCACCAAACTTTACACAGACTTGTTTGTAGATGTGTGTATATATATATATATATATATATATATATATATATATATATATGTATGTGTGTGTGGAAATGTTTTTTTCTCTCTATTTTTATGGCATAAATCACTATGGCAATTGATTTTTGCTCCTTCAATAGGGGCATCAAGAGGTAAGAAATTTAGTTCTCTTATCTGGAAAACTTGGAGTGGGATAGAAGTGGTAATTACTGGATGCACCTTATCATTTAACTCTGATATATGGTCCATGTGAACTTGACACCAGTGGAAGTTCCAGGTGTTTCTATATTGTAGGGGACCTTGAAGAATGAGAAGGCAGTTTAATGCTGTTTTCTCTTATCCAATGGGGATGGGTATGAAGGAGGCTAAGTTGCATGGATACGGGTATGAGTGTGGGTGCCTGACATTTGTACAAAGTGTCAGACATAGCGACCTCCAAAAAGGAGGATACGGGGACATGGCATCATATTTAAATAAAATTAAATGTGTTTATTTTAAATGAAAATAAGGTAGACAATGACACCAATAGAAAATAATATACTAGTTTTTCTCTTAATATATAGGCGACAAATATATCAATATTTTAATTAAAGTTTTAGGAGGGGAAAGATGTTATAGTATTTTAGTTATCTTAGGAAACAATGTTAAAAAGCACTAAGATAGTCCATGAGATTTGCTTCTATGGTGAGCATTGGGAGTTGTCTGTTATTGAGTTATGATTTTCACATATTCCAGATGGTATGCCTTTGAGCAAATCAGGTACACTATGATCATAGCTGCAATAGTCTAGTATGCTCTAGCTGGCTATTTGTTCATTGTCTGAACGAAAAAACAAATCATACATCTGTTTATATATTTGAATAGCTTTTCTTCCCTTAAAAATCCTATTTTGTTGCTTACAAAAAAATTTAAGTTGGGAATTACTCTTTCTAATCAACAGCTGCATATTGAGGGTCTTTGCCATGGTAATCTATCAGAAGACGAGGCAATCAGTATATCAAACACCTTCAAATCTATTCTATCTGTACAACCACTTCCTTTGGAACTGACGAATCAGGAGCGTGTGCTGTGTCTTCCACCTGGTTCCAGTCTTGTTAGGAATGTATGTGTAAAGAACAAGCTCGAAGTGAATTCTGTGATTGAGGTAATCAGATAGGGAGATTGTTTCTATCTTTTCCCCCTCAAGGCTTTGGTATCTCTCTCAGGATTGATTAGAAATATTCAACAAATTGCAATTTTAAAGATTTTTGGTGAATTGATTTTTTTCCTATAGCTTTTGGGGTGGTGCAGAATTCACGAATTTTATTAAGTTGGAATACTGTTCACTTTCTGTTTTTCCTTGGATTAGTGTTATGGATATGGGGTAGAAATGTTGGAAAATAGTATTCTAGACTGTATGCTGCTGTATATACATTTGGGTGGGGAAAACAAGGTATCTAGTTGGCCAATGATTCCCACCATATTGAATTTTAAACTATAGATTACTCTAGAGAGAAAATTTTGGAACAAAAGGTCCGAATGCTTTTAAATTAGTGGCAATTTCACTGTTGATTTTGGTGTATGTGAATTGGATGGCTAGGATTGACCTTTGGCCCTAAATTTTGGTCATGTGGAAGTCCACACCTAAAAGAAAATATGGTGGGGGTCATTAGCCCACCACGTGCCATGTGTCAAGAGAAATGTTTTATATTATTCTAGGTAAAGTAACATGTTATACTGTGTAGTTATAATCTTACTATATATGATTTGAATTTACATTTTGGTACACTTCTTTATAAAGCAATTGAAATTCTATGCTTGAATCCTGACTTTTAAATACCTTGCAATTTTTTGTATTATACATTTTTATGTGAGTTCACTAAAATCTGATTTCTCCTTTATGAACCAAGTCAATTCCAAAACATTAATCTAATAAGCTATGGATAGGGTATTGGTTTGGACACATTCTACATTAAAGTGGGCACTCACTTTTTCTTTTTGAACACTTCATCATTTAAGTGGTGGTAAATACAAGTGTCTCCTTTATTGCATTTGAAAACTAGGAGTGCAACCTTGGGCCGAACTTAGCCCAAGCTCATATCTAAAGACTTGAAAAATTCGGGTTAGGGTGGACTCTGGCTCAAGCTTGTTTCATTTTGGGCCCAAAAATCTGGCCCGTTTTTGGGACCTAGTACTAGAAGACCCAAATTTGGTTCGCAAGCCAATATTTAAGCAACATTTTATAAAATCTAATTTTCTTTAGTTATATATATATATATATATATATATATATATATATATATATATATATATATATAATTTACGTAACATAATTTATTTATTTAAATATTAGAGGTATCCCCACCCCATATTAGAGGTGAGACTAATCCCATGGATAATACAAAAGAAATTCCACTTTAGGCCAAACAAGCTCAAGCCTAGATATACCCTTCATATTGATGCAGGACACTACTAGAGGAGACCCTAAATGTCTAATGTAAGGGAATATGATCAAATAACATGAACCAACTATATGAAGGCTGAGATTAAGATCTAAATTAATGTTTTGTAATTAAATCATATAAACAAGCTACAAACAATTACGTAGTTCTCAGAAATTCAATGTAAACAACTATATCATAGTCCAGGCCCGATTACCAAACGCGGCGGGATCCCTCAAAACAAAGGGGCTTGTTAATTCCCACAAATATGTAAATCTATAACCAAAATGGGATTAATTCTGGCTGTTTGGTATCAAGGTGAGACCAAAACAAAGTGGAGGCAGCAGGATAAGGGAGTATCAGGGATGGGAAAATGGGGTTTAGTGATAAAGGAGGATGGGCAATGACTGTATGGTAGTTTAGGAAGGGTAGTGGTGGCTGTATGGGGCTAAGGAAGGGTCTAAAAGGACTTGTGGCTGCAGAGAGAGGCCTATATGGGCTGGCCGAAGACTAAGAGAATCCCAAAGGGGGTGGCGGCAGCAAATCTGGGCCTAGAAAGGGGGCGGCAGCAGGATGGAGGACAGGATCTGGGTAGTTTTGGAGATGGCGACAGGTAAGGGGAAGGTATCGGGTGGGGGCGACGGCTAGAGGGTCCAAGAGGGGTGGTGGAAACAGTTTGGGCGAGAGAAGGTGTAACGGCAGAGAGAGGGGTTGGGATTCACGGCAAAAAAAAGGAAAATGAAAATAGAGAGAAGAAGAGAGATAGAAAAGAGAGAGAGAGAAAATAGAAGTACCCGGATAGGAGGAGAAGGCTTCGTACCCTTTCCTTGGCTTCTAACCAAAACACCATGCACCGAAAGCAAGCAATGGAAGAAAATTTCCTTAATTTATTCATTCATCAATCCCGTATGATTCTTACATATTTATAATGTTTCTACAAACACATGCCCAAATTGCCCTTACCATAAAAAAACATTACATACCTAAACTACCCTTAAATAATAAATAAATAAAAATAACTAAAAAAATGCACGGAAATAGCATGGAAGAGTAGATGCTCCACATCACATATACATTTTTGGCTTGAAGTTGAGCTTGGGCCTACAAATACAATTTGAGTGTAGGCTTGGGTTTGACTAATTTGGGTAAACTCAGCCTGTGCTTGGGCTTAGGCCCTTTAATTACAATTTGGGCCCAGGCTTGAGAAAGTCTAAAACCTGACCCAACCGGTGCAAATTATAGCCATATTTTAGAGTTCCCTATTCAAAGCCCAATATTACTGTATTTAGAGGGTCCATATACTTTTTTGGGCTATGTTGCATTTTGTATCTCATGAGCAATATTTCATACATGAAAAATTAAGTTTTACAAATGATACTACTATTATTTTATTTGTCATATATATAGGTGGTGTGGTCTAAATGAAAAATGTTTGGCTTACAATATTTTTAATGTTTAATTGTTTTCAAATATTTTCCTTTTCGAGAAAATAATAGAGAAATTATGATTTACGGTACTATTTCATGCCTAGAAACAACTTCGTTTTTTTAGAATATTGCTTGTATATCTAGATGGACGTGTGTGTGTGTCTTTGTGTGTTTGCAAGTGCATGTTGTGCAAACATGTTGTGCATGGGTGCTTCTGTGGTATTGGGTGGTGGTGGATGCGTTTGTGTTGTCGGGAGTCTCTATGTGTGTGTGGAGGGGGGGGGTGGTTTGCGTGTAAGTTTGTGTTGGTTTGTGTGTTCTTGGGCATTATTGTATCACACACTTGCCATTTTTGAGTCTGTGCACATCCATGTGTTGTGTGTGTGGCTGGTATGCTTGCATGTGCATGTGTGCTTTTGCACATGTTAGAACACCCACTATGTGTATATTGTTGCTTGTCCTAAATCTGAGCCTCGATGCATAGACATATGTCCCAAACTGCTCACTTTTCAGATCTATACTGATACATGATAAAGGCATTATTATGTCATATTAATTTCTTTTTCCTTTGTTTGAACTTTTGGTTGCAGCTTTATTATCAAATTGAACAGGACACAGGGGTGAATTGGTCCAAATTGAGAGCCACAGCAGATCTGTTTGATGATATTGTGGAAGAACCATTTTTTGATCAACTAAGGTAATGTAAGGATTGCTGTACATGGGCTTAAATTAATAGTAGAAAATAAATAAATTATTTAATACTCCCTCTGTCCCAAATTAGTTGTCCTATATGGATTTTGGAATTGTCCCAAAATAGTTGTCTCATTTGTATTTGAGTAGTATAAAATGTGTTGAAAATGGATGAGATCACATGACTGCTAGCCTTATATAGAGAGTTCCTTAAAAAATACAAATATTTCAAATGAGACAACTAAAATGGGACGGAGGGAGTGCTAATTTTAATTCAATTTGGGGTGGATTCAAGTTGGGTTCCGGACCTCTACCTAACCTGATCCAAACTTAGTTCGGGTTGGGTCAGTGGTTAAAAACTGGGTTGGATCAGACAAAAAATATGTTATTACCTATAGCCAACTCGACTCGAACCTGACCCGACCTGAACCATTGCCACCCCTAGTTAGGCCTTTAAATAAAAAAATAAGTTGTTTTTTGTTAAAATTTAAGAATTGTCTGAATGGACGTTAATAATTTTGAGTGATGATTATGAAATTATGGATAATATAAGACCAAGGTTATACTTATTTTGATAATTAAAGTTACAAGCTTCATAATTATTTATGATAATGTTTTCATTTTGGTGATTTATTAACTATATAATTTTTCATTATTTTTATATTTTTGTTAGATAAATCTTATATTAGATTCAATAAAAATAATTGTATAAATTGAACAAGGTCACTTGGTTGACCCAACCTAGTAATTGATCGAGTCCTAGTCCTGGTTTGAAAACTAATGTCCATACATGCTAAGTGTTTAAAAATTGTGTTTTAGAAGTGACCATTTCATTATTGATATTATGTTGTGTTATTCCTGGTTTTTAATGGTGTATCTTTTTCGTAGTGCAATGGTATCTGCACTAGATGCTAATGAAGTTTGCATACATGTGTAGAATGTTGTTGGCCAACTCTACAATCATTTGGGGCAGTGTAGAAATAGGAAATCTCTGTGGCTGGATATTGTTATGTTCTTTGTTATTGTTGTCATCATCATCATTATGATCATTGAATCTAATGATGACATTAAATTCAGACCCTCACCTATTTAGGTTAATGCTGGGATCCACTCTCTCTTTGCGAATTGGGTTTTTTGTTGTTTTGGTTTCCTACTTAGACTTGACTCGGGCTGGAGTCAACTTAGCAACTCATGGAGTAAAATTGGTGATTCTTCTACAATTTTTATTGCAGCTCTTAACAATATATAAGTCATATAGGAAGAGTTCTTTTATGGCATTAGATATTTAATATATTTAAAAATAATTAAATGGAATATAAATGTTTATATGAAAAAGTTACAGCTTAATTAGAATTCCTTTTATTCTAGAGAAATTACAAATATATATTTTTAGAAATGGTAAACCATTTCATTAGAAGATAAAGAATTTATGGGCACAAATCCAACAAAATGAGAAAAGAAAACCAAGACTATGAATGCCAAAATTAAATCTACTTGTGCCCAATATCCAAATGCTCTCAGACCCACAAAAAACAGTAATGCCGGGCAAGAGGCCCACCTCAAATCACTAGCTTCTATGTGAAGGTTGGTAGGTACCTACTAGTTATGACCTAAATTCTAACCTTTTGGTGTTTTGTTCTTTTAGAGGCCTAGATTCTCTCTGCAACATCTATGGGTCTTGGTCTTTAAGAGGAAAGACCAAGCATCATTTTCCAAAATTTCCATGAAGATGCCTAGAGCTTCTTTCCAATCCATCACCTGACTGACTTTTGAGAGTATCATTTCATGTACCCTTGCAGAGAGCACCATTTTAGGAGTTCCTAAGAAACATCAATGTTGCAAGTGTAACTCAGTAAGTTGGTACCATTGTAACTAAGAGTTCTTATCATCAGCTGCTACTTCTATTTTAAAATTTGGAGTTATATTTTATCCGTTAAAGTTGGGAAGTTGGTTGTATTCCTCATCATTATAAAGGAAAGACTCTTTCCAAGTGAGAGCATTTGAGTGACCCAAAATCCTTTCTCATCTTTTCTCTTACTTCTCTTGTATTTCCTCACAAAAATAGCTAAGTTCTCACTCTCTACCTTAGTAGTAAAAAACGTGCTTTGATTGTGCTTAAGCCCTTGCTTAAGCTATAGCTTATTTGTGCCTCACCTAGCTCTTTGTGCCTAGGCCTTCACCTCGTTCTTCTAGAACTTTTTTTTTTTTTTAAAGTATAAGAAGCCTATTTCTTAAGTTTTTTAAATAGATAGTAAATATTATAGTTAAGATGCCTCAGTCACATGAATTACTCTATGACTTGGCCAAGTTATATGAGTTCACTATATTGGAAATTGACTTGCCTGATTCATGCATTTTCAAGTTCTGGAGGTGGCAAAATGTCCTTTGCCAGGACTTGATGCTTACCTCAACTAATGAGAGAATTATTCACATAATAGAAATGGCATTATGACAAAGGCAATCTTTTTTCAATTTATTTATTTTTCTCTGTAATGTAGGACAAAAGAGCAGCTTGGTTATGTTGTTGAATGTGGTCCACGTATGACGTATCGTGTACTAGGGTTTTGCTTTCGTGTTCAGTCGTCGAAGTATGACCCATGTTACTTGCACAGGAGAATCGACCAGTTTGTAAATGGTTTGCAACAATTACTGGTACGTTCCTAATTTCTGAGCATCATTTTGATTTTCTGCCTAAGGTTGTAAAATGCCCATTGGACTTGAGCCCACGACCTTTACACTGTGACATTGACCCCTTACCAATTGTCTTACATGTTATTGTTTGATTAATATTTAACACAATTTGAGTGAATTGTTCCTAAATGGGCTATGTTCACTTTTAGGCTCCTGGGGTGGGCCGTGCCTTATCGCTTAGGCTACAAACCATTTTACTCCTTGCTTCCTCTACAGCCTCCACAGGGAGTCGGGGTTTGTGGGTTGAGTATCTCCCCCCATACCATGTCCTTCAGGATCTCTTGGGTTGTAAGGGGTTTGGAATTACTGTTGTAACCAATATAGTACCTTTCTTGTTTTTATCTGTCTTGCTTTTGTATTTTCTCTTTGGAGGGACATGTACAAACCTCTTGTACACAGCCCTCTATGTTCTTGTATCACACTTTTAATTAATGAAATATTTTTGTCTCCTTTTCCAAAAAAAAAATTTACACCTTGCTTGGTGCATTTTGCACCTAGGCCTTCACCTAGTTCTTTATCTATAATAAGCCTATCTTTTTTTTTTTTAAGATTTTATTATAATAGCTAGTAAATTTTACAGCTAAGATGACGCATTGATACTCATAATAAAGATTTCTAATTAATCAATAGTATACTTATGCATGTATATGTTACATGCTTACATAATGTGCTTCAAAGCTTAGTTGCCAATATATTTTGTTTCTTTCATGATGTTAATTGTATTTTGTTAATATTGATGCAATATGGACACAAATCCATGAATGTACACATTTTAAAGTATCTAATAGATGCGCCTGGTAAAATTAAGCACATGCTTAGACATGTTCCTTGTGCGTTGGCCTCCAAGACCCCTTGGTGCCTTGGTCTGCCTTGTGCTTTGACTATATGCTAAATAGGAAGGCTTTGACAGCTTCTGTAGGTCCAGCACATATGCAAGAATCCTAAATTCCATGTTAATGCCTAAAAGATAACACCTCTTATTAATAGGCCAGGCTCCCTATTTTCAAGTTGAAACATGTGTTTGTGCCCTCTTCTGAGGCCTGCTAACTATTTTTTTAGTCATTAAATCTTTCAAATGTCATTTTTTAAAATGGTCATACAATCTTGATCTGTTTTGTGTGGAAGACAGTATACAACTTGAATGAACCACTTCAACAGATAATCCTTGTCAGTTGCCAGCTAAAGCGTGATTGAATATAAGATTTGGCAGGTTTTACAGTTGTCTCTCGTCGCTACTCTCAATTCAGTGTTTGGACCTTTTCATGGTCTTAGACATGACAGATTGAAATGTAAGTTGTCTACATAACTTAGATGTGGACATGGACATCAGTATTGGGTTCAAGCGTGGGATGCACATGGGTCTTCCTTTCCATGGGTTTGGCTGGGGCTGGGAAAACCTGATTTTGAGTTTATGGAACTATGGCCCCATCAGCTTGGAATTTGAACCAGAATGGCCATTTGGACAGTTCCTTTTTTCAATATCGTTAAGATGCTATGGATTTTCTAACTGATCTTACATACATCGTTAATAATTTTTTGATGTCTCTACCAGCAATGTTCCCATTCTGAAAAGAACTTCGAATTAATTGGTCATCAAATTGAGAACATTTGGATATGCTAAATTGGTTGATCAGTCTTCCAAAGCAATGATGTTTTAAAGGTCTGTAAGGAATTGTTTTTCATTAACTGGAAGTGATGCTCACTGGACACCTGTTGCGCCATGGAATCTCATTCCAAAGAAGTGCATTCATTGGAAGTTGGAATCATGACTAACCCTTGCTCCCAAAAGCATCACAAGTTCATGATTCTGATCATTAACAGCATTCAACTAGAGAGTTGAAAACATAACTTTTGCTGCCCAAAAAGAAAAAGAACTGCTGCTACCAAAAAAGCCGAGAGAGAAGAAAATACCTTCAACTGACCCTTGGTAAATATGCTTTTGAATAGGTCTTACTAACCATTTAAAGGAAGATGATATTTGATCTAGACCCTAAATGAAAATGGTAACATAGGCGGTATAAGGGCCCTTCATTAGCTCCCTTAATTTTTATGCTTGAAAGCTGAGGTCAAGCTAGAAGTGAGACGCTATAGAATTGAAATTATTCTTGGTGTTATTTATTGTGCTTGCTTTCTGTCTTTGTTTAGTCATGAGGCTGTATCTTTGCAAATGTCTGTTATAGGATGGAATTGATGATGAATCGTTTGAAAATTATCGAAATGGGTTGATTGAGAAGAAATTGGAGAAGGATCCATCACTTACTTATGAAACTAATCACCATTGGAATCAAATAGTGGATAAGAGGTATCTCTCTCTCTCTCTTCCGCATTGCTTTTTCATATATTCTGTAGTTGGTTTGTATTCTGATGATCATGCTACCTATAGTGAAGAAAAATGCATCTCAATTTCTTTTACCAGTGTTTTACTATCCCTACTATTCATTGGTTTGTTTTGTATTGGGCTTCCTTTTGCTCAAGCTGGAGCCCATTTGTATTCTCAAAGCCCGAGCCTGCTCAACCCATCAGGCTTTCTTTATCTAAAAGCATAGACCACCTAATTTGATAGATGAAAAGTCAGAGCTCACACATTGGAGCCCGTTTGTAGATTGACATACTTGGACAAAGTTCGTCTAAAGGTTACTATAAGGTCAATTTTGCATTTAAATTGGCCAAGTGCAGAAGCCCACATTAAGGCCCAATTTCTATTTTCAACGAGTTGTTTTGTTTGAGTGGAGGAGATTACGTTGTACATATGGAGCTGAATAAATAAAATAATAGTATATGTAATTATTATTATTATAATTATATATATATATATATATATATATCCTTTGTAATAGATAGGTTCACCCACATGACATGGGTGGGGGTGGGGTCCATCTGAAAGGTATTTTCCAAATGATGCTACTCGTGAAAACAAGTCCATTGAATTTTAAAAGCCATGATTTTAAATGATCCCAAAATCAACGGTAAAAATGGGGGCAGTTTTGAATGGTTTCAATCCAATAGTCAGATCAACTCAGAATGAGTTCAAGTTGGACATGGATCCAATTCACAGGGTAGGGTCTGAGAGTGTAAGTGTGGGCTTTGTTGCCCATGGGTGTTGCCTGTGGGAATCTGAATGTCCTTTGCAATGATCGAGGCTGGTAAGTTCGTCAGTCCATACTGTTGTTCATGTACTGCTAGAAGACTCAATAGCTACCACAACTCCATCATGCTTTGGTGGAACTCTAGGTTGAGCAGTTACTTAAAATGCTACCAAAATATTAGTATCTTCATAACCCCAAGGAGTTATTTCAGTTGGTTTGGAAGCAAGATTTCTAGAGGGAGGTCTTGGGTTCAAACCATGGGAGCCCCAATGAAGGACCTCTTACCATGGGTATATGTACAAATTAAGGTCCCATCGAATTACCTAGTGTGTGAGGATAGGGGGGTTTTCATACACCCCGGGGGACTAGTCGGATGCGATGCCTGGACACCTCCACACCTAAAAAAAAAGGTTGAGTTGGTTGGAAAAACCCATTTAATAAATGGCTCAAGAGTGGTAGGTATTGGGTTGGGTTTACCATTTAGTAATGGGCCAAGTGGGTCAACCCATTTAACTTTCATCAGGTATCTAAGTCAAGCTAACTCATTTAATAAATAGGATATCATAACTATGGGTTGGATTGACCCATTTAAGATTATTATCAATGTTGTTAAAATCACACGATTCACAGTTCGAATCGCGTTCTCCAATGAGTCAAATCGCAATGGAAATAATCGTACGAGTCACCCCCATGAATCGGAAACTCGTGTGATTCATCTGAAGAGAGAAAGAGGTGAAAGAAGAGGAAAAAATGAAAAAGAAAAGGTGAGAGAGAAGAAAAAAGCGAAGAAGACATACATTTTTCATCGCCGCAGCCCTTTCTTTCATCGTTTCTCCTCTTTAGGTGTTGCATCTCTGGGATTGTTAGGGTTTTCATTGCTTTCCTCTTATTCTTCGTGTTTAAGTGTTGCATGTAGACTTAGGGTTTTGTCACTTTTTGTTTCGTATTTCACGTGCGGCAGCAAGTTATTCACTTGTTCACGTGACTTTCATTTGCTTTTAAGTGTTTGAGTTTCATATTTTCTTAGAAGACCTTTAAGTTTCGTATTTCACGTGGTATTCTTTCATGACTTTTTTTTTTATTTTCTTTTTATTTCATTTTTTGAGTGATGTTCTCTCGTCTTTCTTTATTATCTCTTTTTAATTAAATTTTTTTTCTCTTGTTTTTCATATGTTTATTTTTCTCTCAAAACAGCCCTTTATTTATTACAAATATCAAATTATCAGTACTTAATAGTATAAATAATAATTTTATTATGGCTAATAATTATAGAATCAAATTATAGTAATTATATCTTATTATTATATGTCATTTTATATGTACTTCTAGTATAAATAATAATTTTAGTATGAAAATTAGTTATAATAATTGTAGTATCAAATTATAGTAATTATTTATTATTATTCTATGTCATGTTATATGTAATTATTGTATAAATAATAATTTTAGAAAAAACGTTATGAATCTCACGATTCTACGATTTACGATTCACGATTCCTACATCGATTCACGATACAATTCAAGTTTGACAACATTGATTATTATATTTGGTCAACCTGTTTAATAAATGATTCAAATTGAGTGGGTAAATTCACTTTTATAAATGATTTAGATTAGGTGACAGTGGGATTGGGTCAATGATTTAATAAATGGGCAAAAGCTTAAGTAAACTCTTTTAAGCTTGGCCGGGTTAAGTTGCTTAATAAATTATTGAAGTTAGGTATGCTACTTGGGTTGGACCTAACTTGAGCCAACATGAAAAACAAGAAAGTTTCTATTTTGGATTGAACCAGGTGCAAGTTGGGCCTAGTGCAAGACAGCCTGAGTTTGGTCAAAAAGCTTAAATTTTTGCCTAACTTTTTAAAAACCTATTTTTATTTTATTAAATATTTACAAATATAAAATTTATATGATATAATATTATTTATATCTATATTTGTTAATTATATTTAAATAAAAAAAAAACACATACAAATCCATTTTGGGGCCAAAAAGTTATCTGAATAAGCCTCATTTGCATTTCAGGTTTGTAATTGGACTCGGGCTTACAAATACAAATTGTTCTAGACTCGAGTTT
Organism: Chimonanthus salicifolius; assembly: GCA_013350335.1. Lineage (NCBI taxonomy): Eukaryota > Viridiplantae > Streptophyta > Magnoliopsida > Laurales > Calycanthaceae > Chimonanthus > Chimonanthus salicifolius. The sequence continues at coordinate 7,916,129 of CM023539.1, forward strand.
GAACAAATCAGGTCCAGATTTCGGCCTCTTAATTTACAACTTAGGCCCATGCTCGAGTTAGCCAAAACCATGACCAACCTACCCAAGTTGCAACCCTAATCTGGTTCAGGGTTGGATCAACCCATTCTAGTTTGTTTGGGTTGAGTCAACCCACTTAATTAGCTGGCCAAGTTAGCAAGTTAGGTTGGGTTGAATTGAGTTGACACATTTAAGATTAGTCATCTACTTAAATTGGATTATAGTCTATGAAGCACAGATACTCCGAAACCATTCTAGTATCCGTGTCGGGTACGTTTCCGACACGGATACGGCTCAGATACGTACCCAATTAAATAAAACATTTTTTAAATACGGATACGGCAACAGACACGAAGGGATACGGCGGGACACATGACACAGGAGACGGGACACAGGAGAAAAAGGGAAAAAAAAATTTATCAACCAAGAGCTTTATTCTCTTGAAAGACAAAGTTTAAATAAAATATCAAATTATCAACCAATAGCTTTTAGTCTCTTGAAAGACAAAAGTTCCCTTATCATCTGATATTTTAATTTTATACTATTGTATCAAGAGGGGAGGTTGAGAACAATAGTTACCACATCAGAAAATTTCGATTAACTTATGTTATGTATATGCTTAATCGATGGTAATTTTTATGTATAAGAATAAAAAAAATAGAACATGGAAATAGAAGTTAAAATTAATAAAATGTATAAATCGTGACTAGTCCCTGTTTCTTGTTGATATATATATATATATAATAATTTTTTAATTCGGCATATCCCGCCGCACCTGTATCCTAGTTTCTCAAAATTTGCCGTATCCTCGTATCGGATACGTGTCGTATCCGATACGCGTACCCGTATCAGTGCTTCTTAGGTTATAGTTCATTTTGTAAATCAATTGGGTTGGATCAACCCATTTAATCTTAGTCATGTTGAGTTAAATATAATAAATGGGTCAAGTTGAGCCACCTCAGTTAAGCTAATTTGGGTTGTGTTAACTCGTTTAAAAAACGGGTCTAGTTAGTTATATGAATGATCCAGGTATTTAAGATTCATTTGGTTAAATCTCTAAAACTATGCTTCATAAATTTTCCCAAGAAAACATTCTCCATGGATCATGATGAGAAAAAGTTCACTCTTTCCCAAAAATTGACCTTGAGAATCCAGATTCATAGGAAAATTTGTGCAAACAATCATTTTAAAGTCTCATTTTCCAAGGAAAATCTATGCAAACAAACGTGCCCTAAGAGATGCAACAAATTTCTAATGGGAATCATGCCATTCTCTTTAGTTGATTCTTTTGTTGGTCCAACGGGAGCATGAATTGTGGAACTTTTTGTTTCTAAACAAAAACATTTTTTTCTAGTAGTGTTTGATCAGTTATGTAAATCAATATTCAACTGATTCATCTGAGATTATTAACAAACAAGATATGTCTATATTCAAGTCCAAATCACTTCTCCTTCTATATAAGTCACTTCCTTTTTTCTTTGTGAGTATCAATATTCTCCCCATTCATAGGTCCAAGATCCAATGCAAAACAAGCCAAAAAGTGAGGGGCTTTACATAATAACCCAAGTCTGCCCATTTATTAAATAAGCTCAAAAACCTTGAGCCATGCTTGGCCCCTCAATCAAATACACATGTTCAAGCCCATTTGTATAACAAGTTCAGGCCAGGTTTGAGCCCATGAACAGCCCTAATTTGGTCCTTATTCCAAATACTTTAATTAATTTTTTAGTAGAATATCCTGAAGGAACACATTCTCTGTTTCTAAAGTGGCATAGGAAAATTTTCAAATAAAAAATGACATAGGAAATATCGTTAACAGGAGAATTTTATTACCGAAGATTCTGTTGGAATTGTTTCACATTAGGTCACCCCCGTTAAAGGGAGGGTTGTGAAAGGGCTACAAAGAGAAGGTAAAAGGAAGGCCCTTTGAAGCATGGATTCTAGGGACAATAACATAATGGATTATTTACTTATGGTGGATATTTTAAATAAATAAAATAAAATTTTGGGTCAAATAGAGAAGTAGAACTCAAAAGATCGACCTCAAGTAGATGGGATTTTGGTGTTGATGATGATGAATAAATTTTAGGGTTGAGTGGAGAAGTTGAAACATAGTTGTCAATTCCATTCCATTTTGTCTGAAACAATTATACAAAACAAAAACTAGAAGAATAACATGTATCAGAATATTCTAATCCCTTTTTTACATGATTTCATCTATTTAGGCATCATTTTAGTCCATTTCAGCCTTTTGCTTTGGCCAAGTTTCACCTAATTTTCATGATAAACATTTTTTTAATTTAACTTATGTATTTATATTTTTAATATATCAAAGAAGATCACTGTTGTTAAGTGTTTTTTTGTTGCAACCACGTAGTTTATGTGTTTGAACCATGTTTCCATCTCCGAAAAATAAAATAACTTAAAATAATTGAGTGAAAAAAAAAAAAAAACACCCATTTTATTGTTTTATTTGTATCTTAGTTATGGGAATTAATGTTATAAACGCCTTGCCATATTGCTTAGAGAGTAAAATCATGTGAAATGCCTTTTAAATAAGAATACTGTGTGAAATGCTTTTTACAGTTAAAAGTCGTGTGTACTTATATTTTCTTTCAATTCCTATCAAAACAGTCCACTGAAAGTAGACAAAATGTCAAAATGTTCCAATCAGGAAACAAAATGAAACAGCTAGAAAAGTGAAGTAGGCAACTATGAGTAGTGCTCTCAAAGTTGTCCCTTAATGGGATTAGTGGCTATAATAATGATGATGATGGTAATGAATGGAGGGATGTGGAAAAGTTTGTCTGTGGATTATGATACTCACAAACTGATCTTAGGTAGGTGGTAAGTGTGTATGAGGAGTGGTAATGGGTGGAAATCAGATCTAGATGGCCCCAGAAAAAAGTTTGCTTTTAAAACGGGAAATGCTCATTATATGCACAGTGCCATCATTGAAGATGGCATGACAACGGCATGAAGTTGGTCTTGCTGGATCTGGTTTTGACCAAGAATTTGTGACAGATTTGCAATGATAGTGCATGGTCATAGTTATGCTGATTCATTCTGTGCACTCGACCTTATTTTTGCCATTACTACTGCTGTTATTTTTGTTATTATTACTATTATTAAGCCGAGACCTATTCTTTAGATTGTATGTTTAGCATGTTTTCCACATCATGGGTCCACATAAGATAGATTAATTGATTGATTTTTCTATACCAGGTATTTATTTGATATGTCAAAGCTGGAAGCAGAGGAGCTCAGACACATTCAGAAAAGTGACGTCATTGACTGGTACAACACATATTTGAGGCCACCATCTCTGAAGTGTCGTCAACTTGCCATTCATGTTTGGGGCTGTAACACTGACATGAAGGTGGGTGAGATAGAGGCGAAGTTTGGGAAGCATGTTGAAGATGTTGTGTCCTTGAAGAAGTCACTTGAGTTCTATCCGAGCCTCTGTTAATTGAATGTGGAATCCACTGGCGTACCATCGAATGCAATTGACTGAAGTTACTCATGAAAAATCAGTAGGCAAATCAGATGCCTTGTTCACAATGAGGAAAAAGTAAAATATTAGACAAAAATATATATATATATATATTTAGCCAACCATTGTTACCAAAAGAGTTAATAACTTCAGTTTTTGTTTTTTTCTTTCTATTCTCAATTTGGTTAAAGCACCTGGATGCGAGAAGCAAGATTTAACATCAGTGGGATATGGTGACATGACCAGGTAATGCCTCTCAAAACTGACGTCTGTAGACAAGTCTAGCCATTTAATAAATTATATGATGCTATTTCAACTCAGATCCATTGTTTTATAATGAACAATGGTGATTTTTTCCACAGGTGTCAAATCTTCAACTATCGTTGATTGGAATCTCATGAACGTGCTTCTCCTTGAAGGATCAGTAGGTCATCTTGCACAGGTTCAGATTAATTATGTTTTTCAGTTTTCTGATGCCTTGGTATTTTTAGGCATCAGTGCTGCTTGACATTCTTTTGCAATTCTATGCTGTACATTCTTCATTTTTCATTTACATTTGGTGAACAATAATTTCCATTTTTATCAGTAATTCTTTAGGTTTCACAGGACTTGTTAGCTATGTGATGATTAGTCCAATTGAATCGTGATGTTCCTCATAGCTTGTAAAATTACACCGACTGTATGAGTATTCACTGTTGCTTTGATCGGACAGTTAAAAATTTTGACCTTTTGCTTCATTGATTTAGATGTGGCCCATCCCCCCAAATCAAAACATCAAGAACAAAGGGATCTCCTAAGTGTGAGTCCTAATCTATCCATCCATGTGGGTCCAAGTGACACCCATTGGCTCTTTTTTAGGGGAGAACTCTTATATCTTACAATTTAATTGCTTATTATTTATATTTTATTCCTGATATTTTGCATTTTAGTAATCTTTAATTATCTTATCTGCATAAGTTTGTTTCCCATCGTACCTCAATAAAATCCTCCAACTTCAAATGTATTCTAAAATTATCTTTTGATGATGAATCTTGATAATGATTCTTGTGATTGTTGCCATAAGAGAACCAAGGGTCAGCAAACTAGTTGAGTATTGAGATAATTGTGAAAGATAATATGATTTTTGGTTAGCGACTTAATCGGGATGATGCTCGCATTATAAATGGTATGGCAGTTCTGAGTAAAATGATGATTGAAATGTGAACAAGAATAAAGATATACGGTATAAAATGAAGTGTGTATGTGATGAATTTAGTTGTAAGTCTTAAGATGGACTCTACATTGGTTTTTAGGGTTGAAACTCAGGTGGGTCAGGCCAAATTTTAATGAACTCAACCTAACCCATATAAAAAAGTATTGAACCTGATTTTATCCGACCTGATCTAAATTGTTGACCCAATTCAACTTGAAAGATATATTAAATTTATTGAGTGGGTTGGATTTGGTCAATTTAAAAAAAGCTTGATCCAACCTGATCCGATTTTAATTTGGATTTTTTTTCAACCCAATCCGACCTTAATTTTAAACATGCAAAACGCAACTCACTTAATGTCTTAGGTCGGGTTGAAATCCGACACCAGTGTCACCCCTAATTGGTTTGAAAGAATCCCCTCATGACTTAAAAAACAAATAAAACAACAAAAGGAAAAAAAGATTACTCTCATAAGAGACGTTTGTCTGTTGATCCAAAACTAATGCAGTGTGATGAAGGTTCCTATGAAAGGGCTTGGGAAGGTCTCGGACGGCTCACCGGAGTGGATGAATCGCCTGAGGGCTTTTTATGTGGAATAAATGGAGGATAGCAGACCTGCACAATGCAAAATTCAAACCCTCTCATATCAAATGGAATGAATTTGGATAAAGAGGACATTTTTTTTCAATAAATTACAAAAGATTTAGGATTTTTTTTTTCAGGATATAGAAAAGCAGTGAAGCTCTTTCTAGACACTGGTTGTTGTGAAAGCACAACTGGATGATGCATCTCAACTAGGGTTGTGAACGGGTCACTAATTTTGACTTAGGCTCAACTCAATATATTAGTAACCGTACAAATCAATTGAGTCATAGAATTGGACTAGGATACATTTTTAAGGCACATGTTATCTTCATGGGTCACACTTTTGCATGGGCTCCTACTTGTCCAACCCAACGCCTCTACTTCAAAATATGATTCATTCATTGTGTTAATAGGATAGTTGAGTCTTTTATATAGGGCTAAAACTCAGGCAAGCAGGGCTACATTTTTATGAACCCAATCTAACTCATGTTAAAACTTATTAAACCCGACTCCACTTGATCCGAATTACTCAATCCAATTCGACTCAAATTTTTTAACCGATTCAACCCAAGTGTTAGCCCGACACGATTCAACCTGACTTGAGTTTTAGGCCTAATTGCTACTGTTTTATAAATTGGTGCACTCAGATCGAATCGGATTACGTCGAGTTGATTATAAGTTTCTCAATCCAACCCAACCTAAATTTCATGTTGGTTTTTTCCCAACCACACTCAACCGTAACCCAAATCTAAATTGATTTTTCGGATCAAGTTATATGGGTTGGGCTAAAACCCAACGCAAGTTTCACCCTTACTTTTATACAAATATACAACTCTGTGCTCTCAAGATTAGCAAGCCATGCTAATATGCATTGAAACACTGAAATCTGGTCCTAGAGCAATGGATACTTTTCGAGAAGGCTTTAGCACTCGGTAACTAAATGAAGCTTTGTAGATCAGAGTTAATCAATTAGTTCAATCACCTCGTGTGTGTAAGTGGGATTTCTTCCTTGAGTTTGAACCTCATGATAAAATCTATCCTACACATATAATATAAGAGACACCAATGGTATTGTTACATGACAGCCGTCCGTTATATGTTTCTATCAAGACAAGAGTTCAGTGACGAGATGATAATGATAATGAAAGGGGCTTCAATGAATATAATTCCTTCAGGTTCGATTTGAACTTTGACAAAGGTGGGTACTATCGAGTCGGATATTCAGTGTGGACCACTTTTTGGGGCACCCTTTTTTTGTTTTGGGACACGGGACACGGGACACCTACTTAGGCCTGGCAACAGTCAGTCCATTTCAGGTTTTGTTAATGGGGCTAAATCAATTTAGGTCTATATCAAGTTCGGTCTAGTTGGGTTTGGGTTGATTTTATCCATTTATCTATATTTCTGTAAAGATTGTTCTAACAATACCAGAGATTTAAATCTCAGTTTGGAATGATATCAGCCGACATCTCAGATATCAATCAGCAAATATCATTCTCTCACTTCTTCTTTTTTAAATATTGGCTGGAATTATTTATTTATTTAACTTTAATTAAAAAATGAAAACAAGCTCTTTTTATTTTAAAAAAATTCAAAAATGAATTCTATGATATTAATACGATATCGATTGGGCTCACATCAGATTTTGAAATTTATTTTTAAAAACATGTGATATCTATATCGACCGATATTTGACTAATATCACCGATATTTATTTTTCTGAATGAGACATGTAACAACGTTACCTCTTAATCATACAATTGGATGTGTTGCATACTAGATGTAGCAAATTGGATGTGTTGCATATTAGAGGTAGCAATAATTGTGTTTGGTGGATATAAATCATCTATATTTGACTTTGTGTTGGGTCTACGCATTTGTTAGTGGTTTAGGTTAGGTTAGGTCATCTATTAAGTTGGTTATATAAGGTTGGGTCATTTATCAAATCGGATCTATTTAGATTGAGTCATCAGCTCTGATTTTGTCAGGTCTACACCGACCTTCCACCTTTTATTATCATGAACCGTCTTTACTTTAGAGCTAGTACTTGAAATTCTGTCAATATTCAACAACATGTGATTGTAGGGATTGGAAAAGTTCCGTTCCAACCAAGAGAATCCCATAACTGTGAAACTTTTTTCGTGTTGTTTTACTCATAAAATCCTAACACCCCTCCATCTTCTCTGAAATTGCTCACCTTTGAGTCCATGCAATTTCTTGAAAAAATTAAAATTTAACAAGTTTTAAAAGATTTGAATTATCTCTATTATATTAGCATTAGAAAAATAGAGAAACTTTGTTACAAAAATAAAAAATATATTTTAGAATTAGATTTAATGATCTGAAAGGATTTGATTATCTCTTATCATGTCATTATTAAAAATATAGGAACTTGTGCCAAATAATGAATTGAAATAAATAAAAAACTTTGGTGCGTCTAGTTGTGTCAATGTACCATTTAAAAATGCCATGACAAATTTAAAATTTTTAAATAGAAAAGCTTAATTAAAACAATAAAATATAAATTATAATAAAAAATATTAAAAATAAAGTAGTAATGAACTAAAAAGAAAAAAAAAGTAGTTACTCATATAGTGTAGTTCAATTGATTGTCTTCTGTCTCAAAAAAGTAATAATTTTTTTTTTTTACAAAAATATATTATATTTTTCTATTTATAATATACATGGATAAAAGAAAGTGAGAAAGCGAATAGCAGTCTACACTACAGTGGTATGGATACAGCAGGTACAGGTGGGCCCCACCTGTTGTTTCAATTATCTCTGCTTGATGACCATTCAAGTCAACAGAGTAAGATGTGCAGAGATGAGAATTTAGAACCACGCATTCCATTTCATTAGGCCTGTCTTGTTCAATTTTAACCATTCATTCACTTCAACAACACTTGCCTTCTAATTACAAGCATTAATTTTACATGTTTGGTAGGGCACATAAAAAATAATAAGTACACAAGAAAGCTTCAATGTTGTAGTTATTTCTTGCAACTTTTTATAAAAGAATTTGTTTAATATTATTTTAATAAAGTTATTTTATTTTATTTTGTGGCTCACTCTCCGTATATTTATCTAGAGTGAGTGTGAGTAGAGAGACTTGCACATATTCTCAAAATTAGTCTACTATTCTAAGAGGTCTGGATACCTTAATAAGAAAAAAAATACTAGTTTTAATTATTTTTTCTATTTTATTTGCTATGATCATTTACTTGTGATAAATAGAAATGGAATATAATATAAATTATACCCACATAAATATTGATCAAAGAGACTCAACTCATTTAAAATTTAAAATGTATTTTGATAGCAAGTTCACATCTTTCTGCTCTTTATCCCTCATTGATTTTAGCATCAAAGTTCTTAAACGTTATTGATGCACTTAATAGTCTACCCAATAACAAAATCACTGAGTAAGATGAAATAGATATGGCACCTAATCCTAATGAAGATAACTTAAATCACTAGCCTTCTACTTTTAAAGTAGTAGCAAAATAAATATCATACTTAAACAATGCAGCCACAAATGGGTTAGCTCTGTTATGCAAATTATTAACATCTCATTATATTTATTTTGTAGAGTAAGAAATCCCGTCTCAAGAAGCGGGAGGTGTTAGGTTCGAACTCCCATAGTTTCACCCAGTGTACCTTAAAGACAATAGGTATCACCCATGGAGATCTTACAATGAGTTTCTTGTAGTTTCTACATATAAATTAAAAAAAAAAGGTATCCATTCTACCACGGGCATTATTTTTTAGGAGGCACGAATTTTAGTGAACTTCCTATTTTGTCCTCCGTCCATCTTCAGAAATCAGTTCACTTTCTAGTGAATCGGCTCACTCATTGGTGCACTGAACTGGACTCTTTCTATTTTTAAGTGAATGGGTTCATTTATCGGTGTACCGGACAGGTGAACCGATTCATTAGAAAGTGAACCGATTTCTATAAGGGCAAAATAGAAAATCCGAAAAATTCATAACTCCTAAAAGATAATGCCCGTGTTAGAATGGGTATCAAAAAAATAGGATATTATTAAAATACTAGAATCTTTCAATGTTTTCAGAGGATACCTCAAAAATCTATTTTATTAAATTTTAGATTCTTAACCTATATTATTTAAATTGTTCTATTCTATTTTATTATATAATTTCTATACGACTTACCCAACAATTGCCTCATGTGACAAGAGATCTGCAAGATGCAAGATTTGCTAGCCTAGAAAGAGATGTTTCAACCAATGCATTCTATTTCCCACCATGGCTGCAGAAACAAACAGATATAGGGGAACAGAACTCTCACCTTCCAATCAAGTGAAAAGAAAATAAGAATCAGCATGTCTAACATGTTACCCACCTAGCATGATGAGTGGCCCACTAACCACATGGGGGTTTCACCCAAACAGGCTAACATGAAAATAGGGTGGGGTTACTGTTCATTGGCCTCTATTTAATGCTACTAGCTATTAAAAGTAAGGAACCAACCATACAAGTTGTTGGGGTCCCTTTCAGTGTTGTGAAGTAGGGACCTTCAACCCCATGTGGCTACTAGCCCATTCTTCCCTTGTTAAGGACACTGTGATTAGCCCCTTCACCAACAACACTTCTGGATAAAATCCACGTGCCTTTCTAGGTCACCGCTTATCTCTATTAATTCTCTGAAACGGACCTTTCTTTTTCTTTTCTTTTTTTTTCTGATTCTTTATAATCTAACGTGTTAAAGTTATTTTTAGTACTCACTTAATTCTTAGAATATATGCAAACTTCTCTATCCATCACATACTATTCAAACCTCTCTATCCAGTACATAATGTAAAACAAACTACACAAACTAAATCACAAATCACACAAGTAAAAAGAAGAATATACAAATATACGTGGTTCGGCAAAATTGACTACACCCACAGAGTGTGATGATTCCATTAATTTTCATTCCTTCCTCTTAGTCTCTCCTTCCTCTCTGTTGTTCTTCTCCTCTCCCTCTCAATCCCCTAAGAATATTGCAGTTCACTGAAACCCTTAAAGAAAGAGAATATATATAGGTCGACTTAAGTTACACATACTGGGTCCACTGAGCCTTACAGATAACCCAGATCCAATAAAGGCCTTTTGAGCCAAAAACCAACAATACCCACACACACTGGTAAACCTATACTCTGTAGAGTGTGTTTTTTTAAAATAGAGTAGGAATTGAACTTCAAGACTCTTATTTCTTAAGATGGATTTCTGGACATCATTCCAACCCTTTCAGATTGGAACATTTTCTACCATCAAATTCAAATACCAACTCAATTAATATATTCATACACATATTTTATTATTTCAAAAATATTGGTCAATAATTTAGTTTTATAGGTCCATAGTTTTGAATCATGGATCCAGTGATTTTGATTCTTAAATTAATTTTTGCAAGTTAATAGTACCGACTCTTAGATTAAGAGAAACCAAGTGACCTTGACAAATTTTTTTGTATAGTTTTGAAAATTGAGATCAAAGATTAAGATTATTACTATTTATTACTCTTGAAAAATAAGAGCTAACATGGATTAATGAGTCGCATTTTTTACAGTATAATAGTTTTCAAGACAATTTCTTTATTTAATGTAATTTTTATGATCATCAAATAAAATCTATAATCTGACAATCTGACATGACCCGTCAAAACGCATTAGCCTTTTAGCTCAGTCCTACTATACTAGCCCCTAGTTCAGTAATCTAACTAATGATGTTCAACATTTTGAATTCTGATTGATATCTTATTAGTCTAAGTTGAGCATTCAATAGATCACAAGTTACTATTCTACTTATAATGCTACAAATATCTTCAAGAGAATAGAATATTTGAAAACATTCTCTATTTTATTAAAGAAGAAATTATCTTCATCAATTGTTTTATCAATCTAATGAGTTTTATTTTTACATTTGACTTTATCATAAACTATATATATTGAATTCCTTCTCAGCCTGTCTTATCTTTTTTATCTCCTTTCTACATTTTAATTAGTCCTATCATAGTTTTAAAACGTCTCAACTCAATGTACTAAAGTCCACTCTGATCTTCGACCAACATTACTAAACCACCTTAAAAGATTTTTTTCTCAATTTATCCTCTATTAAGATTATTTTTAAAGTTCTACTAAAGTCATTTCTCTATTTTAAAATACATATTTTTATTATCCTAACTTTATCTATTTACTACTGCGTTGAGTCATTAATAATATTATAAAATTCTCCATTCAAATAAGGCGTCTTTTATCATATAACAGACCAGTAGCTAATCTGTAGCTTGCCTAACCCATTCTCATACTTTTGGTTATATCTAGAGCATTTCTTACATTTGATTAAACTATTGATCTCAAGTATCAAAATTTATCGCAATGCAATACTAAGTCATTTTCAAATGAATCAAACTGATTTTTCTTTTACTCCATTAAATTTACACTATGTATTTTATTTTTGTTATAAATTTGTAATCCTTTTTAAAAAAATATTTCTCCACCAATAAATTAAAATAATTTCATCGATGAATCAGTGTGGAAGCCCTTTGTTATTTATTGATAAGAATAGAAAATAAAATATATAAATTATATTTTCTAGTAGAAAGTAATGATTAACGAAATCAAATTACAAAAATTGCACAAAATTATATTAAAATTTGATTTAACTTAACACTCTTAAATCAAATAATCAATGGCATGTGAGAGATAAAGAGATAGAGTAGTTTCTAAGGAAGGAAGCTTTCTCAAATTGGCTAGACAATATTGATAAGGGAGGTAAGGAAATGGTGACTTATATCATGCCATAATTTAAGAAGTTGATGGCTTGTTTTTTTATATTCGATTTTTTTTTTTAATTTACATGTGAGAAATCGTGGGATACTCAAAGTAAAACTCCCACTATTGATACCTTTTACCCTAAGAGCACACCAAGTTACTCCACGGGAGTTCGAAAACGTCACGTCCCACCTTCTAAAATGGGACGCAACCAAATGAACTACGTCGGCGTGGGTTAGAGACTTAGAGTGTAGCATTCTTCAATCTATGAAGGATGAGCTTATATAATTTACCTATCAACCTTAGAGGTGCAATTTCAATTAGGTTCAACATTATTCTGCTTGAATTTCATTAAAAAAAAAAAAAAACAATTGGGTTGATTTAGACATGAGCTTATTTTTTTAGCTTAAAATATCATGTCTAAATTTAAACTCGAACCATCTTATGGCCTAATGAAATAAAGTCCAACCTCGGCCTAACAATATATAAATATAAAATATATGTAATATATAATTTATATTTTATAAATTAATAAAAATAAACCTACATTGGGTTTTGAAAAGCTTGGGCCTGAATAAGCTTATATATACGTTGGCCCTACAAATAAAAATTGGGTTGAGTTCAAATTTGACCAAATGTGGGCAAAAGCAAGAATGTGCTTAGACTTGGGCCCTTTAATGATAATACAAGCTCAGACCATGCAAGTTCCAGCCTCATAGATCCTCCTATCCTTCCGTAAAATCTAAGGGTATTTATTTGTCCATACCCTGCCCAAGCCCAACCTAAACAAATGGCTTCGGACAAATATTTTTGTTCGACAGGCTGTAGTTCGGGCTTTATTTTAAAGCCCATCAGTTATGCCGGGCTTTTAGGCTCTTTTATTATTTTTACATTTTTTTATTTTATAAATTGAAAATATAATCGTACAAATTGAAAAAAAAAACCTTAAAAACAAAAATATGTTAAAATCTCATTTAAAAAATCAATTTATACCAACTCGATCTTAACAGTCAAAGTCGCCAGGCATCATCTTTTCAAGGACGTTTACCAACTTTGACTATCAAGATCAATTAGTTAGAAATTGAAATTTAGACTAAAATTGTAATTAATGGTATATGTTTAAGTATAGTGTCGATTTGTACAGTTATATTTTTAATTTACATAACAAATATTTAAAAAAAATGTAACCAAATGCAAAATAATCAGGCTTAATCGGTCGAGCTCGAGCTTCGGTCTGACTCAGGCTTTTTTTAGTGAAACCCGGCCCGAACTCAACCAAAGAATACACCTAGTAAAATCTCTCCATTCTTTTAAAGAATTCCTTATTAAAGAAAATGACAAATATGCTTTTAATGAAAGAAATGGATGATTAAGAAGTTGAATGATCTAACATTCACTATAAAGTTTTTTAACTCTCCTTTTCAATCCATTAAAACTTTCTTCTCATGTTTGTTATGTAGTTAGATATGAAGTGGCGAACGTTTTATATGACCTATGTGTATAAGTGTTTGTATCATGCACCATTCCAAATTTCCAACACTCAAAAATCTTAGAGAGTTAAATAGTAAGGACAAGTTCACAAATGTAAAGGAGAAAAATAATATAAATATTTATTGCCATAAAAAGGTATTAGTATAATTTATGACGAATAATTTCTCATCCAAAAAGGAGTAGCATCATTCCAATTCTTTCTGGTTGTTTTGCTCTTGGTGCTTGTTTGAATTACAAAGATTGAAAATCAAGATTCATATGGTTTATTGATTTGAAAAAGTCATGGTTTAGATAAAAATTATCGATTGTGAATGAATTAGTTCAACAAAATTGATGTTTAACCATTCTGCTCTTCCTGTAATAATTGCTGATAATATGGGTATAGTTCAATTGGTAACCTCTCGCTTCACCTGGTGTGCCCTAATGACAGTGGGTATCACTCATTGGAGTTTGTTTTCCGAAGTTTCTCACACGTAAATTCAAAAAAAGAGTTAGAGAATTCATATTTTACTTTTAAAATTTAGTTAATGATGAATGTAATGTAAAAATTATCGTTAAAAGTTCATAACAAATAATTGTGAACCAATTAAGAGCAGAGAATTTTTCTGATTTAAGCATCAATTTGGCATATTTAATCTCACACTTTAGCTCTTGACTTTGTGTTTGGTTGGTCGAGAGAGTTTAGGCAAAGAGAGAAAGGACTTTGTCATTGGAATATTTTATAAAATTGGAACCACACTTACTCAATTTAAGACACCATACACCAACCACTTTAGATTTAGACAACACAAAGTAGTGAACCAACAACTATTAGCCAACTAGTCTTAGATTCAACATGACTACTAAAGAAGATTAAGTTGTAACATCAAAATGGAAATTGAAGAACATGTAAAAAAATGTTTGTGCACAATTATTTTGTAGAGTTTAATTTTTTCAATAATTGCTTTAATCTTTTGTTTTCCACATTATCGATTTTATCGTTTATTTAACGAAGGATTTCTATAATTTTTCAAGAAAATGCTATACTTGCTATTAGATTCTATCTTTTTATACCTTCAAGCCATCAAAGTCATGTGACAAATTACAATTGATTAGTTTTTCAACAATTAGTAAAGATACTAATTAAATCACTTGTCACATCAATAAAGAGTATAAAAGACATAACTCGATGATAAGTGTAATATTTTCAACAATATTCTTTTTTATTGTCAATTAGGTGAGGTGTACATTATGACTCCATCCCACTTAAATTCTCGACAATAATGACAAAAACAAAAATAATGAACACTAAGAGTTAATTTTACTTAATAATATTATTATTGTGTAATAACAAGTTTGGGTCAAGTTTTGGCCTAACCCACTTCAATCTAAAGAGTCAAATCAGAAAATGGGTTTGTGAGGTGTTTAGACAGGGGAAATGAGTTGTCTGGGTCATTGGTGAAGTCATCGTTTTTAGAAACGGAGACACCACTCCCGCAACCCACATCCAACACAGGCAACCCATAAATAAACCAAAAACCGTAAGCATCAAGCATAATTACAAATTATAGCATCATCCTATTATTATATTTATCTAGCTCAATGAAAAGTACATATATCGCAAATACGTTAACAAATCCTCAATTACAAAAATGGAACTATGAAAAAGTACAAAGCTGCAGATGTACGTCCAACGCCTGATTGAGAGTCCCGCCGACCCTTCCTCTATGAAGTACCTGTGAGGCAAGGGGTGAACTCTACATGCCCAGTGAGGGTAACGCATGCATCATCTGTCATCAAGCATACACTACATATAGTCATATGAAGACATCAATGCCTATGATGTCTACATGCATGGCCATACAAGCGTGCGCCTACCCTAACACATGGGCCCACATCTGTCGGGCCTCCAGTACATCCTCTAACAAACTCAATGAAACTCTAGGGCAACTCCCTCATATACCCATCCACTGCAGTCCACCCATCCACGAGTACGTGGACCAATCCTCAACCAGTTCAAGGTAACTAGCTCTCAACCAGTCCGATGACAACCCGTACACGTACTACAACCAACCCATGAGTCGGGTTCAATAGAGTCCCCAAAGGGACTTTCACACAGCGGTAACTACTGCGCCAATCCTCAACGGACTGCCAAGTAGACCCATCTGTGGTCTCCCCAACCAAGTACCAGACCCCCAGTTGTCACACCTGTGACCTCGGGCCCCTCGCCAATCTCCACACAACCGATATAAACACCCCTCACAAAATTCTATAGGTCTTCTACCGAGTGAGCCGACCGAACTCACTTGTTAGGCGCCCATAAATTTCTGATGAGTCGAGACCCACAATACAAGTCCCAACAATGAATTCCAAAGTCATAACCGCGGGTAAGCACACTACCACATCACACCACAAGCTATCCCTACCATACAGGTGTCCTTGCTTGGAATACCATACCTCAGACTGTCCCACCCTGTTATGACAATAATCACAGCATACACTACACATAATCATATAAAGACATCAATGCCTATGACGTCTACATGCATGGCCATACAAGCGTGCGCCTACCCTAACACACGGGCCCACATCTGTCGGGCCTGCAGTACATCCTCTAACAAACTCAATGAAACTCTAGGGCAACTCCCTCATATGCCCATCCACTGCGGTCCACCCATCCACGAGTACGTGGACCAATCCCCAACCAGTTCAAGGTAACTAGCTCTCAACCAGTCCGATGACAACCCGTACATGTACTACAACCAACCCATGAGTCGGGTTCAATAGAGTCCCAAAGGGACTTTCACATAAGGGTAACTACTGCTCCAATCCTCAACGGACTGCCAAGTAGACCCATCTGTGGTCTCCGCAACCAAGTAGCAGACCCCCAATAGTCACACCTGTGACCTCGGGCCCCATTCTCCAAGCTCCACACAACCGATATAACACCCCTCATAGAATTCTATAGGTCTTCTACCGAGTGAGCCGACCGAACTCACTCGTTAGGAGCCTATAAATTCCTCGTGAGTCGACACCCACAACACAAGTCTCAACAATGAGCTCCAAAGTCATAACCGCGGGTAAGCACACTACCACATCACACCACAAACTATCCCCACCATACAGGTGTCTTAGCCTGGAATACCATACCTCAGACTGTACCCACCCTGCAAGTGTCATAACCTGGAATACCATACCTCAGATTGTACCCACCCTACAGGTGTCATAGCCTAGAACATCATCTCACACCACACCGCAGGTTGTCCCCACCCTACAGGTGTCATACCCTGGAATATCTCATCACATCACACCGCAGGCTGTCTCCACCCTACAAGTGTCCTAGCCTGGAACATCTCATCACATCACACCGCAGGCTGTCTCCACCCTACAGGTGTCTTAGCTTGGAACATCTCTTCACATCACACTGCAAGCTGTCCCCACCCTACAGGTGTCCTAGTTTGGAACATCTCATCACATCACACCACAAGGTGTCCTAGCCTGGAATATCTCATCATATCACACCGTAGGTTGTCCCCACCTTATAGGTGTCTTAGCCTGAAATATCTCATCACATCACACCGCAGGTTGTCCCCACCCTACAAGTGTCCTAGCCTGGAACATTTCATCACATCACACCGCAAGCTGTCCTCACCCTACAAGTGTCCTAGCCTGGAACATCTGATCACACCATCCCTCGACCAATGAGCAGGCGAGCACATCCTCAGCCTACTCGGTCATCCGGGGATCACAAATCATACCAGTGGGAGCTGTCTCTCATCGCACCATCCCTCGACCAATGAGCGGGCGAGCACATCCTCAGCCTACTCGGTCATCCGGGGATCACAAATCATACTAGTGGGAGCTGTCTCTCATCGCACCATCCCTCGACCAATGAGCGGGCGAGCACATCCTCAGCCTACTCGGTCATCCGGAGATCACAAATCATACCAGCGGGAATTGTCCCTCACAGCACCATCCATCGACCAATGAGCAAGCGAGCACCTCCTCAGCCTACTCGATCATTCAAGGGTCACCTCATCCATCACTGTCTCGGGTACCGTAACAACGAGGTCCTCCAAGTCTGCCTAGGGTCAACCAACACCCAACCCAATGGCTTCCCTGAAGATTCCATGACTGCCTCACCACTTGTCCAGACCGGGACTCCGGGGCACCTCGCCCGCTAACCCAGACGACGCCTCGCCCACAAGCAAGTCTGAAGACCACTAACGGTAGACCTAACAGTCCAACCCCTACTAAGGGGAACATATCTATCATCTATTGATCCATAACCAAACTACGCTTCCTAGTATGGTTTCTCATAACCTCTCAACCCTAACTACCCGCAAGTTAGGGGGCGTCTTTAAATCCGGGTTTGGCCAGATACCCATGCAAACCGGCATTCAGAATACAGTAGCTACATACATGGCAAGTCATCTATATGCATGTTATCAATATAGCATATCACATAATCATCAAGTATATACTATCATCTATCGCATGTTATCAAACCAACATGTAACATGTTATTATCTAAAGCATATCATTTATTACCAAATGTTATATACGTCATGATGCTACACAGTCCATCCAGCATGTCATCATTTTGTCAAGTCTAGCATGTTATTACATTTGGCAAATCAACAGGTTATTATGTAATCGAATAGCATGTTATCACACATCAACATGTTGTCCAACCAACAAATTATCAAGATATAAATCATCATGTTATTATATTACTCAACCAACATGTTATCACAAGTAATCCGACACGAGTACGCCCGAAGAGGTCCCTTGCCACATCAATCATCACAACGGTTTCCCTTGCCGAGTGGTTCAGATCATATAAAGGCCACATTCCTCGTACTCTGTGTTCAACAGTTCTAGGATAATATGCTTTCATGTATGTTAAAACAACTGTGATAAGTCCCCTCACCTGTGTACGTGTTGCTGAATTCCAAAGCGAGAAAACGGATTCGCTGGGTTGAAGGAAGTTTAATCTGATAAAAAAAAATGCAATGATTAACAAACGGGCTAAAACAAGCCTGGGCCTAAAATGGGCCGAACATGGCCTAAAACTGAAAATCAGATCCAAAACTAGGTCGGGATCGGGATTGGGCCTAAAATTGAAAACTGGATCTAAAATGGGCCTGATCTGAAAGTTGGGCTTTAAGATGGGTCGGGCCCAAAGCTGGGCTGAACTGGGCCCGGCCTGAAATCGGGTTGGGCCAGTTGGAATTGGGCCTGACTGGCTGAGTTGGGTCTGGGCCTGGTCTGCTGGTCCAACAGTGAAATGGGCCTAGGCTGCCAAGACTAGAACCGAACCCATCTGAGTCAACTCAGTGACTTAACTGGGTTGGCTCGGCAATCATTGAAAAACCAGGAAAAAGAAGGAAATAAGAGGAAAAGGAAGGAAAATAAGGGAAGAGGAAGGAAAAGCAGAGAGCGACAGAGAAAGAAGAAGAATAAGGAGAAGAGAGGAGAAGGAAATTGAGTACCTGGTAGCACCGAAGGAGGATCCGACGGTCGGGGCAGGCGAATCCGAACTTCGACGGCAGCAGGACGGATGGAATCCGACGGATCTGGTGTTGAAGCCGTCCGAACGCAATGGGGGCGGGAGGAGGAGGGCAAAGCATCGGCAGAAATGGGAGAGGGGAGAGGCCGAGAGAAGGAGGGAGAGAGGGAGAAAGAGCGGCGGTGGCGGCGGCAGCTTGAGGGAGGGGAAAGAGAGAGCTTAGGGTTAGGGTTAGGAAGAAAGGAGGTTGAGAGGAGGGACGGGAGAGAGAGCAAGAGGGGCATGCGGCACTGTAGCTGCAATTGCTACAGTGCTGCGAGAAAAGAGGGGATATTTAGGGGTTAGGGTTTAGGTGGGTTTGGGGTTTTCTCTTTTTTTTTTTTCAAAAATAACAAATTAAATTTAAAACGTGAAAACACTTTGAATGTTGAACATCAAGAGAGAAAAATGTGTAATTTTAAAATATTTTGCCATAATAAGAAGTTCAATAATTCAAATTACCAAAATGCCATTCGAGTCGCCAAAGTCGAAATCGGGCAAACCGAGACCCACAACGGGGCCCACTACTACTAAGACCCTAGAATCTCCAAAAATCGGGTCGGGTTGTTACAGTTAGGCCCAGAAATAAATATCACACATGCTATTTATATGTAGACTCAAATATATAATATATGTCTACCCTTTTTCAAGCATACAACATACAAACAAATATTTCCATCATAAAAGGGGTAATATCATTCATAACAGAATTACTAGTAGTAATAAGGTGGTTCATACATGATTATAAAATAAGTACCACAAGAGGTACTTTACAAAACATGGTTCCAAGAACCAATAAACAAAATAAATGTAATTCTCATCCATGGGATTCTAAGTAACCGCATCAGTTTATCCATCTTTAAACTTGAAATGGAGGTTCCTCATCCTCGGGTATATCTCCTGAAATGTGAGTGAGGTGAGCTAACCAGTCCAGTGAAAATAACATAACAATGCAGTGTAATGATTATGAGGTTAGCCAAAATCAACATTTTCATCATAATATGGTTGTCATGCCAAAATATCAAATCATTATCAAATTACTGCAGATATCCAACGCAACACCTAGACACTATACTGACAATAAGCATTAAGTCCCGACACGGTCAAAATGCAGAATCTTGCAAGTACATCTCTGACACACTTGGGCCAGTACTAACACATCTGGGCTAGCAACTAACACACCTGGGCCAGTAGACGCAAACCGACATACCTGGGCTAACAATAGTTCAGCAGTTAAGGGTACGTGGAAGCAGTATCAATATCATCATAGCTCATAAGCATTTCATCATCATAATCATAGTATATAATAAACATCGTTAATATTAATAGGCATTTTTCACAATAGTGCATCATGTCTAGGCAT
Source organism: Chimonanthus salicifolius (assembly GCA_013350335.1). Classification (NCBI taxonomy): domain Eukaryota; kingdom Viridiplantae; phylum Streptophyta; class Magnoliopsida; order Laurales; family Calycanthaceae; genus Chimonanthus; species Chimonanthus salicifolius. Next base: position 7,936,580 of record CM023539.1, read on the forward strand.
ATAAGTGGGTTCATTAAGTCTGATCCTTAAAACCACTCATTGCATTAGATCCTTTTAACCTGATTAACTCCTACTGCAATGTTAAGTCTCCTCACCGAAAGCATGGGGTATTGAAATATCTGTCAAAACATGAAAAACAAGAATACAATGAATTATACAATCATCAATCAAGCATAATACACATAATCATAGTATTTCAAATCATTTCATCATATTTTCTGGAAAACTCCAAGGGTAATAGATATGAGTCTCCTAAATGGGTTACTATCCATTTTAGATTACAATAATCAGCATTATAATAGAGTGCTCAGGTCACTACTCGTATAACGAGTTAGGCTTAGAGATACAAATATAGGGTGCTCAGGCCACTAATTGTATAGCAAGTTAGGCATAGAGATACAAATATAAGGTGCTCAGGTCACTACTCATATATTGAGTTAGGCCTAGAGGTACACTCAGTGTCTGAACCCTTATTTTCTACCAAGCGGCGAAGTTAATCGCTTAGCTACTGATAACTACCGGGCTGAATTAGCCACAGATAGAGAATATCGGCCTGGAAGTGAATACAAAATATAGGTTTACCTAATAATACCAGTGAAAAGAGGTTAGTATCACTTTTAATTAAGTGGGTAAAAACATCACATTAAAATCCATTATTCAAATCATAAAATCCTAATTTAGACTAAGTTTCAAGATCTCATCTGGGTTCTTCGGAACATGCCTCGAACCAGGTACTGTGGCTTCGGACCTTCCGAACCACTGCCTAAAACTGAGTCTTAGCTGAACCTTCGGAATTTAAGTTATGTCCTTCGAAACTTCCGAAATTCAGGTCTCAGAACTTCCAAGCCTGCTGCAAAAAACAAAACAGAAAAATCAGTTGGTTTTAAGTCTCGGAACATGCCGAGTACTGCTCGGAACTTTCGAACAGTTCGGATCATCCGAGGGGGTCTCGGAATAACAAAACAAAAACAGAGAGCTCAATGGTTAGTCTCTGTTCCTTCAGAACTTCCGAAGACCGATTCTCGGATCTTCCGAGAGTCGTCTTCTATATCAGTCACCTACAACAGAGCAATAACGGGTGGGACAGTATGAAATACGAATCCAGAAACAGTGGATTTCTTAGATTCGTTTTTTACATCCTCTAGGTCAGATGGACTCTACAGTGAGTCCTCTTTACTTCAGAAATCAATTGAAGTCTTTGTTAGAACATCAGATTAAAACGGAAAACCAATAAGACACAAGAAAATCTAAGTTTTTCACTAAACTTCAAAACTGATTTTCAGATTCAAAACTTCACCAAAATGACTTCTATTTAATTCTAAACTGATTAGAATTTCAAAACAAAGACAATGGTTACCTTCACTTTCATTCCTAGGTTGAAAATAACCAACTGGAAAAATCACCCACTTAAGCTAACGGTAAAAAGTGACAGAGAAGAACAATGGCTTTCAAGTGAGAATTTAGTGGAGAAATTATCTGGAAATGGCCTAAATTTATAGGCAATGTAGGGCTAGGGTGGTAGGTACAATGCAAGGCTGAGGAGCGACCACATCATCTCTGTCACATAAATCATAGCTTGCATGAGTCGACACTCATGCAGCTGCTTCATCGCATCACCTGCTACGCAGGTGTTTGCAGAAGTTTGGGTTTTTGCATTTTAGCCCTCCAAAAAAATTATTTACAATTTAATCCAGTTTCTTTATTTTTAAATGTTTGGCTATTAAATTATTTATTTAATTTAATCCATCACACCCAAAATATTGGGTTTTAAAAACTAAAGGTACTATAAAGATTTGGATATTTTCATTTCATCATAACTACTTGATTTAGACAAAATTCATGTTTTTTACACTATTCACTTAACTGAATTTGTATTTATTTTAAGAGTTTAAAATCTGTATTTTCAACATCTGGAAAAATAAAACAATGTATTAAAATACAATCTAACTATACATATTTTTCTCTAAATTTTCAGGCTTCTAAAATTATTAAAATAAGCATTTCTTTAGATTTCGGGATCTTTTTCGGGTAACATTTAATAATAGTTTTTTTTTCCTGAAATAATAAAATAAAGATACTTATAAATTTTAGAATTTAAATCCCTAATAGGAAGATAAATAACACTCAAATAATAATAAACAAACAACTATTCAAACAAAAAATATTGTTAATGGTAAATTACCATTTTGCCCCTCTAACTTCAATGAGTTGGATCAATGAGTTATCGAGCTTCGATTGGGCCAAAACTGGATTTTCACTAATTTCTCAATGTAATCTATGCAATCAACAAGTTAAATCATATTATTTAAGCCTAATTCGGGTCATGGTATTACATGTGAATCAAATCATAAGTAGGGTTAGGTTGATTGTGGGTCATGGATCGAGTTGATTGGGTCATAAATCGGTCATGGATTGGTTCACTTGTCATAGCCATGCTTAAGATGGTCCATAGCACATGGTTAGTCCATAAATTGAATTGGTTTTGAAGTCTACACATCTTGAAAATTATTTTTTTCCCCCTCCCCTTTAAATTTTATTTTTCTAGAAAAATTGTAGAACATGAAAAAATTATAAAAATAATCTCTTAAAAAAGGTTCAAACATAATAATGAAAAACAATTTTCACAACAGAGAAATCATTTTTCATTTTCATAACTTTTCCAAGGAAATTATTTTACAGAGATATTTCAAAGACCAATTTTCAATTGTCACATGCATGGTTCAACCAACCAATGGTACAGGCATGCTTTGCATGGTTAATAAATGGGTGGCATTACTGACTGAATTTCAAATGGACTCTAAACCGTATAGCTTTTAAAACCTGTTATAAGTTTTTGGACTCTAAACCCTTTTTAGAGCTTATCCACCTCTATAAATTCATTTGAGGCTAAGAAAACTCTAAAATCATCAGTTTTATGGCCTAAATTTACATATATATTAAATAAAAAATAGAAATTTAGTATATACTTATGTCGGGATTTAATTTTCTGTCAACAGCAGAAACAAACAAACCAAACACACGTCAAACCAAAAGAGATAAATGATTTTATGTGGTTTAGTCAAGAGCCTACGTCCACGCTCAACACCGCAGGCGATACAAATTACATTTTTTTTTCCTCAAATCTCTCTCTCAAATTTACTCTCTTCACTCCCAAGACTCTCGGTGGTGCCCAAAAAGGCCACCCACACGGCCTACGACAGTCCCTCTCTTATCTTATACAAGAGCCTACCGATGAAATAAAAAGAAAAAGTAGAAAAGAGATAAGAATAGAAATATTTATTATAAGAAAATCTCCAAATCGAACCAACGATATCCAATAATTTACTCTTGTTTCAATTTTAAAAAAGAAAAAAATAAAGGTAAAAGAGGAGGCCTCGGATGCAGATTTTTAAAATCTATTAATTAAGATATCTAAAAATAAAATATGGAAATGACAAAAACATTAGTGATGATCAGTGACATCGGTGTATTTATCACAAATTAGATGATGACAAGTTAAAAAAAGATATGTCCCATGTCACTTAATATAAATAACGCCAGTCTTTCTATCATTTTTTGACAAATAAGAAAAGAAAATTCTATTTAGAGCTCATCCAACATCTAAATCTAATTGTTAGAAAACCATGACATAGTAATATTCTTGAGCAAGTATTATATAGAGTCATTTCTTTCATTGCTTCACAAATTAATCAATGTGTGACTTTTTCCCACTTCACATTTCATTGTTTCAAAAATTAATCAATATGAGATTTTTTGTCACTTCACCCATGCCCTCATGTAGAGCTGCGTTCTGTGGTTGATTAACTAATGTGAGACTTTTTGTCACTTCACATTTCATTGTTTCATAAATTAACTACTGTGAGATTGTTTGTCACTTCACACTCGCCCTTATGTGCATTTGCATTCTATGGTTGAACGCGGAACCTCCTCTAATACCATAACATAATAACATTCTTAAGGTAAAACTCACTTTCAAAAGTTATCTATTGAGAGAATGGTATCTCAAGTATTATATAGAGTCATTAGTTTTACAAATTAATTAGGGCTGCAACTCGTGTAACGCCCCGCCCTTTTTCACTTGTCAAAAATCAGTAATAAATGAGTGACAGAGATCGGGTTGTCACGACGCAAGTGAAGCCCGAGTTTGCAAAACCTGACCCTTAACTGGCCACCATTACGTGTGCGTGGACTAAGTCCACTTAAACATTTCACACACTTTTCTGAATACTTGCGGAATAATCTATATAAATAAGATACTATTCATATTCGTGTCATCAATAGACAAGAAAAACCAATCACTATATATATCTTCAATAAAAACTTAAGAGTATCAAACCATAGCAAATAAGTCTAAAGTGTCCCAAAATAGTCTAAGTTATTACAAACTAAAATGTAAGTCTCCAAACTCATAATTGAAAACAAAACTAATAATTTAAACTTCAATCTCCCAAGCTCCTACACTTGACTCCCTTCATGTCTCATGTCATTGTCATTCCCTGTTCCATCATCTATAGGATAGAAGTAGGGCATTATTCAACACGCCCAGTAGAAATTCCAAGTAGGGTTATGGTACACATAGGAATAGTATAAAAATTAAGATAAATACATCATATCAAAACCGTAAAACATCTCATAGTACTAAAAACAGCGCATGATACTCATATCAAAATCATGCTAATGTATGTGTCATGTCATGGGTGTCATATGCCAATGATCTCTCACCCAATTTCCATATCCAATCACAACACAAATCATATCAATAGTTTCCTTGATAAATAAAGCCATATCAATGTGTTCCATTGGCCATTTACGTCCGCAGTGTTTTGTGACGGCACCACCAGGTCATTGTTATACCTCTCCACATATGTTAATCGGAATTACCGATGGAGTGTGGACTCCTCCCTCTGCGCAGGGCTTTTGGATTGTTTACCCTGGAGGTCTTTTGACCAATTTACACCGTACCCATTTCTAGCAATCCTGGATAAGGCCAACATATCAATAGTTCAAATAGCTTCATATAAGCTAGTCTCAAGCCCAAAGTCATGTCCAAACAGCTCATGACTTGACTTGTTGTCCCATGTATTCCCTCCCATGCCATGCATAAGAATATGAATGCAAGAATGTCATTTCATATCAATTTATATAATATCATTGAAAACAAGTTCATAAACATATATCATTTGTTATACTCAAAATAAACCTCATAGTTGGAATAAAGCCAGTATCATATAAAATCCATAGTATCTCAATAAGGTAGGAATCCTACCAATGTACGATATACTATCTTGCAAGGGTAACGTCAACGGTCACGAGAGATGAATCGCAATCCTTTTGCGAACCTCTTTACCTCATCAAGTTCAAACATAAATAGTAGTTTGATTTTCCATCTCAATTTCATCATCCCTATCTCCATCTAAGTTCCATGTTCGTTTCCCAACGCGTTTATGCATTCCTTGTCCTTAACCCGTTTAAGATCCTCAATGGGGTTTGGCCATACAACATGGCCGAATCCTATTGTCCCATTTCCTCTTAAGTGTATTCATGTTCAACAACATCCCTCAATTCAACCATTTAAAGACCGAAAATCAGTCCCAACTGTGGCAGATTTTACTACCCAAAACAGTCCCCGAATTCAACCATTTAAATACTGGAAATCAGTCCCAACTGTGGCAAATTTTACTAGCCAAAACAGTCCCCTAATTCAACCATTTAAATACTGGAAATCAGTCCCAACTATGGCAAATTTTACTAGCCAAAACAGTCCCCGAATTCAACCATTTAAAGACTGAAAATCAGTCCCAAAAACCAGCCATTAACTGGTCCTAAAACTGATCCAAAATCAGCTAGCATCTGTTTAAAATCAGACACCAAAATTAATAGTTTGAAGGCAGAAAATCAGTTCCAAGACCAACCATCAACTAGTTCTAAAACTGATCCAAAATCAGTCATAAGATTCACTGAATTAAACCTTAAAATCAGTCCCCACCTTATTCTAAAACTGATCCAAAATCAATCCTAAGATTCACTGAATTAAAACATTAAAATCAGTCCTAAGATTCACTGATTTGAAACCTTAAAATCAGTCCTAAGATTCACTGAATTAAACATTAAAATCAGTCCCCACCTTATTCTATTTAATCATATTATTATCATGGCATGGGTTCCTTTGTTTCAATCCCATAATCATCTCTTGGATGGCTTTCCAACTCCATGGCCTTATAATAAATTTGCCATCCATCCCAACCAATTAAATATGGAACCCATGGATTCGGCCACTCCATGGCCAAGCTATGGTTTCCTTAAACTTATTTCTACATTACTAAGCTTCAACATACCTTATTTTCCCGTCTCCTTCTTTTCTTTAAGATCTGTTATTTTCCTTCCTTAATCATTCTTCTTCCTTTGCTCTTCAGTAGTTCTACTAAGTATAGAGATGAAAATGAGGAATAGAGAGAGAAGAGAAGAGATGGAAATCTCTTGTGTGCAAGAGAAGAGTCAGCCAAGGGGTGTGATGTGCCCCTTGGGTTTGTGTCTCTTTGTAATCAGCCCAAACTCTCTCACTTCCCCTCATAATGGTTTTGTTTAACCAATGAGACCCTCGGTTTGACCAATGAGACTCTTGGCTTAAACCAATGCATCTCTTGACTTCATGCCCCTTGAGATGAAACCTTTCATCTTCTCAACTCAACTCACCTTAATTCATGTTAACTCACTTCCCCACTCAACTCATGTAATTTAATCTCGAACTCAAAACTTGAACTTACTTTCCAACTCAAGGCAATTCAACTCAACAACACCTTAATTCGATTGGACTCATTTCTGGTTGACCAAGTCAACCATGACATGGTCGACCATAACACATGGCACTTGGGATCCCACTTGGCCATGTCACTTGATGATGTGGCATTCATGCTTAGTTTCATGTGATGACTTGTATGCCATATCACCTACATGTCACCTCACTTGATGAGGTGGACTTTAATGCCTTAATTATCCAATTCAACTAATTTATTTAAACTCACCCAATTACTTAAAATTCAGCTCACCCATGACCCATTGGGTCATAATTGGATAATTGACCCATTTGGGTCATAATTTGGTAATTAACCTATTTGGGTCATAATTGTGTAATTGACCCATTTCAACTTTTAATTTCAAAATTCCATTAAATCGCAATCCAAATGGATCAATCCAATATATTTAAAATCTAAGGAAAATCCGGGGTGTTACAACTCGGGTCGTGTGGGTCGAGTTCCTTAAAACCCAATCCGATCCGAATTAATATATATGGAACCCGATCTGACCAGACCCAACCCAACCCAAATTCTCAACCCGACCCGACTTGAATTCTAACCCGAATTCTGACCTAACCCGCATTTTGAACCCATTTTAGCCTAATTTGAGCCAGGTCAGGTCGGGTTGGATAGGGTCGGGTTAACTTGTAAAATTTTCAACCCGACCCAATTCAAATTTCATGCGAGTTTTTATCTCCTCAACCCAATCCGACCTGATGACCCAAAATTTTTGACCCGACTTACATGATTTCTCGGGTCGGATCATGTGGATCAAGGTAAAACCTGACCCAAATTGCAACTCTAAAATTAATCAATATAAAACTTTTTATCACTTCACACTAACCACTGTGAGTCCGAATCATGAACTTTATACCTAATCACTAAGTATATCTTTCAATCTGACCATTTGGACTAAAATAAGAAAGAACAAGCGATCATCACAAGACTACACAGAGAAGCAGTTTGAGGGGATTTATTTTATTATTTCATGCACTGAATAGCCCACATAATTCAATATTCACCAGAGCAAGAAATCTTCTAAATTTGTGTTCAAATATTCCTTTCAAAGAGCCAAAGCAGAGACTTACCACAGAAAGGGTTCCCCAGACAAGACAAGAAAGATGTGACAGCAGAAAGATCCCATTGAAAAGCAACAGAGGATGTCTCATCTCTCATATTTGAATCCATGAATTTTCTTTTTTACAAGTAGAAAAGAAAGAAAAATCACCAAATCATCTTGTTTTGTCATTTTCCCGAACACCCAAATCCCAACTACTATCCTCTGTGCCAAAGATTTGAAATTGGCTTCTCAAATCCTTCCAAAATCCATGAAAAGGATGCATCAATTCAGGACCGCAATGCTCGGTACGTGCATGTGCTTCTAACATGGTGGACCAGACCAACTTCCATTTCATATCTTCTTTCTTTAGATTCTCTTATTTCTAATCTTCAACACCCTCATTAATTTTTCAAAACCAAGAAGAAGAAGACAAGTTGAAGAAGTTTCTCACCTGCTTTACCCAAATTACTCAATGCAAGATCACACAAATAATAAAAAATTAATCCACCGCACAGGAGTCATTAAAAGTTGATTATATTAATCTATATGTTTCAATTAAGATAAGACAGGCCAAAAAAATTCTAATAACTTCTCGAACAAAGGTGCTTTCGACACGTCTCTCTGAGGTTTGTGCCATGTTACTTGTCGGCCACGCGACATGTGTAGAAATAATTTGGTGCTGAGATTACTGCTGATGATGACTCAATCTTGATTTTTTTATATTAACACAAAGGATTAAGCCATATATGTAATTCAATCATTCAATCATGGACAATTGGATTGACAGAGATGTACTTGTGGCAATCATACATTAGGGACTGAGTGTTGTTCTTAGATTGAAATCAAGTCATCAATTTGTTCATTTGTCTTAGTTCATATCATTGTATTATATACATATTCGTTGAAGTTGATTTTTACAATGTCTACAATATGTATTTTAATTTAATAAATCAGAAGACTGTGTGTAAAATCAAAAAGAATTGAAAAATATTAAGAAAAAATATCCTATTTATATATCTATTTTAAAAAAACCAAAAGACCCCCATGTCACGCTGGGGCTTGGGAACTGAAAAAAAAAAATGAAAAATGAGAAGAAATTTATTTTAATAGAAAATGGAAGATAAGAAGACTTTCCTTTCATATGGGGCCATTGAGCTATAGAAAATTGAAGCAATAATTTAGAAATTTTAAACTTGAGTAGGATACAAGATTTAAAATTAATGAGTAAAAAATAAATAAATTACTTAAATATTATTTTTTTTCATTCTGGTCGTATCAGATTTGGATTCAGAACCCCTCTATTTTTTTCAAGTCAGATCAAGTTCACTTGTCGAAATTTTCCACCCCTCTAGAATGATGAATTTAAACTACTCCTATACATATTGTTTTTCTATTTGATTTAAATCTAACTTAGAGAGAATTTTCACAATTGGGTTGAATCTTAAACATATAAAATTTATTTAATGATTTGATTTTAAATTTAAAAAATCAAAGATTAAAATAATTTGATGGAATTGACTCTAAAACGTTTGATGGTCTCCTCATTATTTAGATAGAGTGGAGCAATCCTCTAACATGACACGTTCAGTATTTAAATTCACATACCATTCCTTTTTTTTATCAGTAGGTTTCACCTTGATGGCCTACTCTAGATGATATACTGGGTTCCCTTAATACAAGATGGAAATAGTGGTCGAAGATGGAAGCTCCTGAACATAGTGATCGCCAATGGAAGGAAGAGAAGAACTCCGTTGTGCAAGAGAGAGAAATTTGCAAGTCAAATTCTGATGAGATGGGCAAGCAATCCTGCATCTCTTGGGAGCTATCTTCGTTCTAAGAATTTAAGTAACACTTGTCTTTTTCTAAGCATACAGTCTTTTAGAGTGTGTATTGATGCACATCTCAATACAAAATCATGAAAGTGTATGATGTCTGAAGCGGACAATATTATAGTAGATAGGACATGATCGTTACATTCACCAAGATCCTAGCTGATCTATCTTATTTTCGTTTTAAAAAAAAATGGTATCTCATCAAACGCAAAAATCCTTTGACTTGTTCAATTTTTCGATTCCACCACTTCCATCAAAATATTTTTTTAGCGAAGGAAAGAAGAGTTTGAGTACTCTTCATTTTGAGATGATAAAAAAATGACGAATAACCTTTTATGCTAAAGATTTCTCTTATACTTATAAAAATAAAAAACTTTATTTAAACATGATATATTAGTTAACCATGAATTACAAGCTTTGATTGGTTTGGAGTTGACTCAAGCTAGCTTAGTGGCTAAACTGTAAAACAAGATTTTGAGTTAAAATTTGTCCAAATGTTTTGAAATTTTCATTTAGAGTAATTTAAATATCTCGACTTGATACTTAGTTTAACCCTTTAGAGTTAACTTGGTGGTCAAAACCCGCCTTTATTTGCAAAAAAAGTAACTCTCAATTGTTTTGTACCTGACATATGTATATTGAGAAGTTTACACGTACTTCAAAGATTAGTTAAGATGAGACGTTGAATACCTTAGATTTTAGTATTAAAAAAAAAAAAATTAATACTCTGTTTGAACTTCAAGTAGAGAGATTTAATTTATTGATTATATTTCATAATATTGCAATTTAACTATTAATGCAAAATCCTTAGTTGGTACAACTGCCCATCAGTATTGTGTGGTGAGATATTGAGAAAGAAACAAAGAGATCTTAGTATTTATAGAACACTTTGGGCCATTGATGGCTTCTGATTTGCTGTTACTAACATGTTCAGGAAACCATAATGGTGCATAAATGTATATATAATTTATCACAGTAAATAAAATTTAATAGCAAATACAAATAAGGGAGTACATGATACTATTTCCGGTACCTGTCACAATTATGAAAATGTCTTTCATTGTCAATGTTGAAATTGTACCTGAAAAACTATTCGACGAATACAAGTAATTTCTCTTGGTCCATGTCAGTGGGTGGGCCCATGATACAATTGACATGGTTATTTCCTCTAATGTGCCCTACATTTATGTGGTATGTATGATCTTTATTATTATTCATTCACTAATGCGTACATCTGCTTTGTGGAAACTTCTACCATTTAAATGTGGAAGGTGAAGGAAATGCCATTTTGATTTAAATACAAATTATTGATTTTCTCATGACTAAAAAGAAAAAGTTCATTTTCTCATATTCATTTTAATTATCGGAGTATTTATTCATCTATATAAAGTTGGTATTTAAAATTAAATTTGATAAAAAAAAAATCTATAAATGAATTGTTTACTTATCATATGCATTATGTGATGGCCCACACGAGTGGAAGAGGATGGGAAAATCTAACCTTCCTGTGTGGCAAAGAAAGAAATCACCACTGGAAGGAGGAGGAGAACTCCATTGTACGTGAATGAAAGAGAGGTAATTTTGCCCGTGGGCACTCAGGGAAGGTGAGAAATCTAAGTGAATCCCACGTCGCCTAAGAAGCAATCCTAGATTCTAGATATAAGTGAGTTCTTCCTTTTCTTAGTATGAAGTCTTTTGGAGTGTGTGTATGGGTGCACATCCCAATGCAAAATCGTTAAAACATGTGTCTTGAACTTGAAGCTGACAATATCATGTTGGATGGGGCAGAGTCTTTACAAATGAGATGACTGTAGTCCTAGGTGAGAGGATTGTGATGGCTCGCACCTAATGGAGGAAAGTGAGAAACTCCAAGTGTCATGTGTGGTAGAGAGTGAAAAATCACACAGGAGAAGCCTTTTGGAGTGTGTATAAGTGCACATCTCAATGTAAAACTGTGAGTTTGTATGTGTAAAGCCTAAATTAGACAATACTATATTGAATGGGGCATAGTCATTGCACATTAATTAAATTTGCAATAAAAAGATTGGCGAGAACCTATCAACCATTTTAGTGATTCCTAATCTCTATTTTGTATATTCTTTTACAACTCATACAAATGGTCTTTCTTTATGTGAAGACTTATTAATAGTTTAACTACTTTGGTTAAATTATTCTTGGTAGGGCAACTTATATTATTAGTCTAATCAATGAACCTAACTTTTTTTTAGGTGTATTGGTTCCAATAATTTTGACTTTCTTCTAATTAAAGTTAAAATTATAAAAATTATAGTGTAAAAATAGGAAAATTAAATAAAATATTCAAACCAATTTTAACAATAGATATAAAAAAAAACTAAACCATCATATAGGATAAACTGGTCCAACCAGGTTTTACTAACCAATTCAAATTAACTTTGTGATGACTCGCACAAGAAGGAGGAGAGCGACAACTCCATGTGCTTGAACACAAGGAGATTAAATCGTCAGTGAGGCACTGGAGGAGGGGGCCAACTCCAGAGAGCCCCACATCACTTGAGAAACAGTCTTGATCTTGGGATATAAGTAACATCTTTCATTCTCTCATCATGAAGTCTTCTAACGGGTGTATATAGACACGGATCTTAGTGTGAAACCATGAGAGCGTGCTTGAGGTTAAAGTATAAAATATATTGCTAAGTAGGTAGGGTTGTTATAGACCTACAGAGTCTACACATTGTGATCCCCTTGGAAGAGTGTTATGTACTTGTATTGCAATTAAGTCCTAATGCTCCTTAGAAAATAAGTGCCTAGATGCCCTACACTTTCTAGTTTAGCTCTAGGCTTCAACTTGACCTTGTGGTAGACTTGCTCTCTTAAGAAATACTTAATCAGGACATTCAAATTCCTCAAGTATTTGTTTGACTTCTTGAGAAAGAAGTAGTCTAGATGTTAGATGTGCTCTTCTATTATTATAAACATAACTTAGATTTTATTCTTCTTTTTAATCTTAAAAGAGAGAATTCACAACTAAACATTTCTTAATACCACCCAAACTCTCTTACTGGTAGTCATGTCTACCCTTAAATGAAATTTATAAATTTTAGAACATTGATCTGTCAGACTCAAAAAATGTAACCCAATAGGAAATTCTCTAGTTGTCATTGCAAGAGCTAATAAGATTTAAAAAAAAAAAACTAAAAGTTTCAAATTTATAGCTAATGGCAATGTTATCAAACCCGATCCAACCTGCAGGTCAACCGTGACTCGGCTGAAACACGGGTCAAGTCATTTTAAGACCCTTTTGGATTAAAAACCCTCTGTAGCCCGCGAGTCAATTCGATTTTTCTAATAAACTCTTGACCTTTAAAAATCCTTAGTTTCTTTAAATAAAGAAAATGAAGATGAAAATTTTGGTTTTTTTGAGAATATGATTTTTGAATTATTAATTTTTAATATTTACAATTGGGTTTATGAAAAGAAAAAATATTTTTATGAAATACTCCCTCTGTCCCAAATTAATTGTCCTATATGGATTTTAAAATTGTCCCAAAATAATTGTCTCATTTAGTATAAAGTGTATTGAAAATGGATGAAATCACATGAAATATTAGCCTTATAGAGAGAGTTACTTAAAAAACACAAATATTTCAAATGAGACAACTAAAATGGGACGGAGGGAGTATAACTTTAGTTAATAATTTAATACTATTTATAATATTATATTAATACCACAAGTTTGACTGGTTTGACTATGGGTCAATCCGGTTGAACCTTATTTAACCAACCCTTCTTTCAAGACAGGTCACTCTACTGGCCGGGTTTTAAAACATTGGCTAATAGCATTGATTCATTTATCACTGACATAAAATTCATGATTTGGTAACTTGGATTAATATGATAATATAACCTTAAAAATCTCTCTCATTTATTTGTTAAAACAATTGTTTTTTTTTTTTTTTTTTGACGTAGGCTATTTATTTGTAATCAAGGACAGAGGAAAATTAACCACATAGGCTAAAATAGTTGTTTGTAGTTTATTTTTTATTTTTTTTATGGGTAACAACTTACAATTTTGTCATTTGTCCATATTTAGGGCTATGAGATCAAAGGTTTTGATTATTGTTCCATGGATCATGAGCAATTAGAAAGTAAGATTTCAATATGAAGCCCATAATTCTTCGAGCTTAACTCTACTGTGAAATCTCATCATCGTAAATTATTGATTTTTCATGATCTATCTCATTAGAGTTTATGTGATTCCTTTCTACATTATCTTTATCACATTACACTAAATCAGTGGAGCCTAACCCAAAGTTAGATAACTAGTCTTGCTGTAAATCCAACTTTAAAAAAATAAAACTTATTTCATATTTATATGAAGGTGAAAAACTTATAAAACATTTCAAAATAAAAATATAAAACTTCTCTAAGGAATATCTCAGTGGACCCATCATGAAAGAAAACAGTGTTATAAGGATTACAATGGATGAATATTGACTATTTTTATTTTTAATTTCTTTGCACATCTACAGGCTATAATTCAAGACCCAGCAATGGACACTTTATTTGCAAGGGTGAAGATATAAATGGTTCTGATCTTCTCCAGGTATAAATCAGAATAATGGTAACCATTAATGCTAGTGAATAATTTGAACATATTTAGTCATAAAAGAATGGTTGGTAACAAAAGGGTCATATCCACAGTCATTGTGGCACGTTTATACTTTGATGCAGAAAATATTTAAAGATACAGCTATCTTCACTGTCAAAAAAAAAAAAAACTTTCTCAGTTTAGTAGGGTCCAACCATGACTTTAGGTGACTGCTGATCTGATGCTTATAAATATATGATTGGTCTGATTTTTAGGGAGTGGTTAATCCAATAGGGAATGAATTATTTACAAGGTTATAATTAAAAATAGTAATAATAATTTAGTGGTCTAGGGTGTGCGCACATCCTGATGTAGATATGGACCCCTTTATTAGTGGTCTAGGTCCCTGAGATTGATGAATAATTTTTTTAAGTTTAAAATATTCAGTTTTCTTACCCGATTAATTCGTTCTCCCCCATCAAACCATCAACCTACATTTTCTTTGAAAGGAATTTTCAAATTTGTTCCAGCTACTCTTCTCTTTTTTATTTTCCTCTTTTCTAAAAGTAAAGATAAATTTGAAAATTCATTTTAAAATGGTGCACCATGAGAGAAAATAGAGGTGCAAAAATCGCTACTCGACAGAATAAAGAGAGTAGCCATTTTTGTCTTGAGAAGGCTTGTAGATGAACATTTGATTTACTAGAAGACCTAATTTTATATATGGAATGTCAAATGTTGGAGAGGTTGTTAGTTTAGCTAAAACAATGTTAAGATATTTAAAAACTAAATGTCATTTTTAATTTATACATTTGAATTAACTCATTTAATAAGAGGACGTAAAATTGTAGAATTAAAAAAAATAATTTCAAAAGTTTATTTAAGATGGTAAAGACTTAAGTTCAAATTTATTTTGAGCATATTTTAATTAGAAAATGTCATTGTTCATAGAGTATTAGACTATTAAGAGTTAAAATTTCATTATGGATAAAGTTTATCCTAAATAATTGAAAAATATCAAAAAAACTGTAGAAAATAAAAACCAAATATTCATAGTTTCTACTATCTCATAATAATGACATGTATCTTCTATTATAATTCATAAATTTAAAAAAAAAAAATTTTGAATTTCATCAAAATGTTAAAAATTAAGAAAAAAATCACACAAAAATCCTGTGAAATATATCAATCACATTCAGAGTTCTTTATCTTATTGCATGAATGTTTGCATCAATATATCAAAAAGGGAATTTTACTAGAAAACTAGAATTTCATAAAAAAAAAATTGAAAATCATACAAACACGCTACAAACTATATTAATCAGACTAGGGCATCTTCATTTAATTTTATTAAATTTTTTTAATAAAAAAATGAGAGTCTTTTCTTTTCTTCTATAAAATAAGGTCTTTAACGAGAAAAAGAGAGAGACTTTCCTTACTTGGTGGAACAACATCTAATTTATTTTTTGTAAAAATAATTTTTTTGACAAAAAAATAATAAATATTGAATTTTCATGGCCCGACTTGATATCGAAGTTTATGGCATATATCAAAAAACATGAATTACATCCAAAAGACTATTTCAATAGAATTACTCAATGTGTATAAACAGGGAATCACAATATTTCAGTGAAGCCAAACATCAATTAAGAATTATGATGCTTCTCCACATGTTATTTTTAAACTTTTTATTTGAATGTATTTTATACAGCCTTGTCGTATACACTAAGAATATAATCAATTCTTCAGAACCCTGTTCCATGGCATGCCTGAAGTATTCTTGGTTGCATTCAAGTACGAAAGGAGATAAAAAAAATATGGGAGATAAGTGGACCCCATTTGGAGTGATTCATACTAATGTTGACTTGAACATTTTCTAATAAATAAAATAATATATAAGAAGTTAATTTTTATTTGGTGAATTCATTGATTAAATAAATATTGTTATTTATCTATTTATGTTATTTTTTGTGTTGATTCCTTTTACCTTATCAATAATTAAAAGCCTTTAATTTAAAGATATTTTTAATTTATAATTGTGAACACTAACTAAATAGAATCTATAATAGCTCCATTCATACCCATTCCTCCATGTGACCTATCTACCCTTTATGAATATATCCACAACTAATTTGACTTCAAATTAATTTAAAAAGTTTATTGATCTAATACTATGAATTTCTATAATTAAATAAAATTAAGTCTATTTAGAAACAATATGACTTTACAAATCCAATCAAGATGATTTTTCTTAAGTAAAGATCTTTCCAACAACCTATTTTATATGGGTCAAGGTGCTTCCACATGACATTTCTTAAATTGTCTCTAGATAATTTCTTTAATCAATTAATATTAATGAATTATTTCTATTCCAGTCTGACTATTTTCATGAATTTAAATTTTCTAGAAGTGAATCTCTATAGAGCACCTCAAAAGACCAATGAGAGCGAGAGTTTAAAAGAATATCAATTAAATGTTAGATACTTAGATGTAATAAATATAGTTTAAATATATTTTTTATTAAAAGAATCGATGAGGGAATATTTATTAATTTCATACTGGAGCGATGCACCTCTACTTCTCTTCTATTAGGAAGTGATAGGATTAAGGGTTATCATGGATCTCTTCACTGGTGCCTTATGTACAAAAGAAATTTTCTTTTATATTTTTTTTATAATTGTATAAAATGAATTAAATTTTATTGTATAACTGATAATCGTTTGTTTTAGGAATTACCTCACTTAAAGTGTTTTAAAGACAGTGAATATCGTATATGAGAGTTTTACATTGATTTTTTACTGTAAATTTTTTACACGAAAATTTAAGAGAAAATTTTAAATTTTATAGAATAAATATTTTATTATAAAGTAATGTTAAACCGACCATCATCACCATGGTCAAATCAAATGTCCTTGAAAGAATTTTACTGAATCAAATTCTCACTTTGAAATCTGCGTCTATGGTTTTTTTCCACTTGTCTGTTCCCATTCACGTGCTTGGACCTTTGAGGGGGGGACAGCACCGAATCACCTACTTAACGTTCCAAACGTCCACGTCATCCTCAGTTTAACCTTTCCACATGTGGGCCCCACATCATTTTTTAACCAGTACGAGTTTGACACGTTATGGCCTTTTTTCACGATTTCTTTAACAAAATCCCGTGAGTCGTGGAAACTTTTGAAAAATAGAGAAAAAGGATATCGGCGGAAATTATAGTGGCAATATGGCAATATTTAGAGTCTCATGATCTAATACGGTGCACCTTAACGACAATGGATATTACTTGTGAAAGTTTTACATTTAATTTTTTTTATAATTTTTCACACGTAAATTTTTAAAAATATGACTATTTATTCAATTCTACAAGTACAACTTTAGGTAGATTTGTGAACTTTATTAAAATTTGAAGTATGTTATATATTTCTAAATAAATTGGAGAGAAAATGATAAAATTTGAATCTATTTAATTATTTAAATTTAAATTTTTTATTTTAAAATTTTAATTATTATAAATTACTAATTTTTTTATAATATATGTTATAAAATTATGATGATTAGATAAAGAATATTCTCTTAAGTTAGATCATCTATTGAGACTCTATAAACTTAGTCAATGATAAATATACAGTTCCTCTATTGAATAGTTTATAATAAATTAAATATACAATTTCTCCATTGAAAATAGATGGGACAAATTGAAAATTTTATAGATATATGATTTCAGAAAAAAATTATTTAATCATTGTAACTTTATGTGAGAGATCATGAAATATTAATGAGTTATAATAATTTAAAAATATAGATTACAAAGCAAAGTTAATCATATAAGATTAAATCTTATTCATTGAACTGGTCTTTTTCTTTTTTTACACATCCCATCTGCAAATGTATAGCCTTTCGACTTTTAATAAACCTCCTCACATAATCTCTCTAGAAATTTCAATTTCTGAAGTACCAAATTTGACTGTCTGATAATTAATAATAGAGTTTATCATAATTAATTTTAATGATTCTGGGTTTTATTTCCAATAAAACATATTTTATTTATTTATTTATTTATTTATTTATTTATTTTGAATGTAAACTCACAATCTTTATAAATATTCAAGTGATCAATTAGTGAAGTGGCCCAATTGATATAAATTTTAACTTTAGCAGTTTGGTGTGGCTTTACAACCAATTCCAGACCCATAACAAAAGATTCGATGGTGATGTATTAAAAAAATAAAAATATAATTTTTTTTTTATCAATTTCGGTTCATAATGTCAAGGCTCCATTCATTTTAGATGTCAGTGACTCATTTCTAATAGCAATTTTCACACGAGAACTCTTTACGTCATTCACGTGGGATCCATTTCTTACCAAAGAGGGTAAGTGGGAAGGCTCACCTATAAAATATGATAATATCAAGGGTATATTTGTAAGAGCGATAAAGGGGTGAAAATGAGGATCATCCTCAATTATTTGGATTTAGTAAAAAAAGTAATGAGCAAGAAAATCTCAAGTTTCTCTCCTTCAATACAAATCTAAAAAACTTTTTACTGAAGTTATCTTATTTATATCTTTAGTTGTAAAAGAGTTTTCAAAGAGGGATAAAATCTAGACTTTTTTACCATTATCTTTTGGTTATCAAACGGTGGTAAATAAGAGTTATCTCCCATTACTCTCTATTACCTGTGAAACAAATGCAGCTTTATACATTTTCTACCGTAATTATCAAATAAGATATCAAAAGCCCATGTTCAAAGAAAGCACATGCACAAGGAAAACTCTCCTGTAAATTTTACCTCCTATCTAAACGCGATGTAAATGCTTTTGGTCTGAAGTTGAAACCAAAGATAAAGAAATGAATGAGTGTACGTAAAAATGAGATATCTACCGGTGATGGAAGTATTTTCAAATTAGAATGAGATTAAATTGAATAGAATAGTCAAATATTTTTATTTATGTTAATTAATTTAGATAGATTAATGATATGTTAATCAAATAGATAAGCATAAGTCGGTGAGGGAAATAGGGTGGAAGATGCAATACAGTAGTAAATAAAAATTTACATTTATTGGCTGATTCTAAAACAATGGACTGTGACCTTATAACTCCTCCTCACAGAGGAACTAACCTACTTTCAAAGGACAATGGTCAGTGAGGCCATGAATGTGAAGAGGGAAACCGTTGAAAGCTGCATGTGAGGTGGGGCCCATTTGGATCACTTTGCATGTGCCATTCATTTTTTTATAATTACTTCAATCTCTACCTATTTTCAAATGCTTTGGCCTTCACAAACGTGAGAACCGCCTGTCTTGTCTCTATTCACATAGAAAATAAGGTCATCCCCAGTTAGGGTAGGCCCCACAAAGTGTCCTATATAAGAGCACACACCCCCTCCCCTTTCAACCATAGGCTAAGCCCAACCAAACCAAACTCTTTCTTACCCTCTCCTCCCTCTCTGCAATGGCCATTCAAGGATTGTTTGGTGCTGCTTCTCTTTGTTTATTTCTCTTGACCATCTCTTACAATGGTGTTGCTTACGGTGACTCCGGGTGGCAGGGCGGCCATGCGACATTCTACGGCGGCGGGGATGCATCGGGGACAATGGGTGTGTTTTGAATTTTGATTAGAAGGATTCCCCTTCTTCCTATTTAGTTTTTAAAATAAGCGACAATGAAATGGAATGAGTCGGATGAATTTGAAACTAATTAAAGTCCTAACTCATCCAACTCATTTCATTTGTATTCCATTCTCAAAATCAAAAGGGCCCTTTAGAGGTTCACATTGTACTGATAAATGGGTGATGGATTATGAATGCAGGAGGTGCTTGTGGGTATGGCAACTTGTACAGCCAAGGCTATGGGACTAACACTGCAGCACTTAGCACTGCACTCTTCAACAATGGCTTGAGCTGCGGGTCGTGCTACGAGATGAAATGCAACAACGACCCGAGGTGGTGCCAGCCCGGCTCCATCGTCGTCACCGCCACCAACTTCTGTCCTCCTAACTTTGCACTTTCTAATGACAATGGAGGATGGTGCAATCCTCCACTCCAACATTTTGACCTTGCAGAGCCCGCCTTCCTACAAATTGCCCAATACCGAGCCGGGATTGTCCCCGTTGCCTTTCGGAGGTGAGAATTATTTTATATCTTCTAATCTATGCTTGTTTCATGAAATAAGGTTTTGAGTTTGATTCATGCTCACAATATAAACGGGTGTATTGTAATCAATGTACTTAGATTGGGAGGTTTACATATACATGTAAGATTAATTCCAATCCCACCTTCATATGGGATGGGGATACCCCCGTTATTTAAAAAAAAAATTATACATGAACTCTGTAGATTTTCCCCTTACAATTCTCCTTATTTGTAACCTTTTAGTAAAAAATAGGAACTTAGACTAAATGGTTGTAGAAATTTCAATTGATGGCCCACAAACTTGACTAAAGACAAGCAAACAAGGCAGAATATCAATCAACAAATTTAAAGAGGATTGATTCAACAAGAACTGATAAAAGTGTGCTGTGAACTTGGCAGGGTCCCCTGTTTGAAGAAAGGAGGAATAAGATTCACCATCAATGGTCACTCCTACTTCAACTTGGTTCTGATAACCAACGTGGGTGGGGCAGGAGATGTTCATTCAGTGTCCATCAAGGGGTCCAGGACAGGGTGGCAACCCATGTCAAGAAATTGGGGCCAGAATTGGCAGAGCAACTCCTATCTCAACGGCCAGAGTCTCTCCTTCCAAGTGACCACAAGCGATGGCCGGACGATCACTAGCTACAACGTCGCATCGGCGGGGTGGCAGTTCGGGCAGACATTTGAAGGTGGACAGTTCTAGATGAATTACAGCTATAGATATTAGAGAGTAGATGCAGTTAAATTATAGTATTATCGTTGAAGTCATTTATCTCAATTAATAGAGGTAGAGAGTAGATACACTTGTATTGCCTATTTTAATTTTTACAAGTGTAGGAGAGGGAGCTTTGGCCCTTGCTGTGGTGGGTGAATCGACACCCGCTAGGAGCCATGAAGCTCGTGAGATTGTTTACCTTACCTACTCTGTACTTCAAAAATGCCTTTGATTGGAAATGAGGGCAGTGAGTATCAAAAAGTTTGTAAGTTTAGTCTACATGTGAATGAAGATGTTTGGGAACGTTGTGATTTAATTATGGGTACGAGATACATTGATGAACATGTCATTAAATGGATCATGGGTTTTACAAATTTAAGTTCATTTAATGGGTGATGATTAACAGATATGAAATTATAAAATTTCATTATCAATTGATGATCCAAGTCACATAATCTCATCCTTTAAATTTTGATGAATATAAACTGTTGATTTTTAAAATTTTAAAAATCAATATATAGGATGATCAAATGGAGGTGAAACTTCAGAAAAAATTATTTTTATGGTCCGAGCCCTAAAATTTATATTTAGGAGATGTCTCGCTATCTACTTTGGGTAGAGTTTTATTTTTAATTATCCCCTGTTTGTGATATAAAAGGGGAAGACAATATCACGTAGAGTTTTATTTTTGATTATCCCCTGTTTGTGATATAAAAGGGGAAGACAATATCACGTGGGAACAATTATATATTAATATATAAATCTACTTAGTGATATGCCCTTGTATTTTCTCTGAATTTGTGGTCCCTTAAATGCAGCTTAAAACCAATTTCAAAGACAAAACCTTTACGTTCTCTGGGGGACAGAATCATGAGTAAGGGTTTCCCCAACCCAAAACTTGCTTTCCAGAGATTCAATCACCCAAGATGAAGTACATAATACCGTGAGATTAGTCAATAGACTAGGCTTGGCTAAACTCTCACTACCCTAGCATCATCAAGCCAAAACTTGGCTTTGTCTAACTTGGGAGAACTATTAAGTTCAGTAACCCTGAATCCAATCAATGAACATAAAATTTTAGAAGAGAGATTGGCTTGATGATCAAGAAGCTCTTCTCAATAAAAGAGGCCTTTGGTTTGATTCATGCTGAAATGCTCTGGGTCATTTTCAATGGGGTTATTCTTCATCGACTTACCAGTGTGTGGATTAGGAGGTTTACACATACTCGTGGGATTAGTCTTACCTTCAATGTGTGAGGGAGATACCCATGTTACCAAAAAAAAGATTAAAAACAAAAGAGAAGAGCTTCAAAAACAATTCTCCTAATTAGGAGATGAGTTTTAGAAAGAGGAGGGCTTGTTGCTACGACCCATGCTGGAGGGTAGAGTCAACCACTTGAAGGCTTCACTCTGATGTCCTGCTTATGTATACGAAATCACTCTCATGTCTTGCTTGCTATTTTGGGGACTCATTTGATCATCTTAAACATTGATCTTAGAATCTAAGAGTAAAAACAATTTGAAAATAAGTATGTTAAATACACTGATGAAGTTCATTCAGATGGATGTTTCCAAGAGTCTTCTTAGCAAATTCACAAGATGGAAAGATGTGTAAAGAGTAAGAATTGGGGGAAACTTTTGAGACCCTCACCTTCTCTAATATAAGAGGGAGTATATACTCTCATGAGAATTCAGTAAATCTCATTGTTTCATGAACTAAGTAGTTCTTTGGAAAGATTTTCTAATAAAACGTGGATATCTCAGGTCTTTGGGGTTTTTCTTGGAGCTCTAGGCTTTGTTCTTTCATCAATTTAAGTTCAATTTGAGCTCGAGACCGTTTGTCAATTTTCAGCCCTGAAAAACAAATAATATAGAAATCGAAACCCCCCTGGTTGAGAGTTGAGACCATTAAAGCTAACTTAATTATTTTGGGCTCTCATTAGATATACGAACAGAGGTTGAAGTTTTAGTCGATTGATCGATTTGTAGCCCAATTTACCTTTTAAGATCCAACACACATCTATTTGAATATTAGATGATTTGTTAGAAAAAACTGTTTTTTTATTTATAAAAAAATTATCTTGACTTCATCATTATTTATCATTTAACTACATATTTAATATCTATATAACATAAACATATAGTATTTATAATTAAAACAATGAACTCTTATAAATAGATGATTATAATCATCATCATCATCATAATTATGATTATAGTCAAAAACTCTAATCATAACTTTCCTTTCTATTCCATATAATACATCATTTTCATCGCTATCAAATCATTTATCTTATTAAATTGAAGTTAGCACTTATACTTTAATTTGAAAAAAATATTTTTTATAGTTCGACTGTCTTTCTAACCCTCATGAAACTTGCCATTATTATATACTAGTTTGAAAACATACTCTGCACGTAAAATCTAATTGAATATAATGATGATAATTATGATGAGATTAACTCATAATTTTTTTTTGTGACACTCATTTGATTTGAAACATTTCTAATTAAAAATGAGGATAAAATAACTTTATCATTATTATAATCCATTAAGTTTAGAGTAAGGCATTGGTGGGTTTGAGTGATGATTTATCCTTTTTTGAGTCTAGTCGTCCTTAGGTCATGAGAACCATTGTTTATGGGTTTGGTCATGTTATGAATTACGTCGTGGATCATTACTTCCTTTGATGATGGGTTATAGATTAAGTTACGCTATGGTTTATTTATTGATCCATAGATTTTAAAATCAATTAGTTGTAAAAATTATTTTCTGATTTTTTAAAAGAACTATTTTCTTCAAAACTTAAAAGAAAACCGTGTAACAAGGTTGAAATATCGGTTTCGGCCGATATATCAGTCGAGAAATCTCTCTTAATTTTTTTTTTTTTTTAATTTAAACCACTGATATCGGACGATATCGGTGATAAATATCGGATATCACCCGATATCGGGCCATGTAAACCAATTTCAGCCCTCCATTTACATAGCGAAGAAAGGATCTTGGTCGAATGCTTGACTGCAGTGCGCATATCGCCCCGTCATTAACATAAAACAATAGAAATTAGTCCCAAAGTGAAATTCATTCTCTGTATGATTTTCACCAGCCATGACATTTGTTCCTAAGTGAACTTTTACATGTTTGAAAAAAAAAACAGCAAAAGAGACCCCAAGAAAAAAAAAAATACACTGACAATTTAAAAATAGACAGGGGAACTTATGGCATCATATCAACTTCTCAGGTCCACATCACGATTTAGAAATAGACAAGTTTGGAGAACTTAGAGAAGGAGATTCTCTAGACATAGGAGAACTTATGTCAACTTTCTCCTCTTAGAGAAGTTGGTGCTATGTCAATTTTCTCCTTATAGAGAAGTTGGTATTATCCTAGCAAAAGTGGAGAAAATCATGTTGTTCTCAGGAAAGGTCTCAAATCCTCTCAACTACTGACCCCTCCCTTCTCATCCCCTTTGGCTGGGGTACATGGGTCGGCCCTTATGGGCTGGGAATATTATTTTTAAATTATTTTTTAAAAGGGAGGCATTAAATGTCACCCATTTTCAAAAAAAAAAAAAATCGATCCACTGCTGTCAATAATATGAAAGATGGCATTAATTCTATCAGGATAATGTAGTATTCAATCGAAGCAAAACGAACGTGGTTTTATTATTCTGAATGCAATGATTTGAACAATTAATTGAGATCTACAATTAAATGCAATTTAAATAGTCGTATGCATGAATAGAACTTAAATCCAACATTAATTCGAATCAAAATTCAATGAACCTTCTTAATCCAATTTAATTGTGGAAGAGAATTCAATTAAGCAATTGGAAAAATGCAAGACATGAACATTTAATTTACCATGCAAAAACCAAAACTAACTCTTAAAATTAGGAGCCAAATTAGAACTCACCTCTCTAGAGACTCCAAAACAAAGCTTAAAGTTTCAAACTGAATTCAACTCACTTTTCTGTGTTACAATGGTTTATTGTTCCTCAATTTATAGAGTTATTCTAACTAAAAAAAAAAAAAGAAAGAAAATAAAAGAAGTAAATTGTCTGCTGGGCCTGCATATCAGGCCTGGCTGAATGGGTTTCCCGCCTTCCTTCTTAATTAGATGACTCGGCTGCTGATGTAAATTTTGTAGGTCCATTGCATTGGCAATAATTGGGGTTGGGTTTCTGGGCTTTTGAGTTCCAAAAGTGTCCCAAACGAACCAGGCCCAAAACTGATGTAAATGGGCTCATCCGGACACAAGTGGGTCCAAAGGATTGTGTTTGGGGCCCTTGCTTCCCTCCATTGACCAAGCATAAGTTTGAAGAGCAAATTCATCAATTTTGTCCAATCAGGTATGTTTGTCTTCGATCGGGTCATTGTCGAGTTCATCGGGTTTGATGCTTGCATCACATGCGGATCTGGTCAAACCCATTTTCACAAAATGGGTTATGCAACAGCCGATATGATGGTCCAAACCAGTGAAAAGCCTTACAACAAATAAAAATGTTCAAAAAAAAAATTAAGAGTACAAAAGTCTCCACTTCCAACTTTTTAGTGTGTTTAACATACATAAAACCTCTAAATATGTTGATAT
The DNA here is from genome assembly GCA_013350335.1 of Chimonanthus salicifolius. Taxonomy (NCBI): domain Eukaryota; kingdom Viridiplantae; phylum Streptophyta; class Magnoliopsida; order Laurales; family Calycanthaceae; genus Chimonanthus; species Chimonanthus salicifolius. Next base: position 7,962,274 of record CM023539.1, read on the forward strand.
GTTTGAAAATATATAGTTTTAATCGAGTTTAGGTTTCAGGACGATAAGAAACCATTGCATATCAGGGGAGTTCTAAATCCAACACTAGCCTGGTAACACACCTTTGCAACCGAGTCGCATAATTTTGGCCGGGCCCTAGGATGGGGGGGCCATCTTAATTCGTTGAAGATTTGTAGATCAGGTGAAGCTGGACAAATCTAAAACACCCAATTGTAGACATTGAAAGATAGTAAACAGAAAACACATTTTAATTGCTCAGACCAAAAAAGGAGCAAATGAATACCTCTTGTGAATCATTCTCAAGAAAGTGTGTACATGGAGAGCAATATGCATGGAGTAAATCTCAATTTCAACTCTTCAGTCCATCAATCAAACTGAAGCCAGGAATTTTCAGAACATTCCGCTCGTCCATACACCTTCTCACCCTCTCAGCATCATCATATCTACCAGCACCTGCGAGGATATTATAGTAAAGCACATAGTCCCCACCATATTCCTTCTCCATCTCCAATATTTTTGCCATCACTCTCTCACCCATCTCTGTATTCCCATGAAAACTACAAGCCCCCAACAAAGTCCTCCAAACAATCACATTATCTTTCATCGGCATCTCAATTAACAACTTCTCAGCTTCCTCTAACCTTCCTGACCTCCCCAACATGTCAATAATACAACCATAGTGTTTGATCTCAGGTGCAATCCCATACTTGTTGACCATATCTGAAAAGAAATCCAATCCTTCTTCAACCATTCCTCCATGGCTACAAGCATTTAGCACACTAAGAAAAGTTATGCTGTTTGGCTTCAAACCCAGCTCTTTCATCTCCTTGAACTGATTGACAGCCTCTCTGGACATACCATGCAATGCAAGTGCAGAAATCATTGATGTCCATGAAACCAAGTTCCTTGTTTCAGATATCTCATAGAAAACTCCAAATGAGTTCTCTATACATCCGCACTTCGCATACATGTCAATAAGAGCATTGTTGACACGGATATCAGATGTACTGAAATGGTTCTTTTTAATCAGGCCATGGATAGATTTGCCCACATTGAGATTCTGCATATTGGAAATGGCAGGAAGAATGCTTAGAATTGTTATTGCTGTCGGGTTTATGCCTTCCGTCATCATTTGGATCAGAAGAGAGAGAGCTTCCACAGGCTGGTTGATGCGGGTGTACCCATCAATCATCCCTGTCCAAGTAATTACAGTTCGGCATGGCATTTTCTCAAAAAGGGGGCTTGCAAGATTTACCTCGCCCCATCTTGTTAGACCAGTGATCATGACATTCCAAGTGACCAAGTTTCTCAGAAACATATGATCAAATACTCTTCTAGCTTCAGACAGGAACCTACATACAGAATACATGTTAATTAAAGCTGTTTGAACATAGACATGGAATTCAAAACCCACTTTGATAGTATGACCATGGATTTGAATTCCTTTCATAGGCTCCAAAAGATTTGCACAGGCCTTGAGTAGGAACGAGAAGGTGAAGCTATCAGTGGGGACAGAACTGCTGCAGTTCCCTTGCAGCTGTTGGTAGAGTTGAAGGGCATCTTCAGGGAAGTTTCCCAATGAGTATTCCCTAAGTAATGTGTTCCAGATCATCATGCCAGTTTTGTCAATCAAATAGCAACATGAACCACTTGTGATCAGTTGGCAGTGGACTTGCCTTGATTGGCGTAGACTTCGGTGTTTGTATAACAGAGAAAGGAGCTGCTCTTGATTTGGATATAGAACATGGGCATGTGTTGATTGTTTCAGAGAAAGAAACCATATGCAGATGTGAGACTTTGAAAGAGAATTTCTTAAACAGAAGTGAGCTGACCTCAACCAGAGCATAATCCAGGTTAAAGCTACCAGCTAGCAACAGTTCTACATCAAGCCGTCAATGTTGCTGAAGTAGCGGTTCTGTGATCCTGCTCCATCTGCTCAAGGGAAGGGAAAAAAGGAACAATTCATATAAAATTGCTTTTCTATTTTCTATTTTCTCATGAGAAAAGAAAAGAACAATTTCATCAGAAAAATATTTAATAGGAAATTGAGATAGAAACCTTTTTCCCATGAAATCATTTTTTTTTTTTGTTTGAACATCTAGATGAAAAAGGTGATACAAAATAATTAGTAAAACTCAAATAAATTAACTATAAGTATTCTAGTATATTCCATCACAAAAATAAGAGTGAGCCTCACTAAACACCCATAAAAGTGTGGGGCCCACATGTGCATGGTTTGAAATGGATGATATTGATGATAATAAGTGAATGACATGCTCAAACTTAATTCATCACAAATATGGAGAAAGTGTGATGCAGGACAGGGATTGGGTAACTCTAAATGTCTGATGCAAGCAAAATTGAGGAATGAATCTAATATGACCTAACCTAAAATAGGTTGAAATTAAATTCCACTTAATACTTGTAATTAATTAATATAAATTTATCACAAATAATCACACCAGATATCCTTGGAATCTAATGGACTAATTAATAGATAAATGTGGTGATGGCAAGCGACAAAGGCAAAGGCTTATATGGAAGTGCGGTAAAACAGAGGGGGCCCAAGGATTACGGTAAGACTGTAGGGCCTAAGGGGGTTAAAGCAACATAGGTAAGTGGGTTTAGAGCGGTTGACGGCAAAACTAGAAGGCTTATGGGGTGATTCGTCAAGGCCAGAGAGGCCAAGGGGAACTGGCAACAAAGCCTGGAGGGTCCACGAGAGGTAGCGACAGCTAAGAGGAAGAGGAGGAGGAAGGGGGGGGGTAGGGAGGGGGTTGTTTTGGTTCGGATGGCCATGGCAAGGTGAGAGGGTTCTGCAGGGTAATGCGACAGCAAGGGTATGGTTTTGGGAGGGAACGGCAACAAGGGATGGGTTTTACGGGGTAGCGGCAGACAAGGATAAGGTTCTAGGAGGCTTAGATTAGGGGTTGTGGTTGGAGGAAGAAGAAAGGGAAGAAAAAGAGAGATAGAAAAGATAGAGTTACCAAATCTTGGAGGGCTTCTCACCTTCCAAGCCAGATTTGGAGGGCTTCTCACCAATAAATCCTTTAGCAAGAGGCAGAGTTTGCAGAGCTCAACACTTTTATTAATCCCTAATCAATTAACCATAATAAGGGTTTACAAAGTATTTATAAAGACTAAAACAACAAAATGACCAAATTACCCCCAATTACAAGAATGACTAAAGTACCCTCAAATAAAGTAAAAAAAATACATCAAGTCAAATAAATACTAAAATAAAAAAATGATAAATCAAAGCTCTGAAATGCTCCACATCAAAGTGGATCCTACAAACATCACAAGTATAGTCTGAGTGGACCCCACCAAACAACTTACAAGTGTATATAAACTATAAAAAGTATAAAAATAAATAATCTAACTTGGAACTCAAACCGTCACTAATATAATATAGGTGGGCCTCATCAAATACTTATAATGATGTGGAGCTGACGCAGCGGGTAGGATCGGGTTTGAAGTATGAATGGGTAACTCGGGTTAAAGGAGATAAATGGATGGGATTAAAGGGTTTTAATAGATTAAATGGAAAATAAATGGATTAAATGAGGGGATAAGAAATAAGTTGAGACGGTGGTATTAATAATGAAATAAAAGATGGAAAGGAATAGAAGTGAGTTTTAGGTGTGTCAGATGATTGGGATTAGAAAAGAGCAGGCTAAGGTGAAAGGGTGCATGAACAAATGAAGTGTAGCAGAGGCCGTCTGGATGGTTGGGCGTGTGGCAGAAAGAGGCAGAAGAAAGAATGGCGATGGTGCTGGAAGAAGAGAAGAAGGGTGAAGGTGAAGGGCTGTAGATCTAGGATCAGTGCAAGGGGCGGCTTGGTGAGACGGGACGAGTGGTGGAAACAAGGCAGTGAAGGTTGGGTGCTGCAGGAACAGGGGCAAGGGTCGTGGAGGCGAACAAGCAAGATGGGAATGGCGTTGCAGACGGCAATACAGAGAGTGGATCTAGAGGGCCAGCAAGGGCAAAACACATGTGACAGAGAAGGAGAAGAAATAGGAGAAGATGAATTAGAGACAAGAGATTTGCAGAGAAGGAAGAGAAGAGGAGCAGAGATAAATACTCAATTTTATTAATCAATCTATCTATTACAATGCTAGAGAGGGGTTTTTATAAAAAAACCCAAAACTAAAAATAGCAATAAAAATAAAAAACGAAAATAAAAGAAATAGTATCCTAAAAGAAATAGAAATAGTATCCTAAAAGAAACGGCAACTTCCTCTTTTATTATTCGGTAGCTTCGAAGCCGGGATTGGATTTCCCGACATATTTGTCGGTGGCTCTTGTGGATTCACACGCTCCTGCATGTGCTGCATCAGGAGCCCATGCACACAGTGACACAATTAAATATGGACATATAAAGGATCACCTAAAATCAAATACAGCACATGCTAGTGCAACCCATTCAACTCAACTCCTCACAAATATAAAGTAGGTGGGCCCCACTAAACACTAAAATTAACTCATTACAAAAATTCAAGTTCTATATACACAAATTTAGATCAAAGGCCACCAAACAACCTTATAATATACATTGATATAATTCACATAAACTCTATCTTCATTCTACATAGACAAATTTAGAACAAGGGCCCATCAAACAACCTTAATATTATACATCTCAAATACACACTATCTTCATTCCAACATACATACACACTATCACATTCATTATGGAACTCTGTCATCAATTATAAACATACAAATGTAGTTAAATTCATCAATTCCATCATGTACTCAAATAAGGCATTAAATCTATATATGGCAACACCAAATTATTATTTGTCTATGATGTGTACTCCAGATTTCATCTATTCTCATAGGTGATATGTAAATTGAGCATCTCAATCTGTGCTTATTTCATCCCCTTTTGCTTCTTTTTTTTTTTTACTTCTCGCTAGATTTTGGTGGCATTGAATTGGATGACTTCCTTACCTCTAATTTTTTTCCATCCTACACATTCAAACAAACAACAATGAATTATAATAAATTTTGTAGATGTGAATAACATCAAACCAACATTCATAATCTACACAAATGTATACTTATATCTAGCATGTATCCTTGATAAGAATAACCACTCACTGTGTTTGAGGCATTCATACCCTTTTCAGAGGAGGGCCATCCATAACAATAACCAATTTTGGAATATTTGTGAAAGCAAAATTTCATGGAACAATATTTCAGTAGATAAGTAAATACTTTCAACAAAGAAAAGAAGATTGATCTAAAATATTAAGCATGCTTCCTAACATGCATTCACAACATCATAATAAGATATGTTCATAAAGTACTAAACATGATGCCTACATTATAAATTGTATCTCAAAATTTAAATAACAAGCAGAGATAATACCAAAGATAACAAATGAAAAACCAAACTTTTGAAGCAAAGTAGCAACAAACCAACAAAACCCTAGGACAAATTGCACAAGAAAAGAGCATAGACTCTGCCAAAAGCTATCGAAATTGTGATATTCTCATAATTTGATGCATAATTTTTTTTCTAATACGCAAAGAGATGTAATCAAAATATGCCACTAAGAAATAAATTGAATCACTTGTGCAAAAGCTTCACATCATATATGGAAGAAAGGCCAAATGCAATCACAAAGTGCATGCATGCCTGTCAGCGTCTCATTAGAAATTCAAAGCATTTAAAATGGAGAATATCTGGATATTAGAAATATAAGATTGATGATAATGGATTTTGTGAATCATATAAATCTATTGAGGCATTAGATAGGCAAGAAGTTAGACATTCTGTGATGATTCCAATCAAGCACTTAGATATTGGCCTCAATATCAAGATTATCTCCATTTCTAAATGACATTAGGTCTGGCAAGCTACCTTAAAACTAAATACCAAGATTTTTTCCTCTCTTTTGAGAGATTCCAGTTTTATTCATTCAAAAAAGAGTAGACCAAAAACTTTTCAAAAAAAAGAGCACCAAAAACTAAAGAACAACATAAACCATATGCCAGGAATAATACCCAACTATGAGTGTGTTTGGTATTTATAGTTCTTGGATTTGTGCTCAGGTTTCTTAGACCCAAGAAAAGAAATTGTGGCAGTTCTTGGTCTTCTCACACTTTGTAGGTGTTGTTCTCCTACTCTTGAACTTCTTGGTACAATAATGTCATTACCTAATGCCTTTGGTGATTTTGTAGTTAAAGTTTTGGCCGACAAGGTTGCCTCTAACAGCTCAACGTTGTTCAATATAGTTTTGGTGAATGGTTACAAAAATTGAATAATACAAATGGTGGCTCTCTTTTTTAACCTATTGTTGACAAGATAAACCTCTCTTTTCTTCCATAATGGGCTCATTGAATTTCTTGATAATGAGGGGACAAAGAATTCTGAACAGTTGGAGTGCATTGTCTTGAAAATTTGCACTTGTAAAGGCCAAATTAGCTAATATTATGGTGCCTTGTGACTCCTAGGTGCTTCTATCCACCTCCAGTTGTTCAAAACGTCAATTTATGTGCAAAGGTAACATATGTGATTCCCAGATAATCAAACAACACCAATGTTGGGGGTTATATTCTTTCTAAGGGCAAAGACTTGATATTTATGCTGACAGAAAGAACAACATCAACACTACAAATGCTATAAATTTCAACTTTATACCTAAAACATTAAACAATTTAGTCATCAATTGGTCTAAGAAGAAGTCAGAAAAATAAATTGACTAAAGGCTCAATCAGGCTTGTCCACAAATATTGTTTTGAAAGTATTACGAAGAATCGAAAGGGAAGAGATAATCAGGAGAAAAAAGAATCATAAGGGGTAGGACACAAACCAAGAGTAAAGTCTATAAAAAATAGTATGCATATACCAAAATCCTAATGAGTACTCATAGAAGAGAGGGTTTCCATCCCATCCAGTTTTCAGTTTGATTTTACTTAAATACCACTTAAACACAATATAAGGACCCCAACAAAAGGATCACAGTGAATAACAATTTATCTTTAATTGCACTCTCAATCAAAAGCATTAATATTATTTCCTCACATTTCCACAAACACCCAATAGGCATTTAGAGATGGTGACAACTCATTGCTATTCATTATATTTCAAATCAAACAGCACCCAAACCCAAAAGATACCAAATTGCCAAGATTCATAGGACCAACACTTTGATTGGAGAGAGAGACAAAGGGAGTGGATGGTAGCTTCGTTAGGTTCACAGAAGTTTGAAATAAGGGAACCTTGTTAAGACATGTTAGGATATTATTAAGATTATGATTGATTGTAATAGATTTAGGAATATCTCTCAATTAGGAAAGGAATATCTTGATGTACTCTGTATATATGGTTATCAATTTATCATTCAGTAGAATAAGAGACAAAGGAAATATTCAGTGATATTATTGTCCTTCTCATGTTCTAACATGGTATTAGCCGATTTGCGATCGACAAAGCCTTGCTCCCTATCGGATTCATGAGTCAACACGCTCTTGTGCCTTGCTTTCTAATTTGAATCCTGTGTTCTCTCAGTTTTCAACCATTGCAGCTTCTTTGTTCTGCTATCTAGCCCCAGATCCACCCACCTCGTCCCAGGTCCTCATCACCGTTTGCGCCTTTGTTTCTCAGATGTACTCAGAACCGATCGTCAATGCCTCTGTTGCCGCCCTTGACGTCTATCTTCTCCGGCTTGACGTTTCCACCTCTGCTTTTCCCAGTCATTCCAAACCCACCTTGCTATTGTAAGGATCTCTCACTCCGTCCACTGTTGATGCAGCGCTCGAAGACGAGTCCATTGGGCCAAGCCTCACACCATATGCGTGCCACGGCATTCGGAGAATGACACACATGACCCGCGTTGCCCTTCTTCTCCGTCCAAATCCACTGCACCTAATCGCATCAGCCCTCAACTTCTATGTCATCGCCCTCGCCCAGTTTCTCTGACTCTCTATTCTCAACATTTGTCCTCTCCTACTTGCGTCGGGTCCTTGTTCTCGTTCTCTCCATTGGTGCACCATTCACGCAACTCCTTCCCTCCTATTTTCGTTGTCTCAATTTTCTATCCTTGCTTCTATCCTTTGACCAGATCTCAACATCGTCAGCAACCACCATCGACTATCTTCGTTGCACCAACTTTGTATCACCACATGTCCTCACCTCGACCTGCAACTTTCTTCTCCATCCAGCAGAACTAGATTTGAATTTGATTCTGAATCTTCACCGTCAATCTATGCCTTGGTCATGCTGCAATCAAATTTTTAATTCCTTCCCCTCTGCTCTCAGTCATGTTACAATCGCAACACACATTAATCCAACCTCCAATCCTTTCCTCCGGTACGGCACACCAGACTGTAATATGTTAGGACATGTTTCTTGTTGCCCCTACTATTGATTTGGGTGTTCATCATCATCACCATTGTCATCATCGCCGTTTTCATCACCACCATCCTCTAATACCGCCATCGTCTTCGCTCTCCATTGCCAGTGCTATTATGTCTCTGTTGTGGCCCAGTTTGGGTCGTCTGTCTAATGGATTTTATGGTAGTGGCCACGATTAAGTCCATTTATTATGTGGATCTGTTTGTTTCTATCTCTGAATTTCATTTTCTCTGGATATGTCTACTTCTATGATTGGTCCTGGTTTATCCGTTAAGATCATCTGGATTTATTGATCTCCTACGTCAGAATGTCGATCTTTGTCTGCTTATATTAATCCACAGTTTGTTCTACGCCTGTGGCACGTTGGTTCTGTTCTTGGCTTCTCTAACACATCGAAACCGTTATCTACTTCCGCTCCATCAAATGGCATCATTCAAGCGTAGAATCCTCAAGTTAAATAAGTTCAAACTCAAGTGGAATCTACTAGAGTTTGACAAGGGTGTTAAGATATATTAGAATATTATTAAGATTGAGATTGATTGTGATAGATTTAGAGATATCTCTCAATTAGGAAAGGAATATCTTGATGTACTCTATTGTTATGAAAATGAATGCAAAGACACACAAATCACAATCAAACATGGAAGATAAGGGACTTTATGTGGTTCATCAGAAGGCTACGTCCATGGAGCAATCTGCTCAATTCACTATGAAGACGTAGAACAATGGTGCTACAAGGATGAAGGATCTCTCCATATTCTCTCCTCTCCTCTCTCCTCTCTCTCTCTCTCTCTGAGAAAAAACCCCTAGCTTAGAGAAAACCCAAGAGAGAAAATAGCCTTTATATATTTGGGCTTACCAGAAGTCTTGGGCCTATTGGGCCCAACATAATGTTGGCCTTTTGAGCCAAACCCAACAGTGTATATATATATATGTAGTCAATCAGTGGAATAAGACATTCAGAAAATATTCAGTGATTATCGCCCCTCTCATCTTCTAACACTCCTTCAAATGGTATTTTGGATTTCAATCTTCAAACTCCCAACTAAGGCGTTACTTCGTCTTTCTTAGATCAAGTTCAGACCCATTGGCAAATTAGCTAACAAATCAAAACCCAAATTTGAACTCCAAAATCCCGACAAAGAAATCGTCAAAAATAAAATCTTAAAAAAAAAAAAGGATTTTCAGATATTTTATGTAAAAAGTAGATTTCAGAGAGAGAGACCTGCAAAATGGAGATATGAGACACCAAACGGTAGACTGATAGCAGAGAAATACGGGCAAACTGAGAACGGCAGCGAAAATGGCCGGAAACTAGAAAGAAGCGACGAGCAGAGGTGAAGAGAGGAGCAGTACTCACGCCTTGGAAGGAGCAGAGGTGCGGAAATTTTCACGATAAAAGAGCCTTCAATTTCTCTCATGAGAACGATCATTTTAGTATTTGACAAGCCCTTAAGGTGTGAAAAAAAAAAAAAAGAGGCACAGCCAAACATCGAATGCATCCACTTCTACTCATTTACAGAAAAGTCAATTTTATAAAAATAAAATTTATAAAAGAAGAAAGAAGATTTCATTTAGAAAAATGAGGACACACTGCAGACTACTCTTTTGAAATTAATAAATAAGACTCAATTGCTGCTAAAAGAAAAAGTATAATTATAATTGTATTTAGATGAGTTCTATATTTTATTTTTTTCAATAAGAGTATTCTCATTCTATATTAGAGGTGAGACTAATCCTGTGAGCATGTATAAAATTGAATGTAATCCTATAAAAAGTGGCTTAAAGGAATTAAGCGTAAATCGAATTCATGACTTCGCTTCATATTTAGTATTTAATTAAAAGAAGAAAAAAAATGGTATTTACTTTTACTTCTTTTTTTCTCATTTTCTTTCACCTTTTTGTTTTAGTTTTCCTTTCTTTCTCTTCAACTCGTGAGTTTAAAATTTTAATTTTAAATATTGTTAAAAATAAATAGAAATATGAATATTGTAAAATAAATTATTGATTAAAATTTGCTCTTGAAACTATAAATATAATGATTTTTCATAGACTATTTATTTTCCAATTCATATAACATGAAGCTTGAAATTTCATAAAGAATTGAGGGTTTTTTTTAATTAAGGAATTCAAAGATTTTATTTTATTTAACATTTGTTGTGCAAGATAACTAAGAGAGATTGGTATAGTTTTTTTCTATAAAGCGGATAATTTTTTATAAACTTGTTAGATCAAATTGACTTTACTTTCATATTAAGGCCTTTTCATATGTCGGGTTCAGGCCAGGCCTTATAAAAAAAACCCGAGTATGTCTAAAGCTTGTCGGATGTTTAAAGCTAAAGTTTGATTGAGTCATTTAAAGTCCATTTATTTTGTACTTGATACTGTTTTTATATTGTAAATTGAAAATATAATCATATATATTAAAATTATACTTAAAAATTCACTAGTAGGTAGAATTTTAATTTAAAATTCAATTTTTAGTCACTTAATCTCAATAATCAAAGTTTGTAGACGTCATGGAAAAGATTCGATGCATTGTGACTTTAATCATTAAGATCAGGTGGCTGAAAATTGACTTTTGAGATGAACTTTTAGTGGATGCTAGATCTTTAAGTTTGATTTAATTATGTATGATTATATTTTTAATTTATAAAATAAAAAAAAAAATACTTGATACGGCTTTGTGATATATGTATAGAATATATAATAAATGAGGTTAAAAAGCCCAATGGGCCTCGATGGCTTTTAAGTAAAAACACGAGTCTAGGGATAAAAGTCTTATTCAAATATATTTATTTAAATAGGGACAAATAAACACTCCTATTTATATTATATGTGGTTTTAGACTTTATTTTTTTTACCATGTTTCATTTCCTTAAGTGTTCATCAAACCAAAGTGTTAGAAGTATTCAAATGATTCCATTATCCCACATTTCATAGGCATTAAAGGGTTGAGCAGGCCAAATGTGAATATGCCAAGGGGCAAAAATGAAATTATCTTGTCTTGGAGGGACATTTAAATCCATATAAAGATGATAATATAATATTAAATGAACAATTATAGTTTGGTCTTAATTGTGGATTATCTAAGTGCGTTATTTTGTCTCTAAACCTTTGATAAATCATCCTCCATAAATTGATTTATCTCCCTTTTTATTTTATTTTTTAACTTTATGTTCATGAAATTAAACAAAAAAAGTTCCTCCCACGGCTCTCAAACAAGTGGATGAAGATTGCAAAATTGAAAATATAGAATATTAGTAGAATCCAATTATTTAATTTAAGGCATTTAATATGAAACATTCTATGTTTTCATTTCAACCATTTTATATCTTATATTTTTAAATAAAATTCTCTTCATAATTTATTGTTAAAACTTTTATTTTTATAATGAGGATTTTTTTTTTATAGATGTGTAATCCATAGTTATCATATTGGGCCAAGTTCTTAGTTTCAACTTGACAAATTGATTTCTTTACCATGTATCATCTCATCAGTGGGTAGAGTCAAATATGCAAAACCGAGTTTTAAATTGGCTAAGCCAAATTTCTAGTCAACTTGTGAAATTGACCCAACTTGATCACATGTCTAGTCACTTGATAGGGCCGGAGCTAAATTTTAATTTACCAAGTTAAATAATATTAGTCGACTTGACAATTATGGCAAACATATCTCTTTAAAGATTATTTTTTATAAATTTATAAATTAAATAATTGATTTTTTTTATGTGACTTTAAATGATGAGGATGAAGCATTTGAAAAGATCCTATGGTAAAACAAAGAGTGTGCCAATAATTAATTTTAATAACTAACTTTTTGTGACGCTCAGACCCAACGCTACTAAAGAGTGCATAGAGAAAGAGAGCTGGGCGTGTTGTGGGTGTGGGAATTTGGAAATTCTTAGATCGTCCAAGAGCCAGAAATTTTAGGAGTTCATAAGAGGGAGTAACCCTCCACTTAAGCATAATCCGTTTTGGGCTAGGGAGTGAGCAAGTGTCACGCTCCGACCCGACCGGTGGGCCCGGAACGCGACTGAGTTTTTCTTTTTGAAAGATAAACTGAACCACAAGCATTCTTATTGGGCCAGATCAACAGTTAGGCCCAGTGGTTACACATTAGCCCGTTAAGTGGACTTAAACATATACCATATGCTTCTCAAAAACCAAAACATAATAACAACATAACATAACATGCTCAAATCAAACCCAACATTGATTAATACAAGGCGTAGGAAAATCAATCATTGATTCATCATTCCAAACATTGTCAAAAAGGCAACATGGCCTATTACATCGTTTACAAAATCATATCAGAGTAGCTACAGAAACGCAGTTAGTCCTAGTTCAACTCATTGACGCACGCCAAGTACCACACTCGGTACTTTACAAAGGAAAATGGTTCCAAGAACCAGAAAGCATAAACACAAGGGTATTCCCCTCAGTGGGAATCCTAAAGCAACGCCGCAGCTTAACCACACTAAGCCTCAAACGGAGGGTCCTCCTCCTCTGGTTCAATGCCTGAAAGGTGAGTGGGGTGAGCTAACTAGCCCAGTGAAAGAAATATAACAATGCAGTTAAGTAAACAACAGGTGAGCATATAATCAACAGTTGTAATATAACATCTCATGCTTGATAATAGAATCACAATATAAAGTCTCATCATCATTTTCATCCTTTCATCATCTTTCCATTACTGCTGTCATCCACCGTAACCTCTTGGCACCATATTGACAACAATAGTATTAAGTCCCGACACGGTCAAAATACATCCTTGCAAGTACATCTCCGGCTCTTAAACGTAACCGATGCTGACACCCTTTAAGTCAGCAACTGACGCCCCACAGTCCACCCGTGGTCCAGTAGACATAAACCATCTCTCATATGGCTGATATTGATTCAATAGTCCAGGCACATGGAAGCAGTAATACACACTCATACGATCAACATCGTAATATCACAATCATCATCAGCACTCTTACCATAGTGCGTCAAGTCTAGGCCAGCATCATAAGCACTCTTACCATAGTGCGTCACATTCAGACATATGAGTGGGTTCATCAAATCTGAAACCACTCATTGTTTGATATCCATATCCAATAACCAAACCTGTTTACATTTTAACTGCAAAGTTAAGTTCCCTCACCGTGATCGTGTGGTTTCGCAGTCTCTGTTCAAACAACATACAAGTGCTCAATCAATATACATAACAAATACGTACACATACATAGTATTCGAAAATCACACGTTTTCCCACAAAATATCCAGGGTTCATGGAAATGAGTCTCCTACTTGGTTTCTATCCCTTTTTAAATCATCCACAAGAGAATAATATAATAAATATAAAAGTGCTCAGTCCAAACTCATATTGTCTTCTGGGCATTGACCAGATTGACTTATTGAGTAAGGTCTAGATCCTCGGGTCACTTCTCGGTTGTCTTCTGGATAGGACCAGAGCTGACATTTTGAGTAAGCCTCGAAGTCACTCAGTGCCCGACTATAGTGTCGTCCTGAAAGTGAATCACTCAGTTCCCGACTAGTGTCGGACTGAAAGCGTATACAATAGTATTTACACTATAATTAATAAGAGGAAAATGGGTTAGTACAATTTTAATTAACAGAGGGGGTATAAATCACAACAATTAATCAAACACATCAATAATCAATAATCAAGATTAAAACAGTAATTAAACAATATTTTATCATTTTCAAAAAAACGGGTCCCTCGGAACATCACCTCGGAACAAGGGTACAGTGGCTTCGGATCGTCCGAACCACTCAAAACTGAGTCACTGGCCTCGAAACTTGGGGCCTGACTTCGGATCGTCCGAAGACTGGGTCTCGGACCGTCCGAAGTCCATCCGAAACAGGAAAACAGAAAACAGAAGTCTCGGTGGGTCTATAAGGCTCGGAACGTCCGAAGACTGAGTTCGGACCTTCCGAAGATGTTCGGTCCTTCTGAGCTGGGCTCAGTCCTTCCGAGCTCGACTCGGTGCATCCGAAAGGGGTCTGGCTCGCCTCGGGCGGACTGTGCTTCGGGTTGAAGCTCGGAACGTCCGAAGGCTGACGGTCCTTCCGAACTGGGCTCGGTCCTTCCGAGCTCGGCTCGGTGCGTCCGAAGGGTCAGGTTCGCCTCGGGCGTGCTGGGCTTCGGGGTGAAGCTCGGAACGTCCGAGGGTCAGACCGTCAGAAGGTTCGGACCTTCCGAAGAACGGCTCTCGGACCTTCCGAGAGTCGTCTTCTCCACTGTCTGCAACTGCAGACAGTGACGGCGGAAATACACTGAAATGCGATTCCAGAAAGGGAGGACTTTCCAGATTCGTTTTTCACATCGGTCTGGTTTGATGGACTCCTCTGGGAGTCCTCTTTCTACAGGGATTGGTTTGGAACTCAGCAGCTCAAAGGGTCATCCGATTTTAAGGTCAAATCCTCACGGGTACATGAAACCCATGGTTTTCCTTAGATTTTAAAATGGTTTTTCTCCATCAAAATAGGGTCAAAATCGATTTTGTTTGATTCTAAATCGGTTGGAATTTCAAAAGGGATGCAATGGATACCTTGGTTTCGATTCCTGGGTTGAAATTCGGATTTTTGGAAAATCTTCCACTTAGCTTACTGTTACTTAAAAACAGCAGCTTAAACAGAGAGTTTCGGTCTGTAGGTTTCTCGGTTGGAAAATCAGAGAACAGAACATAGAGGGAGAAGGGAAAAGCAAAGGATTTGCTGGGAGTTGAAACCGATCCAAGAGGCTTGAATTTATAGGAAACTCAGCTCAAGAGAGACGCCGGAAATTAGCTGCACAAACAGTAGCAGCGATGGGACGGGATGGCCAGGACTCATGATTCAACGGTAGGGAGGGCCGGAAAACTTGCTGCTCGATGGGATGAGACGGAAGATCTGAATGATGGCCGGAAATCCTGAAAATCCGGCCGAGCGGTCAGAGCATGCGCCTGTATGGTGTTGGCAGGTTTTCTCTGCGGTTGCAGATCAGCCCTCTGGCATTTTCAAAATTGCAGAAAGGCCCTAATTTTTATAAGAACTGATTTTTAAACTACAAGTACTAAATTAAAAACTCAAAAATCCGATCCAACCTTACAGATGTGTTGGATTTTTAAAACTTAGGTTACCATAAAAATTTCATGAATTATCTCTCATTAAAAACCCTTGATTTAAACAAAAATCACATTTTGCCCATAATTACTTAATTAAACAAATATAAAAATAATCAATTTGTAAATCTTATTTTGGAATGAAATGAAATATCTAGATCAATTTTAAAATGGTCTAACACCCAATACTATTTTCAAAATTTATCTCTTTCCCGAAATTATTTAAAATAATTAAAACTCTCTTTCGGGGTTCCGTCGGGCGATATTTACATATCATTTTCTGAAAATTAAATCATTTCAAAATAACAAATGCAAATCCTTCATTAAGGATAATATTATTCACCAATAATATACACCAAATCACACAATTTATGGAAATATGCACAACCAGAGGTAAATTACCAAAATACCCCTCCAGCTAAACGGGCTGGATCTCTGAGCTCACGAGCTTGGATTGGGCCTCGCTTGGGCTTTCCTCGAAGCCCTGACTGAAAACCTCCAGATTAACAGGTTAAACACGATTAACGAGGTAAAACACACCTAATCCGGGCAGGGTATTACAGCAAGGGCTCAATGTAAAATCGTACTGGTCTTTTTGAGCCCAAAGAGGATAATATTGTGTTCAATCAGGATGGGCTATTACAAATGGTATCAGAGAAATGTTCAATCCTTTGCCCGTGTGGGCCCCTGTATTGTAACCTAGCCAAAGACAGCTCTGGGCCTAAGTGAGGTGGATTGTGACGCTCAGGCCCAAGCGTCCAGGCTCAGCACTGCTGGAGAGTGCAAAGAGAGTTGGGCGTATGAGAATTTGTCCCATATTGTCCAAGAGTTAGAAAGTTCAGGAGTTTATAAGAGGGAACACCCTTCCACTTAAGCCATGCGTATAAATCTCGCGTATCGGCCGATTTCTTTCTTCTTTTTTTTAAAAAAAATAAGATTATCGGTTGTTGGCCCGGTTGATATCTCGGTCGATATTTATATTTTTATATATATATATATATTTAAAAAAACCTTTTTTATTTTTTTAAATGATTTTTTTTAAAAAGCCACTGAGATTTTAAAAAAAAATTGGAAGAGAGAAAAAATCTCGGCGAGGCAGATTTTTTGACCCCTGACTTAAGCACAACGAGTTTTGGTCTTGAGAATGAGTTTAGGCCCAATGCAAAATCATGTAAGTCTTTTTGGGCCAAAGCAGATAGCATTGTGTTGGATCGGTACAGTTCGTTACACTTTAATTGTAATATAAAAAGCTAGAAAAATTTACAATAAATAATATTTATTTTTTATTCAACTGTAAACATTTAAAAGCAATTATTCAATTCATAATAAGTCAATAAAATAGACCAATTTACAGTGGAAAATATTTTTCAAAAAAATCATTCATCGGGAATTAATTTATAAAAATTAATGTGAACTTTAATTAAAATCAATAAGAAATTGTACTTTTTATCTTTCAAATTTAGCAAATATTCTTATTAAATGATGATTGATGACAAGAAATCATCTGACCAACAACTCCCGACAGGTAAGTTTTCATGCATTCCGCATAGGAGCCTAGGTGAATCTGGTGCTCCTGTGGTGTATGCTACGGTTTCGGAGCTTTCACATTGGAAAAATACCACATTAGCCGGCTTGAAAAAATTAATACCTTATGGGCTTATGTCTATAAACTATAAAGATAAAAGCTCTGACTCATTTTCTACTGCTCTCGTCAGATCTCTCCCTCTCAACCTGCTCTGTTCATCTTCCATTTCCTACAAAGAAGGAGAAGGAGGAGCCGGAAGCGGAAGCGGGGGAAGGCATTTACTTCACTGGAGAAAATTCTAGATCTAGGTGTAATAGGAGTGGTTTAAGCGGAGGAGAAGATGAGTGAAAGCGAGCGGTTTCAGCTGGGGACAATCGGAGCGCTGACTCTGTCGGTGGTATCCTCTGTTTCTATAGTCATCTGCAATAAGGCTCTCATAAGCTCTCTCCACTTCACCTTTGGTTAGCACTCGATCCGCTTCATATAATAATGTAATGTTGAACCAGTCGATTCAATTCGATTGGATTGTTTGGTTTTTGAGCCGAGCAAGTAGGTGAGTTTTGCGAAAAAAATCAGAAATGTTGGCAGGGCAGGTTTACTTGACTTAATTGGATTTGTAGTTGACTCTGGATTTTGTATTTTTGCTTCTTTTTTTCCCCTAACCCATGATTTGGTTCACGAAGTGTTTTTCTAATAAATGCGAAACTTTATGATCGAATTTCTTTCAATAACATTTTGATGGAAATCTGTATTTTAGAATATTATTGCTCGACTATTTGGTGTCCTCAGTCATTTCCAGTGGGTGGGTAGTATTGATAAGATTGTTTATTTGGGATTTAGTTAGATTTAGTTAAAGCAACCATTTACATTTGATTTTACATTATAACTGTACAAACTTCCTTGTGATGAGTTATAAAAATAACCCATCCGTATGGGTGTTTGGTGTGTTATGCAATATCAATTCTATCATGGTATAGGAGCGCCCGAGGATCCTTCCTCTTCATCTTTCAGTTCCTCTCTTTTCAATTCACTTCTTTCTTTTTCGCTCTCTCTGTCTTCCTCATATCTCTTTTCTCTGGTTTTGTTAAGCGATATCTCTAAGCGAAAACCCAGTTCTCTATTTGGGAGAACTAACCAAATTACCCTCCACTCTAACCGACCAAGACAAGGGTTTGGAACAATCGATAAAGAGAGAGTCACGGGATGAAAGGCAGCAAAGATGAGTGTGAAGTTACCTACTGTCAAGTATGAGTTCTCCTATAGTTCGGACGGAGATGTGAAAGACATCCTTCACTATATGGACTCTCTCCACAAATTTCTCTACATTATACATTATGGACGATTACAACGCCCAAGAAGACATCTCTTCCTCTACCTATCCCAATAGTCGTACTCTTGTTTGCTATCCCTTTCATTTCCAGTCTTCTATTTTTCTTCTTTTTCTTTGGCTTTTTGTTTGATATCTAGAGAATTCAACTCACTTCAACTCTCTTTCTTTTTGCCTTTTAACTATGGCAATAGAAGCCCTCTGTCAATTGTTGTTTCGAGTTTTTCTTTTTTATTTTACTTTTTCTAAACAAAACTGGCCTCAAATACTGTCTTCTTCTTGTTTGTCGTCTACTTTTCCTTCTCTCGAGACCTTAAAGAAGATCCCACTTAATTTGTTTTGGATCCCCCTGATTTAGAATCAGGAGTGATTTATTTTTATCTCCTGCTTATTCTATCTCTTTCCTAGAGAAGTTGCTCGCATGCACACTTGCAAAGCTTGATTATTATTAATGCCGAAATTTGACCGTCTCTCGTGCAATTCGTCTTAAAAAATTGCATACTAAAATGTGACTGCCTATCTTTCTCTTTCGCTCTCAGTGAGACTTGCAGCCCTCATTTATTTTCTTTTTCCCTTTCTTTTGAATATGACATCTTCTTCAGATTATCTTTGATCCATTGGCCAATGTCTTCTTCAACTCGATTTCAACTTCTACAAGACGGGCTTTATGTGCTTGCAAGCCCATCAGCTCGAGGGGGTGTATCGATAAGATTAAGTTAGTTAGGATTTTGTTAAAGAAGCCATTTACATTTGAATTTAAAAGATTACTAGTAATCCGTGTCACTGTCACTATAGTACATATCTATGTGGATATGTATTCAGTATATCATTCGTGTCTCTGTTACAACACGGCAAAACTAAATGGTTCGAATGAAATAAAATGATAAATAATAAGATTTTTGAGTTTCGGCTGTACACCTCATTTTCCTTATAACTGTAATAACTTCCTTATGATGAGTTATAAATATAACCCATCTATCCTATGGGTGTTTGGTGTGTTGTGCAAAATCAATTCTATCAGGTTGAACTATTTGACTTGGGTGGGACTGAAACTAGCACCAATCTAATGTTAAACAACCTTTAGCACTCTCTCTTTAAGCATTAAATATGGCAATTTATAGAGATGATAATAAACTCCAATTTTGCCACTCAAAAAGCGTATGGGCCATTACGTTTTGTCATGTGACCATTAGTTGGACATGGTTTCCTCTCCACGTATGGGATCCTGAGTGATCCACTTATCACGTTCCATCATCTTGATATACTCCTTGTTGAGCATCATGATACACCCATCATCATCATCATCAACTAGTAATCCCATCTATCATCATGATACACCCACATCGTTCTTTTTTTTTTTTGATGTGTGTGTGGTGGGGGGGGGGGGGAGGGGGTGGGAGATTGGGTGTGGTGGGTGTTGAGAGATAAATCACACATCAAGTTTGGATTGCAATTCTGTATTTATATCTCCATTAAGCTATAACACAATGGTTACTGTTTCAAAAAATGTTATAACTCAATGGTCATGACCATGGGGTTCAAAGTTGATCCTTTTTTGGGTTGAATGGTAGTAGATTTTTTGTTGAAGTGGGTGAAAACACAAAGGAATACATTTGATACAGCAGGAATCAATGGCTCCAAAGGCCCAAACATGCCTCATATGAGGCCCACAACTATTGGCCTCCACCTCTCCATCACCATCAATGACATTTAACCCATTTATTTGAGATGGATCCCGACATACCATGTTGAATAATAGAATGAAACTAAGGAAAAAGAAGAGAGGAGATGAATAAAAGATTGAAGGAGAAGAATTCTTCTCTTTTCTAAATTGTATTCACTGTGTTTCAACCTATAGCTTTGTACATGATTACATAGATGAAAGGGAGTCAATCATGTTGGCAAAAAAAGAAAAGTCATTTGAATCTAATTGCAACTAATTACAGGTTAACTATGTAAAATACAGTGAACTTGGACACTTTCTATCCTGAGATGGATCCCAAGTTAAGTCGAGTCTCACAACATTATCTGGGGTTGGCACTAACAATTGAATTTGACAAATTTATATATTCTTTTCTCTAAATGTAGGCCTACTATGCCTCTTTTTCTTAAGCTATCTTCGTTACCATTTGTGTCCCAGAGTATATGACTGAACCTCATTTCTCCCTCCTCTTGAAGGCTGTGGATTTCCTCCAGTAGATTAACCATTTTCTAAGGACAGGGAGATATGTGGGATGCCTAACTGATAGGACTTGATGAATCACCGTAAGCAATCAATGGAAAAGTCCTTGATTTTGCCTTCAGTTCAAATTACATAAAAGATACACAGTTCATCATAAAGGCATATCACGTTGGTAAAAGGCTCATTAGATATAAATTGATTGATTGAGGTGTATTTAAATCAATAATACTATAGAATGAACATCAAAATATGTACTAGTGAGTTAAGTATCACATAACATGCCACATTTTAGTCTTACTCACCAACAAAATTTTGGAAAAAGGCATTTGATCCAATGACTTGAGAATTATCAAACAAGATAGAATGTATTGAGTGCAACTTTAGTGGTTCTTAGAATTGAGACTTGAGAGATTTAGTCAAAATTCAAAACCACGTACTTCCACAATTCGGATGTTCCATTGTCTTCCTTCAACTACATAAAAAATGGAGAACTTGATGACGATACTGTGAATAGGATTAGTTTAGGGTGGACCAAGTAGAGACAAGATATTGAATCATAAATTACCAATATCATAAATTACCACTTTCATTAAAGGGAATTGGCCAATTGGGTGTTACTTTTGAAGTTCTCAGATTCCATTGCATCTGTCTTAGGAGCATTTTTTTAGACAATGTGCTTTCTTGATCTTTACTAAGATCTTCATTGGCTTCCATCTGAACTCTCTTATGCAGCCACAACACTGACAAGCTGGCATCTTCTTGTCACTTTCTGCTCTCTTCATGTTGCACTATGGATGAAATTATTCGAACACAAACCTTTTGATGCAAGAACTGTAATGGGTTTTGGCGTCCTTAATGGGATTTCTATTGGACTTTTGAATCTTAGTCTTGGTTTCAACTCTGTTGGTTTCTACCAGGTAAACCTTTCTTTGCAATCCTGTCCTACATATTTCATTTCCTGATATCATTTTTTAATTTGGAGTGTTAATCACATGCCCCCAAAATATTTATTCACCAGTTTATACTTTGCCCATACTCTCTTTTTTTTTTGAAAGATTATCTTTTATGCATTTGTTTGATAGTACTAGTTTATGTTCCAATTGAACTATTCAGAGACTGCATTTTATTGTGCTAGAGAAACATGCTTTGATGAAACAGATGCTTGGAGAGTTTCAGGAGTTCTGTGATTCATGAAGATTATCTCTCTTATGCATAAGTATAATGTGATTAGAAAAGAGAATCTCATCAAGATACATGTGCAGACCATTGTCTTAGGGAAAGGATTAATCTCAAAGTTTGTCAGGAGAAGAAAATTTTGGGTACTTTAGTTAACTTCTGGCATTTATTTTTGAATGGCCATGCATGCTATGTGTCGGCAGACGATCATCTAAGAAAAAAAAATCTCGATTGTTACTGTTATAGATATCCATTGATGTTTCTGCTGAAAAAGTAGTTACCAGATGTTAATTTCATTAATGCTATCCTGCTGAACTCTAAAAAAGTTTCTCTCTCTCTCTCTCTCTCTCTCTCCACCCAAAACACACAAACAGAGAATATGAGATCAGTTGCTCATGTATGGATACCATTGATGTTGGTTTGCAGATGACAAAGCTGGCTATCATCCCCTGTACTGTCCTTTTGGAGACACTTTTCTTCAGGAAGAAGTTCAGGTATTCATCATGACAACACTGCAAATTTACCTTGTTGAGGAACTCTCAGCTTTCATTGTTGTAATAGACAACCATCGTAGACTCGTATTTGCACCTTTCCCTAGTAGATACTGATTTCTACTTAACTGGTTGTATTGCAGTCTCCTAATGGTCCATTAGTGCAGTTATAATTCATATTCTTCTGTCAATTTTTTCTGTGGTGTTTATGATTGACTGATTTTGTTCAGCTAATGGTCTCTTTCTTCTATTTGCAGTAAGAGTATCCAGTTCACACTTACTATCCTTCTTCTGGGGGTGGGCATTGCAACTGTGACAGACTTGCAGCTTAATGTTCTGGGTTCTGTCTTATCTCTACTTGCAGTTGTTACAACTTGCATTGCTCAAATTGTATCCACTTTGAATATGTTTGAATTGTTTGTAGTTCTTGCTCACCACCTGTTTTCAGGCTTGTTTTATTGTTTAAAACTCAAAAGCGTCCACTATGAGATGGCCTTGCTGCATTAAACTAGTTTTTTGGCCTGGCTGATACAGCCTTCACTGCCAATATCTTGAACGCTTCTATCAATGGATGTAAAAAACTGAATATTGCTAATGGTACGGTAAAAGGTGAAAGGGAAAATAACTGGAGTATAACATCTAGGACATCATCTGTGATTCCCTCATGAAGCCCATTAAATTAATGATGAGGAACACCAAACATTAGATCCCTTCTGTATATCCTCATTTTCATTAAAAGGAATGTGCTCATAAGTATAATGTGGACAAAGCTTTTGTTGAATGGCTTAACCTTGAAGATGCCATTACTGCATAGGTTCTGAATGTTTAGATGCCAAACTCTGCACCAGTGAGGGCCTGAGGGGTTGTTAAATGACTTATTTTAGTTGGTTTTAGAGATGCTTCTAAGGTGTTCGTAAGGCTGTTTTGGTCAGTTCCCTGCAAATTTAATTCTCTTAATCTTATGCAAAAAAGTTTCCCAATGATAAGAGCGATCCTATGAATAGAGATCATGTATTGGCACTCTCAAACTTGTCTCTCCTTCAATATGGTACAAAGCCTTGAGGTTTCTGATGTCTTTGTTCCATTCATGTTTCCATGTTTATTAGTGCCTTTTATCTTTCCATTCTTGCTATACATCAATGCACCATGGTGGCTGGAGGCATTATGTATGGTTGGCTTCAATAACTTTATCACCGGGGGAGGGAAAAGAGTTTGGTAGAAGGTGATTTTAGAAGAACTTGGGTGATTTTTATTGACTTTCTGTGAGCATTTTGATGATATTTTGCTGGATCTATTAAAAAAACCCCTTGTCATTAGCTTTAAAAAAAAAAATCATTGAAAAGTTTCTAGAATAACATCTGCAAACTGTACTATTTTGTTGAAGTTTGTAACATTACGGGTCCCAAGCAACTCATTATTGTTAGGGACTTTCTTATCTATGTTGTCAATTGTTAGTAACTTGTTATGCTTTTGTCCTCAAGTTTTGAGGTGGCACTCTGAATTTTTTTCAAATGCGCTTGTAGCTAAAATGTCTTCTAGCTAAGATGTCATAGTATGCTAATTCAGCAGTGAACATATTTCTCCAACTTAGGGTGTATATTCCTTGATCACTCCAAATGTTGGTTTATTTTCCTTTTTGTTTAAATTTTTTCAAATTTGAGTATCTTAACAATTCAAAATAAGTTCTTATATGATATATTAAACTGCTTGTCACCATACGCACCATTTCTAGCATTCGAAAAGATTGAGGCTTTGGTGTTTCTTGGTTAAGATCTTAATTGGTTCTCAGATGACAAACACTATCCAAAAGAGGTTTAAGGTCTCCTCGACTCAACTATTGTATCAATCTTGTCCCTATCAAGCATTGACCCTTTTCATCATTGGTCCATTTCTTGATGGGCTTTTGACAAATCAGAATGTCTTTGCTTTCAAGTACACACCTCAAGTACTGGTAAGCAACAAAAGAATGTACTAGTTTTTCTCCCATAGTATTATAATGACCTCTGTTTCAAAATTCTGATAGGAAAATAATTTTCGATGCAGGTTTTCATTGTGCTATCTTGTCTAATCTCAGTTTCTGTAAACTTCAGTACATTTCTTGTAATTGGAAAGACATCACCTGTTACCTATCAAGTCCTGGGACATCTGAAAACATGCCTGGTCTTGGCTTTTGGATACATTTTGCTTCACGATCCATTTAGCTGGAGGAATATTTTTGGCATCTTGGTAGCTTTAGTTGGAATGATCCTGTACTCTTACTACTGCAGTCTTGAGAGCCAGCAAAAGGCTAGTGAAGCATCTGTACAGTTGAACCAGGTGAACTCTACTTATAGTTTTTTGGTTGTATTGCATTTTTAAGAAAAAAATGGTTGAATCCCATATGTAGGAATATAGGATGGAGAAAATTGGCTAGCAACATCTTCCCTAGATCATTTTACTCCAAATGAGTTAACAACCAGCTTATTTTGTCAAATCGAGATGATTCCTTTATCTCTTGATTAAAAGGCTCCAAGCTCAATGCCATTGGATTTTGATCATACACGTGTTTTACTAGGGTCCTGTTTGTTTAGGATTTATTAAACATGTTTTTCAAAGGAAAATGCTAGACATCCCCTTGAATTGCGCCTTGATAATGATTCATTGGACCATTCATTGAAATGAAAGACTACTACTTTCTTATGATGATTGGACTTTAGCATGTGGCATGCTCAACTTTGTCCACTTTGGACCACTCTGTCGGAGATCATTATAAAATGAAGTTGAGGCAAGTGCCTATTTGAGATTGAGAAAGTGCTACATTCAAATCAGGTAGGCTGTGATAATTTGGTCATTTCGTGCCGCAGAGAAAAATCTCGCCCTCCCCCTCTCCTCTGCCGGAGTACAAAACCGGTAGAGGGAGGACTGTAGATCCTCCATGCCTGCCTCCCCTTCCAGAATCAGCGTATGCTACCTCCCCTTCCAGAACCAGCTAGTCCTAGACCCAGATCCGTTGCAGCCTCTCCATCTGCTATCGTTTGTCCATCCACCAACCCAGGTATCCACGAGCTACATATGCTGCCTTGACAGTCTTTAGCCGTGACCACCAACGCCTGCTCTTGCCTCGCCTAAATACCCTATGCTGGCTGTGTGAACGCCAGCCACTCCCTTCATATCCATACTCTTGTCCTCGGTCCTAGATCCAACGTCGTGCATCTCTCCCATCACCTGTTTCAACCCAGATCCTCCCATCTCACGCCCAACCGCATGTACTGTCTCCATTCCCATTCTTAGAAACTTTCAACCACCCTTCTCCGTCCCTGACTCCCCTTCCACATGGAGAGGGTATGCATGCCCTACTAACATGCAGCCAATCCCGTTATGGCTGCCTCCGCCCTTTCCCTCCACCTATGCGATCTCGATCTCCTCCTCCACTATGGCATTCTCCTCAACCCCAACCCTGCCGGGGCCGTTGTCCTTCCTCACCCAACCCTTCTGCCTCCTGTGAAGAGATAGCCCTCTACGTTCATGACCAACTTGCTCGTCTCCAGTTCAGCGGCTCTGATTTCATGATCATGGCCCTCAAATCCCTCATCCTCTCCCCGACATCACCACCTCTTCGTTAAACTCCTCACACCAAGTTCGAGGAAGACAATGGAATAGCTAGTAGAGAAACTACAATGAAGAAGCAAGTGATTCACCGATTCCACATCTAATAAGCACAAAGGACTTGCATTAACAATAAGCATTTTTCTCAATCTCAAGTTATCAATATTAAAAAAAATTCTCAATCCCTGCGAGCCAGCCAAACACCTTCACGACTTCACCTTAAAAGGAGCAACCCCCTCCCAAAGTTTAGGGTGAACAAAAGGAGCTTCACCTACCCTCAATAAGCTTTTACAAAAAGACTTAACCGAAAAAATTCCATAAGAATCTAATTTCCAAATTCTCTTATCCTTCCCGTTGCCCACCACAAAAACACCTTCCAATAAGGTCATTAGAGACACTAATGCGGAGCAGCAGATTTACCTTTGAATTTAGGGTTTCTTTTTGTTTTCGATTTAATTGTAATTAAAAATTAGGATTTACTATTTTCAGTGAGTTATTTTCATTGTGAGAGTATTTAGAGGTTTCTAATTCTTCTCTCCTTTCCCACGTGCCAAGTTGTGAACCTATTAATCCTTTCATACCCGTGGCCAGCCCTTGATTAAATTCTTAGGATTTTACACGATTAATTGTGGTAAATTTTTATATTCATTAGTTGCATTTATTAATTGAATTTTAATCTCAGCCCATATTAGTTTTAGGTGCATTATTTTCATCTCTTTTTAATTTTTAGGAACCACATTAGGCATTTAGGGTCACCCTATTAGTTGTCTTGCATCAGACACCCAACGATCCACCATCCAATCCTCCAATTGTCTACGAAATTGTGGGCCCCAAATTACCTTATTATGAATGATTTCATAACACTCCTTAACCGTAGCATCTTTGTTTGCAGCAAGGGAGAAGAGCACTGGGAATTGTTGATCTAATGGAGCATCACCTAACCATTTGTCCTTCCAAAATAAAATTTCTTCACCTGAGTAGGCATGGTACCGAATATGACGACAAAAGCCCCTGCAATGGAACCAACACTCTTCCAAAACCCAGAGTCCCTCTTACTAGCATTTACTATCTGCCACCCACAACCATGCAACCTATACTTCCTGCAAATAATGTCCCTCTATAAACCTCCTGAAGAGTCCCCCAACTGCCATAACCGCTTCCCTAGCAAAGCAGCATTAACCTGACGAATTGGACGAATTCCCAGACCACCTTCGTTCTTAGATTTACAAACCTTAGACCAACTGACCAAATGAAATTTTCGTTTTTCTCTATCATCATCATTCCATAGGAATTGTCTCTGAATCCTTTCGAGCTTATCCGCCACCGCTGTCGCACATTTAAAAACACTAAGAAAGTAGATGGAAAGGCTCGATAAAACCGCCTTAAGAAAAATGATTCTATCACCAATTGACATGTGCTTACCTTTCCAAGTGGATAACCTCATCTCCATTTTTTCAACAATCTTATCCCAACACGCCTTCCGAGGTTTACCCTTACAAAGAGGAACCCCAAGATACATCGAAGGAAAAGAAGCAACCTTACATCTCAACAATGATGCCAACTCCATACACTTGCTATACTCAACATTCACTCCCATCAATTCACTTTTATCAAAGTTGATTTTCAACCTTGAACAATTCTGAAACCATCCAAGCACTGTATGGACCGTCTTGAAAACCTCCTTATCCGCCTTAAGGAAAAGAATAGTACCATCGGCATATTGTAAATTTGAAATCTCAAATTCTCAATATCAAAGTTCACAATATGGAAACCATGAATCCAACCCTGTGAAGAAACTGTATGGAGCATAAGATGAAGAGCCTCCACCACAACAATATAGAGGTAAGGCGAAAGAGGATCACCCTGGCGTACTACTTTCTCCATCTTGAAAAACCCTTTAGGACTCTCATTCACCAACATAGATATATGTGGCGACGATAAACATGAGTGCATCCAACTCCGCCAACAATCACCAAAACCCATTCTTTGCAACACATAATCTAGGAAGGACCAGTCCACATTATCATAAGCTTTTTGGAAGTCCAATTTACACACCATACCTGTTTCCCCTGACAAGAATCTAGAGTCCAGACATTCATGAGCCACTACAACCGAATTCACTATCAGTCTACCTTCCAGGAAAGCACTTTGTGAAGGAGAAAACCAGCTCCCAAAAAAAAAACTTAAAGAACATAATGGGAAATCCATTCGGACCTGGAGCTTTATCTTCACCTAATTGCCAAACAACTTCTTTTACCTCTGATTCTTCAAAAGGACACTCTAAAGAATCCTTTAATCTTCACTAAACTCTTTGAACGGAAGCAAGGTAGGGATAGGGAAATCCCTTTTTGGGGCCTCGTAAAGATGCTTGAAATGATGAACAATCCCCTCACAAATATTTGTCCTAGATTCGACTCTTTCCCCGTCAACTTGAAGAGAATGGATGTAATTCTTTCTTCTTCTAGCGTTAGCCATAAGATGAAAAAACTTTGTATTCTTATCCCTTCCTTTCAACCACCATATGCGAGAACGTTGCTTCCATTTATTCTCTTCCATCAAAGCTTTCTTTTCAAGATTTGTTTTAACTTCCTTCCTCAACAACTAATCCTGAGAAAGTGGACTAACCTTGATGTGGAGCACCACAACTAGTTTTTTTAATTAGAAATTAGTTTTATTTAGCATTATTGTATTTTTTATTCCATTATTTAGATTGATAATTCTGGTGTTATTTGAGGGTATTTTGTGTTTATTTGAGGCTATTTTGGGCATTTTTATGTAATAGGGGTATTTTAGTCTTTTTTCCATATAATGAGTATAAATACAGGATGTAACCCTCATTAGAAATTCGATCAATGAAGAAAAACGAAATTTGCTTTGGAAACTTTGTTCTGTGCGCATGATGTGTTGGTGAGAAATCAACGAACCTGTTGGTGAGAAGCCCGTGATATGGCGAGAAGTCCGAAGGTGAGAAATCTTCAACCCTTTTCCAGGTACTATTCCATCTTCTTCCATCTCTCTCTTTTCCCTTTCTTCTCTTTGTTTTCTTCTTCCCATTGTTACTGCCGGCCATTAGATTCCCTTTTATCGTCCCAGATCTGTCCCGACCCATCTCAGATCCGTCCCAGATCATCCAAAACACGTCCTAATTCCGTCTGTTTCACTTCCTGTTATCACTACCCTTCCTTAATTTGGTTTGGTAAATTTATATAATTATTTAAATTAGATTGCCAGGACTTGCGTGATTATTTGTGTCAATTTTATGTTATTCAATTCTCATTATTATTTGACTGATTAATTTCAGCCCATTTTAGATTTAGGGTGCATTGTTTTCATCCCTTTTAATCTTTTCATAACCACATTAGGCATTTAGGGTTATCATATCCGTTATCCTGCATCAAACCTCCTCCTGCTGATGGAGAATTTGTAACTCATCCACCCATCCCTTTTCCTCAACAATTTCTTCCTCTCTCCGAGCTAGGGCCCACATTTCCAGCTTCCCTTTTAACAACTTTCAATTTCTACAGCAAGCAATAGCCCTTCCAACACATAGGCCTAGCCTCCCTCCACCAATTTTCTACAAACTCCTTAAACTTGTCGACCTTTAGCCAAGCCAACTCAAAACGGAACGGGGTAGGATCCCAAGAATCCAAACAAGAGTCAAGATTAATGGGAATATGATCAGAGATTGAATTGGGAACCGCACGTTGCGAAGTATGATGGAAATAGTCCTCCCACCTAGAATCAATCAAGAATTTGTTCAAACAGGCAAGACTCGGATTATCTTGCATATTAGACCATGTAAAGGATGCACCATCCAATGGCAAGTCAATCAGTTCCAACTCATGAATCCAGCTATTGAAGCGTTGCATCTGAGAAGAAATTCTACTACACCCTTTCCTCTCCAACATTCTCCGGACAACATTAAAATCCCCTCCCACACACTAGGGTAGAATAGAGTCCCAACCTCCTTCAAAAACTGGTCTCCACTGGCATCATTATTCAGCCCATAAACATTTGTGAACAGAAAAGACCTTCCAGCTGAAATCTCCTCCAACACCGTCATTATAGGAAAAACATTAATCTGAACAGATACCAACCTCATCTTAGATGCATCCTAGACAGTCCACAAACCACCCGAAGCCCCTTTAGAGGCCTTACCAACCCAACCTATGCTACCAGACCTCCAAATTGACTTGACAAAACTCTCCCCAGGTTCTTCACACTTTGTTTCCTACAACAAGAGAACATCTGGCCTCTAACTGAGCAGAACCTCTTCACCATAACTCTCTTCAGCACAACCTTCCCATCGCTTCTGCCTTCCACACACGGCCTTTCCTCCACTTGCACTCCTGCTTGCTGCTCTCTAACCCTCATCTTTCCTTTTCCGCCTTCCACTTGAGCCCAGATAACCCTTCTCCTTTCCCCTATTCCTTCGCTTCCGCCACCGCTGTCTTCTTCCTTTTTTTTTTTTTCGTTTCTATTTCCCCTCTTCCTTTCTATCCCTTTTCACCTCCTTACCCGCGCCTTACCCTAATGTCCTTAAACCAACGCGACAATTTGTCCCGTGACTTAGTCGCTGCCCATGACACGCCTTTTAACCCCTTTTTCACCTACCACCCTTTTCATAACTTAAACCCCACCCACGTGTTCTCCACTGTAGACCTTCCATTGCCATTACATACAATTTAGTCAAAAGTCCGTTTTGACTCCTCCCCACTACGTACCTACAGTCCCATTTAATTTACGCCATCTACCCCTCATACACTTTGTCCAACCCCAATAACCCCTTGGCCAGCATGTGTCCACTTTGACCAAAGTTAAATCCATGTCTTACTCGTGGGTCCCACCTCACCCATCCATTAAACCTTTTCCCCATTCCAACCTGTCGTGTCTTGGACTTTGTGACACCTCAATCGGGTCGCCCGCATCACATCGACCCAATAACATCCAACAACAATGGTGATCAATTACTTAGCCAATCTGAGTTCAATGCCTTTAAATCTGAGTTCAAAGCAGTTATCTCCGAAGTTATCTCTGACATGCGATTTGACTTTTAAGATTTTATACTAGACTTTTGAGATATATTGCACGGCAGAAAATACATAGACATGACGACAATGAACAAAAACTCGAAATGCATGCATACTCCCTTGAGATGCGTGCCAACTATTCCAGTGTTACCATCGAAGTTCGTGCCTGCTGCCCCGGAGTCAGAGTTAATGTCTACTTCTCAAGAAGCCGTGCCTTCACTGATGGTTCCTATCTTGGAGAATGAGCCAGTTGTGTTGCTGGCACGACAGTCGATGCAACCGACACATATTGTCCCTCCACCACCACCGCAAATTTCTCCACCATCTCCATTACACAAACCTGCTCCCATTGCGGATACCAAGACTTCCTCTATGGTTCCCCGTACCGTATCATGCTCACCTCATATCCTCTCATTGGTGCCTCGTTCTACCAACCTTCAGGATCGTGTGATTACTACAGTGCCATATGATGACCCCTTCGCCATCAATTTGGTTCGTCCTTGCCTGAACCCGTTTACTATCCTTGGCTTCATCGTCCCACAGAAGGAAAGCTCTCATCGCCCGTACCTTGAAGATTGTGCAGTTCAAAGCTTCATCATTCACATCTTCGGATTTGGTCTTAATCTCTATTTGGTGCCTTTTGCTTTTGCTGATTTCAACTTGAGGACGAATTCTTTTCAAGACTGGGGGATTAATGTAGGACACGGAAGATTCCCAAGGATCCACTTCTATTTATTTTTATTTACTTATTTATTTATTTATTTAATTCTTAATTAGCAAGTTTGAGTAGATTAGGATTTATTATTTTCGTTTTAGAATATTAAAGAGAATCCTTGTTTTAGAAGGAAGCTAGGTCGGTGGCTTTCCTATTTAGTCTTGAAGTTCTTTTCTATTTTCGTTTGGATTGTTTATTATAAATACATGTATCGTATGGGAGAGAGGAGACACAATGAATTAATAAAATTACTTCAAGGCTTAGCCTTTTTCCTATCTTTTATTTTTTTTCTCCTCTCTGCCAAGTTGCAGACAATTTTATTTCTTCCTGCCTAGTTGCAGGCTGCTTCTGCATCAGATGATCTGCTTCCCTCTTTCGTTTCCTAATTTGACAACTTTCACAAACAAAAGAATCTAATTGTAAACTAGGAAATAAGGATAGCATGACTTTATTCGAAGGGTGCCCCAATTCCATAAGCAAGACTTTAGATGGGACCAAAAGATGCAGATGTAGTGGAAGCAATAACAGGATTGAAACGATAAATGTCCCGTTCTTCACGACCACCACCCATTGTCTTCCTCATAGTCGGATCCTAGAAAATGCAATGAGAAGGAAAAAGTGTTACAGGACAATTCACAAACAGACAATAAATTTGCAGATAAATGGGGGACATGAAGTATGGAAGATAAATGAAGAGAAGATCAGAGAATGGTACTATTATCACAAATAGTAGTAAGAGTCCCATTTGCAAGTTTAACACTGCCAGAGGATGCAGGTTTTAATTGGGCTAAAAGATCTGTCATACCTGTCATGTTATTGATGGTCCTTGAATCAATAATCCAAGGGTTACCGGAGAAAACCTTATTCGCAGAAGACTGGTTACTGATTGGGCTAGAGAGACAGAGGAACCAGAAAGTGATGTGGCCTGTTCTTGCATTCGTTCTTGTAATAAAACTTGATACTCAGAACGAGAGACTTGCACCATATCATCAGAGTCAACACTGTCGATTAAATCAGGAGGTGAAGACCAAGTGTGATGAGCTTGCTTTAAGGCTTTCTTTCCTCCCATATAGGGGGTTTACCAGTTGGCTTCCAACATTTATCAACAAAATGATTGGTTTGCTTGCAAAATATGCAGAAACGAGGACCCCGATTTTTACTAGGGGACGAGCTAACTTGCCCAGGTGATTGTGAGGGATGGTCAGATGTCACACCTTTTCCTTTGGATGAGAAAGTAGGAGATTTAGAGAATAGTGCAGATTTCTCACTTCCAGGTTGAATGGGCATGATAGTGTGCCGCTTCTCATCATGCAATTAGTGGTAATGGTGTGGTGCCAATAATCTGAGCTTGGATGGGTTCAAAATTATAATTTAGGCCTCCATGAATATCATAAATTTGTCTCCTTTCAATCCATTTTATGACAGTCACAATGTTGTCATCACATTTGAGTTTGATAGAATCAGTGTTATCTAACTCTTGCCATATAGCTTGAAATTGTGTATAATAATGAACAACTGAAAACAATCACGAGGGGTTGGCCTGACGGCCAAGAACCTGCCTCAGGAAGTGGAGGTCTTGTGATTCACGCTCAACCCTAAAGGGTAACTCCCCCGAGAGAAACCAGTGTGTGCGGATTGGAAGGTCTTCACATTCCCTAAAGGATTAGTCGGGTGAGACGCCTGGACACCTTTGGTTATCAAAAGAAATGATCAACTGAAAACTCCCCCGACTAAGACGAGAGGCTTCTTTGGACAACTGATAAACCCAAGCAGCATTGTTATCATCGAAATAAGTGCGGCGAACATCATCCCAAATGGCTTTGGCAGTAGGAAGAAAATGCACACTGCAACCATTATGAGGTTCCATGGAGTGGATGAGCCATGATTGAACTTGATAATCATTTGCTTTCCGCTCCTTATATTTTGTATCTTTGACATCAAGTGCTGTGGAAGATCCATCTATGAATTTCATTTTCTGTTTATCCCCCATATACATCTTTGCTGCTTCAGACCAAGCCAAATAATTGGTTTCATTAAAGAGCTCATTGGTAATCTTAAGGGATTCTGTTGAAAAAGACAAAGGCATCCCCCAAAATCCTCCATACATATTGTCAGCCATTGTAGATCAAATATGGAGAATATATGCCAAAAAGAAACGAAGCTGTAACAAATTAGAAATAAAAAATGGTCAACAGTGGGCCCCAAATTTACCGAGATGAAGGGTATTTTAATAAAATGAAATCCACATCAATGAGTGACACCAAAACCAAGTGTAACCCAGTGCTCGAGAACCCTATATCTAGGCTAAAAAACACGGAAAAAAAAAAAACACATCTGACAATTTGCCAATAGTAATTTCTTCTTTACTAGTGTTGCGTCATTCATTCCTTGTTGCAGTAAACTTTCCTTTTTGACAATTTGGAGGCTTCCATCGAGGGTCCTTTCCAAATTCAGACAGGTGACATTTTTACGGCATGGCCTTCCCCAGTAGAGAAATGGTCTGATTCACAAGTTGTTGGGTTGTTCATAAATTCAGGGCTCGAGGATAAGATATGAACATGAGGTGAAGGATCATAGATCCTCAGCTGAAACCCAAAATCCTTACTAAAATAGCCTTAACATTACAACAATTCTTTTCAGAACAATGCCCATGAAGAAACCCAATTATTTATATCTTGTGTCGTCTCTGTGACGCTGTACTTATCCTTGAAGGTTTTTCTATTGCATTCTTTCCAAAGTGTCCATGAAGTGGTATTGAGCGATGTAATGTTAACGAGAATATTGATTTTGAAATATCCAGCCTGATTCATGGCAAGAGGTCACCTGGTATGTCAAGGATCAAGGAACAAAACAACCTTTATGCTCTATAGAAAGAAAATGGGCAACAAGGTGACCCATGTCCTGATGTCTCCATCATGCTCCTTATGCACCATCGTGGACTAGTTTAAACTTCTATCCATTCTAAAGGTGTTTGATCAATTAATTGAGCCTAAGGACCTGCTCCTAAACTGCACATTGACCTCCAGACAGTAGTACTTGCTTGTATAACATGTTTGGCCATACAAGCCTGTCAGATGTGAGTCAACCTAATCAGTTCACTGCATGAATTGTGGATAGAGCTTGTTATTTTAGCGACTTACCAGTTAAGGAGCTTAAAACTTGGGCAGAAAGTAGTCACTCCATTAAGGATTGCATAACTTCAGCACAAGATGATTGGCAGCGGATTATGAATTTGAATATATACCATATTTCAAAAAAATATATAGCCATATCATGCTTGTTACATTGTTGATGCGTTCAGTGGACATTTTGATTTATTATATTTATGAATGGTTGCATCCGAAGCATTCATTTATGCTTATCCATGTGTCATTTAAACTGTTCCAGGCAAAGGAGAGTGAGTCTGATCCTCTTTTAAGCGTTGAAAATGGATCAGCCGTCATTGGTGATGGTATCGTCCAAAAAGCTCCTGTGTGGACATCAAATAAGGATCTCCATGCATGAAATCTGTTTGTGCTTATTAACCATAGATGCTCGAGAAAACCATTGTTGCAGGAATCTTGTCAACGATGGTGTCTACAACAGAAGCAGCTGTATGAATCAACTCCACAAATGGCAAGGTTTCATATCAGGATTGAGAAAACTTTACTAAGAAAGCTAGCTAGGAAAGCTGAAAAGGGTTACAATTCCTGTTGCAGAGCTTAGTTATTTGATGACTGAACATTGACTCTCACATCGCGGCTCTCAATTCCAACCAGCTATTTTTTGTTATGCATCAGCAACCTATAGTTTGAATCTGTCAAGAGAAAGTCTTGATAATTCTAGACATCTTTTCTTGTTTATTTTTAGATTGTTGTAGCGGGAGTTCCTGCCAGCTCTGGACTCCGGGCTGAGATGACAATATGATATTATATTCATTCATGTAGGATAATAATTCCTGAATCATCGGCATTGTTTTTGGTATCTTGGAGGGGAAAAAGTTCATCTCATTTCTGAATGGCAATTGCAGAAACATGATAATAAATATATTTCTTATCATTTCAAAAAATAAGAAGACATAATAGAGGCTATGTTCTTGACATTTCTACAGTTCTAATCCTACAGATTAACATGGTAGTATAGTACAATGCAAACCAGTTCAACGGTACTAGATGTGAGCGATGAATCTGACTCTTTCCCTATTGTTCTTTTCTACATGATGACGTTCGAGATGGGGCGTGACTGTTGTCTTTTGGATCTCTTCACTGCTGAATGAGAAATGTGATAAAGAGGGGATGGCTGGTGAGCACATCAGCAGAGCGATCGATGGCTTCTGCAGAATCCATTCAATCGACTTGCTGCTTCAGTGTATACATTTTTCTACAGTCAACATCTCTGAAGCGTTATCACATGTTTGAGAATTTTAATCTTTCCATTGATGTTAAGAAATTTTAATAGATTATCAAAGAAAATTAAGTTGGAACATGAACTTCTTGAGTCAGTCTTGCAGTAGAATTAATGAGCTAAAAAATCACTTTGATTGGATGATTATAATCATAAGATCAGTGGCCTTCATCTACACATGCTCAATTCGATCTAATTTACTAAAATCATTGTGCAACTATGATCATAGCAGTAACACTAAATCACATTGCTTAAACAATCAAGCTGTGGAAATGTTTGACATCAAATAGATGGTTTGAATTGTGATATATGCATGATTTTGCATCTCAATTACTCATTTGATGAAATTTGAAATTTTCTAAATGAGCGATTAAGATTCTCCTGTCTATATATTAGACCTTTAATGTTTTCATACCAAAAGAGAGGTGCTGAAAAATGAAAAATTTGTTGTTAATATGACAAACCTCAGTTGAGAGATTCAATAAGAAAAGAAAAAAAATATCCAATCACACATCAGCTAGTAAAGATGAATGTACAGTTCTCGATTATCTTTACCATTTTTGGAGTCATCTCAAAGTGTAACTCAGTAAGGTACTCGAGGCGCACACCTCCCTGGACACTGAATTTTCCGATGGAGAATAACTGAATAACGCACCTCACAGGAAGTAGTTCTTCATTAAGGCTGCCAGGATTTGAGGTCTTGTGTCCAGACCATTGAGCCAACTCCTAGGGGTTATTGCCACCCAATCAAGTCAATTTTTTTAACCAAGGTGTCTAGGCCTCTTAGAGCCCAATTAATCTTCAGGATATGTGCAAGTCTTTCTACCTACATACATCAGATAATTCTACTGGGAGTGACCCTTTGAGGTGGAGTGAGAGGCAGGTTCCTGTCCATCACTCCAACCCCTTTGACTCCAATCAAGTCATTTTTATGCTCAAGAAATGATACGCCGACAATTTTGTCCTTGCCCAAGAGAATTTATCTCAAGAGCATGTGATACCTTTTAGTATAAATTACTGTTAGAACATAATTTCTCAAATAAAAGTTATATGAGAACAAACTAAATCATTTTTTAACATGGTATATTTTATTAAAAATTAGTTAAAAATTCACTCACTCACCTTTAAAAAATAAAGGAGGTTTTAATTTGGATATAACTAATAAAATTGGAGCAAGGTAGGTTAAATGTAAACAAGCTATGTAATTCTATGTAATAAAGAGTCCATCTTCACCTAAAAGAAAAATTTATAAAATAGATATTAGAACTACAATGCTCTGAGGAGTAAAGTATTGAACAATGAGGAAAAGATAAATAGATATAGATAGGATTATGAAGATTTGTATGATACGTTGGATAAGTGGATTGACTCTAAAGATAAAAGTTAAAAATAATGCGTTAGTTTAAAATAGGTCCGATCAATAACAAATTGAGAAAAACTCACTATAATTAATTTGATCATGTTAATAGAAGATTAAATACGACCCATGTGTATATAGTTAGAGACTTCATATTATAGGCATAAGGAGGAGAGGCCAACTGCGAAGGCGTGAATGAAAGGAGTAAAGAAAGATATATTAGCTTGTGGAGTTATTGATGGTATAATGTATGATAAGGCCAACTAGACGAGAAAAACTGGTAAAACTAATTTCAAATAGACGAGATTCTAGGATACAATAATGATGATCCTTTGAATGAGTTGAAGTAAATCTCCTAATTATATTTGTATTTCTATTAGTAATTTTTTTATAGATACGGTGGCATCAGGATTATCTATCTTTTTCTTTTTTGATTAGGATTATCTATCTTTTCTTTGTATATGTTACTACTTCCATGTATGTATTTGGATTTCCCAAATGGAGGCGAGCTGGTATTCTACGAACCCTTTATTCAGGTTGGTCTTTCTATATTTTGGTCTACGCCAAACATATTTCCCATGTTAAATGATTTTTTTTTACCTAATGCCACTCTCAGCCACGTAAAGCTGGCCGGCACACAGAGTCGAGTGCTGCGGGCGCCCCTCTCGTTTACCTAATACCACTGTCAACCACGTAAAGCTGGCCGGCACACAGAGTTGAGTGCTGCGGGCGCCCCTCCTCTCGTTGCTTTTCTCCTTTTCTTCTGAAGTCCTCTTTCTCACCAACCAGCAGCAGCCATGGCGCTTCGATCAGTTGTGAGCAAGAAGAAAGTTGTAGGATTAGGTTCAGTATTGGGTCATGCGAGGGGGCTGCAGACCTTCTCTCTGCCCGACCTACCCTACGACTATGGCGCACTGGAGCCTGCAATCAGTGGTGAAATAATGCAGCTCCACCACCAGAAGCACCATCAGGCCTACATCACCAACTACAACAAGGCCCTCGAGCAGCTCCATGAAGCTATCTCTAAAGGCGATACCGCCTCCGCTGTCCGTCTGCAGTCCGCCATCAAATTCAACGGTGGAGGTCTCTCTCTCTCTCTCTCTCTCTACAGTATCTCTTTTCTCCCCATTTATCAGATCAATCCTTTCTGCTGCTTGCCATCATATTATTCCATCAATTGACAATCTCAAATCCATCAATGAGGTGATGTCCTTAAAAGGCTCTCATTTTTCTTCGACTTTTTTTCTTATATAATTTAAAAAGAAATTAGGCGCATTTGATATATAATAAAAGGTAACCCTATATAAGATGCAATTCGGAACCAATCTAATCTCTATAGGCTATCCCTTTTGGCGACTACCATTCCCTTAGATTATAGTAAAAGTCACCAATGTTTTTTTCTGAATTAATTTTCTCCTCATATTCTAAATTTAGAATCTCCAGTTTAAAATCGAAAAAAAAAAAGAATTTCCAGTTTAAACTCTCCCATTTCTCAATTTATGCATAGTATTTGGGGACTTGATAATGGATTCTTCTTCCTCTTCTTGTTGTTGCAGGTCATATCAACCACTCCATCTTCTGGAAGAACCTCGCTCCCGTTCGTGTAAGTTGATGACACTCTGTTTGGATGTGGGTGAATCTGTTTTTCCCTTTTTTCCCGGTTATTCCCAGTTACAATTTTGATGTGCCAAATTTCCTTCTTTGTCGGGGTGGAGGCGATTCACTGTTTTCATTTCCTTCAATATATATGAATAGTAGCACCATTTCAGAAAATGAAATAAAAAATAAAAGAAAATAAAATACTAGCATGCTTCTGTCCGGAACCATGTATGATTTCCCACTGAATTTCTGACAGGAAGGAGGAGGTGAAACTCCGAAGGGTGCCCTCGGCTGGGCTATCGACATGCATTTTGGCTCTTTCGAATCTCTGGTGCAAAAGGTCAATGCAGAGGGTGCTGCTTTGCAGGGTTCTGGTTGGGTGGTACGTCTAACAGCTTCTTGATTTCTGATTTTTGTACTGGAAAAATTTGTACCTGTCTAGTTTCATTCTTTGTTAGGTTAGCCAGGTGTAATTGAATTCTTCTATTTTCTGATTTCTCCTGTTTTATTGCCTTCAATCTTTCCAGTGGTTAGGTCTGGATAAAGAGCTGAAGAAACTTGTAGTTGAAACCACTGCAAATCAGGTATGTATGCCTGTATTAGATATTTGCTAATTCGTCTCGTGCTGATTGGGTTTAGTGTTTCATGCAAGCTATGATTATGTGATCTGTTTTAGTCAGTCAATGGTTTTTAAGAGTTTGTGATGCCTTTTTATATTTATTGATATCATGTTAGGACAGATACCAAGAATGCCAGAATGTGGTATTTAGATTTAGTCCATTTGCATGGAAAATCATGAGTTGGATAACATGATCTTTCTGTTCTTTTGTTATTTATTGGTAACATGTTAGGACATATTCCCCAAAAAGCCAAATGTGGTATTTATCCCATTTACATGGAGATCATGAGTGAGAAGACAACACCCACAGTAACATGATCTCTCGGAAATCGTGAGTGGGAAAACAACACCAATAGTAACATGATTCTCTCTCTCTCTTAGGTGTGTACACGGGCCATGCTTCACTAGAAAAGCCCGAGCCCGAGCTCGAGCTCATCCCATTAAGTTCGATTATTTTGCAATCTTTTTTTTTTTTAAATTCAGTAATTGTCACCATTAATCTAATTATTTTTCAAAAAATGAGAGAGAGAGAGAGAGAGAGAGAGAGAGAGAGAGAGAGAGAGAGAGAGAGAGAGAGAGAGAGCACCATGATGGACAAGAAGATGAAGAGGGGATCAGAGGGAGGAGGACCAGCGAAGAGGAGAAAGTGGAAGAGGTGGAAAATGGAAGACGGAAGCGAGAGAGGTTGAATCGCGTGCAATGGAATAGGGGCAAGGGTCGCCACTGTATGACAGTGGAAAAGGGACGAAAGTCAAAACGAGGAACCCTATATATTAAACAAACGGGCCAAAAAGCCCACCTGGCCTCGATAGGCTTCAAACTAAAGCCCGAGCCCAGCCCGTCGGACATATATATTTGTCCAAGCCTGCTTATTTACGTCAGGTTCAGATCAGGCTCCGGCCGGGTTCAAATAAATGAACACCCCTACTCTCATAGTATGAGAAAACATGAATCTGCCCAAAGCTTTTCTGAAGTGAGAACAAACATCTCACTGAATTTTTGGAATACCAGCTCCTAGTTTGTGACCTTAACTTGCTATTTCTGCCACCTGATGGTTTGATAAGATAATGTCAAAAACTGTAGATTATTATTTTTCATTGCAATGGTCCTTAAGATGGCAGAAGGGACAAATGTCGTAATGTAAATGTTCTGATATTACAAAAGCCGATAAGCCAAGCATTGATTAGCTTCAAAACAGAATTTGGCATTATCCACTTGAGACCAAAAAGATTCAAGAAAATTTCTGAGGATGTAAAAGAACAAAAACGAAAAGTTGATCAACAACCTCATTGGTCCTATGCCACAAACTTCTCCTGTTTACTTTTAAACAATCCCTGGTCCTCGGTGTGTGTGTTTGTTATTTATTTATTTTTATGTAAGGAAAAAGTCCCTGCTCTTCAGAATTCAAGGTAAGGATACTTTATGCTCTTGCTTCCTGACCAGAGGCTCAAGATCCTTGAAGGTCTCCTCATCTTCCATAAACAGGGGAATTGTAGGAATATTACCACCTCCCTTTTGGGCATCTGAAAAATGAATTGAGAAAAAGTTCCTCTGTTTTATGTGCTTTAAATTTTAATCTTCACCTACACTGGGCATAAAGATAGACCGTAGGAGGGACAATAAGGAGAGTAGCTCCACCGTTTCAACATCTGAGAGATTTTTTTCTGAGAAGAGTCCACACCATAGAGTTGTCAAGACTGCATCAAAATCTGTAACCTTGTTTGTTTCTTTACAGTTACATTGAACAGAGAAGGGAACCTTCTGTCCAGTGGACCATCATCAATCTATGTTTGCCAAAATTCAGTTATATCACCTGCCTAAACTGCCAGTTTTGATCTGCCTATTACAACTTTTGTTCTCATTGCATGTATATGTTCAACCCTGCAACCTAGGTGTAGCCTGTTTGATTCACAAAGCTGGTCCTTCTATTTTTTTTTTTGATGACCAAGGTGTCCAGGCGTCATATGGGAATTTCCTTCAAATTTTTTGTTTTCAGATAACAATTTTTTTACAAATTCCTTCTCTCCATCAATGTTTTGAAAATCAAAAATGTATTGTAACTTGTTCTAGCAATGAAGTTGTAATGAGTCTTAAATTGTAAGTTTTTTTTTTTTATGGATTTTCAGAAAGGGTAAAAAAGGAGATTTTCACAATCTATGCATTTTTATTCAAACCATTATTGGTAAAATAACAAATAAGTGATGATAGTATCATGTGTACAACTTGATTATTATTTAATGTAAATATTGTTCAAGATTCGAAAAGAAACTCATGTACATGAACTAGTAATTGCATGTGATCATGTGTAACATATAAGACCAACATTTTGAAAATTACCTTTCTTCATAAAAGAGACATCAAATTTTACGAAAGCTAATGTATAACTTCTAAAAATATACTAAAAAATTATTAGGTTGTCTATAAAAAATTGTATTGTATCATATTTTGAGATTTCAAACTACAAATAGTAGGGATTTAATTTTTTTTTTTTTTTGAGCGGTAACAAAGAAATACTTTTATTCAAACAGAACAAATAGAAGACAAAGTACACAAGGCCTAAGAGAAATAGGCCCAAAAGAAGAAAAAATAAAAGACAACAAAAAATGAAACTGAAACGAAAAAAAAGCAAAAGCAACTATAACAATAGCTCCCCAATGAGACAATGTAATCTATCCTCCAGGTAGCTGGAAAGTGCCACCAATCGAGCCACCAACGCCATTCTTCATGGAGAAGTTTGCCACTCCGTTGGTTGTACGACTGATATGCATAAAGGACACCTCCAGGCTCGAAACCAACTCCTTAATATCTCTAACTAAAGCAATTAGCCTCCAGGGAGGACGCTTCACTCTATTAGCCCATTTGATAGCATTGGACGAGTCATTTTCAATCTCTAATTTTTCTCTCCCAAATCTCGCACCTAAGGTCAATGTTCTCCTAATACTAAGAAGTTCCACCTCATTAGAGTCCTTAATCCCCATTGATTCTGTAAAGACAACTCGTGTGGCACTTGAATGATCCCTAAGGATGTCCCCAATCCCGGTTGTGCCAGGCTTACCCCTTGAGGCTCCATCCACATTGAATTTCGAAGTTCCACTTGGAGGGGGAGACCAATCAACTTGTTTCTTCTGACTCCGAGATCTAGATGTCATGCAACCCTCCCAAGACAGAAAGAGATCCATGGCTTTCAAATCTCTAAACTCCTTGTTTGAACAGAGCCAATCACACAATCTCCATTTCGCTTTTTGAAAAAGCTCGCTAGAATCCAAAGCCTTACCCTCAAAGATCCTGGAATTCCTCTCCTTCCAGATAGGCCACAAAACCGC
The DNA here is from genome assembly GCA_013350335.1 of Chimonanthus salicifolius. NCBI lineage: Eukaryota > Viridiplantae > Streptophyta > Magnoliopsida > Laurales > Calycanthaceae > Chimonanthus > Chimonanthus salicifolius. The sequence continues at coordinate 8,005,062 of CM023539.1, forward strand.
GGCTGGAATTGTGATCCAAGCTAGCCTCCTCCTGGAATTAAGATTATGGAGTAACCAAGGCCCTACCAAACCCTCTCAAGAGACAGAGCATGCACAAGATACTCCAATAAGATTCAAGAAACAACTCCAAAGCTTTTAAGTCATAGGGCAAGTGACTAGGAGATGATTTAAAGTTTCATCAGGCGTCTCATAAAGGGGACAACTAGTGTCTCCATCTGGGCTCAACACACCTCTTCTCCTAAAGTCTATCCTGGTTAGAATTTTTTCTTCACACTACACTACACAAACAACTGAACTCTGGGTGGAGCAAGGCTCTTCCAAATTAGGGACTAAGGAATTAATGAGCCATTGACATCCTGGTTTGCCACCTCGATCATGGACTTAACCGAAAAAATTCCGGATGGATCTCTCGTCCACACCAACTCATCTTCTACTTCAAGGTCCAACGAAAATTCCTCTAGTTGAGCTCTAAGTTCATTCAAATTATCGACCTCAAACGTCCTAAGATTTCTTCTACAATCTAGATGCCAAGAAAATTCTTGATCTCCCTCGTGATAAACATCTTGTACCAAGGCCTGTTTATTTCGAACTACTCTAAACAGTCGAGGGAACCACTCTCTCAAGGGTCTATCTCCCAGCCACAAATCGTCCCAAAAGAAGGTGCGATCACCCCTCCCCACTAGCAACCGAAGTCTATCCTTAAATAGCTTTCCAACCTCTGTCCTTACCTGACATGCCCTCCTACCAAGCTTTAAGAGTCTCTGATCCCGACTTGTCCACTTTCTCCCCCAAACTCCACCTATTTATGTCTGAAGTGCCATAATTAGGGATTTTAATTATGGTTGTTCACAAGCCGACTTCGGGTTGGGCTTCACTAGAAAAAACCTATGCTTGTCCGATTAAGCCTGACTATTTTGCAAATTAAATTTTTATTTTTTTAAATTCAGTAATTTTCACCATTTATGTAATTTTTTTTCAAAAATCTCACGAGAGAGAGAGAGATATCATCACCAAATCGAGAAGACGGAAGAGGGGTCGTCGAATTGAGATGAAAGAGGAAGTCCAGAAGTGAGGAACTCTAGCCTCATTGTTGGATTCTTATGTCTCTTGTGTGTGTGTGTGCCCAGCCCTTTGTACAGATATATTTGTCTAAGCCCACTTATTTACGTTGGGTTTGGGCCAAGCTCGAGTCAGGTTTGGACAAATGAATACTCCTAATTTTAATAGCTATGCTTTCCATTGCCAAGAAATCATTTCCCTTTCCATTGCCAAGAAATCATTTCCCTAATATGGCACTGTACATGTCCTGAACAGTTCTTGTACCCAGTCCCACCTTCATTGGTGTTGTAGTTTTGGCCCCAATAATTAGATGATATTACTGATGAAGTGCATCTTGTAGGGAGAGAAGCCTTTTTTAGGAGATTTCTATGTAACAATTTGCTTGAAAGTCTTGAGGGAAAAAAATGGAAGATCAGTTCAAGATAGGAGCCCATTTGATTCTAAATGCATTTAGGTTAAGGGTGTTTATTTATTCTAACCCGCCTTGAATCCGACCTAAATAAACGGGCTTGGACGAAGATTTTTGTCCGACGGGCTGGTCTCGAGCTTCTATTAAAGCCCGTCGGGATTTTAAACCCCTTTATTTTTTTTTACATATTTTTTGTTTTAAAAATTGAAAATCTAATCGTATAGATTATTTGAAGACATAAAAAATGAAAATATGCTAAAATTTCATCTCAAAATCAATTTCTACCCACTCGATCTTAACGATTAAAATCACCAGGCATCATCTTTTCAAGGACGTTTGCCAACTTTGACTATCAAGTGGTTAGAAATTGAATTTAGGACTGAAATTTTAACTGATAGTAGATGTGTAAGTATACTTTCAATTTGTACAGTTATATTTTCAATTTACATAGCAATTTAAAAAAAAAAAATTGTACCATATGCAAAATAAATGGGCTTTAATCGGACATGCTCGGGCTTTGACAAAAATATTACGGCCCGACCCAATGGTTACGTGAGAAACAACAATATATATATATATATATATATATATTTTTTTAAGCATATACAACTCATAGTCCAAACACGTGACACCCACACGTGTTGCGAGATTCGTACGGATCCCAGGATTTATTGGACACTTGATTTGATCGAACTGATTATCAGCTGCCTACGTACTCCAATGGAGATCAGATCCTGCGTAGTTCTCAATTCATTTATTTCATGGTACTAACCCCGTGCTATTCATGATGTCACATCAAAATATTCTAATTACTCTATCGTGGGCCTCATCAATCGAATAGATCTCATCTATCATGGGTCTAGCCAATCACGGGTCTACACCAACCATGGGAATACCGTCAACTATGGGGTCAATGTCACACATGGGATAAACCTCAACCATGAGACCTATACCCGAACATAAATACATCCCTCCTCAGGATAATACTCTAAATATGGGTCCAAGCTTATATGGAATCAATGCCCTCCGTGGGAATATCTATCCACGGTATACAATACTCATCCATGGTCTAAAAGCCCTCCATGAGAATAACCATCAATGGGAAAATAATATCTATCCAAAGAACCATCACGTCCACCATGAGACCAATATGTCTACCCTGGGACCACTATATCTACCATGGAGTCAATATGCCCACCATATAATCAATATCTAGGCATGAATCCAATGTCTACCATGGGAACAACATCCATGGGATTCATCATCCATCCCTGGTAACTCTCCAGTAGTGAGTATCATCTATCCATGAGTAATAATCATGCATGAATACAATCACTTCATAGGGTGTAATCCATCCATGGGTATAACTCATACATTCGTACAACCAATACGTCTATCATAGGACCAACATGTCTATCATAAGACCAATACGTCTACTATGGGACTAACATAATGCCAATACGTCTACTACGGGACTAACATGTCTAACATAAGACCAATACGTCTACTATGGGACCAACATGTCCACCATAATACCAATACGTCTACCATATGACCAACATGTCTAACATAAGACCAATACGTCTACCATGAGACCAACAGGTCTACTCTAAAACCAACATCCAAGCACCACTGTGGGAACCATCATCCATGGGTATACACATCCATCCCTAGTAATACTCTATCAGTGAGTATCATCTATCCATGGGGAATAACCATCAATGAATATAATTCCCTCCATGGGTATAATCCATCCATTGACATAACCAATCCAGGGGCACATCATCTACCATGAGATCTTCTATCCGTAGGAACAACACTCGAATGAATCACTACGTGCTTATGGCAACAACATCAAATCATCATATCATATCATAAATATACCACGACCCCTAGCAAGACTTAGGGCCCATGACTTACTAAGCAGGAGACCCACGACTCGTATGATCAAGTAGACCTCGCCCTTCATCCCTTCACCTCAAGGGTGATTTCGTCAAGCTCTAAGGCGGTCGGACCGCGTCTAACGAAGCTAGCACCACCCCCATGAGGTAAAATAGTATATAGCTCTACGCATCAACGTACATCAAGTGTGCTAAATAGCCATGAGAGCGCCCTCCAGCGCGTAGTATGTGAGGGACCTACTCCTCGACGGCAACCCTACAGGACCAAGTCTCTGTAGCCTGACCCCACTGTCCCGAATACCTCTTTGGAACGGTCAGTCAACCATCATAATCACGTGAGGGACATACCCATACCACGTCTCAATATCAAGTGACCAAGCCACATATACATCTCAATGCCACAGTCTCCTGTATGTTCATATCGAGGCTCCCACGTTCTCACGGCTACTCTAGGCCTTACTCCTGGAATTTATATACTTATCTCATCCTTTTACCTATGCAAAGGTGAGACACAATGATCTACTGATTGGACAATTTCTTTTTTCAATGGACTGAGGCATAACGTTATCAATATCACGTGAGGGACGCACCTATACCACGCTTCAATATAATCAATATCACGTGAAGGACGCACCCATACCACGTCTCAATCATCAATATCACGTGAGGGACATGCCCATACCACGTCTCAATATAATCATCACGTGAGGGACATACCCATACCATGTCTCAATATAATCAAGTGACCTAGTCACATATATCTTAGTGCCAAAGTCCTCATCTGTCCATCTTAAGAATTTTCACAATTCTCTAACCACTCTAGGCTTTATTCGAGTAACAAACATATATGTCTCATTATATCGGGACTCCCAAGGCATCATCACCTCTTTGGGCCGCCTTCGAGAGATCCAACATCTAGCATTAGGGTCTATATTAGGGAAGGTATATCCCACCAATCCCTTTCTACCCTTCACATTTGCTCAACATCTTATATCATTTGATCGAGCTGAGGCACAATGCTCTCAGTTGCCTATGTACCACATAGTGTATCAGATCAACCGTAGTTCATCATTTTCACATTTGGGTTGACATTGGGGAGTGGTCCTACTTTTACTTTGAGAAAATCAAACAAGGCTTTCTTAGCAATTATATTGTATTCCATGCATTCTCAATCATGCTAGCCCATCCCATCCCCATTGTAGCACAAGTTAACCCCCTTGGGTTCTAAGATACTTGACCTTAACTCATCCATATCACTTAGTCTAACCCTTTACCAAGTTCCTCTTCAAATCATGAAAATTCTTTCTACACATGGTTAGGTCGATCCACCACAACCATTATCAATATATGTACTCACTAGTGATATACACATCATCATATAATCCAAGCTTCATCATGTTTATTATATGAGTTACACATATAAGAATTTCAATCAAAATCATGAGAATTCATTTAATACATACATTACTCATAACCATACACAAGTATGGGAAGTTATCAAGGCCCTACATTACACATCTTGGGCAATCTTGATTTATCATACATTCTATCATACTTTAACACATCACAAATCTATGAATTCTCAATTATAGTAAACATTTAAGCAGAGGGAACTTGGGAAACTCATACATATGTATCTGATACAATATATTCACATCAATCACACATAGGCATAAAGAGGTCAAACCATAACCTTACCCAACTATGCATTGGAATGTGCACAAGGCAACATTCACTCAAATATATTATCACATACCTTGTGAGCATAGAATTTTACAAATATTTCCAATGCTCTAGTGTATGGCATTCTCCAATTTTATCCAATGCTATAAAACTCGAATCGTATCGAAATTGATCTAGGGGTGTGAATCGTGAATCGATAATCGTAAAATCGTATGATTCATGTATCCTCTTATTCCCATAATCATTTTGTTATTCTGGGCCATTACAAAAAATAATTGGGTTTGGGCTTTTTTAGTGAAGCCCGGCCCGATCTCTGCCCGTGAACACCCCTAATTTAGGTGATTGAATGAAATCTGATGCATTGGAGCTAAGGATATTTGGCCAACAACATTGATTGGTCAGATAGGCTCCTGTTTAGCTTAGAGAACTCAGACAGCTTAGCTTCGGTCAGAGTTGGCTCTGATTCGACCAATGAACTTGACTAGATCAATATCTGAGTCGAGTCTCAGTTTTGAGTGTTTGGACTATGAGTTAGAGTGATCATCATCATCAGCAGCAGCAGCAACCAAATTCCCATTATGAGTTTGAAATGCATGATGCTTCTTGCTAATGAACAAAACTACACAGTATGATAGCTTTAGCTGCATTGTTGCAAATACATCTTAAAGAAGTAATGTCTTCATTAAATTCAATGCTACACTTTGGATCAAGCCTTGTTCTGCATTCTTTGTCTTTATTTTGTCTCTGCCATGTCCTAGCTCACTGTCACTACAATGATGTAATCAATTATCTGCAATTGATGTTGGTTGGGTATTTTCTTGTTATTATGCAAATTGTTCTTCTTCAAGGAAAAAACAAATGGTGTGACTGACTTAAAGCTTGTGACAGGATCCACTGGTAACTAAAGGGTCAAATTTGGTTCCTTTGCTGGGAATAGATGTGTGGGAGCATGCATACTATTTGCAGGTAAATTTAGAGGTTTTACATGTTCTTAACATTGAATTGTTAGCTTCAATCCAATTGTCCTATATATACATATATTGTGAATGATATAGTTTTGTGTCTAGTTTTCATTGAGCAAAATATGAAAAGAACACATTGATGTTACAGTCATGATGCAAACTGGCTCATATGTTGACATATGTTGATAATGCTGTGGGAAAATAGTGTTTAAAGTATCATTGGGTGGGTTGAAAGAAACCTCTATAGATAAAGTATCTATGGATGCATTATCTTTTACTGAATGGGTCAGTAGCTTAATGGAGATTTCTAACATTGTCAGATTGTAAATATGCTAATTGCTGTTTTCTAAATCAAAACCAATTCATAAATCAATTAGGTGGTTCAAACGAATCTGATCTTAATCATCATCAGCCTGCTTTCCATCCATTTGTTGTCAGAGTTTAGCACTAGCCATTGAAAAACTGATCTAATTGTAAAGCAGAAGATTTGTAATCTTTTTTTCTAAAATATGAGAAAGAACTTTTAAATTTTTAAAAATGAAGAAATTCCTCCTCTTTGCATCCACGCCATCAATAAAATTTAGAAATGGTATGCTAGTATCATATGAATGAGAGCTTGATTGACATGGATGTGGACATGTTAAAATATATCAGTCTACATGCATCCTGACTGGACTATATATATGCATTATTGCCAGTAGGGATAAAACTAGTGAAGACATGGATACAATACATAACTTTTATGTGTGGTGTGTGGGTGTTCATTCCTTTTTTCCCTTTTGTTTCGTCTCTCCCTCCTCTTTTTTTTTTTTTTTTTGGGTGGGGGGGGGGGGGGGGGAAGAGAGAGAGAGAGAGAGAGAGATGCATATGTTTTCTGCAAATTACTCAAAGGTGCTTACAAGTTACATTATATGGTTTAACATCATGTTTCACTGCCTCACATGTATCAATATTCCTTGAACCCTTATCTGATCATTGGTCACTGGTTCTCGACTCCTTTGAGGAATCTTGGGGCCCTCCTCCTTTTCTGTTTGAGTTCTGTTGGTTGAAGGAAACTGGCTTCAAAGAGTTAGTAGCTACTTCTTGGGTTGATTTTATTGTTACTGGCAGAAAGAGTTTCATCCTCGCCCAGAAGCTCAAACTTTTGTAAGTTAAACTGAAGAATTGGAGTCATTCTTGTTTCGGTTCTTTGCGTGAATCACTTGCTTCCATTCTCCATGGCATCAACCAGATTGATATCAGTGAACAGGCTAGCAACCTCTAAACACGACCACCTACTTCGCCTTGACCTTCAAGACCAATACCGCACCATGAGTGTCCAAAATGAGATAAAATGGAGGCAAAGGTCTAGGGAAAAGTAGGGTCAAAGATGTGATAGAAACACCAAATTCTTTCATGCTGTAGCTTCTGCTCATAGATGAGTTAATTGCATCAAATCCATCACTATTGAAGTTACCATCATTTCAGTCAAAGAATCCATCACTATTGAAGATACCATCATTTCAGACAAAGAATCCATCACCTCCTTAATCATTGACTACTTCGAGGACCTGTACTCCACCAACCCCTGGGGGAGACTACCCATTGCTGGCCTCCCCTTCAAAGTCGTGTCTCCACATGATGCTTCCTTCATAGAAAGGCCTTTCTCTGAAGAAGAGATTAAGTCTGCTGTTTGGGAATTGGGTGACAACAGAGCTCCTGGGCCAAATGGTTTCCCAATTGCATTCGTCAAGTCTTTTTGGGATCTTGTGAAAGATGACCTCATTGCTTTCATACAAGAATTCCATGAGAGAGGTTGTATCCCTAAAGAGCTTGCCGCTACTTTCTTAGTTCTTATTCCAAAGAAGGATGGTGCTTCTTCACCTGAAGATTTCAAGCCTATTAGTCTTCTTGGTAGTCCCTACAAGATTCTATCAAAGCTCTTAGCTAACAGGTTGAAGCCACATCTTCCTTCGCTCATCTCGCCTTTTCAGTTTGCTGGGGTGGATGAGAGACAGATCTTGGATGTTGTGCTTACTGCTCACGAGTGCATTGACTCTCATCACAAGGCTAAGAAAAAATGTATCATTTGCAAGTTGGATATTGAAAAAGTCTACGATATGGTTAATTGGAACTTCCTCCATTCGTCCTTACTAGCATGGGCTTCAATAGGAAATGGTGTCTTTGGGTTCAACTAAGTTGGGCTGTCACTTCCTTTATATTATTAAAAGGGGAACTATTGATTTATATTTAATCTCAATCAATGCTTATGTAGTGATGGCCTTTTCCAGTATCTAGAGGGGTTACTTCAATTCTAGAAGCCCTATTTTGGCTCATGGGTCAAGTTTGGGTGGGACTAGCTAGAGTTTCACTTATGTAGATAAAAGTGCCTCATTATTTTTTCCTTCCTTCTTTTGAATCATTGCCTTCTTTTTTGTGTGAGATGAATGACCTTGATCAAGAAGAACATTTTTTTTTTATGACCAAGGTGTCTAGGCTTCTCTCCTGTATTGGGACCAAGAAGATCATTTAGCGTTCAAGCCAATCCTTTAGGATATAGCCATTTTTCCATGATTAAGATGCTTCTGTCAAAGACAACTTGTCGTAAAGAGTGAGTGTGTGTTGTTGAAGGGAAGAGCGGGGGCACATAAGCGTTTGCAAATGAGGCAGTTGGATGGTCCTCCTTGTTGAAAAATGATGTGCCCCATAGGGACCTTTAAAATCTCATTTTTTTTGTTGTCCTGTATTAATATCTCTGTATTGTTTGGTTCATTGACCTGATAACTCTGCAAAACAACTATTTAGCTTTGCATCTTTGAATAGGAAATAATGAAGAAAGTTTTAAAAAAGTTTTTAAAGGAACAAAGAAAGGAAACTAACTCTTCTACTTCTGCTTCAACATCTGCTAGTTTTCAAACTGCTAATGATAGTTTTCCATCTACTGTGTTAAATTCTGAATTTAATCCTGAACCTAGAACATATTTAGTAAATCAAATAATAACAATGGATCTAAAAAATTCTAAAGAAATTAACTTTAAAGATGTGGAACAATCCATCGAAAGATGGGCTATTCCAAAAATTCCTTCTGAACAAATTTATTTAGGAACATTTGAAGATCAATCTGATTATATGGTTCAAACAGTTGAAAGAACATCATCTTCACAAGATGAAGCTTATCTCTTCCTCTTAGATGATCAAGAAATTTAACAGATTACGAATGAGATACAATTATCTACATATTGAATTAGTACAAATAGCAATTAAATCCATGACTAGAAAAGGCTTAAACATTCCCTGTTTAGCTTTTCTGTGTGATGCAAGACACCATAATTTTGAAATGTCTTTGTATGGTCTTGTAACATCAAATTTTGCTGATGGTCCAATATATTTTAATTGTATTCCAGATATAACAATTCCTTTAACAAGTCAATTCACAAAGCTGTACAATTGATTGTTAAAACTGAAGGATTTGATATGGATCCAGGAACAGAAAACATTGGAATAATGTATAGGGTTTACTATAAAGCTATGAAGTCCATGAGATCAAACATAGCCTACAGTAATCTTATCAAAAACGAGCCAACACTACTCCAAACTGATTTTAGAAATAAAGCTCTAATTCCCCATAGACCAACACCTGATCAAATTAAGATAATAGAAAATTGGAAATTAGAAGAATTTTGTCCTCCTATTCGTAGAATAGAAACTAAAGCTAGTAGTTTTGTTCAACATCCTGATGGATCTGTTGAGATAAACATTGGTACTAGTAAACAAAAAGAACCAGAAAAGTATGATCAACCTCCTCCAATTTGTAATACATATTTTAATAGACAATCATTTTCAGAAAAAACTGATTATCAAAAAGTTGGTGTTAATCAACCTGCTATCAAAGATCTAAAATCTGGATTTTGGCAAATACAGATAACTGAACAAGATAAATATAAAGCTGGCTTCGTAGTACCCTCTGGACACTACGAATGGAATGTTATGCCCTTTGGTCTAAAAAATGTACCATCTGAATTCCAAAGAATCATGAAAGATATTTTTAATCATTTTAGTTCTTTCGCTTTTGTTTACATTGATGATATATTGATTTATTTTGACTCAGTAAATCAACATTGGAAACATCTTGATATATTTAAAATGATTATAATAAAAAATGGTTTAGTATTAAACCAACGGAAGATGAAATTATTTCAAACAGAAATCAATTTCGTCGGCTTTAATTTTAAAAATAATACTGTTCAACCAATCAATAGAGTATCGAATTTGGTGATAAATTTCTAGATGAAATAAAAGACATTAAACAATTAGAAAGATTTTTAGGATGTTTGAATTATGTTTCAAATTTCTATAAAGATCTTGCTAAAGATAGAAAAATTTTACAACAAAGATTAAAGAAAAATCCTCCTGCTTGGAATAACTTCCATACTGAAGCTACTCAAAGAATCAAACAAAAGATTAAAAGTCTACCCTGCTTAAATCTAGCAAATCCTGATGCTTTTAAAATAGTTCAAACAGATGCTTCTGATTTAAGATACGGCGGTGTCCTATTACAATAAGAAGATGATAAAGAAAAAATTCTTAGATTTACTTTAGGAACATAGTATCCTGCTCAAAGTAATTATTCAACAATCAAAAAAGAAATACTAGCCATTGTGCTTAGTATTCAGAAATTCCAACTTGACCTTCTTAATAAGAAATTCTTATTAAGAACTGACTGTAAATCTGCTAAAGAAATAATCGAAAAGGATGTAAAAAATTTAACAAATAAACAAATATTTGCTAGATGGCAAGCCATCCTTAGTGTTTTTTATTTTGAAATTAAATTCATTAATGGAACAAACAATTATCTTGCTGATTTCTTATCTAGAGAATTCTTGCAGATAACCTCGAAGAAGCTCTAGAAGTTTTTGAAGAAATTTATTCTGTTTCTGAAAATTGTCTCTGCTTTCTTTTGGCAGCATTTTTCACATACTTCATTCTGAAAACATTCCTTTGAAAAATGCAACCTTATCAGAGGCCTAGAGCCCTTCGACCGGCTTCTCCCTTTCAAAGAACCCAACAACTGCAAAACATAATGAATCAAGGCCCTTTTGAAATCTGTCCTAGTGTTCCTTTGTCTCCAAGGCCCAGGCCCGTCAGACCCAACATCTACGAAAAACATGCCCTTTGGGGATCTCCATCCTCGACCCAATTTGTTCCTTCTCCAACATCTGCTCCCATATCTAGACCAGGTCCGACATCTGAACTTCAAACAGTTTTTAACAGATACAACAAATTGGTCTACACTCTCCCTGACACTTGCCATTCTGAGTCAACATCCGTAAATGACATAATTCCATACTGTTTTGCACCCAACAATTATGTCAAAGCATCTAAACCTTATAACTTCCATCTCGCAATACTGATTGAAACCCAAAGCTGTGCATTTGATCATTTTTGTAAAGATCTAAACAAAAGCCATTTTGAATGATATTTCCCTACCAATTGTGAAATCGGATATTCAAAAATCAAGATTTTAAACATAATTTCTGAAGAAAAATGGAGTGCTCCTTTACATCAACACATGACAATTTCAAAACCAGAAATTCACGATTTGACATTCAACTACTGGGATTACATGACAGCTTGGGAAAATGTTTTATTTTTTCAAAATAATTCCTTTTTACACTCCTGGTTTATTCGCATAAAAATTGACAAATTAGATGAAATTCCCTTATGGTGGTTTAACAAATTTTGGTCACCATTTGGAGCTCATAAAGAAGCCCTTCCAAAAAGGGTTTTGCCAACATTTCAAAAATATGCTTCTATTATGAGAGTTGAAAACAAGAATTTGCTTGAAAAAATAACATTTGCTGCTGAAGACTGGTTAACCATTATGTTTTATGCCCAATTCAATATCCCATGGATTTGCATATGGGTTTTTGAAAAACGAATGGATTTAGCTCCTCCTGTGTTATCAAGAAAAATTGAAATTAGAAATTGGGAAAAAATTAATTTGATGACATTATAGCTTATGGAGCTGAAATTTGTCCAACAAATGAAACAAATGCCAATCCTGTGGTAAGATCAAGTGCTAGCTTTCTTGCGGCACTTAATGTATCTTCAAAACTTGAAACACCTGCAACATCTGTCTCCCCTTTTTCTAAAAAGGCTGAAGTATCTCCCTCTTTTTCTGCCCTTTCTCATAACATATCAAAAGAATCATTGGTGGCTGCTGCTGACCTCCTCAAACTAAAAGATGATTGGATGAAAGAAGTTCTAGCTCAGTTTGGAAGATCTTCGGAGACATCTGGCGAATCATTTTCAACAAAAGCTAAAAATCTTTTGACTGCAAATCAATTTGCCGCACTCCAACAGTTGCTGGGGACAGAAGACCAAATTCAAATTAAAGATGAAGCTGACAATGTCTCGCCTATGAAGAAGTCAAATCCATTCATCACGATAAAAAACAAGAAGTAAATACGTATAAATACTACTTTCTGTATTTATACCGTATTTCATCAAAAAGACTGTCTACTCTTATGACAAACATGTTAGTTTGAAGCTGCCACGAAATTTCCTCCTGACAATTGTTTTGACGTTTCAACAACAAAAGTCAAAAGTGAAGATTGATTTTGTCGACCACTTGTTTTACTATTCAAAGTGTCGGCAACATCTGATTCGTTCATCGTTTATCTTTTCCCAAATCTAAAGACGCTTGTCCTTCACAGACAGTCCACTACACCGAAAGAAGATTTAACATTTCAACATCTGCTGCCCAATTTTAAACCGTGGTCTAGTAGGCTATGGTGGGATCATTAGAAATGAGTTTGGAGAGACTAGGATTTCTTTTGTTGGTCCTCTTCTAAATGGATCAGTGTTGAAGCGGAACTTCATGCATGATGGAGAGTTATCATGGAGATGGAAGAGTTAGGGGTCATAGGGGATATTTTAGAAGGGGACTCTAAGGTTGTGGTCGGATGGGCCTTGGGTTTCCTTTGCCCATGGATCTATCTGGATAAAGTTGAAAGGATTTATCACTCCATCTCATCTTTTGGCTTTATGGTCTCCTGGGTCCCAAGAGCTGCAAATTCAGCTACAGGCGAAATGGCGCACCAGGGTTTGTCTAGGCTTTCGGAAGTTGTAGATAAAATCATGTACTATCTTGGGGGGTGACTTTTCCCGTAAAGGCTTTTTTGGGGTGGCGGGCTGTTTTTTGCCCAGTTGTTTGGTCTTCTGGTTGTATTTTTCCCCTCTTTTGTGAATAATACAATTACCTTTAAAAAAAAACTATGGGAAGATTTGGATGAGAATCTTGTCTTAGAATGGTCCAAGCCAGTACATGTTTTTGTCTGTCTTAGATGATTGCTGATCATGGCTTCCTTAGAACAAATTTAAATCAGGGGATTTGGCCCTCAAAAAGGCTTAAGATTTTGAAGACATTTTTGTTTCTTAAAAAAGATTCATATCAATACAAGGACCGCAATATGTATAGACTTGATGAATCAATATACATTGGCTTAAGGTATCGAGCACTTTTTTGTTTTCTTACCCATTTCTTGGAAGATAATGAAATTGCATTACAATAAAGGGCTGTACAGGTATTTTATACAAGATAACTGCTCCATAGAGTGTATGGAATTTTATTATTAAAAACGACTTATTTGAACAAATAGATCATCCCTGCCAATGCATTACTTTGCAAGAGAGTCAGCTACATCGATCACCTCTTTTGGGATTTGTGTACATTCCACACCCATTGTCAACTAGAGTTTTTATCTCTTTCATTACGAAACGTTGTCCCTCAAGGCAGCTTTGACTTCTTCCACCCATATATGCTAAAAGATAAAAAAAAAAAAATTAAAGAATCTTCCACTAAACAATGAGTTTAATGGTGTGACCCATTGAGAGCATTTATATTCAATTTCATGAATCCTCCCTTCCTTTTCACAGAGAGAGAGAGAGAGCATTTATATTCAATTTCATGAATCGTTCCTCCCTTTTCAGAGAGAGAGAGAGAGAGAGAGAGAGAGAGAATCCATCTCTTGGTAAAAAACCTTCTAACTTCTTTACTTGTACATTTATCTTCAGTTAGGTACAAGGTGTTTCTTTACTTGTACATATATCTTCAGTTAGGTACAAGGTGCTATATTGTTGCTGTTTGTTAAATCGATACATCTGTGTTTGGCAATAATTAGTTTGTTATAGATGTCAGTCAGCTTGCTTTTCTGCTTAAGTGTATACTATCAATGATTTGTACCAGAGCATGTATATCTGCCTGAAAACATACCATCGAAGAGTTCCATGTAACTATGAGCCTGTGTTTCCTCCTGAATATACTGCTACTGGTAAAAATGGCCTTGATTATGATGCTGATATTGCTACTATTGCAGAATTGCTACTCTTTCTACTACAGTTGACTTTGCAATCTTGTTTTTTTTTTCGGCAAAACAAAAACTTAACCTGCCTTTTATGTTGCAGTACAAAAATGTGAGGCCTGACTATTTGAAGAACATTTGGAAGGTCATTAACTGGAAATATGCCGGTGAAATGTATGAGAAGGAGTCGGCTTAATTTACTTCACCAGGTATCTTTGACCAGTGAAGGAATTAAATTATCGAGTTTGAGGGAGGATGTGTGGTTGTTCTCACATGTATTTCTCCATGAACATTTCAGTAGCAGTGAAGGCTTTTGAATAATTTCTGGTTCTTATATGTTCTAGTTTTGCAGAGATATCTTAACTTCAAAAGTTCACCTTGATTTTCTTATGTGTGCATTCAGAGAGTGCTTAATGGCATTGCATAGAGGCATAAACCATGAAGCTTTACATGGAATTTGTCAAGTATTTTCTCAACTTGAAATACAACTAAACTCACTCGATTGAGTTTTTCTGAGTATTATCTCGTTATAGCTGAAAAACTGAACTTGAAATCTAATTGGGGTTAAATGTCTTTAAAAATTAGGTTCCATCTCTAATTTGTATGATCATCTCATGGCAAGCCTATCATCAGGTTGGCCATAGATGTTGATGGGTTTACCTGAAATGCAGTGATTTCGAACTCAATGCTTTGATCCCTCTGGGGTAACTTGTACTTGATTTATTACGCACTAATCTGAGTCGATCTGATATTTGGGATCTTGTAGAATTTTTGATATATAATCCTAAACTACGTTTTTTTTATGGATGACCAAGGTGTCCACCAGGCCTCTTATGGCAGCAATTGATTAATCCTCGGGGCATGTGCAATCTTCCCTATCCACATACATCAGGGTATCTCTATGCCGAGTGGCCCTTTGGAGTAGAGTGGAAATCGAACTCAGAACTTCTTCTTTCTGAGGCGGGTTCTTGGCCATCACTCCTACTCCTTTGGGTTACCTAAATTACATTTTTTACTATGTTTTTAGCTAAATTGCATATAGAAGATGCTTATGTTCCAAATTAATAGATATACACATTAGTGTCCGTTGTAGGGTTTTAAATTTTAAACCTTTTGAGGTGGATTGAGATTACCCTTCAAAGACTAGGAATGTTGAAATAATTTTTACTGGATTACACAGGTGTGCTTCTTTTCTATACCCATTTATGCTGTAGGAAATCTGCATTTGGAACTAATGGGCTAATCCATCCATACGTGATAAATTGAGAAATTATTTGAAAGCTCAGATTGATCAATGGCAAACCACATGGTCAACCATCCATCAGTCACTACACATATCTTGTTGTTCTTGGTGGTGGTTTTGTAATCTTTTTTTAAGTTTTAGTGTTCTGTAGTGCTATCAGAACCCAGAAACCGGGTGTTTTTAACTCAGAGTATCAGACCATCTAGTACGTCAAGTAGTATGAAGATTGATAGATTGATAGTCGTTTGCAGTGGTCGAGATATCGGCCGATATCTGATATATATCCGATATCGGTCGATATTGATACCTTAAAAAAAAAAAAGAATTAAGAGAGAAAAATATCGGCGGATACTGAATTTTAAACCTTTGGTCGTTAGGTTTCAATAATGCCCACAAATGAGTTATACTTTGAAATAGAGAAATAATAACGTCTACTGATGTCCTTTATGAATTTCCTAGTAGACATAACATTATAACTGTCTAAATCATGTTATTGGGTTGTAAAAATCAATAATTTACAAATGTTGATTTTTTATAATCTAAAATAACAAAATTACTATGGTTAAATGGGGAAAAATGAAACTTCCTATGAGGCCCTATGTGGTAGCAGGGGTCAAATATCGGCCAATATTTAAAAAAAAGAGGAGGAAAGAGAAAAATATCGGCCGATACCAGTTTTTTGTACCCCTGGTTGGTAGTAGTCTAACTGGGTCAATATATGCGTCATTAACTTTTAAATTCATTAGAATGATTCATAAAATTGTTTTTAAGTTTTTTATTTATTTTCATGATTTTTTTTTCTATATTTTAGGTTTTGGCATTATAAGGGTGAGCCCAATGTGGTACACTAGTATTAGATTCCCTTATGTTCTAGCTACTTTTTATACATCTTTTTTTAAGTTATTGACTAGTGTTTAAATGTGCTTCACACATAAAATTAATAACACAAACATCAGTTGTATATTAAAGAATTGTGTTGTTAATATGTAGACTATACATGTAAGGTAATCAAATAAATAAAAGGTTAACAAATAAAGATAAATGAAACTTCAAAATTGTAGTCTTAACCTACCACAAATACTTAATAATAGTTAGAATTGTATGGAATAACATTTTACAACCTATGTCTTCAATTTGATATATGGCTCAATTCAGTCTATTTGACCTGACAAAACTTAAATATATTTACCTTACTTAATTTTATTTACTTAATATTTGGTTCATATAGGGTTTAAACATATTAAATGGACTCACTTCCCTCTAGGCAACCCAATCAATTAAATGGATAGTCTCAGTTAATATGATTGTCCATTTATTAACTAGATTTACTCAGCAATGGTATTATTTATTATCAGAAGCACTAATATTCTTGTCAATTTGATTTTTTATAGTTTTAAAAGAACTTATATTTTACTTAAAATGTTCATATTATATAATAAGGAGTATCGATGGTGCAAATCATGGCCTCACAAGCGTTGATTTAATCTAAAAAATTATAAGCTAGATTAGGTTAAATTGTTTTCGTATATTAGGTGATTTTAGGCATGTATTAGACTAGATATGCAAAATTTTATGTTTTCTAAATCTAAAATATATTTATTTAATATAATTGATTAACTTCAAAATATGTCTCCTAAAAAATTATTAAAGAAAAATCTCAACGGTAGCACAAAATCCAAACTCTTTCGGGTCGGGTCCACCGGACGGGTACACAAAATATGTCCCGCTAGCTACAGTTCTGTAGAGCTGCCAAGCGAAAACCCTACTATAAATTTTCACAAGCCTTCATTTCCTCCTTTGAAACCCTAGGAAGAAAGCCCTTACTGCTGGACAGAGAGGAGGAGAGGGCTTTAGGGTTTCTGAGCAGAAAACCCCAATCGAGCTCCAATGGTGAGAGAAAATAAAACCCTACGAATTTCTTACTCTTTTTCTTTTTTTTTTTAAAAAAATTTGCTGCATTTTGATTGATTGATTGTCTGTATGCTTTTGCTGCAGACGTTCAAGCGTAGGAATGGCGGTCGGAACAAGCACGGCCGCGGGCACGTTAAATTCATTCGCTGCTCCAACTGTGGCAAATGCTGCCCCAAGGTATCTATCTCACTCTTTATCTCCTCTTCTCTTTAAAAAATCTGCCTATTTTTTGGCATTCTTTTAAAAGCAATGCAAACGTCGCCTGATCTTAGGTGATGACTCTTCTTTGCAAAAAAAAAACATTGAAGTTAGAAGCCGTAGGTCTGTCCATGGTTTTGATTTTTCTGTTGAACACTGTTTGATTTTGGCTTCTTCAACTTTGTAAGCCAAAAATGTTGGATTGAGCTTCCTCAGAAGAAAAGAAGCCTTATAATAGTAAATGAGATCCTGATGCTTTTATTTTCTTTAAAATTCCTTCTGTTTATACTCAGGAAGGTATATTTATCAATGTAAAAGGGCAGGGCTTTTGGGCTAGATTCTTGTTTTATATATAAGCATGCTGAGCTCTTGAGGCCTTTAGGCTTTCACGCCAAATTGCTACTCCTAAATGTAATTCATAGCAGATATTTGATGCAGTGATTTTCCTTCAATTCCCTCTGAAATAGTAGGAGCTGTTTTCCAAAGGCTTGCTTTTTACTCCGAGAGTTGAAATCATGTTTGTTTGACTGGGGTTTCTTCTCTTCTGATGTTGCTGCATTTTGATGCATAAAGATGACACATGGCAAATATACCTCTCTTTTGTTTCTTCTGTTTCTTGTTCTATGCGATGAGTGGATGTTTTATTGTCATCAGTCAGAAAACACGGAAGGGGATATTTCATCCCATAGTTTTTTTTTTTATATATATTTTTAATTGCAACCATTGCTTATTCACTTTTCCTCTTTCTATTTTTTTTCTTTAGTCCATCTTTGGATTCTTTTATAGTTTAAGCTTGGAATCATTTTTTTCTCATGAAAAGTTATTGGAAGTCCTAAATCCATGCTCTTTTAATCTGTTCAAGGACAAGGCGATCAAGAGGTTTCTTGTGAGGAACATTGTTGAGCAAGCTGCTGTTAGGGATGTTCAGGAAGCTTGTGTTTATGATGGTATGTAACAGCTCTCAAACTAAGCCTTTAAATGTTGCACTTTCCAAGATTTTTCTTTCTTTTTACTCTAATGCAAATTGGGTTTGTTAGGTTATACACTTCCCAAGCTGTATGCAAAGATGCAGTATTGTGTTTCTTGTGCAATCCATTCACATGTGGTTAGGGTTCGATCTCGCACTGCTAGGAGGAACCGTGAGCCACCACAGCGGTT
This sequence comes from Chimonanthus salicifolius, assembly GCA_013350335.1. Classification (NCBI taxonomy): domain Eukaryota; kingdom Viridiplantae; phylum Streptophyta; class Magnoliopsida; order Laurales; family Calycanthaceae; genus Chimonanthus; species Chimonanthus salicifolius. The sequence goes on from CM023539.1 coordinate 8,023,928, forward strand.
TAGACGCAGGGTATGATTTTTTAAGTGATCTAGTTTTTGTTGTTTAATTATTTACTTTAGATGATTATCTATGATATAATCTATCACAGTTAGAAGGTGCTGGAAACCCCAAAGACCCTAGTTGTGCCAGCATTCAAAAGAAAACACGTGCTTTCCAATTTTGAAACATCTAATCTTGTGATGCATGTTGCTGCATCTGGTTTGTTTTGAAACATATATTAATAAATCGATGACATTGTTAAGCGACAGAATGGTATTTGTTTCATCTATAAAAGGTTGTATGTTCGTGGGTTTGAGTCACATCACTAACCAAAAGAAAAAGAACAAATGAATGAATTTGGTCTGTGTTGCATCCTTTGTTCTTATGTATATCGTTGCCCTTTTGGACATAGTTCCTTTTCTTTTTAAAACCATAGTTATCAATTTAATTTTGGAAGCCATTTCAATGTTCCTTGGAAAAAAAAATGTTTAGGCGTTTCAATCTCTTCTTTTGAAAACAGTAACAAATTTTATGAAAATCTTGAACTTGTGGATTTCTTTTAAATGTAGAAAATCTATAATAACAAGTATGCACCATTTGACTTTAACATATAAAACATATTATGGCTCTCCATTCTAAATAGAAGTCCTGAATTTCAAATCCTTTTTTTTTACTGCCACTGCCATTGATACCCTGAATGGGGCCCTGCTATATTCTCTTTTGAAGCATTAAAATTTAGAACCGTAAACCACAAACAAAATAATAATATAATTGGGAATACAAAAAAAAAAAGAAGAATGCAAGTAGGGGTTTATGTCAAAATTGTGGAATTAGAAAAATGTATATTATTAAAGAATGTAAGGAGAAAAAGAAGTGATTAAATTTAGAAAAAGAAAACAAAATGAAGGAGAAGAAGATTTCCTTAGAGAGGAGGGGTCCTTGTTGTAGGTTTGGTTGTTCCTTGCTCAGATGCTCCTTCCTCATTGTTGCATTCTTGCTTGCTGGCTGTCTTTTTCTCACTTTCACTCTTGCTGTCATTGTGTTGAATGCCCTAATCTCACTTTCCCCATTTTTAAAATCTTGAAAGATAGTTTTCCATACTTAAGAAGGAGAGAGGGGCCTTTCTAGAATTGATGGATGTCATAAAGAGAAGGAAGATAGACATAGCATGCTTATGGTAATTGAAGTGGAAAGAGGTACAAGGTTAGAGACTTGGGAAAGGGGTTTTACTTTTCACATATGAAAAAGTAACGTTAGGAATAGGGTGGGCATAGTAGTTGATAGAGACTTTAGAGAGAAAAGAGAAGAAGTAAAGAGAGAGAATGATGGGCCATAAATACTAGATAAATAGACCTTAAGAATTATATGCATCTGGACCAAGGGTGCATATACCAAAGAATCTTTGGAATGCAATGGATGAATTAGCACATGATATACCTACTATAGAGCATATAATGATTTGAGGTGGCTAGAATAGATGTGGGAAATGAAATCATAGATATAGACATATAGACAAATGGTTTTGGAGAATGGAATGAAATGGGAGAACTGATTTTGCAACAACCTTCGATTTGGCCATAGTCAACATATTTTGATGATAGAAAGGAACACCTAACAGCTTACCGGAATGGGTGTAGTAGATCATAAATAGGTTCTTTTAGTCAAGCATGAGGATAACATGCTTTGTAAGAAAATAAGCCAATTGAACATTATGTTGCAACTATGGTGAAAACATTTGGAGATGAGTTTGAAGATTAGCATAACATAGACAAAATACATGAAGTGTAACTTTAGTGGATTTTAGGATATGAAGGAGAACCCAATCAAAATTTATGATGATCTAATATGACATTTGTGTTAAATTTAGATACTTAGGTTCAGTCATAGAGATAAATGGAGGATTTGGATGTTAGTCAATTGGATGGGGTGTGGTGGGAATAATATATGCAAGCTGGTGGGATTCTATGCTATAAGAAAATACTAGTTAGCTTTATAAGGGGATTCACTAAGATGACTATTAGTCTGAAAATGCTTTTATAAAGTGCTGTTCGAAAGGCACAAGCAACACAGATGTGTATGCTCAGCTAGACGAGTGTGGCTACATTAAATGATAGAGTGAAAATGTTTGCATGAAGTGAACCTTCAAGATGAACCTTCAAGATGAACTTTCAAAAAAAAGGCCCGTTAACAATAGCTCAATAGATAAGATGAGGGAAGGTTCATGTATGAAGGTTTGGACATTCATAGGTGGCTAGAAAAAGCTTAAATAAAAAAATTTAGGAACTATAAGGGTTGGGGCTAAAGGGGTTTACCTTTTAAAAGATCATGCATCAAGGGGGTAAAGGGCAATATGGAATGTAGTAGTGATGGAGGATTTGGTCTCTGATAGGAAACTAAGTTGTGTGGGTATGGGTGCAAGTGTTGAGAGTTTGGCATGGTGTGAGGTGTTTAGCTCAGCAAACAGAAAAAATAGGAGATAGGGACATGTTATTACATTTAAATAAATTTAGATCTAAATTTATTTTAAATGCAAATAAGGTTAAAAAATAGTATTAATTGAAAATAATGTGTTAATTTTACTCTAAACAATTTAGTGATAAGCATATCGATATTCTCCTCAGGTTTTAAGAGGAGAAAGGTGTTATCATTCATAAAAAGAAAAAGAAAAAGAAAAAAAAGAGAGTAGAAAGGTGTGGTAATATTTAAGTTGCCTTGCAAACTAATGTCAAAAAGTACTAAAAGAGTCCATGAAGAATGACTGTCAGTTCATGATACGAGTGTATCACACATTTTTAAGAGTTTGTACAACATAGATAGGGCAAATTTAAAATGTAGGTAGGGGATGTAATTTTTGACCCAACCCATGAACCCACCCAACCCGAATTGGAAAAAACTGGGTTTAGGTCATGCATTTCTTAAAAAAAAATTAAGTTGACCTGACTTGACCCTAAATAAATTCGGGTCAGGTTTGGTAGAGGGGTTCCAAACCTGAACCTGACCCAAATTCAACTTGAATTGAATTGAAATTAATAATTACAGAATTTATTTTTTTATCTATTAATTTAAGCCCATGTACCCCATGAAGTTAAAAAATCTTATTCTATGGCCTCAATTTATATGCTCACATGAGAAGGGAGTTCTTGTCTTTCATTTTCTATTAAAATAATTCTCTCATTCTTCTAATTTAAAAAGTTATGTAAGTTATGGTTGGTTGGGTCGGGTTAAATAAAATAAAATCTGGGTCGGGTTAGACAGAAAATATGTTATTTACCTATAGCCAACTTGACCCGATCCATTACCACTCCTAAGTGTAGGATTCAAAGCTAAACCTGGATAGATGGACGTTGCGTACGGTCTTAAGAACATTGGTTATTTTTTGCTATATAGTTATGACAATGAGAAGGCTGTGTTTGTTATGTGGTTGCCTGATATCATTATGAACATGCCTATTGACTTTCGTACTTCGTGACTTTCAAGCTTTCATTATTCTAGTTCTGCATTTAGATTTTAGTTAATTTAAGATGTAAACTCATTTTATCATTTGTCATTGAGTTATGTAACACCTTTATTTTTTAAACATTTTTAATTCTATTCTTCACTGTAGTTTGTTGGATGTACATCAAACTTTGTTGCTCCATTAGTCATTTATAAGGGAAAAAAAGAGCAAGAAAGGGGATTTCTCTGTTACATGAGAGAACCTGTCAAAATTTTTGGGCCCTTAGGGAACCTGCAGATGTTAATAGTTTTTAACTAATCAAAATGTAGCTGTCTGGATTCATTAATGTTAAGATTTTTACTAGTTGAAACATTGTTATGTAGATTGGATCAATTTGATTGCTAACTGATCGTTCCTTGTCCTCTTGAATATCGTGGTATATATGCTGATGTGCTGCATCATATTGAATTACTGGCTTTGCTATCTGATAAACCACTAGTGGGATTAGGGATTAATTAAATGCAAATAACACAATCACATCAAATCACACGATACAAGATTTACGTGGTTCGGCTAGAATGCTTACGTCTACGGAGCGAAATCAAATCTTTATAAGGTCTCTGCCTCGCAGATCTTCTCTGTCTCTCACTCTTTCTCTAATCCCTCTCTCTATGTTTAACACAGGATTACAATAATATATAGAAGAAGAAAAACTTAAGCTAGGGCTTAACTCACCCTACTGGGCCTAAGCCCAGTAGGCCCATAAGTGGGGCTGGCCCACAACAATCTCTCCCTCCAGCCTCAAGAGGAGAACACTCTGACATGGATGTCATCTTTTGTAGAGGCCAGATGCCCCTACGCAGAACTCAAATTTGTTCTTTGGAAGAACTTTGGTGAATATGTCTGTTGAATTGTGGTTTGTGTGAATCTTCTTTACACTGATCTGTTTCTCATCAATAACTGCTCTCAACCAATGATATCTCAAATCAATGTGCTTGGTTCTTGAGTGATAAATGGCATTCTTACTCAAGTCGATGGCGCTCTGATTGTCCCAATACACTGTGTAGTCCTCCTGTTTGATGCCTATTTCCCGAAGGAATTCCTTTTGCCAAACATCTCTTTCCCAGCTTTTGTAGCAGCAATGTATTCTGCCTCTGCCGGTAGAAAGTGCTACACACTTTTGTAACTTGGATTGCCAACTGGACAACTCCTCACCACTCCCTTTTTCTGTCCAAATCTCTTCACCACTAAGCGGGCTTTATACTTCAGGACTTTGTTTCCATCCTTTTTCACCCGAAAGACCCATTTGTTTTGTAGGGCCTTCCTGCCAACTGGTAGATCAATCAACTCATATGTGTTGTTCTTCTTAAGAGGCATCATCTCTTCTACCATAGCTTTCCCCCTAGTGAAATCTTTTTTTATCGCCTATAGCCTCTGAGTAACTCTCAGGCTCCCCCTCACTGGTCATCAACACATAATTGGAACTCGGGTCATCTCCTGGATGGGTTGTGCTCTCTAACAGACCTTCTCGGAGGTATAACATCCTCCGATGTAGAAGTATAGGGGGGCTGCTCCCCCTCGCTCGACTGTCTATCTCTGTCTTGATCATCCTCCACTGTGTCCTCAACTGTATCATGTATCTGCTCATCAACTGTCTCATCTGTAGATATATCTGCTGGCCCACTGACACTGTCACTGTGACTGCTAGAAGGAACTTCTGACCCACTGTCGTCTGTTTGACTGACTGGCAGTGTAGGTGAAGGAGAAGGAGCTGTTGTTGACTGAGTTGTGTCTGGAGTGGAGATGGGACCTTGATCTAAGTCACTTGAGTATGTGTGTTTATTGTTCTCATTGAAGAACTCGTTTTCATGGAATACCACGTATCGACTCCTGAACATTTTCTGCTGAGTTGGATCCCATAGTCTGTATCCGAACTCTGGATCACCGTAACCAATGAACGCACACAATGCCGACTTTACATCCAATTTCTTTCTCGACATATCAGGGATGTGTGCATAGCAAACTCAGCCAAAAACTCTGAGATGCTTGTAGGTAACTTTTTTGCTTGTCCACAGGCACTCTGCCACTTCACCATTTAGGGGAGCTGATGGTGAGCGATTAATGAGGTATATTGCTGTCCTCGCTGCTTCGCTCCAAAATCTCTTGGGTAGATTTGCGTTGTGAACTATGCAACGCATTTGCTCAACAATGGTGCGGTTGCTGGGGAGTCCTTGGCACTGTCAACTCATGTCGAATGCCGTTCTTCTTAAAGAATTCTTTAAACTCTCCCGATGTGTACTCTCCTCCATTGTCGGTCCTCAGACATTTCAGTTTTCTACCCATCTCTCTCTCCACAGAGGCAATAAACTCACGGAAGAATGAGAAAGTCTGATCTTTGGATGTCATGAAGTAAATCCAGCACTTTCTCGTAGAATCATCGATGATGGTAACGAAGTACTTGTTGTCTCCCAATGACTCCACCTTTATCGGCCCACAAACATCTGAGTATACTAGGTTAGCTTCTTGACCTTTATGTGGCTCCTTTAGATTGAAGGAAGCTCTTATCTACTTGCCCATGATGCAGTGCTAGCAACTGTCTAGACAGGTGCACTCACTCCGTGGAATAAGGGCTTTCCTCTGAAGAATCTGCATCCCTCTCTTACTCAAATGTGCAAGTCTCCGGCGCCATAGAGAGAAAGCAGTCTCCTCTCTGCACTGCGTGGATCTGGCCGGTGCAAACCGTGCAGGTCACATCATACATGTGATCTCTGATCACCCCTCGTGCCATGGCAAGCGACCATTTGCTGATCTTACATAGGTCTCCGCCGAATGTACTGATGTATCCCTTTGTGCCGAGTACCTTCACAGAAATGAGGTTCAGTCTGATGTCTGGCACATGTCTCACATCCTTCAAACTAATCTCACAACCATGACTAGTCTTCATAATAATGTTCCCAACTCCAGTGATAGGGGAACATGCAGAGTTGCCCATCCGAATTGTTCCAAACTCTCCGGATGTATATGTAGAGAAGAAGGTCCTGTGTCGTATAATGATAAGTGGCACCAGTGTTAATGACCCACTCAGATGAGGAGGGGGTAATGGAATGACTCTCCCCCTCACTGGTGGTTACTATGACAAGAGTACGCTGCTCCTGAGATGTTGCAGCCGTGGCGTCTGAAGATTCTGACTTTTGTTCCTGATATTGCACAATCTGATTATTTTCTCTCTTCCACACCCTGCACTGATTCTTAAAGTGCCTTACTCTGCCACAATGAAAACACTTCCTATTGTCTCTGCATCTGCACTGAGATCTGTTACCTCCACCTGGTTTGCTCTTGCTTCTATGGTCTTGGCGACCATGATATTTATGTTTTTTGCCCCTATCCTGTGACACATGCTCCGGAAGAAGAGGATGCGATGCCCTTTTCTTTCCTTCTCACCTCTTCATTCATCAATGACTCCTTGATTGTCTCTAAGGATGTCTGGCCACCGGATGCAGAGTTACTCATAGTAATCACCAGTCTCAAAAGAATCTGGTAATGTCCCCATGAGAAGAAGAGCTAAAATCTCATTTGCAAAGATGATTTTTGCACTAGCCAGCTGGTTCACTATACCCTGAAAGTTGCTTAGGTATTCTGACATTGACATGTTCTCATTGTATATCAGTCTCATCAGTCTCTTGATAACAGAAGCTTTGTTCACTGACGCCTTGCTCTCATACATTGTAGACAGTTTGGTCCACAGTAGATCCGTCTTATTTTCTTCTGTGATATGGTGAAGTATAGTGTCATCGACATACTCCCTGATCAGGTTCACTACCTTCAAATGCCTGTATTCCCATTCTTTCGGCTTTTCCTTCATATCATCAGGTATAGATAAATCTCCTAAGATTGGATGGTATAAATCATGCTTAATCAGGAGATCTTGCATCCGTGTCTTCCATAGAAGATAATTGCCCGGTATCAATTTCATGATTGTACAACTGGAACTGGATGCCATTCTTGCACTGTGCTCTGTTTAATTTGGTGCTCAAATACGGAAGCAAATAATCAACAGTTTATTTTTGAAGCCCTGCACAAACCTAGGGATCTACTACTGGCATCCAACTGATTACCCCCGAACTCCTCACCACTTGGGTGGTTCAATCATTCAAACACATGGCAGAATAATGTGTAAAAATAGATGACAGTTATGAAAGATAAGAGAAAAGAAAACTCAGTTGGTCTCCTTTCTACAAACGCCACTGCTTGGTGCTCATTGTCAATTTCTCTAGAAACCAAATACAGACCGGCCACTGCGTAGATCTCACTGCCACGATTGCACAGGCGAAGACAAATCTCAATTTCGAGTCCCGGTGACTCCGAAAACTGCAAAACAATTCTGGACCGTTGTTTTCCCCGCTGTAGGTGTACGTAAATCCGTAGTCCCTCGGGTGCACTGAAAATGGTGGTCATGCGGACCACTGAACTGAGATAATTTTTTTTTCTTGTATCTGTGCTCTCAGATCTGTGACCTTCGATCAGCTCACGGTGGTTTCTTTTTTTTCTTGGTCTCCGACGACCTGGCCTGGATTGGTGGTGCTGCTCCACTTCCGGCTGAAATCCTCTTCTCTTCCGTTGCAGCTTGCAGCGCTTCTTGTCGCCGCCGCTGCTGCTCGGCCTCTGTCTGCCGACTAACTTCCAGATCTAGAATTGGAACAGGCGGTATTCGGCGATGGGTTTCAAAAAACCTGAAACACTGCCGATCGTCCCTCTGCAAGCACGACGCTGAATTTTGGTCTCCGGCGATGTGAGTGGTTGAGATTTCTGCCGTTGCTGCCTGGCTGTGATCTCCTTGAAATCGATCTTTCAGCGGGTTTCCAGCACAGGAACCAAAAAAAACAACGGTCCAGAATTTTTTTGCAGTTTTTGGAGTCACCGGGACTCGAAATGGAGATTCGTCTTCGCCTGTGCAATCGTGGCAGTGAGATCTACGCAGTGACCGGTGTGTATTTGGTTTCTAGAGAGATCGACAATGAGCGCCAAGCAGTGGCGTTTGTAGAAAGGAGACCAACTGAGTTTTCTTTTCTCTTATCTTTCATAACTGTCATCTATTTTTACACATTATTCTGCCATGTGTTTGAATGATTGAACCACCCAAGTGGTGAGGAGTTCGGGGGTAATCAGTTGGATGCCAGTAGATCCCTAGGTTTGTGTAGGGCTACAAAATTAAACTGTTGATTATTTGCTTCCGTATTTGAGCACCAAATTAAACAGAGGACAGTGCAAGAATGGCATTCAGTTCCATTTGTACAATCATGAAATTGGTACCGGGCAATTATCTTCTATGGAAGACGCGGATGCAAGATCTCCTGATTAAGCATGATTTATACTATCCAATCTTAGGAGATTTATCTATACCTGATGATATGAAGGAAAAGTCGAAAGAATGGGAATATAAGCATTTGAAGGTTGTGAGCCTGATCAGGGAGTATGTCGATGACACCATACTTCACCATATCACAGAAGAAAATAAGACGGATGTACTGTGGACCAAGCTGTTTACAATGTATGAGAGCAAGGCATCAGTGAACAAAGCCTCTGTTATCAAGAGACTGATGAGACTGATATACAATGAGAACATGTCAATGTCAGAACACTTAAGCAACTTTCAGGGTTTGATGAACCAGCTGGCTAGTGCAAAAATCATCTTTGCAGATGAGATTTTGGCTCTTCTTCTCATGGGGACATTATCAGATTCTTTTGAGACTGGTGATTACTATGAGTAACTCTGCGCTCGGTGGCCAGACATCCTTAGAGACAATCAAGGAGTCATTGATGAATGAAGAGGTGAGACGGAAAGAAAAGGGCATCGCATTCTCTTCTTTCGGAGCATGTGTGTCACAAGATAGGAGCAAAAAACATAAATATCATGGTCGCCAAGACCATAGAAGCAAGAGCAAACCAGGTGGAGGTAACAGATCTCAGTGCAGATGCAGAGACAATAGGAAGTGTTTTCATTGTGGCAGAGCAAGGCACTTTAAGAATCAGTGCAGGGTGTGGAAGAGAGAGAATAATCAGATTGTGCAATATCAGGAACAAAAGTCAGAATCTTCAGACGCCATGGCTGCAACATCTTAGGAGCAGCTTACTCTTGTCATAGTAACCACCAGTGAGGGGGAGAGTCTTTCCATTACCCCCTCCTCATCTGAGTGGGTCATTGACACTGGTGCCACTTATCATTATACGACACAGGAGCTTCTTCTCTACATATACATCCGGAGAGTTTGGAACAGTTCGGATGGGCAACTCTGCATGTTCCCCTATCACTGGAGTTGGGAACATTATTATGAAGACTAGTCATGGTTGTGAGATTAGTTTGAAGGATGTGAGACATGTGCCAGACATCAGACTGAACCTCATTTCTGCGAAGGTACTCGGCACAAAGGGATATATTAGTACATTCGGCGGATACCGATGTAAGATCAGCAAATGGTCGCTTGCCATGGCACGAGGGATGATCAGAGATCACCTGTATGATGTGACCTGCACGGTTTGTACCGGCCAGATCCATGCAGTGCAAAGAGAGACTGCTTTCTCTCTATGGCACCGGAGACTTGCACATTTGAGTGAGAGAGGGCTGTAAATTCTTCAGAGGAAAGTCCTTATTCCACGGAGTGAGTGCACCTGTCTAGACAGTTGCTAGCACTGCATCATGGGCAAGTAGATAAGAGCTTCCTTTAATCTAAAGGGCCACATAAAGGTCAAGAAGCTAGACCTAGTATACTCAGATGTTTGTACTTCGTGACTTTCAAGCTTTCATTATTCTAGTTCTGCATTTAGATTTTAGTTAATTTAAGATGTAAACTCATTTTATCATTTGTCATTGAGTCATGTAACACCTTTATTTTTTAAACATTTTTAATTCTATTCTTTTCACTGTAGATTGTTGGATGTACATAAACTTTGTTGCTCCATTAGTCATTTATAAGGGAAAAAAAGAGCAAGGGGATTTCTCTGTTACATTTTTATTAGTTAAAAACTATTTAACATCTGCAGGTTTCCCAAAGGGCCCAAACATTTTGTTGCTCCATTAGTCATTTATAAGGGAAAAAAAGAGCAAGAAAGGGGATTTCTCTGTTACATGAGAGAACCTGTCAAAATTTTTGGGCCCTTTGGGAAACCTGCAGATGTTAAATAGTTTTTAACTGATAAAAATGTAGCTGTCTGGATTCATTAATGTTAAGATTTTTACTGGTTGAAACATTGTTATGTAGATTGGATCAATTTGATTGCTAACTGATCGTTCCTTGTCCTCTTGAATATCGTGGTATATATGCTGATGTGCTGCATCATATTGAATTACTGGCTTTGCTATCTGATAAAAATTCCACCAGCAGTATTCCTATTCTGAAATCTCTTGGTTAAAATAATGATATTTCTAATGGGGTAGCCTGCTTGGTAATGTTGGTATGTTTCACTGAAATAATATTTACTTTTAACTTTGTGTTTTGTGCAGGATGATATGCCAAAGCCTGGGCAAGCACCACGCCCTGCTGGAGTGGCAAATCCCGTTCGCCAGTGATGTTTAGCTTGGTGTGAGCTTAAATTTTGAAGACATTAGATTGCCATTGCATTTTGTTGTCTGCTACTTCGGTCTTTTTTTAGGTCTTGAGGGAATTTGACACTACCCATAACGCTTTAATTGGAAAATGAATTAAAATTGCATTAGGATTTTCTTATGTTAGCATGTGATTGAAATGCATTGGTCTTGTTTGGTCGCTGGTAAAACCATTTAATAAAAGAAAATTCACATAGTTCTACAGGTATTACCGGGATATTACTTGGACAACAATGATCACTCTTTTGCCCGCCGCCCTTTTTCATTTGGGTGGAAAATACCAAGAAGCAACAGGCAAAGGTAGTCTCTACCTTTCTGTCTATATAGTTTGTCATGGTTTTACGAGAGGATCAACTTACTAAAAGATGCAGTACCTGACGTGCCTGATGCCTATGTATTATACTGTAATTTGTACAATAGTTGTTGACTTCAATGTAACAAATATGGATGGTAAAAAAAAAAAAATTAAAAAAGAAAGATATCGGCCGACATTTTTTTTTTTTTTTACAAAAAAGACCGATATTGGCTGATATGATATGACCGATACGAATCGTATCGGCCATTATGATACGGTTTTGACCCCTACCCTCAACGGTTGCTCATGAAGTGGAGTATTAAGTTTAATTTACGTTCAACTCCAATGTGCTACTCTCCATTGACTTATCCGGTGTGTAAATTGAGAGGTGTGCACATGCCTTGTGGGATTAGTCTCACCTTCAATATGGGGTGGAGATACCCATGTTATAAAAATAAAATGGATGGTATTTTTATTGTTACTTGGAAAATATTGGAAAATATCATTTTTCTATTAATATTGCAATTTTACCATTTATCCTGTTAGATCTGTGAAAATCTGATAATATTGTGATGTGATGTTTAACCGTGTTTTAATTTTTATTTTTTAACTGTCGATAATTATGTCTAAATTTTTTCAACTTTGATGATTGTAATGTATTTGATATTTTATGTTCGGGTGATAATTGTTTATCACGTTATAGATATTATCAAAATAATTTAATTTTTATGGTATATTTATACTTCTAGTATAAATTTATTAATGATTATATTAATTTTAAGATTTATTTTATTTTCATATTTATTATTATCTATTGTTATTCTTTCGAGTATTATAATTTTCATGATACTTTCTCAATAATATTTTGGTTAATATTTTAAAATATGAAAATCTTTATATTATCAATAGTTGGATAATATTTTGAGAATGGTACTCGTTTATGCATTTTTTAATCATTTCTCGTCAAGGGAAATGATCAAGTGCAAGAGACTTGACTATATTCAAGTTTAAGATTCAATTTTATTGTGGTTAAGATGGTTAAAATTTGAAATAGTTGGTTAAGATGTAGGATTATTATAGTGCATTTTGTAATGAACGGTAAAGATATAAAGTTTGACCTTTGTTTGATTTGAGCTTTCCTCTAGATCTGTCTGGTCCAATGTGAGGCTTTTTTAAGTTTGAAGTCCAAGTCTATTGGTTTTCCGTATGAAGTTTATTGAGTACTCATTTGATCCCATTAAAACTCTAGTTCGTTTGGATTGATAACAGATGTGATGAGATAAAAATGAAATATATTTTAACTTTTATTACTTGATTTTAGTGGTTAAAATCATTTTTAAAATCACCTAATCGAAGATGTCTAATAATTTCAACAACTAAGGTAATTAGAAATTGAATTTTAATTTGAAATTTGGTTCATTTAGAACTTATCAAATCTATTTTCAATATATATATATATATATATATATAAATAGGCTAATAAAAATGAGCACATGCTGATCCAATGGGCTGGGACAAAGTTCAAACGCAAATCTATTATGATTAGATTTTTTGCTCTTGATCATACTAAGGGAAATGATTAGGTGCAAGAGATTTGACCACGATAATATCAATCCTATGTCTCTACCATCCATTGGTTAAATTGAAAATTAGAATATTGAATAGATTGAAATGGATGATGAAAATGATAAAACAAATCTTATTATAGTCAGATCTCTGCACTTGAATTATTTCTTCTCAATTAATAGAAATGATAAGGTACATTGGACCTAGCCATATTAAGGAGAAAAAAAGAAGCCAAAAGATATGAAACCAAAAACCTATTTTCTTCAAATTTTCGGGCATTGTTCAAACACTACAGATTAATAGACCGATGTTTTTAGGACAATGATCCATCAATAATGGGGTCTAAGTATGTCAATTATCTCCTAATTTTGCTTTTTCCATTTTTTTCTGAAATTTATATGGATCAGTTTAGACTTTAGATTTAGTCATACAACAAGAAAAATTAACTCAATCTGATTTTTATTTTCACTTTCACAAGCAATTAGACTGCTGACTGAATTGCTAAATAGAGAATCACACATGATCCAAAAGAATGTCCCATGCAAATTTTTTTTTTTGGAGGAAATAATTTAATAAAGATGAAGTAAATAAACTCGAGTCACCAATAATCTTTTTTTTTTTTTAAATATTAACGGTTAAATCCCATTAAATTAAAATAGGAGTACATAAGAAAGAATTGAGTATAGGAGATATATATTCAGAGTAACACGGAAGAAGCAAGGAAGAGTAACTAGAGAAAACAAGAAACAAAATAAAAATACAAGTAACCACCTCTAGCACAACCCTTAACTCCTAAGGTTTGTGGAGGGAAAAAATTCTACAGCCGGTATTTGAAGATCAACACCAGATTTCACAAAGAAGTCTGCAATACAATTCGCTGAAGGAGTATGAGTGAAAGTGATATTACCCATATTGCACATGCTCCAAATGCCCCTATCAATACAAACCAATCTCCATAGGGAGAATTTCCTATTACCAGTCCAGAAGATAACATTGGTTGCGTCACCTTCGATAATGAGGTTACTGCCTCTAAATCCAGACCAGACCTGAAGTGCTCTCCTAATTGCCCTCAATTCAGTCTCATTTGACTCCATAGACCCTACTGATTAGGAGAAAACTGCCAATATTTTACCCCCATCATCGTGAAGCGCACCTCCAATTCCCGTTGGTCCCGGTTTGCCCCTAGTTGGGTCATCCACGTTGAATTTATAACAATAGCGATTAGGGTTGAAACTCGAATTGAGTCGGGTTGAGTAATTTGGGTCAGATTGGATCGGGTTCAATAAGTTTTGACATGAATTGGGTTGAGTTGGGTCTGGGTTGAGTTGGGTCTATTAAAGCTCAGCCCGACCCGCCCGAGTTTCATCCCTAACCAGATGCAAAAACTGAAGGGCAATGGATCCAGCAGTGGCAATAAACCGGCATCTGTGCCACCAGCTGCATAACTAGAGGCGTTGGATCTGAGCATGGAAGCAAGATGAGAGCAAAAGATGGAAAATGAGGAAAGAAAGAGAGGGGCTTTCTTTCATTCTGTACAATAAGTTTTGTTTCATTCTGTACAATAAACACCATTTGGGGTCACAGTTGAAAAGCCCTTATTCCTCCTATCTGATCAATCTAACCATCCATTGCACTTGATGGTTCAGCATGGAAGTTCACAATTACTCATGAACCTGTTCCAAAGATAATTTCTGAGTGGCAGTCCATGGTAAAGAGAAAAAAATAGAGAGAGATTTAATAATCCCTGTATACTTGCTGGCTACCAAGCAGTCCGAAATAGTCGAAGTTAGATGTTAGTGTGGTGGTTATTTTTTGCAGTGTCTCATCGTGATCTGTATTGAAAGAAATCAGATCTATACAATTGTAGTTATATGAAGAGTCCCCAAACAGAACTTGTTCCCAACATTATGATTATCATAAGAACTTGGTACAACATGTTTTCTGTAAATACCTGCAGGCCTATGAACAATCCCCAGTCAAAAAATTAAATCTTCGTATGGTTTTGTTTATATGAAAGTTTTCCAAACAGAAAAATTGTTCCAAAATATACATGGCTCTAGTTCTGGAGAAGTAGGGCAAAACTTCATGTTGCCTTTATTGGTGAGAATCCATAATAGAATTCTTACAAATTTGTCAAACAGTGAGCAAAAATAAAAGCATATTGAAGGGTCTTCAACATGACAATAGATTCCTACTTTGTAGTAGTAACAACATCAACAACAATGAAAGGGGCTTTGGGTAGAGTCTCATTCAAATTCAGCACACCCTTCGGCACCACAGCCGGGACCCAACAGAAGTACTGTGATATATTTTTTCTTGGTAGGAGGTTCCATAGGCTGGAATATAAAATGAGCACTTAAAATGTGATCCCAATCTCGGATCACCTGCATGGCCACCGGTCTTTTTATGAACCATACTTGTGTTCCCAGTGTATATCACCAGTCTAATATCTACCAAAAATTGTGAGATCAAATCTGCAAGGGAGTGGTAAGAATTAGCAAACATTACACATTTAACAAGCTCAAAGCGAAACCTGAGAGAAAAGCTAAATTATCATACATTTAACAAGATCATGTGATTCTTTAAAAAAAGAAGGTAAAGTGGGTAGTAAGATAATAATTTAAAAAGTTCTTTTATTGTTGCAAAATTTTCACTACCATGTTCCATTGTAAGAGGGACCTCTATTATTATCTTCTCTCAAAATATAAAAAGGATTAGAGGGGCCTCATCATTTCAATTAGTTTCTGAAAAAGACAAATGAAGCAAACTGTAGGGCCTGAAACCAGAGGAGTTGGTGTCAAAACTTACCTATGGAGCATGATTTACTTTAAGTTAACATGAGAAAGAACACCTGCTATGGGCAGTTCCTCACTGTAGCTTCTGCATTTGATGCACACTCAGCATTGTTGGAGTCTCCTTGCAATTTGCATGCAGACAGTCATGGGACAATTTGTTTTGATCGCATTTGAAGCAATATGTGACCTGCTGACAGTGTACCCTTCCTGTTACCATAGGAAAGAGAGAATTGTGACCACATAGAGGGCGGAAAGAGAGCCCAAAGAACTCAAATTAAACTGAAATAATGACAATCGGCACATTCTCAATTGAGACAATTAGTTTCGGAAACACCCAAGCTACAGTACAAAGAATATATTAACCAAGAGAAATACAATAACTATATATATAAATTATAATTGAAAAACACATACAAATTTAAATGTCAAGTTATGGTATCATTTTTATAATTTATATCTTTTGTGTATAGACTATAAAGTGTATAGTTCAATTTTAGTATATTATTCAATTTAATAAAACAGGTGTGATCTCTCTTGATGCTATTTCATAATTTCATGGAAGCACATGTGAAGCATGTGCCATACTCATGATAAGTGGATAGTTGTTTTTTTTCCCTTATTTTCCCCCTTTCTGGAGAGATCTATGACATTAGGATAGTTCAATATAATTATCATTTAAATTAAAAATAATGTAATTTCTAAAATTAAGATGGAAGGAATTGTGACAGGAATCTAAGTAATGGTTGTGTTTTTATATTCTTAGAAGGAAAAGGGGACTGATAGAACATACATCACGCAAGGTGCTGATCATGGTCCTAAGGGGAGGAGAGTTTATTTTTGCACGCTTGGCCACCTGGAATACCAAGGAAAGACAATCTGATTTAATATTGTTATTAAAAAATAATGGAAATTCAAACTAACTACAGGTAAAAAAGAAGAAGATGCTTCCGATAAGATGAAGGAACTAAGATGACAAAATAAAATAGCACCTAAACCTCATCTAGTTTGATGTATCCAAATGGCAGTTTAGGGTCACTTTCATCAATCAATTGTTTTAAAAGCTTTTCTAAATCTTGGCCTTCGCCGTCTCTAGATGTCCATCCCCATTCTTCAGCTAGTTTTAACATTTCAGTAACATGATCACCATCATGAAGAGGTCCAGTCCAAAGGGGGCCTGATACAGCCAGTGATCTAGAAACCTACAGCGATCAAAGAGAACTTCATTTTAAAAAAAAAGGTCTGAAACAATGTTCTGAAAGAACAGAAAATAATATCTGGAATTGCTCATATTTCTCAAGTTAAACAAAAACTGTTTGCAAACATTATAACAACATTCTAAATTCTTAACATAAAGACAAAGATGGACCTCTCCGTTGTCACATGGGCAACTAATCTGCCCCAGTTCACCCCAAGAGAACGGTTGAGAATTTCCACATTGATTACAGTAACTGATGAAGCGATAATGGCTGTAGAGAACAAGAAGCACTGTGTTATCTAGAAAAATGACCAATTACAATCTGTTCATATAGAATCAGTTAAAACAGACCTGTTTTCAGAAAGCTTTCCACGGCTCACATGGAGCATGACCCTAAAAACGGGTCCATGGTATGAATAATATGAGAAAAGAGGTGAAATCTTGAAGCCCAAGGCAGCAGCTTCGCGTAGAACTCCACCTATAAGCATCCGCAAACCAATCTCATTTGAAAATGGCATAGGTCGAACATATGCTCCATAAGAAGCTAAAGAACTACAGATAGAAAAAAATTATGCAGGTCAAGATACGAAGCATCAATGAAGTGCCAACAATTGATTAAATATGATACATAAGTCAAAGAATGGAGCAGATGGTAATTCATTTGAGCAAAAGGCCATGGAAGAACTTGCTTTCTATTTAGTCCTATGAGGATCACTTGAAAGATGATTTTTTTCTTCTTTTTTTCCTTTTTTCTAAGATGGTAATGTGACTAGCACGTGCAATCTTTTTAGTTGCAACAAGAACTTGCTAACTGTAGTACAGGTTGTCTTGATCATTTTAATCAAATGGTACAGCAAAGAGAACAGATCCCAGCGGAAAATTAGAAAATTAAGGATACAATATACAGTTAGAGTACACCAATAATGTTCTTCCTTTTTTAATTTAAATAAACAAACATGATCTCCTCACTTATAAATCTTTTATTGCCTTATTGAGGGGGAGTATATCGGAGTAGCATCAAGTTTATTTATATATATAAGATAAACCCTTACGACCATAATATACAGATTTAAGAGTGACTCTTTGACAGGGATAAAGTGAGGTATTTAGGTGTGTGTATATATAGTAGTGTTCCCTTGCAAACTCTCCAATGGCCACACTTTGGCCTATATAGATGGGTGGGTTTGGAAGGCCTTGACTTGTATATGGTGCACATAAAATTTCAACTTGATTGAATAAGAGAAAACATATTTTTTAAGGCCCTCAAAAGTTCACATTTATTTAACGGTGGATACTCATCGGGTTAGATCAATAGGCTTTAAAAGTTAGATTGGTGTCAAATTGGTATGCGTGTTATTCATGGGGGATAGGTGGGCGTGGGATGGGGGGAGGGAGGGAATGGATCCACTGGGTCCATGTTGGGCACAATCCAAAGCTTCCACCAAACTTTCATGTAAACTTGTTCGCAAGTGACCCTTGTGATACATACATACATACATACATACATACATAGTTTGCATAGACTTTGATGCAAACTTTGGATTGTGTGGCCCATAGTGGATCAAATGGATCCATTTGCCCTATCCCCTGTGAATTGTACCATTACCTAATTTGACACCAATTTGACTTCTAAAGCCTATTTATCTAACCTAATGAATTTTCACCATTAGATAAATGTAAAATTTTGAGAGTCTTATCCAATTAAGATGAGATCTTAAGCTCTCTTTCAAGTCCAATGTTGTCTAGTGTAGTCTAGTCTAGTTGAGTCAAGTAATGTCTTTAAGGAAGGAAAGGAAGTATGTTTTCTAGTCTCATTAGCGTTAGACTGACTTACCCTACAAGAGTAGGCCAAAAAGCCATATCGCCCTATGACGGTTGTTCCGCTCACGTTTTTTGGCTGGGAAGGAAGGCATCTAACACTAACCCAACAGACAGACTTACCTTCCTAAACAACAAGGCAAAGGCAAAGACAGGCTAGTCTCTCTCTCTCTCTCTCTCTCTCTCTATATATATATATATATATATATATATATATATATAGAGAGAGAGAGAGAGAGAGAGAGAGAGAGAGAGAGAGAGAGAGAGAGAGAGAGAGAGCACATCCAACAACACACATCAAAATTGCAATTAATTTTCAAGAGTGGGCTGGTTTTCAACATTGAGAAAAATCCAAAAACAAAGACCAAGACTCATCCATTTGTCTCTCTTTTCTCCATCCCTCCATCATCACAAGGAGCAAACCCCCACATCCCCAGTTGTATGTCACGGACTTAGCGTTGAACTCGTGTAGCACTTGAACAACACCCGTGATTGTTGAACAAGTTAGCTTTGCTCACAGTCACTCAATGCCAAAGGCCAATTCACTCAAACTCACATTCACAAGCAAACATAAGGAACAAGAGCTCTTGCTTGGAAAGGAAAATTGTATAGATCCAAGGAAATGTACGACTCTTGAGGAGTGATTTGCAAATGAGGACCATTCCCCTATTTATACTACAAGAGTTTGGAATCAATGGCTAAGATTGTACCACTTGGCGATCATCCAATCGTCCAAGAAAATTCTAGCCTAACCCTGGAAACTTCTAAAAATCTCTAAACTCCTAGAATCTTCCAGAAACATTCTAGGCTCTTCTCATTCTAGGGAACTCTGGAATATTACGAAAAACTCTACATTCTTCATGCACAATGCCTCTATGTACAAGTTCTAGAAAATTGTCTAAGTCAGATGAGATTTTAATCTCTTGGGTTTTGCATATTCTGCAACTGTTCTGCTTCAAAACCTCATCCTAATTGAATTGCGCCAGCTCCTGATTCTATGTCCCAGAAGCTAATGGTTCATATCACATGAATTTTAGTTCAAAGGAAGGTATGGATTGGACGGGTGTCAAATTAGGGCCATTAGCATTAGGTAGCATTTTGTATCCAGGGAAGTTTAATTGACCATAGGTGAGACCCACCTGAAAAATTGAGCATTCATGGGAGGGCCTTTCTTGGGATTGTATGTTTGTGCATCTGTAATTTAGTACGCATGGATGTATATGTATTTTATTGCATACTAAATATTATACATTTATATATATTGTTTGAATCAAGTCAAATTATTGCTTGATTTTCATGACACGGACCCTTACCCAAGTGAATTGTCATGCATAACAACTTGTCACTCATCTAGACTCACTGTTAGATTAAAATCATTTCATTAGTGATGTGAAACTTAGAGTCTATGAATCAGGTGTTAGAGTGATCGGCATATGATAAGATTTAGCTCCTCAGTTCATCAGAAGATCCTTTACACATCCCACCCGGCAAATAATTTGATTCCTTTCCTGTGAGTCCCATAGAAGGAGAAAACTTGTGCAGAAATAAAGTTAGAAAAACCACTTACTGCTGAGGTCGGTGCCCGCCTGAGGTGAACCCATCCGTGGAAGTGACATAGAGCAAACCCCCAATTTTTAGCGCAGCAACAGCTGACCTCAGAAATGCAGAATCACTCCCGAACGAATCCACATCCACAAGATCAAAGAAGTCATGATGGAGATAACACTCCGTTAAAACCCTATTCGCATCTGAATGTGTCACAACCCATCTTCTGATACCACCCTCCGAAATCCTAACTTCATCCGACAGGTTCGAGAGGATGGTGCCTCGGCAGCTATTGTTGGCATCATTGGCCCAGACAAAGTCAGCTCCAGCCTGGCGGAGGTATCGGAGGGATCGGACACCACATCCACACATGGCATCAAGGACGCGGAGGCGGCCTGTGGATTGCCTGTAGAGGGCCGCAGATAGGACGGCGAGGTCTCGGCCAGTGGCACTTTCTGTGCGAAAGAAGGATTCCCCAGCATCGAATTCAATTCCACGTTCGAGAATCTTCTTCTTGACATTATCTGTGCTGTGGTTAGTGTCAAAGGTGGAATCTAGGGTTAGAGCATGGGAAGGGATGTGGGAAGAGAGAGATGGAGGAGGGCCATTTGTAATAGGGATAGGGTTTTGGAGGAGAGGATTGGAAGGGAAGAAGAGAGGGAGAGGAGAGAACGATTTCAAATGAGGAATTTGCATTTTCCAGAGAGGCGAAAGTTCGCGGGAAAGGAATTTTGTGAGAGAGAGCCCTGAGAGAGAACGGATAGGGGAAAGGGAGAAGCTAACGGTAGTATATCAGGATCGATCACGACCGTTAATTGATAGAATCGTGGATTGTTTTCTAGTAATGGTTCCACAACGACGAGTGGGTTCCACTTTTGGCAATTTTCTACAGCCATCCACTCTACTACTGGAAATCTGGATTTTTCTTCATCCATGAATTAATATATGCATATAGGTAAAAAATGATGTCATATTTATAAAATTCATTTTATAAGAATTATATAAAAAATAATCATAAACATTGAAAGTAGACTTGAAGAAAAAGAGATGGACTTAATAATTTTAATCTCAAAATCAATTTTTAATACTTGATCTTAAATAGTTGAATTATCAAACATCCTTAAAAAAATTAAGATACTAAGTGATCATCTCGTAGCTTTTGGCTTGCTAGTTTTTTTTTCTTTTTTTAAAAAAAATTCATTCCATTCTAGATATACCTTCACAAGGATTTCCATAAATGATAGTTGGAGTTGCTAAGCTTTTGTAGAAATAAAAAAATTGAGTCATTAACCATCATTTTCATGTCTGAAGTAAAAAGCTAGCATAAAATCACCCTTGTGGGTATGGGTTGGCAAAACTCGTTTGAAGTTTTTCTGAAGAGGATTTTAACAGTCGAAATCACCAAATTTTTTTGTTTTTTTTTACTTTTAAAGTTGTATATTGATTTTGACTAAAGATCAAGTAACAAAAAATTGATTTTGGCATGAAATTTGGTCAACTCGTAGCTTATCAACTGTATGATTAAATTTCTAATAAGACAAATGAAAAAAATGCCTTTTTTTAATGTTAAAAAAAAAATCATTAGTTAGATGAAATAGGTAGATTTTTTTCAACTAAAGAATACCTTTTTTGGTTCAAACTCTTCCTTCTTATTTGTTTACTTTTGTTCTTATACTTTTTCTACAATTTTTCCTTCCTGATTTCTTCCATGTAGCACTATATTTCTTCTTTCTTTTTTTCTTTTTAATTCTAATCTTAAATATTTTTGTCTTTAGGTGGAAAGCTCAAGATTTGATCAAATATGTTGCATCTTTGTAAGAATAAGATTGTATAAGTTGTTTTTTATTTTTATTTGAAAAAGAAAATTACGTCGAGTTTAGATTTTGGAAGAATCAAATGCTAACAAGTGATTTAAAAAAAGAAAAGAAAAAGATATTAGATTTGGATAATGACTATATATATAACAATTTTCATCTAAAATTAGTTCTTAGGAGATTTTCATAGATGTTTTTTTCTAAACTTGGGCTTGTGAAATTCATAGTTGACTCAATAGATCTTAGAACATATGCATTATTCAAGTGGAGTACAAGGCGTTGGAATGATGGGTAACTTATTGAGAGAGAACTCATTATCATTGGTGGATAGTTAACTAAGCCAAACACAAAAAAAAAAAAGAGAGAGTAAATAAATGAGTATATATAGGAATTACATTGACTTAGAGCCACTAAGATCATGCTAATCCTAATTAGATCTATTTACATTATAATCTTCTAAAACTAGTGATTATTTTTTTTCCAAATTACATCAAATCTAATCTTCATTATGAAAAGTTTGGATATGATAAAAAAATTTAATCATATTTTAGACAAAAATCATTTGACAAAGTGCCCTATCAGCCCTGTCCATATTATATGTATGCGTCCAGTCAACAATGATTCATAGTACTTTCTCTCTCGCTTCTAACTCTTTGCTTATGACATTAAATTGCCTAGAATTTAAAAAATTTCAGGAATCAAATCTTTTTTGTGAAGATATCTGTCATCTTCAAGCCACTTGCTTGGAAGAAACTTCACTCCCAAATTCAAATTGTGTGTATTGGACAATGGCCAAGGCCATGCCTTTATGGTCAAATTTGCAACAAAAAAGGTGGAAAAATAATGTTGCTAAACCTAAATGATCCACACGCCTAGGATATGCTTTGGTTTATTCCATTGCTATCTTAATGCACCGTCCATGTGGAATTATTATTATTGTTGAAAGGTAATTGGATATAATATATTAAAAGAATAAGAGATATTATAAATACAATGAGAGGGCCCAAGAGACGTAGACCCAAAGTAACTATCATATACAAAAATGTCACGTTCCGAATTTTGAAACATTACTTAGTTTGGGACGTGACAAAAGACCCTGTATATAACCTGTGAAAGGCCCCAAGGAACATTCAGAGGCCATAGCCCAAAAAATCGTAGATGGTAAACACCATTGTATATGGCATTTATACTCAGCTTCACGTAGAAATCTGTGATGCTATTGGCTGTTCGCTTGAACTGCTGAAAGAACACCTCCAAACCTAAATATAAGCTCTTAATGTTCCTCACCATTGTCATAGGGCCTTGAATTTTGATTTAAGAAAAATAAGAAAATACAAAGAATTCCTTATTGTGTTTGGGCGAATTTTGGGTGCTAGGAGCATGCAATCTTGGCCATTTATTCTTGATACTTCCTTGAATAGAGAGCTTCTAAAATCTCTCTCCCTCATCCATTTACACGCCATTCCTCGTCAAGATCCAAAACTTTCTCCATGTGGTCCTCACAGCCTCCACACGCCCAAGGTTGCGAATTGTGAAGATTCCATGCCAAGTTGGATGATGGTGTGGTGCCATGTAGGAAATGAAGTATAATTCGTCCCAAAATTCTTTCATGCAACAAATGGATCTTTAAAAGTGGGCTTTTGAGGCCCATTATTGTCATAACAGGCCTTGCCCCATAGCACACTAATATGAACTCCAAACTGAGTGCAAGTGGGTCCATTAGAAAGCCCTTTCGACCCTATCTTTCCACTTTCGATTCTTAAATGATACTGAAGTACAATTTCATCTGCTTCATTCAAATCATCATTAAGAGTCCCATCATCTCCTTATGACTCTTCATTCATTTATTGATTGATGGCCGCATCAAAGAATTTTTTAACTTGGATGTGTTGTGTCAAAAAAGAAAATCAATCAAATATATATTTTTAACTTGTCTCAGACTTGTTTGCCAACATTTTTTAAAGTAAAAAGGGTTATAGGCCCATGATGTCCTATGTCTACTGAGTACATTCAAGGAAAAAACATGCAATAGAATAAAGGAAACAAGATATAAGACAGATAGAATACCAAATTCCAATTCAACGAGTTAGAGAAAGGGTACAACTTACAAGAGTAAAACAACACAGAGAGTATAAAAAGAAAGACAATTCTTCGAGTATTTCTGTGAGTTCTTACAATCTCTGAGCTCGGGCAATTACAAGCCTGGCCCAAGCTTTGCCTCTCACTCACCAACCCTAATGCAGTCTAAAATTTCCAAACTGGCCCTTTTATAGCAAAATAAAGATCTTTGGACCTAAGATGTGATGATTGATAAGTTTGGGTCTCTATTCGAACCATACAACATTCCCACAATGTCCATTTAGTGTGAACCCAGTTGATGAAAGGTTCATCAAGGGTGCAACTCACTTGAACCCAAGCTAGGACAATACTAATACTATGTGCTGCTAGGCCAACTTGCACTTATCCAAAGATGGAGTCTTGACTTGGGAGAGAGAGGTAGGCCCTCACCACCTGCAATGCACTGTTCACTTGTAGGTGGTGGGAGAATTTTTTTTTTCTTTTAATTTTTTCTAAGAATGAACCGAACCCATACTGCTATTTAATGGTAAAGATGATAATTGGTTGAACTAAAATGTCTAATTTTGAATGATACAAACTGTTTAATCCAAACGGGTTGTAGTTATAATCATAAACCCGTTTCACGAAATGAGAAGTTCTAAATTCAATTCTTACTCCACTCAAGGGTCATTCCGTGTAGAATTACTCAGTGTGTATGTAGAAGGCTTGCACATGCTCCGCAGATTAATGGTGTGCTATAAAAAGCCTCGACACCTTGATCATGAAAAAAATGATATAAACTGATTATCGATATTTATTTATTTTTATATCCACGTTCGTCTTTGGATGAATCAAATGAGAAGGCCACCTTGATTAAGTTCATATACTTTCTAGTCAAGTAAGTTTTACTTATAAGTTACAAGATAAATTCTTCTAAATATATTCAACATGTTCGTAGATATTATTTAACAGTTTGGATCCTTCATATGTTGGACATCTATCCAACAATAATGAACTTTATAGTTTGATAAATTTTTGTAAGGGATATTTAAATAGAAAAAACATCGATATTTGTCATGTACGTCCATATTTTTAAGTTGAAGAAACCGATATAAAAGAATATATTAAAATCTATAAATTCATGTATATAAATAATACAAAAACTATATATATCTAGATTATCAAATTTGATATATATAACAATATTCACCCATAAATTAGTTTGAATGAACTTTGGTGTAAATTTTGGATTATGCGATTCAGAGTGGATAAGTTGATCCATTTTCCACTCACACCCACCTACTCCATTAATTACATCCGTTTTTTTTTTTTTTTTTTTCGAATTTACATGTGGGAAACTGCAGGATACCCAATGTAAAACTCACACGGGTGAGCCCACTACCCCTAGGGCACACCAAGGTTAGGCCATAGGGGTTCGAACCCATAATCTCTCGCTTATTGAGGCAGGAGGCAACCAATTGAACTACACCCATATGGGAAACCGTGAGATATCCAGTGTAAAACCCGATGAGTTTTTACAATTAGATAAATATGAAAATTTGAAGGTCTTAAAAATATGTCTTTTTTTATTTATTTAATCAAGATGAAATTTTATAAGTAACATACGGGAGTCAAGATCATTCAAATCCACTGTTCCATGTGAGTTCAAGTGGGACCATTGAACAATTTGCACCAAGCTTTGATGTAAAGTTGTAAACTAATTTATAGAATTATATATTAAAAAAATTAATATATGAATGTTGAGGGTATCAGTATCCAACAGTTTAATGATGATAAAAAATATTCCCTTGATATGGAATACTAGAAAGGAAAGAATGTAATTGGACCCAACCCATGGAACATTTTTAAAGGGCTCCATTATTTGCAAATGTCAACGGTTCGTAATTACATGGATGGAATATGGGCCCATTAGATGGAACTATAGTCCACATATTAAATTCTAGTCACACCAATTGCCATTTCCTGTCACAATTTGAGAATCAAACTTCAGAAAACAAGTCAGTATGCAAATGAGTAGTGCTCCCAATAGGAAGGAACCAAGTCATCCAATAAAAGATTTAAAGAATAGGCCCAGGTCACAAAGGCTGTATGGCCCAGATTACACGTGTGGAATTATTTTGTGGGTCCTACTTCTCAATCTCATCATTATACTATTGTGAGCCCTATTTGTTAAATGGGACCTACTCAAAGGCCATGCTCAATGCCATCCTAATTACAAGACCCTAGAGTGACATCCAATGTGATGGGTAATGCCCCCATTCACAAATCTCAGTAGACATTAACTTTTCAGTGTTGCCATGGTAAAAAAAAAAAAATTGGCTGAAAATTTCAAATATTAGCTAGAATTTCCAAAATTTTCATATTTACATTGATATTTCGACCTCTAAATTTCAGCTGGTATTTTGGATTTTAGTTGAAATTCATAACTGAGGTAATACCCTAATGTTGGACTACTGTTCGTTGTTCCTTTTTATCATTATCATTAAAGTCATTAATCTTATCTATTTAATTTTTGAATCAACAATAGACATTTAAAATTAGATTTGACAAATTTTATTTATGAGAAACGATTTATTTGCTAGGTATAAAACTAAGCATATAACAGACAGTTTTGAAAATTATTATTATTGTATACAAAATAGAAAAAAAAAAACATTGAGGAGAATTCAGTCAATTTGCATTGTTTTTAGCTCTCTATAAAAACTCAAAAAAATCCAGCTAAGTCAAAGAAGTTTATCAAAAATTTCTGAGTCAAAAAAAAAAAAAAAATCAACTGAATTACTTAATTCTATAAAATTTTAAATTGAATTCAAATTCCAAATTTTTAACTGAGACATGATTTGTACTAATTGACTATATGTGTCGATAGATCATCCAGTCCCACATGACTATACCACAGCATGTCGCACACCACAACAAAGGTGTGCAAATGGCACACGTATGGCACACGTGATAATGACCTCAGATATATAATAAAATATTTACACTTTGGGATTTGAAATTGTTTAGAATATAAATGTTTTTCCAATGTCTAAGCCCAATTATATATATTTTTTTAAAGTATTTATGTCATATTGTGATCAAAACTATTGTCAGTATTTTTATTCCCCGTGGGGTAGTTCAATTGGTAATATTTCGCCTCAAAAAAGGGGATAACACGAGTTTGAATAATTGTTGTGTAATCCGGTGGCTATCCTATAGAATTATGGAATGTCACCGGAAGAGGGGGTTTAATAGGACTGTGATCGAAGTTCCCCCTCGTCATAAATAAAATTTGTGATCAAAACAGTAGTCAATGACTCACTACTTATTTTGAGTGAATTTGGGGACTTCACGGTACAAGCTTAAGCTTAGGTTGTCATTTTTATACAACTGATTTTATTCATCTAATTTGAAAATATCAGTATTTTTTTTTTAAATACTGAAATAACTGTAAAAGATCATAATTCATTTTGAAAATCTTGATATATTTTTTCTGATTTTCATGAGAAATTATGGATTACTTGAAAAAATTCTCTCTATGCTATGCAACAACGTTGAAGAGGAATAAGATAGGATAGAAACTCATGCCGAATATATCCATATTATTTAAAAGAAAAAAAGGAAAGGAAAAGAAAGGAAATAGATTAGGATCTCAGTATTTTTTATAACGAGCAACATCAGATTTATTTTTTTGCCGGCTTGTCATCATCAAAGTGGTGTAAATATAAATAAGTGTTCCTTATTATTAAAAACATAAATATCCTTATAAATTCTCGAAAAGAGATGCTTTTGCATTTTGATATATATAACAGTGTCGTCAAAGGCGGGGCTCATCATCTTCAAACATTAGATATTTAAAAGATGTATATCATTTGTAGGGCTGTGCATGAGCCACATGGGCTGCAGCTTATGAGCCCTGCCCACTTCATTAGTGGGCCCAATACAATCACCCGAATCCACACCGTAAAGAAGTCAATCCTCAGGCCAGACCATTTGTATCGAATGTCATCAACCACCTGTTGAAGCATTTGCCGTTCGGCCTGAAGGTCCCATTTAGGCCTACAGGCAAGGTAGGTCTAGTTCATGGATGAACCAGGGGTCCAAATATCGTTGAGACTGAAATCTGAGGCGATTTTCCATATTGGCGATAGATATGACATCGCGGCCATATCGGCCTAATTTGGAGGTTGGGATGCCTAATACTTGACTAGTTTTAAGCTGTGACATAGATATGACATACATTGAACAAGATGTTACTAGTTTAATAATCCTTTGCAAACTGCAAAAGGGTACACGTCTTCTTTAGAAATAATATGAATATATGATAGTGATACAACAATTTTATACATAGACGACACGCTGTTTCTACTAAATCTTTTTTTAAGACAAATAGCCAACTAACAGCTTTTCTTATTGGAAGAAGAAAACTAGCCGCATGAAACTAAGAAAAGAGAAAAAAAAAAAAAATAGGAAGAATAATTGCCACCCAAGTATTTTCAGTCGGCACATCAATACGTAATGACAGTCATCAATAATATTATCAAATATTATCGTCATTGATGATACGATTGTTCTTATATTATATTGGATTTTTTGTGACCTAAAAATGAAGCCCAAGGGTTCCTTGTATCAAATCCAAAAGGAGACCGACAACGTTTGAAGCTTCCAAGTTCCAAATACTTGTCCATGTGTAGAAGAGACACACAACGCAGTATCTGATTGAACCCAAAGAGTTTTTGAGTGATGGTCAAGAATTCGCCTTAAAAATACAAGTCTTGAGTTGGATTCTCAGTCTATTCCTAAGGGTCACTCTCGTAGAGTTACTCAGTAACCCAGTGTATATGTGTAGAGAGAGTTGAACATACTCCAAAGATTAATCAAGTAATCTAGGAGACGTAGACTCTTTGATAAAATAAGTTAGGCATCTGATTGATTGGTTGCTCAAAAAAATGTGGAAATTCTTTGCACTGGCAAAAGGGCTTCCTTTTTATATGAAGCTTACTAAAGTGAAGACAATTGCTGTAATTGTTGGAATGAGCAGATTCATCACCTCTAGAGACAGTGAATCCACTCAGAGATTTAGTGGTCCTGAATATCCATTCAATTGAGATTCAAATATAGGTTGATATTTCTCATTTTTTTTCTTTAAGGAAAAACGGTTTATCCATTTTGTAGGCACTTTGGCCACAATCACAGCTACAGTAGTTGTGGGGACAAATAAATTTGCATCTAGATGGAGCGAATTCACTATTGTATTTGGCAACTATGAATATTTAGAGATTAAAATGTTCAATTTCCAACAAATAAATACGTTCTCTCTAAAGTTTTCATGTGCAGTCAGAGGGTGAAACTGCACATGAGGGCATGTGTGGAGTGTCAAAAAGTCTCACATCAGTTAATTTGTAAAATCAATAATTCTATATAACACTTAAGGTATCATTCTGTCGATAGTTAGCTTTTGAGAGTAAGTTCTACCTCAAGAATGTTATCAAATCATGATTATGTTATTAAAGCAGGTTCCCCGTGAAACCGCAGGGCACAGTTGCACATGAGGGCAGCTATGAAGTGACAAAAAGTCCCACATTGATTATTTGTGGAGCCAATGACTCTCTATAGCACTTGAGACACCATTCTCTTAATGGATAACTTTTGAAAGTAAAATTTACTTTAAGAATATTATCAAATATGATTTTCTAACATGTTCAGCAGACAGTTGAATAGATGCAAATACCTAGAAAAATAGGAGATGTCGACTTATGAGGGTTTTTTGTATAAGTGGGTCTTCATCTCTTGAGTTTGAGAACTTAATCCAGAACTCTCTCTAATATTGAGAGACTTTTTCACTCTAGTAATAACCAATCTCTCCATCCTCTAACGGTAACCAAACAATATATGGAAGTGATTCAATGCATGAATAATTGAATATTATTTGTATGATTTTTCATGTTGAATTAGGAGCACCAACCTTTTCCTTCCCAGCTCTGCATTGGATGGGCAGCACAAATGCACACTGAATGATTTAGAATCACTTGACAACTGAAATTAGAAATGATTGGGCAGATCTTCAACCCTTGTGCATGGTTCACATGTTGGGATTTAATTCAAATCCAAAGTGCGCCAGCTTTCATGCCACTGATCTTATCTTTCAAACAAATACAATTGTTATTCTCCACTTCTCAAAGCGGATAAGATCCACTGTCAATTCAATCGCATTTCTTTCTCTCACATTTAAATTGGATTTTTACTCAATTTGCTCTTAATCTAACTTATACAGCCCATTGATCTAAGCACATAATTTTCTATCATTTTACACAAATCGAATTTTTGAAATCTTAAAAAATGGCTCTATTCATCCAAACCAAGTATTTTTTAGAGCCACCCTATTCAAACAAAGACGTTTTCAATCAATTAATCTACATGCACTATTAGACCCCACATAAAAGTCCTTAAATTTTTTATTTGAAGACAAAATCTCATTGATCCTTTATATATGAAATTAAAAAAAAAAAACAGAAATGCCTATTCTCTAGAAAAGACCTCAAAGAAGCCTTTAAGTATGACCCTTTTAACTTAGTAATTGAAAACAATTCCTCCAATGCTATTAAATGGGCTAGGGGTGTGAAGTGTCCTCCTTAGAGGCTTATCACCCTTGTAAAGGAGATTAAGGGTCTTATCGCGAGCCTGAAGGTCTCCTTCACTCATGTCAGTCGGTCGGCGAATGGTATTGCGGACTTATTTGCTAAAAATGGTGTTGAATGGTCGATTTTGGGTGTCTTCCATCTCCCTAGGGGATAATTGTTGTTTTTTTTTCTCTTTTTGTGTTTTGTTTTGTTTGATTTTGGGCATAACCCTCATAGGCCTTCTTTTCTTTTTGTTGTATTTCTCTTCTTTTAATGAAATCTTCATCTTTACCTCTAAAAAAAAAAAAAAAAGAATGACCTTTTTAACGATTAATCCAAACCGTTCATACTCAACTAGGCCTTATAAGTTGGTATTTTGGAAGGTGAGTGGGTGATATATAAAGCTAAAAATTTGAAAAGACTAGAGAAGTGCTGATAAAGTGAGCAATGAAAACCAATAAAGGGAGGAAAGAAAAAACAAAGTATCAATCATCAAAGGAGTTGAGCACTTGAATTCTTTTTTACACCTTAGTGCCTTCCCAAATAAAAAAAGTGGCTTCACTTCACCATATTTCAAATGCATGGGTTAATTCATGTAGAGAAGAAAAGAGAGAAATGATGGTAAAAACAACCAATTTTCATTCAACTGAGATAGATCATAGGAATTCAAAGTAGCATATATTGATTACAACAATCTTTTAGTCCTATTTTTTTTTTTATAACTCAAGTATCCCCACCCCACATTGAAGCTGAGACTAATTTTACGAATACATGAAACCACTCGTAAGTTTCTTGTATCAAATAAGTATGAGAAGAGTTAAATCCAAAATTTCTAATATAATCATAAAAAGTTTACACCAACTGAACTACCTGTGCAGATTTAATCTCAAAACTTTCTCACTAACTCTCATACACTTAGCAAGAAAGCAAGTGTTGGAATCCCTTTTTAGTAGGTGGAGACTTATACTCCTTCTATCTCATTTTACTTGTCTCATTTGAAATATTTGTATTTTTTAAGAAACTCTTTGTATAAGGCTAGCATTCCATGTGATCTTATCTATTTTCAACACACTTTATACTACTCTAATATAAATGAGACAATTATTTCAGGATAATTTCAAAATTCATGTAAGACAACTAATTTGAGACAGAGAGAGTATTTTATAATTTGTAAATAGTAGAGATTTATAACAAGGATGATGATCAACTTATATCTGGCAAGAAATAATGAAGAGGTTGCCACTTGGCTCCTTGCAATTGGCTGGAAAGAGAGAATATTCTTCTGCTACTTCATAATAGGATCAACAAATCCATTTTCTCTGTGTACTTATTTGTCTTTCTCTCAAAGGGTGAATTGCTCACAAAACCTGCTTTTACATCTCTACTTGAGGAATCTTCTAACACAACCTTTTATAAGTATCTCAAATTGGCACAAATCTACCTTTTGTACATAATTGAATATTTTTTTAAAAAAATACATTTATCTAAGATTTATATGATCAAATTTTGAAATCCTATATTTTTTTTTGTCATGATGATGTGATGGAGTTGAACTTTTGCCCACCTCTAATTCACTTAATAATTTTCTTATTCATTCACTCCTTAGTGATTAGATGCATCTAGGTTATGTCTATTAAGTAGGAAAAGCTGAGGTCTCTCTTGAGTACAAACGAGTCTCACATCGATAGAGGGAGAGAAAAAGAAAGAGTTATATAGGGACAGAGATCTCCATCTATCAGGAAAATTTCATTGGTGACGGTCTTGTGGGATCCTCTTTGATTCCAATTACACCCCTTCCTACCTCATACCCACTTGCCCTCTTTGAATAGGATTCTTACATAATTTGGCCAAGATTGACCGTTGATCTATTCTCATAAAGTAAATGAGATCTATACGATTGGATAAAATTCAGATTTTTGAGAGTTAAAATACTCTCAAAAATTATAGCTTTATATATTCTATCAAAGTGAATTATAGGCATATTACTCAAGTGAAGACCTTTTCAACCAACGAATTTATAAAAACTCATATAAGCTCCACATAGATATACCTCAAATAAGACACCAACCATGTATTCTTAGTTTTGTGGGGCCCACCAATGACATCCATTCTCCCTCACATCTACCTACTTTCATGAATTAGATTTGCACTCAATTTGACCACAGTTCAAATTTTTTTTTTAATCTAATCTCATAAATTTGGATTCATTTTCACTATTAAATAAAATTAAAATTTTGAGACTTTAAAAACATAAGTTTTATTATCCAATCAAAGTTCTTTCCAATTAATTTGGGTTTTATTTGATGATATAATACCTAAAACATGGTATTTAGGGGATTTTTTTTTTTAATTTATATACTTCTCTAAATTTTTACCTTGTTTTTATTTATTGTTGCACAATATCAAATTATGAATCGATTTACTAATGTACATCATAATACATGTACTAATAATTTTCTAAAATCTTAAATGACTGCTTGAGCATCAGCATGTGATATAATAAAATATATACTTCTCCAAATGGTTCCCATTTGGACCCACCTGATCTTTGAACCTTCTATCACTAATTTGACCATCTTCAGTTAACCACACCAACCTGACCTCACTTCTAAACTAAAGTCCCTCCTAAGTTGGATTAAACATTTTTATGATGATTCAAATTTTGAAATTTTTTTTTAAAATATATATATATATATATATATTTTTTTTTTGAATTTACGTGTAGGAAACTACGGAATACCGAGCTCAAAACCTCTATGGGTGAGCCCATTACCCCTAAGGCACACCAAGATTAGGCCATGGAGGCTCGAACTCACAATCTCCCACTTCCTGAGACGAGAGACAACCAATTGAATTAGATCTATACAAATGAGGTATTTTTTAGCAGATCTCATATTAAATCAATCAACATAGGCTTTCGAAGCAACTAATCTCTTTACTTGAATTTAATTCAGGTTTTTTTTTCTTCATCTCAACTTAACCCTAATTTTAAAAATGTAAATCTACTTAATTTATTGAGTCGAAGCATTTGTGTTAAGTTAAAAGTTTCACCCCCTATTCAATATGTGATGAATCTCTGATGAATTATCACACTAAACCTCCATAATTAAAATTTTGAACTCATTCCCACGTGTTAAGAATTGCATTGCAGTTTGACATGCTTGCACGATGGCACACATTTTAAATGCTATATGAGCACTGAGTGTAAGCCACCGTAGTATATAAGGTGGCAATAGGCACACGAATTCAATAACAGGTCAAGTGGGCCAATAGGAAAATGACACGTCAGGTCAACTTGAAAATAAAAATCTAAAATGCAGACAAATTGGAATATGTCATCCAATGGAGTGGGACCTACACCTAAGAAAAATTAAAAAGGTATGAGTAAAAGAATAAAATAAGTGGAAGGACTTTTTCAAATCAATTCTGAACACAAATTGCTAGATTAGGTTTTAATTGTCAACTACATACTAATTATACATATGAAGATAGAGACAGAGAAATAAAAATAAAAATAAAAATAAAAATAAAAATAAAAATAATAATAATAATAAAGGCCCTCCCTTAGGTGGCCACAATCCTTGTTATTTATTCCCAAAACTGAGGTCAGAATAGCTGAGTCATATTAGCTGATGTTGGCTTGACTGTGAATGTATCTGTGCAGTGAGTAGCGATCGCGTTAGCGTGAGCTTGGCTTCCCATGGTTGTGGCGCATTTGGCTCCACTTGACTCAACTTCTCGTGGTTATCCGATTTTACTTGGAGAAATTATTCGGTGCGAACCAGTTCACAATGAATTAGCGTAAACTTTCAATCTCAATATTTAAATAAAATTATGAGCTCAATTTAAAAATTCAAAATTCTTTTTTTTTCTTGTTTGGCAGTCATAGTTAAAGATTCACATCAAATTTTATGAATCGTAATGGATAATTTCTCTACTTATTTTACATGAATGTCAATTCTTACGTTCGTTGGAAGTTTATGAATGCCGTCTTATTTCTTAAGCATAAATGAGAAGGGAATTAAATAAGGGTTTTATCTGAGGCCTTTATTTTTAAGATTTAATTCAATGAAGTATTTTTTTTTAATTTTAAAATACATTTCACGAAAAGACTCTTGAACGTAGTTCCTTATTGTTCAATTGGTTTTTGTTTTCACATATTTTTAGATGTACATTGTAGAGTCTACTTGGAGGGACCCAAATTGCCCATGCATACCGTATCGGTGATAAATTACCGATGCAGTTTTTCTCTCCTCTATTTTTTTTTTTTTAAATATAGAAAAGGAAGATAAAAAAAAAAGGAAAAACTATGGTGAGTATATTTTTTTTAAAAAAAATAACGGTATTTTTATAGAGTTTTAGGTCCTTGTAAGTCAAAATGTAGATGTAAATAAATTATGTCCTAAACTTTTGAAAAGAAGTCTAAAACTTTGGAAAATCTCTAAAAATTTTATAAAGAAGAAAACCAATATGAGAAAGCACCTAATATAAAATTCATGTTCTTAAGTATCTCCTAGAGACATTATCTTCAATTACAATATATAATTTTTTATTGTAAGAATTTTTGAGTTTCGTAAAAATGTCAAAATATGAGAAAAAATTTATACAAACACTCTAAAAATTATATAAATCACATTAAGAGTTCTTCATTTAATTGTAGAAATATTTGTATTTCATTTCATTCATTTTTTTCAACAAGAAATAAAAAACTGGAAAGTATCTTAGAAAATCCAGCTTTTATCATATTTTTAGAAAAATCTTAGAAAATGACACAAATACCCCCTTCAAACTATATGAATTACATTAATACATCTTCATTGAATTCCATAAACACTAAATATTATTTCAAGAAAAATCCCAGATTTGATGTTAGCTTAGAGACGAACTTCAAAAAAAAAATTGATGAAAATAACTAAAAAATTGAATAACTTGGTTTTAAACGCTTTTACATTAAAAATGATGAAAGTAAATCGAAATAGGTCGAAACTATTTTTTTTAAATTAAATAAACCAGCATTTGGCCGATACTATGTAGCAAAATAGGGAACATTCTATTTAATCATTCTAATTTCATAAGAATAAACTATGACAAGTTTATAAAGTTTATAAGAATAAAATTTTATGGTCTAAAATTGTAAAAATTAAAATTATCAATGATAATGAAAGTTCACATACTGTTGTCTAATCCGGTCCCCTGCATATGGAATATATCCAAAAAATTGATGTGCAACTATAAAATTAAAATTATTTAAAATTTTGGGTGGGTCAGGATATTTTTTCTTCTCTTTTATTTTGTCGATTCATTTAGAGTAGCAGGTGAAGGTTAACATCATCATTGGCTGTATTTGGCACTAAATACATCATCCCATGAGTTGACAAAAACATCAAATCAACTTTACATAACATTTTAACACATTATTATTATCATCAAATATCATCGAATTGATTTATTCCATAATCTCATATTGATATTCATAATTAAATTTAAAATTATTAACCATATGTGAGGAATGATAGTCAAGAACTCGTCTGAGATACAGATTTTTTTTTTTAGTTGATTCCTGACTTTGTCCATCGATCCATCAGCCGCTGAAGGTGTACAACGGTCCAGAGAGAAACCGGCCAAGTATACATCCGTCTGAAGAGGATTGAGTTCAAGTCACTCTCTATACAAAAAGACCACTATGTAGTGTAGTATGCGAAAATCAGAGTTAGACACCATCAATACATTTTATTTATTAATTTTAATAGTTTTAGATTTGTTTATCATGGTTATTTATTATTTTACTATATTTGTGGGTACACTAATACCTATTATGATATACTTTGAATTTTGTGTACTTTATTTGGCTTCTATCTTTGTATGGGAGTGTGGATATCCATTTTTCCTAGTGTTCTTTGGTAATGTCTCTAATTTCTGAGTTAATTATAAAGATGTTGTTAAGTTCATAATTAATGTATTTCACCATCATTTGAAAGTAATTTAGAATTAGATCACTCACACGTGTAATATACTTTTTGCC
Organism: Chimonanthus salicifolius; assembly: GCA_013350335.1. Classification (NCBI taxonomy): domain Eukaryota; kingdom Viridiplantae; phylum Streptophyta; class Magnoliopsida; order Laurales; family Calycanthaceae; genus Chimonanthus; species Chimonanthus salicifolius. Next base: position 8,060,675 of record CM023539.1, read on the forward strand.
AAATTTTTTCTTGAATAATATCTTTTCAGACCTCATAAATGGGTTGAATTTAGATCCGATATAGGTAAGATTTGTATTTATATCTGATATCCAAAAAAATAAAAACTTTAACATTTTCCTGAAGAAAGGAAAAATAAAACTAATTAAATTGTCAAGTTCCAATTTGTACTAAGAAAGAGCTCAAATCCCATAAAACATAACATATAATTAATGAAAATTAGGAGAAAAAAAACCTAAAGAATTATCTTAAAAAACCACTCTAATGCATAAAATAAAGAAAAAGGTGTAAAAGGAAGGATAAAAAACTTCAAAATAGATAATAAAAATTAAATTTCAAATGATGTATTCTATATGTCAATTGTAATAGGATCTCTTATTTCTAAATTTGATGGGTGGCATGATAAAGATACATAAAGGTAAAGTTTTAGTGTATATTAATATTAAATATTTTATTTACATTATTCGCCATTCGGATTAGCAGATTTAGAAATAATTAGATCTAAATCCACATCTCAATACAAATAGATATTAGAGTTGGATTTGGATTCGAATTCAAATATTTTAAATAGATATGAAATTTGTATCTAAGTCTGTTTATTTTGATCAAATGTTTTAAACTTTCAGATTTTCAAATATCCGTATACATCCTTAACTTATAAAGGTTATGCTTTATATAAAGAGATAGTAGAAGAATCTAATTTAAAAAGCAGACTCTAAATAGATAAGATAAGGGGAGCCATATAGACATCCAGAAAATGTACCTCTACTCTCCCATTTTCTAATTTTTAGATGAAGTTATCATTTTACCCCTACGTATAAATTCATTCGAACGAATTTTCAGTTCATTCTCAGTTCGTTCGAATAAATATACTCATCCGAACGAACACTTTAGTGTAATTTTTATTTCTTCGAAACGAATGAACATATATATGTTAATACTTCATAAAATTTGACTTATTCATTTGAATGAACGAAACTGTTCATTCGAACGAATGAATATTCATCCGAACGAACTGAAATTACATTGATTTGTTCATTCGGATGAATATATTGATCCGAACGAACTGAAAATGAACTGACAGTTCGTTTGGATGAATAGAAACGGAGGGATAGAATAGGTAATTTCACTCAATTTTTTAAAATCGAGTGTGTTGAGGCAGAAAAATTAGGTGTCTATATGAGGCGCGTAAGCTAATAACAATTGATGATAATAATCATTATTGTGCCACGCAGTGAATGACATTTGACAAAAGTGAATAAAGTGAAACAATTACTGTTGTAGAGTCATGTGGTATTCTCGCTATTTAATAATTGTTGTTGAGATATAAGACTTAAGGATTGAGTAGTTGGGTTTAATCCTATTAATTTCAATGAAGGGCTACTTCTTTTAGACTTACCAGTATGTGCAGATTGAAGAGTTTTCACATACTTCGACACCTTCAGACTTCAAAAAGATAAAATAATAATTCTCATGTTTTATAGATTTAGTCTTTTTAATTAATCTAATAAAACTATAAATTCTAGATAGTGCTAGGACTTCACTTAAAATCCATCCACGTTACCATTTGTATTACTTCAAAAAAAAAAAAAATAGATATCTAACTACAAATTAGTCATTTTCATAAAAAGTCTATGCTTTAGATGATTTCTTATAAGGTATACTATCAAATCTTTGACTTTGAGACATTAGTATTGTATTTTCTTGATAGGAAACGTACTCACCATCCATCGTCAAATATCAAAAATAAAATCTCTATAAGAAAAGTTTAAGGTTTTTACAATTAATCCAAATAATGGACTTAAGTAGAAATTACTATTTTAATATATTTCTCTCGCTCCGGTTATTCTCCGTAGAATTACCTAGTGTGTTGGTAGGGAAAGTTTGCGTATATATTTCGAGGATTAGTAAGATGCTATAAGAGGCCTGAATACCTTCGTAATAAAAAAAATATCAATCCTTAAATCGACGTGACCACTTCAGTCCATTGTTTACAAAAATCTCAATTTCCTTTTTTTTTAAAAAAAAAAATGAATAAAATGACCAAAATACTCTGAAAATATTGATGAATATGACTCTAAGGAAAAAAAAATCACATGTCAAGTGGACAAGTGGACACTAAAACGTAAAAATTCTACATGCGATGCTAAAAATTTCTAATGACTACTACGTTCAATGCACCATAGGGACCACATAGAACAAATATGATGAGGAAAAATAAAAGGAAAGGGCTAAAAATAATAATTTAAATAATTTATTGGAGATATTATCTACTATTTGTTTTTTCAATTAGGTATACATTTTAATGGGATGTTTAGGAAAATTATGCAAATAAGTTCTGAGTAGAATTTCATCTTTATTCAGTTATTTTAGATTTGCAATTTTAAAATTTAAAATTTAAAATACTATAGACTATTAATCTCTTATAACCTTGTCTTAAAATATTTTTCTTAAAATTGATTCTATTGTTTAGTCTAACACTCTAACTCATAAAGGATAATTACATTTACTTGTGTGATGTTGTAGATGAGCAAAATTGACCTTTGGGCTTTGTGGGACCCATGAGGATAGAGTTCATGATGAAGGCCTAGGTCGAGTTTGATAAATTCTTGGTATTAGATCTATTCTTGTGCAAGATTAGATGAAGAACAAATTTAAAATTGACTCAAATTTAATTGAGAAACTCAAACATAAAATTAACTAAGAATTAAAAAAAAAAATCTCAATTTTTTCAATTTAATTGCAAATGGAAAATTCACTTAAAGTTTGAGAAAATCGAATTCCAATTGGAAAAGAAATTATACAATCTAATTGCTCTCCTTAAAAAAGATTGAAGGCCCAAATCTAATTAGAAATATAAAACTATGTGAATTGACACAATGGTAAAAACTAAATTACATGAACAATTAAATTAATTAAATTCAAGCAACATAAAGCTAGAAATCAAAGAACAAGAACAAAAATTAGAACTTAATTGTTAAAAGCAAAGAGAATTCATTGAAGTGGGATTTATACCTTTGATCATGAAAACCCTTTATTTATAGTTCTATGAGTACAAAATTTCTTAAAAATAAATATTTCTCTCGCTTTAAAACAATTTGTTACAAAATCACTCATAATTTTATTTTCATATGTCAAAATTATATAAATTTGACTTCGTTGGAAAGTTCTCTGAATAAGATTTTCAATGAATCTAACTTTCTGTAAATCCGACAACTTTGTATACATTAATAAAAACATTAAAAAAGACAAAATAAACTATGCGGGTGGCATCCAAATGTTGTCCAAATTTGATATGGAAACTTTTAAAGCTTAAATTACTTGCTCTTTAAATGATGGATTTAGAATATTCAATGTGGGAGGAGAGAGATATAATTTCCATAGTAAATCCTTTTCTTTGACCATTTGGAGCCCTTATCTTGACCAAATTGAGTCTAAATTGAAAAATTATGGGCCAAATCTTTATCTTTATCCAAGAGGCGACTTATTTAAGTGTTTTAGGCCCAATTCAATGCTTTAATAGGCTTCGTCGATAAAAAAAAAAAACTACATAAAACCTCATTGTTAATTTATGCATATATTCATCTCTAATGCCCTCATCAATCCACTACATGGGGATTGATAGGTTCAAAAGAGATTTTCAAGATGATGCTTCTCATTAAAAAAAATCAAGTCCATTACATTTAGAAAGGAATGATCTTCGAAGGTCTAAAAATCATTTGCCAAAATAGGTTAGTTTTGATGGATTTTTAATTCAACTACGAAATCAATTCAAAACAAATTTATTGGATATAATATAATTTAAAGTGATAAATGAGTATACAAAGAAGAAAGTGTAAATTCAAACTTCCATTACTATAGACCACACAGTTAACTCGGGTGAAAGTTTTACATAAAGATATTCAGAATTTTTTTGAAAATTCCACATAATCTTGTTTAGAATGATGTTTCTCGTAAAGAAATCAGGTCCATTAACTTTAGAAAGGTATGATCTTCAAGGGTCTAAAAATCATCCGTCTAAATAGATTAGTTTGAATGAGTTTTTAATCTACCCGCGAAGTCAATTTAAATAAATTTGTTGGATATGAATGTAATTCAAAAATGATAAATAATCATAAAAAGAAGAAAGTGTAAATTCAAACTCCCATTAGTATGGACCACACAATTAGCCCGGGTAAAAGTTATCCATAAAGTTGCTCAGCATTTCTTTAAAAATTCCACCTAATCTTGTTTAGGATTGATGAAAGAAGTTAAGTGTATTGGCTTAGCCCAAGTCGAATGGAGCCAACTTCATAGCCAAAGCCTACTCTCTCTCTCTCCTCTCTCTCTCTCTCTCTCTCTCTCTCTGTGTGTGTAAGATTCCTCCCCCGTTATAACGCCGTTACGTTCGACGTGATTAACCCCATCCCATTTCCATTTGTGTGGGGCCCATCCACAGCTGCCTTCTCCCACTTTCCCTCCTATTTACACCTTCTCCCCTCCCCCTCCCCTCCCCCCCCCCCTCCCCCACGTCTTCTCCCCATCTCCACTCTCTCTCTCCTTTGCTAATTGGAATCTCTCTCTCTCTCTAAATCACAGACATACATAGTTGGAACTTGGAAATCAGAATTAGATCAGAAGAGCCCACAATCCACAAATGGTACCATCAAAGCGTAGCCACAGATTCTTCAAATTCAGGTGTCCCACCACCATCCAAACCACAAAACAGTTTCAGTAATTTTTGAAAAAAAGGGCGCTTTGTTTCCTATTTACCCCTCACTCTCCTGCAATAAGCAAAGATACCCTTTTTTTTACAAAGGGTACCAAGACATTCCCCAGAAAGTTCCCCTTCGAAAAAGAGAATAAAAATCCCACGTCTCTCCTCTCTTGTTACATCAATGTATGCCAAGGATTTCGACTGCTCACGGCTGGTTGTCAAGATGGCTTGGATCATGCTCAGGATCGACTACTCCAGGCTCTTCTGGCTCCTCTTCGGCGTCTTCTCCTACGAAAACCATGAAGGAAAGCCTCGGATCTAACACCCCGATACGCCCTTCGCCGGACAGTTCGCCTGACAATTCACCTCCTTCTCCTCCTCCTCCTCCTCCATTACCGTTCTTCTTCTAACCTCATCCATATTAAGGACAGTTATATTTACTATCTCCCTAAGTATTCCAGTTTGGTTTTCTTTTCGTTTGTCTCGCTGCCGCCGCCGCCGCCGGACATGTTTGAAGGAAGGGTCCGGCAGCGCGTCGACGCAGCTGCCAAAGGAGACTGTGGCTACGTCGAAACCGATCCGACGGGCCGCTATGGACGTGTAAGTTCGCTCCAAACTCTACCTTCTAATCTCCTTGCTTCTTCATCTTCCCTTACTCCATTTATTTTACTTGATAATTACTACTGTTATTATTTTCTTATTTCAGGCCCGATGCAAGAATAATTCTACAAATACATCAAACCACTTGCAAATCTCATATATAAAATAATTTCTGAAGAAGTGAAACTCGAACATCTATTCTAATTCTAAAAGCTTATGTAAAATGGTTAGATTTGAAATATATAGAAATTGCATGTCTTTAAACGAGGAGAGAATCAACCAATTAGCAATATACAGGAAAGCCGATAATAATGGAAAATACAAATATAGAAAGCCAATTATGTCAGTTAACACTAGTAAACTTATCTTTTAAGAATATCCTTACAATTTTTTAATTAATAATAACAGATTTCTTGGAGAAATGCACTACTGAATATGTGTTGTTGTGAAAACTCCATTGCACAAGCATTCTAACACGAGCTATCTTTTAGGAGGACAGATTTTTAGTGAACTTCTCATTTTTCTCCTCGTCCATTCGTATAAATCGGTTCACTTTCCACTGAATCGGTTCACACCGACTGGAACATTTTACACATAAATCAATTTACTGAAGAAGTGAGCCAATTTCTGCGGATGGGACAAAGTAGGAAATCTGAAAAACTTGTGTCTACTAAAAGAGTATTCCCGTGTTAGGATGGCCTATTTCATCGATATGAAGTTGGAATTGTTACTATTCTGTTTATTTCAACTTATCTTGAATTTTTTTAAAAAAAATTCTCAGTAAAAATATGTAGATAGCTTTTAACTATAATTCAAGAAAAGTACACAAACTTATAAAAAAATACTTGTCGTGTTTCTCAAAAATCTCCTAATTTTTACTAATTTAGGAGCATGATTTTTGGTTGACTTAGTAAGCTATTTTATTTTTAATGGTTAATATATTAAGAGAGAAAGAGTCACTAGAGTTGCACATGCAGAAAGAAAGACAAGAATATTGGTGGAAATTTGTGTGCCATGGATAAGCGGAAATCCACGGCAAAGGTTCGATAAATCATCAATATGCATTCTCTCTCTCTCTTTTTTTTTTTAAAAAGAAAATTTAGAAAAATATAGAAAAATAGGAAAAAATGAAAAACCTAAAGTGATCATAATTTTTTTTTTAAATAAGTGGTATTTTTATGGAGTTTTTAGACATTGAAACTTGAAATTACAATGCGTCCTAAAACTTTAGAAATGAATAAAATTTTTAAAGAAGAAAACTAACACGAGGAAACACCTAATATGAAGTTCATGTTCTCAAGTATATTTTATTGACATGTATATTCTATTATAATTTATTTAGACCTGAAAAATTCTACCAATCACATTCATGGTTTTTACTTAATTGTAAAGACATTTGTATATTATTTCATTAATTTTTTTGATAAGAAATTCAAAAATGAGAACTATATTAGAAATCACGACTTTTATCAAATTTTCAAAAGAATCTTGAAAAATCACACAAACACCGTTACAAACTATGTAAATGACATTATTGGATATTATTTCATTAAATTATTTAAAAAAATTCAAAATTTGAGATTATCTTAAAACCGAAACTTAAAAAATTAATGAAAATAACTCAAAATAGTCAAAATTGATGTTCTGAATCCCTGTTGTTCCATAAACTCCATCTTCCGAACTCATGCGATCTCGGTTCCTAAATGGAGAACTCTTGCAAGGGTCTCTTTTTCTGCTCTTTTATCACCTTCCTTATTTGTATTTCTTTTTTCCTATAAATAAAATTAAGGTCTCTCCTTAATTTACAAGGAGGACGCAGTATTATTTACATAATGACGAGCACTTCATATTTTTTTTTTTAAAAAAAAAATCATTAGAAACATCTCCTTCCAATTTTTACCAAAATACCCCCTCTTTATCTAACAGTATAACTTTATCTTGTTCCGTATCACATTTTTTTTTTCTATTTTCATTGCTTATTCCGTATGGAAGACTGTTCTAAGTTGACCAATCATGTGATTATTGTGAATAAATATTATTAAATGAATTAATAAATTCAAATTCAATAGTCTTAATAAATTCTTATTAATGTGAGAATTTAAAGAATTACTATCATTAAATATGTGTAACCACTAGATTTAAATTAAATAAAATAGATAGACAAAAGCGGAGTGACCCATCAATTGTCTATTTATTTGCTCAAATCAATTATACAAAGAGTTAAATGAAGCTTCCTTTTTATAATAAAAAATATCAACAACTATATTTTAAATTGGTCTGGCCAGTTTGTCCTATAAAATATTACATAGATATTAAAATTAAAATTGAATTATAATGAAGATTTGGTGTGGATATGATTTATAATTTATACAGAAAAATGTATGATCCCTTGACACAGAGAGTGCGGGGTAATGCTATGCAATTTTTTTGTGGGGCCTATATGAACTATGGAGACGAGTTGATCGGAAAAGTTTATACTTAAATATGGAGCCTATTAAAAATCATCTTGATTGGAGTCGAGGTATATTTTTGAAAGCCCGAAAGCTGAAATCGTTTTAACTAATTTGAATCCAACTTAAGAAGGGTTTTAACTCAACACTAAGAGCAACCTGAAATGCAGTCAAAATGGGTAAGGATCCAATTGCAACTGAAGAGTATATTGCAGGAGATGCTGAGGGTGATTCGGTTGAATGAATTGTTTGGCTACTCAAGAATTGGAAACCAGACAAGTACAGATGTTTTTTGTTTTAAAATAAAATTTTCTATCCTTTTTGTCCAAAATCAATTTCTACAATGAATTTGTTTTTTTTTTTTTGAGTGGTAAAGATGAAATTTCATTAAATGGAAGATTAAAAACAACAAAAGAAAAAAGACAAGCCAAAAGGATTAGGCACAAAGGCGAGCAACAAAAGAACAAGAGAAGAATTACAACAAAACAATCACCCTCCCGGAAGATGAAAGACACCCAAAAACAACCCTTTAACACCATTTTTAGCAAAGAAGTCCGCAACGCCATTTGCCGCCGGCTGATATGATTGAAGGATACCTCCAAGCCCATGGAAAGACCCTTAATTTCCCTTACTAGGGTGATAAGCCTCCAGGGAAGACGCGTCACACCCCTAGCCCATTTGATAGCGTCTACAATGAATTTGTTGATAATATTTTTGGTGTATGTTCCAACACAGCAGAGAAAATTGAAATTTAAAATGTTGAAAGTTATGAATTGGAAAGAGTTCCTTACCTATGAAAGAACAACTATGTTTATTTCTTAGGATTGTGCTAACATTGTTGAAAACATCCATTTGCAGTTCACAGAAGTTCTTGGAAAAGGCGCGACAAAGACAGTGTATCCTTCAAAACAATTTTGAAAATGTGGTTATGTGTTAAGTGGATGTTCTGTTTTCATTTCTGTAGATGATTTCCTACTCAAGTTACATTCACAATTTCATGTAAATCTTCTTTAACAAGCAATCAGCTACAAGGCTTTTGATGAGCTGCTAGGAATGGAAGTAGCATGGAACCAAGCAAAACTGAACGACGTTTTCCGATCACCAGAGGAGTTGCAGAGATTATACTCTGAAGTTCATCTCCTCAGTACCCTTAATCATGATTCAATCATCCGGTTCTATGCCTCTTGGATTGACGTCGAAAAGAGAACATTCAACTTCATCACTGAAATGTTCACTTCTGGCACCTTGAGAGAGTACTGTCTCATGTCTCAACTTCATTTTTACTTAGAATTCAATGCATATGTGACTCACACCACTATTGTTATCAGTGAAGGTTCACTTAGGGCTACTCTTATATTGAATGAACAATGCTTACAATTAGCCTGGGCCATTAATCAACAACTTGTGAATGTGTTCAGATGGTGTTTATGTTATAATTATACGCTGAAAATACCGAATTTTGATTGGTAAATGTGCTTATATGATTACCATAAACTAATTTTCACCAGTAGCAATAGCCTTAAGTGAATTGAAGTCCTGGGTTCAAACTTTTTTATTATTAAGAGTAACATGAGCATGTTGTTGCTTACCCATGTGATGAGAGAAATTAAGAATGATATAGCTTAACGAAGGTACTGAATTCAGGTACCGGCTTCGATACAAGTGGGTAGACATTCGAGCTGTGAAGAATTGGGCACGCCAAATACTTCACGGCCTTGTTCACTTGCATGGTCATGATCCACCAGTGATTCATAGAGATCTCAAGTGTGACAACATCTTCGTCAATGGACATCTCGGGCAAGTCAAGATCGGGGATCTAGGGTTAGCTGCAATCCTTCGAGGGTCCCAAGCTGCCCACAGTGTGATAGGCAATGACTCTCTCTCATGTGTGTGTGTGTGCACATTTCTGTGATGTTTTTAACTCAAAATTCAACTTCCTATTCTTCTGAATCATGATCATTTATGATACACTCTACTTTCTTTTTTGGAAGATAAGAATTTTTTTCAGGGGAAAGTTTCTGTTCTTCCTCTTCTTCATTCCTACTGTTGCATTTTTCAGTTAACTCATCCATGTTTAAGTATTGCACTTGAATATAGATAAGTATGAACAGAGTAATGTTTTTCAAACACCATCAACTCTTTATCTAACCATTGATTATTTGATTTTGTTAAGTTGAATCACCCAATGTGAATCATTTATAATCATACACATTCTTCAAACTCTATCAAATAAGTTCTACTTTTCATTTTAACTTAAAACTGCAGGCACTCCAGAGTTTATGGCACCAGAGCTCTATGAAGAAGAATATAATGAGCTTGTCGATGTTTACTCCTTTGGCATGTGTTTACTGGAGATGCTTACTTCAGAGTACCCTTATAGTGAATGTGCAAATCCAGCACAAATATACAAGAAAGTGACATCGGTAAGCTTGGACATTCAGCTGTGATCTCCAAACTTCTGCTAATTGGGATTTGACCGACATTGCACTTTTTGATGTCTAGGGAAAATTGCCAGATGCATTCTACAGAATTCGTGACCCGGAAGTCCAGAGATTCATTGGAAAATGTTTAGAAAATGCTTCAACAAGGCTGCCGGCTAAGGAGCTCCTACTCGATCCATTCCTTGCATCAGACGAGGAGGAGTCTGTGCCTGTGCTCAAGTGTTTTGGTCATGGAAAAATGATATCTAGTAATGCTTCACCAGATAGTCAGGCATATGGACCAATGCTGAATGTTTATCAACCAGGTGCAATGAACAGTAGCACCGACATGACCATCACTGGAAAGATGAATCCTGAAGATGATACCATCTTCCTCAAAGTACAGATTGCTGATAAAGATGGTGAGCCAAACTGTTTATTTATGTAGTGAATCCTACCTCAGATGGTCCACAAGAATAGAATCATATTCATTAGACAATCTTAGTCACCCATGTAAGAGACTTGCTCTACCTCTTAAGATGCTTAACTTCTCTTACAAACTATTGGCCGAAGCCATTTGCCTAAAATATGTTGAATGTCTAGCCTTGTCATCTTGAACTCTGTCAACCCCCTTGGAAAAGTTCACATTTTTCCATTCAGCTCCCACCCACCCAGACATCAGGAAAGAATTTCTGGCTCCGCCCGTGTTTGTACCTATGATCTAGAACAATCGATCAACGGGAATAGTTAATTTCTTCTATTGTTATATTGTTCCAAAGAATACACAATACTAGTCATAAAATTCAAATTTCTTCAGTCATGCTTGAGGCCTATAAAGTAAAACTGGGCTGGACTCAAGGTGGATCAAATCGAACCAAGTCAAGCAAGGTCCTGGGCTTGAACTGACCCAGTGCTTGTCTTGCCCCACCCTAGTTGTAGTCGGTAGGGATTCTGCTTTCCATCACCAAACTTTCTCTGATGCCAAATACACTTTGATACCCAGACATGGCAGGGATACACCATTGATATGACAAGGACTCGGATTTTACACATAAAAATAAAGTGTCTCACACGGACACGTGTCCAACACAGACACATTACCTAAATTGAAGTGTCTGTGCAACATAACAAATGCCTAATAAACAGAGAGCCATACCAGGGTAGTACTGTAGCAATAGAAATGAAAAGCAATTGACATTTTAATTGGCATCAAGAAGGGCACTGGGAAATTATTTGTTTATTCTAGTTTGAACCAAATCTACCTGTTAAAAATCAACATGTAAATGTTTTAACATGGTGACAATTCCTGATTCCTACTGCTTAAGTTGGAAATGAACATTGTTTGCTCCAACAGTGTTGTGGTTCGAATTAGAAAAATATTTTCTAACATGACATGATATCTCTTAATGTTAGGCTGATGGAAGTGCTTGATCATTTGTCAAGACAGAGTTAGATTGGGTCTTCTTTCTTAAGCTTTATATTTAAGGAATTTGCCTGAAAATTAACTAAGACAAATCATGCTAAATTATTGTTATGTTAAATTACATATTTCAGGTACTGTTAGGAACATATACTTCCCTTTCGACACCATAAGCGACACACCCATTGATGTGGCAACTGAGATGGTCAAGGAGCTGGAGATAACAGGTCGTGATCCATTAGAGATTGCAGAGGTGATTGATAAGGAGATTTCAGCATTGGTGCCACACTGGAAAGAGTGGGGCACATCAAGAAGCCAAGAACACAATGAGTTGAGCTACCAAGATGAAGTTGAAGATGATGGTTTCCACCATACTTGCTACTCGCCGTCTTCTTCCTCCCAAGCTTCCTTTTTTGGCTTGGTCTCACATGGATCCCACGACCGATGCAGGCAATGATTTGTCTTGCCAAACAGATTGGATTCAAGGTATGTAAGCACAAGAACTACTGTCTTCTTTATCATCCAAGATTAGGAGTATTAGAATGAAAAAAAAAAAAAAAAACATCTCTATATCATTTTTATCCTCATTTTCATTCTTAGTTGACATCATGTTCACTGTCATTCCATAATTCCACATGCCATTGTTGATTAAGCCTAATGACAATTGGTTATGCTACTAAATAAAAATGAATGTGAATTAGGAAATCTAATGTTTTGTCTTTTTTTTAATCAACATGGTTTTTGAATCATTTATTCATCCAACCAATGTGTGGCAAATGTAGATGAGTATCTCGATGACGACACAAGCTCTCAGAGCTCGCTACGCTCGGGCAAATATTCAAATATAAATTACAACTCTGGCGGCGAATACGACCATGATTTGAGCCCTAGAAGGCAATGTGATCCCTTCATGAAGAGCCATAAGTCATCTAGATTTTGCCCTGAGGAGAACAGGGGTGGTCATTCTCCTAGATCAAAGTGTTGCAACCAATGCAATTCACCACATTCTCCACATGGTCAGGGTCATGTTGGTCATAGGGCCATTGATAACCGTTGCTTGACAAGGAACCGTTCGATGGTCGACGTGAGGAGTCAAATGTTACACAGATCGCTTGTCGAAGAAGTGAACAAGCGGCGACTGTTCAAGACGGTTGGAGCTGTTGAGAACATCGGATTTCAGGCACCTTGCGAGCTTCCAAGCAAATCGCCATTGTTCAAAGGTAGCTGTTCGAGAGCTCGCCGAGATGGCAAGAAGAAATAATTTACAGAAAGTTTTCTTAAACTCTCTTAATCTCTACAAATTCAATGTTTTGTGGTGAAGGTTAAGTGACAGACATTTTTAGAGACTATGCATGAAGTCACTTAAAAATGTAAATATTGTTTGTATAACTTGGTGTGTATTAGTAATTCTCTATAGAACCTACATGGTACCTTTGAAATGCAGTAATGCCTTTATATATAGAATAATCGAAATATGGGGTTGTATTTGGAAAATTAGAAAGTAAAATGGGTGTTAATCTGAATCCCTACTATGTTCTAGACCTATCAACAACTCCCTATTTCTCATATAAGGCATTGTTTGCTTGAATGGATTTTCATTCATGGAATACATATTTTCTAAGGAAAAAAAATAGTGTTTGGTACCATGCAAAATGGGATCAACTGTCTTTTTTAAGGAATTTTTTCAAAGAATTGATTGAGTCGACTGTTGACTGCAATGTAGGTCTTTAAACTTGAAAAGAGTCGAATCCAAGATCTTTGATTTAATCTCAGTCATTCTTTTTTCTTGACCTATTGGTTCTTTTCTATTCTATTCTATTAATAACTATGTTCTTTATTCTTTTATTATCCGTCATGTCTTTCTTTATTCGACCAAATTTTTAAAAGTTTATCCTTTCTTTTCATTCAAAAATGGTGATGCTTGTGTCACAATCAATTTTATTCATAAATATTCATCATGATTAGTGATTTAGTAAATTGACACCTTTATTTGGTGGTTCCATTGGAAATATAGGTGGCTCCTTTAATGGTCCATCTAGATTTTGTGGGAAACATTTGTGGGCTACATGTGTTTGATTGATACAATTGGTGGCACAATGTTGGATTGCAAGGATTACTTGGTGACAACATACCTGGTAGAGCATTTAGTGATCTATTCAGATATGGGTGGATAGACCATTCTGGTTTGGAAAGATTACTTTGCTGGTCCATTTGGATTCAAATGGATCATAGTTTTTAAACTAGGTCGAGTTTCTACTGACTCATCAAGTTGACTCAATCTAGTTATATACCTGGTTCTTGGATAGATCAAACTTAGAGGAATTGAAATTCGAAGGATTTGGTTTAGTGATTGAGACACAAGACTTCAAGACTGAGGTCTTGAATTCAATCTTTGGTAATTTTAATGAAGAACCACTATCCGTGGAATATGTTCATAGTAAGGACTTACCGAGGAATTGAAATTTGAAATAATTAAGATCAGTTCTTGGTTGACTCATAGAGTTGATCCCACCTAGTCATTTACCTAGTTATTGGATAGAGTCAAATTAGATGTTGCATTTTTAATTTGACTAGGCAAAGTTAGTAGACTTAGTTGGGCCAAACTTACTAAATCAAACTATAATTGAATCACTTTATTAAATAGATTATGTCTTCAAATAAAATAATTAGTTGATAGTTATTAGAAGTTAAGACTCGATTGAGTTGAAGTTAATAATCTTGAATGATGGTTATGAAATGGTGGATGAAAGACAGACAAGTTATGGTTATATTTATTTTGATAATGGAATTAGATGTTTCACAACCATCTATGAACAATGCTTCATTTTGGTGTTTTATTGGTTATAAGTTTCTTTTAGTACTTTAATATTTATCCATTTTGTCTATATATATATATATATATATATATATTATAAATTTAAATTGAGTCATTTAGTTGACTCTTGGTTAGCTCAACCTGATAACTAACCTACTCTTGTTCAAAATTTAGTCGACTCTTTTGGGTCAGGCCCATCCTCAGGATTTCATTCGAAAATCTGAGAAGTTGTTGTTAGGCTCATTCAGGCTTGGTGAGCTTAATTTTAAGTCCAAAATAGCAGACCAAAATAAAAAATGGGTCAAGTCATCCCCATGTAGTAAAAGCACGAGACCAATTCTAAAACTTTGATTTTGAGCTTGAACATCGGTGTAAGTTGGGGCAGGGGTGAAAATATCGGCTGATCCATTTCGTATCGACCGATATATATCGATTTTTCAAGATCGAATAATATCCGCCGACACGTCTTATATCGGCCGTACTGAAAGTTTATCGGCCAATATGACCGATAAACGGCCCAAAATATCGGTCACAATATCGGTTGATATGTATTACAATTGGTTTTTAAATTTTTTCCTTTTTTTCTTTAAAAAAAACGTTATGATGACTTTTCGTTTTTTAATAAAAATTAATGGTGACTATTTAGAAAATGATGGAAAATTAATGATGGCTTAGATGAAAATTTATTTTGAATTCTCGCTTTTTATAGAAATTTAATTGTCATTTTCATTTTTTGATGAATTTAATTGTGTCTTTTCATTTTTTATGAAAATTAATGGTGACTTTCAAAAAACAATGAAAAATTAATAATGTCTAAATCAAAATCGATGAACATTTATTGTCATTTTTCATTTTTTGATGAATTTAATTGTGTCTTTTCGTTTTTTATGAAAATTAATGGTGACTTTTCAAAAAAAATGAAAAATTAATAATGGTTAAATCAAAATCGATGAATATTTATTGTCATTTTTCTTTTTTGATGAATTTAATTGTGTCTTTTTGTTTTTTTTTTATGCAGATTTAATTGTCTTTTCGTTTTTTGATGGAAATAATGATAATTTTTAAAAAAAAATTTATAAATTAATGGTGACTTAATCAAATTTGATGAAAATTTATGTTTGTGACGTTTCATTTTTTTTTTTTATGAAAATTTAATGGTGATTTTCGTTTTTTAATAGATATTAATGATCATTTTTTTAAAAGATGAAAATAATATTTGAACACGTAAACGGCCGATATTTAATGAAAAAATTATATATTCATAAAGCCCATAAGTTTATTTATTTTCTTAAAAAAATTTGGAAATTTTTTTTTTAAATTAAGATTCGGACAAGAGAAAAATATCACCGAAATATCGGCCGATATATCGGTATTGCCGATATTGATATATTGCTATGGGCAATATTTTGACCCCTGTTGGGGTACAAATATATTCGTATCCGCCGATATGTCGATATCTCGGTTGTATCATATCGGCCGATATTGGTCATTTTTGTAAAAAAAAAAAAGGAGAGAGAAAAATATATCGGTCGATATATCGTATCAGCTGATACCGAAATGTAAATCCCTGGGTGTAACTCAAGAGGTTGCCTTCTGCCTTAGAAAGTGGGATGTTGCAGGTTCAAGTTCTCATAGTCTAACCTTGGTGTGTCCTAGGGATAATGAACTCACACGTGGGGGTTTTACGCTGGTTATCCCACTGTTTCCCACACATGAACTCAAAAATAAAATATGACAAACTATAATCTTTAGTGATTTTAAAATGGCACGACTTACAGACACCCGACTTTTCTGCCTCTACACACCCGATTCTGGATTTTCATGGCAAATTACCATTATACCCTCCGTTTTTATTCATTCGAACGAACTGCCAGTTCATTTCGGCATTCATTCGAACGAATACCAAAGTGTAATTTTAGTTCATTCGAATGAATTGGCTGAACAGTGTTCATTCATTCGAATGAATGGGTTGGTTCATTCGAATGAACGTATTAGATGAATGAATTCTGAAGTGTAAATTTAGTTAATCCATACAAATGAACTGAATAGTGTTTCGTGTTACTGTTCAGCCCATCCGTTCGAATGAACGGATGGTTCATTCGAATGATGCTATAGTATTTGCATTATTTAAATAATAAAATTTCCTTTAAAACTTTAAAGTTATTTTTTAAGCACTGTGTATTTTCAAAAAATTTCAAATTGAATATCCGGACTAATTACGATAACCTGATAAAAATACTTTAAAACTTCAAGGTTTTTTTAAACTCCCAAATGCTTAAAACACATTGTTTTACAAATAAGGGTATCCCTAGGCTATGCCGAAAACACATTTGGGAGTGTCAAAAGATCTTGAAGTTTTAAAGTATTTTTATCAGGTTATAGTAATTAGTCCGAATATTCAATTTGAGAAATTTTGGAAATACATAGTACTTAAAAAATAACGGTCTATGTTGCCGATGCTACAGTAATGCATAGTGCATTAGTTAAACAATAAAATCTCCTTTAAAACTTTAAAGTTATTTTTTAAGCATTGTATATTTCCAAAATTTCTCAAATTGAATATGTAGACTAATTACGATAACCTGATAAAAATACTTTAAAACTTCAAGGTCTTTTGACACTGTCAAATGTATTTTCGGCACAGCCGATGGATACCCTTATTTGTAAAATATTGTGTTTTAAGCATTTGGGAGTTTCAAAAGACTTTGAAGTCTTAAAATATTTTTATCAGGTTATCGTAATCAGTCCGGATATTAAATTTGAGAAATTTTAAAAATATACAGTGCTTAAAAAATAACTTTCAAGTTTTAAAGAAAATTTTATTATTTAAATAATACATGTACTGTAGCATGATTCGAATGAACCATCCATTCATTTGAACGAATGGGCTGAACAGTAATACAGAACACTGTCCCGCTCATTCCTTCGAATGAACTAAAATTACACTTCGGCATTCGTTCGAATGAATGCTGAAATGAACTTTCAGTTCGTTCAAATGAGTAAAAACGTGGGGGTATAATAGTAATTTGTCACGAAAATCTAAAATCGGATGTGTAAAGACAGAAAAGGGGATGTGTAAAGACAGAAAAGGTGGGTGTCTGTAAGTCACGCCTTTTAAAATTTGCATATAGTAAATTTAAATATTTGATCTCCTCACTTTTTAAAAGATTCTATATTTATTTTGCAACATTTTTCTTTGATTTTAGGGAAATTTAAAAAAAAAAAAAAAAACACTATCTTTTTTAAAATGTCAAAACCCCCTCACTTTTTATGGTAAAAAATATATCGTCTAATTATAAAAAAATAGAAAATGTTTCTATTGTTACCTTATTTTTTACATGTAAATTTTCACAAGATTACATCCAAACAACTTTTCAGTATTTTTAGAAAATATAACTCAAATATCTAAATAACTTTTAACACTTCCAAAAATGGTTTTTTTACACAAATTCACTTTTAATATTTTTTTCCTGTAATAGTAGCCCCCATTCTCTCTCTTTATTTTAGATTCACATTTTCTTAAAGACCAAAACATTCAAGCCTCTTAGAGTACTCGATTAATTTCTGAAAGATGTGCAATTCCGTATAGACAATAATCTACGAAGAATATTGAAACATTGTTTTTCCTCATTATCGATCAATGAGGGAGATAGAGAAATAGAGCATGTTGATTAGTCACAAATTAAATCTTTCTTTCACGTGATACTAAACAAAATCTAGAACAAATAATAGGATATTAGTGACATAATAAAGCACTTACTAACAACTCATAGTCCTTTACTTTCACAGGAGCAGGGCCGTCTTAACACAAATTGGAGCCTAAGGCAAAAATTTTAAACGGGGCCTTCTTGATATTTAAGATATTATTATAAATTATATTTAATTAAAATTTTAATTATATATAGTAACGCCCTATCCCACGACGAACCGATGATGACACCGATACGTCACAATCTGCCACTTGATGAAAGCGTGGGATTCTCCTTTAAAATTCAAATCTTATGACCACACACATTTCGGGAGAAATAGATTTCTAAGTACTACTATTATTTGAGATTTCTGCTGAAATTTCGACTGAGTCTCCCCTAAAATTTAGAGATTTGGAAAATTTATTTCCCTACATTTCTCTTCATAATCACCTGTTAAGTCATAGCAAGAATATTTTTTCAAAATGACATCAAAATATTTTGTACTCCACTTAAGCCAGTAAAGTAAAAATGGAAAAGTAGTCTCTAATTAAAGAAGATGCAAATCTAGTGATCGAGGAAAAAATTGAGCTGTAATTGAACATGAAGATTAGGGCAAACATATGCTAAAATCGAAAGGAAGGAAAAAAATGAATTAAAAGAAGGATATTAAATAAGTAGAATACCCAAGCTAAAAAACTAAGGTCCTTTTCCCTTAAACCATTGGAACTTTGCTTTTGAGAAGCTAAAAGGCTCATATTTCAACTGATCTAACATTGATAATAATAATCAAGATCTCAGGATTAAATGCCTAAATCTGCATAGGTGGTGATTGGTTGTAAGTAAACAAGATGGAGAAACACCTTGGAAAGGGTCGGCTGTACGGAGACATGTCCATATTCAAGAGAAAGGAAAGTATAGAGAAGAACTTAAAATTTCAAAGTAAATTTGCAGGGTTAGGAATCAGTCTTCTAAGGGAGGATATGAAATCATATACCCATTTTGTCAAATCTAACCACTAATTTTATCAAGTCTAAGCAACAAATCATGAACTTTTGAGTTGATTCACCAAATTTAATTAAAGTAATCTCTAGACATCTAACTTCTCAAATCTCTGAAAATAGAAGACAGAGAGAGAATGATTTTTTTCTTTGCTTCACCAAGTAAGCTCTTTAAGGTCTTTCCTACTCTCCTCATAGCTCACTGTACTGATCCAAAAAGATAAATAAGAAAAAAAATGAAAAAAAATCCTTTTTCTATAAATAAGACAAAAGAAAATAAAGTCTTAGAGTTCCTCCTCCAGAATCTACCAGATTTTACTCATACAATCATTTATTCAGATCTTAGTCTAGAAAAACCGGTCAACACAGAGATTTCCCCTCTTTCATGAAGAAAACTGGAAATCGGCAAACGACAGAAGTAGAAGGAAGAGCTCGTGCTTCAGCCCATGAATTTCACCTGAGAAAGTGGAAACAAGTAAAGAAAAAGTCAGTGCTTGGTATAGAGAAGACCACCCTTTAGAACCGATGCATGTTTGGACGTTTGCCGTCTCTGCTGAGTTCCCAGATCTGTTCTCCTTGAACCTCGAATCCACAATAGTCCTCTTTCATTTTCTGCAGATTGCTTGCAACCTGGCATATCGTCGAGAGAGATAGAGAGTAGTGGTGCAAACTAGTGAGAGAGCCAAAGAGAAGAGAGGAGAGGTGAGATTGAGAAAGGAAAGGGTAACATTTTTAGGGTTTTATGTGGTAAGACAGATGGGGGCCTAACACGATCGCCTCACTCGCCTTACGGTTAAGACGACCCTGCACAAGAGCAACGATAACATTATTATTATTATTATTATTTAAATTCATAATCAACCAGTTAAAAATAAAATACAAAACAGGCCAAGTAGATCGTATGTGGGACCTGCTCATCCCACCCATCAGTTCCTCTCTCATTGAATTAGTATTAAAAATCAATAATAGTTATTAGTACAAAAATTTAAAAGAATTCATTCTATTACACAAGTAAATTCATCAAATTTACACTGTCAAATAAATGGTTGAAATGAAATAATTGTTTAAATTAAATGAAAAAATAAATAAAAATTGTTTTTATGTTATAATGTGGATAATCTGTTAGAAAACAATAACATGATAACATTCTTAAAATAGAACTCACTCTAAAAAACTAACAATTGAGAGAAATGTACCTCAAGTATTATATAGAGTCATTAGTTTCACAAAGTAATCGGTTTGAGACACTTTGTTATTTTATATCTATCCTCATGTGCAGTTCACTCTGCGACTGCACAACTTATTCTGATACCATGTTAAAAAGATAAAGACATGATAACATTTTTTAAGTAGAACTCACTCTCAAAAGTTAATCATTGTGAGAAAGGTACCTTAAATGTTATGTAAAGTCATTGATTTTATAAATTAATTGATGTGTGACTTTTTGTTACTTCACACAATCACTAAAATATTATATTTAATGATAAATATATTATTAAAATTTAATAGAATCAAGAGTGTTGGATATTCCCTCTACCTTATCATCTTTATCAATGATTGGAAAGCATATACGTGCGAGATTTGGGTTTAAGTGCTTTGTAGACTTGTGGCCCACCAATGATGTCACGTGAGATCATGTCCCCGTGTATCACAGTTTCAGCTTGAACATAGGTACAAGTTGTGGGACCCACCACTACCATTAATCCACCGTCACATCATATATTTAACCTTATGAATAAATCATCTTAACGTAAAAAAGTGGGGAAAATTTGAAAGCAGGAATTTAAAGATAAATCTCTTTCTAATTAAGAAAAATAAATGCAAGAGCTTATCTTTTCACGTTTATTCAAAAATATATAACGATTCTACCAAGCTCTGTACCATATTTTTGCCGTGAGAGCTTCATGTAAAACTAATTTATACTAATTTTAAAATTTTAAAGTCTATTCAATCTATATGTTATTTTGTTTTATATTCATTAGTTATTTTTAAATCTATTATTCTTTAAAAAGATAGAGATATTTTTACAGTTGTAATAGGAAGGGACTTGAGCTGATTTGATATAAGGTGGCACATTCATGAATCATGATTAGACAAGCCACAAGAGTCACTTGTCAAAGTTGCTACTTCGCTCATTTGTGCCCCCATAGTACATTTTGATAGTGTAAAAATGGAAAGTGTTCTCGATTTAGAGAAACAATTTTACCTAATATCATTGTCTATTTTAAAGGTTGATAAAGTGTAACTCAACTGTTAATCTTTCATTTTAAAAAGCAGAATGTGTTAAATTCGAGTCCCTATAGTCTCACTTGGTGTAGTCTAATGGCAGTGAGTATCACTTGTGAAAACTTTATGTTGGATTTCTCGTAGTTTCTCAAATGTAAATAAAAAAAAAAAAGAGTGTGCATTTAAAGATGGGTCTATGTGGTGATGAACTCATTAAAATACTTTTTCCTTTAATATGTTGTCCACCGAAAATAGCTTTGATCAGATTGATTAAACAATGTTTGTAAAGACTATAGAATTTATTAGATTAAAAATTATTTAAAATAATAAAATTTTAAAAACCTTAAAATTATAGCATGATCAATTCAATCAATACAATTTTTTTTAGACTACATATCAAATGAAAAACTATTCTAACAAACTATCACCACTTCATTTACTAGACTTCACACTTAGATGCACGTGAAAATACAGTGAAATCCAGTGAACAGGTGAACATCTTGTAGCAATCACTCAAATGGTTTAAATGGAATTCTCTATAATTATTGATTTTATTAGTTTAAATTAAACAAATTAAAAAAAATTAAATAATTTTTTTTATAATGTGAACTGTAACGCCTTGACCCGAAGGTGGGCCCAGAACGCTACTAATTTTTTTTTTTTTTTTTAAAATGTCACACATGCTCTTTACATGTGGACTCAAACATGTACCATATGTCTATCCTTTTACAAACATGTATCATACAAATAAATATAAAAAGGATAATATCATTTTTAACAGAGTTACTAGCAGTAACGTAGTGGTTCATACATGATTACAAAAATGGGTACCACATAAGGTACTCTACAAAACATGGTTCCAAGAACCAATAAACAAAATAGATGAAAATCCCATCCATGGGACTCCAAGGGACTGCAACAGCTTATCTATCTTTAAGTTTGAAATGGAGATTCCTCCTCCTCGGGTACATCTCCTGAAATGTGAGTGGTGTGAGCTAACCAGCCCAGTGAAAAGAACATAACAATGCAGTGTAATAATTATCAGGTTAGCCAAAATCAACATTTTCATCATAATATAATTGTCATGCTAAATATCAAATCATTCTCAATTTACTGCTGATATCCAACGCAACACCTAAACACTACACTGACTATAAGCATTAAGTCCCGACACGCTCAAAATGCAGAATCTTGCAAGTACATCTCCGACACACTTGGGCCGGTACTGACACACCTGGGCCAGCAACTAACACACCTGGGCTAGTAGACGTAAACCGACACACCTGAGCCAGTAATCGACACACCTGGGCCGATAATAGTTCAGTAGTTAAGGGTACGTGAAAGCAATATAATTCATAAGCATTTCATCATCATGATCACAATATATGATAAACATCATAAATATCAATAAGCACTTTTCATAATAGTGCATCATGTATAGGCATATAAGTGGGTTCATCAAATCTGATCATTGAAACCACTCATTGCACTAGTTCCTTTAAACCTGATTTGCTTCTACTGCAATGTTAAGTCTCCTCACCGTATGTGTGGTGTATAAAGATATCTGTCAAAACATGAAAACAAGAATACACGAATTATGCAATCATTAATTAACATAATACACATAATCATAGTGTTGCAAATTCTTTTATTTATTTTCCCACAAAACTTTAAGGGTAATGGATATGAGTCTCTAAAATGGGTTACTATTCATTTTTAGATTATAATAGTAATATAATAGAATGCTCAAGCCACTACTCGTATAGCGAGTTAGGCCTAGAGATACAAATATAGGGTGCTCAGGCCACTACTCATATAGTGAGTTAGGCCTAGAGATACACTCAGTGCCCGATCCCTTTTTTTTTACCGAGCGGCAAAATTAATTGCTCAGCTACTGATAGCTATCGGGCTGAGTCAGCCACAGATAGAGAGTATCGGCCTGGAAGTGAATACATATGTATATATACATATATATAGTATAATATAATAAACAAGGGTTAGTATCATTTTTAATTGAGAATAGGAGTCTTTAAACAATGCTTAACATAATCAAAATTACAAATCTCAGATTATTTATTTTAGACAAATTACTTATAAAAGTATTTAATTTAAATAATTTAAGTCTCTAATTTATTAACAAGATTTAAATTAAAATTTATTAAATTATTGACTTTAGATAAAACTAAGATATAGAAAAACCAACTTAACTACATCTTTAAACAATTATAAATTTATTTCAAGTTAAATAAATAAATTAAAATAAATTAATTTACAATAATAATTCATAATTGATTCACTAGGACAACTCATCCTAAGTTTAAAATAATTAATAATAAAATTGACATTTTATATTCTATTATTAATTCTAAGGCTATATAAAAAATAATACCTTAAATTGAAAACTTTGGAAAGAAGGTTTGCTGTAAAGAAGCACTGAAGTGTTGGTAGCAATTTGACTTTTTCAAAAGGAAATTTGCTGTAGAAAAGCACGGAGGTGTTTGGTGGGAAAGAAATTAGGATCGGTTGTTTTTGCATTTGACTGGGTATCACCTTAGGTACTATTTATAGGAAGTTTGTAAAGCCATGCAGTGGATAAAAATCCTCCACATAGGCTAGTCTAGTATTCATAGACATATGAATCATTCATAGGTTATATGAATCATCTGCACATGTTGATGATTTACCTACAAGTGGCTTGTATGAAAGGATAATATATATATATTATTATTTCTTTTAACTTTCTGTCAGTTTATCCAGTGACTGTAGTTTAAAATTTACTATTCATAATAGTATTATTTTTTTATAGTGATAATCTTTATTTCATTTTCTTATTAATTTTTAATTAATACAAATTATTTAATTTGATCTATCTGATCCAAAATGTTGAGTTTTTAAAATGTTTAAATACTATATAATTTTGGAAAGTTATAACCCATTAAACTTAATTGATTTAAATAAAAATCACTTTTTAACACTATTCCCTTAAACTAAGTTGTACTTACTTAAAGGGTTTAAAGTCTTCATTTTTAGCTCTAGAGAAATAAAATGATAGATTTAAACATAAACTAGACACTAGTTATTTTTTTAGAATTTTCTAACTTATAGAATTATTTAAAATAATCATTTTCTAGTTTTCGGGCCTTTTTCGGGTAATTTTTTAATGACATTTTAATGAAATAAAGATATTTATAAATTTTAAAATCTATATTCTTAATAAAGAAATCAATATTACTCAGATAACAATAATTATTCAAACAATAATTATATTGTTTAATGGTAAATTACAATTTTGCCCCTTTTTTTTTTTTTTTTTAACTTAAAAGGGTTGGATCAATGAGCTATTGAGTTCTGATTGACCAAAACTGGATTTTTCACAAATCCCTCACTATAATCTATAGGTTAAATTATATTGTTTAAGTCTATTTTAGGTCAGGGTATTACATGAACATTCTCTAAAACATCATATTTAATAAATAAATATATTACTAAAGTTTAAATAGAAACAAGAGTTACGTGAGGTTAGAGTCTTGGAAATTCCCACTGCCTTGTCATCTGCCTTGTCATCGATTGGGAAGCAAAGAAGTGAGAGATTGGATTTAAGTGCTATATAGCCTTCTGGCCCACCAATCATATCACGTGAGATCATGTCCCCAACTATCACATTTTCAGCTGAAAGATTAGGCACAAGTCCATTTCCCAACCATTACCATTAATCCACCGTCACATTGGCCCGAACGATATATCGACAAATTTATTCTCTCTCATATGATTTTTTTGAAAAACAAAATAAAAAAATATGAAATTCATGATATATAATTTTTTTATTAAATATCGAACATTTACATGTTCAAATCAACTTCAACCACATGTTGTAACGTATTTTATAGTATCATGTAAAACTTATCTATAAATATTTAGTTTGGTCAGTTTAAATTTTTTCTCTCATGCAAGATGAGTTTCATGTGAAGTTTATTTATGATTGTAAGATTAAAGTGTATTTTATATTCTATCTTATTTTATATTTATTAATTATTTTAAAATTCATCATTCATTAAAAAGATGGAGATGATTTTTTTTTTTCTATTTAAATAGAAAGGGACTTGAGCTGATTTGATATAGGTGACACATTCATCAATCATGATTCAACAAGCAAGAAGAGTGACTTGTCCAAGTCACTATTTACTAATATTATTAATATTTATGTTTCAGTATAAACTTATTATTTACTATCCTCTGATTTGAAACGTAAATTCAAAAAAAAAAAATCAATTAATTAGAAATCTGTAAAATTTATTTATGAGAATGAGACTGGTCCCTTTAACATGCCACCATATTAGGTGACTGTGAAATTTCCAAAACTATGAGACTGTTTAAAATAGAGTTCATTAAATAATTCTAATTTTTATTTTTAAGTATTGAATGTAAATCATTAAATAAATATTTATACCGTTAAAAGTTCATTTAACAGTATAATAAATGAGATGAGATTTTTTTTTTTTTTTTTGTCAAATTGGAATCTAAAAGTCTAAAATAATATATTCAATAATTTAAATTAATCACGGACTTACTCCACATTAAGCTGCATGTGTAGAAAATTTACCTTAACTTGGATATAGGAAAATTACAATCCATGAACTACAAAAGATTGTTAAATTAATAGTTTCTTTGAACCTTTACACCCCAATTATGTCACAGTGTCTGCTACATTGGAAGAAAGGGACAAGGCTACAGGGTCCTGATGTAGCAGATACCAAATTAGATTATGGGGGCCACAAATCAAATAACATAAGATCTGCTGTTTCATTAATGAGAGTCGGTAAGAAGAAATCGAAATCAACAATAATAAATTGGGTGAGATGTCAATTTTAAATGTAGTGCAAAGCAACTCGTAGTTTCAACTACAGAAACATTAATACTTATTTTAGAAGGGAATGATTGCCTATGAGATATTACTAATTTTTTTATTTATTTAAAAAGGGAACTATCACACTTAGTCCATATTTTTATCTCCCTTTTAACTGTTGTGAACACCGTATAAAAATTAATTGTACGAATTGAAAGTATATTTCTTATGGTAAAAGTAGACCAAATTTCAACTCTAAACTTAAATTTTAGTTGTGGCAGCACATATAGACATTCGAAAATCCTGCCCCAATACATCCGATTTCAAAATTTTGAATGAAATGACCGTTTTGCCCTTCTACTTTCACTTCTGCCGCACCGCACTAAATCAGCCGAAGTGTTTCCATTCGTTCGAAGGATACCACCGAATCGACTGGAAAGTAAAACAAAAAAACCGTGGGCACCACCGTTGACCGAAACCACTTCCGCCGCACCACACTAAATCAGTCAAAGGGTTTCCATTCGTTTGAAGGATACCACCAAATTTTGAAACCCTTCGGCTGATTTTGTGTTGTGCGGCGGAAGTCGAACTGGAAGGGCAAAATGGTCATTTCACCTAAAATTTTGAAATCGGGTGTATTGGAGTAGGATTTTCTGGTGTCTGTATGTGCTGTCTTAGTTATTTGATCTTAATAGTCAAAACCTAACTATTTGAATTGACGTATGTACTATGTGTACAGAGAAATGATGGGCTACACGAGTCCCATTTCCGTTCTATATTGTTTTTTTAATGTATAAATACCATTTAAAGGGATAACCAAATGGGTTGAAATTAGACCTGATGAGATACAAATGGACCAAACTTTATTCTTAAACTTATTTTTAATTACTTGATCTTAATGGTCAAAATCACTAATTGCCATGCATACAAAGAAATGATGGATTGTGTTTAGTCCATTTTCAATATGTTTTGTTCTTTTAAACACCATATAAAAAACAAACTGTGCGGATTGAAAACAAATTTAATGAGTTATAAGTGGGTCAAATTTTAGATCCAAAGTCATTTTTTAACCACTTGATCTTAATAATCAAAATCACTAAGTGTAGAGTCTAATTTTTTATTTAAAAGGATCATTTTTTATGGATGAGTAGATTTTTTTCAACTAAAGGTTATTTTTTTATTCAAACTCTTTCCTCTAATTTTCTTACTTGATACTTTTTGTCATTTCTACTTTTTATTTTCTTTCTAGCATCCTTATATTTTGTTACTTTTTCTATTTCTTTTTCTTTTTTAGTTTTATTTTGATCTTAAATATTTCTATTTATAGGTGGGAAGATAGAAACTGATAAATTTTGACATATTGTTAGCAAAGTTAGTATGTAAGACACATTTGCCGCCAACATAATTTGGTATGACATGTTTGAGATTGTAAAAGATAACAAGATAACATTTTTATATTCAGTAGCCATGCTTGAGTTTGTTGAACCTTCAAAGCCTGATATCTTTTTTTTTTGTTTTCTTTAAGTGATCCTTTTATGTATTAAATATAAAATTTAATTTAATATTATGATCTAATATTTTGTTAATACATTATTCTCTTTCTTCTTTTATTATAATTTTGAACGAATATAATTCTACGAGCAAAGAGTTCTATCCTGATAAGCTCAGCAATGTGTAGATGATGTGTATATAAATTTATAATGCAGTATGATTAAAAAGTATTATCCAATAAATGCATAAGTAGGAAGAATACAAGGAAGTAATAACTCCTAGCCAGACTAGAACAAGAATTAATTAAAATGAATTGAATTATTGATTAAAAAGTTTATGTTAGTGCAAGAGTAAATTAAATAACAAAATTTTATTGTATTTTATTGTAAAATATGTTAAGTGGGTTCGAGTTATGGTCACCATGCGGATTTTACTAGGACTTAGCCTAAGTTTTCCACATGCAAATCTTAAAAAAAAAAACCAAGAGTTCTCAATATAGGAAAAATGAATCAAATCAAATAACATTTTTAAATATCGTGGGCATTGATTGAACAGTTGAAATTACTTAGGGCCAGGGGTACAAATATCGGCCGATACATATCGTATCGGCCGATATAAAACGGTTTTGGAGAGCCGAATATCGGCCGATATCATATCGGTTCGGCCGATATTCACAATACCGGCCGATATATCGGCCGTATCATATAGGCCGATATCGGCTATTTTTTTTAAAAAAAAAAGAGGAGGAGAGAGAAAATATTGGCCGATAATGTTTTTTAAACCCTGCTCAGGACAATCAGTGTACATTGTCAAATTTAAACTGTTCAATCAATACCTAGGGCACTTGAGAATTGAGATTAGTATAAACTTTCTATATTAATTGATAATTCTAACAATATAATTTTTACAAATTTACAGTGGCTGTCATGGGCGTAACCAATTTTGTGAATTGTCTAACCTTAGATGAGCCAAAATGCTACAGAGAGGAACTCTGGCTTACAATGGACAAGTTGTTGGAAGGAACCCACTTTAGAAAGCAGGAGTCTTAAGTTTGATTCCCGCTTCACTCTAAATGGTCACTCTCCGTAGAGTTACTAGTTGTGTATGGGTAGGAATGATTGCACATGCTCTAAAAATTAGTCTTGTACTCTAAGAGGCCTGGACACCCTGGTCATAAAAAAAGGAAACTTGTTAGATGTTGTGTACATGGGTCATCTTGTAATACCCTGACCCAAAGTAGGCGTAATTAATTTAATAAATCCTTCTTAGACCAGTTAATCTCGAAGATTACGGTTAGGACTTTTAGAAAAACCCAGGTGTGGCCCAATCTGAGCTCAAAAGCTCAGTGATCCAGCTCGTCCAGCTGGAGGGGCAAAACGGTAATTTACCACTTACTGTTATTATTTTATTAATTGTGTTATTATGTGATTATTATTGAATGATATTATTCTCCTTAATCAAGGATTTCTATTTTTTATTTTAAAATAATTTTATTTTCAGAAAATAGTATTTAAAACTGCCTGTCAAAACTCCGAAAGAGAGAAATAAATATTTTAAATGGTTTTGGAAATGAGAATTTTTTTGAAACAAGTATAGTATGTTAGACCATTTTAATATGGTCTAGTTTATTATTTCAAACCCCAAAAATGAAGATTTTAAATCGTTTTATTTAACACAAGTTAAATTAAGTAAATAGTATTAAACTATGATTTTTATTTAAATCTATGGTTTTGGTGAGTTTTAAATCTCCAAATTTTTATGGTGATTAGAGTTTTTAAAAAACCCAACTTATCTGTCAAGTTGGATTAAAATTTTTGAGCTTTTAAAATCATGTTATAAGTTGAAAATCGGATTTTATTAAAATTGGGGGCCTATTTGCAAAAATGGATTTTTGTGGAGGACTGATCTGCAACCAGTCACCCAAACAGTACCGTTACTGTTGGGGACATAGGCAGCAACGGCATGCAGCCTTCGGCTGGCCACCCTGGATTGATCAAGCATTCTATAAAATGCCTCTCCATCAGCTGGGTTTACTCCGTCAGATTTCCATCTCTCTCTCAGTCCCAGCTGCTCTCTGAGTTTCCAGCTGATCTCTCCCTTGCCTCTGTTTTTTTTCCAGCTTTTCTTTGCCGTAAGCTTAGAGGAAAGTTTTTCAAAAGTTGGATTTTCAACCCAGAAACTCGAGTGAAAGTAACTACTGTGTTCCTCTTTGAATTTTAACTGGTTTAGAATCAAGAAAAAATGAATTTGGCCAAGTTTTGAGTGAGAAATGGATTTGAAGTTTAAAGAAAAACTTGATTTTTTTCTTGTATCAATGTGGTTTTCATGTTTAAATCCGATGGCCTATTTAGTTTTGAAGCTCTAAACCACTCCCTATGGAAAGAGGACTCACTGAGGAGTCCATCCGACCGGTTGGATGTGAAAATCGAATCCAGGAAACCCACTGTTTCTGGATTTGTATTTCACTCCCTGTTCGGCGTCACTGTCAGCTGTTGCAGACAGTGGAGGAAGACGACTCTTGGGCGGTCCGAGAGTTGTGCTTCGGACGGTCCGAGGGTAACCCCCTTCGGAAGATCCGAGAGTGACCTTCGGACGTTCCGAGCTTCATTTCGAAGTCCCGAAGCGTCCGAGGCAAGCCACTCTCCTGCCTCTGCTTAGGATGTTTCCAGTTGTGTTCGGAAGGACCGAACCCCTCTCGGACAATCCGAGCCTCTCTCGGCATAATCCGAGACACACAGACCCACTGAGACCTGTTTTTTCTGATTTTTCGGTTCGGAAGGACCTTCGGACGATCCGAGACCTGATCTTCGAACGGTCCGAAGATAGACCCAAGTTCTGAAGTTTGTGACTAGTTCTATACAGTAGTTCGGATGATCCGAAGCCACAGTACCTGGTTCCGATTCATGTTCCGAGGAACCCAGTT
Organism: Chimonanthus salicifolius; assembly: GCA_013350335.1. Classification (NCBI taxonomy): domain Eukaryota; kingdom Viridiplantae; phylum Streptophyta; class Magnoliopsida; order Laurales; family Calycanthaceae; genus Chimonanthus; species Chimonanthus salicifolius. Next base: position 8,091,244 of record CM023539.1, read on the forward strand.
TTTGAATATAAAATCTTGTTTGATTATTGATGCATGTGTTAGACTTAAGTTTTAATGTGTTGTTTATATTCCTTAATAATTTAAAAATTGTACTAACCCTCTTCTCTTAATACTATAGTATATATACTATTGTATTCACTTCCAAGCCGCCTCTATTTGTCGGGCACTAAGTGACTTTACTTTCAGGCCGACGCTATATCTGTCGGGCATTGAGTGACCTCGAGGCCTTACTCAACAGGTTAAATCTGGTCCTATGCAGAAGACAACCGAGCAGTGACCTGAGTATTAGACCTAACTTAATAAGTTAATCTGGTCATGCCCAGAAGACAATATGAGTTTTGGACTGAGTACCTTACTATTACTATATTGTGGATTATTGTAACTTAAAATGGTTAGAAACCAAGTAGGAGACTCAATTCCATTTACCTTGAAGATTTTTGGGAAAACAGTATGGTTTTGAAGAACTACTTGTATGTATACATTTGAATGCTAGGTATGTTGACCTATTAATGATTGTGCACTTGTTTGCTTATTGAACAGAGACCGCGATACCACACATTTTCAGTGAGAGAACTTAACTTTGCAGTAGATGAAATCAGGTTTTTTATTAGATGGATCTTGAGCAATGAGTGGTTTCAAGTTTGATGAACCCACCCATGTGCCTAGACATGATGCACTGTTGTAAGAAGTGCTTATGATGATTATAAATGCTATGATGTTGATCATATGAGATATGTAATTCTGCTTCCACGTGCCCTTGACTATTGAACCAATATCGGCCATGTGTGTGAGATGATTTACGTCTACTGGACTAGGGGTGTTGACAATTGCTGACTTGAGAAGTGTCAGTATCGGTCATGTGAGGCCGAAGATGTACTTGCAAAGATGTATTTTGACTGTATCGGGACTTAATATGATGGTCTCAGCGTAGTATGTAGGCGTTACGTTGGATGACAGCAGTTATGAAAATGACAATGAGATTATACTTGATATTGAGAATTTATTGTCAAGCATGAAATATTATATTGCAAATGTTGATATCTACTAACCTGATATTTCATTAGACTGCACTGTTATATTTCCTTCACTGAGCTAGTTAGCTCATCCCACTCACCTTTCAGGAGATGTGCCCGAGGAGGAGAACCCTCCATATGAAACTTAGGATGGATAAGCTGATGCGTTGCTTTGGGATTCTCACTGAGGGGAATTCCCTTATCTTTGCTTTTGGGTTTCTTGAACATTTTGCTTATGTAAATACCGTGTGTGGTACTTAATTTGTTTGCACTTCATGTATTGAACTATCAAGTGTTCCGTAGTTACTCTGATGATGTTATAATAATAATTCATTGTTGGAATTATGTGTTGATGTTTGTGGTAGACTTATGGTATGTGTTTGACTCCACATATTGGGATCATGTATGACCTTTGGGCCAAACCGTTGATCTGGCCTAGTTAGAATTCTTGAATCTAGTTTCCAAAAAAAAAAAAATTCAATCTCGTTCCATTTCCACCTTTCAGGTCGGGGCGTGACACATCTAGTCAATGCAAATTCTGGCCCATTTAGTATTTGGCCTAAAACTTACGCTATAAATCTATAAGTCATCTTAAATAATGCCAAGGCCCTACTGCTTAGGTCTTTTCTAAATTCTTTGATGAGTTTGATCATAAACCGGCCTAGACCAAATCTTGGACCCACATCTGGTCTAAAACTACAGCTCCAGTCCAGCCCATTTTAGCATGGTTTGACTTAGACCTCGTTTGGACCAGCCTAACGAGACCCTTTTATTTAGATCTGTAAATGGATGTGAATACATCCATACATAATGGGTTGGGTCTTGTGAGGGGTTATGATTTTATGGACCCAAATACCATCACAGGTCTAAGACCCAAAAATACGGCCCGATGGAAATTAACCCATGGTGTTAAGGTGTGTCAATATCGAATTCCATACTTGAGGTGTATCGGATCTGTATTTTGGATATATCGGCCTTACTAACTACAGACAATCTACAGTACAAGGTTTACATAAACACCGCCATCATTTACAACAATTCCATCTACCTAGCTCCAGATTTTTCAAGTTTTATGTAAACGGGCAATATCATGTTGGAGGCTGGGCCGTCACATTTTACTTCTTCACTTGACTCTATTATAAACTATATAATTAGTCACTCTACTGAATATCATATTTTTCTTTATTGCTTCACTTGATTCCACATTTTTAATTTATTGCGTCACTTGATTCCACATTTTTAATAGTCTACCTCTCATCTTTGTGATTGCTACTTGTAATCTCTCCACTTTGCATTAAGATTGCAAGTAGGGAAGATTGTGTCGACCTTCAATAAATTTGGACCTGGACCTGAATTACAAATATAGGGTCCAAACTTAGACTGGGCCTACATGGCCCTAATTTTTTGAACTCAAGTCGGGTACTAGAAAAAAAAAAACAAACGGGCCCATATAGGCGTTTGGGCTTTCGGGTCCTTACTCTATTTAGTTGAAAATCAATTACTACTAGTCATATCAGTCCTAATTATTTAATATATATATTTATACAAACGGTTCATATGTAAGATCAAGTCAAATTCTAAGTATAATGTCGACACATGGTAATAACGGAGAATCACTTTCATTTGGGTAAATGTTTTCCCTTGACCCCACGATGGCTAGAGACGTGGAGTTCAATGCATGAGGATAGGTGGGTTTTAAAGGCATTTTCACAATGTCGCTTTTCTTAAAAGTTAGATCTTTTGAATTCAAAAAGTCATGACTTTCGATTATCTAAAGATCTACAATCAAAATGGCGTTTGAATTTAATGGAATTTCAATCCATGATAGATAACTTAAATAAGTTTAAGATAATATGTGTGAGAAGGAGAGAGTATGATTTCAACTCTAATAGGTCTCATGTGAGAGCTTGATTGGGCGACATCATCTTGAGAAAAAAAATCATAAGATGAATGACCAATATCCCCCAGTGGAAATTATAAAATGCCCTCTAATTTTTATGAAGATATTTAAAAACCTCAGAGCTTAGACTCATTCCTCAATTTTTATTATACTAATTATCATGAAATGCTTTTTTTATTATTGTATGAGGAGTTATTAATAGTATTTTTTTTCTTTTGACATAGAAAACTCAACGTAAAACCTGCATAGCTGATACCCAGTGCTCTTAGAACATTAGAGTAGACTATGAGTACTCGAACTTGACACCTCCTGCTTCTTTAGACAGGAGATTAATCAGTTGAACTTCACCCATGTAGACATTAACTAACCGTCAAAGGCCAATTTTGAGATTTTCATAGGTGTTGCATGATGATTTTTTAAATTATAAGAAAACTTAACAATTTTAAGAATTTTCCCTATAACATATGAACATGCATTGCATTTACTGAATTGTGCATGTATCTATCTCATCTACCCTTTAGAATTTGTTTGGTCTTTTCCATAAAATCTTCTATGCTGATCCTGTCTTTTTCACATTGCATAAGACAAAGAAGCGTGAGTCGTTCACATGTCCATCACTTAAATAGTTGACTATATTGGAATCTTGATCGTCTAGTGTTGAAACTCACGACCACAGACCCTTGAAAAGAAAATAATAGTACACCCTTTGTCCTCATAGTAACACATTTTAATATGGTACATAGGAATATTTATGATTTTTATTATAAGATATGATGCGAACATCTAAGTCGAAAATTATATTCAGTGGATTTGCATTGAGTTGAAGAAATTGCATTAACTTATTAGGACAGATTCGACAGAGGCAATGATCATTGGACTCCAACCAATAATCCCTCTAAATTGACTGGATTAATTCACAGGATTTTAGAACTCCCAAATTATCGAATTAGCCTACCTAATATTCAATTAAATTATCTATATAATTATACAAATATCTAATTACCCAACAACCCTACATTAGCCAACCCTACCCATGTGCAAATCCTTTTGGCCCATCCCACCTACATTCCCAAACCCGTTCTTGCCAAAGGAACCTTCCTAATTCTCAAAATTTCATTAGATTTCAAAAGTTGCTAAGTTTGGAGTTTAATTAAAGCAACCAATGGTGAAAAGCAAAGATTCATGGAAAAGCACATGCAAATTCGGTGGAGCCTTTCTTAACAATGTTCCTTGTTCCTTTTGTTTTGGAGAGTACTTACACACACCTAGATTTCCTGTCTCTACACATCTAAAATCAGATTTTCAGATGAAATTACAATTTTACCTCTGCGTTTCCATTCATTAAATGAATGCCCAAGTATAATTTCAATTCATTCGAATGAATGGGCTGAGCAGTAATACGGAATACTGCTCAACCCATTCATTCAAATGACCGAATCATTCGAATGAATGAGGCCCATTCATTCGAATGAATGGGCCTCATTCATATAAATGAACTAATCATTCGAATGAATGAGGATCATTCATTTGAATGATTTAAATAATAAAATATATTTTAAAACTTTACACTTATTTTTTAAGCACTGTGTATTTCCAAAATTTTTCAAATTAAATATCCGGACTAATTACGATAACCTGATAAAAATACTTTAAGACTTGAAGGTCTTTTGACACTTCTAAATATTTAAAACACAGTATTTTACAAATAAGGGTATCCCTAGAGTGTGCCGAAAACACATTTAGGAATGTCAAAAGACCTTGAAGTCTTAAAATATTTTTATCAGATTATCGTAATTAGTCTACATATTTAATTTGAGAAATTTTGAAAATACACAGTGCTTAAAAAATAAGTTTAAAATTTTAGGAAACGCAGGGGTAAAATCGTAATTTCACCAGAAAAATCCGATTTCGGGTGTGTAGAGGCAGGAAATCTGGGTGTGTGTAAGTGCTCCCTTGTTTTTTTTATCTTACTCTCTGATATTTGTTATTACGCTTTCTTAATCAAGTGTGCTTAATCAAAGATTAAAATTGGTTCTTGTTTTTATGTGATTAAGAATTTTGTAAAATTGGTTAAAAATTCTGAATTGATTAATCACTTGGACCAATTTAATAAAAATGACTAATTAGTTGAACTTCTACAGATACTTGTCACTCTATCCTTCACTGAATGGGTCACAACAACGTGGTGCAAGAGATAATGGATTATGTCCTTCCCTGACCCCTAATTTGTATGCATCTGGGCATGGTTAGAACATATATATTTTGAGAATCTTCACAACTATTCTTTATAAGATTCTGCAAATCATATCCTTTAAATTATTTTAATATAGAAATATATTTTATTATTTTATATAAAACCACAAAAATGAATGAATAAATATAGACATATATTATTTTATTTTAATTTTAAAAAAACTGAAATATATTTTTTAAACTACTTATAAAAAAAATTGTGAAGTGCAGAGGACGGAGTACTGAATAGAGAGAGAGAGAGAGAGAAGGGAGCCGGAATCTCCGCCCGCTGTTGGCCGCAATTTCGTCTTGGACCCTTCGCCGACAGTTTCCAGTCTCCTTTCCGACACCTCCTTATCCCAACCCTTTAGTTTTTCATTTTTTTTGTCTTCGTTGGGCGACACCTTACAACAAAAATAAATGATTCTAATCATCCGTATCTACGTCCAAGAATCCTCTTTACATCATACAAAAATGGAGGTCCCACTTAATCGATTTACTGGATACCACTAATACGAAGTCTATAAAAAAATCATTTTAATAAAGTTACTCAAATTATAAGTTTTAAATCTACAAAAGTAATGTATAATTGAATAAAAAAAATTATATTCTTCGATTTTTTAAAGATTAAAAGTGTATTTTATCCCAACTGTCAATTTAACAAATCAAATTTTTTTTTTTTGGTTCTCATTAAGACTACTGGTCACATGTACATGTTGTGCTAAAATCACAAAAATTCAATTGTAATAGAAGCGATTAAACATCAAAACAAGCATTTATACAAAGAAGATAACAATTTTACCTGATTCAGACGAGACCTACATCCACGAACAACAACCAGATAAGTTTCACTAATGTCAAATTAGAGTACAAATTAAAAAGTTGTCAAATGACTCTCTAGAAATAAATTCGACTTTCTCTCAAAAACCAAATCTCTCTCCTACTTGTTCTCTCTCCACACACAAGGAGTACCCTAGAGAGACACAAAATGCCTCCAAATCGAAAAATTAGATCCAAATCGAACCAAAATCTAAATGTATGATGCCTTGGTAAGTCATTGAGTTGTTAATCTTTCTAGATTGATTCAATTGGAATTTTTATTTATTTTTAATCATGACAGGCATTCACTTGATAGGTCAGCTTGATGTACAACAATGATAAAACAATAGAATACAACGTGTGGTGGATAACTAGATATTTAGTAGTTCAACTGATTGCATCCCACCTTAGGAAGTAAGAGATTGCGTATTCGAGTTTATATGACCTAACCTTAGTGTACCCTATGAGTAGTGGGCTCATCGTGAAGATTTTACACTGAGTATTTTACAGTTTTCCACATGAAAATCAGTGTCTTTTTAGTTTTTTCTCTTAGTCTTATTTAAATGCTCAAGAATCTAATTTTAATCAAAATTGAACTCCACGGCCGCAGAAAACCTGCTTAAGTTGAGAGGTTTAGATAAGTAAGCTTTTCAATTTAATTTTATATGCTTGATGTAACTCAATACTCACTCTACTCAACACTAATTATTGAAACTAATTATTGATTTTCATATGTTTTTAAACTATGAGTCACACGTGCGCCCACCGCAATGCCTATGATGTCTATTCTATTCACCATTGAAGTTTCAAGGAAAGCTATTGGACCACACTTTAGTTAATTAAACTTTCTTTGAGATTAGAACTATAATTATAGGATACCGCATTTTGTAAACATGTTATCAATTATGAGGACAGTAAGTCAAACACTATCTATTCATTATTATGTCTCAAGTTCCAACACTTAATAGTCCAAATAATATATTTTGACTGTATAAATTTTGTTATTTTGGGCTTGTGATGTAAAAAAGAAAAGATAAATAAAACATACATGAGAATTTGCCCACAACTTGAAATAAAAAAGTGATCGCATCTTCGACATGTTGTATTGATGAATTTAAGTTTCGTTAAATATAAAGTTGTCCAAGAGTAAATTCATGAGGATTAACTTAACGGTTAGGATAAAATGATCACTCTGTATAATATTATCCAGTGTATATGCATAGGGAGATGATGCAAGCATCATGGACCTTGACTTGATTGAACATATTGGATTGGATTATTTGGATTGATGTGATCGCAGACACTCTAGTTGGACCCCGCTTAATTAGCCCATCATTTTGTTGTCTGTGGATCATATGGAGTTGATATTTGGGCCTCATCCAGTGAATGACCCTAAACCCACCTCCAATGACCCAAATCGATGCCCTATTTAGTCCAACTGTCCAAACTCATACCCAAGACCCAAGACTCAAGTCAACCCTCTCCCCTACAATTCCTCTCCAAAAACGTGTCCTAATCTCTCCCAAAACTGTTCCAACGAAAAAGCCCCTAAAACCTCTCCATTTTGGGATGTTTGGAAAGTGGAAGCAAGCTCTCAACGCTGTGGTTTGATTTTTTGAATTGATTTTCTCATTTCTGTTTTCTTTTCGATATTATTATTTCTATGTGATAGGAAAGTACCTTAGTGGAAAAAAAAAATTGGATCAATCATATATCAACACAAAGCTCAATTAATTGCAAAAGAATATAAACAAGGGCTTTGGCCTTGTATTTAAACCCATCACTGCTTGGTGCTTCTTTCTTTTGTGGTTTCATATGCTTGGCCGATTAGGTAAATGGATGTGAAAAATGATTTGGTCATATCTCCTTGATACAGGCTTCCAAGAGTTCAAGATAGATTCTTTTATTTATTTGGTGGGATTATGGGATTATTCTTATATATTCAAGTATGTGGGTGACTTAATCTTAATGGGCAATATGTAGATCCCATTGATCATTTCATGCTCACACTCGCCAAGGAATTTTCCATGGATCTTGACCCATTACATTATTTTTGGGTATAGAAGTTTCTTGACATCATGATTTTCTTCTTCTCACCCAAACTACGTACATTCTTGATTAATTAGAATGAATTAAGATGAGGGGTGTCAAAGATCATTTTTTTTTTTTTCAATCAAGCTTCTTGGTTCATGCATTATTCAACGGTTAATATATATATCGGTTTTTTAAGGCTGATATATATCGGCCGTACAAAATATATATCGGTGATATATTGGGTATTATATCAGCCGATATATGTAATTTTCTGATTTTTTTAATTTTCGAAAAAAGGAGTTTTGTTTTATCATTTTTTAATTTAACAATAAAATAAAATCACTCGATATCTTTTATTTGTATAAAATCCTGGGCTGATCTTGGATCTAAAATCTCAGTCGTTGATATGCATTCTTTCCTTTTGTAAACAAATCAAAATAACAGACTCAAATCCTTTCACGTTTACACGTTGATTTTAATAGTTGTTAATCGCAATCTCCTGCTGGATTTTGGTAGCCTAAATCTGCCCCAGATAAATCCGTGCTTACAGTAAATAATTTGGTCAATGATTCCTCCAAATTTGCATTGAAATACCCTACTACTGAGTCTGAAAATCAGACCCATTAACGATGGACAACCAGCTTGGGTTTTCTTTTTGTACCCTTGGAAATCAGTCTGAAATCAGCATGAGTTTTCAACGTATCAATCAATTATACGAACACATATTGAATCAATTACACACACAGTCACTTATATGCAAGTGCAAGTGGAAGGCAATAAAATAAATTAGAAGACAAAATACCAAATCTGAAGATGTATTAAGAGGAAATTTACGTATTTACATTAATTATTATTAATTGAGATGTATTAATTTGAAATATATTTACATATTTCCATAAAAAAATTCTACAATTTTTTGTAATTTTTCATCGTTTTTTAAAAACATTTGAAATTCTCGAGTTCGTAACTTAAAAATAATATTTAAATATGTCAATGACCGATATTTAATTAAAAAAATTATATATCCATGATCCCCATAATTTTCTTGATTTTATATAAGTTTTTGGGAAAAAAAATGATAGGAGAGAGAAAAATATCTGTCAAATATCGGTCGATATATCGGTACCGCTGATATTTACATATTGGCCGATATATTGGCCAGGTTGATATTTTTACCCCTAATTTCGACCACTTAATGGACAATTGCCAAATATATTTTGCATTATCTCACCATGGTCTCCATCTCTTACCATATATGCTTAGTTTGGTGGAGATTGAGCTAGAAACCAAGATGGAGATTGTTAAATAAGATATAGTTGCCCAATCTAATGCCGCTCCAAATATAAGGGCTTTACAAATGTTGAGATTCAAACTCTTTTGAGAAAGTTAGGTGATTGTCTTCCAAGTATCCATCTTATTTTGTGATAATGTTAGTTCCATTTATTTGACTGCCAAGTCTGTGTTACATACCTGTACAAAAACGTGAAAAGTGATTTTCACTTCATTTGTGAAAGGGTTACCTCCAAAGAACTTCTTACACAATTTGTTTCATCCATCAAGCATATTGTTAGGAAAATATATGTTGAATAAATCACAGTACGATAATTAAATCAAATACATAGTAAAAATCAGACGTTAAGATTTACGTGGTTCGACAAAATCTTGTCTACGTTTATGGAGCATGTATTTTATTAAGAGAGATGAGAGAATATTATATAGAAGAAGAAACCCTTTAGTTTGAAACCCAAAACAAAAACCCGGGCTTAGAGAGACTTGTACGATACTTCGTTGCTACCTGCAACCTGCAACTAAATCTCTTTTGCTCCTCTTCGTTCGTCTCTTGCTTCTTTCTTGGATTCATACTCTGTCTTGTCTCTCTCTTGATATTGTGTCCTTGTTCATCAGAGATTGCAACCGTATATCTAGTCCAACTGTTTGTGCTCCTCTCTTTGATCGCTGCTATATGTATCCACGACTTGCAGTTGGAGTTCCTGGCACGTCGTCGTGTGTAATACCTTATGTATTTGCCTGTAACTGTACTTGCTACTAGAGTGTCATGCCCCGACCCGAAAGGTGGGCCCGGAACGTGACCGATTTTTTTTTTTTTTGAAACTAACACTACACTCAAGAATTCTAACTAGGCCAGATCAAGGGTTAGGCCCAAAAGTCACACATGATTTCAACATGTGGACTTAAACATATACCATAAGTCTACCCAAAGAGATACCAACATAAACACACATAATTCCAACCATCGAATTATCATTGAAACATCATCAGAGTAACTACGGATACATGGTAGTTTATGTAATGACCCGACCCGATAATTTAGAGTTTTGGGGTCTCGATAGCAGTGGGGAAAGTGTGGGCCCCGTGTTGGGTCCTAGTTTGCCCGATTTTGAGTTTGGACACGCGAGGGGTACTTTGGTAATTTTGAATCATTGAATATTTTATCATATAAAAAGTTTGAAAATCATACGTTATCTTCCTCGATATTTGACGTTTGATTTTTAATAAGTTTAATTTATTTATTTAAATTTTTTTTGGAAAATTTAAGATTTGTATAAAAAAAAAAAAAAAAACCCAAACCCTAAACCTAATCCCCTTTCCTTAAGATCTCCTTCTCGGCGGCACTGTAGCGAATAGCTACAGTGCGCCGCAGCTGCTGCTTCTCTCTCTCCCATTCCTCTCTTCCTCTTCCCCTCTTTCCTCATCTCTAACCCTAGCCGCCGCCGCCCCATGTCTCTTCCTCTCTCCACCTCTCAGCCCTTTCTTCTTCATCTCTCCCGTCACTCTCCTCTTCTCTCTTTTCCCTGATCTTTCTTCTCCCGTGAATCTGCTGCCGACTTCCCTCCTCCACCCCGGCGTTGGCTCGAGCTCCTCCGACCCCATGCGAGTCGGATCTCTTCCCTCCTCGGCCGAAACCAGGTATTTTCCCCTCTTCCCTCTCCGATTCTTCTTCTTTCTTCCCCGATTCTCTTTCTTCTTCCCCTTTTTCCCTCTTTTTTCCTTTCCCCCCTTCGGCTGAGTCACTCTGAGCCGCGAGTTGACTCAGCCGGGTCTCGATTCTGGACCCGGTGGTCGGGTCGAGCTCGCCAGATCTGGCCCTGTTTGCCACACCCGGCCCGGCTCGCCAGATCTGGGCCAGCCCGCCAGATCCTGCCTCTGGTCCAGTCCGCATCAGGCTCGGCCCAGTTTGGCCCAGTTTTGGGTTCGGCCCAATTTAGCCCGGCCCAGTTCTGTTCAGCCCGGCCCAGTTCAGCCCGGCCCAGTTCTGTTCGGCCCGGCTCAGTTTCCTAGTTTTCGAGCCCGTCGGGCCCGTTTGCACTCCAGGTTTTGTTTGACCCTTTTTGCCCGACTGCTTATTCCCTTGCTCTTTTTCAACAGATTGAGCTCCTTTCAACCCAGCGTACCGTCTCTCTCACTTTGGATTTTGAGGCACACACCGGTGAGGGAACTCATCATCGCTTTTAGCATGCTTCTCTACATCTTACTTCTTTATCAAATGTGCGGGTACGGAATACGGCGAATGGGGGTTATCGGTGTTATGAGCCACTCGGCAAGGGAACTGTTTATACCATTATGTGGCGGGCCCCCATCCGGGTGTATTCATATCCGATGCCCGCAGGGGCACATATGAATTGATTAATCGATGTCATAATTGATTGATTGTGTGGCGACATGATCAGAGTCTATTTTGGTTAATAATATGTTAAGATGTCAGCATGTGAATACGCGATATGTGGTGGTATATGTTTGATCATGGTGTGATGTAATCTGGTGATAATATGCCATATGACTATTTGATGATTACTTTAGGCTGCTAGACCTTGTAACATGCTTGGATGTTAACATGTCAACCCGTGATAGATAGTGATATATATGCATCTGATTATTATACAATGAACTGTGTTAATAGTATGTGTAGCGGTATTTGTGCATGCATATAGCTAGCATATGTGGGATGCCGGTGGGGCATGGGTACTAGGCCACATCAGGATCTAAAGACTCCCCCTAGCTTGTCTGGTAGTTAGGGTGCGGATGTTATGTGGGACCGCACAGTGGACGCGTGGTTGGGATTCAGACCCCCTTGTGGTTAGAGATGGGTAGTTGTAACCCCTTGCATGGATCAAATGGTCGGTCCGTCTTGTATTTTCCGGACGTACCTATGAGAGAGGCGTAATCCGATTTAGAGAACAAGGTGCCTTGGAGTCCCAGATGAGGAATAATTGGGAAGTAATTATGTTGACCCTAGATAGGCCGTCAGGCTGAATGTTGGTTCACCCAAGGTAACCTTAGAAGCCCATTGCGGTTTCGATACCGAACGTGTGACAGGTGAGGTGACCCCTAGATGACCGAGTAAGCTGAGGAGGCGCTCGCCTAGGTCGAGGGACGATGCGGTGAGTGACAGCTCCCGCTAGTATAGTTTGTGATTCCCTGGATGACCGAGTAGGCTGAGGAGGTGCTCGCCTAGGTCGAGGGACGATGCGGTGAGGGACAGCTCCAGCTAGTATGGTTTGTGATTCCCTGGATGACCGAGTAGGCTGAGGAGGTGCTCGCCTAGGTCGAGGGACGATGCGGTGAGGGACAGCTCCCGCTAGTATGGTTTGTGATTCCCTGGATGACCGAGTAGGCTGACGAGGTGCTCGCCTAGGTCGAGGGACGATGCGGTGAGGGATAGCTCCCGCTAGTATGGTTTGTGATTCCCTAGATGACCGAGTAGGCTGAGGAGGTACTCGCCTAGGTCGAGGGACGATGCGGTGAGGGACATCTCCCGCTGGTATGGTTTGTGATTCCCCAGATGACCGAGTAGGCTGAGGAGGCGCTCGCCTAGGTCGAGGGACGATGAGGTGAGTGACAGCTCCCGCTGGTATGGTTTGTGATTCACTGGATGACCGAGTAGGCTGAGGAGGTACTCGCCTAGGTCGAGGGACGAAGCGGTGAGGGACAGCTCCCGCTGGTACGATGATTGAGTAGGCTGAGGATGTGCTCGCCCGCTCATTGATCGAGGGTTGGTGCGGTGCGATGTGGTGTGATGAGATATTCCAGACTAGGACACCTGTATGGTGGGGACAGCCTGTGGTGCGATGTGGTAGTGTGTTCAACCGCGGGTATGGTATTGGGGTTCATTGTTGAGGCTTGTGTTGTGGGTGTTGCCTCACCAGGAGTTTATGGGTACTTAACGAGTGAGTTCGGCCGACTCACTCGGTAGAAGACCTATAGAATTCTGTGAGAGGTGGGTATATCAGTCGTGTGGAGACCAGTGTATAGGGTCCAAGGTTATGGGTTTGACGATCGAGACTCTGGTGCTTGGTCGATGAGACCATAGATGAGTTTGGTTGGCAGTTTGTTGAGGATTGATGAGGCAGTTACTCCCGTGTGGTAATCAGTTTGGGACTCTAGTGAGTCCGATTCTTGAGTTGGTCGTGGTATGTGCGAGGGTTGTCATGAGAGGGTCATAGGTCTAGTTGAGGACTAGAGACCTCGATCTGACTGAGGACCAGTCTGCGTAACCGTGGATGGGTGGATCGTTGCGGTTAGGCACATAAGGGAGTTGCATTCGGTTGGTTAAAGGATGTCTTAAAGGCCCGGCTGACGTGGGCCTATGTACTAGGGGTAGGGCACACGTTTATATGGCTATGCATGTAGATATCGTAGACAATGATATGTCCATATGATTATGTGCCGTGTATGCTTGATGATTTATGATGCATGTGTTACCTTCATTGAGCATGTAGAGCTCACCCCCTCGCCTCACAGGTACTTCATAGAGGGAATGTCGGCGGGACTCTCAGTTGGACGTTGGGCATAGAGCTGCAGTTTCCTAATTTGTAAGGGTCCCATCTTGTAATTGAGGACTTTCTGATGTATTTGAATTAGGTGTACATTTCATTAAGTGGGACGAATGTAATAATGGGATGATGCTATAATTTGTAATCATAATTGATGCTCACGGTCTTTGAATTACTAGTGGGTTGCTATGGTTAGTATCCGAAATTGTATTGGATTATTTTTAGGAGTTTGGATCAGTTTTAACGTGCCCGTAACGGGACGGATCGTTACAGTTTAATACATCACATTTAAATAAACTAAGTACCACACTCGGTACTTTACATAAGCAAATGGTTCCAAGAGCCAAAAATTCAAAGATAAGGGAATTCCCCTCAGTGGGAATCCTAAAGTAACGTCGCAGCTTATCCACCTTAAGCTTCAAACAAAGTGTTTCCCTCCTCGGGTTCATCTCCTGAAAGGTGAGTGGGGTGAGCTAACTAGCCCAGTGAAGGAAATATAACAGTGCAGTTTAAGTAAACATCAGATTAGTAAATAATCGACAGTTGCAATATAATATCTCATGCTTGACAATAAATTCGAGTATAATCTCATCATCATTTCCGTTCTCATAATCTTTTCCATTACTGCTGTCATCCAACGTAACGCCTACATACTACACTGAGACCATTGTATTAAGTCCCGATACGATCAAAATACATCCTTACAATTACATCTCCGGCCTCACATGGCCGATACTGACACTCCTCAAGTCAGCAACTGTCGACACCCATGGTCTAGTAAACGTAAACCATCTCACACACATGGTCAATATTGGTTCAATAGTCAAGGGCATGTGGAAGCAGTATTACATATCCCATATGATTAACATCATAGCATTCACAATTACCATAAGCACTTCTTACAACAGTGCATCATGTCTAGGCACGTGAGTGGGTTCATCAAACTTGAATCCACTCATTGCTCAAGATCCATCCCATAAAAACCTGATTACACTTATTGCAAGTTAAGTTCCGTCACCGAAAATGTGTGGTATCGCGGTCTCTGTTCAAACAAGCAAACAAGTGCACAATCAATAATAGGTCAACATACATAGCATTCAATGTATAGATACAAGTAGTATTTCAAAACCATACTTGTTTTTCCAAAAATCTCTAAGGTAAATGGAATTGAGTCTCCTACTTGGTTTCTAACCATTTTAAGTTACAATAATCCACAATATAGTAATGATAAGGTATTCAATTCAAAACTCATATTTTCTTCTGGGAATGACCAGATTGACTTATTCAGTTGGGTCTAGATATTCAGGTCACTTCTCGATTGTCTTCTAGATAGGACCAGATTTGACATGTTGAGTAAGGCCTCGAGGTCACTCAGTGCCTGACAAATATAGAGACGGCCTGGAAGTAAAGTCACTTAGTGCCCGACCAATAGAGTCGGCCTGGAAGTGAAGTCACTCAGCGCCTGACGAATAGAATCGGCCTAGAAGTGTATATAATAGTATATACACTATAGTATTAAGAGAAGAGGGTTAGTACATTTTTAATTTATCAAAGACATAAACATCACATGAATCATCAAACAGTCAAGAGTTTACATTAAAAAACTAGGTCCCTCGGAACAAACCTCGGAACCAGGTACTGTGGCTTCGGATCATCCGAACCACTGCCTAAGCTACTCACTGACTTCGGACCTTGGGTCTGACTTTGGATCGTCCGAATATCGGGTCTCGAATCATCCGAAGGTCCTTCCGAACAGAAAAAATCTGAAAAACTGGTCTCGGTGGATCTGTGTGTCTCGGATCATCCAGAGCAAGGCTCGGATCGTCCGAGAGGGGTTAGGTCCTTCCGAACATGACTCGGAACATCCGGCTAAGAAAAGCTCCCTCGGACGCTTCGGGGCTTCGAGTTGAAGCTTGGAATGTCCGAGGAGTTACATTCAAATCGTCCGAAGGGTGCTACCCTCGGACAGTCCGAAGTTCGACTCTTGGACCGTCCGAGAGTCGTCTTCCACCTCTGTCTGCAATAGCAGACAGTAACGGGCAAAGACACATGAAATACGAATCCAGAAACAGTGGGTGTCCTGGATTCGATTTTCACATCCAACCGGTCAAATAGACTCCTCAGTGAGTCCTCTTTCCATAGGGAGTGGTTTGGAATTTTAAAAGTTAACAGGCCATTAGATTTTAACACCAAAACCTCACAGGTACAAGAAATCTCAAGATTTTCCTAAACTTCAAACTAGTTTTACACACTCAAAACTTGGCCAAATTTGGTTTTTCTTGATTCTAAACCGATTGAAATTTAAAGGGGAACATAGTGGTTACCTTAACTTGAGTTCCTGGGCAGAAAAATTCAATCTTTGAAACACTTCCTTTCTAAGCTACGGTTGAAAAGAACTGGGAAGAACAGAGAAACTAGGGAGGAAGATTGCTGGTTTTTAGAGCAACTGGGAGACTGAGAAAGAAAATGAGAAATGTGGGAGTGAACCCAGCTGTTCTCAGAGGTGTTTTATAGAAAATATGGGCAATGGGCAACAACCGGGTGGGAGCTGCATGCAGCGGTGAGGACGTTTGAAACAGTAACCGGCAGGCTGCTACTGTTGGTTGCAAATAAGTCCTCCACAATTCTCGATTTTGCAAAAAGGGCCTTAATATGATAAAAGCTCAATTTTTAACTAAAACAACACTTTTGAGGCTTAAAAATTTTAATCCAACCTGACAGATAAGTTGGGTTTTAAACCCATAGATTTAAATAAAATTCACAATTTAACACTATTTACTTAATTTAACTTGTGTTAAATAAAACTATTTTAAGTCCTCATTTTTGGGGTTTGAAAGAATAAACTAGACCATACTAAAATGGTCTAACATACTACTATTGTTTCAAAAATTATCTCATTTCCAAAACCATTTAAAAATATATATTTCTCCCTTTCGGGGTTTTGAATGGCGGTTTTAAATACTATTTTCTGAAAATAAAACTATTTTAAAATTAGAAATAGGAATCCTTGACTAAGGAGAATAATATCATCCAATAATAATCACATAATAACACAATAAATAAAATAATAACAATAAGCGGTAAAATTACCATTTTGCCCCTCCAGCTGGACGAGCTGGATTACTGAGCTTTCGAGCTCAGATTGGGCCACACCTGGGCTTGTCACAAAGCCCTAACTATAATCTTCGAGATTAACCGGTCTAAGCGAGATTTATTAAGCTAAAATATGGTTAATCTGGGTCAGGGTATTACATAGTATGTATAAATTTCCTTGTCTATTTCCTTCATGACAACCATGACTCCTTTAACAACTTTTAGAGCCCCATCCATTATCATGAAGGTGAACCTATTTGAATCAAGTTTACCCAAGGAAATTATATTCTTTTTAAGATCAGGGACATTTCGCACATCACCTAGTATTATCACCATATCATCAAACATTCTGATTTTAATTGTTCCAATACCAATGGTTTTGCAAGCCTCATCGTTATCCATTAGGATTGTTCCTCCATTACAGTGTTTATAAGTATCAAACCATTCTCTATGAGAAAACATATGATAAGAACATCAAGATTCTAAAATTCATCTGTCAACCAGATGATCTGTACATGTGGTGATTGCAAACATATCACTGTCTTCATTTGAAACATTCTGTGTGATGGCTGCTTGATCGGAATTTTAAGACTTGCCCATTTTATTGTTTTCCTCCCAATTGCGCTTTCTTTGATTGTAGTTCCTCTTCAAGTGCCATTCCTTATGGAGGTAGTAACATTTGACATTTCCACTAATCACATTTGATTTCAAGCGTGACCACCTCCTGTTTCCAGTATCTCTGTCTATTCCTCTTCCACATTACTGACTGGATTCAAACTTAGCCACCATCCCTTCTACATGGGATGTCTTTCTGGCTTTCTGAATGTCTCAGTCTCCAACAGAACCGTTGTCACCTCATCAACCTTGAGAGTGTCTTTTTCAACCAATAGTATAGTCATCAGTGTATCAAAGGTGGATGGAAGAGAAGCCAAACCTTGTCCTCCTCTTCAATTTTCTCCTCAACACTTTTGAATAATAATTTAATTGAAAATATTGAGATGATCCATGATATTTGTTCATTCTTCCATATGCAATTGGTATAATTGGTTTTTCAGGAACAACTAATTTCTGAGTGATTTTGACATGTATATTTTACCAACTTCTTCTACGACTCTGAAGCAGAAGTTTCATTCAACATATTATACTTTACCTTTGGTGCGAAACTTAAGGGCCTCTTCATTTTGCTCAACAACTCTTTTTTCTCCAAATTTGAGCCTCTTCATTGGACAAAATCAAATCCAAAATGTGTAGTTAAGGGTTTGGTCAATTACCCGAACTCACGAGAAAATTATTTTAAGGTTCTGCGCTCAAAATGAGCCTTTAGTGAATCCCTTTTAGCACCAAATTTTATATGTCATAAAGTCTTATTTCTACAATCTCATCATTTAATTAGCTCATGTCTTTAATTAATTTCTCTTCTTTCTGATCTATGATAATTATGATGACCTCATCAAAATAATGTGAGTTACAATTCAAAGTAAATGGGAAACATTCTTACCCTTGATCATAGGCCTATAAACTTTAAACCTTTTATAAAAAATTGCTTCTACATATGTAACCCTAAGTTGAAGATTGTAGAATAGGTGAATCTTCAAACTCAATTTGAATCAATGTTTTAAAACCCCACCATTCTAAACGGTTGAATTCGGTTCAACGTCAATCTTTACTAAATGTGGTTAGGTATCTTGAAAATCTTTTCAAAGTTCAAACCCTAAAAAACCCTTAATCCACGGTTCATAAGGGTTGGTAGAGTGACCCTCAATAACCCCAAAAAGATTTTGAACTTATTATGATGGATTGTTGGACTATTCTATTATCTATAATTATAATTAGCGTATACAAGACATTTTTATGAAAAACTGAATACTACATTTCCTTATTATATGTTTTTTATCTTATATTTTATACTTTATACTTATTACGAGTAGTATATTATTATATTTTTAGCTAATTTATTATCAATTTATTTATCTATTTGTTAGTTAATACTATTATAGGAAATTATGTTGATGTAACATGTTTGACCGAGTTTGACTATGATTAAACCTACTTGAACCATATCAAACCAAACCTTCTTTAAAAAAAAAAAAAATAATCCACGATTCGATTTTTAAAACATTAATTTGAATTTGTAAATTGTAAGTTGACATCAAGGTGGACCACTTGAAATTGCGTCCATAAATTGAGTTAAACATGAAGGACAATGGACCACCTTTTTGAATAGTTGTAGCAATAATAGAAGATGCTATTATCTCAAGTTAGGTTTATAATAATTATTTTTTATGATGTTGATACATGTTTATGCACAAATGGAATAAAATCATGTCAATAATCAAATAATTAACACAAAAGAGCTTGAGTTTATCATAAATGAGTGTTGCTCTACATCTTTGCCTTTATATATGAATGAAAGGGTAGCCTTGGTAGGCAATATATTTATAATAATATCAACTTTGCTAGGTTTCATTAAAACTATTTTAAATCAATAATTACAAGGGTTTCTCTCATACTTATGATTTCTTTTGTAATTTTTAGTTTTTTCAATATATTATCAGAGTAGAACACATATTAATATACCTATTTTTAAATTTATGCAAGAAATTCACATAATTAATTACCTCAAAATTTTCATGTGACACTCAATATGATGGAGAATGCCAACTTTGAGTAGATGATTTAAAGACTGTCTGCTATCATAAAGATACAATCATATCAATGTTCCCCACTATCAAATAATTCTACATGTAGAAATTACACATATTACATTCTACTTTATAATAATGTTCTAAGGTCGGCAAATATTAAGTTATTTC